>CAJQZP010000049.1:2600000-4085000 GCA_907164705.1 Parnassius apollo
TTTTTAATTAATTTTCCTTTACCATTTGCCTACTTATTTTGTATCTTTCTGTAAATTTGGCCGGTTATTATATAAGAAAGATTAAAAGAAGAATAATTTAGTACTTGCTATATTTGGTGACCTGTAATTTAACAAGAACTGTACAATATAGTAAGGGATTTTTTTTAAATCTAATCTATAATCACTCGCCAGCGATTGAACAGATTGCGTTTAATTGTGTCGCCGTTAAAGATTTTAACGTTATCTTATCAAAATTTAAAGAGAATTCTAATGACAAAAATAAATCAAAAACAACGATTTTATCAAGTTATTAAAGTGAATATGATCTCGTGATACAGATATGAACGTATTGATTTTGTTAGTATATAATGTCACTATATCGAATATCGGTTATTTTTGTTCAATGTTTTTAATTTTCAATATGCGACAAAGAAGTAATATTTAAGGACTAACACCATAAACAAATATAACTTCAAGGATTATAAAAGAAATATTTTACGTGCATAATAATTCATGTTATGAAATGCGGAATTGAGAATTTAAATTTAAATATAATAATTTTTAGGAATGCTCTTGGAACTGTAATTCTCTTGGATGTTTGTTCCCACCACATGCTCTTTGATGTCCAGCCTGTAAATACGTTACTTTGAACGAGCCCGTCTACCGCCGTGATTGTGTATGTTACACAACCTGAGGGTAGAACACGTCAGGCTACAGGACAAAGATCTAAGAATGAGTTAGTAGTAAAGATTTAAAAATGTTTTTGTTCGTAGGATGTTGAAAAATTAGGGCATCAATAAAAATTTTATTTATCGTCTTTGGATAAATTATCCGCTATTAGTCGAAAAATGTATCGCGTGCGAAAACTGTTACCTACATCTTTCCGTTATATCTTACGGCAGAAACACAAAATATAATAGGTTGGCGAATAATATAATCCTGTACTTTAAGCGAGCAATTCTTACAGTACGTTTGCACCGAGAAACATCTAATAATGTTTTGAATCAAATCGCATAAAATAAATCACACAATATATTTTGCTGATGGTGGCGTTTGCACTCACAAAAACTGTGTAAAATTTTCAACAGATATTCAAACTTATCTTTCAACCTGACAATATTTCTACAAATTTGTTTTAAAACATTTTGTATTTGTCGTTATAAAGATATAATATAGATAACATACGTAATGTACAATATACTGTCAAGCATATTTCTCTACAACAGATTCTTTGACTAAGCAAACGCTTTTTGATACATCGACAGAAAACAGTGTTCAAAACATGTTTTTTTGTGAAAATCGCGTCAGTGCAAACTCACGGTTATATCATCATCAACATTACAGCTCTTCACATAGGCCTCCCCCGATGAACGCCATGAGATGATCCACTTGCATCCATCGATATAATTGAATTCGTATTTTTTTACATAATATAATGTATGTTTCACTTTATAAGTTTATCCTACTACATATTAAGACCTATATATATATATATATATATATATATATATATATATATATATATATATATATATATATATATATATATATATATATATATATATATATATATATATATGTGTGTGTGTGTGTGTGTGTGTGTGTGTCACTAATATAGGTTATTAATTAACTTCAAAAATTGGGAGGTTCTATATTCGATTAGGTTTTTTTTGTATGTATGTTTATCCATTTCTCGGAATCGGCACGTCGCTTGCTGCTGCTGTCTGCAGTCGGCTACGGAATTTCTTTTTAATAGAGGGAATAACAATTAGAGTCTCGTTTAGACAATACTCTAATTGTTACCGTGAATTTGTGACTTTACTTAGACAGTAGTCCATTTTGAGTACAAAATGGTAAATCAATATTTTAACTTTTAATAATATAATTTTTATTAATTATTTTAATAGTTTATTTTTTTAATGTTCGTAGGCTGATAGTGATGCTCTAGATCAAATCGTAGATTAACTTGATATGAATAATTTCTTAGAACAAAACGTGTTTGTCAATATAACGGATGTGCTCCGTACATTTCGCATGACGTGTCGATAAATTGTTTATTTATGGATGCAATATCTAATTCATGTATGTTTTACATCACAATGCCCTGTCCAATTTAAGACGTTTTTCAAGGAATTTCTCTGTTCATGGATTTTGTTTATTTTCCAATGTCGATTACAGAGATCACGTGTGGACTTGTTGACGGAGCCGCTCAGTTTGTTTAACGTATGCCACTAATAAAATAACCATTGTAAAATGAGCTCTTGTAGTAGGTGATATGTTGGGATATTGGTGTATTAGTATCGAGGTCACGGTCATTGGTTTGTGATAATGCTGTCGATCATTGAACTTATATGGGTTTTTAAAATACTGTGATAATAAAGTCGTGAAGAATTAAAAAAATAATGTCCCTAATAATAAATTTCTAATGCTAAATTAGCAGCGAGCTGAATTAGCAATGGGTCGGCCATAATATAGCTTGTAGAACCGACAACCGATAGGGGAAGAAAAGTTTTTGAGTGCCAGCCTCGTACCGGTATGCGAAGTGTGTAAGACATGCATGAAGTCGATGGATGCTGGTGGCTCAAGACCATGCTCTGTGTCATTCCATTAGGGAGGCCTATATTCAGCAGTAGATTCGTGAAGGGCTGTAATGATGATGACGATGTTATGTACGTTAAATAACATTGGGATTATATGTTGTAAAAATAGAATACAATAATACATACATAATAGAATGGGGGAGTGGGCGGAACCCGCGTACAAATAAATATGTTTAAAATTTCAACGATTTTTTTAATGACGATCTTGAACATTAATCAAAAGTCTAAAATGTGTAAATTTATTCAGTCTGTCAACACAGCGAATCGGGTTTGGCGACGCCAAGCCTTGTACAAAATAAATTTGACAGCCATTCTATTGTGCATTATAATATTCTATGGTTGTAAAAGCAATTACACCATTCAATAAATTGTTTCAGAATCTCGAGAATCTGCTTTCGTGCATGCGCTGTCGTCAGCGGCGTTGGCGCACGCGGTGGCACGTGCTTGCAGCCGCGGCGAGCTGAACGAATGCTCGTGTGATGCCAGAGTTAGGAAACGGACGCCTAGACATTGGCAATGGGGTGGTTGTTCCGAGGTATAGAACATTGATTGTTTTCTGCAAATATATGCTCACTGATAGTTTATATAGAAATTGCTTGAATATCGTTAGAAGGTGATTGTTTCCTTCTGCTGATCATATTATGGTCCCGGGTCCGAATCCCAGGTTAAGCGAAACATGAGTTAGGTAGGTAGTCAAAACATTTTCAATAGCAGTCCGGATTAAAAGTTGGTGGTGTTTCATTGCCGTGCCTCGAAAAAAATGTAAAGTCATTAGCCCTTGATCTCTCTCCGGTTGTATCAGATTGCAGTCCCATCGGACTATCAGAGTAAGGGAACAAACAGAGCATCTGTGCTTGCGTACACACTCTAACCTCATAATCCTGTCCTGAGCAAATGTCCTACGAAGTTCGGTCTGGAGTCTATTATTATTCTACCAGTGAATAAACTTTGAGAATTTTCCGTCACGCATTGCAAGCGGATTCGTTTCACATTTATACAATGCCGATGTTGGTCAATCCGTTGTATCCGATGTGATGTTTTTTGTAACGAGAGAGTGACAAAAAAGCCCACAATCTATGTAATAGAAAGTGGCTACTGTAGTTTATAAAAACCCTCACCTCAAATCCCTCAAAATACCCTGTTCCGTATCCCGTATATATATATATATATATATATATATATATATATATATATATATATATATATATATATATATATATATATATAAACTTGACTAAACTATGCTTGATATAGAATATGTAACGTAATTAACGCAATTTAAGAAAGTAGTTTGTTCAGAATCGTTTACTGAATCGATTCCTATCATTTTTAATATAGGTAATTTTTTTTTCCCAAAAATAATTAAAACTACGTAAATTACAGTCATACTAAATCTGTACAGTCAAAACAAACTGAAATGGACCGTAACTTAAGGCAATAAGACTTTTAAGAGTGCAGTTTTATTTGTAATATTACTAATACTAATAATTTGTATTATTACTAATTCTGTCATTCAAAAATGAACTTTATTTCAACCACGTTAAAGTCTTTGCGTTCGTGGATTTGTACTGTGACCACAAAATTCTTCCGGAATTAATATAACTAATTTGATAAATAATCGGTGCTGGTTTACATAATGATTTCTTATATTTACGCGAACACTATACATTGATTAAAACTACTTTTACGGATTTTATCGCGTTTTATTTATATTAATTTTAATACCCGACGTTTCGGGTGCTTTCCAGCACCCATGGTCACGGGGGACTGAGGTGACTGACGTCCCGATGTCAAAGTTAACCCGGAGTACCTTCAGCTTTTTAATTATTGTCTTTGGCCCGATCTACGCAGAATGAACTAACTGTATTTTGAAGTCTTGCAGTGGTATGCTTGGGTTTAGTTTTAATTTTATTAATTACCTATAGGATCCCAAGCAGGTGGTAGCACCCAGCCTCCTTCTCTATTGAAATTAGGATGTTTTTTAATTTCAATAGCCTCACGTATCATCCTTGGTAGGAATCGATGTTCTTTCGCGAGGATTTGTGGTCTATGAAATCTGATGTAATGATTGGGGCCATCTAGAATATGATCGCAAACTGCAGACTTATATAGGGCAAACAAAGGGATCAATTAGAACCCGCGTAAAAGAACACATAGCTGACGTGAAGCATCAACGTTCCGGGAAGTTACGTTACATATTGTATATATATATATATATATATATATATATATATATATATATATATATATATATATATATATATATATATATATATATATATATATATATATATAAAAATTTCGCTGTGACTTTTTACAATAGTTGTTTGACATTAATTTTAGGACATAAGATATGGTGAAGTATTTAGCCGGGACTTCGTGGACGCTAAAGAAGATAAAAACACGGACGAGGGACTGATGAATCTTCACAACAATGAAGCGGGGCGAAGGGTAATTGTTTTGAACAAATAATATTACTTTAACGAATTAAATACATGCTTTGAATTGAACTTAATTTAATCGGATAAAATCTGCATAAATTCAATAAAATAAAAGCTTTGATTTTAGTTTGTCTCACATAAAATTTATGGTTTCCGAGCGGTCTACGTTCGCAATCACTGAATTTGTAAATTAATATCAATCAATTACATATTGTTGAGTGCGAGTAAGATTAATTCAACATTAAAGGAAACCATTTCAGGGAAATTTGAATATCTATGAAAGTTGAAAAAATATAAAGAATGGGAGCAATATGTTTGGCTCCTCACCACTATTATAGAATTTCCATCTTAACCTTAATGGGTGAGAGCGCGTTTAAAAAATATTATAATTGCACGTTAATGTTTGAATGTATGCTAGGATTCGACAGCTGGCGTAATCAAGTCATTACCAAATTCTATTTTTATAAACCAAAATGATATAATATATCCAGGTTTATTCCCAAAAAAGAAAATTACTAAATCTGGACCCGATAGGTGGCGCTGTTTGAATTAATAAATTCATACTTACAGCGTAAAAATCGTAGTGAAACTAATCGCGCCACCTGTCGGAAAGGGCAGAACAATGTCTGCCGGGCCAGCTTGCTTTTTACATATCCATATTTATAATACCAGCGGTGACCTAAAATCACCACATAATTGGGTCACAGGTAGGGTTACCAAGGGGGTGGGTGGAAGGTGGGTAGCCTCACATCACTGCTGATTGGGGGCCTTACATATAAAAATGTTGACCCCACAACCATCAGATGGGTGAAGTCGATGCTCTCAAACAGAAAGGCAAAAATAGCGCTGTTTCAAACTTCGATTGAGGTTGCAACCACAAGAGGCTGCCCACAAGGAGGTGTTTTGTCACCTCTTCTTTGGACTCTTGCGGTTGACCAACTATTGTACAAAATGGCAGACCTACGCATTGACATATTGGGTTATGCTGATGACCTTGTGATCATTGCAAGGGGCTTTTGCCAAAGTACTTTATCGTCAATAATACAAAGAGCCCTAAACACCATAAATAACTGGTGTAGGGATAACAGTTTATCAGTTAATTCTGATAAAACTGTTATAATACCCTTTACCAACAAGAGACGCTTGGACAAATTAGTCCAACCAAAACTTAATGGCAAAGAAGTACCATTTTCCACGGAAGTTAAGTACTTGGGCGTAACAATCGACCAAAAACTAACGTGAAACTCACCTTAGCAACGTATGCCATAGGCAAAGATTGCTTAAGGTACGTGCAGTCGTTTGGTCGGGAACAACTGGGGCCTGCGTCCCAGTATGGTCCTATGGCTGTACAGCAGCATAGTGAGGCCGATTCTCACCTACGCCTCTATTGTCTGGTGTAACAAGGCCAACCAAAAGACGACTGCGGACAGACTGAATAGTCTACAAAGGACTGCCTGCCTAATGGCAACTAAGGAGCTATGCGATCTACCCCTGGAGCGGCTCTTAATGCACTTCTATGCATATCGCCCCTTGATCTCTATCTAGACAAGGAGGCGAGGGCTAGTTTGTATAGAATTAACGCCCAGGGTGGTCTGAGCTTGCTCTCCTCATATTGAGATCCATGCTCGACTCAATTAAGGAATCACCGGTCGTATGCATGATCACAGATATCATGCGTCCACTATACACTTTTGATAAAAAGTATATAGTGGAATTACCCTCCAGAGAAGACTGGCTGAATGGCCAGGTTATCTGTGAGGTCGGTAGCCTCATATGATATACCGATGGGTCTAAAATGGGCCTCGACGTAGGCTTTGGAATTTACGGGGAACGCCCCAAATTCAAACTTAGTATGAATTTGGGTAGATACACCTCTATCTTCCAGGCAGAAATTTTCGCCATACTTCGGTGTGCGGAAATCAATCTGCAAAAACACTACGTCAACCAAAAAATTTACATAAACTCTGATAGTCAAGCAGCATTGCTAGCGCTGAGGTCAAACTTAGTGAACTCAAAGCTAGTAGGAGACCGCGTGAACCGTTTAAACGCCCTGGGTTGTAACAACAGGGTCGTTTTAAGATGGGTTCCGGGTCACGAGGATATTGTAGGCAACGAATTTGCCGACAAACTTGCACGGGAGGGCTCAAAGTGCAGACAATTTGGACCCGAGCCATTTTGTGGAATCTCAAGAAGCCTAGCCCGATTGACTTTTGAAACTCTTTATCACAATAAATCACTTAAGATCTGTTCTGACACACCAAGCTTAAAACATTCTAAAACCTTAATCCGGGCTTTTTATCGTAAATTCGCTTCAGAAGCCCTGGTATTAAGTAAAAATTAATTGCGCATTCTGGAAAGAGCCCTAACTGAAAACCGTTGTCTTAAAAAGCACATGTCCATCCTGGGACTAAGCAACTCAAGGATGTGTCGGTTCTGTTCCATAACGGAAGAAACGCCTCTACACATCCTAACCGATTGCGGACCCTTAATGCGCAAACGTAACACTCATCTGGGACACTATCTACTCCGCCCAGAAGAAGTGTAATTGCTCATGGCTAAGCAACTCCAATTCATTGAAGACATTAGCAGTGAACTATAGCCATAGCAGCGATCACAATAGATCTTCTAGGTCGCAGTGATACTGGTCTCTTTACCTAGACCTGCATAGCTGCTCGCACATAATAAAAAAAATAGGTTTACCAACTCTCGAAATGACTAACCTGGGAGAATTTTATGTAATCGTTAATTAGTAAAAGGGTGTAAGAAAATGTCAATCATTTATTAATTTTTAAATTTATATTTACTTTGCTTTCGATTTACTTTGCGAGTGCGAGCGACGGATGAACATAATTTTTAGAAAAACCAAAGAAATTATTGCACCCCGGGAGGTCGGGAGATTAACCATTATTACCGTAGCACCGGGCAATCCGGGAGGGCTGGGAACCCTAGTCACAGGCCAGTTTGTCTCATTACTTTTAATAACATGCGTGAACTGAGACAAATAAAAAGCTTATTATTATTAATTGGGGTATCTATATAGTTTTCTCATGTGGTTGGGTTCTATAAATATTTAATTATAAATTAAAATGAAAAGATAAATATACATAAATATCAATAAAATAAAATAAATACAAAAATACATAAATAAATAAAAGCCCAACGAGATGGAAGCCCTCGGCAGGGGAGATCAAACGGCCGAGGGTTAGGAGGAAAGGGAAAGAAACTGGCGGACGATGCGGGCGGTATCGAGGAGCACAGCCTTCTGCATTTCAGTTATTATTATTATTATATCCTGCTGGTGGTGACTTCAGGCGGTGCGTAGTCGCATGCAACGCGTGTGCAAGTGCCACGGCATGTCGGGCTCGTGCTCCGTGCGCGTGTGCTGGCGTCGCTTGCCGCAGCTCCGCCTGGTCGGCGACGCACTCACCAATAGATATGAGGGCGCATCACATGTTAAGGTAACTATTATATTTGTTAATTATTTTGTTCTTGCTTTGTTCAGTAGTGGAAGAAAGAGAGGCGATCTCTCACCAGATTTTTTATACGTGGTAGAGCCGCTGCGGCTATATTATGGTTGTAGCTCGAATGGATCGGCTCCACCGGGAAGGACCACGCTCTCACAGAATACCAGCACAAAATAGCAGCTTAATACTGCCGTGTTTCGTAAGGTGAGTGTAGAGATCCGGATACCCCTTTTACTGGAAACGAGGCATTCCATATTACTCTTCAGATGTGAAACACATCTGCAATTTGATTCTTAATGGAGGACATTATATATATATATATATATATATATATATATATATATATATATATATATATATATATATATATATATATATATAATGACCTAGGCCTGAGATTTTATGGACCTCTAAGTCTGAAAGAAGTCCTTTGTGACAGCAGTATATAGTATACGTAGTACATACTACATATATACCTTGTAACAGTAGTGTTAGCGTGCAATAAAAATATATCCCTTATTCAAAGCATTATTTTGCTCGATGTGCAGCTTCACGTATTCATTTATTAACAGCCAGCTTATAGGTCGTCACTCCATGTAGCTAGTGGGCATTCCACATATCTCTATACTACATTTTCTTTTTAATTTCTAGGTAGTAGACCGTAAACGAGGCAAAAATATAAGAAAGCTGCGGCCAATACATGCTGACATGAAAAAACCAAATAAAACTGATTTGGTATATTTGGAAGAATCTCCCGACTACTGTGAACCCAATGACGAGTAAGTTAAATTAAAAAAAAAACCTTCCTATAATGTTTTTGAAAATATAAATAGATAAAAACATACATATTTTATGGGACTTTCCTAAGGTTCACTTTCTATAACTGGATTATTTAATTAAATATTGTATTATTATATGACTACGATCTACGTAACTGTAAGTAAATAACACAGTACGTGAGCAATCCGGGGTCGATTACCGCCGGCACCATTGAAATTGTTAATCGCTGAGAGCTGATTTTTCACGTGCTTAACGGTGAAGGAAAAAGTTTCGTAAAACCTGCGTATCTGAGGAAATAAAATATTTCTAGGATATGTAAAATCAACCAACACGCACTGGAGCAGCGCGTCAGACAAATTTCTCCGAAAACTCGATTAGAATAGGAGACAATTGGCCTGTGAACATGGGACCTAGAAAGGATGTAACTCTGTTTTAAAGTTTTTCAGTAAATATCTTGTTGCACATGTTATATATCAAAATGGATGACATTTAAGCAATTATAATTAATTTATTTAAGTAGTATATAATATACATACAACTCTTAAGACGTTTCCTATCTAATTTGTTAGGCGTTTATGGCCAAACACGATAGAGCTATACACAAAATATTAAAAAAATTATGTGACTTTGTTTTGATGATAATATGTAATTTATTCATTTAATAATTTAGTCTTTACAACCTGTCAAAGGTTCATAGTCGAACATAGACCTCCCACTCTTGCATAGATTGGCTCATACGGGGATTTGGCAGGTTGGCCACCAACGTTTTTATTCCTATGCCTATCATCTTCCTTCGACTCTTGCAACACCCACGGGATGTTAAACGTTAGTGGATATACTTACGTCCAAAGCCGTCTTAGACCATACCGGGGCCCTTGGGCACAAACAAATTTGGGGCCCTGTTGGAAAGTAAAAAAAAGGGAATGACAAAATATTTTTCCGCTACGAGCTTATATTTATTATAGTTAATTGGTAAAAATCAAATAATATGTCAGTAATGAGGGCATCCACGACTTTTTGTGCCATCAGGGCGGCGCTACCTTACAATGAGGTAAAATATTTGACAGATTTCATAGCGGGGACGATAATTTATAAGCAAAATGTAAACTTTAATGTTTCTTTCCTAAACTTTTCTTTTTATTTCTTACATTTAAATTTAGGCTTCACTTATCTAAATCGTAACAATTATTTGCTATAAAATCTAATATTTGCGGTTGAAAATTATCATATTAAATAAATCATTTGCCCTTATATCTTTTGAAGTGTAATTTTTATTAAATAGTAAGAAATTATATTTTCATCTCATAACTTACAAAATACATAGGTTGCCGAAAATTAAAAAAATCAAGGCTATAAGTAAGGCGACTGTACAGCCCGACAAAAACGTTGAGATGGCGTGGTGGCGACTACATATTTTCTACCTACGAAATGCCAGTTTTTCCGGCAATGTGTGGCTTGTCACTGCTCAGGGTTGCCAGAAAGTCACTAACAATGCCCTCATTTACTCTATAATTTTTTGGCGGGTTATATTTTCCTAAAATAGAAAAAGATTGTATAGCGTAAGCGAATAAGGCCGATGCCTTTCGTCATGGAGGCCCCCGTGATGATAGTGGCCATGGGCACGGGCACTTGTGCCCTTATGGTAAAGACGGTACTGCTTACGTCGCCTCTTAACGCAAAGATAATAGTTTCTTTAAATAATGAAGTAAATGAATAGTACCTACATATATAACTAAATAATTTTTAATTTAGTTTTTAACTAAATATGTATATAATTTTGAAAAAAGAAATTCATATTTAGTTAAAAATAATGACTAAAATGCATTTTTTTGTATATTATTTATTTATTTCAATATCATACAGAAATAAATAATTTCATTTGATTCGTTGTGTCTCAAAGCCTTGTCAAACGGACGAGACAAGATTGATGTTATGTGTTTCTCAGATTGGGTATTCTTGGTACGCGAGGTCGAACATGCAACAGAACATCAGCGGGTCTCGACGGTTGTCGTCTTCTTTGTTGTGGTCGTGGATACCAGACTCGAGTTCAAGATCACGAGGAGAAATGCCGATGCCGATTCGTTTGGTGCTGTCGAGTACATTGCGAGATTTGTCGATATAAGCGAGACCATCATGTCTGCAATTAGGTATAAAGAATCAATGTATAACAGTCTTTATAAGCTGCCGTGTAATTGTATTATGTAACAATTGTGTAGGAAAACTTGAGTCCCAAAATGTCAAGACTAATATTTCTTGACTTATAAACCAAATAGAAATGTTATCTGTATATGCTTTACTTCTCTCAATTTTAAATTATTTTGATATCTTAACTTTTTCTATTTACGCGAACACTACACATTAAATGAAACTAATTTTACGGATTTTATTGCGCTTAATTTTGACTACTTGACTTCGTCCCCCCATGACCATGGGTGCTGTAAAGCATCCGAAACGTCGGGAAATAAATAGTCAAAATTAAACGCGATCAAATGCGTAAAGTTTGTTTCATTTCATTTTCATTTCAATTTCATTTATTATGATATCATTCTTAATTTATGATTTGCACAACTTTGTGACTTTTAATAACAAAAAACTTGAGAACTTGAGGCTAAGTTTTTGCTTGATGATACCAACCAACATATTTCTGTACAACTTAGTCATGTGCAAAAGTTCATACGTAACATAAAGCAAATAAAGGCTAAAATAAGAAGATTTATGAGCTGTCAAATATTTGAAGAAATGGTTTTAATAATCTATTGCTGCCGCGCTGTCTTTGAACGACCGAGTTAGACAACGTAGACAACTGCAGCTTTGACTGGATTATACCTATTAAAATTGACATCTCTTATTCTCTATTTCCTCCAAAACTGGACAGATTTCTGTTATTCTTTCTATAAGAATATTAGAACGCCATGTCTGAATGCCATTCATTTATCTTTTATTTTATTCGTTAAGTTTGGAGGGCCTATACAACCTCAGCTCGAATTCTAATGTCACCCTCACTTCCCCGCGCGTCGTATGCTATCTTGTTGTACACATGTTTGTAATCAATAATACTTTAAGTAAATCAAAAAAGTGAACACATTTCAATTATTACAAAAACTAGAGATGTATAAACTTTTTAATTTTTAGTATAAACTATATTGGAGTTGCATTTACATTTATACTCTTGATAGGTCGTTAGATACTTATTTCATTAGGTTTATGCCTATGCCTGTTTCTATACGCCAACCAAGTCGCCTCTTACTTTTATTACGGTTATTTTCTATTTTAATTTTACGTAGTCCAGTTGCGTAATGTGTATTCTGATCGTAAGCGACACAGCTTTCCCGTTTGAAAGCCGAAGCGAGATTTATCGTGCGGCAAGGAACAAGCTAGAAGAATCTGTGGTATTTGAAAATAAAAAACATAAGCCCTTAAGGTAATAATGAAAGTTTCATGATCTAATTTAAAGTATTTTATGAATACCAGCGGTTTATAGTACAGTTTGGAGGTAACTTTGGTTTTTTTTTCAATCGAGAAAATTTTACGGAATCGTGTTTTCGTCTAACATAGCACTTAACAATAAGCCTCAACTTTACCATATATTTATTTCAAAATTAATGCTGCAATATTTTCGGCATAACGGAGGATCTTGCTAAGCTATTTGAGGTAGTATAGGCCCTTAATAGCGCGGGTCAGTTTTATTAAGTTTAGAAGGTTCTTAATTTTTAAAATTATTACTTTGTATAGAAAAACAATGGGTACAAAGAAACATAGCATTATATGTATGTATATGTAATATATTTGCTTTAGTAACATCATCCAAGGAGAAAATAGAGGTACACATGTATGGAGTGAACCTTGCCTGGATAGGTACCCTATTAATAAATTACACAATTAATTGGTAATAACATAAAACTTAACTACAAATAAACTAACTAGCTTTAAATTCAAAACTTTTTTATTACTACATGATTAACAATTGTGACCGCCGCGGCGCATGCCATTTTTTCTGCTTATTCTACAATGGACTTTTGCAAATGACCTTACCTTTTTGGCTTTAATTGTTAGTACAGTAATTTTTCTTGTTATATATTATTTTGTATAAAATGATAAATTGACCTAGATAACAATAGCCAATATTTGAGATAATGGTAATGACTTTATGAATATAGTAATTAGAATTGCGAAGTAAACAATAATACTTATATCTTGTTTGTATATATCAACAAATCGATTCAAAGGATTTTTATAATTTATTTACCGAAAATTGGCCTTTCTTTTTACTTAATAAGTACATATTACGTATTGCTGTGAAAAAATTAATAACTCAGAACCCGTACTTATTATGATTGCCTTAATAATAAAACAAAAAATACTTGATGCAACGATTGGACTGATTATTTTTAAATTATAGGAATCGAATACTTTTGTGTCTCTTCTGATCATAAGCTTTAAAATTATTTACAGTATTATAATAACTTATTTTACGTTTTACCGTGTACAAATCTGTAAATACTAAGTATGTAATTTTGTTAATATTCGATTTAAGTACGATTAATTTTATTATAACATTTCTAGATTTCAATTATACGAGTTCGGCTACGACAGCTAGGCTTGTTTAAGCGGTTGTAAATAGATTTGAATTTTGGTTTGTACTTAATAGTAAGTATTTATTTTTTGTTCTACCTCAGAAGCAATAATGTTTCTCTTTTTTGTATGATCGTTTAAAAATACTTTTTTATTTCTATATTTTCTTTTATCCGTATCATATAAAATATTCTGTAAATATGTTTATCATAGTAACTTATTGTATTAGATTGTGATAGATTTTTACCTTATAGCAATATAATGTATCTATTGCCAATGTAGCTCCTGAATCAAATTTCCCAAAATTTTAGTGCTAAGGTCCGTGTCTTAATTTGTAAATACTTTTATAATATGACTATTATAACTAATTATGACCCTTAAAATTAATGTCTAGGCCTATATTACCCTGCCAAAATATTTCATTCATGAAAATTACAAAAAAATTAAGTAATAATTGGAACTCAATTGTTTGTAATAGAATGTAAGAAATTCTACATTGCTTTGGACTCGAACGTTTGTGACACATTTAAAAAAATCCGATCTATTTTGATTAATTCTACACTTCGACATAAATTTGTATTTTTATCTGCAATTAATGATTTGGACTACAAACATCTTTAAATAATATATCGATTCGGATTTTTTAACTCTTTTATATCAGTGCAAATATATTTGTATCGTTATTAGGGTTAGGGAGAAGACTTTTAGGTTCATCGTCTTAAATATGAAATAGTTACTATTCGATGTACATTGAATAAAATAAATGTGTTAGAAAGCACGGAAATGTTATTTTGCTAACACTTAGCTCCTTATACAACTTTATCGTTTATTAATAAGACGCTTGTTCATACGTTATTGAAGATAGCTTAAATTGCGCTCTGATTCTGGCGTATCTGATGTAGGTTCTACATCAAGGTCAAATTTTTGTAAACGAAAAGCTTTTTAATACGCGTTTTTTATATATAATATGACTTAAAATATCGAAATAAAATATTATTAATCTTATTTTAAAAAGTAATAGTATAATATGATTGTGAAAGACGAAAAATAGCTTTAAAATATATCTATTAATTTAATATTCATTTTTCACTCATTAACGTCATTTTGAGGTCGTGTCGGATAAATTTAACCCTGAAGTTAAAGATGAATTTTGTTACAAGTACGTATTTAACTATTTAGTTATAAAATAAGCGTTATAATGCGAAAAATTTGTAACAATATAACATAAAAAATTCCAAATAAGTACCAATTCTCGTCACTATTTTTAAATAACTAAATTTCCTGGGCAACGTTTTTGTCCAACGCTCTAAAGTAACATATTTTTAATTTTAAATATTAAATAAATGAACTTTTTTGTATTTTAAAGCTTAGAATCCTACAACATAACCAGAAACAAATTTGTTTATATCGGTTTTTTAATATCAAATCATATTTTTAAATCTAGGAACAATAGAAAATTTAAATAAGACAAATATTTTTATATTTGAAACACGGCTGTTGGGGAATAGGCTATAGCTAATGCCATTCTAATATTACAGAAGGGAGCAGGCATATTTAGTTTAGTAAATTTTGTTACTTGGGTGGTTAGGGTATAGGTAGATAAAGAAAAAAGAACTACCATCCATACCCATAGAGTCAGTGTCATAAGAATATCAGATTCTGCATTGCATTCACAATATAGCGATACCAGTAAGAATTCAAAATACAAATAATTTAACTTTCTTAATTATGTAGTGACTTTTTCCTCCATTCTATAAATTTGAACAACACTGTGAGTAAAACGATACGTAAAATTTAAATTTACCTATTTAGAGACCGAAAAGTCATTGTAGTGATTCTTAACCTAAAATCTACATTTTTTCCGTTATGGATGCTACTTGAAAAGAAGGAAGGAAGCCTTTATAAACCTGTCGGCGAACAGAGGAAAATCCAGAAAAATCTCATAAACGCAGCAGAAAGCTCAGTGATTAAAAAAATAAATAAAAATAACTTAAGGTGTAAAGAGAGCAAAATCATTTTCTTGCTCTACTATAAACCTCAATTTTTGAGTTACGATGTTATTCGATAGATAATGTGTTCCCAATCGTTTTTATTGAAACTTCCTTTGCTAGTTATATATTTTTTGCTATATCTTTTTAAGAGAGACCAGATGGTATACCAGCTATAGTTCTAAAGGCTTGTGCACCTGAGTTGTCTCCTGTGTTGACACGCTTGTTCCGCCTCTCATTTAGGACTGGAATAATGCCAAAATCCTGGAAGCTGGCCAACGTGCAGCCTGTTCCAAAAAAAGGCAGCCGTGCCGACCCTGTCAATTATCTGCCAATCTCAATTACCTCCATACTCTGCAAGATTATGGAGCGTATATTGAACAGTGTACCTAGAACAGAATGACCTCCTTAGTGACCGGCAATGGGTCAGCTGGGGACCTTCTAGCGTATGCCACAGACATATGGGGTATGCTAGCCTTCTGGTTAAGCTTTCAGCGTACGGCTTATCTCCCGATCTGATTGACTGGGTAAAGGACTTTCTGAGTGAACGGTCTCTCCGGGTCGTTATCGATGGCTGCTCATCCGATCCAGTGACGATTAACGCCGGTGTTCCTCAGGGGTCCGTTCTCTCGGCAACTCTCTTCCTGCTGCATATAAATGTTTTACTTATGCCCGATATCTATGGGTACGCAGACGACAGCACAGTTGTGGAGACCCCGGGGCCAGTCGGGATCAAATCCAGTCCGAAAGAGAAGCTATGGTAGAGCATGTGAATCTCACACTACAGGCAGTCTCCGAATGGGGCGATGCTAATCTTGTGATATTCAACACCTCCAAAATATAAGTGTGTCTCTTCACTGCAAAAAGGAGCCAGCTCACCTTGGCTTCTTCTTTCCGAAATGTATCACTGGAATACACCGACCGCCTCCAGTTACTGGCGGTAGATATATCCTCAAATCTGAAATTCGATCGGTTCATTGAGTCTAAGGCCAAAGCAGCTGCAAAGAAGCTAGGAGTCCTTGCAAAGGTGCGGCGATACTTCCCGCCGGGACGGATGCTCACTTTATATAAAGCGCAAGTCCGGTCGTGCATGGAGTAATGCTGCCGTATATGGGCTGGTACTGCAAAATGCCACCTAGCAGCTTTGGACTCAATGAAAAGGCGTGCTAAGAGGCTATTTGGTGACCCGAATTTTGTTAAAACAAATCTTACCAGCCTCGAAGACAGGCGCAAAGTAGCCAGTTTTCCGGTCTTCTACAGGATGCATTTCGGAGAGTGTGCGTAGGAATTGCATAATATAATTCCTCCCTCTCTCTTCTACCATCGGGCAACCAGTCGTTCGGCCAGTCTCCACCCTTTCGTTGTTGACTTACCACGCATTCGAACCAAACAGTTTGCTACGTCGTTCGTTATGCGTACAGCAAAGGAGTGGATTCCTATGTGGGTGTCTTCAATGCAAGAGTGAATAGGTTTTTGCTAACCCATTGCGCTTTACCATCTTAAGCTACATAGGTGAGATTGCAGCTAAGTGATGGCTTAAATAGTTAAAAAATGATGTCCGATTTGAAACCGCACGCGCCGCCCTTGTATTTTCAGTATATATTGTTTCATTCACCGTATTAGGTATTGAAAAAGAAAACTTCAAAGAATATCTTAGCTCGTTTTAATGAGAACTTCTCAAATAGGGACTGAAATTTAGAAATTATTGCCATTTTCATTTCTTTTTAGTACGAGAATTATGAATAAGTAATATGCGCATTACATCGCATATATAGATACGATCTTCACTTTATATTACTTTACTATTTGAGGCGAACTGTTCGCTTTGTCACGTGACTCCGCCAGGAAAGCGCCCCGATGCCCTAAAGCGTCACGTTACCCAAGTTAGGGAAACTATGATCTAAGCAATTAGCTAAGCAAGGCACGTCTATAATTCGTAATTAATAATCGAGATTAGTTCCCAGTGCCGACCCCATGAATAATTATAGTAGAAATTTTGTGGCTTGATTTAACACGTGCTTTTCAGGAAAACATCAGAAAGGAACTCGTACGTCTGAGGAGGTAACCCATCCTGTCCTATATCATAGAGCTCATAGTTATTGTTTTGCTTAAAATCGAACAGTTGATGTGGAATTTACTGTACGATAAAAATAACGCAAGTTTACAAAAAAAAGTATAGAACAGAACTAATGAAAGATTTATATATGAAATACATATATTTATTTAGTTGACAAAAATTACAAATTTAAGAAATATTAAATTAATTTCCGAGAGGATTTCCAAGCCAAGGATAAACATTTGGGCATGTATTGCAAATCTGCATCCAGTAGCTCATCTGTAACATTAAATATAAGAATAAATAAAATAAATAAATACTTGCCCATTCTAAATATATCTCTATTCTTATAATAATAAAAAGGTCTTGTCACATTACTGTTTAGTCATTGTAGTTGGGTCTACCCCATAGGCTTATTTTTACGCCCGAAGCAAATAAGGGCAACCCTCTGGTAACGGGGGAGGGAGGTGGTTTGGGATTGGCTTAACGATCTGATGAGCAGAGGCGGCGTAAGGCGTGGGCGACGTGGGCCACCGCCTACGGCCTCGCGATCCAGGAGGCCTCGCGCCGTGGAGGCTTATGCATTACTTAAAACCGTAAACGCCGTTAAAAAAATTCATTGTCATGAATCGATATTATTGACATAACTAAATACGTTTTTAATCAGTCTAGCAACATTAGTTTGCGTTGCTATTGCGGGGAATCCCCGCTGGGGCGACCAGTATACGAGTCTATACAGGGTATGTTAAATATAAATATGGGTATGTTAAATCCAAAATAGAACCCAGTGTACTGTCCAATGCAAATGACGTCATGAATCGACGCTATACTGGTGATGCGTTCCAAAACGTAGGACAGTCCATGACGTCATACATTTGCGCCATATTGGAAAAGTGTTGGCGATTATTTTGTCATTTTGTGCTCCAAAAATCATCCTATCCTCCTAATGGAGATGCCAACAATTATTCTATAATTTTTTGTATTTGAATAAATAAAACAAATTCTGGCATGATTCATTCAGCGCACACACAATTAAAAATTGTTTTATTATGGCCGGATATCCGACGCAATATGGCGGCAGCACGCCAGTTCAATATAGTGTCAATTGATGACGTCATTTTGTATTCGGCAGTATACTGAAAACGCTGAGGACAAAAGCTGAGGATTCCCCGTTCTGTTTGTTAGACAGAATACTGATTTTATTCAATGGTGGGCGCGTGGCAATCGAGTAAAGAGTGCGGTACAGCAGCCCACGTGGTTGTCATACGTATATTTTCGCGCTGTGCGCACATGAGTAGATAAACGGAACAGACACAAAGCTTCTTAAGTACTTGTAAAATTATTACCTATTTTGGTAGGGTTGTCAATATAGGTGAAGACAAATTAAAGCTCTAGAAGGTTTGCGTACATTTTGTGACTGGATTAAAGAATATCGACAAACTTGTTTCGAAAAATGCTTGTCTGGTATTAGTTTATTGAAAAAAAAAACTGTTATGATCTGCCAAAAGACTTTAAAAATAAAAGAGTAGCCAAAAAGAAGAAGGTGTTGGATTATGAAGGCAAGGATTAACCTATATAGTCTTCTAAAAGTCGGTATTAAACAGATTTTCAACACCATGCTTGTTCAATTATAACAAATTTGGATTTGAGATTTATGGCTTTAAACCCACATTATGAAAATTTTGGTTTCCTTTATGATTTAAACAAGTTAAAAAATATTCCAAACCATCTAATATTAAAATAACAGTCAAGATTTACACACAGACCCGCGAGTGGGTGAAAGTAGTGACTTTCAACCTTACGAATTATATGAGGGATTACAATTAATGATCCCTAATTTACCTAACTTCGTAACAGGTGTGAAACAGCTTCTCCAATAATTTACAGAAAATAATTTAAAAAAAACATACCCAAACATTTACATCGTCATTTAACAATACCGATCAGTACAGCCTCCGCTGAAGGAATCTTCTTAAAATTAGTACTCATAATGATTTCTAAAATTTACGCGAACACTACACATTGAATAAAACTATTATTTACGGATTTTATCGCGTTTAATTACTTTAACTTATTTTTATTATTATCCCGACGTTTCGGGTGCTTTACAGCGCCTATGGTCACGGGGGGACCCCCCCGGTCCCAGTCCCAGTCCCCCCCCGTGACCATGGGCGCTGTAAAGCACCCGAAACGTCGGGATAATAATAAAAATAAGTTAAAGTAATTAAACGCGATAAAATCCGTAAATAATAGTTTTATTCAATAGTTTTATTCAATTAGTACTCATTAAAAATTAACTCAGGAATGCAATGTTACAGAAAAGACTTTCAGCGTTGAAAGTTTTATCTATCGAGGCAGATATAGCATCCAAGCTGGATTATGACGCTATAATTAAACAATTCTGCAGGATAAAAAGCTGAATATCTATTTCTTCATTTTTCTTTGAAATTGTTAGGCAGAGGGCCTCGCAAAATGTATCTTGCCCACATAAAATTTAGGTCTTGCGCCGCCACTGCTGATGAGAGATCTTTAAGCCGTAAACGGACGCGACCCTCCTTGGGAGAAAGGAGGGCGCAAGACCAGCTTTATTCAGCTACCAGGCATGTATAAATTGTAAGATTTGCGTTTTATGATATAGATATTTACAATACACTTGGCAGACACATTGGTGAGCGCAAAGCCCATACAGCTCGTCAGTAGTGTAGGGTATTTTGGTTCCATAATTTCGAGGGATTACGCCAGTTATCGCCAGAGCGTCCATAGTTAATTAGTAAAAGAATGCATCAAGTGCAGACGGACTTGGCATTTTGTAACTTTTTTGTTTTAAATTCCCCTTTATGCCACAAGAGTGACACGTATACACCGAATTATACTTAGTCAAAGCCTAAATCACGGTACTAAAGTTTCCAAAGTATCAAGTATCAAATGGAACTGAAAAAGCTAAAAGGCTAACAACACTAACATCCAGATTACTGTTGCTGTGTCGTTGGACGCTCAGGCTGATCACTTTGCCAGTTGGCAGTTCTTACTTTCCTTTTTCACATCACATATATCTTTTCTTACATAAATATCAAACACAGCCCCTTTACAAGACCACTGCTGAACGTAAAAAGCAATGCAATAAACACGGTTCTGAGATACAAGTTACAAGTCAGTCAAGTCCAATACCTACCTCATTATGAGAAGAACTTAAAGGTCCACAGTTTGTACGTTGGCAAACCGTTGGTACGAATGTTTTGCAGTCCTTCTTAACATATTCCTCTAATGGGATAGGGTTTTGTACCCAATCAATGACTTCACCCGAACTCACCTGAATAAAATAGGACTAGTTACAAGTGGTAAAATTAAAAATGTTGTACAACGTACTTCAATATATACATAAAATGAGAATATCATCGATGTATTAATAAATATATAATAAAAGCTATTGGTCACATCTTTACCAAATTTAAATAGGACTACACTAGAAGCTTTCGGCTTTAAAAGTATTCATCTCGATTATAGTCGAAGGTAAATTGAAAAAGTAAAAATCGAATTCAATTTGAATACTTACCATGAAAGCATCATTGAGATTATTAACTAAATCCAAGAATCTGACTAGAGCTCTTTTCACAGCGGGGTAGGTAGCGAGGTACCATTCGTGTACGTAAAAGCCAAAAGGAGCTCGATTGCCGAGGTAATGCCTTTCGAAGTTAGTTAGTATGAATTGGAACCATTTTTCTTCGTCGTCATGTGGTGGTCTGGTAAACAATGTTTTAATATTAAAAACCATATATATTTACAAAAAATGTAAGAAATTAAAACGTGTTGGTACAGTCAAAATAAAATTATCAAAAGAAACAGTTCATGTATTTCTTATTCACTAGCGGCCAGCCCCGGATTTGCGTGGATAGAATTTACCAATGTAGTGTTATTTACAATTAAGGCAATTATTAATTTTAAGTCAAAGAGTATTTAAACGCTTTGGTTTGGTCAAAAAGAAAGTATTCTGTTTGCGTCCGATTCTACTTTTAAGAAAATATTTAACGCTTATAATAATAATAATGTCCTCCAGACCGAATTTCGGCCACGGCGGCCTGCCTCGACGGAGGCTAGCCATCGGCGCAGGACAGGATTGTAGTGCCCAAATGTATGTGCAAGCACAGGTGCACTCTCTATTCCCTCACTCTCATAATCCAATGGGACGGTAAACCGATAAGACCGGAGAGAAATCAAGCGCAGGACCAACGGCTTTACGTGCTTTCAGGAGTGGAGGCACGGGGGTGAGACACCGCCGACTTCCTGACTCCGGGCAACTACTGAGAATTTATTGAAGGAAAAAATCAATAATTATTTTTCGGTCCGACCCGGGATCCGAACCTTTAAGACGCAGGGTAGACTGTGTCGCATTGCTCCAATATGTGTTGACGGTCGTAGCACATTATTAATTTGGATCAGCACTGAAAATTGCAATTGACATTTGCTTTACCAAGCAAGGTATGGACCTTACAGAAACAGTGTATTGGCCCCAAATCGACCCTGGTTGTCGTTAGAGGCGACAAATGGAAACAAATCTGGAGATGGGGAGAAGTGTTATAATAATAACAACCAATAATCAAAAAAAAATCTGTGGTTACCAACTCGCTTGCTGAGTGTGGCAGCATGGCACGTATGGCCGCTATGAAGCAGTTTATGGGGAGGCCTACATTTAGTAGTGGTCCTTTGATAAGCTGGAATGAAACGGAACAAAACGGAATAACGATGGAAATAGTTTCCTACGTCAGCAGCAACTAACATATTGTGAATTTTTAAAAGGAATTTCTTCCTCTTTTATGTAAAACACTGCACAACATACTTACACAAATACACAGGCATCGACCATGGAGCAAGGGAATCCCTGCAAGTCAGTCCAGGCGACCATAGGTAACACCCAAACACCAGGTATTGACGCAGTTGGACAAGGGGGAACAATACAATCTTGGATCGAAGCATAGTCTAAAGTATAAGGCCACAGTCCTGGATCTACGTAACGAGTTGTTGGCCATGAACAGTCGTATTTTAAACCAACATCTGCCATTACTTGAAAACTGGCATTTCCGGTCATTTGAAGGAACGGAATACGAACTCCTGCATAATAAAATAAATTGTTATTAAATTAAATATTCTTATCCATATTTCTAAATGACTGAATGATTTTTTAATTTACATTTTAATGAAAGAGAAATTGTTATTAAAATTTAAGTGAATCTTATCAGAAATTAAACGCGTATAGATTATTCTCCATTTATATAAATAAATAAAATTGTAAAGTGACTGTTTGTAATGTCAAGATAACAGCTTTTTACTAAATGCAAATGAAAGTATATACGGTACTTATATCAACAGAACAAATTTTTAAGATTTTTGCCAGTCTGTCTATTTGTTCCGGCTAATCTCCGAAATAACTGTACCGATTTTGATGGGTTTTTCACTGGTAGATAGCTGATGTTATGAGGAGTAAGTCAGGCTAATTTTGTTTTAGAAAAATAATTAGACTTTCGCGCAAAAAATTAAAACCCGTGAAATCCAATCATAAATTTTACGCGGGCAAAGTCGCCGGAAGTGGTTCTTGATGAAATAGTTAAATATATTTACTTTTTGAAGAATCAAAAATTATTTACCTTGAACAGCATTTTCGGGAATATTGGCAAAGTGAGAAACTTGAAGTTTTTGGTCTCCGAATTCTTTCAACATGTCATCATAAGTTGCTTCAGCCCAGTATGTCTGAGGAGTTTGGTGAGAAATGGAATGAAGGGCAATTTCGAAGCCTTGGTTATAGAGTTCGTTAACCAGTTGATAGTCTGTGTACTCATGGCTCATGTAGAAGGTGGCACTGGCTGGACAGTTGTTCTTATTTTGCCGATTGTACAGGATTTCGCGGTAATTTAACATGTTGAGTATGTTGATAGCATCGTCGAATGTAGGTATAACAAACTGTCAACAAAATTAATAAAAAAATTATTATGAATTTTTTCATATATTTACTCACAAATAAGAAAGTTAAAATATCGTTTTTTATAGGAGAGGGGGCAAACGAGTATACGGCTCACCTGATGATGGTAAGTGATTACCGCCGATCATGAATAACTGCAACACCAGGGGAATTGCAGATGCGTTGCCGGCCTTGAAGGTCCTTAAGTCGTATCGGTCCGGAAAAATCTCTACTGGTAGTTAATTCCACAAGAAAGTTGTGCGAGGTAGAAAACTTCTTTTAAATCGCACGGTGGTGGACCGCCAATCATCCAGATGGTATGGGTGGTATCGCGAGTTTTGTCGCGATGTGCGATGAATGATATATACGTGGTAGAGCCATGCTGCAGTTATATTAGTAGTATAGTTGTAGCACGAATAATTCGTCTCGACCGGGGAAGGACCACGCTCTCACAGAATACCAGCGTGAAATAGTAGCTTAATGCTACTGTGTTTCGTATGGTAAGTGTAGAGAACTGAAAACCCTTTTTACTGAAAACGAGGCATTCCATCTTAGTCCTCACGGGTGACAACGCATCTGCATTTTGATTTGTAATCGAGGATAGATGTAGATGTCTATGGACCGCAGCAACCACTTACCATCAGATGGACTCTGTGCTCGTTTGTCACCTTATCCTATAAAAAGATGTTACCTTTAAAGCGTATTAAAGTCCACTGCTGAACAAAAGGCTCCCCCATAGATTGCTTCATAAGGGACTATAACTAGGGGATATTTACCATAGGTGCCTCGCTTGGCAGTTTTTTGATTTTTAGTCGTGAAAATTTGAAATGTGAAATATTAGGACGATGCTGCTGCTCATCTCTTGATTCCATTTCATGTGTCAATTTTTAAGACACGTAGTGGATATTCTTTCACCGCCACTACCCGGTAAAGAAATGTAATATAACAAAAAAAAAACAATACTAAATAATGGAAGGCATGAATGTACTTTTTCTTTTTAACTAAGTGAGAGAGTCTGTCTGACTTAGACTTATCTATTTCTGCTGACAAATAGCAGTGCCAGATCATAGAAAGTCAATACAATTACAGCCTTCAAAGCATCCCACCTAAGTCCTCCGAGGTGACAACGCACCTTGAAGATGTTGTCCATGAACAATCAGGTGAACTGTAAGTTTCTTTGGCACTTCAGTATTATTAGAAAAAACTGACATCAAAAAGGGACAACGCTCCCGTAACTACTAACTTTTTTTAATGTATATGACACGATATCACTTGAAGTTAAACATATTCACAGTGACATCCTTATAATTTACATAAACAAATGATGGTATTTCTATATCTTACATAAAAGTTTTTTTTTAAATTATGCTATACATACCTGGGGAGTATCTCTTGGTTCTAATCCTCCGGGAATTTCGGTAGACGAGCATCGGCAATTTGGCAATTTACAAAGATCTTCGTCACATGTCTCTGCTAGAGGGAGTTCCCTATCATTGCCATCTGCAACTGCTATCGCGACAAAAACTGCAGAAATAAGAATCGCTAGCAACTGCATTTTGATCAATTCCTTGCATGCAGTGCAACTGCCTCGTTTGTTTGTTTTAGGAAACATTATATATTGATTAATATTATCAATCTATTCAGTTACAGTTTTATCGTTAAACCAGTCACATCCTTTGTAAGCCACGATTTCATCTAATCTATTTTATCGGATCTTTATGAAATTATTAATCCGATTTAAGTTTCCCCCACTAACTTCTATATTGATATCAATCTTTTTTTTTAAATCTTTCGATACTCCAATTTTTCCTGAAAGATATGTTTGTTCATTTAATTGATAATTAATCAGTAATTCAAGGAAATGTAATATAATAAATGCATATTATTATATATGGAGCACTGATATTATAATTATTATTATTAGTAGTAGTGAATAATTATTATTTAATTAGGATCTTGTTTCATGAGTTTCTCATTTAGATGCAGTTGTAATTGTCTCCGAGTTTTGGAAATCAAAAGTTGATTTCAAAAAGTTATTTAGATTTTTGGAAAACATAACTCCATGCGTTTGTTCAATCGGATCAAATGACAGAGAATAAAATCAGAATCTAAATGCAGACGCATTGTCACCTAGCTAAGATGGAGTGCTTCGTTTTCAGTAAAAAGGATCCGGATTTCTACGCTCACCATAAGAAACACAGCAATATTAAGCTGCTATTTTATGCTGGTATTCTATGAAAGCGTGGCCGTTCCCCGGTCGAGCCGACAAATTTGTGTTGCAACTATAATATAGTCGCAGAGTAGCTCTATCACGAACAAACGTTGACTCATGGGTGCCGTAAGAAACGGCTATGGAAAATTACGGAAGAATCTCATAGTCTCTGTTAGAAAGCAGTAGAACCAGCTTATATATACCCAGATCAGCGGTTTTAGTATGGTGACCTGCAATTCTTTCTTCTCTTTTACCACGCCACACGTCACGCCGCAGCCATTATATGGTTGTAGCATGAATGGGTCGGCTCGACTGGAGAAGGACCACGCTCTCACAGAATACCAGCGTAAAATAGTAGCTTAAAGCTGCTGTGTTTTGTATGGTGAGTGTAGAGAACTGGCGACCCGTTTTCTGAAATCGAGGCATTCCATCATAGTCCTGAAGGGTGACAACGCAACTACATTTTGTTTCTTAATCGAGGTTAAATGTAGATGTCTATGGGCCACAGCATCCACTTACCATCAGGTGGACTTTGTGCTCGTTTGTCACCCTTATCATATAAAAAAGAAAAATAAATCGCTTGCTAAGGTAGGAGGAAAAGCCTACTATTTTGGTAAATTCTCTTTACGTGGAAAGTAATGAGTATCAAGTAGTGGATTATACATTGTGATAAAGAATAAAAGAAAATTAAAAACTAATCAAACAGTAAAGCTTACGTCATGATAATAATCGGCTAATATATAATCTACCTTAGTCTTCTAACGTCTCTTTGTCTAGTATGTTGCCGGCAAGAGTGTTAGCTTCTTCTGCCATCTACAGCGAAGGTGGAATCACGTGGGTTGAGGATTGTAAGTAGGACAATGCACCACATGCTCTATCGTAGACCTCTCAGGGCGACACCGTGGATGAGGCTCGAGTGTATCCGCGGGAGAAAAGTAGTTTAGTATTACTATGCGCTGCTCTCTTTACCGAAGGTTAAGTTGTTTAAGGCTTGTTTATTTATAGAATAAGAAAGGCAGTCAAGTACACAGTCCACCTGATGGCCAGCGGATGCCGTAGCCCATAGACATTAACATCTAACCTCGATTAAGAATCAAAATGCGTTTCCACCTATTTTACTATTTTGTACTATTTTACACTGGTATTCCGTGAGAGCGTGATCCTTCCCCTTTCTAGCGTACGACTCGTACAAGTTTTTTATGATGTTCTTTTATTTCTTATTTAGTTTTTCAAATTTGTTACATTGTTATTCACACATTTAATGACGTTAATGTATAAAAGTAATACGTTAATTGTAAAACTTGGTATAACAAATACTGTTGTTTGTTTCTATATAATTTGCTGAGCATAAATTAATTATTAAAGTAGGTTAAGATTTATATGTTACTTGCCAAACAAACCCACAACCCTAATAAAATAAAATAGAAAGATCATTTCCGTTCTAAAGTTCAGTTAGGTAGAATAGGCATCATATTTATTTTCTGCTCCAAAGTTCCGCCATTACAGTAACATCTTCTATATACTGGATATATAATACCTACGACGGAAAGCAAAGTCAAAGGTGAAAGTCATCTGGTACTACCATAATAGGATCACCTGTTAAGCACGGAAATAACGGCAATCCATCCCACCTTTAGAGCCGTGTAAGTTCAGAAGCTAAAGCACTACGTGTTTCACAGTAAGCTGGCAACCAGGATTCAATATTTGCACCAATGACGTTGTTAATTGAAATTTTATGTGCTGATTTACCTCATTCTCGGCGGTGAAAGAAAATATCGCAAGGAAACCTGATTGTCCGAGAAATACAAATTTGCGAGCACATGTATAGTCCACTAACATTAATCGCTTCATAACCCTTTCTGAAAATAGAAGATGCTTGCACCCAAGGGTAAAAAATATATAGACGCTAACTGTACTCAACATGAAGATGACTTCTAATGGTTGCCACACACGGTCAGTTCAACTGATCAGTTCAAACTAAAACTGTTGATATTTTTTAAAATATCGGATTTTCGATATATCGATGAATAAACTTATATGTAAAACTCCGATATTAATATATATATATATATATATATATATATATATATATATATATATATATATATATATATATATATATATATATATATATATATATATAAATTTATTGCGTTTCAATGTTATATAATAGCATTAAAAAAGCTTAAAATTATGATTGTGGACATAATTTATAATTGTTTTTATTAGCTAAAAACAATTATAAATTATAATTATAATTGTTTGGTATTTCCAACGGTGGTGTCGTTATAGTTAACAAAAGTTGTAAATGTGCGGGAGTTTTAACAATACATCTGTTAATCCGCCAATAATGGTCATTGCAATAAATCCTCCCAAATAAAGATGTCTATCTACAGTATTAAATAGTTTACTGACTATTAAGAGATATAAAATTAAATTCTCTTTTAAATCTGTACTTCTTATTACACCTACCTATTTTATATCTGCGTGACTCTAAGGTAGACTGGCAGATAATGCAATATGCAATAAAACATTAAGTCCGCCCTTATACATTTAATGTGTTTATGAAGTTAAATAATTAAGAAAAAAACAAATTGAACCAACCTTTAATTTCACTGATTGGAATATTTGCAAAATGAGCCATTTGTAATTTTTGATCGCCAAACTCTTTCATCATATCATCATAAGACGCCTCCGCCCAGTAGGTCTGTGGCGTTTGGTGGCTAACTGAATGTAGTGCAATTTCAAAATGTTGGTTGTACAACTCGTTGACCAGTTGATAGTTGGTGTACTCATGATTTATGAAGAAAGTGATGCCTATCGGACAATTATTCTTGTTGAGGCGATTGTATCCGATTTCGCGATAAGTTTCAATATTGAGGATGTTAACGCCATCGTCAAACGTTAAGACAACAAACTGAAACATAAAATATTAATTAATTTAAGGTATCACAGATACAAAACAACATGTTTGTAAGTAGATCAAAAAATTACGAAACACAGATTATTGTATTATATTTATTTAGATTTTTTTTTAATTTACTATTCTCTTAAATACGCTACGTTCAAAAATTTCTTTACTCTGAAAGAAGTATTAGGAAACACCGAAAAATCATTTTTTTAATAAAACATTCACAATTATATTTTGTAACCAAATATTAATATCAAATTTTAGAAAAAATTTTGTACTGGTTATTTTATAGCCAGAAGCATAATATAATAGCGGTTCATATATGTAGAATTTTTTTTTATTAATGACATTTGCAAACTTAACAATAGAGAAGCATAAAAACTTTTATTTGTTTTTTTTGTTAAATTTATTTATATTAAATTCATAAGGCAATGGATACACCATTCCAACGTATTATCTTTAAAGTTTTGAAGTTGACCCGAGATCAATTTGGGTTGCTAGCAAGAAATAGCACAGAATATATTATAACAGTGTTAGTAATAATAATATACATGGCAGTACACAAACTGTTGTTTGATTATTTTAAAGAAGATAAGTCTGTCCGCTTTTGTTTTATCATCAAGTTAATACAACATAAAAAAAGAAACACAAAAATACCTGTGGAGTATCCCTAGGCTGAAGATCTCCTGGTATATCCGTTGACGAGCAACGACAACTTGGTAATTTGCATAATTCTGGATCGCACGCTTCAGCTAAAGGAAGCTCATCGGCAGCGTTCGTTAAAGTAAATACTAACGAAAGTATTATTAATATAACCTTCATATTGGATGCTAAATGTATTTTTGTAAGAAAACAGTCCTTAACTCTACTTATATTTACATAGCCTTATCGGCTAATTCTAATCTGACTTTTAGATATAAATCTAAAGTTTTATAATCTACGGTGATTTGATTGCATATTTTTGCTGTTTTATAAAATACGTGTTTACGAAATGTTATTTCAAATCTGACATTATGTTGGTTAGCAAAGTATACCATTTATATACTACCTTTTATATAATAAGCTTTATACTTGGTAGAGCCACGCTGCAGCTATTATGGTTGTAGCACGAATGGGTCGGCTCGACCGGGGAAGGACCACGCTCTCACAGAATACCGGCGTAAAATACCAGCTTAAGGCGACACCGTGAAAAAATGCATCTCCTTTCATCGAATAGTATAGGACTATGACACCACTAATGAAAGTGGAATTTTGATATAGGTAAATTCATGTCTTTATCTTGAATTTGATAGTTCAAAAACACGATTGTATAATTTTGACTCGATCATAATTATTTGCGAAAACACCTCTAAAAATCACTACAGTTGAAATTATAACGAAATTACTTGGAAATCACTCATTATTTTGATTAATTAAAATCAATAATTTTTAAAAAATATATTTTAAGATTCTGACAATTTCTAAGCGCTTTTAATCGTCGCGGACGCTACGCTATTTTAGACCTTATGACGGCGTTTCTTCAAGTTTTTATAGAAATTATGTATTCACTCGGATCAGTACGGCGATAGCCTTTTCGATGTGTCGTCTTAATGCTGCTGTGTTTAGTATGGCAAGTGTAGAGAACCAGAAATACTTTTTATTGAAAACAAGGCTTTCTATCCTTAGTCCTCAGCGGTGACAACACACCTGAATTTTGTTTATTAATCGAGGATAGCAGTAGATGTCTATGGGCTACAGTATCCCTTACCATCTGGTAGACTCTGTGCTCGTTTATCATATTCCTAAAAAAAAAGAAAATAATATTATTGTGTGCATACGAGTAGTGATAGCATACGGAAAAATATAGGGTCAATATTAAATAACTCCATAAAGGAAGAAAAAAAAACAAATTATCGTGTCTCTGAAGCATCATTTTGTCAAATGATGAATAAAGTTGTATCAATGGGTGCGTTTGGCAGAAAAAAGCGCTAGCAAGCGCTTACAAGCGCTGAAATAGTTTTCGGCCAGGACACGATTGCTACTTCAGTAGCACTGACACAATCCGCCATTTTGCTTATTTAATTTGTTTGTTTTGAAGTAGAGTTTATAAGTTGTTTTGTGCAATATTAGTTTTAAGTAATATAATGACATGAATAAACATATACATGTTATTAAAAATTCATGATTGGTAAGTTTTTAATATGAATACTTTACAAACATATATATTTAAATTAGGTTAGGTTCCCCGCTTAAAACTAACATCGTGTCCTGGAGGAAAATATCTACTTACGATTTGACAGCGCTTACCGCTTGCGATCGCCATTTTGCTTCCAAGCGCTTGCTAGCGCTTTTTTCTGCCAAACGCACCCAATGATACTTATTCAATTTATTTGATTATTTCAATATTCAATTGTTTTTTTTTTCTTCCTTCTGAAAGTTTTATGTCATTGATTTTTATGTTTCTATCTGTACTCACTTAGTTGATAATTTAAATTATTTATTGAATAGTTTAAGGAGATTAACTATTAAGAATTAGTTTGCTTTTAAATTATTGTTTGAAAGCTAATGATTTTCGATATTATTTTTGGAAATAAAAAGATGTAATAATAAACATTTGCAATCTTTATTATTTTTAAACATTTACAGTTTTTAATGCCTATTTATATATATATATATATATATATATATATATATATATATATATATATATATATATATATAGTATGGAAAATTATTTATAGTGCATTGGGGTAAGATCGGTGATGGGGTAAGACCGTAAAATTCAAATATCCGGTGAATTATGCTATATTTTTGAAAGCTAGCAATATGGTACAAGACTCCATTTTATTCTGCCCCGACCCCAAGTTTCAGCCAGTCGCTCCGAAAAGTAGGGCGTGTGCTGCGCAGTATTTTATAATACAAGGTAATTTTTGAATTTTTTCGTCTGTCCTGTCTTTCCCTATCACTTTTATTTGCGATTTTTAGCGACGTCCGGTCTTCCCCTTGATGGCCAATTCTTCATCAGGCATATAAAAAATTATGCCTTGTCTTCGCACACGTTTTAAGCAGAAACTTTTGAGTTTTGAAAAGTAAAAGCTTCTTATAGCTAAATTACGTGTAACCATTAACGATTTGCGCCATGTTTCAGAAATCTGACGTATATGGATGTCGAGAAAATAAAGTTTTTGCCAGACTCTTTTAACTAGTCGAAAATCCGTCCGGTATTGCCCCAACGCACCTTATCTGATTTTGCGTCATTCTAGATAAGGGATACATTCGTCAATATTTACTTATTTACAAGTTGTTTTGGTAAACCCATCTACCTAACCTACAATAAACTAGTTTTAAACACTGTATGCCTATTATGTGGTACCTAGTACAAGGTAAGTATGTATTCAAATATTAGGCACTTTATTTGAAAATAAACTTAAATTACGGCATTCTTACTTAGTGGGTACCTATAAGAAGTTTTCGAATGGCTGGACGTAATTACAAAGTATAAACATAATAATTGGTAAAGAATAGTGATACGATCCCCTTTTGTTTAGTAAAATATGTAAAATGTTTTATCAATAAATTATGTAAATATATAAAGCTAATTTAATAAAAAAATACGAATAACGTTCTTATTTTTATACAAGTAAATTATCTTATAACGTTCTTATAGTGGCATAACACCCTACAATGTCTATTAACAAAGTTTTTAGCATAACGTCACAATTTGATATCCTGCGTTTTTTCAATTTTACTCAAAGGTAAGTAGGTACTTAGTATTTGTCGGAAAGTTGCCTTTTTAAAGAGCAGGGCAGGATATTAATAGTTCTCATTGGGAGAAGAGGCAATTTCAACAAAATTTAGTTAATAAATTATAATATTGTAAAAAATTAAGTAAAGTTACAGCCCGCCTTCGATCAGTTGGTACGGTGAAATCTTACATCTTTGCCCACATATTTCGGTTTTTATTACTTTTTTTCAAAAAAATAGCCACTTGATTTTGATGGTTGCTGAAGCTTTAAACGACACTCTATGCAACAAATAAACTGTCAAAACCAGGTGACATAATTCCTAACAGATGCTGAGAAAAAAACCAAAAATAGACGCGGGCAAAGTTATCTACACTTTCTTACATCTTTGCTCAACCTAAATTTCTCAGCAACTATAAGTTCTATGACTTTGATTTTAAGATATTTTGTTATCAAACCGGCAAAATAGTATACCATTATATTTTCAAATAAATAGAAGTCCATTTTAAGTTTTAATGGCGGTGGGCAATGTTATCACCACATTTAGTCAAACTTTCATACTAAGAGATTTGAGGTGCTAGGGCTGTGCATCAGATGAAAGGAAAATAATAATCTGATTTTAAAGTAGTAATGTATATTTTAATTTAAAATTAAAAACAAAAACTAACTGAACAACAAAAAAAAAACAAGAAAATCAATGTTTAGGTAGGAAAGTTCTAGAAAATTGTCTCAGAAATTAATCCTGATAGTAGAGATAAGGAAAAGTAGACAGCGACGATACTTATTTGATATAATACGAGGCCAGCTTATACTGATTTTGTTACCACTGATGAGCGTGGTTCACCTACTGTGCGTACCAATCCATTTTGTTAGCCCTTTTTGTCTACGATCGTTGAGGAGACAATTCTCTTTTAGACTTTATTTTTTTTTTTGCAAACGAATGCGCCGCATTAATCTTATTTGAAAACTTTAGCTTGAAACTGAAAACATTTAAGCTCTCTCTTTTGGGAAACTAGCGGTTTCTGACAAAAATTCCTCACAAATATATACCTATTTATTATATTTAAAATAATATATAAAACAGTATCTAGTTACCTATATAGTTATCAGAACAGTAATTTAGTTTGCAGTTAACAGTAGTTATTGTTATACAGGTTTTTTATATACCTATATACCTAAATACATTAATTTATTTTACTAAGTATACCTATATATTTACATTTTATTACATATATATATATATATATATAATTTTTATTTATTATACCTAGGCACATGTTTTCTTGTTTTTTTTTTCAATAGTGTCAACCCTAATAACATTTTTGAGCTGGGCAATGTTGTCGACCTCAGTTTATAAAATTGGTTACAACATTACCCACACAATTTTCTCGCTAACTAAGACAAGTGTAAGAAAGAGACCTTGATTAAAAGCAGCGACAATTAATGGCCTACACGTAAATAATAATGAATCTTACCTGCTCAGCGTTTCTTGGCAAAGCGGGATGCAAAACTGCAACAATGTTTTTGCACCACCTTCGACATTGTCCCTTGATGGTTGCTGACAGATGCCTGAATATAGTTAGCTGCGATTGTAGTAGTTAGTGCTGTCAAACAGATACTCTAGTTTTCCCTAGACACCATACAAAGTTGACATTTATTAAAATAAAATCTATATCGGTAGTTTCAGTTAATTTTCGTGTTTGGGCAAAGATGTCCCCCAAGGGCAAAGTTGTAAGGTTTCACGGTAGCAATTATATTATAAGTAAAAAGGTATAATATCATTGGTTGGTAGGTATTGGATCGAAGCAGCCCGCATACCTACGTCCCACGGCTGACACAGCTCTGCTCTCTCATTTCTGAGAGACCCTGTATCTATTTTTATAAAACCTCAGAATTAAATTGCAATCTACATTGGGTATGAATATTCGTATTTAGTATTTACAATTTTTTACAAAAAGCTGTTTTATTATTTGAGTAAGCGCCCTCTTTCACAATTAAGTAGAATTAAAAAGCACTCATGGTTACAGATTTTGAACTAAAAATTTTCCACGTTCGTATGTCGAATAAGTTCTCATAAGACTGTACAGATGGCGCTTTTGTTTATCTCTCATAACTGAGTTAAGTGGAATAAGGCAATTAGTTTTGATCTCAATTCTCAACTATCATCCTTGTTAGCGCAAATAACTGTAAGTACTAGGGTTATTTTTCTCTGATTGATGGCTTTTACATTTTTTTCATAGCATTGGGTGACAAACGAGTTCACAGTCCACCTGATAGTAAGTGGATGCTGCGGCCCATAGTCATCCACAATTATCCTCCATTAAGGATCAAAATGCAAATGCGATGTCACCCCTGAAGACTAAGATGGAATGTCTCGATACCAGTAAAAAGGGTCTCCGGTTCTTTACACTCAACATACGAAACACAGCAGCATTACGCTGCTATTTTACGCTGGTATTCTGTGAGAGCGTGGTCCTGCCTCGGTCGAGCCGACCCACTCATGGTACAACTATACTACTAATATAGCTCCAGTATGGCTCTACCACGTCGACTTAACCGAACGGGCTCCCGCCTTGTCATGACGGGGGGGCTTAGCAGCCGTGGCTCGGTCACTCTCGTTGAACAAAGTGGAACCCACATGGCTGGGCCGAGGTGAAGGGCCGGCCCGAGGAGGCCAAGGCCGAGAGGGGTGTCCGCTCCCCTACTGCTGAAGCCGAGTTGGAGTCGCGGAAGAAGAGGCGTGTTGGTATGGCGATGCGCCGCTCTCCCTACTCTCCGCAGCCGAATCTTGGTTAGCGGCGGAGCCATAGACCAAATCCGCCGCTGGGGTCAGGAAGGCTAGTGCTTCTGAGTGCTCATTTTCCCTGGCCCCATAGCCTTCGCGCATAGGACACGTGGGCGTCCGTTGCGTAGGTTTAGTTGGAGGCCGTGAAGGAAGGTGCACCATGTGTTCTGGTGCGCCTTACCTGGGAAGGAGAACGGGGAGAAGAGTTCCGAGTAGGTGGCGCCATGGGGTGGCTAGCGCTGGTGAGGTCGCGGTTGTGTGCGCAAGCGTTCCCGTGGCCTGCCAATGTGCGACGAAGGTGGAACACCATGGGGTTTTAGTCGGTCGAAATCGGACGGGTTATGTCGGGTGAGTCCGACATAACCCGTCCTTGCCCCCGTCAGGCGGGTATGCGTAGGCATTTCCCCATGTAAAAAAAAGACAGCCGCAAGCCATCTTAGGCCCGCCATATAGGTGTACTATATACGGAATTCCGTTTTGCCCGCGAAATTTCGAACGGAAAACTACAGTAGGTGTGTAACGGGTCCTATATGGACTTGATGCGTTCAGATTCCGAACTTCGGAATCCCAAATCGGAATTCCGTATATATGTGGCGGGCCTCATATCGTTCATGAAAAATTCGTCTCCGTTTTGAAGGAGAACACGTAATAGTATTTTTTAATATACCACTTTTTTCTTTTTCAAGTTTTTTTAATTTGTTTAAAAATTATTTACATTGTCGTCCGATTCTGAGCTATGTTCAAAAATTCAAGTCTCTAGCTCATCAGGAAACTTTAAAATCAAATACAAATAAAATAGAGTAATAATGTTAATAAAACAGGGTAAAGGTATATAGGTATGTAGGTATAGGTAATACAGGTGAAGATTTCGTCATTTTTTCTTTATTATCAGTCAGTTATCAGTCGGAACAGCAGCTACTTTTCTCGGTTGTTGGGCACAGCGCCGCAGCCATAGATCCTATTCTACAAATTTCTTGCTGCCCTAATATCCTTAGCGCTCCGTAGAGTTGTGGCTAGTTTTTTGATTGCGACACAACGAGGCGTGGGTTTGACTCACGCACGTTACAAGTATTTGTACAGCCTATAAGTTGGCTCAGAATTTTTGTCCATGTGCAATTTGTGTAAAACGCGTCATCGAAGAAATTATTGGAAAAATTCATGTTGGATAGTGTTTTTAAAATAAATAATGTAATTAATAAATTCAAATCTTTTAGTCGAAGTTTTTGTTAAAATAATTACAAAATCAATTTTTATTAATGAAACATATCGGAAAATGTTGAATAAGCATCGTGTACGTGGAAATTAATCACAACGAGCTGCATGCTCATTTGAATAAAACAATACTTTAGTATTACCATGTGTCATTTCACAAAAGTGCAAGAACAAATATTTACAATTTACCCGGATCACGTTTTCAACGGGATGAATAAAATTCTGTTATATAAAATTCGCAAATCGAACGTTGAAAGCAATAAAAATCGCATCAACGTAGATTCCAATGTAAACCGATTACAATGCATTGCAAAGGTTTATATATATATAGACAAACACTCGTATTTTTTCTGAAATATTTAGTTTTTTAGTTCTTCACTCAAACAGAAATGTCTGAATATGAAAAAGCTCAGATCATAAATCACACAGAATATTTTTATTTGTGTCTCCAAACAATCATTTTCTATTTTTTGTGGAATAAAGGTGACAAGTGAGTACTTAATCAACCAGATATTAAATGGATGCTGTTGCCTATGCCATTTCTATATTCTTCCTCGATTAAGAATTAAAATGCATATGCGTAGTTATCTCTGAGGACTAAGATGGAATGCCTCGCTTCCAGTAAAAAGGGTCTCCGCTTATACTCACAATACGAAACACAGTAGCATTAGGCTGGGATTTTACGCTGGTATTCTGTGAGAGTGTGGTCCTTCCTCAGTTGAGTGGATCCACTCGTGCTCTAAACATAATATAGATGCAGCGACTCTACCACGCAACAAAAAGTGTGTGAAAAGTTTTTAGCAAAATAATTTTGAGAAAATTTTTGAAATCTTTAGAAAGCCGAGTTTTGACTTAAAGAAGTTAATATTCCACGCTTCAAAGAAAGGAGTAGATGAATTAAAAATAATAATAACATGTGATGTAAAAATTAAAATATCTGGGGGCACGGCAGTGCCCCCGCCAAGTCGAGCAAAAAAGCGGCACCGCCGTACCATACTTTTCTCGAAGTAGTTCATTTTTGACCTCCTATAACTTCGTTGAGGATAATATTAGAAGCCTGAATTTTCAGTTACAAAGCTGGTATTGTATAAACACACTATATTTCAAATTTCATTCAATTTGAACCAGTAGTTTAAAAATGATAACTAGTCAAAGTTTCTTAATTTTATCAGTCACTGACTGACTGACCGATCATAAAAACTCTAAGACTATTAAATTAGATTGTTTAGTGTGATTGCAATGTCAATCTATTTATTTAATGCATCAAAGATTTTTAATATTGATATGGTCACAACAAGATATTGCTGTGTTAGCTAATTACGTCATAACTTAAAAGAGAGCCCGTAAAAGCATGAGGGAAAGATCGAAATCACAAAAATAATAATCTGAAACGTAAGGTACCTACTTACCATTTTCTGTTTCACATTTTTTTTTCTATTTACAATGAGACACGCGACGGCATTCTTAATAATGGAGTGGCATTGAGAATTGCTGTTATTTTAAATCTTTTTCTTTTATCGGTCAAGTATTTAACGAATAACCAGTATATGCTGATCTTGTATTAGTAGGCAGTAACTAGTACAGTAACTAGTAGTGGTAGGTCTACATACACTTAAGTACATTGACATTATGCTGCGAAAAAACCACCATCAACCACCGGCTTTACGTTCTTCCCGAGACACCGCCAACTTCCTGACTCCATGCAGCTATTGCGAACTTCTTGACGGAAAAACTCAATAAATTGATTTTTTGTCCCGACCGGGATTCAAACCCAGGATCTCATGGTCAGCTGTCACACTACTACAACCACTAGACCAACGAGGTAGTCTATATCAAAAATAAGTAAGTAGTAAATAAGAGTAAGTAGTAAATAAGAGTAAGTAGTAAATAAGAGTAAGTAGTAAATAAGTATTCTAAAAATATTGGCTGCAACGATGTGTAGGCCACTTCTATCTCACTCGGCTGCCTGACGCTTACATAACGAAAGAAGTGCATGCGTCTCACTCGCTTTTACAACTTTCATTCGCTAGCGATTGTATCTTATTTTTAGTATTACGCAAACGCCGTAGAATGAATTGTTTTTATGTATTTTTTGAATGTTCGGAAATTTTGCCTATCTGGTTACATTTTGTTATATTTTACAAATACTTTCGAGGAAATTTTCTATTCCACTTACACAAAGCGCCATATTATTTTGCAGACGGTAAAAATAGTCAGTATATTTCTGCCGCCAAATAGCAGCGTCAGCACTGACGTCTTCCGATTTGAAGAGTATGGTTAGCCAGTATATTTACAAGTTAAGTGAACCATTATAGTCTTCAGTGGTGTAAATGTTGGTTGCGGTTGTCTATGAGCTGCAGTCAACATATACCATTGCTGACTGTAAGATAGGTTGTCACTTCAATTTTATTAAAAAAAGATCGCAGTCTGGGTATTTTATTGTTCATCTGGTACACGATATATGGTTATTCCGTTTTATATCAGTAGCTAATACACCACTCATGCATTTTTTATAGTCGTTTCATTTAACACACATGGAATATTTTATTTGATGGATTCTTTTACAAAGTACAGTACGGGACCACCATCTTCGTTAGGTAGGTTTGTCCAAACTTCACCTAACGGCCACAGAAACTAAGTAGATGTGTCGTTCATTCATACAATACAACCATTTACAAAACCACTGATGAATATAGTCCTGCTTCATGGTATTTATTTTCGGCATATTTGTGTTGATTTAATTACGCCACCGTTTTTTATAACTTTATTGTATCATAATAAGCTAATGGCTAATTCCCTAGGGACATTATATTGAAGTGAATTGAATTTCAAAATATTATCAATGTATTATCATAGATATTAACCGGTTCCTTTAAAAATGTGAGAGTAATTATTAAGATAATTTTAATACTTTTATCGCATCGTGGTCTTTTCATTAAATGTACTTGACATAGCTTTAAATTTTTAATACATTATCGTTTTTGTTTTGTATCACTTATTGACAACCACTGGTTTTAGCGAATCTTAGTTTAGGGTGTTACTCAGTGGAAACAATTTTTTATACGATAGTGTGACAAACGAGCACGCAGTTCACCTGATGGTACGTCTTGGCTGTGGTCCATAGCAGGGATGTTGCGGATGCCGATTTTTTCACATCCGCGGATGTGAATGCGGATGCGGATTTTTGAAGGTTCACATCCGCGGATGCGGATGCGGATGCGGATGTTTAAGATATTATATAAATATAGTATATGAATGAAAAATTAAAACAATGATAAAGTAATTATTAACATTTTTATTAATGAAAATTAGTATTAAGTATAATTCTGCAATTTTTATTTAAGTATTTCACTTACTAATTTTCATATTAGTTAGTGAACCTAATGATAAAGTAATTATCAACATTTTTATTAATGAAAATCAGTATTAAGTGTAATGCTTCTATATTTTTTAACTTCACTTACTAAGTTTCATATTAATAAGTGAAGTTAAAAATACTTAATAACGAGTTATACTGCCGCCTTTTCTGATTCAAGGAGGTTACGCAGAGGTTTGTAAATTAAACCTGCGCCACTAAATAATTGTTCGCTAGGAACACTGCCTGATGGAGTGAATAAAAATCTTCGTGCTATCGGTGATAATATCTTAAATTCCTCTCGATGAACACTTTACCACTTAAGAGGATTTTCATCCACATTGAGTCTTTTTTTAGCACGGTATGAAAGTAATTCCTTTTTGAGTACAGCTTCAGTGCTACCATTTCCTGGTACTTCTTGACTCTCATCTTCACTTGACGAATCTAAATCTAAATGTAAACAAATCGTAAAAAGAGTTCTTTTGAGGTTGCTTTTACAATTTAAACCTATTGTGATTATTATCATAGCAAAATGTGATTATTTATCACAAATATAAAAATTTATTAAAGATATAAAATTTTTTAGTGTTTAACATTAATTAATAAGTATAAAATTTAAATTACGACAAAAATAAAAAAAAACTAACCGACATTTACAAAGAAACTAAAAAGCGAAAGGAACGAGTATTTCTTAATTTGGTCGGATTGTACAAGCCAGGTTTGTTTGTTTAAATTCTATTTTTTCGTAAAATGGGAAGGATTAAGTATCAAGACAGCTACGAATAAAGAAATGTTAAAAACGACATCACTACCTATTTAAATAATGATATTATGATAAATTTCTAGACTAATTATTTGCTAAAAAAAGCGAAGATTTTATCTTCTGTAATTGATTTTCTTTACTCATGATCTCATATTTGGAAAATTCTTCTGGGTGCATCGACTTTAGATGATTTTTAAAGAAGAGGTGGTTCGGCCCTTGCGAGAGTAGTTTTTATTGGATATTTTACAATCAGTCTTATCAAGATCCTCTTCATTTGGTTCAAAATAATTTCATATATTACTTTGTGTCGGTGGTGACATTATTAACGTGTAAGATAATTTAACAATAACGGGAACCTCACTAGATAAATAAAGAAAATTGTTTTAAAATGATAAGCTTTACCTACAGTAAAACGTATTACCGGTGTACCATAATGGCATTTACCTGACGATTTCCCAATAAACAATTATTTAAGTACACACAATGATCCACACAACAAGTAATCCACAGCGCAAACAAACATGTTATGATTTATTTACAATAAACAAACAATGCACCACAAGAAACGCGTCGGAACTTGTCCACCAATGTTTTCGCTCCCATTGGTATTTGTCACGTGCAAACGGTACGCGCCATTGCTGGCCCCGTTCATTTCTTTCTTGTCACAACTTGTATTACATTCGCATCCGCATGAAAATCCGCATCGATTATTGCGGATGCGGATGTGGATGCAGAAGTCAAAATCTATGCGGAAGCTCCGCATTTGCGGATGCGGATGCGGATATTCGCAACATCCCTAGTCCATAGACATCTACATCTATTACTCAAATATGAATCAAAATGCAGATGCGTTGTCACGCGTGAGGACTAAGATTAAATGCCTCGTTTCCAACAAAAAGATGCCATTGGTTCAGGTCTGAATGATTGTCTCAGTGATTCTGACACATTCGTGTATACGTTCAATTTTATCATATATAAAAAAGGTTCCGCACATACAGAGACGATATAAAAAGTGCGCGACGCAATTGTTATATGATTCATTTTTACGTTGTATATTTCAAAGTATTACGAATAAGATTTCAGTGGAAATTCCCAATTACCTTTCATGATCCTTTATAAGCTTTCTGTATGAGATTAAAATTATAAATATTCCGATTGGGAGTTTGAATTTACCATTAGTTATACAATTTATTCCTAAAATTGAAGGCTTTCTTCAGTACCTCAACATTTTTTTTGCTTGGTATTTTTTTGTTAAAACGCTATGTATATTGTTTCTTTGTCTATTAGCATTTTAGAAACTTATCTAGAATCCATCGACATTTATTAAGTTTTTAATATGGGCTTGAAAACTGAAATAATTTTACACTCTATTTTGTCCACTGTCGTAATGAATTATGATTGCGGATCTATACTACAAACAAATAAAAGTATGTACGGTACTTATAACAAAGACACAATCTTTAACATTTTTGTATGTCTGTTTGTTCCGGCTATTCTGCGAAATGACTGAACCTATTTAGACAGGAAGTTCACTGGCTAGATAGCTAGATGGCTGATGTTATAAGGAGTAACTGAGGCTACTTTTATTTTAGGAAAATAGTTAGTGTTCAGCGCAAAACAATAAAACCCTAAAGAAATAAATTCAACGCGGACGAAGTCGCATGCAACAGCTAGTCTTCAATGTCTAGTAGTCACATAATCTACGCAATTACTAATTCTAATTGTGTATTCTTTTTAAAAAGTAAATTCGATGTACAATAATTACGAACTCGAACAGTTTTATAATAGTTCAGATCCTAACTGTAAGTTGGTCCTTAGCACAATAGTCTCATTGAGAACAATCCAAGAGATAGTAATCCCATTGGTATTAAGTAGTTGCAACAAGTTAAGTTTGTGAGAGCTCTTCTGTTCACGGACTTGGTGCCAGGCAAAGTGATATTTACCTACACAAATTAATAATAAAGATTGGTTCCTTTTTTCATTTACTCATGTGAATTAGTCACATTTTTAAAGTAAACACACCTGAAAACACTTATCACAAGTTATATGTTATTCGCATTGAATAAAATTATTTTTGCTTAAAAATAAGGGTGAAAAACTAGGACACAGTGTATTTTGATGGTGTGTGATGCCTCGTATATCTATCCTTTTTTAAGAACCAAACTATATAGGTAGGCACAAACCCTGGGGACTAAGAATACCTCGTTATCAGTAAAATGCTCCTCCGGTTTTTACTCTTCTCACCATACCAAACAGCAGCATTTTGGTACTTAAGTACAAATTGTCGTGTTTAATTTACTACATATTTTTTTAAATACCTATATGAAGTTTTGGATTCTTTGCATCACTCAATATCGGAAATCATCAACTGCACGGGAGATATTACATTACGAGAAATGCACGCGCATTTTTTTAATAGAATGTGATGTGAACATTTTCTATATTTGCCCTTGAGGACTACGATGGAATACTTCGTTTTCAGTAAAAAGGGTCCTCGGTTTTCTATTTTAGGGTAGTATTTTAGGGTGGTATTCTGTGAGAGCGTGGTCCTTCCCCGGTCGAGCCGACCCATTCGTGCTAATGTATGTGTGTGGTGTGTATGTGTGTGTATGTGTATGTGTGTGTGTATGTGTGTGTGTGTATGTGTGTGTGTATTAGTATGTGTGTATGTGTGTATGTGTATGTGTGTAAGTGTGTATGTGTATGTGTGTGTGTGCGCGTGCGTGCGTGCGTGCGTGCGTGCGTGTGTGCGTGCGTGTGGGCGTACGTGCGTGCGTGCTTTCGTGCGTGCGTTCGTGCGTGCGTGCGTGCGTGCGTGCGTTCGTATATGCGTGCGTGCGTGCGTGCGTGCGTTTGCATGCGTGCGCGTGCATGCACGTGCGTGCGCGGGCGTGCGCGTGTGCGTGCGCGTGTGCGCGTGCGTGCGCGCGTGCGTGCGCGTCTGCGTTAGCGTGTGCGTGCGCGTGTGCGTGCGCGTGTGCGTGTGCGTGTGCGCGTGTGTGTGCGTGCGCGGGCGTGCGCGTGTGCGTGCGCGTGTGCGTTAGCGTGTGCGTTAGCGTGTGCGCGTGCGTGCGCGCGTGCGTGCGCGTCTGCGTTAGCATGTGCGTGCGCGTGTGCGTGTGCGTGTGCGCGTGTGTGTGCGCATGTGTGTGCGCGCGTGTGTGCGCGCGCGTGCGCGTGCGCGTGAGCGTGCGCGTGCGCGTGCGCGTGCGCGTGTGCGTGTGTGTGTGTGTGTGTGTGAAATTTATCAATTTTAGGTTTCATTCTAGCCCACTGCAGTACACACATCTCCCACTAACTTTCCGGTTGGCTGAAGGAGAAAATGCCATATGGCATTAAGTCCGCCGTTTGCACAATAACCACGGTTGTGATTAACGAATAACCTGCCGTGTAATGCAGTGATTGACGCCTGCATGAGCGTGTAATGTACGCCTTACAATAAGGTTGACCGTTAGATCGATTGTCATTCCATTAAAATTAATCAAACTAGAATTGAAAATAAATAACACGGGTTGATCGCGTGCTGTTACGATGTAATAATGTAATGTCGGGAGGTTCGGGGGGATAAATAATGCGTCTACTGGTCTTAAATGTAGGTTTATTACTAACTCTAAATGTCTATTAGGCTATCATATATATAGCTACATAAGCATACACTAAACACACACTACACGCCCATCGGCAAAAAAGAAAAAAAAATGAATTACAAAAATTTTTTTTTCTATAAAACAAAACTTGGTGTAAGATTCAAAAATATTATTAATTATTTAAAAATATTAAAATTCCTATCCTATATCAAACTTATAACATAATAAAATAAAAATAAAATATCGTAAACACTGTAATTTAAAAAAAAAGTAACTTTCTATCTCTTTATTTAAATTTATTAAACTATCATCAAATTTGTTTTTGTTTTAAATTGCTTTTAGGTTGCCTATCATAACTGCATAACATTTAAAATTTTCATATATAACTATTAATTCACTAGACACGAAAATACAGTTAAAAAAAGTATAGTTTAAGTTTAAGAAAATAATAATATTGTAAAGTTGTTTACAATATTATTATTTTCTTAAACTTAAACTATATTTTTAAATTTAAACCTTAATAAACTTTAAAGGTAAATAATCAATTCCATTAAAATAGTAAGTATCCTTATTTTTAAGTAGATAAACTTCAACATACTTATTTAAATCACACTGTAGTGTGAGTATTACAAACATTACTAGCACTATGCTTACATAAGCGCCCTACTAAATCTAAATAAACTATATCAAAGCGGAATATCCCGTATCGGTTATAACTTATAACCATTGGTTCCTTTATATATTTGTTTAAGTGTTTATATTGCAAACACTTGTCTCATCGATTTACATAATTAGTAGGATGTTACTAATTATGTATATTTTATAGTCTCTAACTCTGGTCAAAAGAACCTTTTCTTTGTATTGTTTATCATTCGCCTATACGCGCGTGACCGTTAGTTGGCAAAAAATGATAGTCGTTTAATATTACATGTTTTGTCACACGGCGGTCCTAGTGCAACATAATCAGAATTATTAACATAACAACAGGGATCAAATACAACTTACAATCTCAGCCGCGTAAGCGGTTTGTGACACCTTTGTTTTAATTTCTAAGTATATTCATGGGAACGTTTTTTCGATTACGTTGTATAATGGTAGGTACCATATCAGTTTTAACCATGCATTAAAATGATATCGTAAATAAAATGAAATTAACTTTCCCAATAGTTTGTACCTCTATATATAGATTGCTACATTCAATTTTAAATTCATTTTGTAAAAGTATTATACTTTTACATAGGTACATTAACAAAAAATCATTAATTAAGTTATTTATAATTTCGAAAACTCATTTTTTCATGACATGAAATTTATATAAAAAAAAAACACTACTAAGGTACACAGCTCAAGTTTGTTTTACGAAATATTTATTAACATTGAAAAAGGCAATTTTATTTCAAACAGATAACATAATTTTAGGTTCCGTTGTCTCTTATAAAGAAAAAAAAAACGTAAAAGAATACAATTACATTAATAAATTTATAATAATAGTGTATCGATATACTCTGGACATTATTTTATAAGCAAAATATAAACCAAATATAGTTTAAAATGTACAAATTTTACATAAAAAACATATGACAGAAAGAAATACAAGTTGAGTTATTGTAAATATGAATTAATGTGTCTAAATATGAAAAAAATCATAAACAAATGTGGTTAAACAATTACGCGCACAATACATACACATACACAACACATTTTCGCGTAGTTGTGTAAATCAATCCATCGATCCCTATAGTTATTAGATGTGTAACTTGTTAGTGGCATTTTCGGTAGCATTAATAGTCTTAATACAAAAATGCAAAATCAATTCCTATCTCACTTTTAGATTATCATACATTTATCACACCTTTTGATTTGCTCGGAAATCCCCTTATAATCCTGTATTTTTGTCGATTAATAGGCCCTTTTTCCATAATTCTTGTACGTACTTTATATATTCCTAATATTTTGACCTTTAGCTAGCTTTCTTTCTCTCTATTCACTTATATGTTTATTTATTTATTCGATACCGGGAATCGGAGTATTAATTCATTTCATTTATATTTTATTTCGTGATTTTTATCACGCTGGTACTTTATAAATATGGGCCCCCCATTTATTTGGGTATTATATTACAACGTAACATTCATTTCATTTTATTGGTACATAAACTTTTTTTTTATATCAAGGTAAAATTTACCTTGGGTTGTGCGCACAACTTTGAGGTCTATGTTTTTTAAGTCACTTTAAATGAACTCCAACAATTGTCACAGAGGAAAACTAAGTTCGCACCACGATCCAACGAAGGATGTGACCTCAATGTACCATTAATAAGGGTAACAAATTTAAGACTTTTCTGGTCCCTAACAGTTAACATATGAGTAAACTCAGTTACATCACTTGTACTGAAGGCGTTGTTCCCTAGTACCCGTTACTCCGATTTCATCGTCCAATCACGGAAACATACCCTGCTCGAGGACTATATGCTATACCAGTGATGAACGTTCCCGTATCTCTCCATCATTTATTTCTCATGGTCATCTTTTTTATTATCTTCATAAATCTTTGTCTGTATCGGATACTTTTATATTCATTCAATCTCATTCCATCTCCTTTCAACTAAGCATATCGGTTTATTAACATAACCAGAGTTTGGGCCCTAAACATTGGCTAAGATAATATCCGATAGCCTAATTCCTTCATTCCAATAACTAGCAAAATTTTGATATTAAAATTGCATAGTTTCTAATAATGTATCTAAACATCACATAAATCATTCTACATATACGACATATATTACAACATTTAAAATCCATACTTATTATATTCCTTTCTTTGCCGTAGTCTGTCTTCAACTTTCACACATCCATACCAAAACCTCAACATTCTTCAAGAGAAAAAAAATTAACACAACCATAGTTGTTCATCGGTTGATCTAGCCGATTACAAATACTCGTAGTTAAGTTAATATTTTACTGTTCTTTTCAAATAAATACACCATCCCAATATATTTGAACACAACGTTAGTGTCATCACATCTATCAATAATACCATTCTCATACAGTTTCCTTTCTATACTTTAACTTAAGACTTTTTTTTTTTCTATTCTTTTCATGCATAATTCTCGCTTCTAACAGATTCAATACTACCAGTTTAAGCATCATCAAATATTAGGGTGATCAGTCCAATATTGACGAAACTTATACGCGCTTACTTACTTATACTTTATATATATATATATATATATATATATATAATATGCAATTAATTGTTGTGGTATAATACATAATTTTGAATTTTTCTATTAATAGTACTAATATTTTTCCTACTTTTTAATGAATGATTTAAAATTTTTCTTTCCCCAGTTCTGTGTATTACATTATGTAAGTAATAATATAATTTGACAATAGACATCGACACCATTATTATATAATTAAACTTACATTCGGTGCTTTCGAGACGTCTTGTACCTGCTACAGAACTTGGCTAGTCGCTCGTTGTACCCATGACTTCTTTCTGCTGTTCTGGTACTCGAAGATACTGTTAGCTACCCGATGTGGTTGGGCCTGGACTTCCTCGTACGCTTCTTTTTTCTTAAGTTCTTTATTCTTCTCTTGAAGGAATTTTGATTAAGAAATTTTCTGTTCTTGGAATCTTCTTTCTTGGAACTTGTCAATATTGATTACGCTGTTAAAACAATGTTATTAGGGCTTCTTGTATAATTTATTTTTCATGTCTTTTCTTCATTTCTTCTATAACATTTTTTCTTTAAGTGTATTATCGGCTTCGATTTGTCAAAAAAATTGTAGTCTTCTTATATTCGTATTTAAAAAGTTATTTGTCACGTCCGGTATTATGTTGATTTTATTGTTGTATTATTTTCATATATTTATTTTGATTGATTTATTTTGTTCAATAAATTACTTTATTTTTCTATGGTGGGCCCGGCGGTGCGCTTGCATTGTAGCAGCGCACCGCCTGGCAGGGTCGCCATGTAATGTCGGGAGGTTCGGGGGGATAAATAATGCGTCTACTGGTCTTAAATGTAGGTTTATTACTAACTCTAAATGTCTATTAGGCTATCATATATATAGCTACATGAGCATACACTAAACACACACTACACTAGTAAAACTACTATTACTACACTCTACTACTCACTACTACCCACAAATAATAATTGAATTTAATAACTGCGCAGACTTATTATGGTGACACAATTGTCACACATAACACCAGGGCGTAAGGGTGACTATAACATTTTTTTACAAACAATGAATCATCCTCACCTGCAAGTACCCTGCTGATTTTGACTGAATGACTGTTGGTGGAAAATACGTAAAAAGTACCGAACTCAAATCTAACAGTTTGGTTTTCATTACTAGGGCGAGGGTGAAATGACTAATGATGCATATTTTAAAAAGGTAAAAAATGTGCAGTGACCAGTGGTCAAAAAAGCTGACGTTGAAGTTTAAGCACAGGCTCATTTTTTCTGACTTACCGCAGCCAATGCAACATTTATCTTACCAGAGACGTGAAAGCCTTACGCATTTGTGTTAAATAACACACCCAGAACCGAAAATTCACATCTGTGTATTTGCACATACGTTGCGACCAGCGGGCTATTCGGCAGGTATTCCGACTACTGTATTACGCAGTAATCAACTAGAGGTAGATGGTAATCAACCATTTCTATGGTATTGTTTCCTCTTAGCTAATAAAAGCATATATGGGTGTTGATTGGTCTTATTAAGTCACTATTATGCGGTAAGAATTCATATAAAAAAGAAAAAAAATTATGAAGTCTTCTTATCTTATACTAAATATATTCTTACCTTGATCCTCCTGTCTGACGGTAGGTACTTTTTTTAATATTATTGAAAACATTTTTGTTTTCCAGTATTTTAACATTTTATATATTATGTTTGTAAGATTTAATTAAGTGAAACAATACTAAAACCAATATAGTTGTTGAAAACTTCAAGCATTTCAAAACTAGTATTCTCCTTTGAAATTAAATCTTGCAACAATAGAGTTCGTTCGAACCTTCTAAGACTAGGCTATGCCATCGGTATTGAAGTTGTTGTTGGTAGAAACTTAACAAGGAAACTTTGGAGGGGCACTTTTGTTCATGAAGCAATTTACAATAGTCTGGAGCAAGATTAATTACAAGTTTAAAAGGTTGCTGGGAGTTTAATGTCATTGGTTTTTAATCAAAGCAGTCTTACATAAAAAAAAACACAGACACACTGCTGACTGGTAGAAAATGCCTATATTAACTGTATTATTACCTAAACCTGTATTAACTTCAGCCGTTGTATTTTTTAATAAGGAATGCAATAAAGAATAAACAAATAAGATAAATGCTAAGGTTTATAATATGAATGTAATCAGTCCGGCAGTGTCTTTTGTTAATGGACTCACAATGGCCTGTTGAAGCAATAGTGGCAAAATCAATTTCTATGTTCATCGATTACATCCTATAAAAGTTTACTGTTAAAGATAGATCCTTCTCCCCATAGATTGTCTGAAAGAGTATTGATTGCGTGGCAACAATGTCGAAAGCTCTCCCGATTTCGCTACACAACTCCTGTCAAGCGGGCTGGCAACCGCAGTTGGTTTCATTTTGATTTGTTATCAAGATGATGCTGCTTCCCATTTCTTGTCTAATTTCTCTCTTTCACTGACACCCACGGGACGATATGGGATAGTGGATATTCTTACTCGACTACTACACAGTTAATTTCTATATAATGAATTCAAATTCATTTGTTATTTATTGGCGGCGTAAAATAATCCGGCAGAAAGAAACTGAAACAAGAAAACAGTAGCTGCATCTTCATGATAAAGGATCGAAATAACAAAAAACACAGTTGTCCATCTGCTTGACAAGCGTGGCAACTATTCAAGATTTATTAGAATTATTATATTGCCAAATAAAAAAAAACTAGGTACAACATTCAACAGAAGGTTTACTTTGCATGTACTTTACGCAATATCTTCGTCAATTTTGAAAGGTGTTTAACCTATTAAATCAAAAGGATTGGTCGGCTTGGAGAAAAAAATCCACTCCTAAGTGTGAAATATAAGTATTTAGCATAATTCAACATATTATTTATTCTATCATTCTCAAAAGCACTCTATTTTGTCCCATGGGCGTTTTAAAATTTGTCTATGATAAATAGCAAAAGATTTCCCTCAAATAAATTTTTCGTATATGCCAGATTTATTATACCTAAACCAAAAGGCAAAGATTTTTGGTAATATTGTCGCTAATCCATTTTTTTTAGATTAAAGAATATTAACAATGCTATAAACATTACTAATATTCCCCTTAACCACTCGTGGTAAGCTTAAATTGCTTGTGTTACGAGTGGTTCACGCCAGTAGTCGAATGGCGGATTTGATCCCACGACCTTTTTGAGTTCGCGGTTCGCGCCCTGCCATTAGGCTACTGTCGCTTCACCGGAGCACAATTGTAGCGTCATTGGAGAGTCTTCCTATCGGGAACATCCTTACGGAGAGGCATTCTCACTGTTGAGAGGTTCATGTTCATTGGTAGACTGTTTACTGGCTACTAGTTTACTAACAGGTATGATTGTTATAGCTTTTTATAGTTGATAATACTATCTCTCTACTAATAAGAAACTAGTAAAGAATTTAATTGAATACCAATTGTTAGCCGTTTCCCAAAATATTTTTAAAGTTTGTATAGCCGATTATAATTGGTCTCGCAAAGATATTATAATATATGTAGGATCTGCGCAGGATTGGTTTATAGCGCACGATTGTGTACGTAAGTACAAGTGCATTCTCCATTCTCTCACTCTCAAAGTCCGATGAGACAATAATCCGACACAACTGAAGAGAGATCAGGCGCAGGACCAACGGCTTTACATGCTTTCTGAGTCAAGGGGGTGGTTGATTGATTGAATAATTAAGCTTGGATAGTGTATTATTTCTCAAAACACGCATTTACGTTACGCAGTTACGTGACTCTGCGTTTAAGTGCGTATTTAGTGATCACGTCACAGGAATTAAATATTATTCGAGCAATTCAAGTTCCACGAGGAATTTTAGTAAACTATATTAATAAAGATTTCCTTATAGTATACTATCTTAGGTAATTATCTCTTTAGCTGACAAGCCTCTGGAAAATCAAGAAGAACGTGGGCTGCCGTTTCCTTGTGCCCCGTGCAGGCTCTGCACAAGAGCTGTCTGTAACACATAAAGTAATATTTTTATTAAAGAAATCATGTCCTGTCAGGGCACCGTTAACCAGTCTCTATGGTGGAAAGGCGGGACGCGGATTGTGAAACACTGACAATTTCTTAATTCGGGGCTGCTACTTAGAATTTCTCGACAGTAAAAACCAATACGTTATTTTAGTTAAACCCAAAGTTTAAAGCATGACAACTGATCATGTAATTGGTCTGGTTATACAACACTAGAGGAGCAAACCACATTACCGCAACGGTCGAAAAAAGTGTAACCACTATCGAAACGCGACAACGTAGCTTTGTATAATAAAAAAAAAAAAAATTTTAATATTTTAAACAATATTTTAGAAAAGTATATTTTATTTTAAATATCTTTATTGCGTCCCCTTAGAAAAAAAGGTTACAAAGCTTATCAGATGAATAGAAGTAAACATATTGATGAAATAAAACATATCTTCATAAGTATTTTTATTGTACTAATAAATCAATCAGTAATAAAAAATATAAAATAGGTAATAAAATATATTTAATAGATAATTCATGAATAAACTAAAATAATAATTAATTATTTTGGATGAAAGTTAAAACGTAGTAATATAATTTCGAAAATATTTAAAATCAGAGGTAAAAAATTAACTTACTCGATTAATTATATCGTCTCCCATTAATGTAGGATAATCACAAATGCGGAAAACTGTGAAGAGAGTGTGAAAGAGAAGTTTTGGGAGGAATTTGATTGTATGATGATGGGAATACCTGAGAGTGAGGATGTTTATATGGGAGGAGATTTTAATGGACATGTAGGGAGAGTGAATGACGGGTATGAAAGAGTACACGGTGGATGGGGGTACGGAGTGCGGAACCGTGAGGGGGAAGTTCTTCTGCAAGCAGCATGTGCTTTCGACCTGGCTGTAGTAAACACGTGGTTCCAAAAACGAGATCAGCATCTTGTTACTTATAAAAGTGGCCACCACGCGACACAGATCGACTATCTTCTGATAAGACGGAACCAAATCAAGAGTGTAAAAAACTGCAAAGTGCTTCCAGGTGAAGACTTAGTATCCCAGCACCGAATTCTGCTGGCTGATATCTGCTTAACTGTTCGCCTCAACAAACATAAGGATCGTCCCCCACCCAAAATAAAGTGGCATTTGTTGCATAAGGAGGAGTATGCAAGTGAATTTAGAGAGCTAGTTGTAAACAAGATGATAGAGATGGGTGATATGGAAGGAATGAGTGTGAATGAGTGCTGGAAGGAAATGGCTGATTGTATCCGAAGTGTGGCAAGGAAGGTGTTAGGAGAAACAAAAGGGAAGCGTACGATAGATAAGGATGGGTGGTGGTGGAGTGAAAGTATTAGAGAACTTTTGAGAGAAAAGAAAAAATGCCTTTAAAGAATGGCAGAGCGTAGAAGACCAGAATGATTCCATAAAAGAAAGTAAGAGAGGGGCGTATAAAGAATGTAAGAAGAGAGCAAAGAAGGAAGTTGCTATTTGTAGGGCAGAGGCGCAAGATAAATTATATCGGTCCCTTGAAAGCCCCCGAAGGTCAAAAACGACTTTTTCAAATTGCAAAAGCGAGAGAAAGGAATGGAAGAGATGTTTCACATGTAAAATGTATAAAAGATGATTCTGGAAGGATTTTGACTGACGATGAAAGTATAAAGAAGCGATGGAAGGAGTATTTTGAGAAATTGATGAATGAGGAGAATGAATGGAATGGTATGCTTGAAAACCCACCAGTGAATATGGGCTTAGTGAGAGAAATTAGTGTGGAAGAAGTAAAAATGGCTGTTAGGAATATGAAGAATGGGAAGGCGGTCGGCCCAGATGGAATACCAGTAGAAGTGTGGAAGTTGCTGAGTGCGGATGGATGGAAGTGGTTGAGTTTATTTTTCGGTAAATTGTTGCAGGAAGAACAAATACCTGAGGAATGGTGCAGTAGTATACTGGTCCCCATTTTTAAAAACAAAGGAGACGTTCAAAACTGCAGCAGTTACCGGGGAATAAAACTCATGTCACATACGATGAAAGTCTGGGAAAGAATAATAGAGAAAAGAATGAGAGAAGAGTGTGAGATAACACAAAACCAGTTCGGATTCATGCCCGGTCGAGGTACGACAGATGCCATTTTCGCATTACGCCAATTGTGCGAAAAGTACAAGCGCGTGCATAAAAATCTGCACATGGTTTTTGTCGACCTTGAAAAAGGCGTACGATCGGGTTCCCCGTGAGGTTTTGTGGTGGGCGTTAAAGATGAAAGGTATGCCTGGGAAGTATGTGAGGTTAGTCCGTGCTATGTACAGAGCATCCCGTACATGTGTACGATCTGCCGCGGGAACTACGGGCAGTATCGATGTGGCGGTAGGGCTGCACCAAGGGTCGGCATTGAGCCCTTACCTCTTCCTACTGATTATGGACGCTTTGACGTCGGACCTGCAGGATGAGGCACCCTGGTGCATGCTCTTTGCCGATGACATCGTGCTTGTCGGGGAAGAAGGCATCGAGGTACAGAGCAGACTGACGGGGTGGCAACAGAGGCTGGAAAGTGTTGGCTTGAAGATCAGCAGATCCAAAACCGAATATCTGTGCTGTGATTTCGGCGGTCTTTCCAGTCCTGTACCCATGTCGTTGGATGGCGCTATACTGCCTACCTGCTCAGAATTCAAGTACCTCGGTTCCCTCATTCAAGGCGACGGCGGAATAGATAGAGCTGTGCAGCATAGGATTAACGCAGGGTGGATGAAATGGCGACAGGTCACAGCCACAACGTGCGATCCCCGAATGCCAATAAGGCTGAAGGGGAAAATTTACAAATCGATCATCCGACCTGTCGTCATTTATGGAAGTGAATGCTGGGCCGTCAAGAAGAAGGATGAAAATAGACTGCATGCGAATGAAATGAGAATGTTACGATGGATGTGTGGTGTGACAAGGATGGATAAGATAAGGAATGAGTATATAAGAGGAAGCCTGAAAGTAGCGCCAGTGGTAGAAAAGGTGAGAGGAAGCAGATTGGCATGGTTTGGGCATGTGATGCGGAGGGATGAAAGTCATGTCACAAAACGAGTGTTGAATATGAATGTGGAGGGACACACGGGCAGAGGAAGGCCGAATAAAAGATGGATCGATTGTGTGAAGAGTGATATGAGCATGAAAGGAGTAAGTATGGAAATGACGGCTGATAGAGAGGAATGGAACAAGAAGATTTACTGCGCCGACCCCAGATAATGGGAAATGGTCTAGAGAATGATGAATCACAAATGCGGAAAAGTGGCAACTTTGAACCTAAATGGCAACATTCGATAATTTTATTTAATTATTTGAGGTTTTTTTACGTTTATATCAAAACAAGAACTAAGAATTATGTGTTGAAAGTGATTCCGCTTGATTTATTACGTTTTTGTGACCTTGAATAGCATTCTTTCACTACGCATGTACCCACTTTTTGTCGCGGCTCAACTCTGTCGGCGTCACATTGAACACTGAACTGACGTCAGCTAGGCGTATGGCTGTGGCCATGTGAGTGGCAACGCTTTGACGCGGTTATTACTGATCTAGTGTAATATATAAATCAATGTACTACTAGTACTAAAAAAGCCAAAGTAGTGGGACATACTTAAGTCAGCTGTTTATTCATCTGTCGATTTAAGACGATATTACATAAATTTCTGATTAATAAATGTTATTATAATGTCAAAGAGTACCTAGAGGATAAAAGTATTATAATTTAATAGCCATAGTTTTAATTTAATTGTAACTTAAAAGTAATAATTTTAATTTAATTATAATTGAATAATATTAATTTATGCATTTACGTAATATATGTGACACATTGTAATAATTTAATATTTTTTTAAAGAATAGTATATTAAATTATAATTTTAACTTTTAATTTTGTATGACAACACTTTGAATTTGATTGTACGTATTACCAAAAATATTTAATTTTAAACTTATATAACATCAAGGTATTTAGTATGACAACAATTAGCACTATAGACTCAACTCAACTATTGACAATATTCTTATTTTTTTTCTTATTATTCTTAATTTTTATTCCAAAGCACCATTATTGAATTAGTAATGCGTAGTCTACATTGTAGTGTATTTGCATACCTCATAAGGTAATAATACAGTGTATATATTCCAATTCTTTTGTAACAACTTTTATACCTGTATTATGCAAATAAATGAATTTGATTTCATTTATTTCATTTGATTTCATTTTACCTTCAACTAACAATATCTTTAAATTTGTCAAAGAATTACAGATAACAAATTATTGGAGAAGCGAGCGGAGCTCCAATGGCGCAAGAAAATGATTCTTTGAAATCTATCTCCTCCGTAATCCGTTGGCCAATTTACATATTTTTTTCTGCAATATTTGTAGCTCAACGCAGACAAGGTTTGTAAACAATAAAAACTGAATTCGATTTTTTTTCCTTTACTATCTAATCAATTCGCTAATTTACATCTGCGCTGTGTCACACCATTTTATTGAATGTTTTGTTGAAATAAAGATAGTTATGACTTTAGACTTTCACTCTGCTCTGTTTATGATGCTGGCAAAAGGTTTTACCTTTGCATCTGCATCTTCCCTAGTTTGTTTTCTGGATTTGTCTATCAACAAGCCTTTCCATAAATATGAACAGGTTATTTCACCGACAACAATATTAAATTGAAAGAAAACAATGTCCGCCGCGAGAGCGATCTTGTTACCCGCAAAAGGAAAATTTGACAGACCAGGGGAGTTTGTTTTGTTTGGAAGGCTATTGATTAAAATGACCTGAAGTTACACTAATACAAAATGGTTTTGTTTTGGTAACTGCTTATGTTCTTAGTTGGAGTTGGAATTTGGAAACTGTTTTGCATAAAGTAAGCACACATTATATCTGACATATTCTAGTAGTATCCACGTAAAATAAACATGTGTGTATCATGAAATGAAACAGGGGATGAGCAGCAGTAACTTTCCGATGAAACCTCAAAATAAAAAAAAATAAACTACAGTTGGTAACTCGCTCAGCAAGCGTGACAACATATAAATATCTTCTCCATTCGGCAATCAATGGGAGAGGCTTTAGTTCAGCAGTGGGCTTTTGATAGCTCTTAACTTTAAAATGTAAATATTTAATTTCATTAATTAGGTAATTAATGAAATTAAATATTTGCATTGCGAACAGGTGTTCGAAATCATGATTATTGCCATAGTGGAGTTTTATCAATTTTGGGAAAAGCAAAATAATATTTTTGATTTGGTTATTTGTACAAATAAAAAAAATCACATTCAAACAGAAGACAGCCTGTATATGCTCCCATGGGTATGCGTTTCCGGCAACTCTCCTATATAAGCAATCCCTACACGAACACCCTCCATCTATGCAAGAACACGCTCAATAACTTCAAAAAAACAGACGGTCCAAAATTGTATGAAGCATAGGCCTGGTTTTGTACAAGTAGGGAAATAAATTAAAATAATATATTATACCATTTGGTCTAAATACGAACTTGCTTAGTGGTATAATATTTATTATTACAAAAACGCAAGAATTAATGTCGCTTCGACGTTAGCTGTTAACTGTCATGAAGTTATTGATCAATTTATTGATAGATATTTGAATTATGAAATGCTGTGTTATTCTTAATCTCTGATAGATAGAAATATACCTATCAGATAATACTGAAAGATTAATTAAGTATTTATTTAGTCATTATAAACTTATGTAGAAAAAATGATTGTTAACAGATTACCGATATAAGGTTGTTATTCAAATGCGGTTAATAACTTAAGGAAACATCTTTATTTACATACTTGCCTAGTGATTCAAAATGTGATTCTAGAGATGTCCGATATCAACGAAATCAAAATCTTACGTAAATCATAAATTCCATAAAACATAAGCCGAGTGGAACAAGTAGATCCAAAGTCCAAACAAAAAACCAAATCGCTAAAGAAATCCAAAAGAAACACAATAAACGCATTCACAAGTTCAGAACTACACGAACAAGCTCGGAATAAACAAAAAATATCACACTACCCACATTATTTCATGACAAGTCACTTGTTAGACATGATATTTGACATATAATTTTATGACTGGAAGAGCGCCATCTTGTAAAATCATCAAAAATTGGGATCGAATTTTTATTTTTAGCAAGTTTTATTTATTCTCTTATTTTATTTTTAACAAAATCCCTGAATATTACGGTTTTTTTACGGTATAGTGTACATAGACTGGGCCTGAAATGGACCGTCTTTATTACTATCATCTGTGCGACTTGTGTTTCCATTTTTTAATATATTTTGTACATTTTATCAGAGTTTTAATAAATTTAATGGTTTTGAAAGGCAATACTAAGCCTTTACTTTACTAAAATACTTAATGTCCGAACTGAAACTGTTTTAAATTTATGCTTATTAATGTATTTTTATTGTTTAAAATATTAGTTTTGAGATATTTAGACGGCTTTATGTAGGAATTAATTATTAATTATAACTAAAAATAATGAGCCATCACAACAGGAAAACCCAATAAATGATTTTAACCCGGGATTTGAAGCACGACTGTTGCTCTTACGATCACTAAGCTAATGAGGCAGAAATTGTGTAGTGTTTTTGTAATCTTAGCTAAAACTAAGCCCAGGTAGTAGGATTTACTATTTCTATATTCAACTATGTATTATTAATTTTATGTAAAATTACGTTTGTTTTGTTTGGAAAGCCATTGTTTATGGACAAGTGATGTGGAGCTACACGAATACAAAATGGATTTGTTTTGTAACCGCATATGTTATTAGTTGGAGTAAGCACTTATATCTGACATATATGCCATGTAGTGGGAACGTAAAAGAATCATATCTGTATCATTAGGAAACAGGAGATGAGCGGCAGCATCTTCTGGGCAATACATTAAAAATAATTCAAAACTATAACTGCTAACCTGCTAGGCAAGCGTGGCAGTTATCACTAATATCCCTCCATGAGAGAATAAATGGGGGGGGGGGTGTCTTAGTTTACTGCTGAAATGGCTTTTGATTGACTGTAATTAATGAAAATGCAAATATTTAATGATCAATATTAACCTTTTTGGAAGGTAAAAGGTAGAACCAGGAAGTTGATGGACGCAAATGTCATAGGACTGTGTTTTGTGGTATTCGCAAGAATGGCCTTTGTTCAGTAGTGGGTTTATTTCAAAGTATTATACAATAATATATTTAAATTTTGCGATAGAAAGATTATATTTTCAGATATTCTTTTAACTGTTAAATGTTTAAATAACTAAAACTTTAGGATTTTGGTAACCATTTGTCTAAAGGGCCCTCTTATACTAAATAAAAATAGACACCAAGTTTTACATGAAAGCTGACACATATTTAGATAATTGTTGCGAGAATGAAATCCAACTTTTAATGTCGTTATTTTGGCTATTGGTAGTACAGTTATCTAATCATTATTATCATCATACATCTTACAGCCCTTCCCAAGTCCACTGCTGAACATAGGCCTCCCACAATTATGCCACAAAGCACGATCCTGAGCCACCTGCATCCATCGACTTCCTGCATGTCTTACCAGGTCGTCACACCATCTAGTGGGGGTCGCCCCACACTACGCCTACCGGTACGAGGCTGCCACTAGAGAAAGATTAATATAATAAGTCCAAAGGAACCCGCTGTGCCAAATTTAAACCTTAACACTCCAACCAATAAAGCAAAGAAAGTTCCAATACAAATTTGAAAATTTTGCTACGTTCGCATTCCCGATTCTCATTACACAAAGATTGAATGAGTTTGCTAAGAAATATCATTTGTACCGTGTTTCTAATGAAGGTTATATAACATGAGAATGACTATAGGAAATGCGAGATATTTTTTTATAGAATTAGGCTGACAAACGTGCACACAATTCACCAGACGGTAAGTGGATGCTGTGGCCCTTAGATGTCTGTATTTTATCCTTCATTGTGAATAAAAATACAAATGCGTCATCACCCCTGATGACTAAGATGAAATGCCTCGTTTTCAGTAAGAAAGGGTCTTTCTGTGAGAAGTTCATTCTGTGAGAGCGTGATCTTAATCCGATCGAGCCAACCTATTCGGGCTACAACCATAATATAGCTACAACCATAAGGCTATGCTAAAAAGGTAACAGGCGTAAAATATCCAGACCGGCTGAAGCAGCGTCTAAGGTACAAAATGTTCAATACAATGATCGTCAATCCGACTACACAATGCATATATAACTTATCGAAGCAACGAAAAACTTTTGCTCATTATTTATGTTCCAGTATAACATGACTATAGACATCCGGTCTAATTTCGACTGTATGGCTGACTAAGCCTTTTTTCTAGACGTACAGAAAAATGCTAGTCGCGAATCGGAAATAACGCAGAACAAAACATAAAATATAAAAATGAAATTATATATAGTGGGAATAAGTAAAAAGAAAATAAGAACTTTATTTATATGTTTATAATATTTTTAAAATTTTTTATAAAACTATGGGGGCTTTTATTTTTTTTAACTGCGCACATAGTCCACTTGATAGTAAATTTATGTTGTGGCCTGTAGACATCTACATATTTTCTAAATTAAGAAGATCAAATTGCAGATGCGTTGTCAGTTTTGAGGACTAAGATTGAAAGGGTTACCTGTTAAACGCGTTTTCGATTGTATACAATACTAGCATCAGATTGAAATACGTGGTAGATCCATGCTGCAGTTATATTAGTAGTATAGTTGTAGCACGAATGGGTCGGCTCGACCGTGGAAGGACCACGCTCTCGCAGAATACCAGCGTTGAATAGTAGCGTGATGCTGCTGTGTTTCTTATGGTGAGTGTAAAGAACCGGAGACCCTTATTACTGGAAAAGAGGAATTCCATTTTAGTCCTCACAGGTGACAACGCATCTGCATTTTTGGATAGATATAGATGCCTATGGGCCATAGGAACCTTACCATCAGGTGGACTGTGTGCTCGTTTGTTACCCTGTCCTATAAAAAAATCATTATGCCGCCATTTTACGCTTGTATTTAGAGATCTGAAATCATAAAATTGCTTCTATTTGTTTCTGGGTATGGGTCTATAACATTGCTTCTGGGCCTTTTACATAAACTTTATTACAATGAGTAAGAACTTTGTAAGACATTGGGAATAAAACATAGATTCATTAACCCATTTAAAACGCAACAAATATAATATATTGTGTCATTCAAATCCGTTGCTGTAACTGTTATATGTTGCAAATGTGTCACCATAAATATTTTGCGTCTCATTTAAGTAATAACTAAATAGTTAGCTCTCTCTAAATTCGTTTGTTTTTAAATAGTCATAAGTCTGAACGATTGCTATTTGCTAAAAGACAATCATTGTACTAGCGGAAAAGTACCTACGTTGTCGTAAAATCACAAGCGGAATAAAACTGTGGAATATATTATTGTTTCTACTTCCAAGGGTTTGAGAGCGTTCTTATCTTCGATCAATAATACTACATTGATCGAAGGTTCTCATTAAGTATACTACCAAAAAGAAATACATTTTTAAATATTCAAATTTTGAAAAGAGTATATTTAGATATTGCTACAATTATAAGAATATAACTAAATCTCCATCTTTATATTTGACCCAAAAACGGATTCTTCTAGGAAGTCTAGAATGAGAAAGTGAAGTGCCTTATTTGAATAATTGTTTCATCGACGATTTGATTCAGACGACGGCCGAATGATTGTTATGTAAATAACTAACTTAGCTTAACAAGTGCAATAATCAAGATTTCTAATATTTCCCAGTGAACATATTTTTTATTTATATTGTTAAATTGCGTAGAATTTAAAGAAGGCATATACAAGTAAACATATTTTATAAGTAGCGCGACGGACTTCTTTATACTCCATAATTCACTCAGAAATGAAAGCAGGCCTATGCCCAGTGGGACTTATCAGGCTGTTATTTTACGTTTTATTTGAAAACTATATTTACATTTCTGAAAAAAAGGAAACGTCTGCACTAAGGCAATTACGAAAATGCTTTTCAATTTAAGGACGCGTTTACAAAATGGATAGGTATAGAATCGCACTACTACATTGACAAAAGTCACACACACACTAGTGTACGCACGGTTGGCTGTGGGAATCGTAGTCAAATGAAATTATTTTGATAATTTGAAAGATTGAATTTATTTTTCATTTCTTATACCTACCTCAGAAATATACTTCGATACGAAATATGAATACCTGCTCCAAAGACTGCTTGGCACTGGAAGCCCTCTACTGGTAGTGAGATGTTAGCTCTGGACTTTGAACTGGTTTTGTCAGTTATAATAAGACCTTACCTACCTGCGGACTTGATGGAGTGACCTGAAGGTGTAATTTGGTGATTACAACAATAGGAACTCCTAGACTAGTGGAACTAGGTGTGCCGAGTTTGGGTTCGTTTTGTTGGTTATGATGAGACCTTACCACCGGACTTGATGGAGTGACCTGAAGGTGTAATTCGGTGATTACAAGTGGAACTCCTAGACTAGTAGAACTAGGTGTGCCGAGTTTGGGTTCGTTTTGTTAGTTATGATGAGACCTTACCACCAGACTTGATGGAGCGACCTGAAGGGGTAATTCAGTAACTACTGCTGGAATTTCTGAACGAGTAGAACTAGGTGTGCCGAATTTGGGCTCCGTTTTGTTAGTTATGACGAGTCCATACCTCCGGACTTGATGGAGTGACCTGAAGGTGTAAATCGGTGATTGCAACTGGAACTCCTAGACTGGTGGAACTAGGTGTGCCGAGTTTGGGTTCGTTTTGTAGGTTATGATGAGACCTTACCACCGGACATGATGGAGTGACCTGGAGGTATAGTTCGGTGATTACAAGTGGAACTTCTAGACTTGTAGGACTAGGTGTGCCGAGTTTGGGTTCGTTTTGTTAGTTATGATGAGACCTTACCACCAGACTTGATGGAGTGACCTGAAGGGGTAATTCAGTAACTACTGCTGGAATTTCTGAACCAGTAGAACTAGGTGTGCCGAATTTCACTCCATCAAGTCCGGTGGTAAGGTCTTATCGTAACTAACAAAACGAAACCAAACTCGTCACACCTAGTTCTACTAGTCTAGGAATTCCATTTGTAACCACCTGATTACACCTTCAGGTCACTCAATCAAGTCCGGTGGTAAGGTCTCATCGTAACTAACAAAACGAACCCAAACTCGGCACACCTAGTTCTACAAGTCTAGGAGTTCCACTTGTAATCACTGAACTACACCTTCAGGTCACTCCATCAAGTCCGGAGGTATGGACTCGTCATAACTAACAAAACGAAGCCCAAATTCGGCACACCTAGTTCTACTCGTTCAGAAATTCCAGCAGTAGTTACTGAATTACCCCTTCAGGTCACTCTATCAAGTCCGGTGGTAAGGTCTCATCGTAACTAACAAAACGAACCCAAACTCGGCACACCTAGTTCTACCAGTCTAGGAGTTCCAGTTGCAATCACCGATTTAGACCTTCAGGTCACTCCATCAAGTCCAGAGGTATAGACTCGTCATAACTAACAAAACGGAGCCCAAATTCGTCACCCCTAGTTTTACTCTGCAAGAAGTTCAAATAGCGGTCACGAAAGTACACCTTCAGGTCATGCCATCAAGTCCAGAGGTAAGGTCTCATCATAACCAACAAAACGAGCCCAAACTCGGCACACCTAGTTCCGCTCGTCCACGAGTTGCAGTAGTAGGTAAGTTTATATATCCTACTTATTTTTAGCTAAATAAAAACTGTGAGTATAAAAATAATAATTTTATCACTTGTCAAGTACTTATGTTTCCAATTTGTTTTTTTCTAATATTTTGTGTATGTACAGCGATCTTTTCAGAATGAGCCGCTGCAAACAGGCGATACAGTGTCCACTCACGACGGCGGCCGAGCGCGGACTGTGGTTTCATCGAAATCTTTGTACAATAAATCAAAGCAGGCACCAACAATAAAATAGCCCTTATTGCAATACATTATGATTCATCCATATTACCAAAATATGTGAAAAAATGTGCATCAGTTTTTATTTTTTTTACGACTATTTGTGACATTTTGTTAAAAAATAAACACAGGGTTTTTTAATTGAATATGTCTGTCATCTTATAGTATTTTTTAAATTTTTAAATATGTTGATAATAGACCAAAACATCTACCGAAACACAAGCCGGTATCGTTAATTTTGTAGAAAATGGCAACGAAAGTTCGTTTTTACAATATAAAAAACTACTATTTTCAACAAAAGAGTTACAGACATTTGCAGATGAAGAACCAATCTATACATGGTAGTTTTTACTTATATTTGATTTGGTTTAGTTTTGTCACAAAATCTACCGAAAAACACCCTAATTTTGGTTGATTTGCAAACGCGTCCTTAAAGAAATGTTTCTTTGATGTCTATTAAGGATTTGTGTCATTACAAAAATTTTTGTTAACAAAAAAACACACCCGTTTACTAAACTATATCAAACCTTTCGTATTACATTGATGATGTTCGTTTTTGGAATAAAAACTACTTCTACTAATGGTACATACGTATTCTCTAGTCTTTCGTGATGCATAATATCCTAAAAAGACGTTCTTTTTACATAGCAACCTAGACTAGACCAGTACCCTCAATTTGCACCTGTTTGCATGTATGACGTAGTCGTCGTCCTATTCGACCATACACGGGACCAGATAAAGAGAATTACATGTTCTGAAGTATTTCATTTTGGTAATCTTCTTTTTTTATTTGATTGTATGTAGGTGTTAATGGGCATTCACTTAGCATCAGATGGACGAGCTAAAAGATTTTACGTATATCTTTAATTATTAACTTTTGATAATCATTAAATATTAATTGCATTTTACCTACTTAGATATACTGAAGTCTAAACACTTACGAATTCGTGTTAAATATCTGAATCTGTATTCTGTACATCAATTACTTAGTTTGTTACGAATACAGGAACATAACTTTAAAGGCGTAATATCATAAGTGCAAAGTGTTCCTACAAAAATATAAGACCGTCTTGATTTACACTCGTAAGTGGTTGTTTGCGTGTGTATAATGTTTAATACACTAGTAGAGGTCTGGTAGCTAGAACGTAAAAAATACGATTATATATTTTCTAAATATTCTTCGATTAAAATAGATCTTAATACCGTTGTTTACTTAATAAGATTTTGGTTTTGATGAGATCGAACCAGGAAAATTTAGAGCACATCGGCAGACCTGTTCTAAAAAGTCGAGAAACTAGTTCGACTCTCTTCTGTTCTCTGTTTTCTCACCAATGCTGTTCAAGGGAAGTTCTGTCAGCCATCTCTACTTAGGGAGGATGACTCAATGAATCATGGCGCGAAGGAGAAAGCCGAACAGCTAGGCTCTCTCTTTGCGTATAACTCGATTATCGATGACGGAACACACCGCCGGCCATCCCACGGTGTGAATGTTCCATGCAACATGTGCTGTATATACAGCGCTCGGTGCGCAAAGCACCTCTGGACATCACCAAGTCGAGTGAGCCTGATGGGGTCTTTTTTATTGTGTTAAGGACCTGTGCGGATTTGGCACCAGATTTAACGCGTCTTTTCAGGTACCCCTAATCCCTAGGCATAGTCTTAAATTCATGGAAGACAGCTTTCTTCCACCCAATCCTTAAAAAAGGCCATCGCTCAGACACGTCTAACCACAGGCCTATCGCCATCACTTCCTTGTTCTCCAAAACAATGGAATCCGTCTTAAACCGCCAGATCATGAGTTATATTGAGGTTTACCAGCTAATTAGTGACTGCCAATACGGTTTTCGTCGGTGTCGATCAGCTGGTAATCTTCTGGTCATCTCACGACGACTACGAGCATCAGCGTCGTAGTAGACTGTGCATGCTCCGATTACAAGCCTATTAATGCTGGTGTTTCACAAGGCTATGTGCTATCACCAACGCTGTTTCTTCTGCATATCAATAATATTTTGCAAACCGGTAAAATTCATTGCTATACATACGGTCGTGCCTATACTTCTCTGGAAAATGTCGCCGAGTACCGGAACAAACTTGAGTATGAAATCGAGATATTATTGAACAAGTCTCGGATTGGGTGCGACTGAATCGAGTCCAGTTCAATCCTAAAAAGACATAAGTTTGCGCGTTTACCAATAAAAATAACCCTTTTATCTTATTTTCTCAGTTTCAGGACACTCCCCCTGTTACCTAAGCTAGTATCGGATTCATCGGCGTCGACATATTGAGTGACGTACAGTTTCGTGGAAGAGAAGGCTAAATTGTTCTTTAAAAAGCTTGGCGTGCTCAGCAGAGCGGGGCAGTATTTTATGCTGGCACGCCGCTTGCAACTGTACAAGGCGCAGGTTCGGCCTCACATGGAATTCTGCTCCCATCTCTGGGCTGAGGCTCTCCAGTGCTAGCTCCTTCCATTTAATTGCATCCCGCGTAGAGCGGTTTGAATTTTCGACGACGGAGCTCTTTCTTGAGTATCTGGCACTGCGAAGACATGTTGCATCTCTTTGCATTTTATCGCATTTACTACGGAAGTGCTTTGAAGAATTGTTCAGTCTATATCCAGCTGCTCAATTTCATATATCGCGCGATAGCATCCATACCATGTGGATGATTGGCGATCCACCACTGTGCGATTTACAAGAAATTTTCTTTCTTGCACAACTTCCTTGTTATATCGACTACCACCAACTATTTTTCTTGATCGATACGATTTAGGGACCGTCAAGAAAAGGGCTTACTCTTTTTTTAAAGGCCGGCAACGCACCTGCAATTCCCCTGGTGTTGCACTTGTTCATGGGCGGCGGTCGACACTTACCTCTTCTACTATAGAGAAATCGTCTTGGCAACGGAAACCCCATATTATCTACTTGTGTAATTTAATAGCTTGTTAAAGAATAATTTTTCACATTATATAAATAAGAGAGTAAACGAAAACTAGGCATGAATAATACGTATATCATATAAATTATGTGAAGGTTAGGTACGCTTGGAATTAATTAATCACGGTCACTCGTTAACTTCACCAACCTCATTTTTGCTACATTGTGTTTACTGTTACTAGAAACTTTGATTATTTGCTTTGTTTTGCTGACAAATAACTAAACGCATTAACTAATTATTTTTAATTATATGGCATTACAAAAAGCTTGTAACGCGTTTTAGAGAGTATTATTATCACATTAAAGTACTTTATAATTAGTGGCCCCTTCACCCTCTGTGGTAAATGGTAATTGGCTCATTGACGACTTGAATTTTAGTAAAAATAATGAAGAAAAAATGAGCCTATATAAATCCAAGCTAGTGCCCTTCAACTTCCACCGCTATACCATCACGTGTGATAGAAGTACAATCATTATTTACCATAATAGTATAACCTACTTATAGTAGGCTAAAAACCAAATAAGCGTTCACATTTGTATAATGATAGTATTATAATCTTATCGTCGCGTATACAATATTTAAAAGTATCAAAATTAGAAAGAAAAATGCACATACAGTGCGTGGTACCAGTGATGACATTTTTTTTATAGAATAGGGTGACAAACGACCACACAGTCCACCTGATGGTAAGTGGTTGCTGTGGCCTATAGACATCTACATCTATCCTCGATTACGAATCAAAATGCAGATGCGTTGTCACCCGTGAGGACTAAGATGGAACGCCTCGTTTCCACTAAAAAGGGTCTCCGGTTCTCTACACTCACCATACGAAATACAGCAGCATTTAGCTACTATTTCACGCTGGTATTGTGTGAGAGCGTGGTCCTTCTCCGGTCGAGCCGACGTCTACAAGTATACTTCTAATATAACTGCAGCATGGCTTTACCACGTATAAATACATCGACATATGGATCTCAGAAATGGTCTTTTTAATACTGGTGGTATGAGAAAGCACAAGTTTGCTCAGCGAGCTATAGAGAAAGCTATGCTCGGAGCTTATCGCGTGCCAAGCTTCAAAATTAGAATTTCCTCAGTATAACTAACTGTCAGCCAGTTTGCGCGTTAACCGCTAAAAAGAACCTCTTTGTCGTATCTTGTCAGTTTCAAGGCACTCCCCTTGTTGCCTCAGCCAGTATCGGAATCCTTAGCGTCGACATATCGAGTGACGTGCAGTTTCATGGTCACTTGGAAGAGAAGGCCAAATTTGCCTCTAAAAAGCTTGGCGTGCTCAGCAGAGCGGGACAGTATTTCATGCCCGCACACCGCCTGCAACTTTACAAGGCGCAGGTTCGGCCGCACATGGAATACTGTTCCCATCTCTGGGCTGGAGCTTCCCAGTACCAGCTCCTTCCATTTGACTGCATCCAGCACAGAGCGGCTCGAATCATCGACGACCGAGTGCTTTCCGATCGGCTCGATTCACTGGCGCTGCGAAGAGATGTTGCATCTCTTCGCATTTTCTTTCGCATGGGGAGTGCTCTGAGGAATTGTTCGGATTAATCCCAGCCGCCAAATTTCGTGAACGCACTACGCGGCAAACGTTGCGATACCATCTAACCATCTAGATGCCTGGCGGTCCACCACTGTACGTTTCACAAGGAGTTTTCTTCCGCGTACGACCTCTATGTGGAATAGTTTACCACCGGCGATTTTTCCGGACCGATACGACCTGGGGACCTTCAAAAAAAGAGCTTACTCCTTTCGAAAGGGCCGGCAACACACCTGCTATTCCCCTGGTGTTGCGGTTGATCATGGGCGGCGGTAGTCACTTAACATCAGGTGAGCCGCGTTTTCGTTTGCCCCCTCTTCTTTAAAAAAAAACTATGGAAACCGATATAGTTCAACAGATCATTATGCTGAATCAGTAGGGCAGGCCAGTATCAAATTTTTTTAAGTGGCAGCCTCTTCTCGGTAAGCGGAGCGTAGAGCGGCCCGCATTAGATGAACTGACGGCCTGATAAGATATGCTACCTGCATATCTTCGAAGCATGAACGTGGCTTAGGACCGTGCTTTGTCGCAATGTTTGGGGAAGGCACATGTTCAGCTGTGGACTTGTGATGGGCAGTAACAATGAATATGATGATATAAAATAGAAACTAAGTATATATTATAGTTGGCTTATATTAGGGTGTTCTGATTTTAACTCTACCTTTAGATTCGTTATCGAAGTTAGATGTAGATGTCTATAGGTCAATCCATCTACTTACGGTCGAGTAGGCTGCATGCTTCTTTGTCCCCCTTATTCTATAAAAAAAGATTTAAAGCTTATTGAGATACTACACCATCAACTAACAATTTGTGTTTTCACTCAAAGTGGGCTCTTGCTGAATTGAACGACAAAAAAACCGCGAAATATTAATGAAGTTTTTCTTTTTTATAAACCAAAGTGAGAAAGTAACTTTAAGTCCACCCGATGGTAAGTGGCGCCTACAGTCCATGTACGAGTACCTGCAACCAACTTTATACAAAGAAGGTTTCACATGCGATGTCACATCTGAGGACTAAGGTGTAATTATACTGGCTCTCTACTTTGGGAACTCGACTGAAGTTATTTTACTACATGCCCAAAATGATCTTAACATATATTGAATGAATGGTTTCAATCAAATCTTCTGACTATAAACACTAACAAAACGAGTTGTATTATATTTGCCCCTAAAAATAAAAAAAATACTCCTAATATTCAACTGAAAGTAAATTATAGAATAATTCAAAGGAAAAATAAAGCGAAATATCTCAGTCTCATTTTAGATAATTACCTTAATTGGAAGCCACATATGTATAGAAAAAATGAAATCCAAATTAATATCACTTTTAGAGACTCTTTACGGCATAATTAAATGTCTCCCTAGAAACGTTCGAAACATCATTTATAATTATTAAGTTAAAAAGTTCATATTGACTATTTAATCGAAATTTGGAGGACTGCAGCTAAATCGAATTTGGACTCAATAAAAATAATGCAAAATAAATTAAAAAAGTTTTATTTTATTAAACATTCCGAAAAAAGATATTTGATGATATTAAAAAAATTAATATTAGACTACCTTATAAATACGACACTTGTATACATTCATACATTATTAAACTTTATAAACAAAAAATATAAAAAACAAAATTAGGCAATGCGAACTATATAGTAACACGTCTAACTATATAGTAACAAGAACTAACTACGGACAGAAGAACATTGAATTTGAAGGTGTTATCGTGTATAATAAAATACCGTTTATTATAAAAGAAGCAAAACGTAAGCCCTACTTCAAAAATTTGCTTAACTCCTCAGTCCCCTTAAAATTCCCATGCAGTCGCATGCGACCGTCAAATCGCGAGCGGTCGCATACGACCGCACCCACCCACAGCTCTTTAAACCATTTAAACTTATATTTAGAAACTACTTTTCTATGAAGAAATTTGGCATTACAAAATCTATACAAAATTCTCTATATAAAAGTCAGGTTTCACTTCATTACAGAAAGGCTTGTATTTTAATAACAAAAACAAAACATACCAAGCGAATGTCGACAGCGTGAAAATCACAATTATTTCAATATATATTACTCGAAATTATTTAAGTAAAAAGAAATTATATTCACACAAAAACTTTCATTACAATTTTATAATAAAACATTATACTAAAACACTAATAATACACTAGAAAAATCCAAAAATCAACACAATAACATTTTGCAAAAATGGCGTATGAAATCAACGTAGATTATTAATAAATATCCATAGTATTACTGTTTTTAATTGCACTAGATTATAGAAAATTTAGTAAAATTTCGTGCGTGGTCGAATCCGACCGCTTGAATTTTTACGAAATAGCGCCGCGGTCGAATTCGACCGCTTAGAGATTAAAGGGTTAAAGCATATTTATTAAGATCAGAAGAGTAAGTAAAATTACCAAGCATACCTACGCATAAACATATGCTCCGATTGATGCCACTTCTAGGCAGTTAAATTTCTTAATCAAGATCCGTGTTTGCTCAGTTGGTGTTATTAATTTGTTAATTGTTGTAAGATTAGAAGACTATCTACATGCTACATTCTGTCTAATTATATATAATATTCAACTGTTCACTAAATAGAAGTATGTTTTGTTAAATTTAGTTTCTCAGTAAGCGAATTATTCTCAGTAAGTTAATTCTTAATGAGAAATAAGGTTCTTAAACTACTCTATTCCCATCAGATCGAAACACAGCAGAGCAAGCCTTCATATTAGGCAGCGGAAATAGGTAAGAGGGTAGTGCCGACCTAGATAAACTCCTAGGAAGAAAGAAAGTCCTACTAGTCTAGTATAGGTTTAAACCCATTTCGCTTTTTACAAGACAGGACCTCACTATAATCCAACTTAATGGTAAGTGATGATAATGATAGAGATGTTGAAGCGCACTGACTAAACTTTACAAAAGCCTTGATGTGGTATTCTTTTTTTTTCATCAGTCCGTAATAATCATCAGATGAGCATGGGCTTTTTACTATTGCAAAGAGGTTAGACCTAATTGCCAAGCTAAACAGCGATTACACTATAAGACAACACGCATAAAACACAACACATAATTTTGCGCTTTTGACGTTGTACTCTGTCAATGGTCGGGATAATTTACAAGTGATATATTCATTAATACCATCGTTATGTGAGGCCATGAGATTTTTTTAATATTTCTTAGTAGTTTCTAATTTTCTCATCCAAAAGTGAAGCAGGATGTCCAAGTCTCTTAATATGACAACGAACGCCAATTTCAGGCTTACCAGTAATTGACAATTAGTAACATATTTTTACTAAAACTTCGTTAACATAAAGTAATATTATAATTATTTACATAAAGACGTCTCACGTAAATATATATATATAAATATATATATATATATATATATATATATATATATATATATATATATATATATATATATACTAGTCATGTTACATTCAATATATAAATGATATTCTATATATTCCTCACAATATCTTAAATAAAACAATAATATCTGTTGTACTTTGTGTAGTTAAATATAATTTTAACAGCAAACAATAAAGTTATAATCATTCTTTTATGACATTAATTTAAGCAAGATATGTTATGACCCATGAGTTATAACCGAGACTAGTTTATTTTACTGATATGAGCTTTATGCTGGGAAATTTAAGTATTCACCATATTGCTTTTTATTGCTCTTCTGGCTGGAAGGCTATAAGATATTTCATATGATTTCTAGGTCTAAAGGTATAATATAATACAGTTGTTTTTAATTGGTGGAAAGTGTATACATGCAACAAGCAATAAAAATAAGAATATTACTTCTCAAATCTACAGAAACATCTCAATCAGCTGATAGTTGCGTCAATACTTTAAAATAGCTATAATCACTTGTTAGTTTAATTTAGGAAATTGTACTGAATACCTGAAGTACATTAATAAAATTTAAGCATGAGTTGCTGGCAGATCTGAATAACATCGCTTATGTAACACGTAACAAGCAACCAGAGAAATATTACCACATGAGATATTGGAGCATGAATATTTAAATCTAATCGAATCATTTGGGGAGAATTTTTGTTTGGGATTTTGTTAGTGTAACTCGGTGCCTATGCAAATGTAGAACTGTCTGTAATGTCATACAGATTTAATTAATTAAAAAAAAAACAATATAGTAGTCATATTAGATAAAAGCTTGATATCTATGTATATAAGGTACATAACTACTTAACCCTTCAAGCTCTATGCCAAAATTCAAGCAGTCGAATTCGACCGCGCATACCCACAGCACTTTAAACCATTAAAACTTATATATAGAGAATACTTTTCTGAAAATTTCTATATTCTAGAGCAATAAAAAATAGTTATGCTATGGATACTTTTTTATAATCTACGTTCATTTCGAACGCCATTTTCACGTGAATGTTATTGTGTTGATTTTTGGATTTTTCTAATGTTTTATTAGTGTTTTAGTATAGTATTTTATTATAAAATTGTAACGAACGTTTATGGTGAATATAATTTATATTTTTATGTAAAGAATTTCGAGTAATGTATATTGAAATATTTGTGATTTTCACGCTGCCGATATTCGCTTGGTATGTTTTGTTTTTGTTATTAAAATACAATAGTCTTTTTGTAATGAAGTGAAACCTGACTTTTATATAAAGAATTTTGTATAGATTTTATAATGCCAAACTTATTTTACAGAAAATAGTCTCTAAATATAAGTTTTAATGGTTTAAAGAGCTGTGCGTTGGCGCGGTCGCATGCGGCCGCTAGGGAGATGCCGGGCGCATGCGACTGCATGAGAATTTTAAGGAGACTGACGTGCGAACCCTATGTTCGAAATGAAGTGTAACAGTGTAGAAAATTTGTGTTCAAACACGTGATATTTTCCTGGCCAATTTTCATCACTTCAATTTTCGACTATATTAAGCTGCTATTAACTGCGCCAGGGATATTATAGCGCTAAGAGACTACTCACACTCATCCCAAACTAAGCATTCTATGCTAGATGTAACGCTTATTTAATATTAATAATTTCGTCGTAGTCACGAATGCCTTTTTGGTTGGATAGATTTGCACATCAACAACGAAATCTCGGATTACATATTTGTATCAGACATACAGGCATATTATATTTTGATTTTGAAAACACATTATTTTTGGTTTGTTTTGACTACTCATAATGTTTATTTCAATTTGCATACATTGTTTATTTACTCAAATATATTTCAAGATAAAATTTATATGGCTAAAATCAGATAAATTGATTTCAAATGCTTTTAAGTACTTGTAACTATCTATCCATAACATCTATTATCAAGCTATTCCGAGCCAACACATACCCACATAACGAATAGACTACTAACTCTATCTAATCCATGAATAAAATGACTAGAGTAGAGCAAAGCAGTACAGAATGTAATAAAACAGAGCAGAACAGAATAGAATAAAAAAGTAAGGAATAGATAAGAATTTAACAGAACGGAAGAGGATAGTATAGGATGGAATAGTACAGCATAGGATAGTATAGAATTACTAGAGAATAGTAACAGAATAGAATATAATGGAACTGAACAAAATTAAATGAAATGGTTTATTATTGTATGTAACATATTAATTTTATAACTATCAAACATATTATGTCGACACTCGTAGTAATAGGCACTTTGCGTCAGTCACTGATTTACCAATGTAATTATTCCAATAAGACGGTTACCACAGGCTGTGGTTGAGCATTTAATTATTTGGTAAGTAGAAATTCAAGTATACTGCTGTTTCATTGCCGAATACAAAATCAGCCTGACAAGTGTCACTTGCTGCAAATTAATCTCTCTCATAATTGGAAAATTCGCAGGATACACCACCTAGTTAATTGAACAGCGCAGATCAAGGTCATCAATAAGCCTTTTATCAGGTGTCTCCATAGAGACCATTAAATCTCTTATGTGGTATGCTTAACAGTGTTCGATACACGACCGCAATTTATAGAGGGTAGCTGTCTTGACGTGAAGTACCGCAGCGACACACGAGAGATGGAATGGACTCCTTGATTCCTTTACGCCTCCTCAACAATGTTTTTTTTTGTTTATAAGTTATTCCTCATGACAAAAAATAAAATCTAATAAGGTTTTTCTTTCAATACCACGTCTTTGGTCACGGTCCGAACTCGAAGTGGAGAGGTGTTGGATTTTGATGTCGATTTTTCAAGGTCAAGTTACTTGCTCACATCAAATATTTTTTATTATTATTAATTTCGTACTAACACGTGAAAAAAGGCATAAATAGTAACAGGAAATAATTGAATAAAACGATGCTTTTATTGAGATTTGAAATACATAAAAAAAGTCAAATAATTTTTTTTTCGTCACCGTCCTGAGTCACTTTAGTTAGTATGCGGTAATAACTAAAGTCACAAACGAACTCACGGTCTGTCTGATGCTAAGTATCATATTGTCTAAAGAATATACATAACATGCACATATGTTTAGAGTATTTATTATGTAAATTTCATTTATGTTAGTTTTCATAACTTGCGCTGACATGAATATCATTTTATTAGACTTACGAAGTAAGAACTATATTTTTCCGAAATCCAGATTTTGACTACAAAGTCACTGCATTCCTTTCCTACTGTTTGAGTAATGACTCGCCGCTAAAAATATAAATCTCTGTAAATAAAAATTTGCATTTCATTAAATATTATCAGGATCTTATGAAAAGATTTATATTAAGAAAACAACAGATCGATTGAGGTTTTCATTTTTCATTGAGGTATTTTTTTTTGTGTGTGTTACCTCAGAACTTTTGTTTAGGTGAACCGAGTTTAATGATTATTTCTTTATTAGAACGCTGGTATTTTTCGTGTGTTCTCGTATAAATTTAATCAAGATCTGACTATTAATTTTTGAGTAATCCGAAATAATGCGTATTTAATTGACTTCGAACACATTGATGATGTTCTCATTTTATATTGAAGTAGGTTGTACAAATTTTTTAATTTTACCACTTGTCAATACTAGCATCGAATCTGGTATGTCTTCTGATTAAATGATATACAATACAATTAAGCCTTTATTTAAATCTGATAGTACATTCGACCCCACTGATTTTAGACATATTTTTGTAAAATGTTAAGTATTTTTAATGAAAATAAATTGCTCCATAAAACTAGTGAGGTTTCACAAGAGGTCGCTTGACAAACGATTCCGGTGTTGAGTCAATAAGACCTAGTTTCTGTGCAAGAAAGAATTTGGAGGATGCTTTGGGTATATTTTGTGATCGTTCCAAGGTTTTTGTCTGTGTTTACTATGAGACATTAATCTGGAAGCTACATCATTATAGTGTAAGAAATATAGCGTTACTTAAACTTATTACATCATATCTATATAATAAAACACAAACAGTTGTTATTAATGGAAGCGGATCTATCGGATCGATAGTATCTATAGGTGTTCCTTAGGGCTCAGTCATTGGCGCCTTAATGATCTTAGTTTGTATTAATGATTTAACTTATTGGGTAAGGAATAATTATGATAATATATTGTGACTTAATTTAGAAAAAAAAGTCCCGCTGGATTTGCTGGTTGTTCTGAGAACATAGATTTTTCCGAATTAGTTTTTCTCAATGACTTTCAATGAGTATTCTTTCGATGTATATTGAATAGAAATGATTATATTCTATAATATTCTAAGAAATTACGAGTTCAAAATAGATTTCAGAAATAAATTAGAATTAGAAATTAAAAATTAGAAATTGACATATATTATAAAAAATAGACAAACTTCGATACAATAATTTCAATGCGTATAAGTTTTATAAAGCAGATTATGAAGGTATAAATAGGTCTCTATATGAAGTAAAATGGGATAGTGAGTTAAATAGCTGCCGCTCAATTAATGAATGCTTAGAAACATTTTATACCATAATTCGAAAAAAATATCGAGAAATATGTACCCCTAAAACCATCTGTTAAAATAAATATCCTGTATGGTATTCACAGAGACTTATAAAACTTTTAAAGGAAAAGGAAATTAGCCGCAAAAAAAAAGAAAAAAAAATCAAAACAATCGTGACGTATCGAATATGAGTTGTTAAAAAAAAGAGCAAACACGCTAATTAATAAGAGTTACACCAAAAAAGAAACTGTGATAAAATTAAAGAAAGCTCAAGGAGCAGAATATATTAACCACAGAAATAACCTAGTCAAAGCAAAATACCTGTGTGGTTCATAAATGTTCATGTTATAAAAGTTTTGCTTCCTTTAAACTGACTAAGGAATACGTCTATAATGTAGAATGTCTACCTCCTACCATCAGGTTTATTGTGTGACGAAAAGCATAAGGTAACAAGAATGTTACCTTATGCTTGTGAATATTTCTGTAGCGTTTTATATTGATTATACATTTCCATCCTTAGTGTAGCGAATTTTCATCAAATTTGTATAGGACCTTCCATGAAGTGTAACATCATATTAAAAAAATATTAAAACCGGTTCATAGCACTGATCAACACAAGTCTTGTTTTCTTTTTTCTGTTATTGGGTATTTCTAAGGCCTTGACTATGAAAAAAGGGAGATTGTTAAGAGCTTCACTCTTTGAAATATACGGTTTTATTATTTTAACAAAAAATACAGAAAATTAATACATCATGTTAACAAAATTTCTATTGAAAACTATCAAGTGACCTTTTATAAGATTTCCTTGAATGAATGGTTTTAGGTAGATCTCGTTGCAAACTCCATCAGTATTCTGATAACATAAGTGAGTCCCACCGCCCCTGATAAGGCTCCTTTACTGTCCGAATATCCTGATGGAATCTTTCACCCTCCTCCTCAGTAAAATTACCCAGATTAAGTGCAAATTGGCCTAAATGCGAGTGCAGGAACTGGATTTTTATATTCTAAATTCTAAACTAAACTCGATATGGTCGTCAGATTTCTTTTTGTCTAGGAAACTACTTCTTACCAAAAAAATTGAATTCCAAGCTTTGGATTCGACTTCAGTCATTGATTTGAGAAAATTAGGATCTTTCACGAGTTGCCAAATATGTGGCCTATCAAAAATACCAACTTTCAATTTTTCTGTACTTAATCCTGGAAACTTGCGTGAAAGAAAATTGACACATTCGCCATTTTTGTGTAGCGCCTTCACAAACTGTTTCATTATGCCTAGTTTAATATGAAGTGGTTGAAGTATGATGTGGTCTCAACTAACTAAAGACATGTTTATTAAATTTTTAGTACTAACTCTTAGCTCTTCTCACACTGGCTTAACATTCTGTAACCAATGTTGTTGCTTGTCACGAATGTCCCAGAGACACATGAAACAAGTGAACTTTGCGTATTCCCCTTGTTGACCTAAAAGAAAGTTAACCATTTACAGATCAACACGAATGACCCATTTATGATCTTGATACTTAATTTTTTCCATAACCATAAACAAATTTGCGTATTCTTCTTTTAAATTCGCCGAATGTGCAATAGGTATAGATCCCTACTTATTACCGTTATGAAGCAAAACACACTTTAAGCTTCTTTTGCTGCTACTATGAAAAGACTAGGTTGATACTTTTTTTAATCCCATCTGTTGCAAAATATCACCAACATCGCTAAAAAACTAAATCTTTCTCTTGAGAAAAGTACAGTTACAGATTTTTCTTGAGTATGATTAAATGTAATGTTGGTTTCCGGAGTAAGCAATTTTTTTTCTTTTAAACGAGGTGCCAACATTTCAGAAGCTACTTTCGGTAAGTTCAAATCTCTTACTTAGTCACTTAGCCCTTTTTGATTAAATGGTTCAGGTTTTTATCAAATTTTGTAGTCTGAATCAGAGTTTTAACTTGATGTATTTCGTTCGGGTTCAAGGAGATTAGGATCATAAGAGGATTTAGATGTGCTAGGTTGTATCTCTCATGATGTTAATTGAGGTCGTTAAGCAGAAAATAAGTTAGGATTTGACCACTTATTTCGATTACCAGGGTTAATACCGTTTATTTTCACAACGCATGGTTGTTACGAACATGGGCATCATGGGTGTTACGAACATTACTGCATCTCTTTTTCCACTGGACCATAACCGTAAACATACCACACATTTATGGCATACAATATGACGAACCCATGGCTTGTCCTGATTACACATTTTTTTAAAGTATTGATGATGTGCAGTTTTTTACAAAGTCCGAGATATGTTTTCGATATATTGTAAATATATATTCACCACATTAAAAAAAAAGCAATCGGGATAAAGCATTTATGTTCTTGACGAAGACATAGTTAGCTGTAATTCAAAATAAAAACTGATAGAGAAAAAATGTTGCCATATTACAAAAATACGCGTCGGTTTAAGATATAAACAAAAAAAATCACAGGAAACAAATAATTTTTTTTTGGTGATAAGTGTAATTGACGAATAAAACATACATACAAAAATCATTTGCTCTCCGTTGGTTTAGCAAAATCTACTAAATTTGGTTGGTTAAGATGTTATTTCCTATCGGTCCGTAAAAGAAATAAGGTAAGAAATAAAACATTTGCCGTAGATATGTGAAGTACTTGCTTTTAAATTTTGTTATTAAACTAACGTCATATTCATCATATCATATTAAATTGACGTCAGCTGTATGTTGTATAAACTCTGTAAGGAGTAAACCCACAACATCCATGTTATTATATATATATATATATATATATATATATATATATATATATATATATATATATATATATTGGATGATTGTTTTTACTGTCTGGAAAAATAGGGTGTAAGAGGTGAACGGAATAGAAACCTATGGCACTGATATTTTACAATTTTTTTTTGTTTTTATATTTTTAACATACTAAGAAATTGAACTATCAATAAATACTACTAATTTGAAACAAACTTTAGGTAATAAAAATTTTGTACGTGTGTGTGTGGAAGACAAAATAAATAAATCAATTAAAAACTATCGAAATGAAAATAATACGCACCCAATTAGTAGCATTTATTGATAGATCATTTTCCTAATATGTAAATGTAAAAAAAGTAAAATATCAGTGCCATAGGCTTCCACTCTATTCGCCATCACAGCCTATTTTTGCCAGACGGTAAAAAATCATCCAGTATTAATTGAAACATTCAAAAGAAAAATTTGCTAAGATTTTTTTTAATGTTGATTCATTGATGGACTAGAATCTGATAAACATGGCGGAAAATCAACAAACACATCTCTACTTTTAATCGTTTTCCAAATTGATTTCTGTTATCTGCGGGCTATGATTTAATTATATGATTCAGACATGGTTCTTCATCCTGCATTGACGTCACTAGTATAAGACGAACTCAAAGCTAAATGATAGAGGAAGGGTCTGTCTACAGTAATGTCATCGCGAAAAACAATATATAAACATCTTTATCTGTTTTAGCTGCTGTAAATAGGTTTAGCTGCTGTAAATATGATCAGAGAAAACATCTATGTGCCTGGAACAAGCATGTTCGTGCAGCTCATGCGGAGGCCAGGCTTAAATTCAAAGTTTGGGTTCTATATAATCGACCTATCTCGGGCATTTTTTACGAAGAAATGTACGAGACGCGTAAGATTTTTAAAAGTCGCCTGAAATGGTGCCAGAATAATCAGGAACAATTAAAAATGGATATTTTGGCTAAACAGAGATCAGAAAAAAAATTTCACAAATTTTGGTAAGCTACAGGAAGGCAAGAGGTTAGGCCTGGTCTCCCAGTGAGTGTGGGCGGGATTAATGACCCTACTGATATAGCTAACACGTTTAGAGATCATTTCAGGGTGCGCTCGCCACTTGGCTCCTCGACCCATTTAGTAATACTATGTATAGTCTAGTAATATATATATATAGTCTAGTAATACTATGCCCGGTTGCTTAGGGGGTGGACCGCCAGTACATATCACTGCAAAGCAAATTAGGCATATATTAAAGAAGATGACTGGTGGAAAATCTCCAGGGCACGACGGACTCAATGTTGAACACCTGAGATATGCCGGCGTTCACTTGCCGAGGGTACTGTCTATGTTTTTTACACTATGCATAAGTCATTCACACTTGCCACATGACCTAATGAAAACTGTAGTGGTGCCAATTGTGAAGAACAGGACAGGAGATGTCTCGGACATGGGGAACTACCGCCCCATCTCACTAGCAACAACCATTGCTAAGGTACTGGACGGTCTGCTTGACTCTTGCTTGCAAAGTCATTTAAATGTCCACGACGCCCAGTTCGGGTTTCGACCCGGACTATCCACGGAAAGCGCCATCGTAAGTGTCAAGCATACCGTCCGTTATTACACTGATCGCGGAACCCCGGTGTATGCCTGTTTCCTCGACCTCTCTAAGGCTTTTGACCTTGTGTCATATGACTTGCTTTGGAGGAAGCTTGGTGATAAAAAATGTACCGGTTGGAGTTCTAAATATATTAAAGTATTGGTATGCCAAATGCATGCTGCGAGACTTACGCAACTTTAATACTGCTCGTATTAAAGAAGCGATCGAGCGGAACCGGGACTCCAAAGTCTTTGCCAGAGATCTGTCTGCCAGTAAGAGCCAACTGTCAAAGCTGAAGACTGAGTGTGGCAGCATCGTTTTCGGGACACCTGAGATTTTGAGTGAGATTGAGAGGTTCTATGGGCAGCTGTACACATCATTGTTGGAGCCACATGCAAGTGTGAGTAACGATCCAAGACCAAGTCTCATCCGACACTATTCCGATGATATCCCGGACGTCAGTCTAAGCGAGATTAGAATGGCTCTCCAGCACCTTAAAAACGGCAGGGCCCCAGGCGAGGATGGAATTATAGCGGAGCTTCTGAAAGCGGGTGGAACACCGGTACTTGAAGTCCTTCAGAAGCACTTCAATTCCGTCCTCCATGGTGGCACTACTCCAAAGGCGTGGAGCAGAAGTGCGGTGGTCTTGTTCTTTAAGAAAGGCTACAACGCTCTCTTGAAGAACTACAGACCGATTTCCCTTCTGAGCCGCGTCTACGTGCTGTTTTCGAGAGTCATTACGAATTGTCTCGCACGCAGACTCGACGACTTTCAGCCTCCCGAACAAGACGGTTTCCGAAAAGGTTTCAGTACCATAGACCACATACATATCCTGCGGCAGATTGTACAGAAGACTGAAGAGTACAATCTGCCACTTTGCCTGGCGTATGTCGACTATGAGAAAGCCTTTGATTCCGTCGAAATTTGGGCCGTGCTACAGTCCCTTCAGCTGTGCCAAGTTGACTGTCGGTCTGTTTATACAGTGGGGATACGATGGCTATCCGAGTACAGAACCAGAGCTCGAGCTCGTAAGACAGTGTTATATCCCCGAAACTCTTCACCACTGCATTGGAAGACGTTTTCAAGCTACTGGACTGGAAAGGATACGGTATTAATATCAATGGCGAGTACATCACTCACCTTCGACGATATAGTCCTTATGGCAGAATCGCTGGAGGACTTAAGCACTATGCTCAATGACCACAATAGTGCCTCCCAACGGATAGGTCTTAAGATGAACATGGACAAAACAAAGATTATGTTTAATGTCCATGTCACACCTATGCCGGTAGTTGTTGGGAGCACTATGCTCGAAGTTGTTGACGAGTACGTTTACCTGGGACAAATTGTCCGACTAGGTAAGTCCAACTTCGACCGAGAGGTCAATCGACGGATTCACCTCGGCTGGGCAGCGTTCGGGGAAATTACGACAAATCTTCTCGTCAGGTATACCTCAATCTCTAAAAACTAGAGTGTACAACCAGTGCGTGTTGCCAGTGATGACTTACGGATCTGAGACGTCGTCCTTCACTGCTGGCCGTATGAGGACGCTCAAGGTCGCTCAGCGAGCTATGGAGAGGGCTATGCTCGGAGTTTCTCTACGTGATAGACTCAGAAATGAGGATATCCGCAGTAAAACCAGAGTGACCGACATAGCCCAACGGATTAGTAAGGTGAAGTGGCAATGGGCCGGCCATATAGCTCGAAGAACCGATAACCGTTGGGGAAGAAAGGTTCTCGAGTGTCAGCCTCGTACCGGTAGGCGTAGTGTAGGGCGACCACCCACTAGATGGAGTGACGACCTGGTAAGATATGCAGGAAGTCGATGGATGAAGGTGGTTCAAGACCGTGCATTGTGGCATTACTTGGGGGAGGCCTATGTTCAGCATTGGACTTGTGAAGGGCTGTAATGATGATGATGATGATTGGTATGCCAATCAGACCAACCTTGTAAGATGGGCAAATGAGGGAGATGCTGAATGTCTGTGAGACGTATACTGCTGGGCACGGCCTTACATACAATGTAAAAAAGACGGAATACATGATCTTTGAGGCTGCTGGTAAATGTCCCAATAATACAACAAATATCACCCTTAATGGCGTGAACATCAAACGTGTGACTGAGTTTAAATATCTGGGGCATATCATCACTAGCAGCCTCAAAGACAATGATGATATTGAAAGGGAGCGAAGGGCTCTCGCGGTTAAAGGTAACATGTTGACTCGCAGATTTTCTCGCTGTACAGAAGAGGTTAAAGTGACGCTATTTAAGGCATATTGCCAAAGCATGTACACGGGAAATCTGTGGGTCAAACGTACCAAGAAATCGCTAGACACTCTTCGAATCCAGTATAACAATGTCTTCAGGATGATGTTAGGCCTGCCGCGGTTTTGCAGTGCATCGGGAATGTTTGCAGAATACCAAACTGATGGCTTCGATGCCATCATTCGTAAAAAAACGAATCCCTGATTAGCAAAGTGAAAAACAGTTCCAATAGCATCCTGAAGACATTAGCAAACCGATTTACTTCTCCAATTTGGAAATGCTTTGTGCGAAGAGCGACGATTACGGGAACATACCCTTTCCCCTGATGGTCACTCATAGTAACAAATATAACTGTAGGTAATTAATTTATTATTGTTATTGTAATGCATATAATTTTCCATCCCAATTAATAAAATACTAACATATTTTGTAAGCCATTTTACTAACACAATATGGATGTACAAGTTGTCCGAAATAAATGATTTATTTATTATTTATTTATCACGATCATCATCATTACAGTCAATCACAAGTCTACCGCTGAGTATACGCCTCCCCAAAGAACACCACAAAGCACGATCTTAGGCAAAATGCTGCCGCCCCAAGGCTTTCCCTCTTCATCGGTTGTTGGTTACATGGGTAGCCAGCCCTTTACTCAGTAAATCTGTTAAGTATCCTACTGACAAACGCATAACTTCCCAATGATACCGCTTTTACAGTCTGATGAACAGAGAGCTGTATAATTAGTGCAAGAGTATCCCACACTGATCACACCTTTCCTTGGTGTAATAAATATGGCTAAATCAAACACGTAATGCACACCAACTGTCGCATTTTTTATTAGCCTTATCTTTTACCAGTGTAGTTTTAATTAGTATGAGTACCTTTAATTTGCAGATGGATTTCTGTTTTGGGGCGAATTTTGACCATCAGATGAACTCTCAGTCAAATTAGCGCTTTATTACGTGACTTAAAACTTAGTAACTCTTATTACAAAATGTGGTTCGAGTACGAGTTAAACGATTCATAGTCACGACGACGCTCTTGGGCTTAAAAAGTGTCGTTGTCACTAACTGTAAGGAATCTTAGCCGTGGCGCCACAGTCAATAAAATATTTTTACATGATATTAGAATATTAGGTCTCATTTTTTTCCACGCGACTTTAACTTGAACATGAGACTAATTACAAACTACCTTTTTTTGATAAGTACAGTGATGTTTTTTCATAAAATGAAAAGAATAACATTGTATGTTATTCTTTATTTAAGTGTGCTTAAAAGTACGATTTGGCTTCCCAGAAAAATTTTCATCTTGGGATAATTTTAATTTAAGCAAACATTTATATTTTACATTTACGTAATTTTGTACTAAGCGAATAATTACGTAAATGCCGACGATAGTATACCTAATTAAATGAAGTGCTGAAGTGTCTGTACAGTAGGGCTACGATGGCTATCCGAGTACAAAACTACAGTTCAAAACCTATCCAACTGCAGAGACAGGGTGACGTTTTATCCCCGAAACTCTTCACCGCTGCATTGGAAGACGTTTTCAAGCTACTGCACTGGAAAGGATACGGTATTAACATCAATGGCGAGTACGTCACTCACATTCAATTTGCCGACAATATAGTCCTTACGGCAGAATCGCTGGAGAACCTAAGCACTATGCTCAATGACATCAATGGTGTCTCCCAACGGATGATGAACATGGACAAAACAAAGATCATATTTAAACTCCATGTCACACCTATGCTGGTAGTTGTTGGGAGCACTATGCTCGAAGTTGTTGACGAGTACGTTTACCTGGGACAAATAGTCCGACTAGGTAAGTCCAACTTCGACCGAGAGGTCAATCGACGGATTCAACTCGGCTGGGCAGGGTTCGGGAAATTACGACACATCTTCTCGTCAGGTATACCTCAATCTCTGAAAACTAAAGTGTACAACCAGTGCGTGTTGCCAGTGATGACTTACGGATCTGAGACGTGATTCTTCACTGCTGGCCGTATGAGGTCGCTCAGCGAGCTATGAAGAAGGCTATGCTCGGAGTTTCTCTACGTGATAGACACAGAAATGAGGATATCCGCAATAAAACCAGAGTGACCGACATAGCCCAACGGATTAGTAAGCTGAAGTGGCAATGGGCCGGCCATATAGCTCTAAGAATCGGTAACCGAAGGGGAGGAAAGGTTTTCGAGTGGCAGCCTCATACCGGTGGGCGTAGTGTAGGGCGACCCTCCACTAGATGGAATGACAACTTGCTAAGGCATGTTGCAGGAAGTCGATTGATGCAGGTGACTCAGGACCGTGCTTTGTGGCACTTTTACTTGGGGGAGTTGGCCTATGTTCAGCAGTAGATTTGTGAAGGGCTGTAATGATGATGATGATGATGAAGATGAAATTTAAACAGTGTTTTGACTTTTATATTATGATTTACTTTGAAAGAAATGAAGTTGCTAATTTATATGTTAACCAGTTTGTAATTACAGCCGTACACTTGTACTGGGTTGTATTGATAGTGATAATGTTAAAGAAGTATTTTAGCTCCGTATTAGCTTTGGCGTGAAAGATGATTGTTACAACTTTTTGTTCACGTGCTGACTTCACCTACATCCGTTACCGTTACAGCGTATTAAAGTCCACTGCTTAAAACGGGCCTCCCCCATAGATTACCCTATAAGTGGGTTATTTACCACAGTTGCCACGCTTGCAAGCGAGTTAGCAACCGTGATTTATTTTATTTTATTTGTTATTAGGAAGAAACTGCCGCCCATCTCCTGATTTGTTTCCCTCTGTCGCCTCTTACGAAACCCACGGGACTACACGGAGTTGTGGACACTCTTACATCGGGACATCAATAAAATAAGTTTGCTCATGACGTTTGGTGCTGTAAACTACTCAAAACGTCGATAGTTAAAAAAATTAAACGCGATAAAATCCGCAAAGTAGATTTTTTTAATGTGTTGTGTCCGCGTGAATACGAGACATTAATAAGCGTAACATAATATCTAATTTCTGTTTAACCTGTATCCTACATTTCTAGGAGTTTTATCATAAATTTCATATATTTATCATAAATTTATTATAAATTTTCAATAACTACGGTTTTATTCGGCTTTAAAACAAAAACACATAATAGAAATACGTCAATTGAAATACTTAAAATTCAAATACTAAATATTTTTCTGAGCTAGCCAAGTATTTTTTTTTGTGCAAATATTAACAATGTAATTTTTTACTGAAGAGGTTTTTTAATAGCCAGAGCAAAACAAGGTCAAGTTGCTCGTACAGTAACTTAACCTCTATTATAAAATTATTAAGGCTGGATTAATTACTTAATGTCTGTCTATTAGTTGCTTATTAGATACAAAATATTGGTTTTTCCAGCGACTTCAGTCAGTTTTCTTTGTAAAAAGAAAAGTGGAAACTAAAAATAAACCTGAGCGAGATTTAAGACCCGGTTATACGAATACAAAGAGCCGTGGTAGCTCAGATGGTTAACGCTCGCTGTAAATATAACAGAACGCGAGTAACCCTGGTTCGATCCCTGCCAGTACCAATGAAATTGTTAATTGCAATTTTAAGTGCCGATATACCACGTGCTCGGCGGTGAAGGAAAACATCGTGAGGAAACCTGCATGTCTAAAGAATATGAAAAAAAATGTTTCATAGACATGTGAAGTCCGCCAACACACATTGGGGCAGCGTGGCGGACACTTCCTTGCCATAAAACCCTCTCAGAAATGGGGGGAGGCCTGTGCCCAGCAGTGGGACGTATATAGGCTGTAACTTTACTTTACTTTATACGAAATTAAAAAGTAAAACTAAATTATTGTAAATGCTATTATTAAATTTCACCAAACGAATTTTATCTCTAAGTGTATTTAATTATTTACTATATTACTCGTATGTACAGCTTTGTAGGTATAGTGATGGCTGCACTCAGCTTATAATAGTAGGTAAATTAAATACGTTTGTTCGGAAAACGCAGGGACGGCCGACCCGCTATCAATTTGGAATTTCATCAGTATTTCTCTTTTTCTAACTTTAACTATCACAGTCGTTGGCTTTCTTTTAAATGTGCGAATGTTATAAAACTCACCGTCATCGCCGTTATCATCAACATACTCGCCGTTTAAAAATTTTATTTTTTTACACCTTCGACGTGAATGTGCCCATAGGTTGCACTTTCTGCATTTATAGTTGACAAACCGCCACTGTGCTGCTGTGTGATTTTTGAAGCCACAGACAGTACACACTATCACTAGCACCGCTCTTGTACGAAGACGTCTAGGAGACCCAAAATATGGAAGTGGAAAGGGAATGTCATCAGTCTCCATCATCCACTGAATTACAATCGACGGAAAAGTGCTACGCCGGAGCTGTCAAATGGTGAAGAATACTTAGAGGCCAGCGCAGATAAGGAGAGCGTGGAAAAATCAGGGCTCCGGAATGATTACATTTAAATTTCATGGTCAGATTCATCAGGAAGAGTGTTACGTTCAATTTCTAAAGTTAATTATAAGCCTTTTTTCTGTATAGAAGTATGATTAAAAATATAAATATATATATATATATATATATATATATATATTTATATAATAAAAGCTTGGCGTGCTCAGCAGAGCGGGACAGTATTTCATGACGGCACACCGCCTGCAACTTTACAAGGCGCAGGTTCGGCCGCACATGGAATACTGTTCCCATCTCTGGGCTGGGGCTCCCCAGTACCAGCTTCTTCCACTTGACCGCATCCAGCGCAGAGCGGCTCGAATCGTCGACTACCGAGTGCTTTCCGATCGGCTCGATTCACTGGCGCTGCGAAGAGATGTTGCATCTCTTTGCGTATTTTATCGCATCTATCACGGGGAGTGCTCTGAGGAATTGTTCGGATTAATCCCAGCCGCTAAATTTCGTGAACACACTACACGTCAAACGTCCCGATACCATCCACACCATCTGGATGCTTGGCGGTCCACCACTGTACGTTTCACAAGGAGTTTTTTTCCACGTACAACCTCTCTGTGGAATAGTTTACCACCGGCGATTTTTCCGGACCGATACGACCTGGGGACCTTCAAGAAAAGAGCTTACTCTTTTCTAAAGGGCCGGCAACGCACCCGCAATTCTCCTGGTGTTGCGGTTGATCATGGGCGGCGGTAGTCACTTAACATCAGGTGAGCTACATGCTCGTTTGCCCCTTCTTCTATAAAAAAAATAAAAATATTATGTGTATAATTGGAGGGAGATGCTATGTATGGCTACGTAGGTATAGTGATGGCAACTCAAATCTCACAATAATAGGTACATTTGAATAAAGGCAGTGCGTATTCATCTATCGTTTCACTTGTCCCGTTCGCATATCAAATTTCATAAGAAAATCGTGGAGAATTTTGTAGACTTATGCGCATAAACAAACCGTTCTTTTACACAGAAAAATATTTTGCAATGAACTAATACATTTTTATTTATACTTAATTAATTTAAAAAAACTTGCAATGTATACATTTATAAAATAATATTATGTATATTGAAAATACTACAAGATACTAGTCTCGCTTTTCAAGACTGCAAAAATGCTGCAATCACAATAATTTTTATCGTTGTTTTTGTGACTTGCGATTAGAGTACCAGACTTCAGCGTCGTTCCGATCCGATCCCGGGGCTTACAGTCTAAAGTAAAAATCACAACCATTGAGAACAATTTCTCTAAAAATATGAAATAGGTTGCTTGTTCTCGAGTCTCTTACATTTCATTTAGTATATTAACCATCTTATTAGGGCGAGTTGGAGCACTGTAATATTTCCTGCGCAGTAAGTATTTTCTAAAACAACTTCGGAAGTTGTCATCTTGTTTGGTTCCAACCAGGAGAAAAACAATATCGTAACAGCAGCAAGCTTTAACTTTTTAAGTCAAATTTACAGCCTATATAGTCATTATAGCTAGGCACAGGATTGCTCGCATCTTTAAGAAGGATATGTACGGTGCAGTTAGTCTGCTGCGCTACTGCAGTGCGTGTTGGGGGACTTTGTATGTCTTTGGAATAAATTTCTAATGCGGACAGGTTTTCTCATGGCATTTTTCTTAATGGCCGAACACGTGGTCAATTTGCATACAAATTGCAATTAACAATTTAGCTGATGCCGGCAGGAATCCTCAATTAATTGATGGAACACTGGTTGCTGAAATACAGTGAGTACTTGATTGAGCCCCAGAGCTACGACAGCTCATACAAACTAAGTTCTTTTATATTCTAAAATGAACCTTCAACGTGAGATGCCTTCTCAGCGATCACTTTTGATTTATTTGGGGCAGTTACCGTACGTTTTCTGCAAAGTTTGAGTTATACTATGGATACGCCATTGCTCGGGTTTCGAAAGGGCCATTTATTTTCATTCTCTCGAACATAGTTGGAAATAATGTGGAATATATAGTATCTACTTAGTAGAAACTTGTGTTGGTAAATTTGAAACTAGTTCTATAAGCTAGAAAGATCTTCGATTCTCTACACTAACTATACGTATCACAGTAGAATTAAGCTGGTATTTCTCGCTGGTATATAGTGAGAGTATTGTCGTTCCCCGACCGAAACAACCCATTTGAGCTACAACCATGATATAACTGCAGCATGGTGCAGTTTAAATCTTAAAAGCTGTACATTTAAGGTAATTCTAACGTATTATTTTTAGACAGCCAACTTGTTTACATATTGTCATATCTTTTGTATTCTCTGAAATTCCCGATCAAAAATATTTAATTCAATTCAGACTCATTTAAAACTTGTATGAAGTTAATCATTTCCTATTTAAAGTCTCTAGACTACATAAAGATTTTGTTTTAGTTCTACAGTACACAAAATATTTATATTTAGTTAACTTTTTACTTATGTAAGGGTAACAAGTATGTTCTATTTCTCTTACTAAAATCCCAATTGAAATGTTTCTCTATATCAATCCCTGATAACTGAACAGAAATATCTCCAAATGCATGCAACGGGACTTACGCAACTTCAATACAGCTTGTATCGAGAAAGCGATCGAGTGGAACTAAGGCTCCAAAGTCTTTGCCAGAGATCTGTCTGCCAGTAACAGCCAACTGTTTTTTTGTACCACCTGATGTTAAGTTACTACCGCCGCCCATGATCAACCGCAACACCAGGGGAATTGCAGGTGCGTTGCCGGTCCTTTAGAAAGGAGTAAGCTCTTTTCTTGAAGGTCCCCAGGTCGTATCGGTCCGGAAAAATCGCCGCTTGTAAACTATTCCACAGAGAGGTTGCACGCGGAAGAAAACTCCTTTTGAAACGTAAAGTGGTGGACCGCCAAGCATACAGATGGTGTGGATGGTATCGGGATGTTTTCCGCGTAGTGCGTTCACGAAATTTGGCGGCTGGGATTAATCCGAACAATTCCTCAGAGCACTCTCGATGGTATATGCGAAAGAAAATGTAGAGAGATGCAACATCTCTTCGCAGTGCCAGTGAATCGAGACGATCGGAAAGCACTCGATCGTCGACGATTCGAGCCGCTCTGCGCTGGATACGGTCAAGTGGAAGAAGCTGGTACTGGGGAGCCCCAGCCCAAAGATGGGAACAGTATTCCATGTGTGGCCAAACTGGCCTTCTCTTCCAAGTGACCACGAAACTGCACGTCACTCCATATGTCGACGCCGAGGATTCCGATACTGGCTGAGGCAACAAGGGGAGTGCCTTGAAACTGAGGAGATACGACAAAGGGGTTCATTTTAGCGGTTAACGCGCAAACTTGTGTCTTCTGGGGGTTAAACTGTACTAGATTTAGTCGCCCCCAATCCGAGACTCTGTTCAGCAAAGACTCGACTTCAGACACAAGTTTGTCCCGGCACTCGGAGTCGTTTTCTCGAGAAATATAGGCTCGGCCGGTGTAAAGAACATCACCAGTGCTGTCATCTGCATAGCAATGAATGTTACGGATTTGCAACATATCTTTGATATGCAGAAAAAACAGCGTTGGCGATAGCACGCCGCCTTGCGGAACACCAGCATTAAAAGGCTTGCAATTGGAGCTTGCACCGTCTACAAAGACCTTAATGCTCCGATCTGCAAGAAAGCTGGTGATCAAATCGCACAATTTCTCGGGAAGCCCATAGGAAGGGAGCTTCAAAAGAAGCGCTTTGTGCCAAACCCGATCGAAGGCCTTCGCAATGTCCAAACTAACGGCCAATGCCTCCCCCTTGGACTCTACTGCCTCCGCCCATCTGTGAGTTAGGTAGACCAGAAGTTCACCAGCTGACCGACCACGGCGAAACCCGTATTGGCGGTCACTAATCAGCTGGTGATCCTCAAGGTACCTCATAAGCTGGCAGTTTACAATGGACTCCATTGTTTTCACAAGGAGGTGATGGCGATAGGCCGGTAGTTGAACGGGTCTGAGCGGTTGCCTTTTTCAGGGATCGGGTGGACGAAAGCCATCTTCCATGATTTTGGAACTACGCCTAGGGAGTAGGAGTACCGGAAAAGACGCGTTAAAACTGGTGCCAACTCTGGAGCAGACATCCTCAGCACAATTGAGGGGATTCCGTCAGGCCCACTCGACTTGTGGATGTCCAGGGAGATGAGTACTTTGCGAGGGCTGTGTGAACTGCACTTCCGGCATGGAGCACTCACACCGCGGGATGGTCGGCGCCGTACTCCCACCGTCATCGAGAGTCGAGTTGGACGCAAAGAAAGAGCCTAGCAGATTGGCTTTCTCCTTTGCGGTATGGGCCAGTGAGTCATCCCTGTGCAGAGATGGAAGAGATGGCTAACAGAAATTCCCCTGGACAGCCTTGGCAAGAGACCAGAATGCACGGGTTCCAGAAGGAAGGCGAACTAGTTTCTCGCCAATTCTGCCTATGTGCTCTGACTTTGCCTTGGCAATGACTCTTTTGAAGGACCTAGAGGCGGAATTACACTTCCTTTTTAGAGCACTAATGTTTACATCCCGGTACGTTGATGCGTCAGCTCAGGGTTGGTAGCACTCCTGCTTATAGCATGATGCTATTTTACAGGAGCTACCAAACCATGGCTGAGATTTGCCTCCAATGGGCACCACAGAGGAAGGAATAAAAAGTTCCATACCCTGAAGTACCACATCAGCGACAGAATCAGATCGTCTGGCGAGAAGCAAACCTGCCCCCAAGGGTAGGATGCATAGAAAGACCGCATCCCATCCCAATCGGCTGACCTATAGTGCCAAACACGGCGGCAGCCTGCAGAATGCAACTGCGATTTCAGCGTGAGTGGCACCATACTCCGGACAAGACAATGGTCCGAGGAGCCTAAAGGGGCGTCGACGGAAATCTTATATTCGTCCGGGTGAGAGGTCAGCGGAGGTCCAACAGGAAAGGTGATGAATGATGATCCTCCACATCTGGAATCCGCGTAGGCGAAGTAACCAGTTGTGTCAGGTCATATGCCAAGGCAAAATCATGAACAGATCTCCCCGCATGATCGGTCAAACGTTAACCAAGCCATTCGGCGTGATGGGCGTCTGATCGGGCGATGACTTTACATCGAGGATCACGATCTCTGCGGAGGGGATCTGCCATAGCAACGAATGTGTAGCCATTTGGATGTGGTCGAAGAGTCGGTCTGTTTCGGCATTACTGCTATGGGACCTATAGAGGCACCCGTAGACGCGCGGATGGTCGTCGCTATCTACGCGTAGACAAAGGATGGACAGGTCCGAACCTTCAAGACTGCCGAGGCGTCGAGAACAGATGTCCTCTCTGTCGTAAACGCAAACTCCAGCCCGAGGCACAAAGGAGTGTTCCAGTTTGTACCCCGGGTAGGAGAGATACGAGACATCAGCCGGAGAGGCCACCTGCGTCTCGGTCAGAAAGAGCAGAGCCGACGTCGCCGTCTCGAGATGGTAGTGGACGGCGTTTAGGTTAGAGTGAAGTCCCCTGATATTGCAGAAATTCACGGATAGCGTGGCAGGGGTTACCTTGGTCTTGTTGCTCCGTTTGCCCCGAGCAGTTGTAGTCTTGAGCGGAATTTTGCCCCCACCCCAGAATACGCGGGGCAGCCTGAGCACTCACGGCCAGGAATGAAGTAACTTGGTCGTGGATGTTCAGCGAGGGATTCTCCAGGGGTGCTGGTACCCTCCTGGAGTAGTTTATTATCATTTAATTCCGCTACCATGTTAATGAGGGGGGGTTTGGGCCTCCGGCCACCTGCACTCACCAGACGAAACGCGGAAGCAGAGCTTACACTTCACGCCGGTATTCTGTGAGGTCGTGGTACCACCCCGGTTTGAGTCGACCCATACGTGCAACAGCAAAGCTGCCGCGTGGCTCTACCACTGTTGAAGCTGAAGACCGAATGCGGTAGCATCGTTTCCGGGACACTTATGATTTTGAGTGCGATTGAGAGGTTCTATGGGCAGCTGTCAAGTTATCGCTAAAATCATAGGCAAGTGTGAGTAACGATCTAAGAGCATGTCCTATCTAACACTATTCCGATGATATCCTGGACGTCAGTGTTAGCGAGATTAGAATGCCTCTCCGTCACCTTAAAAACGACAAGGCCCCGAGCGAGGATGGAGTAACAGCGGAGCTTCTGAAACTATTACCTCTACATTGGAATCGCTGGAGGTGCCAGCGATTCTGCTTGGGGTTTCTCAGCTTTATATTCTTAAAAACGAGGATACCCGCAGTAGAACCAGAGTAACCGACATAACCCAACGGATTAGTAAGCTACAGTAGCATTGGACGGCAATATAGCTCGAAAAACCGACAACCGAAAGAACGGTTCTCGAGTGGCAGCCTCGAACCGGAAGGTGAAGTGTAGGGCGACCCCCCACTAGATGGAGTGACGACCTTATAAGACATGCAGGAAGTCGATGAGGACAGGTGGCTCAGGACCGTGCTTAGTGTTATTCCTTGGGGGGGCCCATGTTTAGCAGTGGACTATGAAGGGCTGTAGTGATGATGATATTATTGATCATAAACATGGATAGGCTCACTCATTACAGATAAACATAGTCCTTCCCCATAGATTGAATAAGAGGGATGTTTATCATAGTCGCCTCGCTTGTCAGATTGGTTGACAACCACAATTTTACAATTATTATTATTATTGAGTTCTTTCACAAAGATGTTGCTGCCATCGCTTGATTCAGTTCCGTACAACGCCAACGGGTATTAGATTTTCTTGTGCCACCCCATGCTCACGTTCTCGCTTTCGTTCTCGGTTTATTTAAAAACCGTTACCCCCACACTAGGATTTTCACCTATATCGTGGGGTGGAAGTTATAAATATTATAGAGGTTACAAAATTTGCAAGGACACTACAAAAATAATTTCAAAAATATTTTTTTAAGCGCAACTGACATAATTTCTACGACTTTACTTTCTATCTGTTTTAAAAACTTTGAATAGTGAAACATATCTAAGCTTTTATAAAAATTAAATATTAATATTTAATTTATAAATGTAAAACAATATAGGAAAAGTCTTACAGATTAAAATTATAATCAAAGTTTCTTAGAGAAAATCAATTCGGCTAGACATTTTCCAATTAAAAACATGGTTTACTTTAACTAAGTTCTCGGTCCCTAATTACTATTTATAAAATTTTGTTCTTAACAACAAGATTACAGCTTATACAAAATTAATCCGATTTGAATAGCCAATATGATAGTCATTTGAATGATTTACAGGTCCTCTAGTGAACATAGACCCCAGAAATGCCACAAAACACAGCCTTGCATCCATTTTCATTCGAGTTTTAGCAGGATCTCTAGAATATAAAAAAGCGTAATAAAATATTTACGTTAAGTTTACAATTTATTCGATTTTTTTTAGTTTTATATCAGCAACACTGTACTTGACGGAAGTCATTAAGCTGATAGTTAGTGGGTCAAATTAATATTTGACTTTAACCTCTACGGCTACACTAAAATTATCGGGAATGGAATATTTCCACTGTTCCTGTCATACTAAAATCTTTTTAATTGAAAACTCCTTTGTTTTAAAAATCGAATACCATAACTATTTACTTAAAAAAAGATTTTCGGTCTGGTCACAGGTTTTGTCAAACTTGTTAAGTCGTTAAGAAAATGGAATTGACTCGAGAAAATTGAAGAGCGATGATTTATTATGACTTTCGAAGTGATTTAACACAAAAACAGTGTGTTAACCGGATGATTTTTGTATTTGGTGATGAAGCCCCATTCAAAACCACAATTTATCGCTGGTTTGCTGAATATCAACGTGGACGTGTCAAACTCAGTGATGATCCCCGTCAAGGTCGTCCAAAAACTGCAGTCACCCAAGAAAACCTTAATGCTGTGCGTAAGCTGATTAAGGAAGATCGAATGAGACATGTGACATACCGCGAAATTCAGGCAACTTTGGACATTGGCATGAGTCAAATACAAATAATCTTGCATGAACAATTAGGTTTAAAAAAGTTGTTTTCCCGATGAATACCGCATTCGCTCTGTGAAGAGCGAAAAGCGGCTCGCGTTACTTGGTGCGTCAGAACTCTCGAAAGATTCCACGCAGGATCCTCAAATGCTGTATACAACATCGTATCAGGTGACGAATCCTGGATATATGCGTACGAACCCGAAACTAAAAACCAGTCACGAGTTTGGGGGTTCGAAAATGAACAACAAAAGTTGTTCGTTCACGGAATGTTGCAAAAAAATTGTGGCCACGTTTGTCTCCAAAATCGGCCATTTTACTACTATTCCTCTTGAGGGACAAAGAACGGTTAATACAGAATGGTATGCTAGCATTTGTTTGTTACAGGTCGTTTCCGAACTTCGTAAAAAGAACTGCAACCGCCGCATCATCCTCCATCACGACAATGCGAGTTCTCACACCGCACACAGAACAAGCAAGCAACAATAGCAAGAAAACATAGAATTATTAGACCATCCGCCGTACAGCCCCGATCTAAGCCCTAATGATTTCTATACTTTCCCTAAAATAAAGAATAAATTGCGTGGACAGAGATTTTCATCACCTGAAGAAGCTGTAGACGCCTACAAAACGGCCATTATGGAGACCCCAACTTCCGAATGGAATGGTTGCTTCAATGATTGGTTCCATCGTATGGAAAAATGTGTCAAATTTCGCGGAGAATACTTCGAAAAGCAATAAATACATTTTTAAATAGTAATGTTGTGTCGCTTCCTTGATTCCCGAAACTTTCAGTGCCGCCCTCGAGTAAGAATACACATATTCTATAAAATTATCAAAACATCGTGAAGAAACAAATCGAGAAGAAAAATACATGTCTAAGAAATAAAAAAAAGTGTTTCGACATTTGAAGACCACCAACGCGCAATGGGGCAGCTTTGCGGACACTTCCTTGCCCTTTGTCGCCTATTGAAGCTTGCAGTGAGACGTTTAAAGGTTGCAACTTTTCTACCGACGTTTCGTGTGCTTTACAGCACCCATGGTTGCGGGGGGGGGGGGACTGCTATGTTTGACGTCCCAATGTCATAGTTTTTGAATATTAATATTAATTTTTGATCCGATCTACGCAGAAATAGCTTACAGTACCTTGAAGTTTTGCAGTGGTATGCTTGGGTTTGGATTTAATTTTGTTAATTATACGATCCCAGGCAGATGGTATCACCCGTCAATCATCTCTATAGAAATTAGGATGTTTTGTTTAAATTTCGATATCCACGCGCATTATCCTTGATATGAATCGGTGTTCTTTTGGGAGGATTTGTGGTTTATCAAATCTGATGTTATGGTGGGACTATTTTGAACATGTTCACAGACTGCAGATTTTCTTTTCTCAAAGCAGTTCAGGCCATTTTCAACCCCCTATAACTTCGTAGTGGATAAAACTTGACACCTGAATTTTCAATAACCAAGTAGGAATTGTATACACATGCAATATTTAAAATTTCATTCAATTTGAACCAGTAGTGTAAAGAATTATAACTTCTAGCAGACATAGAGGCTAAAAATTTAGAACACAATTAATGTTTAGTCTATAAATCAAGGAAAAACTAAAATATTTTTTAACTTCGGTCTAGTTTTCTAGATACATCTACTGCATAAATAACTTTGTAATCCCATATAAATATATAGAATTACAAATTTACATTTGCAGTGAATGAATCGGTGTACTTGTATGTTTGTAATGGTGTAGATAGGTACGTTGTTGGTATTCAAGAATTAGAAGGTACCGGAAAGAAAATAAATTAGGACTATTTTATCTACAAAAAGAAATGAGATGCCATCAAAAACATAACTTGTAAAAAAAAAGTCTCGCAACTCAGTTCTTCTACCGTAAAAAGTTGTGGGATTCATGTAATTATTTGAATTTATTTGAAACATAAAAGATTTTTAACATTGATATGGTCACTATAAAATGTTGTTAGGTTAGCTAATTACGTAATAACTTAAAACAGAAGGACACTTAAGTAGGGACTGAATAAATTAACCGAGTTGGTATTACATGGATCTCACAACTTTTTACGGTAGAAGAACTGAGTTGCGAGACTTGGTTTTTTTTACAAGTTATGTTTTTGATGGCATAGATATTTTTGTTTGTCCTATGTAAGAGAGACCAAATTCACAATCTATCTCGTACACTCCTGCATCTTGTAGAGGAATATTACTCTTGATGAATGGTCAAAATGTGTTAATCTTCTTCGGCGTCTCGTAGTATGTTTTAATGGAAGCTCGCTTCAAGATATAGCCAACCTTATCCGTGACTCCTCTAACATATGGTAGTACACCAAGCATACGCTCAACTGTGGCCGGCTTCACTCGGTCACTGTGACGTAGACGCGGGACCCGAAGCTTGTTTTCTTGCAATACTTGCTTGACGTGCTGAACCTCGGCGACCAGATGTTTAGCCCTATGGTGACATTAATGGTGTATATTGTGAGCCCATCTGTGACATAAAACATCTGGTCGCAGAGTTTCATATTGTTTTATTCAGTATACTTATGAATATAATTATAAATATATAGTTACTGATGTATAAATTTTAGCTTACCGCTCACGGGTGCTAAGCGAATAGGTACAAGCAAGCCACTGTAATGTGTGTGAGGATACTCATCATAGTGTTTTTTAATCGATATGGAATCAAAGTTTATTTGCCTTTTATTTGGAGCAACTGGAACAAAAAATTAAATATTGAAGCAATCCCTTTACGTATCATTTCAATAAATGAGCAACAGATCTCTATTACTCTGCTAAAATTATTTTTAATCCTTGTGCCTTTGCAAGTCTATCTATATACATATAAAGAAATGAAAGTTTCTCTTCAAATATTAAACCTTTCATGTAATGTAGTTCGCAAATCAAAAGAACGAAAAGTAATAAGCTCAACGTATTATTACCTAAGTCTCTAAGTTATATGCCAAACTAAAATATAATCTTGCAAGATTTTCTTGACAATTGATTCAATGTTGTAATAATCATTAACAGTTTTTATGATATTAAATGGATGGGGATATGTTTTACGGTATGATCTTTTATATCTATATGTATACGAATATATGTGCGATTTACAACCTTTTAAAAATGTATCCATGCCACTCATCCATACATTTCAGCATATAAAAGTCCACTGCTGAACTTAGGCCTCCTCCGAATATGAAGGATTTCGTCATAGTTGGCGCTTGCCGGGCGGGTTAGCAACCGCGGCTTTTTATTATCTAAGTTGTTATCAGAAAGATGTTGCTCTCCATTTCCTGTTTCACTTTCGATACCCACCGAACGATATGGGATAGTGGATTCTTACACCGCAACTACGCTGTTTTCAAAATTTATATAACATAGGAAAAAAATTATTGAGAAAATCTAAAATGTATTAAAAATTTCACTATCAATTACATTACGAGTATATGTTTGGAATTGATACCTTTCATGAGATTAGATTAGATTTCAGATCTTTGATGGGCAGCACCATGTGAGGTGCGATGTGTCTGGCACTGCGATCGCCACCCGCTTGCCCAACGTGACAATTAAGGGCAAATCCTCCTACGTACAGCACCACAAGAACGCGGCCTCCAGTTCCAGGTCATCTCTGTGGTAGCGCTCTTAGCAACGATGGGGCAGGGGGTGCAAAGAATCCCCGGAAGAGGACAATTTACCACTGAAACCTGGACTTGGCGACATATAATGGACGGACTCTGCGGCAAGACGGACATTTACACACTGGAAGCTGAGCTGTAAAATATAAGATGACGTATTTTAAGATTAAGTGATGTCTGAAGAGAGGGGAATGGCGCATTTGCCTTGCATTTGGGGATCTGCTCTATATTTGGAAGGGAGACGACCTTTCTCAAGGCGGGGTAGGTTTCATCGTTCACAGGATCCTCACTAACAATATTGTAGAAATCTATCAGTGTGTCGACACGGGCATCGTACCTCGTACTAAAGTTACCAAAGAAATATTCTCTGAAAATCGTACAAGTTTATGCCGCGACCTCGGCATATTCAGATGATGAAATAGAAACTGTGTATTATGAAAGCATTTCTAAGGCCTTACGTAATACCACTAAGGCCCATTACAATGTTGTTTTAGGGGATTTTAATGCCAAGATGTCTAAGAATCGATTTTTGACCTCACGGATTGAGAAGCAAAAATCAGATGGACAAATGCTGGTCGACTTCCTCGAGAAAGAGGGACTATTTCTGATGAATGATTTCTTAAATTTACGCGAACACTAAATAAACATTGAATAAAATTAATATTTACGGATTTTCTCGCGTTTAATTACAACTTAAATTTATTTTTATTATCCCGACGTTTCGGGTGTTTTACAGCACCCATATCCATGGGGGGGGGAGGGATTGAGATGTTTGACGTCCCAATGTCGTAGTTTGTCCGGCTACCCTCAGTTTTTAAATATTAATTTTTGGTCCAATTTACGCAAAACGAGATTATAGTATCATGAAGTCATCACGAAGTGGTATGCTTGGGTTTGGGTTTAATTTTGTTAATTATAGGAGTCCAAGCAGATGGCAGCACCCATCCAACTTCTCTATTGAAATTTGGGTGCTTTTTAATTTCAATAGCCTCGCGTATCATCCTTGGTAGGAATCGGTTTTCTTTTGCGAGGATTTGTGGTTTATCAAATCTAATGTAAAGATGGGGACGATCTGGAACATGTTCGCAGACTGCAGACTTCCCGGAACGTTAGTGATTAACGTCAGCTATATGTTCCTTCATGCAGGGTTTTATAGATATTTTTATTTTTCCTATGTAAGAGAGACCACATTCACAATCTAGCTTGTACACACCTGCATCTTGTAGAGGAATATTACATTTGATTGATGATAAAAATTGACTAATCTTCTTCGGTGGCTTCTAATATGTTTTATTGGACGCTCACTTCAAGATGTAGCCAATCTTGTCTGTGACTATTCTGACATACGTTAGTACATCAGACGCGCGCTCGACTGTGGCCGAATTCACTCGTTCACTGTGACGTAGGCGCGGGACCCGAAATAGAAATAGAAATAGAAATAGAAACTTTTTTATTCAATGTAGATTATAAAAATACTTATTGAAAGTCACTTTTTTAATTTACCACTGGTTCGCAAAAAAACCTCTGTCCTGGGAAGAACCAGCAAGAAACCCAGCGGGACTATTTTTCTTAATAATAGCTTACAATCATGTTTACAATCAACAACACAAGACAAATTAGAAATAGCTTGGTAGCGATCACCCTTCCCAGGGGTTATTATCATCTATAAATTCCTTAATATTATAATAACCCTTTTTATACAAACTTAGTTTAATAACATTTTTGAACTTTGTGTATGACAAATTTTGTATATTTTCTGGGATTTTGTTGTAAAAGCGTATACATCGCCCCAAGAATGAATTACTGACTCGGTGGAGTCGAGTAACTGGTACTACCAGCTTGTGTCTGCTCCTAGTATTTACAGAATGAATATCACTTATTTTCGCAAAACTACTTTTATTTTTGTGTACGTACATTACATTTTCATAAATGTATTGAGAGGCCAGAGTTAATATATTAATTTCCTTAAATTTTTGTCTCAGTGACTCTTTTGGTTTTAAATTATATATTGCTCTAATGGCCCTCTTCTGTAAAATAAATATAATTTTAGTGTCAGTCACGTGTCCCCATAGCAAAATACCATACGACATAATGCTATGGAAATAACTGAAGTAAACTATTCTAGCTGTTTCAACACTGGTAAGAGTTCTAATCTTTTTTTACAGCATATGCTGCAGAACTAAGTCTGCTAGCTAGTTTTGATATATGGGGGAGCCATTGAAGCTTTGCGTCCAGTGTGATTCCAAGAAAAATGGTGGTATCAACAAGACTCAGTTCCTCCCCATTTAAAATTACATTAGTATTGACATGTTTAACATTAGGAGTTACGAATTTCATACATTTAGTTTTAGTTCCATTCAAATGCAAATTATTAACATTAAACCAATTAACTAACTTAGCTATAGCATTATTTACTTCGTCGTAATTCAATAACTGTCATTTTAATTTGAAAATTAATGAAGTATCATCAGCAAATAATACTATATCATGGTTATCCCCTACTATGTAAGGTAAGTCATTGATATATACAAGAAACAGAAAGGGGCCGAGAATTGAGCCCTGAGGCACGCTCATTTGTACAATCGACCCGGAAGAACTCATACTATTAATAACAACTTTTTTGTGTTCTGTCACTTAAATATGAAATAATTAATTTAAGAGCATCATTTCTTACACCGTAGTGTTGAAGTTTCCTGATTAATGTTTCATGGTGAACACAATCAAAGGCTTTGGATAGGTCTAGGAAGCTTGTTGTCTTGCAATACCTGCTTAATATGCTGAAGCTCGGCGGCCAGATGTTTTCTGTCACAGATCCCTCGTGCTCTCTGAAACAAAGATTTACCCACGGTAGCTAACTGTGAAGGACAATGGTGAGATTCACCATTTAGATATCGGTTGGTATGGGTCTTTTTTCTTAAACGAAACGTCGGGATAAAAATTAAATAAAAGTTGTAATTAAACGCGATAAAATCCGATAATAATAGTTTTATTCAATGTACTTCTGATGAATTCATTTTTCGAGGTGAAGCCCCAAAAGAAGTGGACCTGGCGCAGTCCCGATAGCATTACAAAAAACGTGCTGGAATTCATCAGGATGGATAAAAGGCACATATACATAGATGTCTCAGAGATCAGATCAAGTTAGTGGCTCACATTAGATGCCCCCTCTATATATATAACTGAACTTTTGTAATCCCGCTAAAGCAGAGGCATTATTCCCGAAAATTACTATCCGATTATTAAATTATTTTTTTTTACTTTAGATGTTTTACTTTATAATAAACATTTAAACTTTGATATAATTTTCAATAACTACCTACAAGCTTCAAACACACACATAGGTTATTGAATTAAAGTGAACGGGAATTATAATCGTAGAGTTTTAAATAATCAAGCCGGTCCGTAACCTGCGGCGTAGTAATACAATTACCTGTGTCTTGAAGAGATACAATGGTCTTAATACTGTATTATCAAATGCTTTTAATATAATCCTTGCTATATACTCATAACGTTATTTTGTGTTGTAATATAGAACGTAAATTTTATGTTGTAGACTTCTCTCAATCTTCAATTTTCAACGTTTTGAACTACTCTCAGAAATAAAATTTTTAATATTTAACTTATAAAATGTCTAATGTTTTAACTGTATTTGTAATGTACTCCCAACTTCTGCGTTTCTCCATATATTGTTATAAGTTATAAATTTTTATGTTCTCATGAAAATTGAATTTTTGAATTCGTAATGAGAATAAAGTCCTTAAACCATAAACCATAATATAACTGTTGGAATATATGATGTTGGAAGTAATAGGCTGATAGGGTATAAGAAGGATAATATGACAATTTTTTTCCCGAATGCTATTGAAAACATGCTACACTATGATAATTAACTAAACTAATGAGACTCTGATAATAGCCAAAAGGCATGCAACCGGGATTGCCAAATCAAAATATTTAAGTAAGGTGCGTTACCAGAATAATGTTATAGCTTTTAGAGCCTAGTCTCACCTATGATAGTAGCCAAAAGGCGTGCAACCGGGATTGCCAAATCAAAATATTTAAGTAAGGTGCGTTACCAGAATAATGTTATAGCTTTTAGAGCCTAGTCTCACCTATGATAATAGCCAAAAGGCATGCAACCGGGATTGCCAAATCAAAATATTTAAGTAAGGTGCGTTACCAGAATAATGTTATAGCTTTTAGAGCCTAGTCTCACCTATGATAATAGCCAAAAGGCGTGCAACTGGGATTGCCAAATCAAAATATTTAAGTAAGGTGCGTTACCAGAATAATGTTATAGCTTTTAGAGCCTAGTCTCACCTATGATAATAGCCAAAAGGCGTGCAACCGGGATTGCCAAATCAAAATATTTAAGTAAGGTGCGTTACCAGAATAATGTTATAGCTTTTAGAGCCTAGTCTCACCTATGATAATAGCCAAAAGGCATGCAACCGGGATTGCCAAATCAAAATATTTAAGTAAGGTGCGTTACCAGAATAATGTTATAGCTTTTAGAGCCTAGTCTCACCTATGATAATAGCCAAAAGGCATGCAACCGGGATTGCCAAATCAAAATATTTAAGTAAGGTGCGTTACCAGAATAATGTTATAGCTTTTAGAGCCTAGTCTCACCTCTGATAATAGCCAAAAGGCATGCAACCGGGATTGCCAAATCAAAATATTTAAGTAAGGTGCGTTACCAGAATAATGTTATAGCTTTTAGAGCCTAGTCTCACCTATGTTATGGTTGCAGCTGTAATGGTTTGGCTCAACCGGAGAAGGATCAAGCTTTCACAGAATACTAGCGTAAAACAGTAGCTTAATGCAGCTGTGTTTCGTGTAATATAAAAATATCACACATTCTATTAGTAGTATTTTTATTTTATAAATTTATGTTAACCTTAAATGTAATTATTTATAAATATTATACAACTATATGTCTAAAAAAAGCTTAAGTGAAAAGAGAGAGACATTTATTTTATAACAAATATACCTACTTGTTTAAAAATAAATAACCATTTTTCTTTAAAAAATGGTGTGACATAAGTTGAATCTTACAGTATTTTACACAAGACGATAACTACACGATTCCATGATCGATTTAGTGAGAGCTTAGCTCATTTAGCCCATGATTGTCTGAAATTCCCAAGAGGAAAACGTAGTTACAAGATCGAAAGAATATGTAGAAAGTTTAAAAAGTATGTAATATATTTGATTAAAATCTATAGTTATTACATGTTCGAGAAAAAAATAAAAATAAATGAGTTTAGGATTCACCCACAGATAACGAAATATTTTTAAAATTAATATAACCGAAATTGTTTTGAAACTACGTTTTAGTGTAGTATTTTAGTTAGTTTTATTTAAGTTTTGTTTATAATGGTTGCAGCCAAATGGGTTGGGTCGTCCAGGGACGGACTACACTCACATTTTATATATAAAATAATATACAGATAGATAGATAGGTAGATAGATAAAACGTTTATTTGTAGCTCCAATCACACCCGTAAATTCTGTGATTAAACTAGATATACAATCAAAGTATTATGGAAAAAAATACATAAACTTATGATCTAAATGTACATGTGTGTTGCAGTTAAACAAATGGGTCATAGCTCAGCGATTAATATTGCTCGAGGTGGCGAGAAGAAAATGAGCACAATGGTACAATCAGAAAAAAAATAAGGAAAAAACTATTATTTTTTGCACGTTAATATTATTGTAGTGTAATTATGTCTGAAAGATGTGTCCTTTCAGCTCTATGATATATATCTTGGATTTAATTTAGTAAAAAATTACGGAAAAGATGTGTAAGACTGCGTACCCAATTAAGGCTAGTACCTAAATGACTTAGCCAACCATGATGAGTTAGTAAAAGAAAAAAGAAAAAAAAAGAAAATAACATGCCATGGTTTATAGCTGGCAAACGAAGTGTTTGGGGATACCTTGTTTTTGTTTATCTAGAAGATATGTTTTGAATTTATTTTTAAACTTGTAGTTGGTGTTAAGATTTCCTATTGGTGGTGGGATGTTATTCCAACACTTCGTTGCCATATATCGGAAATTGTCTGTAAATGCTGCTATTTTATGGCTGTAATATAGGAGTTCTGATCTTATGGATCTCAATTGTTTTCCAGAATTTTGCTTAGCAAACTTTATCTTTGCATGCAAGTACTCTGGTTTCTTAAACTTAATAACACTAAAGACTAGTCCCCCTAAATGTAGCTCTTTACGTGAGTCTACATTGAGTATGGAAGCATTGTTCAGAAAGGGTGTAATGTGATTTCTGGGAGGTATATGAAAACAGAACCGACAACATGCATTTTGCACGCGTTGTATTAGTCGCTTTGTTTTGCTGAAAATCCGGGGTCCATAAACAACATCCCCGTAGTTGAGCCTAGACAAAACCAATGATTCGCAAAAGTAATGAGTGATGGCACAGAAAGTTGGTCACGGATTTGGTATAAAACCTTTAGGCGATAAAAACAGTTTTTTACCATATTAAGGACATGATTTTCAAATCTCAGATTAGTGTCGAAGGTAATGCCAAGGTTTTTGGCTTCATCCACGCGCATTATATGTTTACCATGAATCTTAACGTCTAGGTTACCACGAATTCTATTCATTTGCGTCTTTGTGCCCATGACTATATATTTTAACTTTGAAGGGTTTAAAACAAGGGTATTTCTTATTGACCAGTCAACAATTCTGTCCAAGTCCTCATTAAGCCGTGTGATAGGTTGTGGTAACTTATCTGGTGAGTTCGACACGTATATTTGCACATCATCAGCGTAGCAGTGGTACGTAGAATACTTTATAACTTTGATACCAGTGATAAATAGGAACAAAATGCTGCTGTATTTCGTAGGAGTTCGTGTGATGAAAATCGAAGACCATTTTCATTGGAATTTCATATTAGTCCTCAGATAATGCATCTGAATTTTGATTTCGAATCAAAAGGATCCTCCCTTTTCGCTGGTAATTCCTCCTTATGCGCCTTTAAAGTACCGTTAGTAATGTTACACGACTAGGCACGGGCCTCATATTATACAAAATATTTTTTTTCAACAGGCCCGTTCCCGTACAATATGTAGAGAAAATTATCGGAGGTTAGCATATCCACATACAATCAGCCTGATAAGCTGAGAGTTTGAAAAACCTTATAACCATTTAATTTATTAAGGTTGTTCGGATACGATAAAATGCGTAATCAGTTTCGTTGTATTTTAATGAGAGAAATAAGAATTTATTAAGAATTATATAGCAAGATTGTTCATCTTGATCATGTTCATACGTGAGCCATGTATATGAAAGTAATTGTACAATTAAATAATAAATTATATGATCTGAAATGCAATAAATGTAAAGAAGTGGATGAAAAAATACTGGTAATTTTCTTAATCATGTATGCACGCGAGTTGTGTATGTGAAAGAAATGGCACGATTATTTAATAAAAAATAGCAAAAATGTTGAGTAGTTAAATGAACAATATATAAGGGAATAACAGTATGGAGTATGAATGTCCGGACTACAAAAGTCGTATACTTTTTACAAGATGATTTAAGTGACTAAATGACTAAAAATAACCGACTGAGTTAAAATGCACTACAACTTTATTGCGAAAAACAAATTGTAAGAAAATATGTAAACTTTTAGCATTGATAGACTGTGACGAAACTATGTACAAGATTGTGACCTCGATTTTAATATGGGACATGCGGATCTGGGAACTAAATCTGACAACGAACAAATTTGTAGTAAGGTAAAATAATATATGGTGGGATTGTATTTTTGTAATTTATACTAATAATGAACATGTTTTGTACTTATAAATAGTTTAAAAAAAACAAATGTATTTATTTTTATATTTTATATTTTTTGTCGGTGGAAGGTGTAGTGTAGCGTGTAGCCCCCACGACAGTATTATGTGTTTGGGTGGAATGAGTTTAGGGCAATATAATTAAAGTCATTTCATTTAACACCTTCCAAATTACAGTATCTGTTGAGCCGTATTTCACATGTGGTTCTTCAATTTTCTTGCTGCCTTTCATTTAGTTCATGCGAAACTCATTTTCCATAGGAAAGATTAAAAAAGTGGGAAAATGGCTGTTAAAGAATGATGAGACGGCCTTCTACGTTACATTCAATTGATCCGCGATTTTTGTTTGAGTATCATTTTCATCCAATAAGGCGTGAAATTCGTCTTCTGCGACCTTTTACTGTGGTTTTAATATAGGAGAGGGGGATAACCACCATGCGGCTCACCTGATGTTAAATGACTACCGCCGCCTGCAACACCCGGGGAATCGCAGGTGCATTTCTGGCGTTTTAGAAAGAAGTATGCTCTTTTCTTGAAGGTCCCTAAGTCGTATCGGCCCGGAAAAATCGTCGGTAGTAAACTATTTCTCAGAGATCGTACGCGGAAAAAAACTCCTAGTAAAACGTGGTGGACCACCAAGCATCCAGATGGTGTGGATGGTTAAGTCGTCCCTATTTCACTTGTGTCGGGTTTACATCAATCAATTTCTTACTAACCCTTCAATGCTCATAAAAATCCCATGCAGTTGCATGCGTCCGAAGATCCCGAACGGTCGCATGCGACCGCAACCACCCACAGCATTTTAAACCATTAAAACTTATATTTAGAGACTACTTTTCTATAAAGAAATTCGACATTATAAAATCTATACAAAATTCTCTATCCTGTGGTTTAAACAAAAATCAGGTTTTACTTCATTACACAAAGATTTTATTGTATTTTAATAACAAAAAAAAAAAAAAAGCAGCGTATAAATCACAATTATTTCTATATATTACTCGAAATTATTTACGTAAAAAGATAAATTATATTCACAAAGAACCTTTTATTACAATTTTATAATAAAACACTATATTAAAACACTAATAAAATACTAGAAAAATCCAAAAATCAACACAATAACATTATCACGAAAATGGATGGAAAATGAACTTGACTTGACTTTTTATTCGACTAAACGATAGAAAATTTTATATTGATTCTATAATGCCAAATTTCTTCATAGAAAAGTAGTCTCTAAACATAAGTATTTATGGATTAAAGTGCTGTGGGTGGCTGCGTTCAAATTTGACCCCTTGAATTTTGACGGAATATCGAAGCGGTCAAATTTGGACGCTTGCCGTTTGAGAGGTTAATCAATCCCTTCTTGTTTGGGAAAAGCTCACAATATTTATATAAAAGTCTCACGGCTTCACACATGCTATGTGCGGTGAATGCCGAACAACGCGCTCCTCCCAAAGGGGACAGGGTTAAGTTGGGAACTGGACGCTTGTCCACAGCAAAGTAACTGGCAAACGAGTAAAAGAATGTTTGGCCCGGTGGTAGTACGTAAACACAAATATCAACCGAAGTTGCGCATGTCAATGTATGTAAATGCCATACAGAATACTATAAAATCCAGCTACAGTGAATGTACGTCACACGGATTAGGCAACATGTCGAATAATAGGCACAGGCCACAAAAATCCTCCGTTAGCGCCACCACCTGCCAGATCCCCTCTCATGTAGACGTGATAAAGATGTATCACCACCAATTGCATTATCAGCACGGCTACAAGCCGCGGAGTGTGTCATGACTCACCGCTCACCTCAAGAGAATGGGGTCCTACCGCCGCGCGACGAATGAATCGCCTTCAACAGCCGTACGTGCATATAGGGAGATTAAGGAAAAGAGGAGTTAACTGGCGTTACCAGCCTGCGATAGAGCTTTTAAGTTACTAGAGATAACAGACGCCACTGACTGTCATCTGTCAGTAGTCTGCACTTTTCATAGAAATAACAATTTGTAGTAAATAGTCCGTCCTCTCATCGACTGATACCCACTACAGATAGGCTTCTTTATCTTCAATAAATTCCTTTGGATAAAACAAAGAGAGATAAGTTTTGCTTATTGCAAAACAGGAAACGGATTAAATATTGGATAAGACAGTGAAAGAAAATATTTTAATAGGTTTTTACTTACACTAGGCCTTCAAGTTTATTTTCTATTAAAAATACTTCAAACTACTATCCAAGCAAGTAATATAGATTAAAACACCCAAGCATGCTTCGCAGACCGTTTAGGTAAGCATTACTCAAATCCTATCACTGTTTCCCCATGCTGGTCTGGGATTTTAACCTATATTTATGTGGAATTTTTAATATAAAAGAATGTGCCAAATGTGTTACTTTCCTAACATATCGTAAAAGACGACTAATGGAACATTTAGGTTTTTGATTGTGTAAGCGATGTGCCAGCTACCTATCTCTTCTTTCACAAGTTTCCATCAAAGCCCATATCTCGTAGCTCGCTGCTCCCGAGACTCAGCCTGCTCCTTCGGAGATTACAGGCCAGACGCTATGTAAAGAAATATTAAGGGAAATTGGTGCTTTGCTTTGGAAAGGTTGTTATTTAAAATTAAACAAAAAAAAATGAACATTTGCTATTCATTTTTTATTATCGGGTAGTGAATTAAATAATGTTGTTGAGTATCATATCACATGCAACCCCAATTTTGGAGACAGTTCCCTTAACGTACATTGCATTGAATAATTTAAATAAACACGCCATAACTAGGTCACAATCTAACAGAATGGAATTATGCTTAATTCAGAAATTGTAATTGTATTAAAAGTTTGTTTCACTCTTAAACATTAACTACATTAATGTACTGCAAAAATTTAAATTGCAAACATTTATTTATGGTGTATTATGATGTTTCGTATAAAATTAGGTCAATGGAAATACATATGGAATTATCTGGTAACGTATGTCTGTCAGTCAGACAGACTTTACAGACTTTTTAAGTAGATGATTGAAGATTAGATAAAAATATAGTAAAATGTGGTTTTTAAAACACAAACGTGAGGTACTTAGTTGAAATTTTCAAATAACGGTCTGGTTCATTTTGGAGGATGCAAAATGCAAAGTTATTCAAATTTTCCAAACATCGATAATAGTTATTAGGTAATTTCATATTTTCATTTTTTTTTAAATTTAAAAGTTAAGAAATTAGAGTATTCCCCCTACTATACTTTGTTTAAAATAAAACCCCCCGTCATAAGGTACATACAGAATTTACGAAAACTATCAGGATTCCTTTCAATAAAATGATATTGTACCAATTTTGTTAAAAATTATATTATTACTATTACCAGGTCATAAGTGAAGAGATATTTTAAACTAGTTTTTTTCTTAATGTTATTTTTAAAAAAGAAAACATAAGTTGCACAGATTTAAGCTTCATGAACAAAAATGTTTACAAATTAAGGAGCCTTAAAACTTAGGACCCTAAAAGCAATCGCCGAGGGATAAGCCTTTCGCTAGTAAACTACAAAATTTTGTCATTACCCTTTTCGGAGATACAAGTTAATACCTTCAAATACTCGAAGCTGAAGTACTGCATTTTAAATTATTTTTTTCTCGTCATCACTTTGTAAGTACCCACTTAACAAAAAATAAATATTAAATTATATATATATAAAGAAGGAATATTAAATAAATAATTATGAAAAATGGTACTGAATTTAATATAGAAAAAGAAATTGAAACAGTGTCCGCACGCGTGGATTCATATCGTAGTACGCGACAGGTCGACACGGCAATTTTCTAGTGATGTGGCATCACGTACGATGTGGTAGCTTATATCGATATTTTTTTGCAACGCAACTAAATAAGAGCAAAATTAATTAAATAAGGTTTATTGTAAGTAAAACAAAAAATATTTTATTCATCACAATCAACATAAAATGAACTCATACTATCATCGCTACAAGCACTTAGTGACTTTTCGTCATTAGTTTCTCCGACTTCTATAATAAAATCTTCCAATACATTTTCAGTCCTATATCCTTTTCTCAGTATTCATTCTCCAGTTTCTGAACATGTTTTTCGAAATTTACCCAATTTTCTGCAGTAACTTTCGAAATTGCATTAGTTGTTACCTCTTTCAGATTTGTCAAACATAAATCACTCCTTAGGTTCCTTTATTAAGCGTTTAATGGCGGGATAGGCTAATTTAATAAAATTTAAATCGCACATATATGAAGGTAGTCGTATAATGTCATGGCCATGCCCTTCAATTATATTGTCAGTTTTATAATTGATATCAACCGGTCTGTATTGTTCTATAATTTGAAATATTATCTTATTTCCTCATTGACCTGTTGCAAGAAATGTTATTGTCTTCAACCTTTTTATCAATGCAGATTTTGCAAACTTTTTGTTGGGGACTTATTTAGCTGGACACTAGGTAAGGTGCGCTGTCCATTACCATGACATTGCAGTCAGGGAGTGACGGCAAAAGCTTTCGACTACCCATTTCTCAAAATTCTCGCCATTCATTTGTTCACGATAGGCACCGTTAGTAGTTCTGGCCTTAAATATCAAAGAAGCCACCGGTAGAAGTCCGTTTTTTCCTCTTGCACTGACTACTATGAGTCTATTTTCGGAACTAGTATCTATGAGAATTCCTTTGATCCAGTTATTTGAAAACACTTTTTGACAGTTAAATTATTATATTATATCACTTAGCGGTCAGCCGCCGTAGAGTCTACATCACCTGAGGATGCCTCGTGTAGAGGCGAAACACGTGTCGTATTATCGTCGACGGTGTGTCTTAACTGGAATAGTGGTGTTGGAAGTAGTGGTGCCGGGAGTAGTGGTGTTGGAAGTAGTAGTGCTGGGACTAGTGGTGACGGAGTTAGTGCATGCAATTGAGGGAGGGCGGGAGGTGCTCTTCAATTCAGATAAGACACATCATTGTATTTAGCTAGCGGAAGGTTGCGAAGTAATTTATATTTTTAGTTAAATTATTGTCCACCCACGTTTCTTTCTAATAAAAAAATATTTCTTATATGTTGTCGGAATTTTCTTTCAATATTGATAACGTTTGAAAATTATATCTGGTTTTTCAATCAAAACAGATCGTATGGTTTGACACCGATTTACAGGGTATTTATAATAATTATTTTTCCGTTCAATATCACAATTTTTTTAATACTTTTCTGAATAATGCTCGCGTTTGAGTATTAACAATTGGCTTTTTTGTTTAACAAATGACGAGGAAGTGACCGAAGCCATTTTATTACACAACAACAACGAACAATTTTTGAAAAAAAAAAAAACAACAAAAGATTGATATCGATAAACGCGTTCGATGCGGACTCTTTCAGCGCTAAAGCTAAGATGGCGCGGGCAATGTGCAGGTATGCGGGGTGTCCCTCCCCCGCCCACCGGATTAGACCTATGAAATTGCCGTTTTTATGAAATAAGTTAAAGACATTTTTTTCTATATTTTTATTTCTATTAATCAAAGTAGTCAATTGATGATTGTAATAGTGGAGACGAACTGTCCACTATTAACAGACTCCGAGTGGTTTTCTTTAAGGTGGAGAAATGAAACTACTGTTTATAAGCAAAGCGGAGTATGAATTTAGAATGTACTGTCGAATGGGATTCGGAATGGAATATCTTTTGCATCAACCTTGCCTATATTTATATGGCTGGCTCACTATTGATTTGCCAATGGTAACAATTAATATTTTGCCTAGCCAATTATATTGCTTATTTTATGACCAATGAAAACTATTTAAAATATACAATTATCTACGTTTCGTTCGTCGTCGAGACTTGTTTGTTGTTCACGAAGCTACGTCGCTGGACCGGGCTATATAAGACATGCAGATCGGTGCGCACGCGTAGTCGGCGGGCGGCGGCGGTGTGGAATACAGCTCCGGAACAACAAGAGGAAACGAACTGCGGCGTTGAAGAAACGGCTCACCATTGGTCGACGGATACGTGACGATAGCGGCGTGTGAAGTCGGTGTGGCGCTGAATGATATTTGCGGCTGCTTCTTGTTTCTTTATAAGAACGTCAAATTATCTATATACAGTCCGCAGTATCTCAGTAGCCAAGAATAATTAGGAAATAAAATGTTTTTTTATTTATTCTCGCCTTCCGCGTTATGGTAGCAGCGGAGTATATATTATTTATTCCCGTTTAGGTTTGATTAATCTGGCTGCTACATCACTCTCCCCCAGCGAAAGCGTACCGGAGGCTTGACGACTCGCCCGTATTTCGTAGTTTTTAAAATAGGTTTCAACTGGGTTGATGTAGATGATGAAGTTTCAAGCTTCCTCGCTGGTGGTTTTGATGATGATGATGAATCCTCTGCAGTATCCTCGTTAATAATATAGGCAGGCTTTAGTCGGTCGATCGATATAATCGTAGATTTCCTTCCGGGTATTTGTAGTTTAAAAGTCTTGCTATTTCTCTCTAATACTTTATACGGTCCATCGTAGGTAGGTTGAAATTGTTTTTTCATTGCGTCGTTTCTTACAAAAACTTGTTTGCATGTTTTCAAATCTTGGTGAATGAATACTGATTTATTATTTCTGTGTGATTGCATTTCGGTGCATTTCAACGATAAGGCTTTGTTAATTGATTCTCGAAGTTTAGTTACGAAATCGTAATCCATTTCTTGTTTGTTTGACGCTGCTGAACTGAAGAAGTCACACGGCAGCCTTATGCTGCAGCCGTAGGTTAGCTGAGCGGCGCTAAGACTAGTGTCTGCACGCGGTGTTGCTCGTAGTCCGAGTAGCACTGTAGGTAGCTCATCAATCCACTTTGTATGTTGAGATAAACGAGTTTTGAGTGCAGTCTTTAATGTACGATGCCATCGTTCGATTATTCCGTTTGACTGAGGATGGTATGCTGTTGTACGCGTCTTCTGTATTCCCATAGTTTGAAGAAGTTTGAGGAATAGGTTGCTTTCGAAATTCCTTCCTTGATCCGTTGTGATGGTTTTAGGTGATCCGAAACGAGTAATCCAATTTTCATAAATTATCTTCGCGACGGATTCGGCTGAAGTATCATCGGTAGGTATTGCTTCTGGCCATCTTGTTGTTCTGTCGATCATTGTTACGAGATAACGATGTCCTTGTGGTGAAGTAGGTAATGGTCCAACGATGTCAACGTGCAAGTGTTCGAATCTCTCCGTGGGTGGAAATGTAGCTAGACTACTTGATGTATGCCTTTGTACTTTGCATTTTTGGCATTGAATGCATTGCTTCGCCCAGTTGCCAACATCCGCTTGCATTGCAGGCCAAAAGAATTTTTCAGTGATGAGTTTTCTTGTTGTTCTAATACCTGGATGACTAATGTTGTGCAGTGCATTGAAGACTTCGCGACGACATTCTTCTGGTATGTATGGTCGCATGGTTGTCGTTGAGGCTTCACAGTATATAGGTAGATGCGTCATTGGCATTGTAACTTGCTTGATGGACAAGTTACCTTGCTTCGATAGATGTTTTATGTTGTCACTATCTCTGTCTTGTGCTGCGGCGATCTTATGATAGTCGATTGATGTAGGGCACGTTACACTGTCGATTGGTACGCGACTGAGTGCGTCGGCAACTATGTTGTCCTTTCCACTGATGTGACGTATGTCGGTCGTGAATTCACTTATGAAAATAAGTTGTCTTGCTCTTCGTGGTGTTTCCGATAGTGATGGTTTCTTTGGAAGTACATATGTTAATGGCTTGTGGTCGGTAAAAACGATCAGGTTTCGACCCTCGAACGTTTTTCTGAAGTGCTTGATAGCCATGTAAATAGCGAGTAGCTCTCGGTCGAATGTACTGTAGTTACGTTGAGTATCGGAGAACTTCTTCGAAAAATATCCAAGTGGTTGCCATTTCCCATTGCTGTATTGTTGGAGAACTGCTCCTGCTGAGAGATCGGATGCGTCGATGAAGATAGCAAGGGTTGCTTCGTGTGATGGGTGAGCGAGTAAAGCTGCATTTTGAATCGCAATTTTACAAGCTTCAAATGCCTTCGTGGCTTCATCGTTCCATTCGATTGACGTTTTATCTCTTTTCTTCGTGTTGTGAAGGTAGGCGTGAAGTGGTGCTTGGATTTCAGCGGCTTTAGGTATGTGTTCTCTGTAAAAATTTATCATCCCAAGAAAACGCCTTAGCTCTTCGATAGTTTTAGGTTTTGCATAATCGATGATTGCTCTGACTTTTTCGGCAGGCGGTTTTATTCCTTCCTTGCTGACGGTGAAACCAAGAAATTGAACTTCTTGCTGTCCAAATATGCATTTCGAAGGGTTGATTGTGATTCCGTTGTCTTCTAATCGCTGTAGCACGGTGCGTAGATGGGTTTCGTGCGTTTCTTTATCAGGGCTTGCAACAAGGAGATCATCAATAAATGCGAAAACGAAATCCAGTCCATGAAGTACTTCGTGTATGAATCTTTGGAAAGTTTGACCTCCGTTCTTTAATCCTGGGATCATTCTTGGGAATTCGAATAATCCCATTGGGGTAATTATTGCTGTCTTCTCTATGTCTTCATCGCGGACTCTTATTTGTTGGTAAGCTCGGTTGAGATCGATGGTGGAGAATATAGTCTTGTCTGATAGTTGATGAGTGAAATCCCTGACTCGCGGTATTGGGTAGCGGTCAGGAGTGGTAATAGAATTCAGTCTTCTGTAATCTCCACAAACTCGTAATTCTCCGTTCTTCTTCGGTACAATGTGAAGTGGTGATGACCAAGGGCTTTTGCTTGGACGGCATATTCCTTGCTCAATCATGTTTTCGAATTCCTTTCGAACTTGCTCGTATAGGTGTGGTGCGATTGGACGTGCACGACAATGAAGTGATGGTCCATTGGTGTCGATGAAATGCTCAACGTCGTTCTTCGGTGTTAATTTCATTGAAGTTATTCTTGTGATACCAGGGTATTCTTCGAGGATCTTGTGATACGGTTGTTGCACATCTATGCTTCTTATTGTGGGCAGATTGGTTGCTTGTACAAAAGACTGAGATGCAAGATTGGTTTTCCCGTCGATGATTCTTCTATTTTTGATGTCGACGACCAACTGGTGATGTTGAAGAAAATCAGCACCGATGATTGGTTTGCTGACTTTAGCGACGATAAATCTCCATTTGAATGGTCGGCGTAGATTAAAATCAAGTTCCATTGTTTTTTCTCCATATGTAGGAATAACCGTATTGTTTGCTGCATAGAGTTGAAAATCTAGTGGCTTCAACTTCTGTCCTTGCTTCGGCGGTAACACTGAGATATTTGCTCCGGTGTCGATAAGGAAAGTAAGCTTGCTTTTTTTATCGGTGACGAAAAGACGGTAGGACTTTGTTGTTACGCTGGATCCCGTCGCATCGAGCGTACTAGTTAGTTTTCCGTATTCGTATTTTCATTTTTGAATGTACACGGTGCTGTGCATTTTCTTGCCTCGACCCCGAAACGTCGATGATAGTAGCAGTAAGAGGATCTTGATGTTGAGCTTATTCGACTTCTACTTGCAGAGCGGTTGCGACGAAAAGGTGATCTTCGGTGTTGCTGATTGCGCTGGTTGTACTGTTTCTGGTAAAAGGTATGATGCTGGGAAGCTTTGAGCGCGGCGACTTCGAATGATAGCTTCCGAATTTCTTCGAGAAGAAACTGGGTATCATTGGCCTTTGTTGAAGTGCCTTCGATGATCGATATGTGTGAGCTACTGCTGTTTTCGATCATCTTGTCCGCCAGGAGTGCCAGTTCGTCGAGCTTCGTCTGCGTGCTGAATGTTTCGCTGACTGCTATTACCGATCGAATATGTGGTGGTAGGTGGTTTACCCACATTAGCCGTAGTGTTGAATCCGGAACTTTATCTCGCGCCAAAGTACGCATTTTGCGTAGGAGTTGTGTGGGTTTCTGGTCTCCAAGTTCTATTTCTGATAGAAGTTTTTGTAGCTGTCGACTGTCGGATTCTTCATATGCGGAGATCAGACGATCCTTCAGTGAATTATACTGGTCGACTGCTGGTGGGTTGTACAACAGGTCCGCAATTTGTTCGATGTCTTGTTTCTCAAGTTGGGCTATCACCATCTGTGCTAATTGCGCTTGGCTCTTCTTTAAACCATTCGTTGCGGCTTCAAAACTGACGAACCAAAGTCGTGGTTTGTCTCTCCAAAACGGTGGTATTCTTAACGATAGAGATATACCGGCGATTTCTGGTTCCTTTACCGGGTTTGATGTATATGTGTTTGCCTCCTGCTCCATAATGACGGCTTGATTACACTGATTTTATATAAACTGAAGTCTTCCTTCTCGGTGTTCGTACGGGTTTCCTTCGCGGTGTTCGTGCAATAGTAGTGGTACGTCGCAGGGTGTTCCTTCTTGGTGTTCGTACCGGATCTTCCCCCCTCGGTGTTCGTACGGGGTCACCACTGTAATAGTGGAGACGAACTGTCCACTATTAACAGACTCCGAGTGGTTTTCTTTAAGGTGGAGAAATGAAACTACTGTTTATAAGCAAAGCGGAGTATGAATTTAGAATGTACTGTCGAATGGGATTCGGAATGGAATATCTTTTGCATCAACCTTGCCTATATTTATATGGCTGGTTCACTATTGATTTGCCAATGGTAACAATTAATATTTTGCCTAGCCAATTATATTGCTTATTTTATGACCATTGAAAACTATTTAAAATATACAATTATCTACGTTTCGTTTCCCGGCGTGAGACTTGTTTGTTGTTCACGAAGCTACGTCGCTGGACCGGGCTATATAAGACATGCAGATCGGTGCGCACGCGTAGTCGGCGGGCGGCGGCGGTGTGGAATACAGCTCCGGAACAGCAAGAGGAAACGAACTGCGGCGTTGAAGAAACGGCTCACCATTGGTCGACGGATACGTGACGATAGCGGCGTGTGAAGTCGGTGTGGCGCTGAATGATATTTGCGGCTGCTTCTTGTTTCTTTATAAGAACGTCAAATTATCTATATACAGTCCGCAGTATCTCAGTAGCCAAGAATAATTAGGAAATAAAATGTTTTTTTTATTTATTCTCGCCTTCCGCGTTATGGTAGCAGCGGAGTATATATTATTTATTCCCGTTTAGGTTTGATTAATCTGGCTGCTACAATGATGATTGATGTTCTTCTTGAGGAAGTCGGCTGGACGGGAGGAAATAAATTTTCAAAGGCATTTGTCCCGTCTCTCGGATATTGAATTTATTTCCCACCAAATAGTTATCCAAATTCTGGAAAAAGTGGAAGTCCGCAGGCGCAAGGTCTGGTGAGTACAGCGGATGATGGAGAGCTTCTAACCTCAGCTCTTGTAACTTGGAGACCGTTTGTTGTCCAGAGTGAGGCCGCGTGGGTTGACATTTCTAGAAAGGACGCGGGCAAACCAATAACAAGTGTTGCGTTCGTTCGTACTTTGTAGTTTTAGCTCCTTAAACGCCGTTCATGTTGCGTGCCGCTTGTGCCACGTTGCTGCCACGACGGCACTTATGTTCCATAATTACTCGAATTTTTAACGTATCCATGATAACGAAAAAGATTTAAATGTCATAAAAACATAACGCTAATCGGTAAATAAATAACTATTTTAAAAAATATGTATCATGCTTTTAAAATAAAACTAATTTAAAATTAAAATTCTTAGCCAAACAGATATTATTTTGAATTGAAATGAACAATACTGCAAAACGACATAGTCATAGGTAAAGATCTATTAATAGAATTAAATTAGTAACTAGTGTCAAGAAATATTGAATAAATTAAACCTGTTTAGCTGTTTACAAGTCACTCTGATGGTACTCACAACTTAATGGTAAGTGATGATAATGATAGAGATGTTGAAGCGCACTGACTAAACTTTACAAAAGCCTTGATGTGGTATTATTTCATTTTTTTCTCATTTATCAGATGAGCATAGGCCTTTTATCATTGCTAAGAGATAAGACTTTATTGCCAAGCTAAACAGCGATTACACTGTAAGACAAGACGCATAAAAACTACATAATTTTGCGCTTTTGACGTTGTACTCTGTCAACTGTCGGGATAAATAACAAGTAATATATATTTTTTATAGCATTGGGCGACAAACAAGCACACAGTCCATCTGATGGTAAGGGTATGCTGTGATCCATAGACATCCACATTTATCCTCAATTGAAAATCAAAATGCAAATGCGTTGTCACCCCTGAGGACTAAGATGGAATGCCTCGATTCCAGTAAAACGGGCCTCCGGTTCTCTACCTCACCATATGAAAAACAGCAGCATTACGCTGCTATTTTATGCTGGTATTTTGTGAGAGCGTGGTTCTGCCCCGGTCGAGCCAACTCATTCATGCTACGACTAAAATATAGGTGCAACTTGGCTCTACCACGTAAAAATTTTTTCAATAATACCGCCGTTATGTGAGGCCATGAGATTTTTTGAATATCTCCTCGTAGTTTCTAATTTTTTCATCCAAGAAGTGAAGGAGGATATCTAAGTCTCTTGAGACGAAACTTCGTTAACGTAAAGTAATATTATTATTACTTACATAAAGACGTCTCACGAACATATACATACTAGTCATTCTATGTATAAATGATATTCTTCATATGTCTCACATTATCTAAAATAAAACAATAATATCTCTTGTACTTTATGTAGTTAAATATAATTTTAACAGCGAACAATAAAGTTATAATCATTCTTTTATGGCATTAATTTAACGAAGACATGTTACGACCCATGAGTTATAACCGAGACTAGTTTATTTTACTGATATGAGCCTTATTCCAGGAAATTTAAGTATTCACCATATTGCTTTTTATTGCTCTTCTGGCTGGAAGGCTATAGGGATATTTAATATGATTTCAAGGTCTAAACGAATAATCTAATACAGTTGTTTTAAATTGGAGGAAAGTGTATACATACAACAAGCAATAAAAAAATATTACTTTCAAATTTACAGAAACTTCTAAATCAGCTAATAGTTACGTTAATACTTTAAAATAGCTATTATTACTTGGAAGTATAATTTAGGAAATTGTACTGAATACTTGAAGTACAATAATTAAATTTAAGCATGAGTTGCTGGTAGATCTGTATAACATCGCTATGTAACAGGTCCCAAGCAACCAGCGAAATATTACCACATGAGTTATTGGAGAATTAATATTTAAATCTAATCGAATCATTTGGGGAGAAGTTTTGTTTGGGATTTTGTTCGTGTAACTCATTGCTTATGCAAATGTAGAACTTTGTGTAATGTAATACAGATTCAATTAATACGAAAAAAAAGACAATGTAGTAGACATATTAGATAAAAGCTATGCACCTTATATCTATGTGTATAAGGTACACAACTCCTTAATTGTGAACCCTATGTTCAAAATGAAGTGTAACAGTGTAGACAATTTGTGTTCAAACACGTGATATTTTCCTGGCTAGTTTTCATCACTACAATTTTCGACTATATTAAGCTGCTGTCAACAGCGCCAGGGATATTAAAGTGCTAAGAGACTACTCACTTATACTTATCTCAAACTAAGCATTCTGTGCTAGATGTAACGTTTATTTAATCGTTTGTCGTAGTCACGAATGCCTTGTTAGCAGTTGGATAGATTCGCACATCAACAACAAAATCTCGGATTATATATTTTTATCAGGAATATTATATTTTTATTTTGAAAACACATTATTTTTGATTTGTTTTGACTACTCATAATGTTGGTTTAAATTTGCACACATTGTTTATTTACTCAAATATATTTCAAAACAAGATAAAATTTATATGGCTAAAAGTAAATAAATTTGTTTCAAATGCTTTTAAGTACTTGTAACTATCTATCCATAATATCTAGCTATTCCGAGCCAACACATACCCACATAACGAATAGACTACTAACTCTATCTAATCCATGAATAAAATTGAGTAGAGTAGAGCAAAGCAGAACAAAATTTAATAAAACAGAGCAGAACAGAATAGGATAGGTTAGGATGGGATAGAATAGCATAGGATAGTATAGAATAGAGTAGAACGAATATAACAGAATAGAGTATAATGAAACGGAACAGAATTAAATGAAATGGTATATTATTATATGTATCATATTATGTCCACTTAATTTTATAACTGTCAAACATATTCTATCGACACATGTAGTAATAAACACTCTGTATCACTCATTGATTTACCTATGTATTTGTACCAATAAGACGGTTACCACATGCTGTACTTGATAATTTAATTATTTGGTAAGTAGAAATTCAATTAATTTCATTATAGTTTAATTCATTGATAGCTGTTTCATTGCCGAATACAAAATCAGCCTGACAACTGTCACTTGCTGCAAATTAATGTCTCTCATAATGGCAAAATTCGCAGGAAACACCACATACCTAATTGACCATCGCAGATCAAGGTCATTAATAAGCCTTTTATCAGGTCTCTCCATAGAGTCCATTAAATCTCTTATATGTTGTGCTAAACAGTGTTTGATACACGACCGCAATTTATAGAGGATAGCTGTCTTGACGTGAAGTAACTCAGCGTTTTTGTAAGGACACCCACCAGTCCTTTCTGAAATTTCTTCTTAGGACACACGAGAGATGAAATGTGATCCTTGATTCCTTTACGCCTCCTCAACAATGTTTTTTTTTTGTTTATAAGTTATACCTCATGACAAAAATAAAACCTAATAGGGTTTTTCTTTCAATACCATGTCTGTGGTTGCACGATCCGAACTCAAAGCGGAGAGGTAACACGTGAAAAAGGGCATAAATAGTAATAGGAAATAATTGAATAAAATTATGCTTTTATAAAGATTTGAAATACATAAAAAAGTCAATTAAATTTTTTTTCGTTACCGCCCTGTGTCATTTAGTTAGTCTGTGGCAATAACTAAAGTCACAAACGAACTCACAGTCCGTCTGATAGTGAGTATCATATTGTCTAATTTATTTAAATCTGATAATACATTCGACCCCACCAATTTTAGACATATTTCTGTACTGCCAACACTCAGTAAAATTTTTGAAAAATCGTTATAGATCAAATGTTAAGTTTTTTTTTAATGAAAATAAATTGTTTCATAAAAACTAGTTGGGTTTCACAGGGGGTCGCTTGACAAAAGATGCCGGTGTTGATTTAATAAGACGTAGTTTTTGTGCAAGGAATAATTCGGGAGATGCTTTGGGTATATTTTGTGATCTTTTCAAGGTTTTTGACTGTGTTCACTATGAGATATTAATCTGGAAGCTACATCATTACAGTTTAAAAAACATAGCTTTTAAACTCATTACATCATATCTGTATAATAAAACACAAACAGTTGTTATTAATGGAAGCAGTTCTTCCGGATCGATAGTATCTACAGGTAATCCTTAGGGTTCAATCATCGGCGCCTTAATGTCCTTAGTTTATATTAATGACTTATCTTATTTGGTAGGGAATAAAAAAGATAATATATTAAGAATTAATTTTATTAAAAAAAGTCCCCCTAGGTTTCTTGCTGGATATTCTGAGGACAGAGATTTTTCCAAATTAGTGTTAAAAGTAAATAATGACTTACAATGAGTACTCTTTCGATCTATATAGAATAGAAATGATTCTATTCTACTATATTCTAAGAAATTCCGAGTTATAATAGATTTCACAAATAAATTACAATTTATTTTAAATTTATTCATGTCATTAATACCTAAACGATAATCTAAAACACACGCGATCTGTAATAAAAGTAAAAGGTCGTGCGCTTAAATACAGACAGTAAATTTTAAGAAATTAAGCTCTAAGTGTTCAATTAGCGTCGCAACTTTGTTTTAACTTTCGTTTGTTTGCTAAACTTCTGATAAACGTAAATATTAAATTTTGCTTTTTAAATTTCAAGAAATTTATTGACAAAGATTAGCGAGACAATTAAATTATAAAAAACGCATTAAATTGAATTTTTCGTAAGCGCAATAGAAACGGTTTTCACAAAATCAACATGACTGACATTTTTCGTATTTTTTTGTAACTGGCAACTTTTTGTTCGTTTTGAAATAGGCTTTTCAACGATTTGATCCATTTTTAACAAAAACTACTCAACTACGAGAAATCTCTTGTTAAAAATTTGTTGATTTTATAAAAACTACATAAGTGCAACAATATTTGGCAAAAATAGCATAACTGTTATAGTTGTGAAGTTAAAAAAAAGTCGTCAAATTTGTTAACGTCAGTGTATCAGTATCAGTTGGCGGCAGTTAGTTGTTTCTGATTGAGTGAATTTGCAGGTTTTTGATATAAACTATGACGGAAAATATCACTATTTTCCTTTACTGCTGGAAATAAACATAAAAAACCGAAGGTCAAAAAAGAAACTATGATAAAATTAAAATAAGCTCAAGGAGCAGAACATATTAACCACAGAAATAACCTAGTCAAAGCAAGAGAACTGATTGCAGGTTAGCTGAGTAAATAAGTTATTATTTTCATTGTTGTTTATAGTTGTTACAAAAAATAGCCTAAATTCTTCATTTGCAGGTGGAAAGTTTTGAAATGTTATAACAAAGTAAGTTCTCAAGATAGAGAAGATATAATGCTACACTTCAATAAGTTGGGCAACAAAAACGATCAAGATGCTTACTTAATAAGTCTGATTTCATCGTCATACACTAAGAGGCATACTACTGAAACTCCATAAAAGTTTCGAATGGCTTCTTATTCATTTATAATATGCGTCGGTGTAAATGAAATACCAGTATGCCTGACGGCTTTTGATAACATTCACGGGGTGACAAAAGGCCGTGTCCGAAGGCTTCAATATCTGATTTCAATTAACGTTTTAACACCTAAAGATATGCGTGGATCACGCAAAAGCAACAGGTACAAGAAAACTCCTGAAGAAGTTCTAAATCTAATCCGCAACCACATTGAGTTATTTAAAATACATAACCATGTAATCACATTATTTTCTGAGACATGACCCGAACTGCCGATATTTGCTCAGGCAAATTTAACTTGTAAATTTAACTGTTTTCAAAATGTTTAATATGTTTCTGAATGGCTATCAAATAAGAATTAATTATATGGTGTATTGATTAGTTTTCAAAAACGAATAGACATTGAAATTTGGTTTAACAAGAACAGAGACCTGTCCAACATGTGACAAATACAGACTAAAGATAAAACTGGCTGCTTTGAATAAGACAAAAACTTTACTGAAAAATGAACATAAACTGCATTTGTTGAAAGTTGATAAGTTCAATGAAATCAGACGCAAAGAAAAACGAAAAGCTCAGGAGGGTAGAACTATGTGTGTTACGTTCGCCATTTGAATCTGCCATTACCTCATATTCGCACTAGTGATATGTTTTTTTGTCGCCGGCTGTGGCTTTATGTATTTGATATTCACAATGTTTGAAAAAATCAAGTGGTTTTGAATAGCTACTTAGAGACAGAGAGTAAAAAAGGCCAGAACGATGTTGCATCACTTTTATTAAGATATTTTAGTGCCAATGGAACTATTCCTTCTAATAAATTAGTGCTGATACGTCATGGGTGCTCTGGTCAAAACAAGAATTATGTAATGGTATACTATCTATTGCTTAGTTCATGGGTTGAGGTTGTTGAAAAGTATCAAATATATATTTCCTATCAGAGGATATACCCATTTCCCAAATGACCAAGATTTTAGTTTGATTGGGAATATAATGAAAAAAATTACAGCAGAAGTACCAGATGACTGGAATGACTTAATGGAAACTGTGAGAAAAAATCCATCGCATTTTATTGTGGATAAAATAAACCATACCGATTTCGTGAATATAAAAGCAGCTGTTAGTTCTTTTTTTACGTCAGTCAAAACCTGCAATGAAGCTGGAAGAAGTTAGGATGCTTAAAATAAATAAAGATGTTCCTTATGTTCGAGTCAGGTATAGCTTTACTGGCATAGAATACAGATTCGCAATAAAAGAAAACTGCCTGAAGAACTTGAACTTCAACCTACTTATGACTCGAGATTGCCGTTAAATCCTCATAAATATAATGATATACTTAAACTAACCCATATCAAGCCCTGTAAATCACAACTTTTATGCAGATCTATTGAATTCAGTTACTACATCTGAAGCTACCACCTCTTTACCTAATGAAATATATGATGAAGACAATAGCAGTCGCACAGAAGACAATTAACATTTTGTATGATTATATACCTAAGAGTGCTAATTTTTTAATAAACACCTGGTTTCTGAGTTGAAAATGAGTTTTATTACGAGGCATAATATAATGAACCTGTGTTTTTTGTTACAAAAACAACTTAACTTCAGGAAAATCTAAAAATTTATTTACAAAAACCACATAACTAAAAATATTTGGAAAAACCTACATAAATGGAAAGCTTATTTTTTTATTTTACTTGACTTGTAGGAAATGAAACTATAAAACATCTGTTTATTATGAATAAATAACCATAAATATATAATTGAATAAAACATTTAATGACTCCAATCTTAGTATTTAAAAAGTTATTAAGTTATGTTGTTTTTGTAAAAATCGCTAATATCGTCAAGTACACTTTGTTCACCCAGAGTTCCCTCCAAATTTTACAGAATCATAAAGTGTGGTTCATAAATGTTCATATTGTAAATTTTTTACTTCCTTTAAACTGGCTAAGGGATATATCTATAATGTAGAATATCTACGGGCCACAGCATCCTCTTACCATCAGGTGGACTGTGTGACGAAAAGCATGAGGTGACAGGAATATCGTTTAAGTACATTTGTAGCGTTTTATGTTCATTTTATTTTCCATCCTTAGTGGTAGAGAATTTTCTTTAAATTTGTATGGGGCCATTCATGAAGTATAACATCATATTTAAAAAAATCATTAAAATCGGTTCATAGCATTGGTCAACACAAGTCTTGTTTCCTTTATTTTTTTCTGTTATTGGATATTTCTATGGCCCTATATAAAAATATAACTATAAAAAAAATACTGGGAGATTACTAACAGCTTTACTCCTTGAAAAATACAGTTTTACGAGTACAATTTTAACAAAAAAATACAGAAAATTTATACATCATGTTAACAAAATTTGTACTGAACTATCAAGTGACCTTTTATAAGATTTCCTTGAAGGAACGATTTTAGTTAGATCTCGTTGCATACTCCATCAGTATTCTGCTATCATATGTGAGTCCCACCGTCTTTGATAACGCTCTTGTGGAAGAGTGGTGTCCGGATACCCTAATAGAATCTTTCACCCTCCTCCTCACTAAAATTGCCCAGATTTTGTGCAAATTGGTCTAAATGCGAGTGCACCAACCGGATTTTCATAACATAAATTCTAATGTTGCAGCCCAGCTCTTGCAGGTTTGATAGTGTGGCGACGCTGTCGTCGCGCCGCAAGCGAAACACACCGAAGCCTAAATCACGCTATCGGAATTCCGAATAATAAACAGTATATATAGAACATCTCCGAACTATCACACGGAGTGTTGGCCGCTCCCCGGGCAGAACACCTTGCCCAGCGGGAGATCTCCCCTTTTCCTTCCTCACCGGCCACAGTGGTGACCATCCGACGTGATCTGAAAACGCAACCAACAACCTTCGAAAACTTCAAGCTTTCATCATCGTCAAAAATACCCCACAAATTCGCTCCCGAGCAGATATCGTCTGCAGTCTTCATATCCTGCAAGCCATCTAGCTTCACAAGGTTCATCGCAGCACTGGAATAATAATGCTTCCTGTTCCTTCAAGCTACACTCTGCGCTACAGTGTTCAGCACGGCTCTGAGCCTTACTGCTCGCCTCTGCTTCACGGCACTCTCGCAGATTACTTGCCTTCTTCTCGACTCACCGCAGACTACAAGGCAATCTCCTGGCACTTGCACATTCGTCGAAAACAAGACTGCACTATCGACCTCCGGTCTGAGCAGGGGAGTGATGTGGCGGCGCTGTCGTCGCGCCGCAAGCGAAACACACCGAAGCCTAAATCACGCTATCGGAATTCCGAATAATAAACAGTATACATAGAACATCTCCGAACTATCACACGGAGTGTTGGCCGCTCCCCGGGCAGAACACTTTGCCCGGCGGGAGATCTCCCCTTTTCCTTCCTCACCGACCACAATAGCATGGACTCAACAAGCTCAACGTGGTCGTCAGATTTCTTTTTGTGTAGGAAATTACTCATAATAAAAAAATTACAACCTTTGAATTCGACTTCAGTTATTGATTTGACAAAATTAGGATCTTTCACGAGTTACCTAATCTGTGGCCCATCAAAAATACCAGCTTTCAATTTTTCTGTACTTAATCCTAGAAATTTGCGTGAAAGAAAATTTAAACATTCGCCACTATTGTCAAGCGCCTTCACAAAGTGTTTCATTATGCCAAGTTTAATATGAAGTGTTGGAAATATGATGCGGTCTTGGCTAACTAGAGACATGTTTTAACATTTTTGGTACTTTTAGCTTTTCTCGCACTGGCCAAACTTTTTGTAACCAATGTTGTTTTTTGTCACAACTATCCCGGAGACACATGAAACGAGGGAACTTTGCGTATTCCCCTTGTTGGCCTAAAATAAAGTTTTTTTTTATAGGATAGGGTGACAAACTAGCACACAGTCCACCTGATGGTAAGTGGTTGCTGCGGCCCATAGACATCTAGATCCATCCTCGATTACAAATTGTACTGCACATGCGTTGTCACCCGTGATGACTAAGATGGAATGCCTCGTTTCCAGAAAAAACAGTCCCCGGTTCTGTACACTCACCATACAAAACACAGCAGCATTAAGCTACTATTTTACGCTAGTATTCTGTGAGAGCGTGGTCCTTGCCCGTAAGAGCCGACCCATTCGTGCTACAACTATACTACTAATATAACTGCAGCATGTCTCTACAACGTATAAAGGATAACCATTTTCAGATCAACACGAATGACCCATTTGTGATCTTGATACTTAATTTCTTCCATAACCTTAGAAACGTTTGCGTATTCTTCTTTTAAAGTCGCCTAATGTACAATAGGTATAGATCCCTACTTATTACTGTTATGAAGCAAAATACACTTTAAACTTCTTTTGCTGTTATTTATGAAAAGACTACGTTGGTACTTTTTAATCCCATCTGTGGCAAAATACACCAACATCGCTTCAAAAACTAAATCTTTCCCTTGAGAAAAATACGATCATAGATTTTTTTCTTGTGTATGATAAAATGTAATGTTGGTTTCCGGAGTAAGCAAACTTTTTTTAAACAAGATGCTGAAATTTCAGAAGCTTCTTTCGGTAAGTTCAAATCTCTTACTAAGTCACTTAGTTCTTTCTGATTAAATGGTTGAGGTTTTTGGCTAAATTTGTAGTCTGAATCAGAGTTTTCACTTGATGTACAGTAGAACGTCGATTATGCGAACGTCGATTAACCGAACGACCGCTTAACTTAACCGAACTGCTACCTCAGTCCTCAGCACCTCATTGGGATGCAACCACCTTCTCGCTTCTCCGCGCAGTGTCCCATCTTGGCCTACGTTTCGTACCGATAAAATATAAATACGAGATTAGCAAACGATTAGAGAAAGGCGAATCTGCAACCAAGTTATTTAAGAAGTACAAAGTGATTAAGCTGACAATTACGGATATAAAAACCAAAAGACGACCATATCCAATTTTATATCCAGCCATGATTTTACTAATGGGTCAACAAGTCGTAAAACTATGAAGCTCGCCACGAACACCGATCTCGATGACACTGTTTACAAATGATTTACACAAAATAAATCGCAAGGAGAACCTACCTCTGATGCCGTTCTATGTGAAAAGGCAAAACATTAAATGAAAAACTTGGAGGACCGTCGAATTTTCAGGCAAGCACGGGCTGGTTGAAACGGTTTAAGTCAAGACATGGCATTCGTGAGCCTCAAATACAGGGAGGGAGCAAAACTGTCTGCTGGTTCTTCAGCAGCTGATTCTTTCAAAATCAAATTAAGCGACGTATTGAAACAAGAAAATTATGTTTTAGAAAACATTTAGTATCATTTAGTTTTATTACATTAAACACAATAACAATTCTGACGAAACTGGACTCAATTGGAAGGCTTTGCCAAGAAAAACTCTTGCCTCGCGTCGTGAATTAGCGGCATCAGGTCTAAAGTAAATAATCGTATCACTGCTCTAGCTGTATTACAATTGGAATTAAGTATAATTAAATTATAAATTCAATTTATATTAAATATTATATGTATGTTTTTATTAGTAAATTGGTACATACAACTACATAGTTCGATTATCCGAACAAACTGGTTTTCCGAACACCTACGTCCCCCAATTGATTCGGATAATCGACGCTCTACTGTATTTCGTTCGGGTTCAAAGAGATTAGGATCATCAGAAGATTTAGATGTGCTAGGTTGTATCTCTCATGACTTTAATTGAGGTCGTTAAGCAGAAAATAAGTTAGGATTTGACCACTTATTTCGATTACCAGGGTTAATTCCGTTTATTTTCACAACGCAGAAGTAGCAATCGTCATGATGATTTCGAGGTTCGCCAAATCATGGGTGTTACGAACATTACTGCATCTCTTTTCCCACTGGACCATAACCGTAGACATACCACATATTTATTGCATACAATAGGAGGAAACCATGGCTTGTCCTGATTACATATTTTTTTAAAGTATTGATGATACGGAGTTTATATAAAATCCGACATAGGTTTTCGATATTTTGTAAATACGAGTACATATTCACCACAAACATAACAAAAGCAATCGGGATTTAGCACACAACATGTTCTTGACGAAGCAATATAGAAAAAAAACATAATACATTTCAGTATCCAATAAAAAACACAAATCAAAGAAAAAAGTAAATGAGGATGGTTAGCTGTAATTCAAAATCGAAAGCTGTTAGAGACAAATTTTAGCCATATTAACCCATGTTTCGTCCATAGTAACAAAACGATTCAAAAAATCATCTGCATCGGCTTCAAATAACTCCAAACAATCGCGTGAAATAGTAAATCGCGTCCTTTTTTGTTCAACTGAAAGCAGTCGCGGAACCCACCTCGCAGACACCTTGTGGAAACCCAACTCGTTGACAATAATGTTTTGAGTTCGTTCATAAGAGATGCTTATAATCTCGGCTATCTCTCTAATTTTTAATCTGCGGTCTCCCATTATTAAATCAAGTACTTTTTTAATATTTTCGTCAGTAGTTGACGTCGAAGGCCTTCCAGAGCGGGGTTCATCTTTCACACTCTCTCTACCACGCTTAAATTCTGCTATCCATTTTTTGACGGATGAATATGACAGAGCACAATCGCCTAATGTACTGACCATGTCATCATGGATGGCTTTTGATGATAGCCCCTTCTTATGGAGGTACTTAATGACGGCACGCTGCTCGATTTGCTCATTCGCGGAAATTATGTCCGATTACTTTGTTAATAAATTTATAAAATCACAACTAACTATCGCACACGTTTCGAACTTCACACAATGAACTAGTCTGAACTGAACTAAATAATGTGGGTAGATTTGATTTTTAGAATTGAATGGATCTGTGTTAGGCCGAGTACTTTTCAATCCACCCTCGTACATATTCACCACAAACATAACAAAAGCAATCGGTATTTAGCACACAACATGTTCTTGACGAAGCAATATAGAAAAAAAACATAATACATTTCAGTATCCAATAAAAAACACAAATCAAAGAAAAAAGTAAATGAGGATGGTTAGCTGTAATTCAAAATCGAAAGCTGTTAGAGACAAATTTTAGCCATATTAAATAAATACGCGTCGGTTTAAGATAGAAACAGAAAAATCATAGGAAACAAACATTTTTTTAGTGGTCAGTGTAATTGACAAATAAAACATGCAAAAAAAAAGGCCATCTCCTTCTTTGAAAAAGAAAAAAGTATTAGATAAATAATGTAATGAAATGTAACGCAAATTCGCAAATTCGTAAAGACATGTAACGCAGTACAGAAAAGCGTTGTCAGCAAACTTGCAAGTCTGAAAAATTATAAATATTTCCAGAACATGTGAAATCTACTAAATTGCATTCAAAAGTAAGTGAAGGTCTGTATACAGCAGTTGTGAGAATCCCGTATTCACACAACTGCTGCATACATGTTATTTAACAATTGAATAGTCTCCTGCACTACTTCGACAATAATGCTTTAATTTTCTCGAAATGTTCTGAGCACGACCTACTTCTCAGTTCCCAATTTAATTATATGAATCCGAATATAAGTTTTTTTGACTTTGTTCTTAATTACCAACTTCCCATTTAGAAGTTGTTGTTGTACGGTACGGTTGTCATGAGTCGAAATTTCAACAAATGATTTTGTATATACATATTCACCACAAACATAACAAAGGCAATCGGGATTTAGCACACAACATCTTCTAGACGAAGCAATATAGAAAACAACAACATAATACATTTCAGTGTCCAATAAAAAACGTAAATCTGAGAAAAAAAGTAAATGATGGTAGTTAGCTGTAATTCAAAATCGAAATCTGTTAGAGACAAATTGTTGCCATATTAAATAAATACGCTTCGGCTTAAGATAGAAACAAAAAAATCACAGGAAACAAACATTTTTTTGGTGATCAGTGTTATTGACGAATAAAACATACATACAAAAAGGCCATCTCCTTGTTTGAAAAAGAAAAAGTATTGGATAAATAATGTAATCACACTATTCGTAAAGACACGTAACGCAGTATAGAAAAGCGTTGTCATTAAACTTGCAAGTCGGAAAAATTATAAATATTTTCAGAGCATGTGAAATCTACCAAATTGGATTCAAAAGTACTCGTAAGTGAAGGTCTGTAATACATGTTATTTAACAATTGAATAGTCTCCTGCACTACTATGAAACTAATGCTTTAATTTTCTCGAAAAGACAATAATTTAAATGTAATGTGAATTTTCTGAGCACGACCTAATTCTCAGTTCTCAACTTAATTATAGGAATGCGAATATAAGTTTGTTTGACTTTGTTCTTAATTACCAACTTCCCATTTAGAAGTTGTTGTTGTAGAGTACGGTTTTCATGAGTCGAAATTTCAATAAAACTCCAGTTTTTAATTTTCTTAAAAGACAACTTTTCTGCTGTTAACAGATGTCTCGCTAATTAGAAGAACAAAAATGTTGAAGTCATAGGATTTATAGGAATATACAACGTTCTGGGTAATGGATCTCTACTCAACCCGTTCAAACAGTCGAGATTGGCCGAGTTTGGTCCCTCTTTCCATATTGATTGTTATCGGGATATGATAATTTAAAAAAAAAGTTTTTTAATTGTATTTATCTAGTCTAGATTTTTGATGAGTGGGTCAGTGATGTAATGAATAAGTGAGTAATAAGAAGGTCACTTGTCAAATCATAGCAACTCGAAAACCTTGACTATGAAATTTGTCGTGCAAAATTGTGCAAAATTGCAGGTGTATATTATAAAATTTATGGGGTTCGAATTTGGCTGAAATAGCTCGGCTATCGCGCTAAATCGGCGACACACTACTCGTAGTTAGTAGTTAGTAGCTAGTGTGTCGCCAAATTCGAATCCCTCACGGAACAAGTATTTGTTTGGCTTACAAGCAATTGTCTGGATTCTGGAAGTGTCCTTGTGAAATTTATGTATGTAAACTACCTCCACGACACAAGAGTAACTTAAGTTCTTTTTCATATCGTAAAAAATATAAAAATTTTGCACTTAAAAAAATTAAAAATTAGTATTACTGAAATTATAAAAAAATAGCGCTATCAGTGCATATCTTCTTGTATACATATAGAAATCAATTGCTGTCCGTTGGTTTCGCAACAACTCTGATTTCTTTGGGTGTATTTGAGTTGGTCGCTGGATGGTTTACAACTCAATTGGACCCGACAGGTGGCGCTGTTGTCGAGACCCGGGACGGATCGCTAGTGCTATACTAAATTTCGTTGGTTAAGATGTTATTTCATATCGATCCGTAACAGAAACAAGGTAAGAAATAAAACATTTGCCGTAGATATGTGAAGTACTTGCTTTTAAATTTTATTATTAAAGTAGGTTTCATGCGACGTTAGCTGTATTTTGTATAAACTCTGTAAGAAATAAACCCACAATATTCATGTTATTTATGTGTTATGATAAGCCAAATTATATAAATTGGATGATTTTTTACTGTCTGGAAAAAATCGGGTGTAAGAGGTTTTTTAGTTTTTACATTAACATACTATGAAATTGAACTATCAATAAATACCACTAATTTGAAACAAACTTTAGGTAATAAACATAATAACAAACATTTTGAACAAAATAAATAAATAAATTAAAAACTATCGTAATTAAAATAACACGCACCCAATTAGTAGTATTTATTAATAGATCAATAAAACTTATTTGCTCTTATTACAAAATGTGGTTAATACGAGTACGAGTTAAACGACTCATAGTCACGGCGACTGTCTTGGGCTTAAAAAGTGTCGTTGTTACATAAGGAATCTTAACCGTGGCGCCACAGTCCTTTCAAATTTTCTTCTTTCTTTATTTTCCACGCGACTTTATGAAAAGAATAACGTACAATCTTTTTATTTAAGTGTACATAAAAGTAAAATGTGAATTCCCAGAAGATTTTCATCTTTGAATAATTTTAATTTTAACAAACTTTTATATTTTACATTTACATAATTCTTTACCAAGCAAATAATTAGGTAAATGCCGACGATAAAATACCTAATTAGATGAACTTTAGACTGTGCTTTGACTTTCATATAATTTACTTTGTTCGCGCCACTTTGCACTATCGCTTAAGGCGCTGTACATAGTCAAAGTAGGCTTCAGAAAACATTTTTTTAGGAAAATATGTACAATTTAGAGCTGCAAAAAAAATATGTTAATCTTGATCAAATATATTGGGGGACCATTGTGTTCAAAACACGTTTTCGGTAAACTTTATCGATAGAAAAAAATCGTAAAAAATACATTAAAAATGAAATTATAGCGATTGTAACTGAATTATTTATAAACAAAACTTTGTTAAGTTAATAACAGTGACGTAATATATAATAATAAAGAGAACTGTTGTTTTTATTTATCGATTAAAATAAGATATTTGTAAGTATTAAGATATTTAATGATTAATAGAACTAGAACGAGTCCAACGAAACATCGCGCCATCTTGGTGTCTTTTTGCTTCTCTTTCATTTCTACGCGGAGCGACACTGACCGCTGAGGCGCGCTGCTAGTTAGACCTGTTTCGCTCGCCGCTCAAAAATCATTTACGTATGTTTTGTTGTTGAAAGCCGTGTATATTTTATTTTGTGATTAGTTTTTTAAAAGTTGTAATGTTAGCGTAAATATTTATTCGGTTTTGGTTCTAGTGATACGTTTTGTAAATATACAATTAGTTTTTAATACGTTGGTCTAAACATTTTGCGATTTAGGTTTTAGTCATAAGATTTATAAAATAAACAATCAATGTATGCATACATTATAAAAATGGGCAACAAAAAAAAATAAACGCAGGGCAATAAAGAGATCTTATTCGATGAAACAAAAACACACGATGGAAGTTGTAAAGTATCTACATTTTTGTGCACACCTTATTTTGGTTATATAGATTATCTATATATGCGTAATTTCAACCACCCCGTCGTTCCCCGTAGTTCGATTGGTCTAGCGGAGCCGTGCGTTGAGTTAGTATCTTGCGTCGATGTGTATTGGTTCTAATCCCGCATACTATTATGGGTCACGCTTTTTGCTGATTGACTTTTTCTCGATTTTCTTGTTTGTAATAATTTTTCACAATTATTTTTTTATTTTCTTATTTTTAATATAATCATAATCCAATTTTATTGTTTTTTTTTTCGTAAAAAGAAACGGTTGGCATGCAATCCGTCAGCAGATGAATGATCGGAGAAAGCTTTTTATGAGTAAGCTTTTACATATATGGTGATACAGAATAATTCTAATTTATCAACTCAGAATTACTTCTCAAAATGAATAAGTGAGCTTAGGCGCTATAAATTACCAAAATGCCCACAATATAAATTGAATAAATCCGCATACAAAATTTTCTAAATGCCAAATGCAAATTACTCAAAATGCAAATTGTTAGAATTCATTTTCTCAAAAAAAAAAAAAAAAAAAAAAAACACATGATATAAAAATAACTATGTATTTCAATTTAAAAACTTGTTTCAATTTTAGATTACAAAAAAGACTCCCTGGGACATCACTTTAAATTGCATTAGGGGGCGTCCATAATTTACGTGAGGTGTTTTTTTAAATGTTCTGTCCCTCCCTCCCCCCTGGTGAGATGTCGTGAGATTCTATTCAAACCCCTCCCCCGTCCCCCAATCTCACGTGAGATTTTTCAAAATGTTGGTTTCTTACGTTAAACACGTTGGATTATTATTGTAAAAGGAAAAAAATTGCTTCGTGCTTTTATTTACGACTAGTTAAGACTAATAATATTGATTATATCAATATTGCTGATAGTTTTTAAGTGTAATAAAAATTACTGTTATTAAAAAGTAGGATATCTACTCTAATTCAGTCCATGGAGAATCATGCGCTGTCTCAAGAGAGACTATTGGAACCAACATGTTCATATGATTTTCAGTTAAATCGTCTGCTCCTTCAACTTCGTTCTGATCTAGCCACTCTAAGCCGTTGGCGCTTGCGCACAGTAGCTCATAAGCTCGTCTTGTGACAATCTGTGAAGGTCGCACTTTGCGGAACATACGCGCTTGCTTGTGGGCTGCTCGCCTGTGATCTGCAGCTCTTGTGATAGATGCAATAATAGATTTATATATAGAGCAAAAAATAGAGTTATGCATTTTATTGATTAATTTAATACTAATATTTCAAGAGTTATTGGCCGCGATAGAAAAACCGTTTCATTAAATGAGCCATAAATCGTAAACGGTAAGTTTTACAAAAAAGTTTACAGGAAACAAAAGATGCGAAATTTTATTTGCTACAGTAATGGTTTTTTATAACTTTTGCCTTAAAGTGCATAGTTTCCGAGATATCGACTGAAAACGTTTATCCAATATGGCGCTTGAAGCGCCACCTGGATCTGTCAGCATTTTGTGATTTTATGCTGAGTAAGTGATCCTAAACCTTATAAAAAAATAAAATTGGATCGAAAATTTAGTACACAGTTAAATTCCATTTTTACTATACTATTTCATTAAACATTTTATTTATCAACAACGTCTTACAATCGTCGTTTCTCTACGCTTAAGATTAAATCTTAAGCATGTACAATCTGTATTAAATGGACCAAAATAGTATTTTGCTATTGATTGAACCGTCGACTGAATCTCTAGAACCACCAATTCATGGTCAAAGAGTAGTTGACATAATGCATCTTATCCAGCAGCTGTGAATTATATCTTGTCATAGTTCTTTTTAGAATTGTCATTTCTTACAAATGTCACGCATAGGAGAAAAAAGGATTGGCTGGGCTGCTAATAAGTTTAAATATTTAATTAATTAAAAACTGTATAAAAGGGTTATAATATAAATGAATACATGGTTGAAAATAAACCCTGGGAATGAGGTGGTCGCTTCAAAGTTGTTTCTAAAATGAATTTTGTAAATAGTTTGTAACCAATCATGTTGTAAAATATATGTTTTTAAAGTCCCACTGGGTTTCTTGCTGGTTTTTCCTGGGAGAGAGTTTTTTCCGAACCAGTGGTAAAGTAAAAATGACTTTCAATAATAATTACATGTGATCAATAATGAATAAAAAATCATTCCATTCGATTTTAGGGCTGATACCATAATAAAAGTTTGTCATAACGATGTGTACAATGTCTGCCTTTGGTATTACTACAATCTTTTGTAACATACTGTATATAAATATTTTTCTCCATAATCAACCATCAAGCTCGGTGGATATTTTTATTTTATTTGTATTATTTTTATCTCGATTCTGAAGAAGTACCTTATATCTATAGTAAAAAATTATATGTTTTTATAAATTCAAAATTTTTTGACAATTAGTCGTTTCGAGAATAAACCATTTTTAGAATTGACCATTCTGCACCTGCCATTTTATTTATTATTCGTCTAAAGAATCTGTTACATAATTTCTCGATAATTTTTGTAGAAAATTGAATATTTATTTTTAAATTAAGAAAAAAAAATATTTACGTATTTTAAAAATAAAAATACGAAAATATGTTGGTACATAATATTTTCAAAATAAGAAAACAAATATATAGAGATATGTTAACACATTAACTGCCAACTAATTTTGACCACAATGTTCTAATTGGGCATTTGAAGGTATGGATAGTGTACTGTGAGTTATGTATAAACCCAAAATATTTTTTTTTAATATTTTAGGTACTTTAGGAAATATGAAGTTTTTTTTTTAATGCGGTCACCGGTGGGTGTCACGGCACATACTTTGAAATTATATTCGTGGCGTCGCGCGAGTCACTTCGACAGACACCTGTCTCCTTCGCACCCTGTGCATTGTAGAGTGACAAGTTAGAAAAACACGAAGATGGTGCCAGGGATGCTATAGAATTAACACTGCAAATATGGATAGAAAGATGACTAAAAACAAGACTAAGAAAGTTTCTACTTATTGCTCTGACTGCCCATCCCAGCCACATTATTGTATACCGTGTTTTAATATAGAACATCGGTATTAACAGTAACTATTTACAGTAACGGTACTTTATCAATTTTAAACATTTATAATATTAATTAATACTTTAAAATATGTAAAACTACAAAAAAGAAATGAATAATTTATTTATATTGCTAAATGTTTAATTTAAGAATTCACTTTTAATTTAACGTGCTATAAGTACATGTCTAATTTTTTTATTATTTTGGTTAATTTCGTTATTTTATTATTGTGAGAAATGATGCCTTAAATAATTATAACAAAATTTTTAATCATTTAAATATATCAATGTGGATTTATAAGTAAAATTTAAAAAAAAAATAAAAATATTTCTTTTCCTAAGTTCCTTTACATTATCTCAATGACAATGACAATGAAAAAAATCACTACACCACGCACGAAGTAATATTCACAGGCGCCGCGCGGATCATATACAGAGGCTGCACTAAAAGTATCGGGAAAGGAATATTTCCACTGTTCCTGTCATATTAAAATCTTTTTAATTGAAAACTCCTTGGTTTTAAAAATCGAATACCATTTATTTATTTAAAAAAAGATTCTCGGTCTTATCACAAGGTTTTGTCAAACTTGTTTAGTCGTTGAGAAAATGGATTTGACTCGAGAAAATTCAAGAGCGATGATTTATTATGACTTTCGAAGTGATTTAACAAAAAAAACAGTGTGTTGACGGGATGATTTCTGCATTTGGTGATGAAGCACCATATAAAACCACAATTTATCGCTGGTTTGTTGAATTTCAACGTGGACGTGTCAAGCTCAGTGATGATCCCCGTCAAGGTCGTCCAAAAACTGCAGTCACCCAAGAAAACGTTGATGCTGTGCGTAAGTTGATTGAGGAAGATCGACATGTGACATACCGCGAAATTCAAGCAACTTTATACATTGGCATGTATCAAATACAAATAATCTTGCATGAACAATTAAGTGTATAAAAGTTGTTTTTCCGATGGATACCGCATTCGCTCTGTGAAGAGCAAAAAGCGGCTCGCGTTACTTGGTGCGTCAGAATTAGATGCCGGTCACCAGTGACCACCATGGCGACTAATGTGTTAATAATAACAAGATTTTAAAAATACGAATACAAAAATAAAAGCGTGCGACGGGATACGAACCGTCAGCCGCCGGAGTACCTCGCAACTGTTCAACGGCGCGCTGGGCCAAACGTACATTACACAAAAGTGCGAAATTACGCATTTATATGTAATGGACGTCGCACATCGGCGAAATTCGTGCGGTATGCACCCCGCAGTGAGCGAGACTACTCGTCCCCCACTCGTCTGCTTCACCCCCTCTAGTACATAAAAATCGTCTATTCACCGCGTCTTAACGCTTATAAGGGATTCGTTAATTATTATCCAATAAGATTACTGCAAAGCCCATTTCTGGTTTCCTATCTACCACCTTTTATGCCCAGCATGTGCATTCGTGTTAACGGGCTCACACAAGTTGAGAAGATATGCAACCAACCGCATCGCTTATATCTCGCATCATCGCTCCCGCCCTTGTGTAATTTGGATGTTTAATTATACAAGCATATAGTAAAAAGTATAGACATTTGCAATAACGCTATATTTCGTGATTATCTGTGAAGTTGATAAGTGTGAAGAAAGCCGGCAGCCATCGAGACACGACGCAGATCAGCGGAAGTCCAGGTGGGTGCACATGCATTCCTTCACGTACTTCTTATATCCCGAATTTAGGGCACTTGCAGTATCACGAATAAATTAAATTCCATTCAACGCTCGCACCGCGCTCATATACAGTCCACTACTCTATTTAAATTAATAGCCGCACCGAATAAAATTATTTAATACATTTGAACCAGCAGTTTGGTCGTTAAAACCAAAACGCCAAACCCACCAAATTTGTTGGTCACTTCAGCCGGGATTAAATTAAACTTTCGGCCAGGAGAAGTAAATTCATTTTTTATATATTACAAAAAATTATATACGTATATATTATTAAATCATAATAAATTGTAGTTCTAATTATACTAACTACAATTTATATTTGTCCCGCATCGCTTATTACAGGTATTGTAATACCTTTGTAACGCATACCACGCCGCTTCATTATTCCATTAATGAAATTTTTCTTGTTGATTAACCGCCATCTTTCTAGCAACGCGAGATTGTTTCGTTCCCCAGTTAACTAATTCTACCGTCACTTATCGCAATAATTTTAGAAGAACTAAGAAGAAAATACCGCTAAGATATCAAAATATACCTCATTCAATAACTATGGTTTTATTCGGCTTTAAAACAAAAACACATAATAGAAATACGCCAATTGAAATACTTAAGATTCAAATACTAAATATTTTTAAGAACTAGCGAAATATTATGTTTCATGTCATAATTATTTTGGAAAACTAATTAGTGAAAATATTAACGATGTAATTTTTTACTAAAGAGGTTTCTTAATAGCCCGAGCAAAACAACAAAAAAAAAACACGGTCAAGTTACTCGTACAGTAACTTAACCTCTATTATAATAACATTATTAAAGCTGGGTTAACGACTTAATGTCTGTCTATTAGTTGTTTATTAGTAACAAAATGTTTGTTTCTTCAGCGGCTTCAGTCAGTTTTCTTAGTAAAAGTGGAAAGTAAAAATAAACCTGACAAGATTGAAGATTCGGTTATACGAAATTAAAAAATAAAAATAATTTATTTTAAATGCTATTATAAAATTTTACCTACCGAATTTTATCTCTAAGTGTTATTAATTGTTTATTTTATTACTGTTATGCTTTGCGGGGTTAGTAATGGCTGCACTCAGCTTATTAGGTAAATTAAATACGTTGGTTCGGAAAACGCAGTGACAGCCGATCCGCTATCAATTTGGAATTTCATCGGTATTTCTCTTACTCATTTTTCTTCTATTCTTTATCACAGTCATTGGCTCTCCCTTAAATGTGAGAATGGTTTTTTTTTATAGAAGAGGGGTAAACGAGCATGCGGCTCACCTGATGTTAAGTGACTACCGCCGCCCATGATCAACCGCAACACCAGGGGAATTGCAGGTACGTTGCCAGACCTTACGAAATTTGGCGGCTGGGATTAATCCGAACAATTCCTCAGAGCACTCCCCACGGTATATGCGAAAGAAAATGCAAAGAGATGCAACATCTCTTCGCAGCGCCAGTGAATCGAGCCGATCGGAAAGCACGTGGTCATCGATTCGAGCCGCTCTGCGCTGGATGCAGTCAAGTGGAAGAAGCTGGTACTGGGGAGCCCCAGCCCAAAGATGGGAACAGTACTCCATGTGCGGCCGAACCTGCACCTTGTAAAGTTGCAGGCGGTGTGCCGGCATGAAATACTGTCCCGCTCTGCTGAGCACGCCAAGCTTTTTAGAGGCCAATTTGGCCTTCTCTTTCAAGTGACCATGAAACTGCTCGTCACTCGATATGTCGACGCCGAGGATTCCGATACTGGCTGAGGTAACAAGGGGAGTGCCTTGAAACTGAGAAGATACGACAAAGGGTTTCTTTTTAGCGGTTAACGCGCAAACTTATGTCTTCTCGGGGTTAAACTAGACTAGATTTAGTCGCCACCAATCCGAGACTCTGTTCAACAAAGATTCGACTTCAGACACAAGTTTGTCCCGGTACTCGGAGACGTTTTCCTGAGAAATATTGGCACGGCCTATAAAGAGCATCACCAGTGCTGTCATCTGCATAGCAATAAATGTTACGGGTTTGCAACATATCATTGATATGCAGAAGAAACAGCGTTGACGATAACACGCAGCCTTGTGGAACACCAGCATTAATAGGCTTGTAATCGGAGCTTGCACCGTCTACAACGACCTTGATGCTCCGATATGCAAGAAAGCTGGTGATCCAATCGCACAATTTCTCGGGAAGCCCATAGGAAGGGAGCTTCGAAAGAAGCGCTTTGTGCTAAACCCGATCGAAGGCCTTCGCTATGTCCAAACCTCCAAACTAACGGCCAATGTCTCCCCCTTGGACTCTACTGCCTGCGCCCATCTATGAGTTAGGTAGACCAAAAGATCACCAGCTGATCGACCACGGCGAAAACCGTATTGGCGATCACTAATCAGCTGGTGATCCTCAAGGTACCTCATGAGCTGGTAGTTTACAATTGACTCCATTGTTTTGAAGAACAACGAGGTGATGGCGATAGGCCTGTAATTGGACGGGTCTGAGCTGTCGCCTTTTTTAGGGATCGGGTGGACGAAAGCCGTCTTCCATAATTTTGGGACTACGCCTATGGAGTAGGAATACCGGAAAAGACGCGTTAAAACCGGTGCCAACTCTGGAGCACACGTCCTCAACACAATTGGGGGATTCCGTCAGGCCCACTCGACTTGTGGATGTCCGGGGATAGGAGTGCTTTGCGAACCGAGCGCTGTGTGAAATGCACTTCCAGCATGGAGCACTCACACCGCGGGCTTGTCGGCGGCGTATCCCCCCCGTCATCGAGAGTCGAGTTGGAGCCTAGCATATCGGCTTTCTCCTTTGCGGTATGGGCCAGTGAGTCGTCCTCCCTGTGCAGAGATGGAAGAGATGGCTGACAGAAATTCCCCTGGACAGCCTTGGCGAGAGACCAGAATGCACGGTTTCCAGAAGGAAGGCGAACTAGTTTCTTGCCAATTCTGCCTATGTGCTCTGACTTTGCCTTGGCAATGACTCTTTTGAAGGACCTGGAGGCGGAATTATACTTCTTTTTTAGAGCGCTGGTGTTTACATCCCGGGACGTTGATGCGTCAGTCCAGGCTTGGTAGCGCTCCTTTTTATAGCATGATGATACTTTACAGGAGCGACCAAACCATGGCTGAGCTTTGCCTCCAATGGGCACCACAGAGGAAGGAATAAAAAGATCCATACCCTGAAGTACCACATCAGCGACATAATCTGCAACAACGTTGGGATCGTCCGCCGAGAAGCAAACCCGCCCCCAAGGGTAGGATGCAAAGAAAGACCGCATCCCATCCCAATCGGCTGACCTATAGTGCCAAACGCGGCGGCAGCCGGCATAATGCAACTGTGATTTCAGCGTGAGTGGCACCACACTCCGAACAAGATAATGGTCCGAGGAGTCTAAAGGGGCGTTGACGGAAATCTGATATCCGTCCGGGTGAGAGGTCTGCAGAAGGTTCAACAGGGAAGGTGCACGATCCTCCACATCTGGAATCCTCGTAGGCGAGGTAACCAGTTGTGTCGGACCATATGGCAAGACAAAATCATGAACAGATCTTCCCGCATGATCGGTTAAACGTGAACTAAGTCATTCGGCGTGATGGGCGTTAAAGTCACCGAGGATCACGATCTTTGCGGAGGGGATCTGCTGTAGCAACAAATCTGTAGCCATTTGGACGTGGTCGAAGAGTCGGTCTGTTTCGGATTTACCGCTATGGGACCTATAGAGGCACCCGTAGACGCGTGGATGGTCGTCGCTGTCTACGCGTAGCCAAAGGATGGACAGGTCCCAACCTTCAAGACTGCCGAGGCGTCGAGAACTGATGTCCTCTCCGACGTAAACGCAGACGTAAGGCACAAAGGAGTGTTCCAGTTTGTACCCCAGGTAGGAGAGATACGAGACATCAGCCGGAGGGGACACCTGCGTCTCGGTCAGAAAGAGCAGAGCCGGCCTCGCCGTCTCGAGATGGTAGTGGACGGCGTTTAGGTTAGAGTGAAGTCCCCTGATATTGCAGAAATTCACGGATAGCGTGGGAGGGGGTCGCCTTGGTCATTTTGCTCCGTTTGCCCCGAGCAGTTTTAGCCTTGAGCGGAATTTCCCCCCCCCCCCCCAGAATACGCGGGGCAGCCTGAGCACCCACACTCAGGAGTGGAGAAACACGGTCGTGGATTCTCAGCGAGGGATTCTCCAGGGGTGCTGGTACCCTCCTGGGTTAGTCTATCAACGTTTAATTCCGCTACCATGTTGATGTCCACTTTACGCCGGTATTCTGTGAGGTCGTGGTACCACCCCGGTTTGAGCCGGCCCATACGTGCAACAGCAAAGGTGCCGCGTTGCTCTACCACTGTTAAAACTGAATTACAACGAATGTGTTCGAACGAACGAATGAATTTCGACGGAAAGCGTGGAACGCCGGAGCTGTCAGAGGGTGAAGAATACTCAGAGGCCAGCGCAGATAAGGATAGCGTGGAAAAATCTGGGCTCCGGAAAGATCATGGTACAATTTCATGGTCCGATTCATCAGGAAGAGTGTTATGTCCAATTCCTAAAGTTAATTATAAGCCTTTTTTCTGTATAGAAGTATGATTAAAAATTTTATGTGTAGAATTGGAGAGAGATGTTATGTATATCGCTATGTAGGTATAGTGATGGCTGCACACATCTCACAATAATAGGTACATTTGAAAATAGGGCAGTGCATATTCATCTATCGTTTCACTTGTCCCGTTCGCATATACAATTTCATAAGAAAATCGTGGGGAATTTTGTAGACTTCTGCCCATAAACAAACCCTTTTTTACACAGAAAAAGTACTTTGCAATTGATTAATAAATTTTTATTTATACTTACTTAATGTAAAACACTTGTAACATTTATAGAATAATATTATGTATGTTGAAAATACTACAAGATACTAGTCTCGCTTTTTAAGACTGCAAAAATGCTGTAATCGCAATAATTTCATTATTGTTTTTGTGACTTGCGGTGAGAGTACCAGACTTCCAGGTCGTTCCAGTCCGGTTCCGGGGCTTACAGTCTAAAGTAAAAATCACAATAATTAAGTGAGAAAAATTTCTTTAAAAATATGAAATAGGTTGCATGTTCTCGAGTTCATCTAGTATATTAACCAGCTTATTAGGGCGAGTTGAAGCACTGTAATATTTCCTGCGCAGTTGGTATTTTCCGAATAACTTCGGAAGTTGTCATCTTGTTTGGTTCCAGCCGGGAGAAAAACAACATCATAACAGCAACACACAGGCACAGGCACAGGATTCCTCGCATCTTTAAGAAGGATATGTACGATGCAGTTAGTCTGCTGCGCTACTGCAGTGCGTGTTGGGGGACTTTGTATGTCTTTGGAATAATATTCTTCAGAGAGGTTTTCTCATGAAAATTTTCTTCATGGCCAAACACGTGGTCAATTTAAATGAAATCTTTAATTAATTAATGGAACCTAGTGAGCAATGAGCCCCAGAGCTACGACAGCTCATACAAACTAAGCTCTTTTATATTCTAAAATGAACCTTCAACGTGAGATGCCTTCTCAGCGATCAGTTTTGATTTATTTGGGGCGGTTACCGTACGTTTTCTGCAAAGTTTGAGTTATATTACGGATACGCCACTGCTCGAGTTTCGAAAGGGCCATTTATTTTCATTCTCTCGAACATAGTTGGAAATAATGAGGAATATGTAGTATCTACTTAGTAGATACTCGTATGTTGGTAAATTTGAAAACTAGTTCTATAAGCTGTTTTTGTGGAATAAGGGTGAAAAAATCACACTTTTGACATGATGGTAAATAGATGCTACAGCATCACATATGCATATATATTTAACCTCGATTAAGAATCAAAATGCGGAATTCGTTGGTATATTGTGACCCCCTACACACACAAAACTATGATGGAATGGGTTGCTTCCAGTAAAAAGATCTTCGGTTCTCTACACTTACTATACGTATCACAGCAGAATTGAGCTGGTATTTCTCGATGGTATATTGTGAGACCATTATCATTGCCCGACCGGAACAACCCATTTGTGCTATAACCATAATATAACTGAAGCATGGCGCCGTTTAAATCTAAAAAGCTGTACCTTGTAAGGTATTTTTAACATTTTATTTTCAAACAGCCAACTTGTTTACATACTGTCATATCTCTTGTATTCTCTGAAATTCCCGATCAAAAATATTTAATTCAATGCAGACTCATTTAAAACTGGTATGAAGTTCATTATTTCCTCTTTAAAGTCTCTAACTTACATAATAAAGATTTTGTTTTATTTCTACAGTACACAAAATATTTATGCTTTGCTAAACTTTTTACTTACGTAAGTGTAACAAACAATGCCCATTTTCTCTTACTAAATTCTCATTTTAAATGTTTGTCTATATCAGTTTCCGACAACTGAATAGACATATCTCCAAATGCATGCAACGGGACTTACGCAACTTCAATACAGCTCGTATCGAGGAAGCGGTCGAGTGGAACTAAGGCTCCAAAATCTTTGCCAGAGATCTGTCTGCCAGTAAGAACCATTTGTTGAAGCTGAAGACCGAATGTGGTAGCATCGTTTCCGGAACACCTAAGATTTTAAGTGAGATTGAGAGGTTCTCATCAGTTCACACGTCATCGCTGAGTAACGATCCAAGAGCAAGACTTATTTGACACTGTTCTGTCAATGTGAGCGAAATTAGAATGAAGAAATTGAAAAACGGCAGGTCTCATAGCGAGAGTGGAGTTACATAGGAGCTTCTGAAACTCTTCACCGCTGCGTTGGGAGAGGTTTTCAAGCTACTGAACTGTAAAGGGTACGGTATTGACGTTAATGGCGAGTACGTAACTCACCTACTAGTACTATTCTAATTTTAAACTCTTTTAAAATATATATTTAATTTATAAAATGTAAAACAATATAGGCAATGTCTTACAAATTAAAATTATAATCAAATTTTCTTAAAAAATCAATGCGGCTAGACATTTTCCAATTAAAAACAGGGTTTTACTTTAACTAAGTTCTCAGTCCCTAATTACTATTTATATTATTTTGTTGTAACAACAAAATTACAGCTTATACTAAATTAATCTGAGTTAAATACACAATGTGATAGTCATTTGAATGATTTAGAGGTCCTCTAGTGAACATAGACTCAAGATATGCCACAAAACACAGTCTTGGATCCGTTTTCATTCGAGTTTAACCAGGACCTCATTCCGCCTAGAATATAAAAAAAACTTAGCGTAATAAAATGTTTACGTTAGTTTTTTATCAGCAACATTGTACTTGACGGAAGTGATTAAACTGATAGTTGGTGGGTCCGTCTAGTATTTGACTTTTACCTTTAATAATATTACATATATTCTAAAAAAATATTTAAATAATTAAAGGGCTACCCTATACGTAGGGAGGCGGAAAATGCGTTATGCATACAACGATAGCCGGTCTATCGTGGTTATGAGGGACTCACATCCTACTGGGGACCCTAAGTGATACCCTCTAAAAACCGCCTTTGGGGACAGGCAACCGGCTGATTAAGCTTTATTGTGCCTTATCATGAGCGATCCTCTTTTGGGAAAAGAGGGCGCAGGCGGCTACGAGCCGCTGAGGGAGTGCCTACGAAGGCAAATTAATTATGAGTAATAATTTAATTTACTTAGAGTTGGCCTGGGCCGCCAGGAGGCAGTTCAGGTCGTTTGTTAGTTTATTAGGCGGGTCCGAGAGAGAGTTTCTCGGCCTGTGGACTCGATAGGGAGAGGGGGGTGGGGCTGCGTAAGTAGCTGCCTCACGAATTAATTGGTTTGAGTGCGACTCTGAGGCTTTAAAGAAGTTCTCAGAGAGTTTTTGGAGAATTTGTTGAATTGTGGGGAGCTCTAGGTCCCGATGAAGGTTGGCATTACGGACATACCAAGGTGCGTTCGTAGCTCGACGACAGAAAAGGTTTTGCACTATTTGGAGTTCATTAATAATTTTAGGGTCGGCGTGGGCAAAAACGGGGCCCGCTCAGGACATGACTGGTCGTATACAGACCTTATAAAGGGTACGCTTGTTTCTAAGGGACATTTTACTGTGTCGGCCCAACATGCTGTTGAGCCTACTCAGATAAAAACGTGCGTGACGGGTTACTCTTTTGACGTGGGGCCTGAAAGTGAGCCCTGTGTCTAGAGTGACACCTAAATATTTGGCAGTCGTATGCCAGGGGACAGGGGTCCCTAGCATACGTATTGGTGGAGTGTTTTTGAGACGGCGTCGTTTATAATCGAAGTGAACGGCGGTGCTCTTCTCCGGGTTCACATCGATGCGCCATTTTTTGAACCATGCTCCTAGGTCGTCCACTGACTTTTGAATCTTGTTCCGTATGAAAGGTAGTGAGATACCTTTGCAGTAGATAGCAGTGTCGTCTGCGAAGAGGGAGAGCTGAACACCTTTCGACGGGATGGGAATGTCGTTGGTGAACAGGATGTACAGCAGAGGAGCAAGTACTGAGCCCTGAGGGACACCAGCTTTGATAGTTCGCTGTGAAGATAGCGTGCCTTCGTGTCTAAAACGAAAGGTACGATGCTTTAAGTAAGAGGCCACGAGACATACTAGACGATCGGGGATACCTATTTTGTACAGTTTGTAGATAAGGCCTGTATGCCAGACTCTATCGAAGGCTTTAGCTATGTCGAAAAAGAACCGCGATGGTCTTATGACGACGAGGATAAAAACCGCTGAGGATATATTCCACAATACGGTGAACTTCTTGGGGACATGAGTATTGCGCTCGGAAACCGAATTGATGGGGAATGATAAGAGGGTCACCGTCTGTGGGAAACAGATAACGCCTCATACGAGTTTGGATGACTCTTTCGAAGAGCTTGCCCATTGTCTTGAGGAGGCTAATGGGGCGATGACTGGAGGGGGAGGTTGAGAGGCTTGCCTGGCTTGGGAATACCAATCACAGTTGCCTCTTTCCACGTAGTGGGAAGTAACTAAGGTTGAAGCAGGTATTGAAAATAATAGATAAAAAGGTTAACACCTGCTCAGGAAAGTGTTTTAGGGCTTGGTTGGAGATGCCATCCGCGCCCGGAGCCTTTTTAGGCTTAAGTCCTTTGATGAGGGATGAAATCTCATCATTGGACACAGAGATAGGTTCGGAGGCTGTAGGGGAGTGAGTTCCGGCGGCGGACCTCATCCTCCACTGCCTGGACGTGTGAGGGGTCGACGGGTTGAGAGCTAGGAGAGCATTGTGCGGCAATGCTATCTGCAAAGCACTCAGCCTTTTCCTCGTCCTCGAAGGCAACCGTGCCGTCGGGACGGGAGAGAGGGTGTGGGTGATAGCGTCTATGTGGAGGGCTCTAGCCATCTGATAGTACGCTGTATGAGATGGAGAGATATTCTCCATGAGTTTACTCTTTTCGAGGTCTCGAAATTCAGAGAAGCGGAAACGGAGTTCTCGTTGAAGACGATTGGCCGCGCGCCTATATTCGGGGGTGGGATATTTTGCTGCTCTCCGGAAAGCAGCTTTTTTGGCTTTTAATAGGTTGCTAATATGTAGGGGAAGCCCACTATTGTTAGCAACCGGGACGACCCTTTCGTTCTCCTTAAGGGAGGATTTGATAAGGGTGGAGAGTGAATCGACCGCGGTGTCGATTTTTTCGGGACTGTCTAAGTCCGACGATAGGGAGATGGTAGAGTCCTGTGAGTCCAGAGCTTTAGCTAGAGACTCCTTGAATCCCTTCCAATTAGTGAAGGTTTTCGTGTGTGTTGGTGGAGGTGGCTGATGGCCAAGAATGAGGGATACCGGTCGGTGGTCGGATCCTAGATCGTCTAGTGTCTCGATTGCTCTGAGGTTGAGAGAAACTCCTTGGAGTAACACAAAATCTAGTACATCGGGGGCGTGATCGGTGTTATCGGAAAAGTGAGTAACACCGAGGGGACTATGGACGGTAATATCAAGAGACTGCGTGCTAGCGAGCAGTATCTTGCCACTAGGGGACGTAGTACGGCATGTCCATTCAGTATGCTTGGAGTTAAAATCTCCAAACATAATGACTGAATTGCCTAAAGATAAAATGGCCTCAAAATCTTTTTTGAGGGGATGGGTTCCTGAAGGGATGTAACAGGAGGCTATGAGGATGGACTGATGTCCAGTGATAGCTAGCCTGCATACCGTGGCTTCCATGTTGGTAAGCTGCGGAGTAGAAATGGGCGAACAGTGAAGTGTCTTCTTGTAATAGATGGCCGTTCCGCCGCCTCGGCGGTCGGGTCTGTCGTTACGAAGAAGAGAGAAGTTTTTAATAGAAAGGCCTTTAGTGTCCTTAGATTTGAGATTAGTTTCCTGTAAGAGGAGGAAATCGGCTTCACGATTCCGAAGAATGAGCTTAAGCTCTGCGGGGTTATTTCGCAAACCGCGAATATTAAAGGATACAAGCGATAAACCCTTAGGTGAGATTTTGGTAGAGCAAACTGCTCTGTCATTGAAGTTAAGTTAATTAAGTTAATTTAACTTACAACGCTAACAGAAGATTATGATGCTCTGAAAGAGCGAGGAGACGTTCTTGAGGGGACTTCGCAGCGCGCAGTTTGCGTGCTACTACAGTGATTTCCCTAATGTCAATATTCCTAATAGCGGAATACAGTGTTTTGTAGTCATCAGCTGTGGGCTCTGATTCTTGGGGGTAGGAGGTTGTCCGCGGTGGGTCTGCCTTTTTGGGGCCTCAGGGAAAGACTGGAGGCTGCATAGGCTTGGAGAAGCCCGGAGGGGGCCCGAATTATGCCCTGAGGGGGGCCTAGGGGGAACCCTGAGAGGGCAGAGAGAAGCCCTGGATGGGCTGAGAAAGGCCCTGACGGGGCCGTTGGTGAAGGGCCGGAAATGAGTGGTCATTGACCGGCGGTGGAGCTTGCCTACTGGGGCGAGGTTGAGGTGCGTAGGGGCAGCCCCTGTAGTTAGCCGGGTGGCCTGTCTGCTTGCACAGGACACACGCGGGCGGGGATTCGGCGTCTTTGGGCCGGGGGCACTCTTTGGTGTTGTGGAGTTCGAGGCACTTAACGCACCTGGGTGGGGCGGAGCAGTTGGCCGCCGCATGACCATATAGTTGGCAGCGGTGGCACTGTGCCGGGAATCCGCGCCTATGTGGGGGCTCAACCTTCACTCTCGACAGGCCACACACTGTGCGTACCTGCCGGAAGATGGCTTTTGCCTCCGGCACGTTGGTTAGGATGACAAGGGCTAGGTTGAACCTCTTGCCCGTTCTACTGTGCATTTTGTACACGGCTTCTACGGGGAAACGTTGGGACTTAAGGTCCTCAAGGATTTCCTCGTTGGTGAATTCAAAGGGGACGCCTCGGATGACGGCCCTAACTTTTCGCTCTTCCGGGAGAGCGTAGGTGTGGTAAGGACACTCGTTCGGCTGTGAAAAGCCTGGTGAGTTGTCGAAAGTCCTCGATTGAGTTAGGGACGATTTTGATAGATTCGCCAAGGTTGATGGCATGGTCATATTTGATTCCTGCGTCGTAGCAGGTTTTCGAGAGTTAGGTAAATTTTGCCTTGTCTCTTAGGAATACAGGGGGTGGGACTTGCTTCTTGGCAAGGACTGGAGCACAACGAGAGGCTGGTTTGGACGGTGTGGGGATGTCTAGTGATATAAGTGGGACGGCGGCAGCGGCGGGGGCTGCGGGGGCAGAGGTAGCAGCGGGGGCTGCGGAGGTTGTAGGAGCGGCAGGGGCCGCTGAGATAAGGGGGGTTGCGTTTTAACGCGGCGCGCTTACCATTGCGCTTGGAATTCACCGTGGTGAATGTAGACTCCCCCGGTTCCGTCGGAGTCATAGGACTCCGATGAGCCGGTGCCAGAAGTGGTGGCGGGCCCCTTCCGGGAGGCCGGCGCAGAGGACTCGGAGCATGCGTACTCCATCTCTAGGGGGGCAAAAGACTCTAGAGGGGCAAAAGAGTTCCTCGTTTCGAGGTATGTCGCGATTACGGGCGGCGGATGGTGTGCCTGAGGGGCAGGGGGGGGGAGCCTGGGCGGCGATGTTGGCGATGGCGGCGAGGACCGTCTCATTGTTGATTAAACCATATTGGTTTATGAGGGCGGCGAGGGACTCAGATAGGCATGTGGACATTTTGAGCAGTAGAGCTAAGCTCGGTAAATGTCCCTGTTCTCGTAGAACAGGGACTTGAACTCGGGACGTACTTCGAGACACGTATAATAATAATGCAAGTAATAAAGAATAACAAGAAAATAACAAAAATTAAAAATACAGTATAACAGTAAAAATAACAATAAAGATAACAGTAATTAACAGTAAATAACAGTAACAAGCGAAGGTCAGTCAAACCTCCCCGCCCGAGGACAGAAGGGCAAGAACTGTTAGCGGTGAAAGACTCACCGGTGCGTCGGCACTGTACAGCGCGAGCAGCGGAGGCGCGAGAGCGAGAGAGCACTACCGTACAAGGACGAAAGCGCGGACTACCTGGATGCGACCGCTCGAGAGCGATGCCACAGGCGGAATGCAGTGAGAAGTTTTTTTTTTTTGCGCCCGAAGCAATTAAAGGGCTACCCTATACGTAGGGAGGCGGAAAATGCATTACGCATACCACGATAGCCGGTCTATCGTGGTTATGAGGGGCTCACTGTCCTACCGGGGACCCTAAGTGATACCCTCTAAAAACCGCCTTTGGGGACAGGCAGCCGGCTGATCAAGCTGTATTGTGCCTTATCATGAGCGACCCTCTTTTGGGAAAAGAGGGCGCAGGCGGCTAAGTGCCGCTGAGGGAGTGCCTACGAAGGCAAATTATGTTAGTTATTACAATAATTTAATTTAATTAGAGTTGGCCTGAGCCGCCAGGAGACAGTTCAGGTCGTTTGACAGTTTATTAGGCGGGTCCGAGAGAGAGTTTCTCGGCCTGCGGACACGATAGCGAGAGGGGGGTGGGGCTGCATAAGAAGCTGCCTCACGAATTAAATGGTTTGGGTGCGACTCTGAGGCTTTGAAGAAGTTCTCAGAGAGTTTTTTAAAAAAATTGTTGAATTGTTGGGAGCTCTAAGTCCCGATGAAGGTCGGCATTACGGACGTACCAAGGTGCGTTCGCAGCTCGACGACAGAAGAGGTTCTGAACTATTTGGAGTTAATTTAAAATATTAGGGTTTGCGTGGGCAAAGACGGGGCCCGCGTAGGACATGACTGGTCGTATACAGACCTTGTAAAGGGTACGCTTGTTTAACCAGTGAGAAGTTTAAAGGCTGCAACTTTTATACCGACGTTTCGGGTATTTTACAGCACCCATGGTGGGGGTAGGGGGGGACTGTAATGTTTGTCGTCCCAATTTCGTAAATTTTGAATATTACAGATGGGCTCACCATCTGTGACATAAAGCATCCGGCCGCCGGGTTTCATCTGGTTTTATTCAGTACACTTATGAATATAATTATACATTTATAGTTACTGATGTATAAATTCTAGCTTACCGCTTACCGATGCCATGGGAATAAGTGCAAGCAACCCCGGTGAGCAAATTTTAACGAAACTATTCCTTGTTAGATGTGTGTGAGGATACTCATTATAGTGTGTTTTAATCGGTATGGGATCAAAGTTAATTTGCCTTTCATTTGGAGTGACTGGAACAAAAAATTAAATAATAGAGTAAATATTGAAGCAATCCCTTTATGTATCACGTCAATAAATGACCAACAGATCTATATTACTCTGCTAAACTTATATTTAAATTTTTTAATCTCTGTGCCTTTGCAAGTCCATCTATTTACATATAAAGAAATGAAAGTTTCTCTTCAAATATTAAACCTTTTATGTAATATAGTTCGCAAATCAAAGGAACGAAAAGTAATAAGCTCAATATATTATTAACCTAAGTCTCAAAGTTATATGCCAAACTAAAATATAATCTTGCAAGATTTTCTTGACAATTGATTCAATGTTGTAATATTCATTAACAGTTTTTATGATATTAAAGGAGAGGGGTATATGTTTTACGGTATGATCTTTTATATCTATAAGTATACGACTATATGTAAGATTTACAACCTTTTAAAAATGTATCCATATCACTCATCTATACATTCCAGCCCATAAAAGTTAGGGTTAGCAACCGCGGTTTTTAATTATCTAAGTTGTTATCAGAAAGATGTTGCTCTCCATCTCCTGTTTCAGTTTCGGTACCCACCGGACGATATGGGGTATTGATATGATGAAATAGAAACTGTATACTATGAAAGAAAGCATTTCTAGGGCCTTACGTAACACCACTAAGGCCCACTACAATGTTGTTTTAGGGAATTTTAATGCCAAGATGTGTAAGAATCGATTTTTTGACCTCACGGATTGGGAAGCAAAAATCAGATGGAGCAAATGCTGGTCGACTTCCTCGAGAAAGAGGGACTATTTCTGATGAATGATTTCTTAAATTTACAAACACTAAAAACATAAAACTATATTATTTTCTCCGTTTAATTACAACTTAAATTTATTTTCATTATCCCGACGTTTTGGATGTTTTACAGCACCCATATTCACGGGGGGGGGGGTGGATTACTGAGATGTTTGAAGTCCCAATGTTATAGTTAGTCCGGCTACCTTCAGTTTTTAAATATTAATTTTTGGTCCGATTTACGCAAAACGAGATTATAGTATCATGAAGTCTTGCAGTGGTATGCTTGGGTTTGGGTTTAATTTTGTTAATTATAGAATTCCAAACAGATGGCAGCACCCATCCATCTTCTCTATTGAAATTTGGATGTTTTTTAATTTCAATAGCCTTGTGTATCATCCTTGGTAGGAATCGGTTTTCTTTTGCGAGGATTTGTGGTTTATCAAATCTAATGTAAAGGTGGGGACGATCTTGAACATGTTCGCAGACTGCAGACTTCCCGGAACGTCATTGCTTCACGTCAGCTATATGTTCCTTCATGCAGGGTTTTATAGATATTTTTATTTGTCCTATGTAAGAGAGACCACATTCACAATCTAGCTTGTACACACCTGCATCTTGTAGAGGAATATTACATTTGATGGATGATAAAAATTGACTAATCTTCTTCGGTGGCTTGTAGTATGTTGTATTTGACGCTCACTTCAAGATGTAGCCAATCTTGTCTGTGACTCCTCTGACATACGGTAGTACAGCAGGCGCGCGCCCGACTGTGGCCGACTTCACTCATTCACTGTGACGCAGGCGCGGGACCCGAAGCTTGTTGTCTTGCAATACCTGCTTAATATGCTGAAGCTCGGTGGCCAAATGTTTTCTGTCACAGATCCCTCGTGCTCTCTGAAACAAAGATTTACCCACGGTAGCTAACTGTGAAGGATGATGGTGAGATTCACCATTTAGATATGGGTTGGTATGGGTCTTTTTTCTTAAACGAAACGTCGGGATAATAAAAATAAATTAAAGTTGTAATTAAACGCGATGAAATCCGATAATAATAGTTTTATTCAATGTATTTCTGATGAATTCATTTTTCGAGGTGAAGCCCCAAAAGAAGTGGACCTGGCGCAGTCTCGATAGCATTACAAAAAACGTGATGGAATTCATCAGGATGGACAAAAGGCATATATACATAGATGTCTCAGAGATCCGATCAAATTAGTGGCTCACATTAGATGCTCCCTCTATATATAACTGAACCTTTGTAATCCCGCTAAAACGGAGGCATTATTCTCGAAAATTACTATCCGATTATTAAATTAAAAAAAGTTTTAATTTAGATGTTTTACTTTATAATAAACATTTAAACTTTGATATAATTTTCAATAACTACCTACAAGCTTCAAGCACACACATAGGTTATTAAATTAAAGTGAACGGGAATTATAATCGTAGAGCTTTAAATAATCAAGCCGGTCCGTAACCTGCGGCGTAGTAATACAATTACCTGTGTCTTGAAGAGAACAATACAATGGTCTTAATACTGTATTAACAAATGCTTTTAATATATTCCTTGCTACATACTCATAACGTTATTTTGTTGTTGTAATATATAACGTAAATTTTATGTTGTAGAATTCTCTCAATCTTCAATTTTCAACGTTTTGAACTACTCTCAGAAATAAAATGTTTAATATTTAACTTATAAAATTTCTAATATTTTAACTGTATTTGTAATGTACTCCCAACTTCTGCGTTTCTCCAGATATTGTTATAAGTTATAAATTTTATTATATATTTATTATAAGTGATTTTTTGTATTCGTAATGAGAATAAAGTTCTTAAACCATAAACCATAATATAACTGTTGGAATATATGATGTTAGAAGTAATAGGCTGATAGGGTATAAGAAGGATAATATAATATTTTTTCCCGAATGCTATTGAAAACATGCTACACTATGATAATTAACAAATGAGACTCTGATAATAGCCAAAAGGCGTGTAACCGGGATTGCCAAATCAAAATATTTAAGTGAGATGCGTTACCAGAATAATGTTATAGCTTTTAAAGTGATAGAGCCTAGTCTCACGTACGTTATGGTTGCAGCTGTAATGGGTTGGCTCAACCGGAGAAGGATCAAGCTTTCTTTAATGCAGCTGTGTTTCGTGTGATATAAAAAATATCACACCTTCTATTAATAGTATTTTTATTTTATAAATTTATGTTAACCTTAAATATAATTATTTATAAATATTATACAACTATAAGTCTAAAAAAGAGCTTAAGTGAAAAGAGAGAGACATTTATTTTAGAACAAATATACCTACTTGTTTAAAAATAAACAACCACTTTTCTTTAAAAAATGGTATGACATAAGTTGAATCTTACAGATTTACCAAGACAATAACCACACGATTCCCTGATCGATTTAGTGAGAGCTTAGCTCATTTACCCCATGATTGTCTGAAATTCCCAAGAGGAAAAAGTAGTTACGAGATCGAAAAAATACGTGGAAAGTTTACAAAGTATGTAATATATTTAATTGAAAATTATAGTTATTACATGTTCGAAAAAAATGAAAAATAAATGAGTTTTAGATTCACCCACAGATAACGAGATATTAATAAAATAATATAACCGAAATTATTTTGAAACTACGATTTGGTGTAGTATCTTAGTTAGTTTTATTTAAGTTTAGTTTAAAATGGTTGCAGCACAAATGGGTAGGGTCGACCAGGGACGGACCATACTCACATATTATAATACCAGTGAAATATAGCAACAAAATACTGCTGTATTTCGTAGGAGATCGTGTGATGAAAATCGAAGACCATTTTCATGTTAGTCGTCAGGTGTAAAAATGCATCTGCATTTTGATTTTGAATCCAAAAGTGTCCTCCCTTTTCGCTGGTAATTCCTCCTTAGGCGCCTTTAAATTACCGTTAGTAATGTTACACTACTAGGCACGGGCCTCATATTATACAAAATATTTTTTTTTCAACAGGCCCGTTCCCGTACGATATGTAGAGAAAATTATCGGAGGTTAGCATATCCACATACAATCAGCCTGATAAGCTGGGAGTTTGAGAAACCTTATAACCATTTAATTTATTAAGGTTGTTCGGTTACGATAAAATGAGTAATCACTTTCATTGTACCTATTTTAATGAGAGAAACAAGAACTTATTAAGAATTATATAGCAACATTGTTCATCTTGATCATGTTCATACGTGAGCCATGTATATGAAAGTAATTGTACAACTAAATAATAAACTATATGAGCTGAAATGCAAAAAATGTAAAGAAGTGGATGAAAAATACTGGTAATTTTCTTAATCATGTATGCACGCGAGTTGTGTATGTGAAAGAAATGGCACAATTATTTAATAAAAAAATAGCAAAAATGCTGAGTAGTTAAATGAAAAATATACTTTTTACAAGATGATTTAAGTGACTAAATGACTAACAATAAGCGACTGAGTTAAAATGTACTACAACTTTATTGCGAAAAACAAATTATAAGAAAATATGTAAAGGTTTAGCATTGATAGACTGTGACAAAACTATGTACAAGATTGTGACCTCGATTTTAATATGGGACAGGCGGATCTGGTAACTAAATCTGACAACGAACAAATTTGTAGTAAGGTAAAATAATATATGGTGGGACTGTCGAAATGAACTTGACTTGACTTTTTATTCGACTAGACGATAGAAAATTTTATATTGCTTCTATAATGCCAAATTTCTTCCTAGAAAAGTATTCTCTAAACATAAGTATTTATGGGTTAAAGTGCTGTGGGTGGCTGCGGACAAATTTGACCCCTTGAATTTTGAAGGAATATCGAAGCGGTCAAATTTGGAGGCTTGCCGTTTGAGAGGTTAATCAATCCCTTCTTGTTTGGGAAAAGCTCACAATATTTATATAAAAGGAACACAGCTTCACACACTCTGTGTGCGGTGAGCGCCGAGCAACGCGCTCCTCCCAAAGGGGACGTTAAGTTGGGAACTGGACGCTTGTCCACAGCAAAGTAACTGGCAAACGAGTAAAAGAAGGTTTGGCCCGTTGGTAGTGCGTAAACACAAATACCAACCGAAGTTGCGCATGTCAATGTATGTAAATGCCATACAGAATACGATCAAATCCAGCCACAGTGAATGTACATCACACGGATTAGGCAACATGTCGAATAAATAGGCACAGGCCACAAAAAGTCCTCAGTTAGCGCCACCACCTGCCAGATCCCCGCTCATATAGACGTGATAAAGATGTATCACCACCAATTGCATTATCATCACGGCTACAAGCCGCAGAGTGTGTCATGACTCTACCGCTCACCTCAAGAGAATGGGGTACTACCGCCGCGCGAAGAATGATTGAAGAAAGAATGAGTCGCCTTCAACAGCCGTACGTGCATATAGGGCATTGACTTAATATATATATATATATATAGGGAGATTAGGGAAAGGAGGGGTTAAAGACATGTACCAAGTATTTTGTTAGATTTATAATTTAATTTTTAATTGGTGTTACCAGCCTGCGATAGAGCTTGTAAGTCACTAGAGATAACTGACGTCGCTGACTGTCATCTGTCAGTAGTCTGCACCTTTCATAGAAATAACAATTTGTAGTAAATAGTCCGTCCTCTCGTCGACTGATACCCACTGGAGATAGGCTTCTTTATCTTCAATAAATTTCTTTGGACAAAACAAAGAGAGATAAGTTTTGCTACCTGCAAAACAAGATTACATATTGAACGGATTAAATATTGGATACGGCGGTAAAAGGAAATATTTTAATAGGCTTTTACTTACATTAAGCCTTCAAGTTTATTTTCTATTTACAAAATTTCAAACTACTATCCAAGCAGGTAATACATATATAATGCTTCACAGATCGTTTGGGTAAGCATTACTCAAAACCTATCACTATTTCCCCATGCTGGTCTGGGATTTGTAACCCATATTTATGTGGGATATTTAACATAAAAGAATGTGCCAACTGTGTTACTTGCCTAACATGTCGTAAAAGACGACTAATGGGACATTTAGGTTTGTGATTGTATAACCGATGTGCTAGCCTATCTCTTCTTTCACAAGTTTTCATAAAAGCCCATATTGTTTGGCTAAACGTGGTCTGAGTAGCTCGCTGCTCCCCAGACTCAGCCTGCCTCTTCGGAGATTACAGGCCAGACGTTATGTAATAAAATATTAAGGGAAGTTGGTTCTTTGCTTTGGAAAGATTGTTATTTAAAATTAAACAAAAAAAAAAACACACACACAAACTATTCATATTTTACTATCGGGTAGTGAAGTTAATAATGTTGTTGAGTATCGTACATGCAACCGCAATTTTGGATATAGTTCCCTTAACGTACATTGCATTGAATAATTTAAATAAACACGCCATAACTAGGTCACAACCTAACATAATGGAATTATGCTTAATTCTGAAATTGTAATTGTATTAAAAGTTTCTTTTACTCTTAAGCATTAATTACATTAATGCAAGAATTTAAATTGCAAACAAATGTTTATATATTATTGTTATAAATTTTACACAAATAAATATTTGACGGGAAAAATTAACTTAATATGTTATGTGTACTGTATTATGGTGTTTGTAAAAGGTCAATCGAAATACATATGGAATTATCTGGTAACGTATGTCTGTCAGTCAGACAGACTTTACAGACTTTTTAAGTTTGAAGATTGAAGATTAGGTAAAAATATAGTAAAACGTGAGGTACTTAGTTGAAATTTTCGAATAACGGTCTGGTTCAGTTTGAAGGATGCAAAATGCAAAGTTATTAAAATTTTCCAAACATTGATAATAGTTATTAAGTAATTTGATAATTTTCGGTTTTTTTTAAATTTAAAAGTTAAGTAAATTATAGTATTCCCCGCTACTATAAATATGGTGTTGTGGCTTGTTTAGAAAAATCTGCAGAAAATCTCCGTAAACATTAAGGTACAAGTATAGAATTTACGAAAACTATCAGGAGTCCTTTCAATAAAATGATATTGTACCAATTTTGTAAAAATGATATTATTATTATTGTCAGGTCATAAGTAAATAGATATTTTAAACTAGTTTTTTTCTTAATGTTATTTTTAAAATGTTTCACAACACAACTAAAACATTAAAACGCTAGTGAAGAAAACATAAATTGCACCGATTTAAGCTACATGAACAAAAATATTTATAAATTAAGGAGCCTTAAAACTTAAGACCCTAAAAGCAGACGCCGAGGGATAAGCTTTTTGCTAATAAACTACAAAGTTTTGTTTAATTTTAAGCACCTTCTCCGGCTTACATTACTTTACCGGTTCAGTCCTTAGCATAAAGTTATTAATATCTTCTTTTTTCATTTCTGGAGACGCCAGTAACTTAAGGTATCTTCGTTAAGTATTTAGTGGACTGTAATTTTTGGTGCATACAACAAAGGGGTTAATAAGTAGGTGGAATAGCACGCACTGACCCGATGAGGGCTGCCTCGCCTTTCTCCTGGAGTGTCTGCTATACAGCGGCCCCGCCACGTGGTTTGGCGTACACGCACTCTCGGAACAGTTTCGTGAAGTCCCACACTCTCGACCTTTGCCCTTACGGGGGCGTCTCACACTTTTATGAGTTACAAAGACACAATGTCCGATGCGGTGAATATTAAACATAAACAGGAGAACTCAATGTTCGTCCTGCGCGGTTTGCGGTTAATATATCTAAGACGCGACGGCTGGCCGTGCGTTGCGGAGAACGTAATGTCACTTAATAAGACGCGCGCCGAGATCTTTTCTTCACCTCGGCGGCAGCGCGTCCGGTAGGAAAGGGAAGGAAGGAAGGAATCAAACATGCACTAGTCATTTCATTATGTTGATAAAGTAGATATGACTTAGGATGAACTCAATGCGATATGTAATGTAATGTTGTTAAAGTAGTTTGTTAACTGGCGTTACCATTTCCTCCCGCCCTTAAAGGGTCACCTTTAAAAGACAACCGTAATATAAAAAGAAAAAGAAACAAATAAATAAGCGGTAAATAAAGCGAGAGGATGCGCTCAATGCGCATGTCTCATCTACTAACCTTACTTCGTAAGCGAGAAAATGTATATATAAATATAATATTGCGGTTTAACACCTTTTTAATATATATAAATATAAACTTAAATACTAATTTAGATAAATAATTATAATTTTGGGAGAGGGCAGATACGAGCAACAGGACGGAGGTATGTTCCCTTAGTAGTTCTCACGGTCACTACTCGAACTACGCCATCCTTCGAAGGATGAACAGACTCGACAATCGCTAATAGCCCAGCAAGGGGCGGTTCATTATCATTTATCACAATTACAACCGAGCCTGGTACGATAGCCGTAGACGGGGTGTTCCACTTCTGACGAACTTGTAATGCGTGAAGGTATTCCGTCCTCCACCGATCCCAAAACGACTGAACTAATTTATCCAGTAAAGAATGCCTGTGTAACAGACTGGTAGAGTCAGATTTGACTTTGGGTGCGAGTAATGACAATAAAGGTGCGGTATTCAAAAAATGACTCGGAGTAGGAGCTGAAGGCTCTGCGGGATCAGAACTTAATATTGTCAAGAGCCGCGAGTTTAGCAAGCACTCAATTTGCGCAAGAACAGTATTAAGCTCTTCGTATGAAAGTAACTGATGTCCGATAACTCGGAATAGATGCGTTTTTACGAACTTGACCATGCTCTCCCAGGCGCCTCCAAAATGAGGAGAGTTGGGACAGATGAACTTCCATGTTATACGATTCTCAGCACACTCTTGCTCAAGCTTTGGGCGGTATTCAACGTTTAGAAATTTATAGAGATCGCGAAGGTACGAAGCGGCACCTTTAAAATTCGTTCCATTATCTGAATATAAAAACTGAATCGGTCCTCGTCTAGAGAGGAAACGTTTAAGCGCGGCGAGGAAACTAGAACTACTAAGATCTGTAGTGATTTCTATATGCACAGCTCGAGTCGTGAGGCATGTGAGAACGCATAAGTACGCCTTCTCGCTGCGTACACCACGACGACGTACAGGAGTGTATGCGATAGGACCGGCATAATCGCAGCCCGTGTGTGTAAATGCCTTAATAGCTTGTCTTACACGACTATGGGGAAGATCAGCCATCAAAGGGTAAGTTGGACGGGGTCTAAGCCGGAAACATATATTACACTTGTGCACTCTGCTTCTCACAGTGCGGCGTGCGGAAAGGATCCAAAATTAGCAATGACAATAACAATTTAGGCCCAGCGTGTAAATTTTTAATATGATAATAGTCAATGATCATGTTCACTACATGATCACTGCGCGGGAGTATAATTGGATGTTTTTGCTTGTAATCTAACGCGGAGTTCGAAAGACGACCACCAATGCGGATCAAACCATTCTCAATAAAAGGCCTTAAACGATTGAAAGCGGGTGAGCAAGGTTTGTTACCTTCAATATTTAAATATTCCACTGCAAAATGCTGTTTTTGCAGGGCGCGGAGCATTATAACCTCAGAGAAACTGAGATCATCAGCAGTCACTACAGTAGTGCTGCGGCGGGGCAATAATTTAGCAAACTTACACACGTACGCAATTATACGTAGAAGTTTATCCCAAGAAGAGATGCGGAGTGCGAACTCATAAATCGCAGAATTACAGACGGATGTGCACACAGCGTGTTACAAAATCTTCTTCTCAGGCATGTCTGCAATAACCTTGTCTAAAGTACGAAGAGGCCATTGAGATGGATCTAATGAGGTCCACTGAGGCCCATGGAGCCACAGGGGATTTGAAACTAATTTATTTGGCGTAACGCCAAGTGAAAGTATGTCAGCGGGATTCTCAGTATCTGCGACATGATAAAAGTTATCAGCGTGAATATTATCGGTAATCTGAACAACGCGGTTTGCAACGAAGGTCTGCCACTTGTGTGGCGAACTCTTTATCCAGTACAGAGCTACTTTTGAATCTACAAAGGCATAGACTGATATTGCAAGGTCAAGAGAATAATTGTCGAGTACTCTGCGAAGCAAAGTTTTGAGAGTAAAACCGCTCCACAAAGCTCAAGGCGTGCAATAGATAGTGGTTTTGTCGGTGCGACTTTAGTCTTTGCACAAATCAACTGGACGGTGTTACCATTGACGCTCTTTACGTGTATGTAAACTACGGCACTGTATGCGTGCTCGCTGGCGTCGGAAAACCCCACTAGTGACGCAGTACAGTTTTTGGATACACCAACATTTCGCGGAATACGTAAATCATTAAGAGCTGGTAATTCAGCACAGAATTGTCTCCACATCTTAATAATTGGCGGTGGTGGTATCTCGTCCCAATCTAAATTAAGTTGCCAAAGCTGCTTTATTAATAATTTGGCGTACGCGACTGTGGGAGCAACGAAACCCATTATGTCCCACAGGCGGGCGACAGTAGATAAGATGGCGCGCTTAGTGCACGTCACATCAGCGGGAACAGATATCTTAAAATAAAAGGCGTCACTATCGGTAGACCAATGCAAGCCTAGTATTTTATGTGGCATTGATTTATCGAACTCTACTTCTCCTGTAATATTATGGGAAGCAGGGAGGTCATCTAAAACAGATCGACGGTTGCTATGCCATTTTATCAGGTCCCATTGGGCACCCTTGAATAAGTCTATCAGCTGCCGAGAGGTTTCACTGGCCTCGGATTCACTGGGCATAGAGAACGCGATGTCGTCCATATATAGCGAAGTAGATGCGATACGACTTGCAAGTGGATACTTTGCGCCGTCGTCATCAATGAGCTGTCTTACCGTGCGCAATGCATGGTATGGACTCGAAGTTAAGCCGAAGCACACGCGATTGAAGTGGTACAACACAAGTGGATCTTGTGGACCGAAGCGGTATAGGAAGCATTGGTAACGACGATCAGAATCGCGAACAACTATTTACAGGAATAATAGTATATAGTCATAGCGATTGGATGTAAGCGGAAAGTTAAAATTATATTGAACAAGTCGCCTTGCAAATTTGTTCCTGAATGCAGGATATCATTTAATGCTCGCTCAGTGCTAGTCTTACTGCTAGCATCCAGGACGATGCGCAGACGTGTTGACTTCTTATCTTTGCGTAAAGACTCCATGATGCGGTATGACATATATTGGAGCGGGTTCATGAGAGTCATACGGCGGTACGGGGGATATATAATTTTTAGCTAAATATTCCTTTATGACGTCATCACATGTTAACCTTAATGTAGGCTAGGCTTGAAGTTTCCTCTCCAAGCACATGAATCGTCGTCGAGAGGTCTCGTAAGAATCTCCGAGAGAGTTAACGTCATCTTTAAATGGCAGGCCGACAATGTAACTACCAGTAAAAGGATCGCGGGATGTCGTAGACTTATAAAACTCTTCACATTCAATGTCTGAAGGACACTGAATGGCCGGTGCGGAGGGTGGCTGTTCCAGCTCCCAAAATCGTTGCACTAATTTATCAACGGTAGGAGACACTAGAACTGAGCAGCACGTTAAGGAATGATTTACCTGAAGTGTCGGCACTGAGCCCATAATAACGTAACCAAATACCGTATTCAAAGCCAAGGGCCCGGACAAGTCGTTAGACGAATAAATTACGTCTGGACACAGTAAGTGCGGGAAAAGGGATGCGCCTATCAAAACATCAATTTTATTAGGCACGCTATAACATTCATCAGCGAGCCTTATGCCATGGAAGTGTGATAAGACAGATGTGTCTACCACAGCGGTGGGCAAAAGGTCGGTGATTTGATCAACAACTAGCGTTGAAATATTGAAGTTAATATTCGTATCGAATCGTGAGAAAATTTTAATATCAACCGATTTCGATTTTACAATTTTTTCAACTCCACAGAATCCCTTTACTACAGTACATTCGGTATCGTGTTGTATGACGCCTAAACGATGACAGCACTCTTTAGTAATAAAATGGCTTTGAGCCGCGGAGTCTAATAATATACGAATAATTTGTTTCTCTCCCTTAGCATCATATGCAAAGACTTGAGCGGTTGATAATAAAACAGTTCTCTGCGAACGACTTGCGCGCGCGGGAGGCGGTGAACGTTGAGAAACATTCGCGAACAAAGTACACAGCGCGACGTCCGAACGCGCACCTGCGGTGAGGGGTGGCGAGTGTGCGGGCGCGGGAGCTGTAGACTTCAGCACAACTGGCTGAGGCGGTGGAGAATGTGCCAGCGCAGGGGAGGCATTATCGCTTCTGCGGTGGAAGTGCAACAATGTGTGATGTTTAAATTTACACACTCGACAACTATAATTTGAAGAGCAACTAGACACTCGATGACTTAAACTGAGACAATTCACACATGCATTGTTATTCTTTACGCATTTAAATCGTTCCTGCGGCGTCATTTTATTAAATTCTGCACACTTAAATAGGTGTTGATGCACAATATTATCGCACAGACACTGAGCAACTAGTCGTCGTGCTTACGTACGCCTGAAACTTCGGCGACCAAGTATTATTACAGCGACGATTATTAACGTTACCTCGTCGATTGTTTGGTGCGCTATTAGAATTTGTACTAGAATCGGTGCGTTGCAAAACTTTGGAGCGGGTCTTAATAAAATTTACTAAATCATCAAAGGTAGGTACTATCGAGTTATGACTGTATTCGAAAGAGCTAATGGTATCCGGGTCCAGCTTCTTAAGTGCGATATGAAGAACAATTAAGTCCGCGAGATTATCTAACTTTAAGTTTTGTAAAGCGCGCACTGCACTTATAAAGTTATCAGTAAATAAATCAAAATTATTTGCGGTGGCCGATTGCAATGGCTTAAATTCGAACATCTAATATATGTGGAGGCTAGCATACGCCGATCTTCATATTTGTCAACGAGTGCTTGCAATAAAATTTTATAATTTTCAGCGCAAGGAGTTATACCTGAGCATACAGGGCTTTGCCCGTTAGTTTACCTAGCAAATAGTATAACTTTTTCAGCGTCGGTGAGCGATGGGTTGTCATGGACGGTTGATTTAAAGCTGGCATAAAATAGGGGCCATGAGCGAATGTCACCCGAAAATGTCATAAGTTCGATAGGCGGAAGTGTGAATCTGGCTTTAGATGGTGTACTAGTACTTTGTGAATTAGATTGCGAATATTCTAAATGAAGCCTGTTTATTCTACCGCAAAGAGACTCAAACGCAATGAGGCTGTTATAATCAGGCTTAGCGATAGGGTTTATTTTTTAATAAACGTGAATTATAATTATCTAAGACCTCTTTGAAGTCAATACGTAAAACATTAATATTAGAACTCCCATCAAGAAAACGCTCCATCATGGAAGTGTTTGTGTGGATGTCCGAGGTCATATCATATATTTTTTGAACTATTTCAAATAAAGCATCTCGTTTAGCTAACAATAAAACCAACTCAGCATCAGGTGTGCCCTCATTATCCGAGGAATCGCTGTTATTCGATGCTATTTGTTTTTAGGTGGCATTACGGCTAAAGTTATACGGCAAAAATATAATTATAAGCGGTAGTCTGTAAGCGACCTCGCTACGCGGTTGAATTATTAAATATGAGTTTTGTTAACGATGAACTTTAATTGTTAACTTTTATAGTAATTATGAAGTTATTTATAACGAATATAATACTTAAATATATATTCAAATAATAATGGTAATTTAACAGTATAGTCTATAGTTGTAGTTAAAAGTTGATGACGTGATGTCAACATACAACAAAATAATTTAAATATAAATAATTATATGCTTATTCATTCTATGATTATAGTTTTAAAATTACTATGGATATCTCCTATTAGGACCTATTTTAGTGTTCTAATAAGGGCGGGGTCAATCCGAAGTCGGATTGAAATATAAATAATTAATTATATAAACGCTTATTACGATAACGATCTAATAAGGGCGGAAGGTCAAGGTCAATCCGGCGAGAAGTGACCATTAAAATGGAGACGCCAGTAACTTAAGGTATCTTCGTTAAGTATTTAGTGGACTGTAATTTTTGGTGCATACGATAAAGGAGTAAATAAGTAGGTGGGATAGTACGCACTGACCCGATGAGGGCTGCCTCGCCTTTCTCCTGGAGTGTCTGCTATTCAGTGGGCCAGCCACGTGGTTCGGCGCACACGCACTCTCGGAACAGTGTCGTGAAGTCCCACACTCTCGACCTTTGCCCTTACGGGGGCGTCTCACACTTTTATGACTTACAAAGACACAATGTCCGATGCGGTGAATATTAAACATAAACAGGAGAACTCAATGTTCGTCCTGCGCGGTTTGCGGTTAATATATCTAAGACGCGACGGCTGGCCGTGCGTTGCGGAGAACGTAATGTCACTTAATAATGACGCGCGCCGAGATTCTTTTTCTTCACCTCGGCGGCAGCGCGTGCGGTAGGAAAGGGAAGGAAGCAAGGAATCAAACATGCACTAGTCATTTCATTATGTTGATAAAGTAGATATGACTTAGGACGAATTCAATGCGATATGTAATGTAATGTTGATAAAGTAGTTTGTTAACTGACGTTACCAAATTCTTTTAATATAAATTCTTTTTTGTACTCGAAGCAGAAGTACTGCGTATACAATATATATATATATATATATATTATAGTGTATACGCGGGAAGCTTCTTATGCCTCAACAAGATGGCGGATGTGGCACGCGGTTCCTTGACGAGCCACTCGCTCTTCCGAAATCTATTGCTTACCAAGGTTATGAAGGAATCCTACTTGAGCACGTTAGGAGAAATGAAATGGGGCGGGTTAACTAACAAACAAATGCTCAAGCAGGAAATGAATTACAGGAAGAAAACACTTACCGGGGTGTGACTTCGATGCGACTGAGGCGCTTCCGTTACGGTGATGCGACGTGAGGTGGGTTCTTCTGGGGCGCCCCAGAGATGTGATCCAGGCCACTCGTGCGAAGGAAGAGAGCGGTGCGCGACGATATCTCACACTATGTGAGGCGGTTACTCCTGGAGCGCGACTGCTTCAGGTGATGCGGTTCAGACTAGCGGCACGTGGCAAGAGAGCGTGGCAAGAGCGCGTGGCAAGTGAGCACTCGAAGGCAGCGCGCGAGCTTATATTGCTTCGGCTTTCCCACCAATGCATCTCGGTCGGGCGCGCTTCTCATTGGTCGAAAGAATCACGCCACCTTCTAGCCTCTCCTCTTTCCCCTCTCAGTGTGTTTACGGAAGGGATATGAGGTCAAAGGATGGGTAAGCACTTGGCAATATACCCTCGAATAAAATTAAAATACACGAATCGTTTCCGCGTAACCATCCCCCCGGCTTGAAGGGTCCACTTCAAAATAACTAACGCTGAGATTAAACCTAATTTTCGACTGCAATTTCTAATCTAGAAAGCTAATTCAAACTATTGAATGTGCAAAGGGCACAAACGGACAATAGAACGCATGTAAGACCGAGTCGTGGTCCTAACGCGAGCTACCCTAGTTACCCCGTCGGAACCGGGAAAAACTTCGTCGACGATCCCTAATGGCCAATGGAGAGGCGGCGTATTCTCCTTTGTGAGCATAACCACAGTTCCGACAGTTAAAGGTTCAGTTGTTGTGTTCCTTTTGACTGCAATGTATGCAAGTATTCCATCCATCGTTTCCAAAACGACTGCATCAACCGGTCCAATAATTTATGGCGTGCGGAAATACTAAGTTTGTTTTCGTCCATGTCTATAGCGGGCAGATTCTTCAAAGGCGTTAAATTCAAAAAATGTGCTGGAGTTAGAGCTAGCGGCTCCGAGGGGTCACTTGACAACGTACGACAAAGGGGGCGACTATTCATGACGCACTCAATTTGAGCGAGCACAGTACCTAACTCCTCGAAGGATAAAAGGGGGATACCCATTTTCGGCCATAGAACGCCCAACAATGTGCATTTGTTAAAAAAATATATCTTTATTTATGGCTATTAATCGCGGTATTCATTTATCCTAAAAAGATGGGAATATTTTTGCACAAATTAAAAGTACCGAAAAGATAAAAATAAAATTAGGTAAATACGTAATTCATTAGTTTCTGAATAAAATAAAAAATGTTGCTAATTACAAAAATCATCAAAAAATCGATTTGCCTTTTCCGACCAATTACTTACGGTATCATTATTACAATGCTAATATAATTTTTCGATAATTATTATTATGTTATGATATTGGTGTAAAGCAACCGTTTGAGATGGATATTTATCCAATGCAGCCGATACGCAACCGTTGTCAACCACTTGTTTATCCGACTTCAGACGAAAAAGGATGGTTATGTTTTTACTGTGTGTGCGGGTGGCTAAGCTGAATCGTTTTTGCTATGGTGCTTAAAAATGTAGGATGCATTTTATTATAGAGGGCTCTACTATCAACGAAAATGTTTTTTTCGCTAAACTCGTAAAGTACTCGACCGATTTTGAAAATTCTTTCACCACTAGATTGTTATGTATAATTATAGATGTCTAATATAGGATGCATTTTATTATAGAGGGCGCTACTTTCAATGTATATGTTTTTTGGATAATCTCGAAAATTACTAGACCGATTTTGAAAATTATTATTATACCGTTACATTGCTAATGAGGGCGTTAGTTGTGTGATAAAATTATATAATTATAATAATTAATTGTGAGATTAATATTTTCTAAATAAATAAAACTAAATACCTACCTCCAATAACTCCAATTATTATTTTTACAATTTTGGAATCGTACTTACACAATTTACATACCCAGATTGATTGTTATAGATATAAGTAATGAATCTAAAGCAAAAAAGCTCCGCTTTAACGAAAAAACTATTTATTAAAATAAAAACAAAAAGTTGAAAAAAAAAGTGGCTCAGTGCGAGTCGGACTCTCGGGGCCATGAAGATTTCTGTAGTAACAAGCATAGATTTTACATCGAGTCAAAATATCACTATCATTATCGCCAGCAACAAATAATTTTGTGTTTCAGTGTTTGTGGGATAAATGACAAAGTTGTATTTCTGGTTCTTGAAAATGTGCCACTTGTATCTCAAAAAAAAAAACTATTATACATTATAGGGGTTTCTGTGGTTTATTCATTACCAAAGAGAAAAAACTTATTGCACATACAACTTATTGTTTTTATTCATTTCAAGCCATCAAAAGCGGTTGTCGACCGTTGAAAACAAAAACAACCGTTGTTATCGGCTCGGTTGAAATCGTTGACAAAGTTCACATCTATAGTTATGATAATTAAACAAGCGAATAATTAACTGATTTACCATGAATTCTGTAGAGTATAACAAAACGCTACTGCCCAATTTAACTGTTATTCTTATCTATTCTTAACATTACATTTAAAATGGAATCGTGTTATGATAATTAAAGAAGTTAATTTCTAGCTGATATACCATGAATACTCTAGAGCATATCAAAACAATACTGCTAAAAGTTAACTGTTCTTAAAATACATTTGAAATAGAATTTCAATAAATAAAGGAAAATATATTTTAAAAAGCGTACAGAACTCAAAGCGCGTCAAAGACTATTCTTTTTTATGATATTATTAATCAAATAAAAATCGATATCGTTTCATAGATTTTATGACAGTTAAGTGGCAACATCGAATCTGACAGCTAGGCCTCTGTCAAGTCACAATACGAATTCGTTTACGAGTTTTTATTTTGTTGCAAATTGATTTGTTAATTTCTCAACAATTGGTTCGAACACAGCTGGTAAATAGTTGGTACATGTCACGAAGTGTCATGTCTTCCTCTGAGAAATGCTTTTTAACTAAGTTTACTTAAATAATATCAATATAATAATTATAGCTTCTTTATTAGGTACAAGTTTCGATTGACAGTGTACGTATAGTGTACCACTCGAAAAATGCACCAATAGTTTATCATGAACATGTATGCATCAGCTGTGGCAAATCACTTATGAGAATAAGATCACACACATTGTTTGGGTTCGATTTTCCACGTGAGGAACTCATAAAGAATGAGGTTGCCAATCAAATTGCATCACGTGAGGTAAGTGTTTAACATTTTTCTATTTATTAAGTGTGGTACTCATATCTGATAGTTTAACATGTTTTTAAACTGATTGCATGTCAACTTAAGAACTTGTAAAAGTAAAAATAAACGCGATAAAATCCGTAAAAGTAGTTTTAATCATGTGCAATGTTCGCGTAAATATAAGAAATCATTATGTTAAGAACTTGTTTTATTTTTTCACATCTGCATAAGCTATATCAGACAAACATACTAGTTATTTACGAGATTGACCATTTTTATCAACTACCAAGAAATGAGACTGTTGATTTATCATTGTTTTGGACTGCTGGTGGTCTGTCAGGCCTTAATTATTAAATAATATAAAGCATTAAGTCTGTCTTTGTGCAGTAACATTTAACTTGATAAATAATTTATTTATATTTGAGTTTAAAATCAAACAAATCTCTTTTTTTTTCACTTTGACTTAATTTTTTGTATTTAACATTATTTCAGTTGTCATCTTCATCTTGTGTTTATCATAATTGCTGGCAAAGGACTGATAGAACAGCATCACATTCAACTGCAGAATGGGAAGCATCTGAATCATCTAGTTCATCCTCATAGCAATCTGAAGTGAGTAATGTATTGCACTCAAAACAACAAAGCTTAGATCATCAGATCATCACACAGTATACTGCTAACTAATAATATAAAAGCATTACTAACACCAAATCAATGTTTTTACCTGGTTGTAATAATTCCAATCAACTCACTGTTCCATCAGCATTGCGGGTACGTCTCTTTTGCGATTATAATTACTATGTATGTAGGTATATTATACGTGGTAGAGCAATGCTGCAGTTATATTAGTAGTATAGTTGTAGCACAAATGGGTCGGCTCGACCAGGGAAGGACCACGCTCTCACAGAATATCAGCATGAAATAGGAGCTTAATGCTGCTGTGTTTCGTATGGTGAGTGTATAGAACCAGATACTTTTTACTGGAAATGAGACATTCCATCTTATTCCTCACGGGGGACAACGCGTCTGTATTTTGATTTGTAATCGAGGATAGATGTAGATTGCACACAGCAACCACTTACCATCAGGTGGACTGTGTGCTCGTTTGTCACCCTATCCTATAAAAAAACAATGTACTTACCTCTAGAATATAGAATATGTAATTACCATTTAAATGGTAACTCTTGCAATGTACTTTTAGAATCAACAAAGTAATCCTATTAAAATATTTAGTGCAGCACAAATTGAAGATTTTGCTACATTATAGAAAGATAATATAGATATCATATAGACTGAAAATATTCAGAATATGCCAGAGCATACTATACTTTTTTATTCAGGACAACAAATAATTACATAATAATGCTTAAACCAAATAACAATTTATAAATAACATTAGTCTTAGTCGTTATGTAACCAGCACCGTTATCCACAAAGAAATATTAAATTGGTAACAATAAATAATAATGAGAGATGAGAATACTTTATGAATACCCTATAATAATAATATTAACAAACAGAGTATAAGTGAAAAAGAAATATACATTATTATCTGGCTACAAATTCTGTCTGAAGTTCCGAGACTGTCAAGTAAATATATTAGATAGTGGCGAACAAGCAAGTTCCAAGAAGTACATTAGAGCTGCTCATGAATATGGCTTGTGAAATATTAAATCAGGATTTTGTTTCTATGAATGTAGACACAAATCATATATCCCACGCAGAAATAGCTGTAAGAAATCTTCTCATTCCAAATGGAGTTTGTCCGGTACTGTTGTCTCCAGCAGATGGTGAATCTCAGTTAATGACAAGATATGCTGATAAGTCCAGAGCCGTGACTATGTGTCGATATGGGTAGTAAAGGCGGTGAATGGCATTTTTAAAACTTAATTTAAAATATTTCGCCAAAGATAGAGTGGCTGCTGCTCTAATTAATAAATTCCACATAAAAATAAGGGACAGGGATGATGCGGCTTAAATACTTGAAATAGTTCACCAAAATATGGAGACAAATAATGATTTGTCTGAGTATGCTTGGGAAAGCAATCTAAATAAAGCTAGGGCAGACTTTAGAAATATAAATGTATACTAAAAATGTTAGGGAATTTCCTGTTTAAAGGACTTAATATTAATTGCTTGTGGCACATACCAATTAAAGTAAGCTCACTCCTATTATGGTGAGCATATAAGATTCAATGGTTGCTCCGGATGGAACTCTGTAATAACCACAGGACCAGCATTTTGGAAGGAATAAACTTTAGCCCTAGCTGATCTTTACTTAGTGTCGTAAAGTGTATTTTATATATATTTTAATTAGTGGCAATGGTTCTGGTAGAAGTGCATTTAAAAAGTATTGTTGCAATTGTATTGTCGGCCGTCGAACAGTATAATGCTGTGCCCATGTTATGACATTAATATGGTATTTGGGTTGAGCACGGCATCAAACTAATATTTTGCCTCCTGCTCAGTTCCTGGATGATATATTGATGTATAAATTAGAGGCAAATAATTCCTTAGCTTTTCTAGATGCGTTAGTCATCCAAAATCCTAACAACACCATAGGTCACACTGTGTATAGAAAACAATGTATCTCACCATCATCCTTCACAAGTTAGCTACCGTTAGCAAATCTTTGTTACAGAGAGCACAAGGGATCTGTGACAGCAAACATCTGGCTGTCGAGCTTCAGCACGTCAAGCAGGTTCTGCATGTCAACAAGCTTCGGGTCCCGCGCCTACGTCACAGTACCCGAGTGAAGCCGGCCACAGTCAAGCGTGTGCATTACTACCATATGTCAGGGGTGTCACAGACTAGATCGGCTACATCTTGAAGCGAGCTTCTATTAGAAAATTCTACAAGCCTCTGAAGAAGATTAGTGAGTTCTTACCATCAATCAAGTGTCATATTCTTCTAAAAGGTGCAGGAGTGTACACCCTTGATTGTGAATGTCGTCTCTCATATATAGGGCAAACGAAAAGAACAATTAAAACCCGCGTAAAAGAACATATAGCTGACGTGAAGCATTAAAGTTCAGGGAAGTTTGCAGTTTTCATGTCCTAGACGGCCCCAACCAGATAGATATAAATCAGATTTGATAGACTACAAATCCTCTCGAAGTAACATCAATTCCTATCAAGGATGATACGTGAGACTATTGAAATAAAAAAAATCCTTATTTAAATAGAGAAGGAGGCTTGGTACTACCACCTGCTTGGGACCCTTTAATTAATGAAATTAAAACTAAACCCACGCATACCACTGCAAGATTTCAAGACACAGTAAGTTCATTCTGTAGATCGGACCATAAATAAAAATTAAAAATCTGAAGGTATTCAGGTTAACGCTGACATTAGGACGTTAGTCACCTCAGTCCGCCGTGACCATATGTGCCAGAAAGCAACCGAAACGTCTGGAATTAAAAATCAAAGAAATAAAACGCGATAAAATTGATAAAAGTAGTTGTTAAAAAAACTGTATTTGTGAAAATAAAAACTTATATATCTTTAAAATCCCGACTTTTTTTAAAGAAATTCCTTTACCATTTCATTCTTTTAATTGCATATTATCATATCTATATACTTTTATATGTGGGCACCCATGGCCGAAGTGTCTATGAAGAGTGGGCAATCCCCTTTGATCTCCTATTACTCGGTATAAATGACTCTTTAGACTCTTAATATTAGTCTCCCAATTTACCCCAAAATGGCTCGCGGTCGGGACGTTCAGAGACCACTCGATGCGGTTCTCGGTTAGGATGTGAGCGAACTCCGAATTATGATATTTACTGGTTAAAAGCTCATGTAGTTCTGATAATATATCCGAATACAATATATCTGATAATAAATATCCGAATACAATTTACCTACGGGGCCACGGCGGGAAAGAAATCTTTTAAATGTACCCATGAAGCCCGCTGTGCTTAGATCACCAACGAGTTCTATATGCACAGCCTGAGTAGTCAGACATTCTAAAATACAGACGTAAGCTTTTGTGGATCTTATACTACGCCCGTGAGTGAGCGTGACCTTAAACGGACCAGCAAATCAGACCCGGTCTGCATAAAGGGCTTTACGGATTGTGTTACTCGACAAGACCTAAGGTCCTGTTTGTCCTTTCTGTTTCTGTTTATGTTTCTGTTCGCCATTTCCGGAAATGACGCCTTAGGACGTACTCGAAAGCAAGCTATACATCTGTGCACCCTATAGCGGATTAAATTACGTGCTGAAAAAATCCAATAATTCTGACGCAAGATTGACATCAGCAAGTCGGGGCCAGCGTGAGAATTCAATTTATGGTGGTAATCAACTAATAAATTCATGATATGGTCGAAACTCAAATGCGAGTTAGACAAGCGTCCACCTACCCTGACGATTCCATCTTGTAAAAATGGCTTAAGACGTTGAAAAGCGCGACTACAAGTTCTATTCGATTGTAATCTTGTAATTTCATCGGAAAAATGTGCACGTTGAAGTTCACGCAATACTAGCAACTCGGCATAGCTGTAATCGGACGCTACGGTATACAAACGTCGCGGTAAAAGAATCGACAAACGTAAATCACGCTATGCAATAATTTCGACCAAGAGGACAAACGGTTCGCCAAAGCAATGATTGGAGAAACCTCGCTCGAAACGTTCGCCACCAGAGCGTGCCTCTATTCTTCCGGTGATTAGGAAACTGACGAAGGGTCGAAATCGGTTATTGGCCACTGCGAGGGTTCCAAGTGAACCCAAGAAGGTCCGTGGAATCAAAGCGGATGGTCCATTATTTGCATCGGGGTGAGTCCACGGGATAGACAATCGGCAGGGTTTTCCGTACCGGTAATGTGATAAAAGTTCCGTGTTCCTAACTCGTCTTGGATCTTGGCCACTCGGTTCGCGATAAACGTATCCCAACGGTGGGGTGAAGAATAAACCCAACATAAAGCGACGGTTGAGTCAGAAAAGGCAAATATTCTTTCTATGTGAACTCTGTCACTACATGCACTGATAACTGCGGTGATAAGCTTGGCAAGGACTAATATCGACAAAGCTCTAAGCGCGCGAGAGAGACGACCTTACGGGGGGAGACTCTTGACTTAGAGCTAATGAGGCTGATCGAATTTCTACCATTATTCTGGACGTGAAAATATACAACGCCCCCCGTAAGACTTCTCGCTAGTGTCTGCAAACCCAACGACAGTGATGACGCTATTTCTATCGACGTTTATATGACGTGGTATTTTAATTTCGCTTAGTAAAGGAAGTTTCTCTCTAAAACGCAGCCACGACCGAACAATGCTATCGGGCGGCGGGTCATCCCAATCGCATTCACATAACCGAAGTTGATTAATCAAAAGCTTAGCGTATAGCACCACCGGGCTACGAAACCCATGACATCCCATAAACTAGCAACGCATGACAGCATTGTGCGCTTTGTGCACGATTCTGCGGGTTAGTTTACCTTAAGGCTAAACATGTCGGACTCCGGTGACCAACACAAACCGAGCACCTTGTGCGTATCAGAATCGTCGAATTCCTTTATCGCCGAAAGGCGGTGTGATAGTGGGATTGTATCTAAAACCGTACGCGAATTACTAGTCCACTTGACGAGATAGAATTGACCCGCTTTCATGAGCTTTATAACCTCGGCGATGGTTAGCATGGCCTCCTCCACGCTATCAACCGAATACACAAAATCTCCATATATAAACTACTCTTAATTGCCCTCTTAGCTTTAGGATAAGAGGGACTTTCATCGGAGGCGAGCTGTCTCACCGTGCGTAGCGCATGAAATGGGCTCGACTTTAAACCAAAGCAAACGCGATTAAATTCAAACACCATTAGAGGTTCCTTTGGGTCAAAGCGATATAAAATGCGTTGAAATCGACGGTCGCATTCACGGACCCTTTCTTCATGGATGCTTTCTTTGCATTTGGAAAATATCGGCGGATAGTTCTATACTAAACAAACGAAAATTGCTATTGTATTAAATAAATGCCCCGTCAATTTTGCCGACTATAGAGGATATCGTTAAGAGAAATGTGAGTGCTAGTTCTAGCACTAGCGTCGAGCACTACACGTAATTTGGACGTAAGTTTGTCTTCCCTAATGACCCCGTGATGTGGTATGAAATACGACGTTGCGTCTTCGTAGTTGTCTAATTTTGGAGCCACAAGTGATATGTAACCCTCCCTTATATATTCATTAATGACGCCATCATAAGCTTCCTTTAATCTGGGCGAAGCGAACATCCTGCGTTCCAAACAATAGAAACGTTTTTCTGCCATTTGACGCGAGTCGCCGAGAGACAAAACATCTCCTTTAAAGGGTAGCGCTACATAATATCGACCGTCGCGATCACGAACGGTCGTGCGGACGTAAATTTCCTCGCATAATCTATCATCTGGACTAACTATAGGTGGAACGTTCACCTCCTCCATCTCCCAAAATTTGCGAACTAACAACTTGAGCGGTTCGACAGCCATACAATAAGAGGAACAATAAGAGGTTGCCGAAATATTATCCATGATAGGGGCGGAACCAACGATGACGTAGCCCAAGACAGTCTCCAGTGCGTAAGGCGCGGTATGCGAGGAGATGCCCTTGATCTTATTGTGTAACAAAAGATGAGGAAAAAGCGATGCTCCAATGAGCATTTCTATATCTCCGGGGACGGCGTAAGTATCGTCTGCCAGAGTCAAATTTTCAAAATCAATCATTGCCGAGGTGTGGACCGAAACGTTTGGCAGACGCTCGGTGACTTTATCTACTACTAATGCATTTATATTAAAGTTAATATTACGATCTAGCCGAGAATAAAATTTCAAATTTATATAGCCCTGGGAAATTTTATTAGTACCTCCGATGCCTTTGACTTCGTTAGTATGTGTAGTTTCCTTGTCCGATTTACTCGACGCGAATACGTTGCCACCTTCGAAATGTAATAACGTATGATGTCTGCTGGCACACTCGTTACACACGGAACTAGAATTGCATTTAGAAACTAAATGTCTATCGCTTAGACAATTTAAACATAAGTTGTTCGTCTTTACTATTCTATAACGTTCGCTGGGTGAATGTTTACGGAAGGTCGCACAATTATACAAATTACCGTGTTGTTTATTTTTACATAGAACACAGGCGCTATGAGGCGATGTAGGCGCAGCAGTTACGTACGTCAGAGACCCAGCAGTCCTAGTTGATGAGATCTGGCTGCGATCGACACATTTCTTAACTTCTTGTTTGATATTCGAGGAGCGCTGTATCACTTTAATTTCATCTCGTACAAAGGATGCTAATAAGTCGAATGACGGCAACTCAGAGCTACGATGCTCCATTTCAAACGCACGCACGGTGTTCGAATCTAGTTTCTTTAAGGCGATATGGAGAAACACCACGTCCATAAGGTCATAAAATTTCAGGTCCTTGAGCGCAGCCACCGATGCTACAAATTTATCTAAAAACTACTCTAAGCCAGTGATGTTCGCGGATGATATTGCTTTAAGATCGAATATCTGGTCCAAATATGAAGAGGCTAACTTTTGCTTATTTTCATATTTGTTTTTAAGCGTTTCAAATATTAACGAATAATTGTTTGTTGTTCGTGTGAAGCCCGGACAAATGGACTTTGCCCTATCACTCAATTCACTAATTAAATAATACAATCTTTCAGCGTCCGATAACGATGGATTATTATGTATGGTGTTTTAAAAGCTATTAATAAACAACGGCCAAGTTTTAATATCTCCATTGAATACCGGAATATCTATGGGGGGTAATCTAAGTGATTCACGTGGGCGTACCTGGATTTCTGGTTTTGCTTCGCTTTGGGCTGGAGACTGTAAGAGTCCTTTTTATGCGACACAACATATCTTCAAATGATAGAAGTGGTTGATAGTTCACTGTATGCTTAGGGTCGATTTGTAATTCTAAACTATTAATTTTGTCTAATATATTTTCGTAATCCAATCGCAAAGAGTCCACCGTTTCGATTTCACATAAAAACGTTTTCCGTACTGAATCTACGTTAATATTTTTTATGTGATCACTTATATATTGTATACGTGAAAAGAGTACGTCCCTAACCGTCCTAACTGCCATCTTAAATCACTATAATTAGTATTAGATTAACCACAAACAATCGTACAACGCTGGAGGATGAACACAATGCGATACAACTATATCTCAAAACACGCTATTGTCTTATCGTGCCGTATTACGTCGTTAAATTGAACACGTTTTTTTTGAAGGTAACTTTGCAATCAAACGAGATAACGCGCGTCGACTAGATAAGAATTTAAAACTCGTATAATTTTTTACAAATAGTGGGTAGGATAAATAAAATTAAGCGGATCTAACTATTTAAATAAATAAGTAGATTTACTTATGCGAATAAACTAACCAAATGTTAAATTTAAACTAAACAAAACTACATAAATCTATCCAATATTAAATTAGAGGGCATTGTCTAAGGAATTAGTTCAGCAGGTCGACTCGATGAGGCTACAAAGCACCAGTTCCAAATCCGGCTCGAAGGACCAGAGAAATGGTTAGGCGGCGGGCCTTAAGGTTCCCGAGTTCAATTCCCCGGTCGAGCCTTGACCCTATTACGCGAGACGTTATACTAGATGGACTGTGTACGCGGGAAGCTTCTTATGCCTCAACAAGATGGCGGATGTGGCATGCAGTTCCTTGACAATGCACTCGCTCTTCCGAAATCTATTGCTTGCCAAGGTTATGAAGGAATCCTACTTGAGCACGTTAGGAGAAATGAAATGGGGCGGGTTAACTAACAAACAAATGCTCAAGCAGGAAATGAATTACAGGAAGAAAACACTTACCGGGGTGTGACTTCGATGCGACTGAGGCGCTCCGTTGCGGTGATGCGACGTGAGGTGGGTCTTCTGGGGCGCCCCAGAGATGTGATACAAGCCAGTCATGTGAAGGAAGAGAGCGGTGCGCGACGATAACTCACACTATCTGAGGCGGTTACTCCTGGAGCGCGACTGCTCCAGGTGATGCGGTTCAGACTAGCGGCGCGTGGCATTCCTTCTTATATATATATAATAAATATTAAATATTAAATTATATATATTAAATTAATAATTATGAAAAACGAATGAATTTAATATAAAAAAAGAAATTGAAACGGTGTCCGCACGCGTGGTGTCATATTGTAGTACGCGACAGGTCGACACGGCAATTTACTAGTGATATACTAGTAATGTGGCATCACGTACGATGTGGTAGTTTATTTCGATAGTTTTTTTTGCTACGCAACAAAATAAGAGCAAAATTAAAATAATTAATTTATAGTTCATTGTAATGAAAACGAAAAAATATTTTAATTATCACAATCAATATAAAATGAACTCATACTATCATCGCTACAAGCACTTAGTGACTCTTCGTCATTAGTTTCTCCGACTTCTATAATAAAATCTTCCATTACATTTTCCTTTGCTACTACCCATTTTTGAAAATTCTCGCCATTCATTTGTCCACGATAGTCACCGGTAGTGGTTCTGGCCTTAAATATCAAAGAAACCGCCGGTAGAAATCCGTTTTTTCCTGTTGCATTGACTACTATGAGTCTATTTTCGGAGCTAGTTTCTATGATAATTCCTTTGATCCAGTTATTTGACAACACTTTTTGACAGTTAAATTATTGTCCACTCACGTTTTTTTCTAATAAAAAATGTTTCTTATATTATGTTGTCAGAATTCTTTAATTTTCTTTAAATATTGAGAACCTTTGAAAACTATATTTGGTTTTTCCATCAAAACAGATCATGTGGTTTGACACCGACGCCACCTGTGGCTCATTTTTTCAAGAGCTGTTGTAACGTACGAACATCCTAAGGTTTTCCTTATACGCTATGTTTTTGCGTAACGTAACAAGTAGCTTGGGATATGTCGGAACGATTTTCTTTTGTAAATAAAATTCTGTTATAATTTTATGAATTGCTGTACGATCAAAATAATTGTCTACACAAATTTGTTGGCCTGCTTTCTTTCGTTTTGTGGGTGTTTTATTTATCGGCTCCTGCTAATTTTGATTTGGAGCCCTATCCAATGTTTGATTTACAGGGTATTGATAATAATTGTTTTTCCGTTCAATGTCACAATTTTTTAATACATTTCTGAATAGTGCTCGTGCTTGAGAATTAACTATTGGCTTTTTTGTTTTAACACATGACGAGGAAGTGACCGAAATCATTTTATTACACAACAACAAAGAACAAAAATAAGCGAGATTGATATCAATAAACGCGGTCGACGCGGTCTCTTCCAGCGCTAAGGCAAAGAAAATATACACTACGCGAAGCTAAGGCTAAGATAGCGCGGGCAATGTGCAGGTATGCGGGGTGTCCCCTCCTCCGCCCACCGGCTCATACCCCGATTGCCTATGAAATTGCCGTTTTTTATGAAATAACTTAAAGTTATTTTGTCTATATTTTTATTTCTATTAATCAAAGTTGTCAATCGATGCATTTTTTCCAACGCAGTGGTAGTTTATTGATGTTCTTCTTGTGGAAATCGGTTGGACGGGAGGTAATAAATTTTTCAAAGGCATTTGTCCTGTCTCTCGGTATTGAATTTGTTTCTCGCCAAAAAGTTATCCAAATTCTGTAAAAAGTGGAAGTCCGTAGGCGCAAGGTCTGGTGAGTACAGTGGATGATAGAGAGCTTCTAACCTCAGCTCTTGTAACTGGGAGACCGTCTGTTGTCAAGTGTGAGGTCGCGCGGCTCTGAATTTCTAAAACGGAAGCGGGCAAATAACGGGTCAACACCTGTTGTTTTGTTCGTTTGTATTTTGTAGTATTCGCTCCATAAACGCCGTTGATGTTGCGTACCGCTTGTGCCACGTTGCTGCCACGACGGAACTTATATTCCATAATTACTCGAATTTTTAACGTATCCATGATAACGAAAAAGATTTAAATATCATAAAAACATAACGCTAATCGATAAATAAATGACTACTTTGAAAAAAAATATCATGCTTTTAAAATAAAACTAATTTGAATATAAAATTCTTACTCAAACAGATATTATTTAGAATTGAAATGAACGGTACTGCAAAACGACATATTCATAGGTAAAGATCTACTATTAGAATTAAATTAGTAACTAGTGTCAAAAAATATTAAATAAATTAAACAAGGAATAATAAATTGTGTAAAGGTTTGTAAGATGATGCTCTTAAGAGGTTTTGAGTGACGCTTAATAGAATATGACATAATCATCAGACTAGTCTTTGCATTGGAGCATGGCGCGGATGACAGGATGACAGGTCACTAGAACGTTAGTTGCGCGCGTTTGCAAGGTACGGCAAAATTTTTAACAATGAGAAAATAACACTGGATTTGTTTTTATTAATTTTCTCTATTTTATTATGATTATTAAAATATCATAAACTTTAAAAATCTTACTTAATGTAGTTTTTTTACTTATAAAATTATAAAAGTTGATGTCAATGATCGAAAGTAAAAAAATATAAACTCAACTGGAAATTACAAAACGGCTGACAGGTACTTCATAAAAAGTGCTAGACACTAGAATAGATTATAATGTACTGATTGTACTATATTGCCAGGTCTTCCGTTTTGCGTCAGACGCCACGATATGTATTGAAGTCGTCAATTCGACCAGTATTTATTATTTTCTTTCACTAGTAACTAGTACAGTTCCTGACTTAAGTAATGTGGCTTAAATCAGTACATTTAGTAAATTCTCGTGGGTTAATTTTTCCAATAGTCAATTTCCTCAAGCGGTTGTAGGTACTGTTGTTTTCATTAAATAGGATGACATTATGCGTGCGATGCATTGACCTCTATATATACAGGTACCCTGGGCTGGCTGAACATATAAAACGCGTGTGCCGATTTGAAGCGCCAACCTTTTCCGGTTCGGGAACTAAAATTGAAATAGTATGCCAAAGTCTGTTGTCTTATTTAAATATTATCTCTGTAAGTAAAAAGCGATAGTATTTTATGTGGTTTAATTGTGAATACAATACAACAACATATAGTTATCAAATGTTTATTAATTAACAGGATTCGTACAGAACCTAGACTAAAATTATGCCTTAAAAGTATAAATATTTTGAATTGGCGTCCTAAAGAAAATTATCTTTGTTCTAAACATTTCAAAGACGACTTTTTATTAGACTTTAGAAACGCATCACTTTCAAAAAGTGTAGTATACAAATAATATTTTCTGGTAGTACCAGTATCATTAAGTAAAAAAGTATTAGATTAATTATTATTTTGAATGTTTTTTATTTCTTCTCTTCTAATTTTCCCCTAAACTTAAGGGCCATAGCCAAGTGTAGAAAGGTGGCCTGATGATAAGTTTGTGTTTACAAGACGGAAATTTGTTAAATCTGTTTAAATATGACCATAAAACTATATAAGAATTACTGAGTTTGCGTGAGTTTATGTGACAAATAGCTCCTTCCTGAATTGGTTTACGTCTTTTCATGGCGACAGGGGGAGGGGGGTTAGTAGCCGTGACTCGGCAACTTATGCTAAAAATAGGGGACTCACATGGCTGACCGAGGCTGACCCGAGGTGGTCAATCTGAGTGGGTATGGTGTTTGGTGATCCAATACTCGACTATCTTCAGACGTGGTTCTGCACTGCTGGCCGTATGAGGAAGCTAAAAGTCGTTTAGCGAGCTATGTAGAGGGCTATGCTCGGGGTTCCTCCGTGTGATAAACTTAAGAATGAGGATATCCGCAGTAGAACCAGAGTGACCGACGTCGCCCAACGGATTAGTAAGCTGAAGTGGCAATAGGCCGGCCATATAGTTTGAAGAACCGACCGATGGAGAATGAAAGGAGTTGATAGATGCAGGTGGCTCAGGACCGCGTTCAGCAGTGGACCTGTGAAGGGCCCTAATGATGATGAATGATGATGGCATTATATAAATATGGTACGTAAATAGAACAAAAGTTACGGGTAGAGGCCTAACCGTAACGTCCATTTTATTTATTTAGGTATAGGTACTATTATTAGTTCCGTGGACGTTCACTTCTGCTGTCAGCGCCAAAATGACGCAAATCAAATCACTTCCTTATGTCGCGTTGTATAGCTAGTCCATATATAGAGACCAGTGGTGCTATGCAACGAACTGGGCTTTGAAGTTACAATTTGGTGATGAATGAATGTGTTTGTGTGTGTGTTTTTGAAGTGAATGGATTGTGAGTTTCATGAGATTAAATACTTTTTTAGAATAACATTAAAATGAATCATTCAGAAATTTCAGAATCTGCAACGATAATTAATCGTTCATCAAGTTCTGATTTTCTGAAAACTCGTACCTTGAAAAGCTGCAGCTTTAGCTAACGCCGTACTGAAAATAACAGGTGTTTCAAGTCGTTTTATTTATTTTGATGTGAATATAAATGTTGCAAGTAACGTAAAATAGAAGTAACTAAAATGACATAACTTGTTGGCAACATTGTCATTTTATTTATAAAGAAATATATGTTTCGGATGTAATTTTCAATAATCATTAAGTTTTGCTTTGCTTAGTGTATCGTTAATCGACTTTTTAAATCGATTTAAAATTTTCCATCTCTAAATACGCTAAAAAGAAAGCTGTCACTCGCACCAATTTATAACGCAAAGCCTATAGTGGTTTTTCACCGGACAGGCTGAAATTATCAATAGTTACAAGTAGATAACGTATACATTCGTACGTTAGCTGTAGATTTCGTTTTTATTCTTTTAACATTTATCAACAGGACATTTACATGACATTACCGACTAACAATGGTACTCGGCTCCAACTAGTTGTTTTTCTCTTGAATAAAAGCACGTGATAGACACAGAAAGTGATGACGGCTGGGATCGATACACGAGTTGCTCGCATTTTGTGATATTTGCAGCGAGCGCACAGCCCCTGAGCTACCACAGCTCATGTTCATGAGAGGGTATTTTATTTCACGCTATAATTAAAAAATAAACATCTTCAATTTTGCAATGACAATAAAAAAAAGCCTGAAGCCTTATGTCGCATTACTATATGACACAAGATTGTCAAATGAATCATTTATTTTTTGTAACCTTTATCAGCCTGTAAAAATTTACTGCAAAACATTGACCTCACTTTTGTAGGGGTGATTTGCCATAATTGCCACGAATGGCAGGTAGATTGAAAATCGCAACAGAAGACGTCTAGCACCTTTAACGTTTCTGCCCGAAGCCAGTATGAATATTTTTTATCTGGCTCTGACATAACCGTACGTTATAAAATATGTTTACAACCTAATCGGACCATTTTATATTGAAAGCCATTAGATTTTTCTGTTGTTTCCCATAGGGTTGCCCACACGTACCACAACCACACCACATCACAGCAACAAAATCAAAATGTAGTGAGTGCCGCTGCAGCCTTTTGCAGTTGCGTTTTCCGTTACAACCCTAGTCGTGGTGTCGATGTAATGTTTTGTTTGGGATTGGGCCGGCCGCTAGTTCCGTAGTGGTTGCATCTTGGTTGCGTTGTGGTCGGTATCACTCACGTAGTCGAAAATGACGGCAAGATGTGGTACATGTAAATTGTACTATTCATTTCCAATACAAAATGCGGCCGCCCATATATTGTGGGTGTAGTTGTGGTGTGGTTGTGGTTGGGACACGCGTAGGTAGACCTACTGTCACCTGTTACTGCACCCCGGGACGTAACGAAGTGATTGAACCATTTATACTGCCACTACACGGCAAACAAATCATCGTCTACTCCCTCACATTGAAATGCAAGAAACACTATATTTTTATAAATTAAATTGATTTTTAGCTCCTTTCTCAGTTTCCTTTTCACATTATTTAATTATATGATTGTTGCATATCAACGCTATTTGCAGAATCTTTGGTGTTTATCATGCATGCACCTAATCGGTTTTATGCTGAAATAACTCCTAATAAGTATAAAATTATTTCTGTTTCAGTTGAAATGAAACCGTTATGAAATATAATTAGTTAGGTCCAAAGTATCGAAATTTCGAAACAAATAAATTACAAACAAAGATTATATTATGCGAACGAAGTTGCGAGCACAGCTGGTCAATAAATAAAAATAAAAGATGTTGTTAATACCAATTGAAAATTGCTTTAAAAATTTATACCGTGCTGAATTTATACAAAACTATTATAATAAATAAAAATATTTCATTTCGACCATCATGAATCATATTTGCTAGTAATATCTTAAACCAATTTTTATAGTAAAAAAAATTAAAGCCTACTTAACCTTGTGGCCGTGGAAGGAGAAGGGGAGATCTCCCGCCGGGCAGGGTGTTCTGCCCGTGGAGCGGCCAACACTCCGTGTGATAGTTCAGAGATGTTCTATATATACTGTTTATGATTCGGAATGTTGATAGCATGATTTTAGGCTTCGGTGTATTTCGCTTGCGGCGTGACGACAGCGTCGCCACATCACCCCCTGCTAAGACCAGAGGTCGATAGTGCAGCCTCGTTGCCGAAGAATGTGCAAGTGCCAGTAGATTGCCTTGTAGTCTACTGTGAGTCGAGAAGAAGCCAAGTAATCTGCGAAAGTGCCGTGAAGCAGAGGCGAGCAGTAAGGCTCAGAGCCGTGCCGAACACTGTATAGCTCAGAGAGTAGCTTGAAGGAACAGGAAGCATTATTATTCCAGTGCTGCGATGAACCTTGTGAAGCTAGATGGCTTGCAGGATAAGAAGACTGCGGACGATATCTGCTCGGGAGCGAATGGGTGGGGTATTCTATGACGATGGTGAAGCTTGAAGTTTCCGAAGGTTGTTTGGTTGCGTGTTCAAATCACGTTGGATAGTCGCCACTGTGGCCGTAGAAGGGAAAAGGGGAGATCTCCCGCCGGGCAAGGTGTTCTGCCCGGGGAGCGGCCAACGCTCCATGTGATAGTTCGGAGATGTTCTAATTATACTGTTTGTGATTCGAAATGTTGATAGCGTGATTTTAGGCTTCGGTGTATTTCGCTTGCGGCGCGACGACAATGCCGCCACAACTTAAAATAGAAAGGATTTGATATCATATGAACCACACAGCAATGGTTCAACTACATACAATCCAACCAGTCAGAAAACGTTCACAGGATGCTACTGTACCTGGCCCGGACTCTGCGCAACAAAAATGTGCAGCGCTATCGCAAAGTAGTGTAAAAACAGTCTACACGCGCGTCGGCGAACATCCCTAACGCGCTACAAATTGGGGCAATCCCATCAGCAGCCTGAATGCATTATTATACTGTACATGTTTTTGCGTGTAGAAAATGTCAATAATCCAAGCAGTTTTTTTATAGAAATTAAGATGACTAGAGTAGATGAAATGTCTTGTTACCAGTAAAGAGGGTACTCGGGTCTCGTCACTCACTATACAAAATACAGTTGCTTTTTCACGCTGGTGTCCTGCGCAAGCGTGGTCCTTTTGCGATCTTGCCAATCCATTGATGATGCAGCCATTTACGCTGCAGCAAGGCTTTACCATATACACGTTAAATACAAAAATCTTGAGTTTTATTTACAGTTCTGTAGTGTATTTAAAAAGTTTATTTTGTTAGGCGAAGTAACCTTAATAAAGAAACCTTAATTGAAGTTGGCAAGTAGATTTGTATTATCAGTCTTTATTGATAGTGATCTTATCGTACGTACAAAATTTGCCATTTGATCTCCGAAATAATTTAATTACGGCCGCTATCTCAAAAGTTGAGATCAATGGTTTAAGTTGCTTTTGGAAACGCAGGGCGGTTAAGCGTAAAATTTCAGTAATTTAGACGAACGTTTAATTTAAAACATTAAGAAAATATTGAAACTCCGTAAGTTTCCCATTTTTTTCTATTTTTACAAGCCAGTTTCATTCGGTTAAATATTTTCTACTTGTATTTTCTCTAGTACCACAGTAATGACTTTGTTAAATAAATTCGAGTCGGACTTTTTACCATAAATAAGTGCAAAAATGATAAAAATAATATGTGCGTGTGATAGAGGCTTGAGAGTATTTATTAGTCCATATCGTTCCATGGACACAGAGTAAAGAGTAAGGCTATGGGTATCATATGAGGTTACTACGGGAAGTACTAACGAGATCGCATAGCTACCGATAGATGGCGGTATAACTAACTCGTTTTCGCCAGACGATAAATAATCAGACTGATAACAGGCGAGCAACATCCAGGTAGTGAGATACCTGGTATCTAATTTACGTGTGCAAAGCGTGGCGATTATGGAAAACTCACAAAAACGTAGGGAGGTGGGCAATGACAGATTACTTTACTAAGTTGATGAATTCAATTTAAAAAATTTAAAAAGTTTTCGGAATAGGGTACTAATCAACGACATATAGATATGCGTTCTTTCTTTCGAATCTTAAATTCGTTAGTAGCCAAGGCCAGATAAATCTTTGATCTTAAAAGACGATTGTGTTGAAATAAAATATTTTACATATACTTATTCCAGAATATCATAGCGTTTCCAAAAACTTATTGAACAACCTAGTACAGTCCCTGAATGGACTCTTACGGGCTAAATAAGATGATGGAGAAAATCAATGAGCTGAACTGTCAACATTTCAGCCATCCATGACTTAGGTATCTACGTAGTTAAAGCACATGAAGGATGTTTTTAGGAACATAGTAAAGCAGCTTTTCCTCTCATAAACGATGGAACGGCCTTATGAGAGCGGTCAGCCTTCAACCAGTTTTAGATAAGCAGAAAGTTTATTATATTAAAAAAAAAAAAACTTTCAGTTAAAATTTAACTGAAAGTTTGTTTGATGAAAATCGTTGTAAGATAATCTAATCACCAGTGACTTTTTATTTATTTATAAGAAAATCTAAATGAACATCATGAGTTTTCACAACTGCTTACGTGTAAAATTTTGAGAATTTTTTTTATTTTAATTTTTTTATTGTAAAATATTATTATGTGTATTATACTTAAACATACTAATAATATTCTGTTAAATCTTTTCTTTATCGTTAATAAAATACTTGAAATTAATTAATGTCGACAATCCTGGCAAAGATTTAATTAATTAATTATAAAACATATTTTTATTTTTACAAAGCATTCATTTTTAGGTTACCAGAAATATAAATTTATTTAAGTATTATTTGACAACTCTAATTTTCAATTAAAATATTTAAATAGAGCTTTATTCACCACTGTTTTGTTATCGTTCACATTTTTATTAATATTTTCTGCTGAATCATAAAGTCGTTTAAATATTATCACTGCCTAATTTTCGGAACATTGTAAATGACAAATATGATATGTGTAATAGTAACTAAAGCAGAATAGTGTAAGTGCAGTTTTAGTCCTGTTTTTAACACTCCTTGTTATCAAAAATAGCTATTAACATAGAGAAAAAGCCATCCTCATAGACTTAAAAATAGTTAAATCATTTCACATTCTGAACTCTCTGCCAAGACATATCATAAGATACATAAGAATTAAAGCTCCCGACTTTTGAATGTGAAAAAATTTTATACTTTTTAGTTTTCGGAAGTCGCCTTTTTGCTTTTAATTAAAAGTTCTACTTTTTTCTTACAATTTTTAGTTGACTACAGAATATTATGCGTATTGTTAGTAATAAAGGGATGACGTTTGGATCTTAAATGTAGTCCTAAACTGCTCGCTCTATGTGAAAGCTAAAGGTCCAACTATAGAGAAGGCTACACTCGGAGTTTCTCTATGTAATACTTAGAAACAGGGATATACGCAGTAGCATCTGAGTCACCTACATAGCGCAACGTCTCATTATGCTGAAGCGACATGAGGACATCCACATAAGAGTAGCTAAACAACCGTCAACCGATGGGAAAGAAAGGTTCTCGCGAAAATGTAAACTAAAAGAAGGGGTGGTAAGCTAAGTGTAAGATGGACGCCCAATAGATGGTGAAGAAAAATAGTGACGACCTGATATTATTATACAGAAATTCAATGGTTGGCAAGTGGTTTTGGCCCATTCTTTGTTACATTCATTGGGGCCTATTTTCAGCTGTGGACTTGTGATGGCCTTTAGTGTAGTAATATCACAATATGAATATTTTCTTAACAGTTACCTAAAAAACCCTACTCATATCTTATTTTGCGAACCTTAGATGTTGAATTTTTTACCCTCATTTATAAGAAATAACTGCTGAATTACATCCTTTTTAATAAAATGAATCATCGAAATCGTTTTACAATTGATAAAGATATGGCGTAACATAAATACGTAAAAGACATATACAGTCTTACTGTAAACGCTTACCTAAAATACTGTCAGTTGGAAACCATAACGAGCTTCAAGAAATTTTTGTACGATAGAAGTTAAATCAAATTAACGAGAACCTACTCATAAATGTACCCCTTAATGTGCACAAGAATAAAAGGGACAAAACAAAGTAATTTACTAGCATCCGGGATATATTAATCAGTATGATACTGGATTAATTCAAGTTTTTCCTTGTCTGATTAATTACGGTGTGTTCTCCTATGTAATATTTGTTATGTTACCTAACTAATGTTAACTATTGACGCGGACGTTTTTTATGATAAAATTTGCCCATATCTTCAAATAGTTCACTGTTGGATATGGCTTTTCATAGGGCTTTGACGTGAAAGGCACACTTACCTGGCAGATTGGCTATACAAAAGCTGAAGGTAGCCGGGATAACTATGACATTTTAACGTCAAAAATCTCAGTTCTCCCCGTGACCCTGGGTGCAGTAAAGCACCCGAAACGTCAGGAATTAAACAGAACTTGGGTTTAAAAATAAGTTAATTACGAGGGCGGCACTGAAAATTTCGGGAATCAAGGAAGTGACACTATTTAAAAACGTATTTATTGCATTTTAGAAGTATTCTCCGCGAAATTTGACACATTTTTCCATACGATGGAACCAATCATTGAAGCAACCATTCCATTCGGAAGTTGGGGTCTCCAAAATGGCCGTTTTGTAGGCGTCCACAGCTTCTTCAGGTGATGAAAATCTCTGTCCACGCAATTTATTCTTTATTTTAGGGAAAGTATAGAAATCATTAGGGCTTAGGTCGGGGCTGTACGGCGGATGGTCTAATAATTCTATGTTTTCTTGCTCTAAAAACTCTTTTGTTCTGTGTGCGGTGTGAGAACTCGCATTGTCGTGATGGAGGATGATGCGGCGGTTGCAGTTCTCTTTACGGAGTTCAGAAACGACCTATGGCAAACAAATGCTAGCATACCATTCTGCATTAACCGTTCTTTGTCTCTCAAGAGGAATAGTCGTAACATGGCCGGTTTTGGAGACAAACGTGGCCTCCATTTTCTTTTGCAACACTCCGTGAACGAACAATTTTTGTTGGCTTTAACTCATTTTCGAACACCCAAACTCGTGACTGGTTTTTTGTTTCGGGTTCGTACGCATATATCCAGGATTCTTCACCTGATGCGATGTTGTATACAGCATTTGAGGATCCTGCGTCGATTCTTTCGAGAGTTCTGACGCACCAAGTAACGCGAGCCGCTTTTTGCTCTTCACAGAGCGAATGCGGTATTCATCGGGAAAACAATTTTTTTACACGTAATTTTACATGAAACATTATTTGTATTTGACTCTTGCAAATGTATAAAGTTGCGTGAATTTCGCGGTATATCACATGTCGAACTTCCTCAATCAGCTTACGCACAGCATCAACGTTTTCTTGGGTGACTGCAGTTTTTGGACGACCTTGACGGGGATCATCACTAAGCTTGACACGTCCACGTTTAAATTCAGCAAACCAACGATAAATTGTGATTTTGGATGGGGCTTCATCACCAAATGCAGAAATCATTCGGTCAACACACTGTTTTTGTGTTAAACCACTTCGAAAGTCATAATAAATCATCGCTCTTGAATTTTCTCGAGTCAATTCCATTTTCTCAACGACTAACAAGTTTGTCAAAACCTTGTGACAAGACCGAGAATCTTTTTTTAAATAAATAAATGGTATTCGATTTTTTAAAACCAAGGAGTTTTCAATTAAAAAGATTATAATATGACAGGAACAGTTGAAATATTCCATTTTCGATACTTTTAGTGCAGCTTAGGTAAAAGCGATAAAATTCGTATAAATAGTTTTATTCTACAAAATAGAGTCACATTAGGAATTTTATATCTATCTTGAACGTGTGTTATAGCAATTAATTAGAAAGAAAAAATGTAAAGAAAATGTACTTATTGAAACAAACACCCAACATACAACATGTTACATAAACATGATTAATCAGCTTATAACTACAAAACTAAATCCTAAATGTAATCAAAGAAACGCAATCATAACCTGTACGTGTTCGAATTTGTTATAAAGAAACTATACTCAGTTCAATTTCGTGGTATTATTCACGATATTAATTTTGGGTACGCCCTCTCACTCCACTCACAACTACAATTATTTTTTCTTCCATAAACATAATGTAAGTAAAAAAGGAAGATATATATTATAGTCTGTGTATGCAGATACGGATTTTATAAAAATCACATTGTAAGCTAATGACGGCTGATATTCTTCCGCTCTACAGATGTCGCTAGTTGTCACTAAGGTGAAGTTTTTGTTATACAATGACATATAATTGATAATTTAGTTTTTTATTTAAAACTTATTAGTTTATAAGTTTCTAGAGTATTATATTAATACATAAAACAACACATCAGTGGTTTGCTTTTGAATGATTTGCACATTTTAACTCTTTTATTTTAATTTTTCTACTTGTATAAATATATTTGATTTGTTTTATGTTTTTAATCTAATTAATATAAAATATAACTAATAAGAAATATATGTTTCGGTTGTAATTTTCGATAATCATTAAGTTTGGCTTTGCTTAGTGTATCGTTAATCTACTTTTTAAATCGATTTAAAATTTTCCATCTCTAGATACGCTAAAAAGCAAGCTGTCACTCGCAACAATTTATAACGCAAAGCCTATAGTGGTTTTTCACCGGACAGGCTGAAATTATCAATAGTTACAAGTAGATAACGTATACATTCGTACGTTAGCTGTAGATTTCGTTTTTATTCTTTTAACATATATCAACAGAACATTTAAATGACATTACAGACCAACAATGGTACTCGGCTCCAACTAGTTGTTTTTCTCTTGAATAAAAGCACGTGATAGACACAGAAAGTGATGACGGCTGGGATCGATACACGAGTTCCTCGCATTTTGTGATATTTGCAGCGAGCGCACAGCCCCTGAGCTACCACAGCTCATGTTCATGAGAGGGTATTTTATTTCACGCTATAATTAAAAAATAAACATCTTTAATTTTACAATGACAATAAAAAAAGACTGAAGACTTATGTCGCATTACTATATGACACAAGATTGTCAAAATAATCATTTATTTTTTGTAACCTTCATCAGCCTGTAAAAATTTACTGCAAAACATTGACCTCACTTTTGTAGGGGTGATTTGCCATAATTGCCACGAATGGCAGGCAGATTGAAAATCGCAACAGAAGACGTCCAGCACCTTTAACGTTTCTGCCCGAACCCAGTATGAATATTTTTTATCTGGCTCAGACATAACCGTACGTTATAAAATATGTTTACAACCTAATCGGACCATTTTATATTGAAAGCCATTAGATTTTTCTGTTGTTTCCCATAGGGTCGCCCACACGTACCACAACCACACCACATCACAGCAACAAAATCAAAATGTAGTGAGTGCCGCTGCAGCTTTTTGCAGTTGCGATTTCCGTTACAACCCTAGTCGTGGTGTCGATGTAATGTTTTGTTTGGGATTGGGCCGGCCGCTAGTTCCGTAGTGGTTGCATCTTGGTTGCGTTGTGGTCGGTATCACTCACGTAGTCGAAAATGACGGCAAGATGTGGTACATGTAAATTGTACTATTCATTTCCAATACAAAATGCGGCCGCCCATATATTGTGGGTGTAGTTGTGGTGTGGTTGTGGTTGGGACACGCGTAGGTAGACCTACTGTCACCTGTTACTGCACCCCGGGACGTAACGAAGTGATGGAACTATTTATACTGCCACTATACGGCAAACAAATTATCGTCTACTCCCTCACATTGCAATGCAAGAAACCCTATATTTTTATAAATTAAATTGATTTTTAGCTCCTTTCTCAGTTTCCTTTTCACATTATTTAATTATATGATTGTTGCATATCAACGCTATTTGCAGAATCTTTGGTGTTTGTCATGCATGATCCTAATTCCGGTTTTATGCTGAAATAACTCCTAATAAGTATAAAATTATTGCTGTTTCAGTTGAAATGAAACCGTTATGAAATATAATTAGTTAGGTCCAAAGTATCGAAATTTCGAAACAAATAAATTACAAACAAAGATTATATTATGCGAACGAAGTTGCGAGCACAGCTGGTCAATAAATAAAAATAAAAGATGTTGTTAATACCAATTGAAAATTGCTTTAAAAATTTATAACGTGCTGAATTTATACAAAACTATTAAATAAATAAAAATATTTTATTTCGACCATCATGGATCATATTTGCTAGTAATATCTTAAACCAATTTTTATAGTCAAAAAAAATTTAAAGCCCACTTAACCTTGTGGCCGTGGAAGGAGAAGGGGAGATCTCCCGCCGGGCAGGGTGTTCTGCCCGGGGAGCGGCCAACACTCCGTGTGATAGTTCGGAGATGTTCTATATATAATGTTTATGATTCGGAATGTTGATAGCATGATTTTAGGCTTCGGTGTATTTCGCTTGCGGTGTGACGACAGCGTCGCCACATCACCCCCTGCTAAGACCGGAGGTCGATAGTGCAGCCTCGTTGCCGAAGAATGTGCAAGTGCCAGTAGATTGCCTTGTAGTCTGCTGTGAGTCGAGAAGAAGCCAAGTAATCTGCGAAAGTGCCGTGAAGCAGAGGCGAGCAGTAAGGCTCAGAGCCGTGCCGAACACTGTATAGCGCAGAGAGTAGCTTGAAGGAACAGGAAGCATTATTATTCCAGTGCTGCGATGAACCTTGTGAAGCTAGATGGCTTGTAGGATAAGAAGACTGCAGACGATATCTGCTCGGGAGCGAATGGGTGGGGTATTCTATGATGATGATGAAGCTTGAAGTTTCCGAAGGTTGTTTGATTGCGTGTTCAGATCACGTTGGATAGTCACTACTGTGGCCGTAGAAGGGAAAAGGGGAGATCTCCCGCCGGACAGGGTGTTCTGCCCGGGGATCGGCCAACGCTCCATGTGATAATTCGGAGATGTTCTATACATACTGTTTGTGATTCGAAATGTTGATAGCGTGATTTTAGACAGCGCCGCCACAACTTAAAATAGAAAGGATTTGATATCATATGAACCACACAGCAGTGGTTCAACTACATACAATCCAACCAGTCAGCAAACGTTCACAGGATGCTACTGGACCTGGCCCGGACTCTGCGCAACAAGAATGTGCAGCGCTATCGCAAAGTAGTGTAAAAACAGTCTACACGCGCGTCGGCGAACATCCCTAACGCGCTACAAATTGGGGCAGCGCCATCAGCAGTCTGAATGCATTATTATACTGTACATATTTTTGCGTGTGGAAAATGTCAATAATCCAAGCAGTTTTTTTTTATAGAAATTAAGATGACTAGAGTAGATGAAATGTCTTGTTACCAGTAAAGAGGGTACTCGGGTCTCGTCACTCACTATACAAAATACTGCTGCTTTTTCACGCTGGTGTTCTGCGCAAGCGTGGTCCTTTTGCGATCTTGCCAATCCATTCATGATGCAGCCATTTACGCTGCAGCAAGGCTTTACCATATACACGTTAAATACAAAAATCTTGAGTTTTATTTACAGTTCTGTAGTGTATTTAAAAAGTTTATTTTGTTAGGCGAAGTAACCTTAATAAAGAAACCTTAATTGAAGTTGGCAAGTAGATTTGTATTATCAGTCTTTATTGATAGTGATCTTATCGTACGTACAAAATTTGCCATTTGATCTCCGAAATAATTTAATTACGGCCGCTATCTCAAAAGTTGAGATCAATGGTTCAAGTTGCTTTTGGAAACGCAGGGCGGTTAAGCGTAAAATTTCAGTAATTTAGACGAACGTTTAATTTAAAACATTAAGAAAATATTGAAACTCCGTAAGTTTCCCATTTTTTCTATTTTTACAAGCCAGTTTCATTCGGTTAAATATTTTCTACTTGTATTTTCTCTAGTACCACAGTAAAGACTTAGTTAAATAAATTCGAGTCGGACTTTTTACTATAAATAAGTGCAAAAATGATAAAAATAATATGTGCGTGTGATAGAGGCTTGAGTGTATTTATTAGTCCATATCGTTCCATGGACACAGAGTAAAGAGTAAGGCCATGGGTATCATATGAGTTTACTACGGGAAGTACTAACGAGATCGCATAGCTACCGATAGATGGCGGTATAACTAACTCGTTTTCGCCAGACGATAAATAGACGCCAGACTGATAACAGGCGAGCTACATCCAAGTAGTGAGGTACCTGGTATCTAATTTACGTGTGCAAAGCGTGGCGATTATGGAAAACTCACAAAAACGTAGGGAGGTGGGCAATGACAGAACTTATTAAGTTGATGAATAAGTTTTCGGAATAGGGTACTAATCAACGACATATGGATATGCGTTCTTTCTTTCGAATCTTAAATTCGTTAGTAGCCAAGGCCAGATAAATCTTTGATCTTAAAAGACGATTGCGTTAAAAAAAATATTTTACATATACTTATCACAGAATATTATTGCGTTTCCAAAAACTTATTGATCAACCTAGTACAGTCCCTGTGATAATAAGTGTAATAGTAACTAAAGCAGAATAGTGTAAGTGCAGTTTTAGTCCTGTTTTTAACATTCCTTGTTATCAAAAATACCTATTAACATACAGAAAAAGCCATCCTCATAGACTTAAAAATAGTTAAATCATTTCACATTCTGAACTCTCTGCCAAGACATATCATAAGATGCATAAGAATTAAAGCTCCCGACTTTCGAATGTGAAAATATTTTATACTTTTTAGTTTTCTGAAGTCGCCTTTTGCTTTTAATTAAAAGTTCTACTTTTTTCTTACAATTTTTAGTTGACTACAGAACATTATGCGTATTGTTAGTAATAAAGGGATGACGTTTGGATCTTAAATGTAGTCCTAAACTGCTCGCTCTATGTGAAAGCTAAAGGTCCAACTATAGAGAAGGCTACACTCGGAGTTTCTCTATGTAATACTTAGAAACAGGGATATACGCAGTAGCATCTGAGTCACCTACATAGCGCAACGTCTCATTATGCTGAAGCGACATGAGGACATCCACATAAGAGTAGTTAAACAACCGTCAACCGATGGGAAAGAAAGGTTCTCGCGAAAATGTAAACTAAAAGAAGGGGTGGTAAGCTAAGTGTAAGATGGACGCCCAATAGATGGTGACGAAAAATAGTGACGACCTGATATTATTATACAGAAATTCAATGGATGGCAAGTGGTTTTGGCCCGTTCTTTGTTACATTCATTGGGGCCTATTTTCAGCTGTGGACTTGTTCTTAACAGTTACCTAAAAAACCCTACTCATATCTTATTTTGCGAACCTTAGATGTTGAATTTTTTTACCCTCGTTTATAAGAAATAACTGCTGAATTACATCCTTTTTAATAAAATGAATCATCGAAATTGTTTTACAATTGATAAAGATATGGCGTAACATAAATACGTAAAAGACATATACAGTCTTACTGTAAACGCTTACCTAAAATACTACCAGTTGAAAACCATAACGAGCTTCAAGAAATTTTTGTACGATAGAAGTTAAATCAAATTAACGAGATCCTACTCATAAATGTACCCATGAATAAAAGGGACAAAACAAAGTAATTTACTAGCATCCGGGATATATTAATCAGTATGATACTGGATTAATTCAAGTTTTTCCTTGTCTGATTAATTACGGTGTGTTCTCCTATGTAATATTTGTTATGTTACCTATCTAATGTTAACTATTGACGCGGACGTTTTCTATGATAAAATTTTCCCATATCTTCAAACAGTTCCCTGTTGGATATGGCTTTTCATAGGGCTTTGACGTGAAAGGCACGCTTACCTGGCAGATTGAATATACAAAAGCTGAAGGTAGCCGGGATAACTATGACATTTTAACGTCAAAAATCTCAGTTCTCCCCGTGACCCTGGGTGCAGTAAAGCACCCGAAACGTCAGGAATTAAACAGAACTTGGGTTTAAAAATAAGTTAATTACGAGGGCGGCACTGAAAATTTCGGGAATCAAGGAAGTGACACTATTTAAAAACGTATTTATTGCGTTTTAGAAGTATTCTCCGCGAAATTTGACACATTTTTCCATACGATGGAACCAATCATTGAAGCAACCATTCCATTCGGAAGTTGGAGTCTCCAAAATGGCCGTTTTGTAGGCGTCCACAGCTTCTTCAGGTGATGAAAATCTCTGTCCACGCAATTTATTCTTTATTTTAGGGAAAGTATAGAAATCATTAGGGCTTAGGTCGGGACTGTACGGCGGATGGTCTAATAATTCTATGTTTTCTTGCTCTAAAAACTCTTTTGTTCTGTGTGTGGTGTGAGAACTCGCATTGTCGTGATGGAGGATGATGCGGCGGTTGCAGTTCTCTTTACGGAGTTCAGAAACGACCTATGGCAAACAAATGCTAGCATACCATTCTGCATTAACCGTTCTTTGTCTCTCAAGAGGAATAGCCGTAAAATGGCCGGTTTTGGAGACAAACGTGGCCTCCATTTTTTTTTGCAACACTCCGTGAACGAACAATTTTTGTTGGATTTAACTCATTTTCGAACACCCAAACTCGTAACTGGTTTTTTGTTTCGGGTACGTACGCATATATCCAGGATTCTTCACCTGATGCGATGTTGTATACAGCATTTGAGGATCCTGCGTGGAATCTTTTGAGAGTTCTGACGCAGCAAGTAACGCGAGCCGCTTTTTGCTCTTCACAGAGCGAATGCGGTATTCATCGGGAAAACAACTTTTTTACACCTAATTGTACATGCAAGATTATTTGTATTTGACTCGTGCCAATGTCTGAAGTTGCCTGAATTTCGCGGTATGTAACATGTCGAACGTCCTCAATCAGCTTACACACAGCATCAACGTTTTCTTGGGTGACTGCAGTTTTTGGACGACCTTGACGGGGATCATCACTAAGCTTGACACGTCCACGTTGAAATTCAGCAAACCAGCGATAAATTGTGGTTTTGGATGGGGCTTCATCACCAAATGCAGAAATCATTCGGTCAACACACTTTTATTGTGTTAAACCACTTCGAAAGTCATAATAAATCATCGCTCTTGAATTTTCTCGAGTCAATTCCATTTTCTCAACGACTAAACAAGTTTGTCAAAACCTTGTGACAAGACCGAGAATATTTTTTTAAATAAATAAATGGTATTCGATTTTTAAAACCAAGGAGTTTTTATTTAAAAAATTATAATATGACAGGAACAGTGGAAATATTCCATTCCCGATACTTTTAGTGCAGCTTAGGTAAAAGCGATAAAATTCGTATAAATAGTTTTATTCAACAAAATAGAGTCACATTAGGAATTTTATATCTATCTTGAACGTGTGTTATATATTAATTAGAAAGAAAAAATGGAAAGAAAATGTACTTATTGAAACAAACACCCAAAATACAACATGTTACATAAACATGATTAATCAGCTTATAACTACAAAACTAAATCCTAAATGTAATCAAAGAAACGCAATCATAACCTGTACGTGATCGAATTTGTTATAAAGAAACTATACTCAGTTCAATTTCGTGGTATTATTCACGATATTAATTTTCGGTACGCCCTCTCACTCCACTCACAACTACAATTATTTCTCCTTTCATAAACATTACGTAAGTAAAAAAGGAAGATATATATTATAGTCTGTGTATGCAGATACGGATTTTATAAAAATCTTACAAAATTTAAAATAATGACGGCTGATATTCTTCCGCTCTACAGATGTCGTTAGTTGTCACTAAAGCGAAGTTTTTGTTATACAATGACATATAATTGACAATTTAGTTTTAAATAAAAGTTTATAAGTTTCTAGAGTTTATAAGTTCGAAAAGTTTAGAAGTTAGAAAAGTTTATAAGTTTCAATTATATTAATACATAAAACAACGCATCAGTGGTTTGCTTTTGAATGTTTTGCACATTTTAACTCTTTTATTTTAATTTTTCTACTTGTATAAATATCTTTGATTTGTTTTATATTTTTAATCTAATTAATATAAAATATAACTAATAATACAGAGAGGAAGGAATGAACTATGTCAAATGTTGCACCTAATTTTTAAGTGGTGCCGCCCTTGGTGGCGGAAAAAATTGTCGATGCCCTCACTATATAATATGGACTAACATCCAGGCCGGGCAAAAATTTGTTGTGGTCCACGCAAGTAGTTGTCCCGAATAGAATTCTTCTTCTCGCGGCCTGAAGCTCTGTAGACAAACGCTTAGTTTCGGCGATACCGAACCGTCGCATTTTGTTTATTTATGTAGACGGTATAATAAGATATTTTGGTGTGCCACACACATACATCAGAAGGGTAGGCAGAAAGTTATTGCATTCTATATGTGAATTTTTATTATTAACTAAATAAGTTTTTTTATTCTAAAGTCATAGATTCCTTAATTACATATTCATTTATTGAAGACTGCACGTGGGTTGCAAAAACGTCTGCAGCTGACAACAACGTTTGTCAGTAACCAGTCTAGTGTATTTTCTCTTTCAATTAATTTTCTTTGTTTGTATTTTTTTCATTTTATTGAAACTAATACAATTATTTATTGAAAAAATATTTATTTGCAAGACGAACTTACGGTTTTATATCTATATTGAGTCATATTGGACTATGAGTGTGAGTGAATAGAGAGTGCATATGTGCTTGCACTCACACTCGTGACAAAATTTTGATGATTTTGATTGATTTTGAAAATTGGAACGAAGAACATTATTTTTACTATAATAAGAATTATTGTAATTAATAGATTTAAAACTAAAATAGATATAATTAAATGAAATATCATATAATTTTAGTGTGAAGTGTTAAAAATAAAGTGTATTTTTTATGTGGAGATTAAAATTACACAAACGATAATGAATTAGAAACATAAGAGGAATAAACAAATAAACAGACAGATATTAGAGATCTATCACTATGAAATTTTAAAACAGCAGACTGACTTGCTTAAATTGTAGGAATCATCATAAACAAAAAATCATCTTGTGCATGTCACGCACTTCTGGGGCGAGCACATCGTGAAGAACGGTGAGGCTCTTTCAGGAACAGGGTTTGGCACGCAAGTCTGCTGATTAAGCTTCCATTCTCTCCTGCTGTATTCCCGCCGAATTTGCAACTGGAAAAGTGGAAAGTTCGATCATATTAGTCATAGAAGGCTGCTCTGCTGATATAATGCACATTAATGCCTCAGTGATCTGTTTTCTTTGCGACTTTTTTCCTGCTGTATATCAGTGATCTGCTTCTACCACGTATTGTTGGGTACGCAGATGATAGCACAGTTACAGAGAAATTCATGTTACGTGCAGAAGACGGAGGGGCAGTAATAAGTTCATTCAGAGAGGCCATGGTGGAACGGATAAATGCGACCTAGAGTCTTGTCTCGAAATAGGGTGACGACATTCTGATCACTTTGAACGCCGCCAAAACGCAGCTCTACCTGTTCTCCGCAATACAGTATCCATTTGATCTGGCTCCTACTTTTTGAGGTTCATTTATAGAGGTTACTGATAATCTCGAACTTTTCGGCATACAGTTGAGCGCTAAAATCAACTTTGGCGCTAACATTGAGCCAAAAGTACAAACTATGGCTAAAAATTGGGTATTCTAAACAAAGTGAAGGGATTATTAACGCCTGGACAGCTTCTAACTTCATACAGAGCTCAAGTTCGAACATGCTACTCCATGCATGTTTGTGTAGTCACCGTTGGCATTGCTCAGCAAAATATCAACTTGCCGCACTCGACTTAGTGAAAGGCAAAGACAAGTGTCGGCGACAAAAAGCTTGTGGAAACTAAGCTTATATTTCCGCCGTCAAGTTGCTGGTTTATTGATCTTCTACATATGACATCTGTACTTCGGAGGGTGTGCGTATTTTTTTTAATAGGATAGTGTGACAAACGAGCACACAATCCACCTGATGGTAAGTCGTTTCTGTGGCCCATAGACATCTATATCTATCCTCGATTATCAATCAAAATGCAGATACGTTGTCACCCGTGAGGACTTAGGTAGAATGCCTCATTTCCAGTAAAAAAGGTCTCCGGTTCTCTACACTCACCATACGAAACACAGCAGCATAAAGCTACTATTTGACGCTGATACTCTGTGAGAGCGTGGTCCTTCCCCGGTCGAGTCGACCCATTCGTACTACAACTATACTATTAATATAACTGCAGCATGGAGTACCAGACGTACTGCAGGTTATTGTCCACACTTGGTTGACATTCCAGCTAAGGAATGCAATGCCCTGCCAACGTCTGTTTTACCTAGTGTGTATAACGTGAACTTCTTAAAGGTGTGTGTGAACAGGCTTCACCAGGGCAGACTCAATCCATCCTAAACCTCATCTTTGGCCTAGGGCCCGATAGAGGTCAAGATTGAACGTATTTTTAATTTAAAAAAAGAATAAGAACGTTACATACTTTACTATTGAGTCAAAATGTGTAAGAGCTTTTGCCTAGTACTTGATGTAATCAAAATTTCTCAGATCATAAAAACCGAATGGTATGATAATTTGCCTTCCAAATATTTGGTAATGCACAGCTTGGACTCTAACTAAAGCGCTCTCCCTGTTTAGGAATTAAAAAGAAAAAGAAAAAGGGGTCAGTATGGTACTAAAATGCAACACCAATTATATAACTGTCACGATTGTGACAATGCCCTACATCTATGTCCTGTAGGTCAAGCCTCCTCTAATATGAAGCTATATTTTTATTATTATCACTATCAAAAATTAGTAGCAGCACTCTGACATAGTTGATAAAGAAAAATATCTTCGAATTGTCCATCTCATGTCTTATGCTTTGAGATTAAAAAAAAATAGTCGTGGCGGTCACATGGGCATGCTTTTATAACTACGCTTAGTGTTAGTGCCGACTAAAACAAGAGAAAATAATAATACCCGATATTTCGTTTTATCTTTTAAAAAGATATTTTCTTAACTCCTTTACTGTCTAAGAGTCCGTTCAGGTAGATACTAACGATTTTTGTAGTTAAATAGCAGTGAGTAATTTTTTTCCGGTATATGTAGATTGCAGCATTCCATCTTGGTCTTTTGACAAATCATCTATAGTCTTCTTTTGTTGGTTCCGGGTGCTCATGGACTCAAATAGTTTTAATCATCATTGATTTTTTTTTTATAAAATATTGTAACTAAATAATTATGTTTTCAAATAAACTACAAAAAAATATCACTTTTTTAAAATATAGACAAGGTATAAAATTTAGTATTTAGATACGATTTCCTCTTTCACGAAACTTGGGCCAATTGAAGAAACTCGATTAAGTATTTCGCTTAAAAGAAGATTATTCTCGAACGAGTGCCAGTTGGGACCTATTTTTATTACGTTGTGAAAATCTCCTTTCGGACTAAAATTTTTTAAGCGCGTTGTTTTCTGTTTCAAATTGTGTGTTTTCCCTAAAGTATATAAAATTCACAAATAATTCAATTTACTTTTTTAAACCGCGAGGCTTACTGTATTTATAAATATGTTTAAACAAATATTTGATCAACATATTCTAATTACAAGTGGAAGTAAAAATACAAATATTACGAAAATTATTTTCACTATTACTTTTAAAGCACCATTTTTTGGCACCGATGAACAATTCCTATGTGCACCAAAACAAATAATAAAAGCTTTTTTATTTATTTTATAAATAAGTTTTGAATTTGTATTTGTCATGTGTGTTGTAAGAAATAATAAAATAAAAATCTATACATATAAATTAAATTGATGCGTCTGTCTGTACATTAGTAATTAACTGGCTTCTATTTAGCGTGGGTGCTAATTGCATGATATTAAGCCATAAATAAGCATTTTCTCTGTGTTAAGACCAGATAAATTATTTTCATGACCACGAACAATGTTTGTGTTATATATCACAACAGCGCTAGATGGCGTATTATTATTTCTGTATCACGATATAATATTTTACCTGTGTTACATGTAGTCTGGACGAATAAAATTGGTTGATACCTATTCACACGACTGAGTATTGTGTTTTATTTAATTTTTGGGACATTGTTCAGTTTGTCTCTCTGCCTTTCCGTGTAATATTCGAAATAGCTGAAACAATTGATATAAAACCTTAGATCAAGGTTTTCGATTAAAATATAGCCTAGATCCTACCTGGCATTGACATCTATCTCTTCATAAAGTTTCATCACAATCAGTTCGGCCAGTGTTTAACAGAACGAAAAATGGATAAAATAAATAGACATTCATTACCTTAAATATAAATAACGCCACAATAATATATCCTATACAGACAAAGCCGAGGCGGGTCGCTGGTATTAAAATATAATACAGAAATGGCATTAAAAGGCAGTTAATTTAAATAACCTTTATTGCTTTTTTACTATTGCTAACAGGAGTATTGTATTTGGTATACGTGCGGGATCTAAACCCGCAGCTTGCAGCGCCGCAGCCAAAGCCATAAGCCAAAGCATAGCACAACAAAGCTGGCAAAACAATAACGCACCTGCGTTTGGTCAACACTTCTGGTGACAAGTGAATATGTTTGGGGTTGTGTATATAGCCTTAAGCAATAAAACGTAGCGTTTTTTAAAATATCTTCTGAGTCATTTAGATAACGGCAAGAGAGCCGTTTGTATTTAAGCGTATGACAGAGTGAAGTATCAGGCGGTCATGACTTTAACAAAATATTTATATAAGATACATGCAATTACAGGTTTATTTTTGTTTATTTTTATTTTTTTTACACAGTTTTACTTTGGCTCACTAAAAACAAAATATAGCGATTTTTGGCTCCTCCGGTGTTACGAGGAATAATCCTCGAGGTTTAGTGCATAGAACGCTGGCCGGGTTTTCTAGTTGTACATAGTGTGAAAGGCATCTCTCAGAACTCGTATTTCCACCACTTAACTTAAACTCATATTAAACTCACGCTAAAATTGCGGTTGCATTCTGCAGGATGCCGCTGTGTTTGGCGCTATAGGTCAGCCGATTGGGATAGGATGCGGTCTTTCTTTGCGTGCTAACCTTGGGATCGGGTTTGCTTCTCGCCGGACGATCAAGACGTTGTTGCTGATTCTGTCGCTAATGTGGTACTTCAGGGTATGGAACTTAAAAAAAAAACTATATAATAATAAACTATTTAATTACAGTAAAGACTATAGTGGTCTCATCACCGGACAGGCTTAATCCGTAAAATGATCAATAGTTACGAGTATAATACGTATACATACGTACGTTAGCTGTAAATTTCGTTCGTTTTTATTTTTTTATTCTTTTAATGTATATCAACAAGACATTTACATGATACTACCGACAAACAATGGTACTCGGCTCCAACTAGTTGTTTTTCTCTCAATTAAAAGATCGTGATAGACACAAAAATTGACGCTGGCTGGGATCGATACCCAAATTGTGTGAAATTTGTAGCGAGGGGCTGTACGCACGCTACCCTAGCTACCACAGCTCATGTTCATGAGAGGGTTTTTTTATTTCACGCATTCGTTATAAACTAAAAATCTTTGTAATGACAATAAAAAACGAGATTTTAAGCGCGGATCTAAAGTTTGGAGGGTCAGAGACTGAAGAATTTTGTCGCATTAATTTATGACACAAGATTGTCAAAAGAATTCTCTTTGTCCTTCATCAGCCTGTAAAAATCTACTGCAAAACATTGACCTCAGTTTTGTAGGGGTGATTTTCCATAATTGCCACGAATGGCAGGCAGATTGAAAATCGCAACAGAAGACGTCTAGCACCTTTAACGTTTCTGCCCGAAGCCGGTCTGTATATTTTTTATCTGGCTCTGACGTAACCGTACGTTATAAAATATGTATACAACCTAATCGGACCATTTTATATGGAAAGCCATTAGATTTTTCTGTTGTCTCCCGTAGGGTCGGTCCACACGTACCGCAAACACACCACATTCTTCATCCACGCTTTTTGCAGTTGCGTTGTGGTTGCGTTACAACCCTAGTCGTGGCGTCGACGCAATGTTGTGTTTGCGATGTGGTCGCCCGCTAGTTCCGTGTGGTTTCGTAGTGGTGGTCGGTATCACTCACGTAGTCGAAAATGACGGCAAGATGTGGTACATGTAAATTGTACTATTCATTTCCAATACAAAATGCGGCCGCCCACATATTGTGGGTGTAGTTGTGGTGTGGTTGTGGTTGTGACACGCGTAGGTAGACCTACTGTTACCTCTTACTGCACCCCGGGACGTAACGAAGTGATGGAACCATTTATACTGCCACTACACGGCAAACAAATTATCGTCTACTCCCTCACATTGTGTAGGGTATATGATAGTTATTTTCGTTATTGTGTATGTAGGTAGTGGGTACCAATAAAGCTTTCAGTTCGCTGTTCAACTCCGCCTTTTATTGACGTTACATTGGCGACGAGTCCGTAACCACGCGTTGTTTCGTATTATTCAAAACGTTATAAAGTGGTCGTAATTATGCCTATTGGTAAATTAGAGCCGTTCGATTTAGCCAGTAAACAGTGGCCTGCGTATATTCGTCGAGTTCAACAATTTATATTGCTAAACGAAATCAAGTCTGAATTACGAGTTCCTATGTTAATAACCGTGGTCGGCGAGGCGACATATTCGTTGATGTGCGATCTATGTTCTCCTGCACACCCGGAAGACAAAACTTTCGAAGAATTAGTGAGTTTAGTGTCGAGTCACTTAGAACCACAGCGTTCCGAGATTGCAGAGCGCCACGTGTTCCGCTTGCGCAGGCAACTCGGAGGTGAATCACTTGCCGAATATTTGCAAAATCTGAAACATTTGGCTTCGACCTGCAATTTTGGAGTGACACTTGAAGAGAATTTGCGGGACCAATTTGTATCAGGTCTTGCGAGCGAGGCGATGCGGTCCCGTATTTTTGCCGAAAGAAACATTCGGTACAAGGAGGCGGTGGAGTTGGCTTTTGCGCTGGAGGCTGCGGAGAGACACGCGGAGGTGAGTGGTGCCACGGCACCAGCTTCGACCTCAGGTGTTCGGAGCAGCAGTCTAGAAAGAGGCGAAGGTTTACATCAGGCCGGAGAGCGCCGAGGGCGGCGAGACCTACGCTCGGTCTCTAGAGGAGGCACCATGGAGACGCGACGGAGTCAGCGAAGCTCGGGGCCATGGTGGCGTTGTGGAAAGCCACATAGGGCGGATAAGTGCCGATTTGCGCAATACAATTGTGATAAGTGTGGTAGGCGCGGACATCTTAAGGTGATGTGCAAAGAAGTGCGCGACAGGAGGCAGTCGAGCGGCCCCCAGCATTATGTGAGTGATGTGAGTTCCGAAGGAGAGGATTTTTTTAATATCCAGCTGAAAGCTAAAGGTAACGAGTCTTATAAATTAACTTTGAAAGTAGATGGACAGCCGTTAGTTTTCGAAGTCGATACCGGTAGTCGCATTTCGACAATAAGTGAACAGTTTTATTTGTGTCATTTTCCGTATAAATCCCTTCTCAAAGATAATGTAAGATTACATAGTTATGTCGGTTCGCGAATCGAGTCTTTGGGTTTTATATTGGTCAATGTAGCATTGGGAGAGGTCAGAAAAAAAATTGTTCTTTATATGTAATTCGTAACGGAGGATGCCCTTTAATAGGTAGACAATGGATTCGAGCTCTTGAAATAAATCAAATTAATATTAGTGTTAATGAAATTCTAGATGATTCATTCGTGAGCCGACTCATTAGCGAATTCCCCGAGGTGTTTACAGATAAGTTAGGCACTTGTACCGAAAGCGTTCAACTACAGCTCAGTGACGAACAACCTGTGTACGTGCGCGCGCGGCCCGTGCCATTGGCGCTTCGATCCCGGGTCGAACAGGAGCTGAGGAGGCTTGAGGCCGAGGGTACCATTTTTAAGGTGGACCACTCCGAGTATGGTACTCCTATAGTACCGGTTATAAAAGAAAACGGCGATATACGAATTTGTGGAGATTATAAAATTACGATAAATCCAAAGCTCAAGCGGGAGTTTTATCCGTTACCGCGAATTGAAGAACTTTTTGCCAAATTAAGTGGTGGTGAAGAATTTTCGAAAATTGATCTAAAAAATTCCTATCAACAATTACTGCTAACGGAGGATTCTCGGCGTTACACTGTAATTACTATACATCTAGGCACATTCGTATATCGTCGAACCCCATTTGGGTTGTCGTGTGTTCCCGAAAAATTCCAGAAAATTATGGAAGAGACACTCAGCGGTATACCCGGTACGGTAGTTTTTTTGGACGACGTTTGTGTCACTGGAGCTACGCGAAATAAACATCTGAGTAATTTACGAGCTGTACTTGAACGGTTGCGGACTATGGGCTTTACCGTTAAATCCGAAAAATGTAAGTTCTTACAAAAAAGTGTAAAGTACCTAGGTTTTATTATTCACAAGCAGGGATTGCATCCCGATCCGAAAAAAGATGGAAGCCATTTCTAATGCTCCAACACCACTGAATGTTACCCAATTAAAAAGTTTTCTTGGTCTCCTTAATTACTATGGCAAGTTTATTCCTAATCTCAGTACCATTTTACATCCCTTAAATTTGTTATTAAACAAAGGAGTTAATTGGAAATGGACTTCAAAATGCGAGCAGGCCTTCCGAGAAGCTAAAAGAGCTTTGTTGGGCGAAAAGGTTTTGGCTCACTATGAGGAAGGGCGGCCACTGGTTCTGTCGGTGGACAGCAGTGCGTATGGGCTGGGCGCAGTACTAGCACACGTATACCCCGACGGCACCGAGCGACCGGTCAGCTGTGTATCGCGTACGCTTAATGCTTCAGAAAAAAATTATAGTCAATTAGATAAAGAGGCTCTGGCCATATTTTTTGGAATAACGAAACACCACCAATATGTATTCGGTCGACGCTTTGTTTTACGAACGGATCATCAGCCGTTAAGTTACATTTTTGGGAGTTCACTTCACCGAGTGTATCGGCTCGAGCACTGCGTGCTTATATTCGAGCCAAGAAAAAGGAATTGTAATTATTTTCTTTTTTTCTGTGTAATAGGAAAGAATCGGAATTAATGTACAATAACATAACATCCTTTTGTTGGATGATATAGTTAGATGTTTTTATTAAATAATATGTCACTTAGTCATTTAAAGGGGGGAATGTGTAGGGTATATGATAGTTATTTTCGTTATTGTGTATGTAGGTAGTGGGTACCAATAAAGCTTTCAGTTCGCTGTTCAACTCCGCCTTTTATTGACGTTACACATTGCAATGCAAAAAACCCTATATTTTTATAAATTAACGTGATTTTTAACTTCTTCCTCAGCTTCTTTTTCACCTTATTTTATTATATGAATGTTGCATATCAACGCTATTTGCAGAACCTTCGGTGTTTGTCATGCATAATCCTAATCGGTTTTATGCTGAAATAACTCCTTATAAGTATAAAATTATTACTGTTTCAGTTGAAATAAAACAGACAGATATTAGAGATCTATCACTATGAAATTTTAAAACAGCAGACTGACTTGTTTAAATTGTAGGAATCATCATAAACAAAAAATCATATTGTGCATATCACGCACTTCTGGGGCGAGCACATCGTGAAGAACGGTGAGGCTCTTTCAGGAACAGGGTTTGGCACGCAAATCTGCTGATTAAGCTTCCATTCTCTCCTGCTGCATTCCCGCCGAATTTGCAACTGGACAAGTGGAAAGTTCGATCATGTTAGTCATAGAAGGCTGCTCTGCTGATATAATGCATATTAATGCCGGAGTTCCTCAGAGATCTGTTCTCTCTGCGACTTTTTTCCTGCTGTATATCAATGATCTGCTTCTACCACGTATTGTTGGGTACGCAGATGATAGCACAGTTACAGAGAAATTCATGTTACGTGCAGAAGACGGAGGGGCAGTAATAAGTTCATTCAGAGAGGCCATGGTGGAACGGATAAATGCGACCTAGAGTCTTGTCTCGAAATAGGGTGACGACATTCTGATCACTTTGAACGCCGCCAAAACGCAGCTCTATCTGTTCTCCGCAATACAGTGTCCATTTGATCTGGCTCCTACTTTTTGAGGTTCATTTATAGACGTTACTGATAATCTCGAACTTTTCGGCATACAGTTGAGCGCTAAAATCAACTTTGGCGCTAACATTGAGCCAAAAGTACAAACTATGGCTAAAAATTGGGTATTCTAAACAAATTGAAGGGATTATTAACGCCTGGACAGCTTCTAACTTCATAAAAAGCTCAAGTTCGAACATGCTACTCCATGCATGTTTGTGTAGTCACCGTTGGGATTGCTCAGCAAAATATCAACTTGCCGCACTCGACTTAGTGAAAGGCAAAGACAAGTGACTTTTCGGCGACAAAAAGCTTGTGGAAACTAAGCTTATATCTCCGCCGTCAAGTTGCTGGTTTGTCGATCTTCTACATATGACATCTGTACTTCGGAGGGTGTGCGTAATTTTTTTATAGGATAGTGTGACAAACGAGCACACAATCCACCTGATGGTAAGTCGTTTCTGTGGCCCATAGACATCTACATCTATCCTCGATTATCAATCAAAATGCAGATGCGTTGTCACCCGTGAGGACTTAGGTGGAATGCCTCATTTCCAGTAAAAAAGGTCTCCGGTTCTCTACACTCACCATACGAAACACAGCAGCATAAAGCTACTATTTGTCGCTGATACTCTGTGAGAGCGTGGTCCTTCCCCGGTCGAGCCGACCCATTCGTGCTACAACTATACTACTAATATAACTGCAGCATGGCTCTACTACGTTTATATGAGCTTCCTAAGCTCATACCGCCATCTCCATTCTGCCATCGGAGTACCAGACGTACTGCAGGTTATTGTCCACACTTGGTTGACATTCCAGCTAAGGAATGCAATGCCCTGCCAGCGTCTGTTTTACCGAGTGCGTATAACCAGAACTTCTTAAAGGTGTGTGAGAACAGGCTTCACCAGGGCAGACTCAATCCATCCTAAACCTCATCTTTGGCCTAGGGCCCGATAGAGTTCAAGATTGAACGTATTTTTAATTTAAAAAAAGAATAAGAACGTTATACTTTACTATCGAATCAAAATGTGTAAGAGATTTTGCCTAGCACCTGATGTAATCTAAATTTCTCAGATCATAAAAACCGAATGGTATGATAATTTGCCTTCCAAATATTTGGTAATGCACAGCTTGGACTCTAACTAAAGCGCTCTCCCTGTTTAATAATTAAAAAGTAAACAAAAAGGGGTCAGTATAGTACTAAAATGCAACACCAATTATATAACTGTCACGATTGTGACAATGCCCTACATCTATGTCCTGTAGGTCCAGCCTCCTCTAATATAAAGCTATATTTTTATTATTATCACTATTAAAATTAGTAGCAGCACTCTGACATAGTTGATAAAGAAAAATATCTTCGAATTGTCCATCTCATGTCTTATGCTTTGAGATTTAAAAAAAAATAGTCGTGGCGGTCACATGGGCATGCTTTTATAACTACGCTTAGTGTTAGTGCCGACTAAAACAAGAGAAAATAATAATCCCGATATTTCGTTTTATCTTTTAAAAAGATATTTTCTTAACTCCTTTACTGTCTAAGAGTCCGTTCAGGTAGATACTAACGATTTTTGTAGTTAAATAGCAGTGAGTAAATTTTTTCCGGTCTAATACAGGTAAGTAATAGAACCAGTATATGTAGATTGCAGCATTCCATCTTGGTCTTTTGACAAATCATCTATAGTCTTCTTTAAATGAAGTTGGTTCCGGGTGCTCATGGACTCAAATAGTTTTAATCATCATTGAATTTTTTTATAAAATATTGTAACTAAATAATTATGTTTTCGAATAAACTACAAAAAAATAAGACTTTTTTAAAATATAGACAAGGTATAAAATTTAGTATTTAGATACGATTTCCTCTTTCACGAAACTTGGGCCAATTGAAGAAACTCGATTAAGTATTTCGCTTAAAAGAAGATTATTCTCGAACGAGTGCCAATTGGGACCTATTTTTATTACGTTGTGAAAATCTCCTTTCGGACTAAAATTTTTTAAGCGCGTTGTTTTCTGTTTCAAATTGTGTGTTTTCCCTAAAGTATATAAAATTCACAAATAATTCAATTTACTTTTTTAAACCGCGAGGCTTACTGTATTTATAAATATGTTTAAACAAATATTTGATCAACATATTCTAATTACAAGTGGAGGTTAAAAATACAAATATTACGAAAATTATTTTCACTATTACTTTTAAAGCACCATTTTTTGGTAACGATGAATAATTCCTATGTGCACCAAAACAAATAATAAAAGCTTTTTTATTTATTTTATAAATAAGTTTTGAATTTGTATTTGTCATGTGTGTTGTAAGAAATAATAGTATAAAAATATATACATATAAATTAAATTGATGCGTCTGTCTGTAACATTAGTAATTACTTGGCTTCTATTTAGCGTGGGTGCTAATTGCATGATATTAAGCCATAAATAAGCATTTTCTCTGTGTTAAGACCCGATAAATTATTTTCATGACCACGAACGATATTTGTGTTATATATCATAACGGCGCTGGATGGTGTATTATTAAGCTATTGCATAGCTTCTATCGCGGGCCTTGAGTGCGGGAAAATCCAGAAATTTTGTAACGAAAAAACCTCACGCTCTCCGACGGGCACGGAGGTGTGGCTTGAAGGCCGTGCATTGTCTAACGATGGTCTAACGTCGTTTCTTTTCCTCAGTCTTCGACACGGTGTTTGTGTATAAAGTGTTTTGAAATTTTGAATATGAATGAACAAAGTGCATTTATTATTAATGAAGAAAGTCACAAAAAAATAGTGAAAGAAAATGAGTGAGTACTCTATATACATACCTACATTTTATTATTATCACAAATGCAGTACTAATTTTGAATTGAAAATATAATACTGCTATAAAGATAACCTAAATTTTTGATATTAAAATGAGCGATATTAAAAGTAGCCCTCTTTATATACACAAAAACAAACACACGCGTATAGTTTAAATTCTCAATTTAGATTCTCAATATGTATATATATACTCGATTAACCGGACTAATTGTTGCCGTTAGGGATTCGGATAATCGAAAATCCGGATGATCGAATGTATGAAGAAAAGCGGGTTTTGTGCATTTGTAGTACATATGTACATACATAATGTTATGTGTTTATTAAAAACAACAATTTCAACGAAAATCAATGTTTATTAAGAAATTATTATTTTTTAATAAACATTGATTAAATTCCATGAAGAGATATAAATCTATATAACCATCCGTTACTTGCGACAAACGAGCTGCCGTCACCTAATTTTTTATTTAACTGTAATGCTTTTTCACAAAGCAAAGGGCCAGATATCATTTGCCCAGTTGATCGTTTTTGTAAAAACCAACAATACAAAGCGTCTTCTAATTGCCAATTTACTCGCGGACATAGGTCCTTATGTCCGGGACGGGGTTTGTTAGCGCCTGATAGTAGATCGTCTTATCTCAAGTGGTATGAAGCGACGATTAGTGAGGTGCGGGAGGGGGAGGCTAGCTGCATTTGTGCGCGCGGTCGGTCACCCCTAAAGTTGGGCGTTATAACATACAACAGATAATATATTTCATTATATATTTTTAATCTTACCACACATTAGAATAGTGAACCATTGACTGTTATAATATTATATTCATTATCGTTAGAAAGCGTCATCTGTTTACGTTTACGGTCCAACCGTCGCGTTGGCCGAGACAATGGGAGTCAATAAAATACTACCTACATTCATTATGCCACAAGGATTGCATATAGCTTACACTAATTTAAACTCTAAGCTAACTTTATAAGAGCTTATTTTACTAACACAAACGCGAAGCCGGGTTGTTCATATATTGAAAGTCTCCTTGTTTTGTCTTAGACTTATGTTAATAGAGCGTGCCATTTGAACTTAAAGACAATTAATTGGACAATAAATAATAAGTGACAAATCTTGCCGTGGAGCGTGGAACTGAGTAGTTGCGCGTCTTGTTAATATAATTGCCGTACGGCCGCCCTGACGTATGTACTGCGCGAACCTGAGTTTTTTGCGACGCGGTCCGGTGATACAGTATTTTTCACAAATAGTGAGTTCGTTATAACGCGGGTTCGGTTAAATCTGGTTGAATTTGATTGGATTAACCCTTTAAGTTACTTAAACGTGAATTAATATCAAAGAAAAAGAAATACTGCATAAATAAAATAAATAAATAATTATAATTGCATAAGTTGATACAAAATGCTATGCAATAGCTTTACCGCGGCAGTACCCGAGTGCCACACGTCTTTTTTTTAATTTCTGTATCACGATATAATATTTTACCTGTGTTACATGTAGTCTGGACGAATAAAATTGGTTGATACCTATTCACACGACTGAGTATTGTGTTTTATTTAATTTTTGGGACATTGTTCTGTTTGTCCGTCTCTCTGTATGTCTGTCTGCCTTTCCGTGTAATATTCGAAATAGCTGAACCAATTGATATAAAAACTTAGATCAAGATTTTCGATTAAAATATAGCCTAGATCCTACCTGGCATTGACATCTATCTCTTCATAAAGTTTCATCACAATTAGTTCAGCCAGTGTTTAACAGAACGAAAAATTGATAAAATAAATAGACATTCATTTCCTTAAATATAAAAAACGCCACAGTCATAGATCTTAGATCCTATCCAGACAAAGCCGAGGCGGGTCGCTGGTATTAAAATATAATACAGAAATGGCATTAAAAGGCGGTTAATTTAAATAACCTTTATTGCTTTTTTACTATTGCTAACAGGAGTATTGTATTTTGTATACGTGCGGGATCTAAATCCGCAGCTTGCAGCGCCGCAGCCAAAGCCATAAGCCAAAGCATAGCACAACAAAGCTGGCAAAACAATAACGTACCTGCGTTTGGTCAACACTTCTGGTGACAAGTGAACATGTTTGGGGTTGTGTATATAGCCTTAAACAATAAAACGTAGCGTTTTTTAAAATATCTTCTGAGTCATTTAGATAACGGCAAGAGAGCCGTTTGTATTTAAGCGTATGACAGAGTGAAGTATCAGGCGGTCATGACTTTAACAAAATATTTATATAAGATACATGCAATTACAGGTTTATTTTTGTTTATTTTTATTTTTTTACACAGTTTTACTTCTAAAGAATTGGCTCACTAAAAACAAAATATAGCCATTTTTGGCTCCTCCGGTGTTACGAGGTATAATCCTCGAGGTTTAGTGCATAGAACGCTGGCCGGGTTTTCTAGTTGTGCATAGTGTGAAAGGCATCTCTCAGAACTCGTATTTCCACCACTTAACTTAAACTCAAATTAAACTCACGCTAAAATTGTGGTTGCATTCTGCAGGATGCCGCTGTGTTTGGCCATATAGGTCAGCCGATTGGGATAGGATGCGGTCTTTTTTTGCGTGCTAACCTTGGGATCGGGTTTGCTTCTCGCCGGACGATCAAGACGTTGTTGCTGATTCTGTCGCTGATGTGGTACTTCAGGGTATGGAACTTTAAAAAAAACTATATAATAATAAACTATTTAATTATAGTAAAGACTATAGTGGTCTCATCACCGGACAGGCTTAATCCGTAAAATGATCAATAGTTACGAGTATAATACGTATACGTACATACGTACGTTAGCTGTAAATTTCGTTCGTTTTTATTTTTTTTATTCTTTTAATGTATATCAACAAGATATTTACATGATACTACCGACAAACAATGGTACTCGTCTCCAACTAGTTGTTTTTCTCTCAATTAAAAGATCGTGATAGACACAAAAATTGACGCTGGCTGGGATCGATACCCAAATTGTGTGAAATTTGTAGCGAGCGTAAAGCTCCTGAGCTACCACAGCTCATGTTCATGAGAGGGTTTTTTTATTTCACGCATTCGTTATAAACTAAAAATCTTTGTAATGACAATAAAAAACGAGATTTTAAGCGCGGATCTAAAGTTTGGAGGGTCAGAGACTGAAGAATTTTGTCGCATTAATTTATGACACAAGATTATCAAAAGAATTCTCTTTGTCCTTCATCAGCCTGTAAAAATCTACTGCAAAACATTGACCTCACTTTTATAGGGGTGTTTTGCCATAATTGCCACGAATGGCAGGCAGATTGAAAATCGCAACAGAAGACGTCTAGCACCTTTAACGTTTCTGCCCGAAGCCAGTATGAATATTTTTTATCTGGCTCTGACATAACCGTACGTTATAAAATATGTTTACAACCTAATCGGACCATTTTATATCGAAAGCCATTAGATTTTTCTGATGTTTCCCATAGGGTTCCATAGGATAGCCACACGTACCACAACCACACCACATCACAGCAACAAAATCAAAATGTAGTGAGTGCCGCTGCAGCCTTTTGCAGTTGCGTTTTCCGTTACAACCCTAGTCGTGGTGTCGATGTAATGTTTTGTTTGGGATTGGGCCGGCCGCTAGTTCCGTAGTGGTTGCATCTTGGTTGCGTTGTGGTCGGTATCACTCACGTAGTCGAAAATGACGGCAAGATGTGGTACATGTAAATTGTACTATTCATTTCCAATACAAAATGCGGCCGCCCATATATTGTGGGTGTAGTTGTGGTGTGGTTGTGGTTGGGACACGCGTAGGTAGACCTACTGTCACCTGTTACTGCACCCCGGGACGTAACGAAGTGATTGAACCATTTATACTGCCACTATACGGCAAACAAATTATCGTCTACTCCCTCACATTGCAATGCAAGAAACCCTATATTTTTATGAATTAAAGTGATTTTTAACTCCTTCCTCAGCTTCTTTTTCACATTATTTTATTATATGAATGTTGCATATCAACGCTATTTGCAGAACCTTCGGTGTTTGTCATGCATGATCCTAATCGGTTTTATGCTGAAATAACTCCTTATAAGTATAAAATTATTACTGTTTCAGTTGAAATAAAACTGTTATGAAATATAATTAGTTGCGTCCAAAGTATCGAAATTTCGAAACAAAAAAATTACAAACAAATATTATATTACGCGAACGAACTTGCGAGCACAGCTGGTAAATAAATAAAAATATATGATATTATTAATACCAATTGAAAATAATTGACGTAAATCCTACTAAAATGTTGCTTTAAATTTATAACATGCTGAATTTATATAAAACTATTAAATAAATAAAAATATTTTATTTCGACCATAATGGATCATATTTGCTAGTAATATAAGGATCTTAAACTAATTTTTATAGTAAAAAAAAATAACTAAAGCCTACTTAACCTAAGATAGAAACGGTTTGACATCATATGAACTATACATGAAAATTTTCAAGTAAATGAAATCTACCCTGTCAGCAAACGTTCTCAGGATGCTACCGGAGCTGGCCCGGACTCTACGCAACAAGAATGTGCAACACTTTCGTATAATAGTGTAAAAACAGTCTACATGCGCGTCGGCGAACATCCCTTACGCGCTACAAAATCGGGGCAGCCCCATCGGCATCCTGAATGCATTATTATACTGAACACGCAGGGTCTTATACTGTTTTTGGGTGTTGTTTCCAAAAAATTCCAAGCAGTTTTTTATAGAAATTAAGATGACAAGCACTTACAACTAAGGTAGATGAAATGTCTCGTTACCAGTAAAAAGGGTAAAATTCGTTAGTAGCCAAAACCAGAAAAATCTAATTTGATCTTAAAAGGCGATTACGTTGAAAAAAATAATGTATATATACTTACCTTAGAATATCATTGCGTTTCCAAAAACTTATTGATCAACCTAGTACAGTCCCTGAATATATGTCCAGAAATGGATTCTCACGGGCTAAATAAGAAGTAGTTACGTTGTACCAGTTCTGGCGCACTTGTAGAAAGGTTGTACCAGTTCTGGCGCACGACGTTCGTCGACTCACAATCCTAAAAAAAAAAAAAAAAAAAAAAAAAAAGGTTTTGGCATGCTCTGATCACGAATCTGCGGTCCATTTTTGCGTAGGATGCACGGTTCCGGAGATGTGCAGATCAATTAACTCTTATCTAATTGATATCCGCTGCGAGCCTCAACCGTCATTAGCGCTCCATTGTCCTTATCTACTTATCTATTGTTGATTGACTACCGTCATTATCTATTATTCGTCCAGCGTGTGGGTCGGCTTATGCTATTGTATTATACTCCTTTGTTCCTATCTACAACACTAATCTGAATCATCAATAAAACACATTACCTAATTTTGTTAAAATTTTTATTTACGAAATACAAAATCTTATTACTTATTATCTATAAAATAGGAGCGAAACATCTCATCCACTAAAATATTGTTGCACAATGTGTTCTCTGTAAATATACTCGTAAAACTATGCATTGAACATCCCTGAAACTTATATAGCAAATACATTAAGCAATATTCGCCACAAACTGAAGTCCACTCATTTTGAATCCTATCAACATTCCAGTTCCATCTTTTACAATTTCTTTTAAAAAACTCTAGATGATATCGTACAGGTGCCCGTCCGAATGAATCAAAATATTGACCGACATCATTCGTATCGATATATAAAGCTACCCAATGTGACCCTGGTTTATCATCTGTATCCAAATTGCATATTATATACGTTGGTACGTGGGTGTACATGGGTAGTTTATTGGCAGCATAAACATTATTTTCTAGAGTGGGGTGAATCTTTTTCAGATGTTGTTGTACATCTAGTGTATCCATAATATTACTGCTATTAGTAGATTATTACAGTACCAATCTACTCAATGACTAATATAGGAATGATCAATTATAGTGATATCTAAATATTAAATTGCTTTCTTTGTGTTATACAAAACGTATTTGAGTCACCAATACACTGAACAAGATATGACAGGAAGGACGTAGGAATGTAGAGATAAGCAACAGAATGTAAGGTTAGCTTGTTGACGCATAAAGATACTATCAATTCTACTGCAGAAATTCTTTAGATTTGAATTATTACTCACTGGTACTATATAAGACCAAGCAACTGCAGTCATGGAGTTAGTGTATGGTCGTTTGACCGCAGTGGATCTATCAATACTACGTTTGTGTTACTTCAACGCATCAAAGGCCATGGATGTAAGTGTTTATTCTATTGACAAGCTTACTTTTCTTTCTGTTATTTTCTTACGTGTGTATGATTTAGTGTTAACAAATTATATTTAAATATTATGTGTGTGTATATGGTTAAGCCGTGGTAGCTCAGACGGTTAGCGCAAAATGTAAACTTCATAGTACACGTCCCGGGTTCGATCCCCGCCGGCACCAATTAAATTGTTAATTACAATTTTAAGTGCTGATTTACCACGTGCTCAGCGGTGAAGGAAAATATCGTGAGGAATGCATGTCTGAGAAAATTTCGAAGGCATGTGAAGTTTGCCAACACGCATTGAGGTATCGCAGCGAACATTTCCTAGCCCTAAAACCCTCTCAGAAATGAGAGGAGGCCTATGTTCAGCAGTGGACTTTAATAGGTTGTAACTTTAGCTTTTTAACTTTTATGATTAAGTGTTAACAAATTGATATTAACATGATAACTGTGTTGTTGCAGAAATCATTGAGCTTCGATGAAAATACCTATAAACAGTATTACTACTCGCCACTCTCCCCTCAAGAAGAGAGTGATGACATCGTCATTAATAATAACACATGCGATGGTGGAAAAAGAAAATCGCAATCGATTGATCATTTTTTTGAAGCTGAATCAAAAATAAAAAAGAGGAAGCTGTTATCATCAACCGTAGCACGAGCCGCTAGAGATGGTGTATCATACATTTCTACTAATTCTGACGACGGAGACCAAGCGACGCATCTCATCAAAATTGAAATGTACGATATGAAGAAGCTATCCAAGATTCCAACTACTGATCATTGGAAACATGCTTCCACGAGGATTAAATATTACGTAAAGACTAATAAGGATAGCATCTACGACAACACAAACGCCCTCGTATACAATATTACAAAGACAATAGCAGAAAGTGAAAAAGTTAAAAAATACTTTTTTAACAATGACAGTCATTAGCTGATCATTAGTGAATGTGATTCTGTTTACTTAAATTACAGGAAGACAAGAGCAGAAGAAAGAGATGAGTGTGGCATACGTGTACAGAACACATCATTGAAGAACAAAACTACAACACTGAGTGGAGATGAAAACGAGAATATGCAGTACTCAAGAGCTGAATATCCATTCTTCAGTTCAAAATCTAGTCGGTTGCTCAGTTTCGAAAACTGGCCTCTCGTTATGCGACAGAAACCTGAAGATCTTGCAGAAGCCGGTTTCTTTTATACTGGCCATGCAGACAGGACCAAGTGTTTCCATTGTGGTGGTGGCTTAAAAGATCGGGAAGATGATGATGATCCTTGGCAGCAGCATGTTCAGTGGTTTAGTCAGTGTGCTTATGTAAAATTTAAACTCGAACAGAGTTTTGTATTAGATTAAATAGAATATTTATAAAGAAATAAAAAATAATATATTGCATACAATTTGTTTTATTTAATTTTATAATGTTTCACATAGTTACATACACACAAAATGCATTACACATAACTCATAAAATCTAACACACAACACATATTATAACCTTAACTACTATAGTCTACAGTAACATTTCTGTTTTTATCTATCTCAATAATATTATCAAAGTCAGCATAAACTATACAGTTAATTGTTTGTATTAGTGAGGATTCAAATCGTACTTCTAATCTTACACTACCATGCTTTATGAGATTCCAATGAGCTGATGAGTTGGCTGATAAATCAGGAGTTAAGTCAAATGCTAATAGACAGTAACCTTTGGCATACTGTTCACAAGAGATTCCATTTCCTTCATTAAGAAAGTGAATACCAGTTCCCGAGAATAGAGTATGATATGCTGATGTAAATATGCTATTATTAAAAGATGGTTGCAAAGCTTTTGAAGGTATTTGTTGACCATCAATATATAAGCTGAAAGAATTAATACCATAGTTTTCAAAGTTAAATGGATTTTTAGTAAGGGAACCATTAAATGCAGAATTGTTCACAAATCCAATTATACATCTTTTGGGTACCTGCCCTAAAAATATATTATCAAGAGTTTTTCCTTGAACACCCGATGGAATTGTTAAAACTTTTACTTCAGCTCGAGTAATAGGATATTTAGCAGTGGTAGAAGCTAAAACTTTTTGATGTGCGAGTAATACACTTGGATTAATTCGTGCTCGTCGAACAATAAGAGTTGTGTCCGTAATGCAAACTTTAAACTTTACATCGTTTGACCCAGCAATTAAATTAAAGCTCTCTCTCGATCGAACCAATTTAACACTCATTTCAACACCATTAATTAAAAATTTATCTTGGTTGAAAATGTCACCGTGAAGATGACCAATCATTTCTATTTCCTTACTTTCACTAATCAATTCCTGTCTTTTAACAAATCCTATGTTTTTACCATCCGTAGAATCCATTTTCCTGCTGTATCATCATACCAAAGACTACAAGTAAGATGAGATTGTTTAGCAGCAGGAGCATAGTTTAAAAGGGTTTCCATGTATGCTCGATATGCATAGGTATTATTAGGTGGTGATACAAATTTTTGGTTTAAATAAACATCAAGTTGACTAAAAAGTGAATGCAGCCAATTATTTACAGGTGCTACTATTGTAGTAGATATCAAGTTAGTTGAATCTTGATTTAATACTTTTGCCTTTATGTGGAGTAATGTATGAGACAAATCTATGTAGTCATCGCCTGTCCCAGGAACTTGAAACTCGATAGGTCCATCATCACCAAGAGATGAAATTGGTTTATAATGAATCCACAATCCATTTTCAATGCTAGTTTGTGTAGACGGTAGTGCAAACAAATCCAATTCTGACTTAACGCACTCGCAAGAATGATTATGAATGAAAGACATATTTAATTTGAAAATATATCTTTGTTATTTTTTGGCTTTAGACCAAGTTTTTTCGCAGCTTTCACTTTAGCAGTTAATGGTGGAATGAACGAGGTCAATCGTTTTCTTTTAGTTTTATACCCAGATCCTGTCATGTTAAATTGATCAATTTTCTCATCAGCCTTTCGTTTTAAATTCGTACTAACTTGCTTTAGACGATCTTTTATTGAGGCTTCCATAGGACGCGCTTGAACTATATCCGATAAAAGTCCTACTCCAGCGCTTAATGCCTCCTTACCAATCACTCGAGCACCACTTGAAAGTAAAGGTAAAACTGATCTAAATAACCCCCCCCTAAGAAGCTCCCAATACCATGACCGCGTTGGTATGGTGCACCCTTATAAATTACTCCAACTCCTGACCCAGCTTGATGTGTATAATAATTTTCATATGGAAATTTATGATGATCACGAAGAGAATTCATTATTATAACTTTCGGAAATGTAGTTTAATACACACGGTTCCAAACTGGAATGGTATTTTTTTGTCCTGTGCTCGATCTTATAACTATTTCCAGCGTATCGAACTCTCTTCGCATAACAGGTAAGTAGTGAGGTTGAGAGAAAACGTGCATTTTATTTGCACCATAAATGTATTTTGTAGGATCTAATGAAATGACTCTTAGTAAAGGAGTCATAACATCACCCACAATCTGAGGATCGATAATGTCGCAATATATAAAGAGTTGAGATGGTAACCCTAAGTGTAAATTAGCAGGACACTTTCCAAAACTTCTCTCTAGGAGATTTTTATTTGGTTCATAACCTAGTTGTAAACTTAATTTGGGTGATAATGTTACGGAAGTTATATTTTTATCCAAAACAGAAATAGACACAAATTTTGTTATTTCATCATAGCGAAATTTCAAGTTCTCTCCGATACCATTTAACACTCTTAAAATATGCTCAACGTTATCATAGTTGGTAGCTGGAATATGTTTTTTGTAGTACACTGTGGATGGTTTATCTTCATTAGGCATTAACGTAGATTTTGTAATGTATATAACATTTTCATGATCTTGAACAGTAAACATGGTACATGGATATTGAAACTCGACAACTCCAACCGACCATTCACCTTCTAATTTAATAGCTTTCGGTAATTTCGTTGAAAAATTTGTGGTCTTGTTATCAGGAAAGTATTCCATTGAACTATTGCTGAGCAAAGTTAAATAAAAACTTTCTTTATTCATATTTCTTTTAAACTAGAAGCTAAAATCCAACTGTTAAATTTATCTGGATAACCTTTCCACTTCACTAATACTTCTTTTCTGTTACCTGAGTAACGAGTGTCAATTATTTTATCTATTTTATATTGTGAGGTGGGGTTGTAAGTGATTTTCTGTAATTCTCTTTCATAAAAAGTACCAACTATTGGTTCATTTTGTAAATCTGTTATTGTATAAACAACCCATGGAGATCTATCAATTATTGAAGATATAATAAATATTTCATCACTCCAATTTGATTCATATCCTTTTTGGAAAGCATGTTTATATTTAGTTATTCGAACATAATCACCCACATTGAAATTTGGTTTAGGATTTTCTAAAGAAAGTTTGTTTGACCGTCTTTCATAAAGATTAGTCCAAACTGTCATAATATTGTTGGAATTTACATCACATGGGCACATCTTAATACTAGAGTGAAAGCTGTGATTGTAAGAGTATATTAAATCTTGTAAAACATCTATATATCTATAAGTATTATTATGAGTGAAATAACGCCACATTTTCATTTTTAGTGTTCTTTGAAATCGTTCAACAATACTGGCCTTAATGTCAGGATTGTTAGTGGTATAGTAATTAATCTTTTTGGATTTAAAGTATTTTTGTACATCTTTTGAAACAAATTCTGTACCTTTATCAGATTGTATGTGAATAGGTGTTAAATTACTTTCAGTAAATATACTTTCAAAACATTCTTTAGTTGTTTCTGAGTTTTTCTTTTTCATTGGTCTTGCAAAAGCATATTTACTAAATACATCAATAACACAAAGTATATACTTGAAACCATCATTATATTGAGAATAAGTTCGCATATCACTTAAATCAGCTTGCCACAGTTCATTAATATTTGATAGAATATACCTATTACGCGGGAATTTTTTCGAATGGGTTTATGTAATGTGTATGTTTCTTGTGATTTTAACCATTCCTTTACTTGCTTTTTATTCATTTTACCCTTCATGGCTTTTGACAATTTATCAATACTACCAAAACCAGCGGGATTAGATGGATCATAATAAATCCTGTTAATTTCTTCTAGTACGGGGTCCATTTTTCCCACTCAAGCCTTTTACGTATTTTAGTTGTAGACTTTTTATCTCTACTGCTCGGTGTAGAAAAGTCTTGAAATTCAATCTCAGAGGGTTTGTTCAGATCTTTTGCTTGAAGTTGGTTAATAAACTCACATCTCTTTGGATTTCCAATATAAGTAAGTGGTACTTTAATATCTTTTAATGCTTCAGCAAATCTATCCCACCCTACTGGATCACTTCTTTTTAAGGGTCTTAGTGAATCATTTATTAAATCAACAATATTACTTCCAGGAATTTTTTCATTATCAATTATGACTGTACCTTCATTATCCCAATGTATTTTACCTTTACTTGTTTCAACTAAGTTTAATAATAACTTTCCTTTTTTATTATAAGTTTTTGGTATTAAACTGAGTATTTGAGCTGGTGTGTAAAGTGGATTTTCAACATTTTCTTTACTTTTGATGGATCGATTCTCCTCCAACAAAGATTCAGCATCAACTGAAGTTTTTAGATCTCTATCTTTATTTTTAAAACCAATTTTAGACTCGTTTGAATCTTCATTAGATGTATCAGAATAAATTGGTAATCTGAGTGGTTGACGATCCTCTTCGGTAAAATGAAGGTATCTTTGCAGTGTTTGTAAATATAACATCCATTTCTTTCGGTCTTCCATCTTACTATTCATAATATTTTGCATTTCAATATCTAATCGAGATAAACTACTACTCGTATTAACCTTATTTTCTTGTTTTAATTTTTCAATTAATCCAGGTTCGATAAGTATCATTTTCTTTGCATTTTCCATGTTAACTGGCTAGTCCACTCACTAATCCACTCAATATTGCACCTAATATTATTGGTAAGAAAGCCCCTCCTTTTTGTATAATTATATTTTTTCTTAGTTTATGTTTACACTTACGCACTAGTTGACGGAGTATATTTTTGTGTTTATTCAATTTTTGTTTATCTTGATCTTTAAGAGGTACTTTTCCTTGTAAAACGTTATGAATACACTCACAAATACAGTTAATTTCTTCTTCATCACACGTTTTAAGTAATGCTCTTTGATATTTTGGTTTAAGCGTATGCAAAGCGTTTAGCAAATGTTTATGCGTTGTGAGTCGACGATGCATCATTTAGCAATGATTTGAAATGTTTGATTCTTGGTGTATTTACACTCTTTTGTGGGGACGTAGACTGTGCAGAAACCATTAAATGGGAAGACATTTGTCTTGATACGACAAAAATCATTGGTATTTTGTTTTAAATCTACCATTAAATATCCATGCGCCTCTAGAGTTGCATCCCTGTAGGCATCTTCAATAAATTTTGGGTTATCTGGTGACACTTGTCGTGCTAAATATCTTATTTGAGTTTTATCTCGAGGGTTTTTAAAATATATTATATAACTTGAGTTTAAGGATATGTCTCTTTGCCCTTTACCCTGATGAAATAAATTTTGTGTTAAATAAAATACACTAAGATTCCTGTGATGACTACCTTTTGTAAATATATCCACAATTCTTCCATCGGACTCTCTCATTAGATCATCAATAATAACAAGATGTGGGTTTTCACCGTCAAACATATTAACATTTGGAATTCCTTGATGGTAGTTAACATTTGGTAAATTATATAAAGGTTGCATTTCATCAAAGCACCATGTGATCTGATTAAAATCACAATTACATATTTCTGTAACTGATTTTATAAAATTTGTTACAAAATTTGACTTCCCACATCCACTTGGCCCCGCCACAATAGCAGTAAACGGATGGATAAAGTGAAACATTACACACGTCTAAAGTTCTAAGGGGTGAAATAAAAAATGAAAGTGTTGGTGTTAACAATTAATATATATTGCAAACATTATATAAAACAGAATGTATACTATTTCTAACACAATTAGTACATCATAATTTTACAGTCAACTCAACCTCAAATAAATGCACACACACGCAAATATAAACAACAATTAACTTAAATTATTTACAATAAATCAACGATTAAATATGTAATAAACTCTACGTCATATTATACTATTATCATTATTTTACAATCAATACACATTTTATTTACATGCAGACATAAAATTAAAAACTATCAACACTTAACGCAGTTTATAATGACCCCAAGCTAATGTTTCAATATTATTATCTAAAATATGCCTCTTTGTGTCATTATATGATAAACCAATCTTATTTAATTTTTGTGTAAAAATTGTGTGTTTAATTGATTTAAATCTGAGCATACTATAATATTGCACTTTTTTATTAAATAGAGAAGACTTATAATTATCCATGGTCATCTTTTTAGTGATACATTTATTTACCCCTTTTGCCTTGGCTATAGTCTTATTCTCTAAGTTAAAAGCGTACATTTTGGATCGTAAACCCACAAATTCTTTCATGATTTTACCATTATTTTCATCTTTAAAAAAACCTAATTTCTTTTTATTTAATTTTGGATATTCAAAAATATTATTTGCATCATAAGCTGAGGTATCAAAGTATGATGAAAGGTCAGGTTTTATATCAGAGTAAAAATCATCTGTAAATATATGATATATTAAACTATCCGTATCTGTATACAATAATTTGATTTTACTAAACTTTTTAACCATATAGTTATAATGAAAATCATACATTAATGTTTTTGAAATATCTAAAATGCAAAACCCTAAATAAATTGGTGTGTTATATATTAACTTTGTTTTTCGCAACTGAACCGCAACTAGGTTTTCCGAAAATACTGAAAGACTATGAAATTGTGGTTTAGCGATTAGATCTTGAGCACCTAAAGCTTTGCCCTGGTTCTCCCAGTGTGTAACTAATTTTATGTTAACCCTTTTTTCAATATTCTCCATAGTCTTTCCGAAGACTGAATTATTCATTAATTTATAAAAATCTTTTTCGAAATCTGATTTTGCTAACGTTCTTAATTTTGTGTTTAGATCTATGTACATCTTCAACCAGCGAGACTGTTTAAATTTTAAAACTCTATGAATTTTAGTTAATTTAACCCCCATTTCTATGCACTGCTTTAAATTTCTGTAATGAATTACATATTTATCTTTATTATTTAAATTTGGGGCTAGTTTATTTTCATTAATATTGTCTGCACAAATGTTTTGGGGGCATAAAGGAAAGTCCGAATGTAAATCATGAAGTTCATCTGGATATTCCAAATCAACTTCTAAAATAAAACCGAAGTTCGATGTCTCAGACACATTAAATTCTGTATTCGGATTTACCCATTCGAATCCACCAGTAGGAAGACATTGAGACATAGCCCAACCATATAAATTGTTGGCATCAAAATATGTGATATATGAATTTGGTTTCGCTGCATCATAATCCCCCATATATTTGTTATTAGCTCTAGCATAACGATTACTACATTGAGATACACCACCCCTGATACCTGATCTAATAAATGCAATTTTCTCATAATCTGTTAAAAGTTCTAATTCTATTTTTGTATATTTTAACATTGCATCCCAACTTAAACCGGGTGCTGTGTAATAATGGGCAGGGTCTAAATCATAAGTATTAATACATAACTTTCTAAAGTTTTCAAATACATCGGTTAAAAGTAAAACGTCTGTTTTTAAATACAGGTTTGAATAATCTAGCATATTACAACACCCAAAGTGTTCCCAAACATCTTTAGCATGATTGTAATCATCATTTGAAATATGGGAATCTGTGAGCGAGCTATAAAAAAATTTTTGTTCGGGGAGCGATGTTAGGCTTAAACTATCATAATTAGTCATAAGTTCATATGGATAAACGCCTTTCCGTTTTAAACGAAAGAAATCTTCATCATTAGGATAATTTCTACGTAATTCTTGAAATTGATCATTACTGAGATTTTTGGCCAATTCTTCTAATTTACATGATAAAAACTTAAATGAATCTATGAATCTTAATATAATTTCGTGGTTATTCATTTTTAATTTTTTGGAAAAGGATATATATTTTTCTTTATTTTGAGGGATAACTTCGACTTCACCATCACAAAAGTTTAACGCGTGAACAATAAAATGAGCATCATAGTGACTAAGGTTGTGTAAAAATATTGGTATATACCGAGGTTTCCTGAACTTCGAGCTATATGATTCGTGAGCAACACCTATAAAATTACCGGTGTACCAATCAAAATCATAAAAATGTTCTGCTAACTCTGTTTCACAAATATGACAAATGGTTGCATTTGAAATTTGGTTTTTGTCTTCATTTGTTAGCGGAAGTGGAGGATATTTTTGAAGTCTATTTATTTCTTTGAGATTGTTAGATAAACTTTCCATAAACACTTGTGCACAGTTGGGTCCGCAATACGTTACATATTTTGATAATTTATCATCATATGAACATTTTATATAATAACCAAAACTATGTACTTCATGTTTCTGAATATTGTGTGTGAAAGGTTTGGAAGGATCGTTAGAACATGATTCTATTGGTTTTAAAAAATGCTTCAAAATCAGCATAAACTACGAATGGTATCTTCAACTTTTTTTCATAACTGTCAATTTTAATTTTATCATTTGAAATAGGTTGACCAAACCAATTCTTTTTTTTAAAAGTTTCACTGTTTGGTAATTCTGTACAAATGTGGGCACAATCGTATTGTTCACGGTTATTTAAACTTTCCTTAGATGGAAAGTGAAGTAGACATGCTTCGCAAATGTACATGATGTGACCGTCTTTTGAAATTTGTTTACTAACTAACCGCGATAAATTTTTTATGTAACAGTAATGATTTTTTGTATCCTTGGAAAAAAATAATAAATTGATATGTCTATCTTTACGACACTTTGTTAAAAATAATGGACCTACATCGTCGAATTACATCGTTTTTCTTTATTATATTCTAACCCAAAAACATTAATACTAATATCATTTAATTTCTCTACTTTCGCTATGTCAGAAATTTTAACTGGAAAGGAAATACCATTAAATTTAAGTTTATTTGCATGTTTAACGTACGATGATACACGATCCGCGTCTTTGTTTACGGGATATAACGCCGAGAGTAACGCCCATTTAAAACAAAAATAATCCTTGCTTTTTACATTTATAACAGCCTTTTTTAATTTTATGTCACGAGGAAGATCTATGTATGAAGTACCGCGTAGGGGGTTAAATTTATTAACATTCATGTCTATAGATTTTATGTTTTTTAGACTCCATCCACTATCTTTTTTTTCAAATGCACTAATTTTAGTAGTAATTGTATCATTTAAAGATGAAAAAAATATTTAAGTCATCTCCTTGACAAATAATATAGTTAAGCGTTTGAAAATCGAACGTATCATGAATATCTTTAGTTTGTTGAACAAAATCAGCATGCAATATGAAGTTTACTTTAAAAATTATGTGTTGATGAATACACTATTGTATTAAAAATAAAATATCATCTTTAATAGAATTTAAAAATAGTTCAGGAGTTTCAAAATTTACCAATGTCGAACTATCTACTCTACTCTTGATTTTATAAGTTAAAATCCTATTTCCAAAAGCAGATTCAATAACACTAACGTTTGATAAAGAATTATGTGAATTTAAAACATTATTTTTGTGAACATTACTTTTAAAATGATTAGCTAAATACCGTTTCTTGATAAATATATGACACGTTAGACATTCCACTTGATCATCGTTACTGATACTGTTCCCTGCAGAGGTAGGCGCTTCTGCTTCCGTTGTTGGTTTTTTGCTGATCTTGGGTTCTTTGCTGCTCGTTCGCTTCGTTCCTCTTCCAAGTTGTAGTGGTTGACTACTAAAATGTTTAAATTTATTAAAAACTGTACAAGACATTGTGTAAATTATGATCGAAATGAATGTTTATTTTACTTACTTAAACTGTGTTTCAACCATCGCACAGTGATTATATAACTCATCATCATACGATGAATCGAACAGTTGATCCTTCTCCATTTCATCACAAACTTTAGACAACTCCTGATTTAATTCGCTGTTGAATAGTTCCGTATTCTCTTCCATGGTTGTGGAGAAGAAAGCACTGGTGCACACTTCACTGAAGTTTGCCATCCTTATAGTAAAGAAGAAAATAGGTAGTAGAGTAAGTAACAGTTCAGTGTTGGTAGACCAACTGATACCCAAATTTCAAATAATGTCCGATATTTAAGTCTAACAAAGGATTAGAAATAGAATATAATGAGTACACGGAAGTAATTTAAGTAAACAGAATCACATTCACTAATGATCAGCTAATGACTGTCATTGTTAAAAAAGTATTTTTTAACTTTTTCACTTTCTGCTATTGTCTTTGTAATATTGTATACGAGGGCGTTTGTGTTGTCGTAGATGCTATCCTTATTAGTCTTTACGTAATATTTAATCCTCGTGGAAGCATGTTTCCAATGATCAGTAGTTGGAATCTTGGATAGCTTCTTCATATCGTACATTTCAATTTTGATGAGATGCGTCGCTTGGTCTCCGTCGTCAGAATTAGTAGAAATGTATGATACACCATCTCTAGCGGCTCGTGCTACGGTTGATGATAACAGCTTCCTCTTTTTTATTTTTGATTCAGCTTCAAAAAAATGATCAATCGATTGCGATTTTCTTTTTCCACCATCGCATGTGTTATTATTAATGACGATGTCATCACTCTCTTCTTGAGGGGAGAGTGGCGAGTAGTAATACTGTTTATAGGTATTTTCATCGAAGCTCAATGATTTCTGCAACAACACAGTTATCATGTTAATATCAATTTGTTAACACTTAATCATAAAAGTTAAAAAGCTAAAGTTACAACCTATTAAAGTCCACTGCTGAACATAGGCCTCCTCTCATTTCTGAGAGGGTTTTAGGGCTAGGAAATGTTCGCTGCGATACCTCAATGCGTGTTGGCAAACTTCACATGCCTTCGAAATTTTCTCAGACATGCATTCCTCACGACATTTTCCTTCACCGCTGAGCACGTGGTAAATCAGCACTTAAAATTGTAATTAACAATTTAATTGGTGCCGGCGGGGATCGAACCCGGGACGTGTACTATGAAGTTTACATTTTGCGCTAACCATCTGAGCTACCACGGCTTAACCATATACACACACATAATATTTAAATATAATTTGTTAACACTAAATCATACACACGTAAGAAAATAACAGAAAGAAAAGTAAGTTTGTCATTAGAATAAACACTTACATTCATGGCCTTTGATGCGTTGAAGTAACACAAACGTAGTATTGATAGATCCACTGCGGTCAAACGACCATACACTAACTCCATGACTGCAGTTGCTTGGTCTTATATAGTACCAGTGAGTAATAATTCTAATCTAAAGAATTTCTGCAGTAGAATTGATAGTATCTTTATGCGTCAACAAGCTAACCTTACATTCTGTTGCTTATCTCTACATTCCTACGTCCTTCCTGTCATATCTTGTTCAGTGTATTGGTGACTCAAATACGTTTTGTATAACACAAAGAAAGCAATTTAATATTTAGATATCACTATAATTGATTTCAAGGAAAAACTCTTGATAATATATTTTTAGGGCAGGTACCCAAAAGATGTATAATTGGATTTGTGAACAATTCTGCATTTAATGGTTCCCTTACTAAAAATCCATTTAACTTTGAAAACTATGGTATTAATTCTTTCAGCTTATATATTGATGGTCAACAAATACCTTCAAAAGCTTTGCAACCATCTTTTAATAATAGCATGTTTACATCTGCATATCATACTCTATTCTCGGGAACTGGTATTCACTTTCTTAATGAAGGAAATGGAATCTCTTGTGAACAGTATGCCAAAGGTTACTGTCTATTAGCATTTGACTTAACTCCTGATTTATCAGCCAACTCATCAGCTCATTGGAATCTCATAAAGCATGGTAGTGTAAGATTAGAAGTACGATTTGAATCCTCACTAATACAAACAATTAACTGTATAGTTTATGCTGAGTTTGATAATATTATTGAGATAGATAAAAACAGAAATGTTATTGTAGACTATAGTAGTTAAGGTTATAATATGTGTTGTGTGTTAGATTTTATGAGTTATGTGTAATGCATTTTGTGTGTATGTAACTATGTGAAACATTATAAAATTAAATAAAACAAATTGTATGCAATATATTATTTTTTATTTCTTTATAAATATTCTATTTAATCTAATACAAAACTCTGTTCGAGTTTAAATTTTACATAAGCACACTGACTAAACCACTGAACATGCTGCTGCCAAGGATCATCATCATCTTCCCAATCTTTTAAGCCACCACCACAATGGAAACACTTGGTCCTGTCTGCATGGCCAGTATAAAAGAAACCGGCTTCTGCAAGATCTTCAGGTTTCTGTCGCATAACGAGAGGCCAGTTTTCGAAACTGAGCAACCGACTAGATTTTGAACTGAAGAATGGATATTCAGCTCTTGAGTACTGCATATTCTCGTTTTCATCTCCACTCAGTGTTGTAGTTTTGTTCTTCAATGATGTGTTCTGTACACGTATGCCACACTCATCTCTTTCTTCTGCTCTTGTCTTCCTGTAATTTAAGTAAACAGAATCACATTCACTAATGATCAGCTAATGACTGTCATTGTTAAAAAAGTATTTTTTAACTTTTTCACTTTCTGCTATTGTCTTTGTAATATTGTATACGAGGGCGTTTGTGTTGTCGTAGATGCTATCCTTATTAGTCTTTACGTAATATTTAATCCTCGTGGAAGCATGTTTCCAATGATCAGTAGTTGGAATCTTGGATAGCTTCTTCATATCGTACATTTCAATTTTGATGAGATGCGTCGCTTGGTCTCCGTCGTCAGAATTAGTAGAAATGTATGATACACCATCTCTAGCGGCTCGTGCTACGGTTGATGATAACAGCTTCCTCTTTTTTATTTTTGATTCAGCTTCAAAAAAATGATCAATCGATTGCGATTTTCTTTTTCCACCATCGCATGTGTTATTATTAATGACGATGTCATCACTCTCTTCTTGAGGGGAGAGTGGCGAGTAGTAATACTGTTTATAGGTATTTTCATCGAAGCTCAATGATTTCTGCAACAACACAGTTATCATGTTAATATCAATTTGTTAACACTTAATCATAAAAGTTAAAAAGCTAAAGTTACAACCTATTAAAGTCCACTGCTGAACATAGGCCTCCTCTCATTTCTGAGAGGGTTTTAGGGCTAGGAAATGTTCGCTGCGATACCTCAATGCGTGTTGGCAAACTTCACATGCCTTCGAAATTTTCTCAGACATGCATTCCTCACGACATTTTCCTTCACCGCTGAGCACGTGGTAAATCAGCACTTAAAATTGTAATTAACAATTTAATTGGTGCCGGCGGGGGATCGAACCCGGGACGTGTACTATGAAGTTTACATTTTGCGCTAACCATCTGAGCTACCACGGCTTAACCATATACACACACATAATATTTAAATATAATTTGTTAACACTAAATCATACACACGTAAGAAAATAACAGAAAGAAAAGTAAGTTTGTCAATAGAATAAACACTTACATTCATGGCCTTTGATGCGTTGAAGTAACACAAACGTAGTATTGATAGATCCACTGCGGTCAAACGACCATACACTAACTCCATGACTGCAGTTGCTTGGTCTTATATAGTACCAGTGAGTAATAATTCTAATCTAAAGAATTTCTGCAGTAGAATTGATAGTATCTTTATGCGTCAACAAGCTAACCTTACATTCTGTTGCTTATCTCTACATTCCTACGTCCTTCCTGTCATATCTTGTTCAGTGTATTGGTGACTCAAATACGTTTTGTATAACACAAAGAAAGCAATTTAATATTTAGATATCACTATAATTGATCATTCCTATATTAGTCATTGAGTAGATTGGTACTGTAATAATCTACTAATAGCAGTAATATTATGGATACACTAGATGTACAACAACATCTGAAAAAGATTCACCCCACTCTAGAAAATAATGTTTATGCTGCCAATAAACTACCCATGTACACCCACGTACCAACGTATATAATATGCAATTTGGATACAGATGATAAACCAGGGTCACATTGGGTAGCTTTATATATCGATACAAATGACGTCGGTCAATATTTTGATTCATTCGGACGGGCACCTGTACGATATCATCTAGAGTTTTTTAAAAGAAATTGTAAAAGATGGAACTGGAATGTTGATAGGATTCAGAATGAGTGGACTTCAGTTTGTGGCGAATATTGCTTAATGTATTTGCTATATAAGTTTCAGGGATGTTCAATGCATAGTTTTACGAGTATATTTACAGAGAACACATTGGACAACGATATTTTAGTGGATGAGATGTTTCGCTCCTATTTTATAGATAATAAGTAATAAGATTTTGTATTTCATAAATAAAATTTTTAACAAAATTAGGTAATGTGTTTTATTGATGATTCAGATTAGTGTTGTAGGTAGGAACGACCCACACGCTGGACGAATAATAGATAATGACGGTAGTCAATCAACAATAGATAAGTAGATAAGGACAATGGAGCGCTAATGACGGTTGAGGCTCGCAGCGGATATCAATTAGATAAGAGTTAATTGATCTGCACATCTCCGGAACCGTGCATCCTACGCAAAAATGGACCGCAGATTCGTGATCAGAGCATGCCAAAACCTTTTTTTTTTTTTTTTTTTTTTTTTTTTTAGGATTGTGAGTCGACGAACGACGTGCGCCAGAACTGGTACAACCTTTCTACAAGTGCGCCAGAACTGGTACAACGTAACTACTATAAGATGATAGATAAAATCAATGAGCTGAACTGTCAACATTTCGGCCATCCAATACTTAGGTATTTAATGCACATGAAGGATGTTTTTAAGAACATAGTAAAGCAGCTTTCCCTCCCATAAACGAAGGAACGGCCTTATGAGAGCGGTCAGCCGTCAACCAGTTTTAGAAAAAGCCTACTTCTTCTACTACTTCCCTTTTTTCCATTCCCTTTTTGTGTTATATAAGTTCTAATAGTGCTAGATGACTTATTACCATTTCTGTATCACGATATAATGTTTTACCTGTGTTACACGTAGTCTGGACGGATAAAATTGGTACTTATTCTCACCACTGAGTATTGTGTTTTACTTAATTTTTGGGACATTGTTCATTGTCTGTCTCTTTGTATGTCTGTCTGCCTGTCAGGGTAATCTTTGAAATAGCTGAACCAATTGTAATAAAACTTTACATCAAGGTTTTCGAGTAAAATATATCCTAGATAGTTCCTGGCATTGCAATCTATCTGTTCGTAAAGTTTCATCACAATCGGTTCAGCCAGTGTTTCTTTAATTTATTTTTATTATTCCGACGTTTCGTTTAAGAAAAAAGACCCATACCAACCGATATCTAAATGGTGAATCTTACCACCATCCTTCACAGTTAGCTACCGTGATAAAATCTTTGTATCAGAGAGCAAAAGGGATCTGTGGCAGTAAACACCTAACGTGCTAAGGACATGAAGCCCCGACGGTCTAGGAAGTCTACAGTCTGTAAACATGTTCAAGATTGTACACGTCATTACATTAGATATGATAGATCACAAATGCTCGTAAAAGAACTTGCATTGTGATGAAATGAAAGGAGTACATTTTAAAAAGTGTCAATACAAATTCTGCTATTAAAACAATCCAAAGAAGAAAATAGGTGAACATTAAATTTATGCCTTATTTGACAAGAATAATTTTCTAAGAAAAGTCACGTACAGCTAATACTAATCAAAACGAAAATTGGAATGAACACATCCCTTCGACTGGAGCAATGAACTTTTAGTCTTTTTTACATGATCCATGCGTTAATTTTATGCAAGTGTCGAATGGGTTCATGACCTCTTATATGCTGTATGTACGATATCTAGACCTGCGACGGGGAACCGTATCAAACGCACGAGGTTTTTGGTACTGCGATCGATCCGTACCTTGAGTAACTAAGAAGTACAGCAGAATAATGACGATGCTATTGTATGCTGGTATTCTGTGCGAGCGTGGCCGGTTGAGTCAACCCATTCTTGCTGCAGCAATAATTTATAAAATTTGTGTAAGTAAATATCTTTTTCTTTATTATCACTTTCTAATAAAGCAAATTTAAAAGCCATAAAAGCATTTCTTTACTAAGCACTCCCGTTGAAGATGCGATAGATTGTACAAAGTAATATAACATCTCTTCGCAGCGCCAATGAGTCAAGCCGACCAGAAAGAACTGGTCCTTAACGATTTGAGCCTCTCTGCGCTGGATGCAGTCAAGTAAGAGGAACTCACACTGGGGTGCCCCGGTCCAGAGATTAGAATAGTACTCCATGTGAGGCCGATTCAAATTTGGTATTATTGGTGTGTTGACATGACATGCCAAGTTTTTTAAAGGCCAATTTGGCCTACCCTTCCAGGTGATGGTGAAACATAACGTCATACTTCAAAACTTTCTTACTGCTTTCAAAAGCTTCACTACAATTTCATCCTCAGCTTGTACCTTGTCTGGATTGCCATTTTAACCTCGCACAAATTCCGAGACTTCACAGTAACAGTATCAAAAGAGATTTATATTTTTACATTCATTTAATCTGCAAATCGCTTAAAAAATGTTAGTAAGTAAATCGCTACTTCTTTAAAATAATCTATAACTAAACGTAATTTTGTACAAATTCTGCTACTAAAACAATCCAAAGAAGAAAATAGGTGAACATTGAATTTATGCCTTATTTGACAAGAATAATTTTCTAAGAAAAATCACGTACAGCTAATACTAATCAAAACGAAAATTGGAATGAACACATCCCTTCGACTGGAGCAATGAACTTTTAGTCTTTTTTACATGATCCATGCGTTAATTTTATGCAAGTGTCGAATGGGTTCATAACCTCTTATATGCTGTATGTATGATATCTAGACCTGCGACGGGGAACAGTATCAAACGCACGAGGTTTTTGGTATTGCGATCGATCCGTACCTTGAGTAACTAAGAAGTACAGCAGAATAATCACGATGCTATTATATGCTGGTATTCTGTGCAAGCGTGGTCGATTGAGTCAACCCATTCTTGCTGCAGCAATAATTTATAAAATTTGTGTAAGTCGATATTCTTTTTCTTTATTATCACTTTCTAATAAAGCAAATTTAAAAGCCATAAAAATGTTACCAGTATCACAATTTATAACCGAAAATGCTAAATTGAAATAGCACAACAACGCAATAAACAACAAAGAAAAGGCAATGGCGTCGCAGTACACGGTCGCTACTCCACCCCAACCGCATCATTATCAAGTCATGTGGGTGTAACAATGTTTGTCAACATCTAAATCTTAGAGACTTTCTATCAATAAAAAACGTATAAATACTAGACATTTTTGTACAAATTACTAGCCATGAAGCAGCATTACAAGTACGAATTTTATTGGTTCTGCATTTGCCAATTTTCATTAAGCGTTGTCTAGACAGATCTTTCAAGTAATTCCATTCACAGACGGAAAGGACCAGCTGTTTATTTAAAAAGGCTTGTGATGGACTAATCTGACACTTTTGTACAGTTTTTATTTTTATACCTTATAATATTTTTTTGTCAAAACGGGATTTTTGGATAGTAATTCTTTTTATCACTGACGTTCTATTGTATGCAGTCGATTTAAACTAGATGTTTACTACCTGAATTAATTTTTACGTTGTAAATATATATTTCTAAAAAACTTACGAGACAAAAATACTTACAGTCCATACTGATGGTAAGGGGCTAGTGTACTCCCTGGGTACCTGGAGCAAACTTCATACAAATAAGGCTACAAATGTGTTGTTAACCCAGAGGACTAAGATGTTATGTCCGTAACTAGAATGACTCTTTAACACTTCAGACTGGAACATGGCAATGCGAGAAATGCAATTTGGTGGTAGAAATAGGAAAGAGGAGGTGGTACTCAGACGGACTCCTGGGTAGAAGGGGAGCCTTACCACCAAATATATTTAACTCTTGTGTTATATACACACTTTGTTTACTGAGCACTGAAATAAGTAAGCTGTAACATGATACATCCAGATTTTTATTTTCTAGCCGTCACAGACTACACCGTACATTATTTACTGTATTTAACAAATTTTCATAGGCTTTGTACTCTCAGTATTTTATGATGGCATGAAAATGCCTTTATTTTATGGTAATAAACTATGTTGATGACGTCGTTATGTGAAGTTCAATCCTCGTCGCGACCACGTCGAGGTACGGATCGACGATCGCAGTACCAAAAGCCTCGTGCGTTTGATACTGTTCCCCGTCGCAGGTCTAGATATCGTACATACAGCATATAAGAGGTCATGAACCCATTCGACACTTGCATAAAATTAACGCATGGATCATGTAAAAAAGACTAAAAGTTCATTGCTCCAGTCGACGGGATGTGTTTATTCCAATTTTCATTTTTGGTTAGTATTAGCTGTACGTGACTTTTCTTAGAAAATTATTCTTGTCAAATAAGGCATAAATTCAATGTTCACCTATTTTCTTCTTTGGATTGTTTTAATAGCAGAATTTGTACAAAATTACGTTTAGTTATAGATTATTTTAAAGAAGTAGCGATTTACTTACTAACATTTTTTAAGCGATTTGCAGATTAAATGAATGTAAAAATATAAATCTCTTTTGATACTGTTACTGTGAAGTCTCGGAATTTGTGCGAGGTTAAAATGGCAATCCAGACAAGGTACAAGCTGAGGATGAAATTGCAGTGAAGCTTTTGAAAGCAGTAAGAAAGTTTTGAAGTATGACGTTATGTTTCACCATCACCTGGAAGGGTAGGCCAAATTGGCCTTTAAAAAACTTGGCATGTCATGTCAACACACCAATAATAACTTTACGAGGTGCAAATTTGAATCGGCCTCACATGGAGTACTATTCTAATCTCTGGACCGGGGCACCCCAGTGTGTGAGTGTGAGTTCCTCTTACTTGACTGCATCCAGCGCAGAGAGGCTCAAATCGTTAAGGACCAGTTCTTTCTGGTCGGCTTGACTCATTGGCGCTGCGAAGAGATGTTATATTACTTTGTACAATCTATCGCATCTTCCACGGGAGTGCTTAGTAAAGAAATGCTTCGGATTGATTCCGGCCGCCCAAATTCATCGTGATCGTGACACCATACCCACCATTTGGATGATTGACGGTCCAGATCAGTGCGCTTTAGCATCTTTGGCTGCATCAACACCATCCACAATTACCATCAGGTAGTATAGTAGTCAAGCGCTGACTTAGAATAGTAAATAAAAGTCGAAGTGCCTGTATGTAATATTGAAATGACTGGCTTCTACCAAGCTCAAAAAGCTATTTGCATGCTATAAACACACCGTGTTAAAAATATCTGGCTGTTTGTCTTTACTGATATTCGGAATGGCTTGAACGATTGTGATGAACCATCACAAACAGATAAAGAACAATGCAAAGAAGGCCGAATTCGAAAAACGTGCATATTTTTTGAAATCGAAAAACTGATAAAATAAGTCTATCTCATAATTTTTTATTCAAGTTTGTTTTTAACATAATTTTTTTACTTTGGTATCATTTTACAACAAAACTATGTAAAAATTTATAATAATATGTTTTTAAGAGAAACTAATATATTTTTCATTTTTAGTTTAGTCTTACATTTTTCCACATTGCACAATGTTATCAAGATAATAGAAAAAAAAACTTAGTTATTAAAAGAGATTTTTCTATGATTGAAACAGTTACTCAAACATCACTTTTATAGATCTGCAGGTTTTATTTTGATTAAAACTTTTTTATGGATTTTATCTCGTTTAAGTTAAATGATTTTTAATTTCCGACTTTTCGGGTACTCTCCAGCACTCACGGTCACGGGGGACTGAGGTGACTGACGTCCCGTTGTGTGAACAGTACAGGGTTCCAAGCAGGTGGTAGTACCCAGCCTCCTTCTCAATTGAAATTAGGATGTTTTTTAATTTCAATGGCCTCACATATCATCCTTGGTAGGAATCGATGTTCTTTCGGGAGGATTTGTCTATCAAATCTAACGTAATGGTTGGGGCCGCCTAGGATATGATCTCAAATTGCAGACTTTGCAGAAAGTTGATGTTACAGCTATTTGTTCTTTTACGCGGGTTCTAATTGATCTTTTTGTATGCGCTATGTACGAGAGACCACATTCACAGTCAAGATCGTACGCTCCTTCATCTTGTAGAGGAATATAATACTTGACAGATGTTAAGAACTTAATTATCTTCGGTGGCTTGTAGAATGTTCTAATAGAAGCTCGCTCCGAGATGTAGCCAATCTTGTCTGTGACACCTCTAATATATGGTAGTAATGGTACACGCTCGACTGTGGCTGGCTTCACTCGGTTACTGTGACATAAGCGCGGGACCCGAAGCTTGTTGTCGTACAGAACCTGCTTGACGTGTTCAGGTGTTTGCTGTCACATATCCCTCGTGTTCACGTCGGGAATTAAAAATCATTTAAATTAAACGGGATAAAATCGGTAAAAGTAGTTTTAATCAATATGTAGTGTTCGCGTAAATATAAGAAATCATTCGTTTTTATTTTGTTTAAATTCAAAAGTCGCAGGTAAAAGCTAGCACATATATAATATAATATATCTTACTTATTTACGGTCTATGTTACCTTCTTAATCATTTGTATGCATAAAAGTGGCAAATGTAACACCCTCATATATATTTAATTAATTATATAGTCCTTAGTCTCCGGTTCTCTACACTCCCCATACAAAACACAGAAATGCTATTTCACGCTAGTATTCATTGAGAACATAGTTTTTTTCCGGTTGAGATGACCTATTTCTGCTACAACCATAATAAAGCTATCTATTATCGTGGATTTACCACGCAAAGTATTCCATACCTAATATCTCTAAAACACAAAATTTTCAAATATTATTAAAAAAAAAATCAAGCTCCTTTACTCCATTACTGTTTGTACATATACTATAAATGTTTATTTGTATAATTCTAAAGCATATACTGTAAAATGTGAACTATGTAATAAAACAAAAAGAAATTTATGGCAAAACCCGAATGACAAATTCATCTTAGAACAATGGGTCAATTTTATTAAACCATTTGTCTTTTTTACGATCATCCTTTGTACTTTTTGGGTCAATCCTCAATATAAATTATTAGAGACTACTGTTAAACTACTACCAGACTTTTTACGAGCGCATGGTTATCCAAAGACTACTGCATATTGTATTAAGATGATGGACAAGCTAAATTCAAATTAATACATTCATTATCAATATCGTTTCATTACATGCCTAATCGTCATCCATCCATTTCAAAAAATCTATTAATATATTAACAATTTACATTTCTGCGGCTTTAATAACTATAAACAAAAATCAATATCTATCCGTTAGTCTCGCTAGAGCTTGAAAATTGCTTGAATCATTTTGATGAAATTTTTTGTTGAAATGAACCAAGTTGAAAAATAAAATAAAATAAAATATACAGAATTTAAATTTACCCAGCATGAAAGAAAGAAATAAGGAAATACGGGTGACGAATTCATCAATTTCTTATAGGTATATATATATATTTCTTATAGGTATATATACCAAGCTGCAGTCATCTCCCTCGGTTATATAGCTTGGTCTTCGGGGCCGAGTGCGCCACACTAGATGATTAAAAAGATATTCTTCAAATTTCTTGCAGTCCAGTTACGTTTGCAAGAAATTTGAAAAAATGAAAAAGAAACTGAAAAATTGCGATACGTCATAGCCTATAAAAATCCACTTTCCTCCAAAAAAGGACTTTGCCATAGTAGCATGGTTGGCAAACGAATTGGCAACTCCCCTTAGTTTGAGATAATAACCAAAATAAGTTTATGGAATACTACTTATCTCGTCGGTAACCGTAATGCTTTCGGCTTAATTTTGTAATTTTAACTATTTTATTTTTAAGTAAATTCAATCGTTACCGAACAAACCGACAAACCTATAATTACAATCTTTTCTACGGATAAATTTGTAAACATCCTCCCAGCTTTTTAGTGCTGTTAATTTTGTAAAAATAATGATAAATTCTTATTTTAATAATAGAAAAGTAAATATCTTGAAAACATATTTTAATCACGCTATCTGATCCTAAACCACTCCTTTAATGCAAGTCCATTTGTTTTAGCCCACGTTCACCACCGAAGAGCAAGTACAAAGCAAATTGAATTCCAAACGAAATTGCCAATATTAGAAATGTGTTTAGCCTGGAATTTAAGAATCGAGTGTAGTGGCACATAGTCTTAGTAATAGGTATTGGTTCTATCGTGATAGAAATATAAGAATTATATATTTTTTTTTAAATTAAAGCTGTCTTGTAGACGTGTATATAAAGTGTCGTTGATAGTACAATGTGTAAAAACCTTATAAATTTTTAAAAAGCACAATTTCGTCATATTTAAAAACAAATAATCTCTTGAGGAGTCAGAGTGGACTGCGTGGCCATCGCACCAGATGCGTAGCATCCAGATAGTCTGGATGGTATCATGAGTATTATCATAATGTGCTTTGCTGAAATTTGGTGGCTACAATTATTCCGAACAATTCTTCTCCCTCTCCGTGAGAAATGCTATAAAAAATGCAAAGTGAAATGATAAACAGGTTTTAGCAGCGTCGGTGAATAAAGCCGATCAGAAAGAACTCGGTCGCAGATGATTCGAGATTCACTAGATCTGGTCAAGTAGAAGGAGCCCGACCCAGAGATGAGAACAGTATTCCATTTAAGGACTAACTTGTACTTCGTAAAGTTTTAAGCGTTGAGCTAACGTGAAATCCTGACCCGCTCTGCAAGCCAGCAATAAATAAATAATTGTTACCTCATAAATAAGACAGCGTTAATATTTAAAGAAGAGGGTACTTTGTTAGTAAGTAAAATATAAAAAAATTAATGTATTACGTGGGGAGGCTTATGTTCGACTTTGATAGGCTGATGAATATACGTTAATGAGAACATTATACATTGAGGTAAATAATTATTTTTTATATAATATAAATATATACAGAATAAGCCAGAACGACTGTAGATATAATTTTATTGTAAAATATGAATATTTCTAATAATTTCTCATATTTACATGAATGACATTGGAAAAGATTATTTTACAGATTTTATGGCGTTTAATTTTATACAGAAATTTGGACGTGTTTCCAATGCCTTCGTAACCGAAACCTCGATATCACTTAAAACATTTGCACTTTAAATTAAGTAAACGGTAATCGTAATATAATCCATATAATTCGCTTTCCATACGGTTTAAACTAAACTGGCAGCGTTTATTTCACCCTCCAATTACATTTTAAGTGTCTCCAAGGCAGGAGTTAACAGTCTTTTATTACTCTTAAACACTGCAATTTAAACTTATCGCACGAGGTGTAATCCTTGCACACATTTTTTTCAATTGGACTATATTAATAGTTTAGCTTCTACATCGCAGGTTGATTTTATTTTCTTTTCTTCCGACTTTACGTTATTTTTTCAGAACGGCATAAACTGTCTAAGTCAAACTGAAAGTATAAAATTTGAATTACAAAATTCTTAACTCTTAAACAGAATATTTACAACATGAAAATCGACATAAATCAAGAGAGAGACAAAATAAATCAAACAGCATCACGCACTCAGTGTTATTTGAAACAAATTCAAAATAGTTTGGTTTAAGGGTTTGCCCGAGGGAGAAAGCATCGACGATGAAAGAATTTCTTGGAGCGAGTTTGGAATATTTACAATGCTTACTTGGAACCTTTTATTTATATATTTGGTTTACCAACAAATGATACATTAATACTTAGCTCAATTCTAAGAAAGTAATATAAACGAAGTGCACATTTAACGATAGGTAACTTACAGCATTACTTACAAATTTAACGTTATTAGATAACTAAAAATATACAATATAAAATAAAATAAAAAACTGAAAATTTACTACAAAGAAATATTAATAAATTGATATTTGTGCCGAAAAACGTTTCAAGAGTCGTGGTGAATATCTATTTCCTTATTAATAAGTATTTAAAAGTCTGCAAAGTCTGGGGATTTGGGAATGAAATCCGCGTACAGTTCTACTAGATGTAGTGACGATCTGGTAAGACATGCAGGAAGTCGATGAATGCAGGTGCCCCAGAATCGTGTATTGTGGCATTCCTTGGGGGAGACCTATGTTCAGTAGTGGACTTGTGAAGGTCTGTAATGATGATGATGATGACAGTTCTACGAAGAGGTGACTTGACTTGGGATAGAAAAAATATTATGGCGGCGCTGTCGTCGCGCTGCAAGCGAAACACACCGAATCTTAAATCACACTATCAAAATTCCGAATCATAAACAGAATATATAGAACATCTCCGAACTATCATACGGAGTGTCGGTCGCTCCCCGGGCAGAACACCTTGCCCGGCGGGAGATCTCCCCTTTTCCTACCACGGCCACAGTGGTGACCCCGACGTGATCTGAACACGCAACCAACAACCTTCGGAATCTTCAAGCTTCATCATCTTCATAAAATACCCCACCCATTCGCTCCCGAGCAGATATTATCATCTGCAGTCTTCATATCCTGCAAGCCATCTAGCTTTACAAGGTTCATCGCAGCACTGGAATAATAATGCTTCCTGTTCCTTCAAGCTACTCTCTGCGCCACAGTGTTCGACACGGCTCTGAGCCTTACTGCTCGCCTCTGCTTCACAGCACTCTCGCAGATTTACTTGCCTTCTTCTCGACTCACCGCAGACTACAAGGCAATCTTCTGGCACTTGCACATTCGTCGGCAACGAGGCCGCACTATCGACCTCCGGTCTGAGTAGGGGGGTAATGAGGCGGCGCTGTCGTGACGCCGCAAGCGAAACACACTGAATCCTTCATCACACTATCAAAATTCCGAATCATAAACAGAATATATAGAACATCTCCGAACACGGAGTGTTGGCCGCTCCCCGGGCAGAACACCTTGCCCGGCGGGAGATCTCCCCTTTTCCTACCACGGCCACAATATCATAATTAAATTCACCAAAATATAGTCTTGACTTATTTGTTCGCGGATATGTTCTATAGTACTGTTTCATCATTTTTTCACCGGAGACCTTATGACCACTTGACATGAAATGTCCAAGTGGTACTCATAAAGTCTCCGGTAGGCCTAAACCTCGTTATTGGGTTTTCCTATCAAGACATTTTCAGTATCTGCCTGGAGTCAGGAAGTTGAAGATATTTCACCCTCGTACCTCGATAAGCACGTAAAACCATTGATCCTGCGCCTTGTATTTCTCCGCTCTTGTAGAATATGTGGTAGTGAAATAACAGATCATGCGCTCCTGTGCTTATGCACGTATGCTTTATAATCCTGTCCTGCGCAGATAGCTAGTCTCTGTTGAGACTGCCGCTATGAATGGATTTAGAGAAGAATATTACATTAGAATATGCCGTAGAGGACAGCCCACACGTAAGCGCTGAATGTAAATTAAAAAATAAATTAATTAAATTAAAGATTATACACCAATAATAATTATAATTAATTTCAAGAAGAAGGCGGTGCTCCTTGATACCGCTCGCATCGTTCGCCGGTTTTTTAACAAACCCTCGGCTGTTTGGTCTACCAAGGGCTTCCCTTTCGTTGGGATTTTATGGATATTTTTTACTATAAAATATATTATAAACGACATATAATTTATTTTATATTATTTATATTTTTGTACATATTTATATAGTCCACATGTATATACTAATTAAATAACCCAATAATAATTATTTGTCGGTGCGTCTATAAAATACCTGTCGGATCGAGAGTGAGCAAGAGGTTGCGTTACTCTAGCGAAGTGTCATATCGATGGTGGCAGGGTGGAATTGAGAGTAGATCGGGAAACCCCCACTCATTTGTGCACTATAAAGTTCAGTGTAGGTGTTGGAGTGTGAGAGATTACACTTAAGTCACTGACACTTAAGTCACTCTAAGAGTGAAGTCATTTTACGAGAGCTGAGACAGTGGTCGCGGTTCTTATGCTACAGGCAAGGAGAATGGTGTTGCTGAGAGGCTACCCTCTGTTACGTTGTGATGGATGGTGTTGATGTTGACATGTATACTGTGGTATTATCATTTTATTATGTCATTTACGTTACCACAAAAAAATTAAAACGGGGATATGTTACAATATGGTCGAATTGTAATTGTTTTGTACTGAGTGTATACTGCGTCAAGCAGTCATATTATTGATAATGATTAAATGCGCAAACAAGAGAGCAAGTTGAACAACTGCTCTCAAACTTTTACTACTTTTAACAATTAACTCTATCCTGATCTAATACCGAGATCAGAATTGGGATCTCCTGTTGTATTTCCTATATCAGAATTGGCCTAATCTTGTTGTATTACCGAAAAAATTATTATACTCACAAACAGTTCTTAATATTAATAGTTATACAATTATTTTGATATAATGAGATAAATGCGCCAACTCTTAAAACACTTCTTAGTTTTCCAAGCAACCACAGAGATAGATGGAGGACAATTATGCATTGACTTATATATTACTAGCGTAAGGACCAGGCCCACCGAACAACTAAAACGGACCAGTGCGTTGGCCCTAAAATTACAACGAAACGCGAATCGGTCAACAGTGGTACGCGCGCAGGACAGATTTGCCTGTTACAAATATGTGTAGTTGCGTGGTAAAATAATGCAAAAATTACGATAAAAAGATTTAAAAAAAAAACATGGGATATCGTATCATCGGTAAGTAATATATTAATTTTGCTACCACTAAATTATTATATAAACGCAATTTTAAGTTTTATTTTACAGTTAATTTAGCTACGTTACCAAGATTAGGCCAGCCTTGGATTGAGACCCTCAAAAATAGTGTACATGGAAAATAAAATTATACTACATAAAAAAAATTATAGTAAGTTTGACGTTTCATGTTTCTTTTTTCTCATGTGCCGGGATTTTAGCGTCACGCGTCAAGTTTGTCTATACGTTTCGGTTTTTGACGGTTTTATTTTTAATGCTGTTTAATTTTTGTCTAAAGAACTTAGTGTAAGTTAAATTTTGAATATTGTTACTTAATATATTTTATATTCAATAAGTGTAAAACAAAAAAGAGTGAAAAAGAAACCATATCTGCTTAATTGAATCTGAAAATCTGATTCATAAAATATTTCGAAATTCTGTTTTCAAAAGGATTGCTTCTGGAGCATAGAGTTTTTATCGTGGTAGTTTCGTATCGTGGTTTTTATCATTATACAACTTTAATGGAAATTTTTATCATTATAAAACAAGGATGGAAAGAAGGATAAATGCATCGATCGAGCATCGATTGACCAGAAAGGGAGCTAATTCTAATTTTATTAAAAAACGCGGTACTCATGAAAATATTCTCGATATCTTAGGGTTAGTATTAAAATGTAGTATTAAAATGTTAGTATTAAAATGCAATAATAATACAATTCGACCTTTAGGTAAAATTACGGTATTTTCGTTTATTATTATTACGATACTATGTACTACAAACTATGAAATAATTGTACAATTAGGATAATTGTTCTACGAAATCCGACCCTGGTTACATCGTGTTTTGATATGACGTTTGTATATGACAGATGCGCTACTTTTTCTTGTATGAAAAAGTTATGATTAAAATATTTAGATGGGCCTATCCTTCCTTTTGAAATCATTGCAATTATGATACTCGTAAAAAAGACTGTAATTATGATATCGATGATAACATAACATAGCTTCTACGCCGCGTTTGTTTTTTTTTCTGCAAGTCGCAGATATATTTATAGCCATGGATTTTCGGAAAAATCGTGTTATATTTATATGTTCCCACGTGAAAACATCTTATCATAGGGATCTAGTATTACTTAAATAATGAACTAAGCTACTATCGAACGAACTGTGCGTACACTGCGCGATGCACAGCGTGAAGCTCGCATTCAAGCTAGCATCATCTTGCCGAATCTGTAATCTATGTTAAAGCTATACGAATGTTGAAGCTATATTCTATGTTAAAGCTATACGAATGTTGAAGCTATATTCTATGTTAAAGCTATACGAAAAGTGGATCCTATCAGGCAATCGCAAGCGTTAATCACAGTAGCTATATCCAGGTGATCAAGCCAAACAGTACCCGAAACGAAAGATTAGCCAGAATAAGCTTATGGTGAAGGTTTGTTGATCTATTGTTGGTGTTATTACACTTACTACTGACCGATATTATCAAGAATAGCAAATTATGTTGAAGAAGCGGGCACTAAATTTTTTTGCCATGACTTCTTCTTGCACGGCCACATTCTATACAAGAGATGAAACCAAAAATTAGCAAAATAAGGAAGATTCTTCACCAAACATATTCTATAGATCTTGCTTCGACATTTTGCCAGTTGGTGATGCGTTAAAGTGTACTGTAATAGGTAATTGGAATTAGATTTCGTTGAAATTTGCAACCGACACATAAAACTGAAGGCACGCACCTGGTGAACGCTGGCAGCTTCTTCTCGTAACTCAGGTTGACACTTGCGTGATGCACTCCTAGTTGTCTTGCGCAATTTACACTTATTTCACACAATTCACGGCCGTGATTTAAAGTTTATGATAATTAAGCAGATATAGCGAGCGTGACACAATGTGCTTGCGTGTGCGGGCGTGGTCTTACTTAGACTACGCTTCTACTCCGTTGCCGGTTGCAAAAGGGAATGAGATGAATTAATGAAAGAAAGGTATTATAAAGGAAATCTGATTCGTCAACAAGATTGACCAGAAATTCGGAATCTTTCAATTTGAGAAGTGGCGGCAACACCAGTTTTTTTTTAAATTTAGAAATCTTTATTGAATGGTGAAAATTTCAATTCCGAAGAAGCAGTAAGGAAAGTCTTTTAAGTATTCATCGATTTTCATGCAGCAGACTTCTGTAGAAACTACGTCATCAAATTACATAAAAAATTGCAGGAACATGGTAATAGTTAATGCAAATATTTTGATTATTTTGTTTTTGTAAGAATATTTATTTATACTTCTGTTCCTGATATTATATATAATAGTTTCCGAGAGTAAAAGTAAATTCACAGCCCGTTTACGTCTCGCAGCTGGAGAGGGGTGCCTTAGTTTAGATTAGTTTAGTTTCACACGAGCTGTTTTCTGCAACTCCACATCTAAGCGCGTATTTTGCGTGTGGGCAGGAATAATGTGATTATCCGAGCCATGAAATCTCCCCGAAGAAGTTCAACAGTCCTTTTATGTTGCAAGCAACTTCGGGGAGTGATTATGGCGTACCGAGATTCTTAGGCCTCTATGCAGTGACTTTCGGACATGTCAGCAACACGTGGGCTGCGGTTTCTTCCTTCCCCATACATGCCCTGCACAGGGAATGTAAGGGGGAGGATCTGTAACACCTATGTTAAATAAATGTTTGTTAAATTAGCCATTTCTTGTGATAGCTCTTGTCACTATCATGATCTGTGGCTTGTTTAGTCTCATTAGGACCTTGGTTAAACAACTGTTTATTTAAGGCAGAGCCTCCTTAGCGTGTTTACAGTCTACTAGATTTTTTCAAAGTTGTGCGTGTAGATAAGTGAAGTTTCCACGTACTAGTGAACTTGGTAATATTGTTTCCGGCCCTGTAGTGGTCAGAGCCGATCCTCTTCTGGCCAATTCGTCTGCCGCATCGTTGCCTCTGGATCCGCTGTGTCCCTTTATCCATTGCAAAGTCACATTGTTGTGTTTACATAACTCATTTAATTATTGATGGCATTCATATATTAGTCCCGAGTTCACCACGTTATTCACTCACTTACAACTCAGAGCTTATAGTACCACCATACTGTCGGTCAGTATTCTGATGGAGAAGTCATTTACTTTCCTAGTATCTGTTGTTATGGCTGGTTGCATGATACCCATACATTCCGCCTGAAAGACTGTGTTATTGGGTACCCAGTGGTATACAGATGTGGATATGGAGGACTTCAGAGAAAGTTCCAGATCCTACAACTTAATTTGTTTTAGAAACATACGGCTGACTGGTTTCTTTAACTGTATCTTGTAATTCTTATCGAATACAAATTGTTTGAATTTTTATCGTACTTGACTTGTGAGATAGGTATTTTTAATAAATTCTATTAATTATACCTGTATGAGGGACTCTACTCTTACTGCAAAGATTTTGGGCCTTACGCCTAATGGCAGCTAAAGTAGCTTCTTGTTATATCTGTAGATGAAGCGGGGTTAGATCTAGCATAGCCTCTAAGACTCTATCAAATAGTAATAATTAACAGATGACAATGCCGGTAGGTCTTGACTTGACCACTTTGATGTTTGATTTTAATTGTAATTATTTTGTTTTGCTAGAAATGCCATCTTGTACTAAAAGTAAGGTTGGCATTGGTGCGGCAGACTAACTATATTTGAGCTCACAGTATATGTCGTAGATGGTTTATACTTTTTTTGCGTAAATGAGTGTCGCCGGTATAACATTTATTTAATCTTAAGAATTTCAAGTGCTACATGTAATAAAATTATTCTACCGTATACTTATTATTCCTTGAATCGTTTTTATTTACTATATTACTTATGTTATCGTATCCCTTTTGTATAAACGCTGGTAGGTGGTGAATATCTGCAGTTTAGGTTTAGTTAAATAATAGTGGTTTAAGTTTTTGTTTTTGTGTTTTGGTTAATTTTTTTTAATTGTTTTACTTATTATTATTACTATTATTTAATTAACTTGTTGTTTTTTGAAAAGATAACATATCTTTAGGTGAGAATATTCATAATCAAAGTTCCTCATCCTTCTCTTCAGAATTCGATGTATTGAGTAATAACGACAGTTTTGTGGGCATACCATCTTTAAGAGAAACTCTTAACTACCGTTTTTTTTTAATTTAAATATTATGCATATAACTGGCTCATTACCCCGATATGCTGCTAGCTTTGTTGGTAATAACATTTATATGATTTTAGTTTCGGAATCATGGTTAAAGCCATGTCTTCCATCTATTTCCCATTCCCTTCCAGAATTCCACTTAATACGCAATGACCGGACTGTTCTGGGCGGTGGTAGTGTTGCTATGTATCTTCGTTCTTACATTCCATTTTATATACATATTTTTTATATACATATATACATACACATATATATATATATAAAATGTTATCTTCTCAAAAAACAACAAGTTAATTAAATAATAGTAATAATAAAAACACATTTACGTATGTTAATTGTAAATGAAAGATATACATTCACTACTGGTAATAATATTATACTTCCTATATATATATATATATATATATATATATATATATATATATATATATATATAAATACTACTATACATAAGATAAATTAACAATACTACTACTAATAATAGAGGTTAAAAATATTCATACTTCGATTATGAAAAAACTGATATAATAATGCACCCGGGGAGCCTATTATTTATTAATATATTAATTACCGAGGAGAATATATTTATTTATACTCGTAACTAACTTAATATGGAACTGTCATTACTACAATCAACATTACAGTACTTTACAATTCTACTACTGAACATAGACCTCATAGCCATGAGTTAGATTAAGCTGTAAAAGCCAAAAAGCTAAAAGCACAAACATTTCACAATAAAAAAAATTTCCCTCAAATAATGCATCACTACACGGTTTTGAGTCGCCTGTATCCATTGGCTTTCTGTATGTCTTACCAGATAATCATATACGTACTCGATGAGTATTTTTATATATTGCGATGTGGGTACAATACGTTTGAAATGGCACGTATTGTCAGGACAATGCTTTACGTCAATTCTACTAACCTAACAATTAGCTTTCAGATAATTTCTAGATATTAATTAAAAAACAATAACACCTCCTTTTGATTTATTCTCTGTTAAAATATTTAAAAAATAAATAAAAGCTTTAGGTGCGCTGATCCTTAAAGGCAGAAATAAATAAGAAGGTTACTAACCCATACGATCCTTTTTTTAGGGGGGAAATACACTTATTTCATCTTAAACAAGTTTAAAACAAGTTTACCATTCAAAACACAGCAGCATTGAGCTGCTATTTAACGCTAGTATTTTATGCGCGCGATATCTTATCTCTCAAGCTGAACCATTCGTACTGCATTTCTATAGTATATTCCTCGATCACTAATGTTTTTTATTAGTGATCGATAGGTACATCACAACGTGGCTCTATCACATAAAACTACCTCCCATTCCTAGACAGAAAGTAAAAATTCACATAATATTTAAAAATAGTAAGTTGTCTTATCTACAGTCTCATTGCTACAAACTGTGGGGAATGCTTTTGTAGAGACGTAGGCAACAACTGGTTTACATGACAATAATGTTATGTCAAATATATAAAAAAATTATGTAAATGGTAATATTTTGCGTATATGGATCATTTCCAAGGTAAACTTATTCACGTAAAATTAAATTACGTTTATACAAATCAACAAGCAAAGTTGGTCCTTGGTGTTCTCAATTTTCGTAAATGCACTTAACGATCTCAGCTTGCCTTTAATCAAAGTTTATGATAGCAAACTTTACATGCTGTTGGTACTAGTAATTTATTGGATAAGGGGACCTATTTAACCATTTGAAGTTGGTTGTTAATGTCTTAGTCAATAATATTTGCTACAAAATAATTAAGAAATACAGCGATTAAAGATTTGTTAGATCACCAGTGGCGATATCCACTGCCACAGATCGTCCCGTGATTGTATTAAGAGGCGACAGAGGGAAACAAACCAGGAAATGGGTAGCAGCGTCTTCCCTAATACCAATTAAAATATAAAAACTGCGATAGCCGACTTGCCATCCATACGAGGCAACTATGAGGCAATCTAAGAGGAAGTCCATGTTCAGCAGTCCATGTGCTTTTCATAGGCGATGGGTTAAGGAGTTTGTTCTATTTATAGTACAAACGAGGTTTTCATAATTTGCTTAATATTTTTATGTTATCAGGGATATTTATAACCTTATATAAGGTTCCTTATGTTAAGGTTATTTTTCTTGAAGGTCCTTAAGTCGTATCGGTCCGGAAAAATCACTGGTGGTAGTCGATTTTACAAGTAAGTTGTGCGAGAAAGAAAACTTCTTGTAAGTCACGCAGTGGTGGACCGTCAATAATTCAGATGGTATGGATATGGATAGTATCGCGATATGCCATGGTAATTCTGAGCGGCTGGAATTAGTCTAAACAATTCCTTAGATCACTCCCCGTGGTATACGCGATAAATTATGCAAAGAGATGCAATATCTCTTCGCAGTGACAATGAGTCAAGCCGATCAAAAAGAACTCGGTTGTCGATGATTTGAGCTGCTCTGTACTGGATACGGTCAAGTGGAAGGAGCTGACACTGAGGAGACCCGACATTATTCCATGTGTGGCCGAACCTGCGAGAGGAAAATTTCGCCTTCTCTTCCAAGAGACCACGTAACTCCACGTCATTCGATATGTCAACGCTGAAGATTCCGATAATGGCTGAAACAACAAAAGGAGTACAAAAGGAGGAGGAGGAGGTTTTTCTACGTGGTAGAGCCATGCTGCAGTTATATTAGTAGTATATTCGTAACACGAATGGGTCGGCTCGACCGGGGAAGGACCACGTTCTCACAGAATACCAGCGTGAAATAGTACCTTAATAATACTGTGTTTAGTATGGTGAGTGTAGAGAACTGGAGACCCTTTTTGCTGGAAACGAGGCATTCCATCTTAGACCTCACGGGTGACAACACATCCGCATTTTGAATCGCATACGAGGATAGATGTAAATGTCTATAGGCCACAGCAACCACTTACCATCAGGTGGAATGTGTGCTTGTCACCCTATCCTATTAAAAAAAAAATTTGAAACTGAGGAAAAACCTCACCAGTTCTGTCGTCCGCATAGCATTGAATGTTACTGGTTTGCAACAAATCATTGATATGCACACTATTGGTGATAGCACTTACGGATTCTTGTGAATCACCAGCGTTAATGGGCATGCGTGCACCGTCCACTATGACCTTGATATTCTGATTTAAAAGAAAACTGGTGATTCAACTGTATAATATGTCGGGAAGCCCATAGAAAGGAAACTTCGAAAGAAGCGCTTTGCCCGATCGAATACCTCCGTTATTTCCAAACTAACTGAAAAGGCCTCCCACTTGGATTCTACTGAGTCTGCACATCTATGAGTCAGGTAGGCCAGAATATCGCCAGCTGATCGACCTCGACGAAAACTGTAATGTTGGTTACTAGTCGGCTGGTGATCTTTAAGGTACCTCATGAACTAGCAGTTGAGAGCGTTCGCCATTCAAGGGATCGGTTGGATCGAAGCTGTCTTCCATGAAATCGGGACTACGCTTAGAAAGTAGGAGTACCGAAAAAGATGCTTTAAAAAGATGGCAGACAAAACTTCCCTTGGACAGCCTTTGCGGGAAACCAGAATGCACGTGTTTCCTAAGACATTCCAACTAGTTTCTCGCTCTTTCTGACGATGTGTTCTGACTTTGCCCTGGTAATGACAGTTTTGAAGGACCTGGAGGTGAAATTAGTCCAAGCCCAGTAGCACTCCTGCTTAGGGCGTAATGCAATTTTACTGCCTCTGATAGGCACCCCAGATGATGCAATAAAAAAGAATTCCTTGAAGTACCACATCAGCGACAGAATCAGCAACAACGTCGGGATCATCAAGCAATCCTGCCCCGCCAGGTAGGGTGCAAACAAGACCACATCCTGTCCCAACCGGCCGACCTATAGTTCTTAATACGGTGGCAACCTGCAGAACGTAATCACTATGGGAGCGTACTCCGGATCAGACAATGGTCCGAAGAGCCAAGAGGCATCGATGAGAGGTTAGTTGAAGGTCCAACAGAGAAGCTGCTCCACATTTGGGATCCACCTAGGCAAAGTAACCATTTGTGTCAGACCATGTGCCTACCCGCGTGATCGATTCAACGGAAACCAAGTAATTCAGCGTGGTGGGCCTTAAAATCACCAAAAATCACGATCTCTGTGAATAGGACCTGTTGTAGTATGGAGTCTCCAGCCATTTGGATGTGGTTCATGAATCAGCAAGTGTCGGCATTACCGCTATGAGACCTATAGAGAAACGTTATAATCGTTGTCGCTGTCTACGCGCTGTTTTAGCACATGAACTGGTTAGGTCTTCTCTTACATGCTCTTAAACTCCAGCCAGGGGCACAAAGAAGTGCTCTAATTTGTATCCCGGGTAAGAGGAATACGAATTATCAGCCACAGGTGTCCCTGCTTCTCGGTCAGAAAGAGCAAAGCTGACTTGCTGTCTCTGCTGACAAAGCTGACTAGCTGACTTATCCAGATAGAAGTGGACATCGTCGAGGTTTGAATGAAATCCCCAGAGGATGCAGAAATTCACGTATAGCGTGTCAGGGGTTGCTTTTGCCTTATTGCTCCACTTGAAGTTTTAGTTGCGAGCGGGATTTCGCCAAAAAAGCCTCTGTCCTGGGAAAAACCAGCAAGAAAACGGTATGTGAAATAAGAATAGAAGGAGAGTTAACTGAGCAAGTGGATGAGTTCGTATATTTGGGATTTGTATTCAGCAGGGATGGGAGATATGATAAGGATATTGAACGACGAGTGAATGCAGGAAATTAAGTAAATGGGGCTCTACACTCTATTGTGAAAAGTCAGAATGTGTCAAAAAAGGCACGTATGGCAATTCACAGTGCTGTATTAGTCCCTATTTTAACGTATGGTAGTGAAAGTTGGGTGTGGCAGAAGAAGCACGAGAGTAGAATAAATGCAGTAGAAATGCGGTCGCTAAGGAGTATGTTAGGGCTGAATCTGAGTGACAGGGTGAGAAACTGTGTGATAAAAGAAGAGTGTGGTTTGCAAGATGATGCGGTGACCAGGATTAAGAAAGGAATGCTTCGGTGGTTTGGTCATGTAGAAAGAATGAATGCGGAAAGACTGACAAAGCAAATATATGTTGCAGAAGTGAATGGAAGAGTCGGAAAGGGACGTCCTAGGCGGAAGTTTGTCGACCAAATTGGCGATATATTAAAAATGGGCCAAATTAAGAGTACCCTTAACCGACGAGCATGTATGCGTAGGTATATGGATGTGGAAGAGGCGAGAAAGGTATGTCAGGATCGTGCTAAATGGAAGTCTGTAGTCTCTGCCTACCCCTCTGGGTGACAGGTGTGAGTATTTATGTTTATGTTTTTTTTCTTATAATCATGTGTATTACATATTTAACAAACTAAAACAAATTGGAAATAGCTAGCTATTAAACAAAATAATACATGTATCCATACAAATTACGTATCAATAAGTATTTATTACATGCATAGTATTATACGTAAATTATTTACATAAAAATTATAAATAAATCACATACGTTATATATTTATATAAATATGTAAATTATTACTACTAATGAGATTATTCTAGCCGTTTAAGTAGTGTTCGCGAACTTTCTTCTTGAATGCGTAACGATTATTATCCGTTCTAATTTCAAGAATAAACCGCGGATTTGCCCGCGGCTTATCTCTTATCCTCTTGACATATTTGTAGTCTATTAATTCAGTTAAGTGTTCAACAAGTTTTTTAGTCAAGTCATTCTACATGTAACGAAAGATTAGGGCATAGAGAAATTAAACTCGTTTGAGTATCGCTTAGTTTTTTATCAAGGCTTAATTTACGTATAATTATTATTTTGTTTTTCATTTAAAACAAGCTCTTGCAATGAAAATCTCGTATCGGACTACTGAACAAAGTTATATTTCAGTTTTCTATCATTAGCCCCGATTTGAATTACATACTTTGAACAGAAAACTGAAAAACAAGTTAAAAAAAAATAAAAATATAGCTGCTTAATACATTGAATATGCATTTTAACTATGGCCTGATCATGATAAAAAGGTCTAAGATCTTTTTAGGTCTCTTTAACGTAAATATTAATTAAAGTATAACATTCAACTAGGTGAACTGGTGGCAAAAGTATAATCGTTGAACCATCAAGAATTTTAAAGTCAATTATAAATTTGCATTATTTTTACTTTCCTTGGGTCAGAACTCAAATCTAAGTGCTAAATTTATAAGTAAAAAGAGAATGTCGAAGAACCCTACTAGATACAGTGACGACCTCGTAAGATTTTCAGGAAGTCGATGGATGCATATGGCTCAGGAACGTGTTTGGTGGCATTTCTTATATTCAACACTTCAGTTGTAATGGTCTGTAATGGTGATGATCATAATATTTATAGATTATAAGACGGTCCGTAATATAGTTGAACTAAAATAAGTTAACGTCAAAAATACGAATATTTTCCTTATTTTTCTTTTTTGTAAATCCGGAGATTCTTAAAATTTTTAGTGTATAAATATTGCACCATTTACGCCCAAAATTAATAAGCTAATAAAGATAACAATCAACTATTCGTCCAAGGGGCAAGGCGGTTGTGAATTTTCATATCATAAGATACGGTTAACATGCTTTAAAATGTCTATGTTTCAATATAAACTTGGTAAAGTTTATGTTGAAAACAAGCATAATGCCTAAATTATGTCTATATTTAAGCAGTCGAGAGATTAAAATTTCATAATGATGTAACATATTACAGATGATAATTGATAGAATCAGGCGTTACTTTGCGGAAATCCATTATAATAAAAATATTAATTACTTCGCCACCTTCCGGTAACTAAATACAATGATGTGTCTTACCTGGATTGAAGAGCACCTCCCGCCCTCCCTCAATTGCATGCACTAACACCGTCACCACTAGTCCCAGCCACCACTACTCCCAACACCACTACTCCCGGCACTACTACTTCCAACACTACTATTCCAGGTAAGACACACCATCGACGATAAAATACACTACTAATACAATACACATGTATTGACTAGTTCTTAAGAGCTGAATATCGTCTCTGTATGAACTGTCGTATTATAGGCGAACGACGTTAATTGTTGCCAATTGCTACATATTTCGGGGCTCTTCAATGTGAATCCGAAGAAAGGCATTTAAATTTTTATGTGACACTTCCAACGCACGTAGAGATTAGTAGTGGTAAGGGGTCGAGTTTAATTGTTTATTTTGGAGTAATTTACATACCTCTCTCTCTTTCCGTCTGTCTGTTGTTATGACTTTTGGTACCACATATATAAATTTTTTGCTAGTACTAAAGTATTTGACAGCCCAAACTATTGCTTATAACTCTCTATGACTGAATAGTTCGGCCTCATTTAGAGTTCTGCTCTAAATAATACCGAAAAGGTCTTATATTTTTATTTGACAAAACTGTTCTAATTGCTTTACTAGATACATTGGTTTGTAATAGTATAAGATAATTTTCTTTTGAAAAATCAGGATAATCTAAAACAATTGCAGATATAAGTTTTTAATATGATGATACAACAGTGTACCGAAAAATATATATAAATCATATGTTCTCTACATTCGTGTTTGTTTTGTGATTGATGTTTAATTTGTGTTGGCGTTAGTGAATGTGGGGATTGTTGCAAGATTATGCAAACAATGTGCATTGATATTTAAATTTTAACAAGATTGTTAAGTTATATCAGTCGAAAAACACAAAATTTATGACATGAGAAATTTCAATCGACATATTATGTCTTGTATGAATTTATGTCAATATATCTACTATTTGCTTTAAAATTTGAATAGCAAAGCGACAATGAAAGTCTCTGTTCCAATATGAAACAGTTCTAGAGTTCAAAAGTCAAACAATAGAATAGTAATGAGCTTTTCCATTGCCATTGACTTAAGAACTTCAACAATCCTCCCTGTAGTAAATGCAGCTTAAACCGAAACACACCTACAAGAGAGGCTATACACAAATAAGTAAAATTTTGTAGATATTTTTTTTAAAACTATAGTTACTAGTAACTTTTATATTATTTTAAACTATTTTTGCTGACCACTGCCCACGTACCTTTTTAGCAATCTTTAAAACTCGACAATGCACCCTAACGGTTTTGTTTTATTTGTTTGTGTCTTTCTTACATTTAAAACTTAACAATCTGAAATTTCATTATATGGGATGCATAAAAGATATGATAGGAAAAATATAAAAGATTCTGTTTCATTCGTAGTTTGTACTCGTTGTAGCTACATAAAAACAATTTATAGCAAAATAAAGGCGCGTGCTCGGGATGGTAACAGAACATAATGATGTCCTAATGTGCTTTGTACAACACGATAAATTGATGTTAAGCTATTTGTACTTAGAAAGTATTACAATCAGTTTTTTGACATATCTTTTTATCATTCAACTTTCGCTTCACGTAATACATTTCAAGAGATTTAAAAAAAGTATGTTACATTATAATCGAGGTCAGCAAATAGATTTAACGAAAAGAAACCTTAATGTATACTTACGAGTACACCTCGTTTAATTAATAATTTTAACATGATTAAAATGTTATTATGTTTAAACAAGTTATGTTCACAAATAATGTAAAAAATACATCAGATAATATTAGGCGCCAAAATACTGTTTACCAATAAATGCAATATTAAATATTAGACCTTGTGTATGTTTCATAGAGAGTCTTCTATTTATTTTTCCCAATTTTTTTTATAGCAGATTAACATCTGATTCCGAAAATACTATAATACCCATATAACCGAAAATAATGGTGGTGGTAATGGTAAGAATTTATTACTTTTACGCGTAATTCGCCAGTGAACGTCAAAATAAAAATACAAACACAGCATGGTACGACGTCGAAACATGTCCGTGGCCGTTACTTTTACATAATAAATACAAGCAAGCACGCTCTCAGTGTCTTCATGCGTACTTTGCAAATTTTGCCAGCGTAACGTTAAGTGATAAAAAATTGCTGGAAGTAGATCGCCTATCGTTATGAAATAAATAAAACTCAAATGTTTATCGTTTGTCAGATACAACGACTATGAAGGTAATCATTTAAAATTAATTGTTCCACTCAGACAATTAGTGCGCTACCGTCGCGTCAATTTGTGCATCGTCTAATCTACGGTTAATAGCATATTGGAATAATTTTACTTACCTGTCATGACCGATTGCGAATTAGATCATAAAGGTAATATCCCTGTGCAAAATTAATCTCAATTAGAGCCCGAAACCGTATTTGTGTGTCTACACTAAATCAAGAACTTGTGGCCGCGGAAGGAAAAGAGGAGATCTCCCGCCGGGCAAGGTGTTCTGCCCGGGGAGCGGCCAACACTCCGTGTTAGCCGGTATATAGTTCGGAGATGTTCTATATCTACTGTTTATGATTCGGAATTTTGATAGCGTGATTTAGGCTTCGGTGTGTTTCGCTTGCGGTGCGACGACAGTGCCGCTACATCACCCCTCTGCTCAGACCGGAGGTCGATAGTGCAGTCTAGTTGTGGACGAATGTGCAAGTGCCAGTGGATTGCCGTGTAGTCTGCGGTGAGTTGAGAAGAAGGCAAGTAATCTGCGAGAGTGCCGTGAAGCAGAGGCGAGCAGTAAGGCTCAGAGCTGTGCCGAACACTGTAACGCAGAGTGTAGCTTGAAGGAACACGAAGCATTATTATTCCAGTACTGCGATGAACCTTGTGAAGCTAGATGGCTTGCAGGATATGAAGATTGCAGACGATACCTGCTCAGGAGCGAATGGGTAGGGTATTCTATGACGATGATGAAGCTTGAAGTTTCCGAAGGTTGTTTGGTTGCGTATTCAGAATCCAGATCACCAAATATATTCACCAAAATATAGTCTTGACTTATTTGTTATGACCACTTGACATTTCATGTCTCCGGTACCTTCATACCGGCCCTACCTAAGGTCTCCGGTAGGGCTAAACCTCAGTTATTGGGTTTTCCTATCAAGACATTCTCAGTATCTGCCTGAAGTCAGGAAGTTGGAGGTATTTCACCCTCGTACCTCGATAAGCACGTAAAACCATTGATCCTGCGCCTTGTATTTCTCCGCTCTTGTAGAATTATCATCCCACCGGTCGCGATAGTGAAATAACAGATCATGCGCTCCTGTGCTTATGCACGTATGCCTTATAATCCTGTCCTGCGCAGATAGCTAGTCTCTGTTGAGACTGCCGCTATGAATGGATTTAGAGAAGAATATTACATTAGAATATGCCATAGAGAACAGCCCACACGTAAGCGATGAATGTAAATTAAAAAATAAATTAATTAAAGTAGAGATTATACACCAATAATAATAATAATTAATTTCAAGAAGAAGGCAGTGCTCCTTGATACCGCTCGCATAGTTCGCCGGTTTTTTAACAAACCCTCGGCTGTTTGGTCTACCAAGGGCTTCCCTTTCGTTGGGATTTTATGGATATTTTTTGCTATAAAATATATTATAAACGACATATAATTTATTTTATATTATTTATATTTTTGTACATATTTATATAGTCCAAGTACATGTAAATACTAATTTAATACCCCAATAATAATTATTAGTCGGTGCGTCTATAAAATACCGGTCGGATCGAGAGTGAGCAAGAGGTTGCGTTACTCTAGCGAAGTGTCATATCGATGGTGGCAGGGTGGAATTGAGAGTATATCGGGAAACCCCCACTCATTTGTGCACTATAAAGTTCAGTGTAGGTGTTGGAGTGTGAGAGATTACACTTAAGTCACTGACACTTAAGTCACTCTAAGAGTGAAGTCATTTTACGAGAGCTGAGACAGTGGTCGCGGTTCTTCTGCTACAGGCAAGGAGAATAGTGTTGCTGAGAGGCTACCCTCTGTTACGTTGTGATGGATGGTGTTGATGTTGACTTGCATTCTGTGGTATTATCATTTTATTATGTCATTCACGTTACTACTAAAAAATTAAAACGGGGACATGTTACAATATGGTCGAATTGTAATTGTTTTGTACTGAGTGTATACTGCGTCACGCAGTCATATTATTGATAATGATTAGATGCGCAAACAAGAGAGCAAGTTGAACATCTGCTCTCAAACTTTTACTACTTTTAACAATTAACGCTATCCTGATCTAATACTGAGATCAGAATTGGGATCTCCTGTTATATTTCCTATATCAGAATTGGCCTCATCTTGTTGTATTACCGAAAAAATTATAATACTCATAAACAGTTCTTAATATTAATAGTTATACAATTATTTTGATATAATGAGATAAATGCGCAACTCTTAAAACACTTCTTGGTTTTCCAAGCAACTACTGGGATAGATGGAGGACAATTATGCATTGACTTATATATTACTAGCGTAAGGACCGGGCCCACCGAACAACTAAAACGGACCAGTGCGTTGGCCCTAAAATTACAACGAAACGCGAATCGGTCAACAGTGGTACGCGCGCAGGACAGATTTGCCTGTTACAAATATGTGTAGTTGCGTGGTAAAATAATGCAAAAATTACGATACAAAGATTAAAAAAAAACATGGGATATCGTATCATCGGTAAGTAATATATTAATTTTGTTACAATTAAATTATTATATAAACGCAATTTTAAGTTTTATTTTACAGTTAATTTAGCTACGTTACCAAGATTAGGCCAGCCTTGGATTTAGACCCTCAAAAATAGTGTACATGGAAAATAAAATTATACTACATAAAAAAATGATATTAAGTTTGACGTTTCATGTTTCTTTTTTCTCATGTGCCGGGATTTTAGCGTCATGCGTCTAGTTTGTCTATACGTTTCGGTTTTTGACGGTTTTATTTTTATTGCTGTTTAATTTTTGTCTAAAGAACTTAGTGTAAGTTAAATTTTGAATATTGTTACCTAATATATTTTATATTAAATAAGTGTAAAACGAAAAGAGTAAAAAAGAAACCATATCTGCTTAATTGAATCTGAAAATCTGATTCATAAAATATTTCGAAATTCTGTTTTCAAAAGGATTGCTTCTGGAGCATAGAGTTTTTATCGTGGTAGTTTCGTATCGTGGTTTTTATCATTAAAGTTGTAACAAGGATGGAAAGAAGGATAAATGCATCGATCGAGCATCGATTGACCAGAAAGGGAGCTAATTCTAATTTTATTAAAAAACGCGGTACTCATGAAAATACAGAAATTTTCGATATCTTAGGGTTAGTATTAAAATGTAGTATTAAAATGTTAGTATTAAAATGCAATAAAAATACAATTCGACCTTTAGGTAAAATTACGGTATTTTCGTTTATTATTATTACGATACTATGTACTACAACTAATTGTACAATTAGGATAATTGTTCTACGAAATCCGACCCTGATTACATCGTGTTTTGATATGACGTTTGTATAAGACAGATGCTACTTTTTCTTGTATGAAAAATTTATGAGTAAAATATTTAGATGGGCATATCCTTTCTTTTGAAATTATTGCAATTATGAAACTCGTAAAAAAGACTGTAATTATGATATCGATGATAACATAACATAGCTTCTACGCCGCGTTTGTTTTTTTTCTGCAAGTCGCAGATATATTTATAGCCATGGATTTTCGGAAAAATCGTGTTATATTTATATGTTCCCACGTGAAAACATCTCATCATAGGGATCTAGTATTACTTAAATAATGAACTAAGCTACTGTCGAACGAACTGTGCGTACACTGTGTGATGCACAGCGTGAAGCTCGCATTCAAGCTAGCATCATCTTGCCGAATCTGTAATCTATGTTAAAGCTATACGAATGTTGAAGCTATATTCTATGTTAAAGCTATACGAATGTTGAAGCTATATTCTATGTTAAAGCTATACGAAAAGTGGATCCTATCAGGCAATCGCAAGCGTTAATCACAGTAGCTATATCCAGGTGATCAAGCCAAACAGTACCCGAAACGAAAGATTAGCCGGAATAAGCTTATGGTTTGTTGACCTATTGTTGGTGTTATTACACTTACTACTGACCGATATTATCAAGAATAGCAAATTATGTTGAAGAAGCGCGCACAAAAGTTTTTTTTGCCATGACTTCTTCTTGCACGGCCACATTCTATACAAGAGATGAAACTAAAAATTAGCAAAATAAGGAAGATTCTTCACCAAACATATTCTATAGATCTTGCTTCGACATTTTGCCAGTTGGTGATGCGTTAAAGTGGGTTAAAGTGGACTGTAATAGGTAATTGGAATTAGCTTTCGTTGAAATTTGCAACCGACACATAAAACTGAAGGCACGCACCTGGTGAACGCTGGCAGCTTCTTCTCGTAACTCAGGTTGACACTCGCGTGATGCACTCCTAGTTGTCTTGCGCAATTTACACTTATTTCACACAATTCACGGCCGTGATTTTAAGTTTATGATAATTAAGCAGATATAGCGAGCGTGACACAATGTGCTTGCGCGTGCGGGCGTGGTCTTACTTAGACTACGCTTCTACTCCGTTGCCGGTTGCAAAAGGGAATGAGATGAATGAATGAAAGAAAGGTATTATAAAGGAAATCTGATTCGTCAACAAGATTGACCAGAAATGCGGAATCTTTCAATTTGAGAAGTGGCGGCAACACAAGTTTTTTTTTTAAATTTAGAAATCTTTATTGAATGGTGAAAATTTCAATTCCGAAGAAGCAGTAAGGAAAGTCTTTTAAGTATTCATCGATTTTCATGCAGCAGACTTCTGTAGAAACTACGTCATCAAATTACATAAAAAATTGCAGGAACATGGTAATAGTTAATGCAAATATTTTGATTATTTTGTTTTTGTAAGTATATTTATTTATACTTCTGTTCCTGATATTATATATAATAGTTTCCGAGAGTAAAAGTAAATTCACAGCCCGTTTACGTCTCGCAGCTGGAGAGGGGTGCCTTAGTTTAGATTAGTTTAGTTTCACACGAGCTGTTTTCTGCAACTCCACATCTAAGCGCGTATTTTGCGTGTGGGCAGGAATAATGTGATTATCCGAGCCATGAAATCTCCCCGAAGAAGTTCAACAGTCCTTTTATGTTGCAAGCAACTTCGGGGGAGTGATTATGGCGTACCGAGATTCTTAGGCCTCTATGCAGTGACTTTCGGACATGTCAGCAACACGTGGGCTGCGGTTTTCTTCCTCCCCATACATGCCCTGCACAGGGAATGTAAGGGGGAGGATCTGTAACACTTATGTTAAATAAATGTTTGTTAAATTAGCCATTTCTTGTGATAGCTCTTGTCACTATCATGATCTGTGGCTTGTTTAGTCTCATTAGGACCTTGGTTAAACAACTGTTTATTTAAGGCAGAGCCTCCTTAGCGTGTTTACAGTCTACTAGATTTTTTCAAAGTTGTGCGTGTAGATAAGTGAAGTTTCCACGTACTAGTGAACTTGGTATTATTGTTTCCGGGCCTGTAGTGGTCAGAGCCGATCCTCTTCTGGCCAATTCGTTTGCCGCATCGTTGCCTCTGGATCCGCTGTGTCCCTTTATCCATTGCAGAGTCACATTGTTGTGTTTACATAACTCATTTAATTATTGATGGCATTCATGTATTAGTCCCGAGTTCACCACGTTATTCACTCACTTACAACTCAGAGCTTATAGTACCACCATACTGTCGGTCAGTATTCTGATGGAGAAATCATTTACTTTCCTAGTATCTGTTGTTATGGCTGGTTGCATGATATCCATACATTCCGCCTGAAAGACTGTGTTATTGGGTACCCAGTGGTATACAGATGTGGATATGGAGGTCTTCAGAGAAAGTTCCAGATCCTACAACTTAATTTGTTTTAGAACCATACGGCTGGCTGATTTCATTTAACTGTATCTTGTAATTCTTATCGAATACAAATTGTTTGAGGATTTTATCGTACTTGACTTGTGAGATAGGTATTTTTAATAAATTCTATTAATTATACCTGTATGAGGGACTCTACTCTTACTGCAAAGATTTTGGGCCTTACGCCTAATGGCAGCTAAAGTAGCTTCTTGTTATATCTGTAGATGAAGCGGGGTTAGATCTAGCATAGCCTCTAAGACTCTATCAAATAGTAATAATTAACAGATGACAATGTCGGTAGGTCTTGACTTGACCACTTTGATGTTTGATTTTAATTGTAATTATTTTGTTTTGCTAGAACTGACATCTTGTACTAAAAGTAAGGTTGGCATTTGTGCGGCAGACTAACTATATTTGAGCTCACAGTATATGTCGTAGATGGTTTATACTTTTTGTTGCGTAAATGAGTGTCGCCGGTATAACATTTATTTAATCTTAAGAATTTCAAGTGTTACATGTAATAAAATTATTCTACCGTATACTTATTATTCCTTGAATCGTTTTTATTTACTATATTACTTATGTTATCGTATCTCTTTTGTATAAACGCTGGTAGGTGGTGAATATCTGCAGTTTAGGTTTAGTTAAATAATAGTGGTTTAATTTTTTGTTTTTGTGTTTTGGTTAATTTTTTTTTTACTTTTTTACTTGTTATTATTACTATTATTTAATTAACTTGTTGTTTTTTGAAAAGATAACATATCTTTAGGTGAGAGTATTCATAATCAAAGTTCCTCATCCTTCTCTTCAGAATTCGATGTATTGAGTAATAACGACAGTTTTGTGGGCATACCATCTTTAAGATAAACTCTTAACTACCGTTTTTTTTTTTAAATTTAAATATTATGCATATAACTGGCTCATTACCCCGATATGCTGCTAGCTTTGTTGGTAATAACATTTATATGATTTTAGTTTCGGAATCATGGTTAAAGCCATGTCTTCCATCTATTTCCCATTCCCTTCTAGAATTCCACTTAATACACAATGACCGGACTGTTCTGGGCGGTGGTAGTGTTGCTATGTATCTTCGTTCTTACATTCCATTTTATATTGTTCGTCTATTACCTCAATATTAAAATCAGAACGAAGCGGAATACTTATTTATTGAAGAAACGGAGTCCTATCACCTGGTAAATGGTTGATAGTGTCACGCTTAGCCTCTGAGCTACCACTTTTCTAACTTCCGCCAGTATTCTGAAATTGTTTGCGCAGTCTAAATAAGCTAAGAATACTCATAAAATATATTTCTTCAATGAAGTATTCTCTTTAATATTACATACTTTGCTCATATGGAAGTAATTACTATTGTTATCAGACATTGCGGGCGTACAACGCTCGCATTAAATTATAGGCGCTATAAATTATGCCTTTACATCTTTTTGTTTGGTATTTTAGTAGCTGCTTACGAAAATATAGATACTCGTAATTTGAGAAGTACTTGTATTTATTTTCAAACGATTTCATGAAAACACATTTACGTATGTTAATTGTAAATGAAAGATATACATTCACTACTGGTAATAATATTATACTTCCTATTTATATATATATATATATATATATATATATATATAGATCTCTTTACGGTAAATGTTGATCAGACGCGACTTCACGCGAGCACTTTGTTGATCCGAAAACGCATGTTGATCCGGCGCCTTTTGTTGATCCAATATGCATCTCTGGTAACTAATGTGGCTCCGACCGGATCAACATCTGCACTCACGAGACTGTTTGCTAGCGTTGGCTGAAGTTGATCCGATATACAAATCCACCTTGCGATGGTTACGGAAAATGTTGATCCGATTTAAATGAGCCAATCAGAGCACAGCAAACGATAAGATAAACGATCGGATTGGCTGTATGCAGCCGCGACGTTGCCGTTTCGTATCTTTGGCGGTACAAGCTACAGATTAAATGCGTGTTATGTAATGCATTCAGGGTGCTGTTTGGTATACCTCGTTATTGTGATGCGCCGGGTATGTTCGCGGATGCGCATGTGGATTGTTTCTAGACCACCATGCGTAAACGATGCACATCCCTGGTGCGCAGGGTGCGGGCCAGTTCCAATATCCTGAAGGCATTTTCTGACAGGTTTGAGGTCAGTACCTGAACCATTGTCATATGGTGCACGCGCTGACTAATCGGGCCGGTCTTATATATAGTTTTAAAATTAGGTAAATAGTTTTAAGTTTTACGAAAATTAGTTTTAAGATTTGTATTATTACTAACCACAATGATCCTTGTGGTCGAAATAAACGACTTTTTTTAACGAATTATCCACTTACCAGCCACACTGTTTTTCGCTGTAACCAACTGTCCTTTATAGGAGTTTTCTTGCCCTCACGCGGTACCCACTTTACTGCACTTCAGTGCACCCACCACCACCTCTGCCACCTACGCCTCCACATCTACCACCGCACCCCTCTCTAAGCCTTCGTTCTCCACCTCCGCTACCTCCGCCTCCACCATAAACTCTGCTCCATCCGCCTCAACAATAAACTCCGCTCCCTCCGCCGCCACCACCACGCGCCGTCACTATTCTTTCCGCTTCCAACACAATTCCCCGTTTCCACTATCTCCGACTTCACCACAAATTCCTCTACTCCTCCTTCACCACATACTACGCTGCATTCACCTCCACCTCCACGTTTCCATTCTCCGCCTTCGTTTTCTGGGCGCACACACACACACACACACACACACACACACACGCACAAACACGCACTCAGACGAACACACAAGCACGCACACACACCCGCACGCACGCACACGCACGCACATACACACACGCGCGCTCTCGTGAACTCACATAAATACAGACACACACGCACACCTACACACACACACACACACACACACACACACACACTCACACACCCGTACATACACTCACAAACTCGCGCGCGCACGAACGAACACACATACACGCACAAGCACATACACAAACACAAAACAACAGTAGAAACACGCACGCACACACGCACACACTCGTACCCACACACAAAAGCAAACAAACGCACTACCGCACACACATACACACACACACACACACACACACACACACACACACACACACACACGAACAACAGTTAACACACGCACGCACACATACTAACACACACACTCACTAAAAACACAACACTGCACACACGCACACATACACTCACATACACGCGCACGCACACATGTGTTCTCACTAACACACATACACCCACATGCACGCGCACACACAAACTCGCATAAACATCACACACACACACACACACACACACACACACACACACACACACACACACACACACACACACACACACACACACACACACACACACACACACACACACACACACACACACACACACACACACACACACACACACACACACACACACACACTCGAGTGACAAATTAATTTGTAATAAAGTACTATCCATCATCTTCTAAGTGATCTATGACAAATGAATAAAATAACACAAATTCACTCACATGGTAACAAAAACTCGAAAAAACGTCTTTCCACAATAAAACCTGCCAAAGTTTGATCCACAAAATCAGCAGATAACGTATTTTCTTACCTTATTACTATAACGAAGTAGCCTACTGGGTTCTCTGTTACACACAGAACGCGACGTTGCCGCTTCGTGTTCGAGTACCTATTCGTCAATTATGGCTCCGGATCCACTTAGTCTAAGTAAATGTCGCATATAAATTAAATATACTCTGGATCTAAAAAATCATATTCAGTATGATTTTTTCGACCGTTGATAGATCAACAAATGTTGGTCAAATCGCTGACGAGTATATTGAAATCCTGTTAGTGCAGATCCACCGCCGTCACACGCGCATCAAGTATGGATCAAAGTATATCAGTTTGTGCGATGAGGAGCTGAGCAAACACGTCAAATAGGTGGATCAACAATTGTTCTAACTTCTCACTGGATCAACATTTACCGTGAAAGGATGATTTATATATATATATATATATATATATATATATATATATATATATATATATATATATATAAATACTACTATACATAAGATAAATTAACAATACTACTACTAATAATAGAGGTTAAAAATATTCATACTTCGATTATGAAAAAACTGATATAATAATGCACCCGGGGAGCCTATTATTTATTAATTATTTATTAATATATTAATTACCGAGGAGAATATATTTATTTATACTCGTAACTAACTTAATATGGAACTGTCATTACTACAATCAACATTACAGTACTTTACAAGTCTACTACTGAACATAGACCTCATAGCCATGAGTTAGATTAAGCTGTAAAAGCCAAAAAAGCTAAAAGCACAAACATTTCACAATAAAAAAACTTCCTTCAAATAATGCATCACTACACGGTTTTGAGTCGCCTGTATCCATTGGCTTTCTGTATGTCTTACCAGATAATCATATACGTACTCGATGAGTATTTTTATATATTGCGATGTGGGTACAATACGTTTGAAATGGCACGTATTGTCAGGACAATGCTTTACGTCAATTCTACTAACCTAATAATTAGCTTTCAGATAATTTCTAGATATTAATTAAAAAACAATAACACCTCCTTTTGATTTATTCTCTGTTAAAATATTTAAAAAATAAATAAAAGCTTTAGGTGCGCTGATCCTTAAAGGCAGAAATAAATAAGAAGGTTACTAACCCATAGGATCCTTTTTTTAGGGGGGAAATACACTTATTTCATCTTAAACAAGTTTAAAACAAGTTTACCATTCAAAACACAGCAGCATTGAGCTGCTATTTAACGCTAGTATTTTATACGCGCGATATCTTATCTCTCAAGCTGAACCATTCGTACTGCATTTCTATAGTATATTCATCGACCACTAATGTTTTTTATTAGTGATCGATGGGTACATCACAACGTGGCTCTATCACATAAAACTACCTACCATTCCTAGACAGAAAGTAAAAATTCACATAATATTTAAAAATAGTAAGTTGTCTTATCTACAGTCTAATTGCTACAAACTGTGGGGAATGCTTTTGTAGAGACGTAGGCAACAACTGGTTTACATGACAATAATGTTATGTCAAATATATAAAAAAATTATGTAAATGGTAGTATTTTGCTTATATGGATCATTTCCAAGGTAAACTTATTCACGTAAAATTAAATTACGTTTATACAAATCAACAAGCAAAGTTGGTCCTTGGTGTTCTCAATTTTCGTAAATGCACTTAACGATCTCAGCTTGCCTTTAATCAAAGTTTATGATAGCAAACTTTACATGCTGTTGGTACTAGTAATTTATTAGATAAGGGGCCCTATTTAACCATTTGAAGTTGGTTGTTAATGTCTTAGTAAGTAATATTTGCTACAAAATAATTAAGAAATACAGCGATTAAAAATTTGTTAGATCACTAGTGGCGATATCCACTGCCACAGATCGTCCCGTGATTGTCTTAAGAGGCGACAGAGGGAAACAAACCAGGAAATGGGTAGCAGCGTCTTCCTAATACCAATTAAAATATAAAAACTGAGATAGCCGACTTGCCATCCATACGTGGCAACTATGAGGCAATCTAAGAGAAAGTCCATGTTCAGCAGTCCATGTGCTTTTCATAGGCTGTTATGGAGTAATGAGTTTGTTCTATTCATAGTACAAACGAGGTTTTCATAATTTGCTTAATATTTTTATGTTGTCAGGGATATTTATAACCTTATATAAGGTTCCTTATGTTAAGGTTATTTTTCTTGAAGGTCCTTAAGTCGTATCGGTCCGGAAAAATCACTGGTGGTAGTCGATTTTATAAGTAACTTGTGCGAGAAAGAAAACTTCTTGTAAGTCACGCAGTGGTGGACCGTCAATAATTCAGATGGTATGGATATGGATAGTATCGCGATATGCCATGGTAATTCTGAGCGGCTGGAATTAGTCTAAACAATTCCTTAGATCACTCCCCGTGGTACATGCGATATTTTATGCAAAGAGATGCAATACCTCTTCGCAGTGACAGTGAGTCAAGCCGATCAAAAAGAACTCGGTTGTCGATGATTTGAGCTGCTCTGTACTGGATACGGTCAAGTGGAAGGAGCTGGCACTGAGGAGACCCGACATTATTCCATGTGTGGCCGAACCTGCGAGAGGAAAATTTCGCCTTCTCTTCCAAGTGACCACGTAACTCCACGTCATTCGATATGTCAACGCTGAAGATTCCGATAATGGTTGAAACAACAAAAGGAGTACAAAAGGTGAAGGAGGAGGTTTTTCTACGTGGTAGAGCCATGCTGCAGTTATATTAGTAGTATAATCGTAACACGAATGGGTCGGCTCGACCGGGGAAGGACCACGTTCTCACAGAATACCAGCGTGAAATAGTACCTTAATAATACTGTGTTTAGTATGGTGAGTGTAGAGAACCGGAGACCCTTTTTGCTGGAAACGAGGCATTCCATCTTAGACCTCACGGGTGACAACACATCTGCATTTTGAATCGCATACGAGGATAGATGTAAATGTCTATAGGCCACAGCAATCACTTACCATCAGGTGGAATGTGTGCTTGTCACCCTATCCTATTAAAAAAAACCTTGAAACTGAGGAAAAACATCACCAGTTCTGTCGTCCGCATAGCATTGAATGTTACTGGTTTGCAACAAATCATTGATATGCACACTATTGGTGATAGCACTTATGGATCCTTGTGAATCACCTGCGTTAATGGATTTGCGTGCACTGTCCACTATGACCTTGATATTCCGATTTAAAAGAAAACTGGTGATTCAACTGAATAATATATCGGGAAGCCCATAGAAAGGAAACTTCGAAAGAAGCGCTTTGTGCCCGATTGAATACCTCCGTTATTTCCAAACTAACTGAAAAGGCCTCCCACTTGGATTCTACTGTGTCTACACTTCTATGAGTCAGGTAGACCAGAATATCACCAGCTGATCGACCTTGACGAAAACTGTAATGTTGGTTAATAGTCGGCTGGTGATCTTTAAGGTACCTCATGAGCTGGCAGTTGAGAGCGTTCGCCATTTTAGGGATCGGTTGGATCGAAGCTGTCTTCCATGAAATCGGGACTACGCTTAGAAAGTAGGAGTACCTAAAAAGATGCTTTAAAACGGGTGCACACAAAGAGAGAGCCTATTAGATAGGCTTTCTCTTTTATGATAGGGGCCAGTGAATCTTTTTCCCTGTGAAAAGATGGTAAAGATGGCTAACAAAACTTCCCTTGGACAACCTTTGCGGGAAACCAGAATACACGTGTTTCCTAAGACATTCCAACTAGTTTCTCGCTCTTTCTGACGTGTTCTGACTTTGCCCTGGTAATGACAGTTTTGAAGGACCTGGAGGCGAAATTAGCCCATACCCAGTAGCACTCCTGCTTAGGGCGTAATGCAATTTTACTGCCTCTGATAGGCACCCCAGATGATGCAATAAAAATAATTCCTTGAAGCACCACATCAGCGACAGAATCAGCAACAAGTTGAAGGTCCAATAGAGAAGCTGCTCCACATTTGGGATCCACCTAGGCAAAGTAACCATTTGTGTCAGACCATGTGCCTACCCGCATGATCGATTCAACAGAAACCAAGTAATTCAGCGTGGTGGGCCTTAAAATCACCAAAAATCACGATTTCTGTGGATGGGACCTGTTGTAGCATGGAGTCTCCAGCCATTTGGATGTGGTTCATGAATCAGCCAGTGTCGGCATTACCGCTATGAGACCTATAGAGAAACGTTATAATCGTTGTCGCTGTCTACGCGCTGTTTTAGCACATGAACTGGACAGGTCTTCTCTTACATGCTCTTAAACTCCAGCCAGGGGCACAAAGAAGTGCTCTAATTTGTATCCCGGGTAAGAGGAATACGAATTATCAGCCACAGGTGTCCCTGCTTCTCGGTTAGAAAAAGCAAAGCTGACTTGGGCTTATCCAGATAGAAGTGGACATCGTCGAGGTTTGAATGAAGTCTCCTGAGAATGCAGAAATTCACGTATAGCGTGTCAGGGGTTGCTTTTGCCTTATTGCTCCACATGCAGTTTTAGTTGCGAGCGGGATTTCGCGAAAAAAGCCTCTGTCCTTGGAAAAACCAGCAAGAAACCAAAAAAAGGACTTTGTTTTATAAAGTCCTTTTTTTGGTTTCTTGCTGGTTAGCTTATAATCATGTATATTACATATTTAACAAACTAAAACAAATTGGAAATAGCTAGCTATTAAACAAAATAATACATGTACCCATACAAATTACGTATCAAAAAGTATTTATTACATGCATAGTATTATACGTAAATTATTTACATAAAAATGATAAATAAATCACATACGTTATATATTTATATAAATATGTAAATTAATACTACTAATGAGATTATTCTGGCAGTTTAAGTAGTGTTCGCGAACTTTCTTCTTGAATGCGTAACGATTATTATCCGTTCTAATTTCAAGAATAAACCGCGGCTTATCTCTCATCCTCTTGACATATTTGTAGTCTATTAATTCAGTTATGTGTTCAACAAGTTTTTTAGTCAAGTCATTCTACATGTAACGAAAGATTAGGGCATAGAGAAATTAAACTCGTTTGGGTATCGCTTAGTTTTTTTTCGAGGCTTAATTTACGTATAATTATTATTTTGTTTTTCATTTAAAACAAGCTCTCGTAATGAAACTCTCGTAGCGGACTACTGAACAAAGTTTTATTTCAGTTTTCTATCATTAGCTCCGATTTGAACTACATACTTTGCACAGAAAATTGAAAAAACAAGTTAAAAAATAAAAATATAGCGGCTTAATACTTTGAATATGCTTTTTAACTATGGCCTGATCATGATAAAAAGGTATAAGATCTTTTTTAGGTCTCTTTAACATAAATATTAATTAAAGTATATCATTCAACTAGGTGAACTGGTGGCAAAAGTATAATGGTTAAACCATCAAGAATTTTAAAGTCAATTATAAATTTGCATTATTTTTCCTTTCCTTGGGTCAGAACTCAAATCTAAGTGCTAAATTTATAAGTAAAAATAGAATGTCGAAGAAACCTACTAGATACAGTGACGACCTCGTAAGATTTTCAGGAAGTCGATGGATGTATATGGCTCAGGAACGTGTTTGGTGGCATTTCTTATATTCAACACTTCAGTTGTAATGATCTGTCATGGTGATGATCATAATATTAAAAGATTATAAGACGGTCCGTAATATAGTTGAACCAAAATAAGTTAAGGCCAAAAATACGAATATTTTCTTTATTTTTCTTTTTGTAAATCCACAGATTCTTAAAAGTTTTAGTGTATAAATATTTCACCATTTACGGCCAAAATTAATAAGCTAATAAAGATAACAATCTACTATTCTTCCAAGGGGCAAGGCGGTTGTGAATTTTCATATCATAAGATACGGTTAACATGCTTTAAAATGTCTATGTTTCAATATAAACTTGGTAAAGTTTATGTTGAAAACAAGCATAATGCCTAAATTATGTCTATATTTAAGCAGTCGAGAGTTTAAAATTTCATAATGATATAACATATTACAGATGATAATTGATAGAATCAGGCGTTACTTTGCGGAAATCCATTATAATAAAAATATTAATTACTTCGCAACCTTCCGGTAACTAAATACAATGATGTGTCTTACCTGGATTGAAGAGCACCTCCCGCCCTCCCTCAATTGCATGCACTAACTCCGTCACCACTAGTCCCAGCACCACTACTCCCAACACCACTACTCCCGGCACTACTACTTCCAACACTACTATTCCAGGTAAGACACACCATCGACGATAATACACTACTAATACAATACACATGTATTGACTAGTTCTTAAGAGCTGAATTTCGTCTCTGTATGAACTGTCGTATTATAGGCGAACGACGTTAATTGTTGCCAATTGCTACATATTTCGGGGGCTCTTCAATGTGAATCCGAAGAAAGGCATTTAAATTTTTATGTGACACTTCCAACGCACGTAGAAATTAGTAGTGGTAAGAGGTCGAGTTTAATTGTTTATTTTGGAGTAATTTACATACCTCTCTCTCTTTCCGTCTGTCTGTTGTTATGACTTTTGGTACCACATATATAAATTTTTTGCTAGTACTAAAGTATTTGACAGCCCAAACTATTACTTATAACTCGCTATGACTGAATAGTTCGGCCTCATTTAGAATTCTGCTCTAAATAATACCGAAAAGGTCTTCTATTTTTATTTGACAAAACTGTTCTAATTGCTTTATTAGATGCATTGGTTTGTAATATAAGATAATTTTCTTTTGAAAAATCAGGATAATCTAAAACAATTGAAGACATAAGTTTTTAATATGATGATACAACAGTGTACCGAAAAATATATATAAATCATATGTTCTCTACATTCGTATTTGTTTTGTGATTGATGTTTAATTTGTGTTGGCGTTAGTGAATGTGGGGATTTTTGCAAGATTATGCAAACAATGTGCATTAATATTTAAATTTTAACAAGATTGTTAAGTTATATCAGTCGAAAAACACAAAATTTATGACATGTGAAATTTCAATCGACATATTATGTCTTGTATGAATTTATGTCAATATATCTACTATTTGCTTTAAAATTTGAATTGCAAAGCGACAATGAAAGTCTCTGTTCCAATATGAAACAGTTCTAGAGTTCAAAAGTCAAACAATAGAATAGTAATGAGCTTTTCCATTGCCATTGACTTAAGAACTTCAACAATCCTCCCTGTAGTAAATGCAGCTTAAACCGAAACACACCTACAAGAGAGGCTATACACAAATAAGTAAAATTTTGTAGATATTTTTTTAAAACTATAGTTACTAGTAACTTTTATATTGTTTTAAACTATTTTTGATAACAAAATACAAAGATGTTTTTTTATTTAATAAAAACAATTTATAAACTTAAAAAAGTACCAACCACCTGCAGAAACAAAAAAGAACAAAATAGTTTTCACATCCTTCTAAATTCGGAATTGGTGTATCGCAAAGTACACACCCGGCTTCAGAAGACATTTTGTGATATTATTTTAATCTTTTTATGTTTCTGGACAATTTTCAGTTTTCTAAGATACATTTTTCACTTTTTTTTGAGTCATCATTATCATCATTACAGCCCCTCACAAGTCCACTACTGAGCATAGGCCAGAACAATGCCCACTTTTTTGAGTCGACTAAGAATATTATAACTTTGTGGTAATAATGCCATTTATGTAGGTACATTGAATTTTTCAGCCCATAAGAGTAAATTCACATTTGCAGTGTAATCTATTAAATAAAGGAAGATTATTTAAAACCAGTTCATCCATTTCTAAGAAATCTATGTATACATAAAAAACATACACGAAAAATAAAGAAACTTCTTCTTTTTCAACTCGGTTAAAAACCTTACTATAAATACCTGCCATATTTTTGGAGCTGACGTGACTTTTAGTATGAGGTATATTGATTTAAATAGGCTGTTTCAACAAAATTCGTAACATCTTTCGTTATTGCGGTTTTTGTAATATACGAAAAAATAGGTATGACTGAGTGTAGTAATAGGTAATTCATCAACATAAGTGATATTTAAAATTATTAAATGCAGTATGTACAAATTTAATGATGTTATTTTTAATTTTTATTAAGATATCCTGAAATTGAAATAGTTTTAAATTTTTAATCTACCTAATATAACACTTAGGTTCTTAATAACTTGTTAAAATTATACATTAAGTGATAATTATAACGCATCACTTACAAAAGAATATGTAAATGCATTAGCTTATATTTAAATATGCTGTAGACTAAAATAACCTTTACAATAAATAACGAATTGTTTAGTTATTCCTTGGCGTCATTTTAATATGGTTTTCGGCCAAAAAGTGCTTAAAATTTTATATTTACTTCACACAGTAGTAGAGTCACAGTTTCTTTGTATGTTCGTGGGTGAAAAAGCAGTGCGATATTGGGTGCGTTTGGCAGAAAAAAGCGCTAGCAAGCGCTTATAAGCGCTGAAATAGTTTTCGGCCAGGACACGATTGCTACTTCAGCAGCGCTGACACAATCCGCCATTTTGCTTATTTAATTTGTTTGTTTTGAAGTAGAGTTTATAAGTTGTTTTTTGCAATACTATTTATATATACTTATAGAATTTTAATAACACGAATAAACATATACATGTTATTAAAAATTCATGATTGGTACGTTTTTAATATAAATACTTTACAAACATATATTTAAATTAGGTTAGGTTCCCCGGTTAAAACTAATATGGTGTCCTGGAGGAAAATAGCTACTTACGATTTGACAGCGCTTACCGTTTACGATCGCCATTTTGCTTACAAGCGCTTGCTAGCGGTTTTTTCTGCCAAACGCACCCATTGTGAGCATTCTTCGTGTTAGATATCAGTTCATTTCTGCAGCAATGAAATGATATCGTTTGCGCAGCAAGAAAACCGTCCTAGAGAAGACGAAAGTGGACTATTAGAATTTCTAGGAACTGATATATTATGAGAGTACGCAATCCACAAAACTAAGGTGTGAAAAACGTTGTAAGGTTTTGAAGTTATTCGCTACACCATACAATGTTTAAATAGTAAAATAATATAATCTACAATTGGTATCGTATAGTAGGAATTCAGAAACGCACAATTGATAATGAAAAAAGACAACGAAGTTTGTTTTCATGGATGTCGTTTCCTTAAACAACGCTCCGCAGTCTTGTCTTATCACATTACAGAGCCACGTAGCAGCCTTTGCTATTGCTTAAATGGGCCGGCCTTACAGAATACCCGGCAGGCTCAAAATGTTTGTGGTCCTTATCAAAAAAAAAATGTTGTAAGTAGGTGGGTAGTCACGACGTTTACACGCAAATTCGGTGTGTGATTTTCACTGTTTAAATGCATACTCATTGGTGACTATTTCTCTTCTCTAAAAACACGAATTTTGAGGAAGGTTTTATCCCCAGGTTGACAATGGATGTTCAGCTGGCTAACAAGTTGAAAGAACTCGAGTATATATTTGGGTCTCGAATGCTTAATTATGAAGAGAAACTGAACAAAGTTCACGCGGAGAGTAGTAATTCTTCGAATCTTGATCTTTCATCTCTTTTGCGTGAGTTCTCTGAATTGAAATGTTTTGTTTGACAAACGTTATTTTGAATGAAAACTCAAATTGAATTGCATTGCCTGGGCTTAGACAGACATGAAACTGCTATGCGACAAAATGTGTTGCTATTTCACGGGATTCCCAAAAAACTTAATAAAAATCTTCTTGATGTCATTTACTCGTAACGTCTAATCAATTAAAGTTGACAGACTTGAAAAATAACAATTTAAGAGTTTGCATAGACTCGGATCTGTACAAGGTAAAACTCGGCCTGTTTTAGTTCAATTGTTTGTAACTGAGTATTGAAAACTTGTGGGGGATAGCAAAATCTATCTGAGAAGCTCTGGCATCACCATTTCCAAGTTTTTAACCAAATTACGACATCGTGTATTATCTGCAGAGCGCAAGCACTTCGGCATGAAACACTGTTGGTCATTCAGTAGCAAAATAATAATCATCCTTCCTGACAAATTAAGAGATAAAATTGATTCTATGTCTTAATCGGAACTGCTAGCCATTAATTATCTGTGTATTATTACTGATTCTTATAAAACATCACGTTCACAAGAAAAATTATCACTGAAAAGTACATCATCGAAAAACTGCGAAAATGTTTCAAAGAAAACACGTTAATAACTTACACAGTTTACTTATTACTTAGAACTACTTTATCTTAGCCGTTTTTATGTTTTTTCCTCTTGTTGGTTTGCATATTTTTCATAACAGGTAACATTTGTTTACATTAATTTATTGTGATCAATGTACCACATTTACATTCCATATTATGTTTTCGTGTATTGTGAAATATAATATAGGTTATAAAATATTTTTATTTATTTTCTTGATTTGGTTTGTTTGTGATCTATTTTTTATTTTTTGTCTTTTTTCTTTTCCTTTCCCTTGTTTTTACTTTGAATTTCTTCCATCACGCCAGGGAGTGAGTATCTTGCCCTCCTATTTTTGTCTATATGCGTGATAAAGCTAGGTCAATGTTAGAATTGACTAAGCATTCTGTTCTACAGTGTGCCACATTCCGTTTTGAAGACGATACTAACCGAACAGTTCTAGATATATCATCTATTTTATTGGAAATTACTGTATATGCTCCAATATGATAATGCCTATCCTCTCTTTTATTTTACCAACACATTTTTTAATTCACTTCATCTACATGTTGTTTTCCGTCGTCATGGAAACTAGCGCATATTATTCCTATCCCTAAGATATCTAATCCTTCATCTTCCTCTCACTTTTGTCCTATTTTAATCTTGCAATTTCTTTCTAAAGTTCTTGAAGACGTTGTCCACAAGGAATTCTCGTCGTGTTTGATGAAAACAATATTTTATGTCCATATAAATATGGTTTCCGATCCGGTCATAGTACAACAACCGCCCTTCTTAAAGTTACTGACGATATCCGATGGAATATGGACCATGGATATTTAACAGTTCTTGTTTTATTAAATTTCAGTAGTGCGTTTAATTATGTCGATTTTGCTATCCTTCTAAGCTCATTTTTCAGTTGATTAACTTCTTTCCCTTGGACTTGGACTTCGACTGGAAGGGAAAGTTTGCAATGTGTTCGTTTAGGTGAAATATATTCCGAATGGAATAATGTAACCGCAGATGTACCCCAAGGTGGAATCCTGTCTCCTCTACTTCTTTCCTATTCTTATTAATTGTATCACCAATTTGTTCTAATGCTGATGATTTGCACTTATTTCGTTATTTTGTGGCGTCCGCAGCTAACTTGGCGATTGAAGCTATGCATGACGACATAAATAACATTAGCAAATGGTAGAGATCATTTGGTCTTACAATAAACCTACCTAAATGTCAAGCTTTGATAGTAAGCAAAAGATTTGCTCGTGGTTTACTTGATTTCTCCTCTCTCCAAACTCTACAAATCAATGGCACCACTATTCTCTACCCAGATACTGAAAAGAACCTAGGAGTTATTATTGATTGCAAGTTTTTGCTTTTAATTGACTTGGAGTGCACATATGACAGATGTCAGTAGGAAAATATTTCACACCTTTAATGCTCTAAAACGCCTTCAAAATTTTCTGCCCTTGTTAACTAAAACATCCATAGTCACAATTCTGTTATCTTGCCAGTTTTAGATTACGCTGATGTGTGCTACTTGAAAGCTTTACAGTAGCAAATTAATAAACTTGAGCGCTTGCAATATTTCGATACATTTTTGGCTCAAAGAAGTTTCACCACATCTCTATTTATAACGTCATAATGTTTTAAATGGCTCTCAATTCACCTTCGCAGGAACACTTGAATCCTCTGTTTTCTTTTTATGATTCTACGTACCTAATTCTTCTATTCCGATATATCTAAAAAATCGTTTAACTTTTGTTCATTCTCCAGATGTACCATGTAGATCAAATACGCCATTAAGATTTCGGTCTTTCACTGCTAACCTCTATTCTCATTATTTTTCTCTTAACGTAGTTAGATTGTGAAATTCACTTTCTTCTAGGATTCGTGATGCTAAAATGGTGTCTATGTTTAAAAGACCTGTCAAGGAGCACTATCATTTACTTCATAATTATTAAATTATAATGTGCAGGTATGAATAATGAATATAAGCAAAGTAATTGTGTGTGCGTGTGCGTGCGCGCGCGCGCGTGTGTGTGTGTGTGTGTGTGTGTGTGTGTAGTGTGTGTTTGTTGTGTGTGTGTGTGTGTGTGTGTGTGTGTGTGTGTGTGTGTGTATGTGTTTTGTGTATAAATATTGTATTTTGTATGTATATGCACACTTTGACTTTCTCTATTTTCTTTAAATATTCTTCAATAGGCGTCTGAAGATTTCATGAATATGCATAGATATGTTCTTTTAACCATTTTCCTATCAAAATATTTGTGTATATAAACTACTAAATAAATAAAAAGTTTTACGAAACAAAATAAAACTTCTTAGTTACCGTTTATGCAGCTGGCCACTGACCACGTACCTTTTTAGCAATCTTTAAAACTCGACAATGCACCCTAACGGTTTTGTTTTATTTGTTTGTGTCTTTCATACATTTAAAACTTAACAATCTGAAATTTCATTATATGGGATGCATAAAAGATATAATAGGAAAAATATAAAAGATTCTGTTTCATTCGTAGTTTGTACTCGTTGTAGCCACATAAAAACAATTTATAGCAAAATAAAGGCGCGTGCTCGGGATGGTAACAGAACATAATGATGTCCTAATGTGCTTTGTACAACACGATAAATTGATGTTAAGCTATTTGTACTAAGAAAGTATTACAAGCAGTTTTTTTGACATATCTTTTATCATTCAACTTTCGCTTCACGTAATACATTTCAAGAGATTTAAAAAAGTATGTTACATTATATAATCGAGGTCAGCAAATAGATTTAACGAAAAGAAACCTTAATGTATACTTACGAGTACACCTCGTTTAATTAATAATTTTAACATTATTAAAATGTCATTATGTTTAAACAAGTTATGTTCACAAATAATGTATAAAATACATCAGATAATATTAGGCGCCAAAATACTGTTTACCAATAAATGCAATATTAAATATTAGACCTTGTGTATGTTTCATAGAGGGTCTTCTATTTATTTTTCCCAATTTTTTTATAGCAGATTAACATCTGGTTCCGAAAATACTATAATACCCATATATCCGAAAATAATGGTGGTGGTAATGGTAAGAATTTATTACTTTTACGCGTATTTCGCCAGTGAACGTCAAAATAAAAATACAAACACAGCATGGTACGACGTCGAAACATGTCCGTGGCCGTTACTTTTGCATAATAAATACAAGCAAGCACGCTCTCAGTGTCTTCATGCGTACTTTGCAAATTTTGCCAGCGTAACGTTAAGTGATAAAAAATTGCTGGAAGTAGATCGCCTATCGTTATGAAATAAATAAAACTCAAATGTTTATCGTTTGTCAGATACAACGACTATGAAGGTCATTTAAAATTAATTGTTCCACTCAGACAATTAGTGCGCTACCGTCGCGTCAGTTTGTGCATCGTCTAATCTACGGTTAATAGCATATTGGAATAATTTTACTTACCTGTCATGACCGATTGCAAATTAGATCATAAAGGTAATATCCCTGTCCAAAATTAATCTCAATTAGAGCCTGAAACCGTATTTGTGTGTCTACACTAAATCAAGAACTTGTGGCCGCGGAAGGAAAAGAGGAGATCTCCCGCCGGGCAAGGTGTTCTGCCCGGGAGCGGCCAACACTCCGTGTTAGCCGGTATATAGTTCGGAGATGTTCTATATCTACTGTTGATTGATGTTGATGATTCGGAATTTTGATAGCGTGATTTAGGCTTCGGTGTGTTTCGCTTGCGGCGCGACGACAGTGCCGCTACATCACCCCTCTGCTCAGACCGAAGGTCGATAGTGCAGTCTAGTTGTGGACGAATGTGCAAGTGCCAGTGGATTGCCTTGTAGTCTGCGGTGAGTCGAGAAGAAGGCAAGTAATCTGCGAGAGTGCCGTGAAGCAGAGGCGAGCAGTAAGGCTCAGAGCCGTGCCGAACACTGTAACGCAGAGTGTAGCTTGAACGAACACGAAGCATTATTATTCCAGTACTGCGATGAACATTGTGAAGCTAGATGGCTTGCAGGATATGAAGACTGCAGACGATACCTGCTCGGGAGCGAATGGGTAGGGTATTCTATGACGATGATGAAGCTTGAAGTTTCCGAAGGTTGTTTGGTTGCGTATTCAGAATCCAGATCACGTCGGGGCCACCACTGTGGCCGCGGAAGGAAATGGGGAGATCTCCCGCCAGGCAAGGTGTTGTGCCCGGGAAGCGGCCATTGCTCCATGTGATAGTTCGGAGATGTTCTATATCTACTGTTTATGATTCGGAATTTTGATAGCGTGATTTAGGGTTCGGTGTGTTTCGCTTGCGGCGCGACGACTGCGCCGCTACAAACTAAAACTGCTATAGTTCTATTTGACAGCATACACCGATTCTTTCAGTACACTTATAATAATGATTGACCAGCAAAATTATACTGTTCATGACCAGGTAAAGTTAAATCTGCAACCATTCAAAACTAGAGATTTCAGTATGATAGTAATGCCCAGAGTTTTCAGGTTGACACTAATAATAAGAATATTGGTGCTGCTACTGAGTTTTTAAATACCAATATAGGCAATCCGCTCATTCATAGAGCATTCATGGAGCATTCATAGAGCTGACAAGAAATTACCACGGAACGATTTTTATTCAGTCAGTAGCTATAGATAGATATACTAACATCCTCAATCCAAAGCGTGCGTCTCTCGACCACACATGGAGCGGACGGCACCTTTCTTTCAAGCTATCTCATACAAATGAAAGCTAGTATGTCCCTACAACCAACTAACTGCTCGGATCTGGCGCGCTATACTATTATTTGTACTCCATTCGGACAACCTGACTCTACCGGAGGTGTGTATCCTTTCGACTAGCCACAAGTGCTTGTCACTGATGGCACTGCCCCTTTAAATCTACAATTGAAAAGCCTGGACCGGACGAATGTGTCCCTTCTACTAGCCGAACGGCATGGTCGGGACGACATTATCCCTTTGGCCAGCTTCTCACAAATCCAACCCTCAACATCAAACATTCATAAGCCTGGACCGGACGAATGTGTCCTTGCGTGTAGTCGCGTAGCATGGCCCAAACGACATTTTCCCTTTGACCAGTTTTACACAAATCCAACCGTCACACTAATTCAATTCAAACAAGCAATTTCTTTAAGTTAATATATTAAAGTAACTAGTAATATATAACTACACAACAGATAACTATAAAATCTAATATACCTATCGAATATAGTCTGTCTTGCTCAGCGTGAACTTGAATTCAAAATTCGAAATCCAACGTCTCACGATCATAGTTTACGTAATAATGTATCAGAACCAGCCGCTTTAGGAGTATGGGATTCAGTAGAAACAGCGTTTTAGCATACTGTCAGGTCATCGCAAATACACACTAAACCTGTTCGGGGTAAACAGAGCAATTACGCAAAGGCGCTCCCTGCCACGCTATCCGTGAATTTCTTCAACATCAGAAGACTCAATTCAAACTTTAACGCCGTCTACTACCATCTGGAAACGGCGAAACCGGTCTTGCTCTTTCTAACCGAGACACAGGTGTCCTCTCCAAATGATACTTCTTAACTCTCCTACCCGGGGTACAAATTAAAACACTCCTTTGTTCCACGGGCTGGAGTTTGCATGTACGTCAGAGAATACATCTGTTTTCGACGCCTCGGCAGCATTGGAGGTACGGACCTGTCCATCTTACGTAGGGTGTCTCTATAGGTTTCATAGCAGTAATGCCAACAGAGACCGACAGTCCCATCCGCAGAGATCGCGATGCTTAGTGATTTTAACGCACACCACGCTGAATGGCTTGGTTCTCGTTTCACCAAAATTAACCAAACCCTAAAGAAAAAGAATATAATAATCATTGACTTATATATTACTAGCGTAAGGACCGGGCCGACCGAACAACTAAAACGGACCAGTGCACTGACCCTAAAATTGCAGTTTAGGGCCAGCGCGAGTCGGTCGACAGTAGTGCGCGCGCAGGAGAGATATGTCTGTCATAAATATGTCAAGCTGCGTGGTAAAAGAATGCAAAAATTACGATACGTAGATTAAAAAGGAACATGGGATATCGCATCATCGGTTAATAACCCTGTATTAATTTTGTTACAATTAAATTATTATATGAACGCATTTTTAAAGTTTTATTTTACAGTTAGTTTAGTTACGTTACCAATATTAGGCCACGGTTGGATTCAGACCCTCAAAAATATTGTACATGAAAATTAAAATTATACTATTTGAAAAAAAAAATATATCACGTTTGACGTTTCATGTTTTATTTTTATTTCTGTTTTATTTTTGTCTAAAAAACTTAGAATAAGTTTAATTTTGAATATTGGTACCTAATATATTTTATATTCAATAAGGGTAAAACGCGAAAAGAGTATAAAAGAAACCATATCTGCTTAATAGAATCTGAAAATCTGATTCATAAAATATTTTGAAATTCTGTTTTCAAATCGATTGCTTCTGGAGCATAGAGTTTTTATCGTGGTAGCCCCTCATAATAGTTGTATCAAGGATGCAACATAAATGCATCGATCGAGCACCGATTGACCAGAAAGGCAGCTAATTCTTATTTTATTTTAAAAAAACGCGGTACTCATGTACAATACAGAAATTCTCAATATCGTAGGGTATTAAAAGTAAAAGGACCCAATAATAATACAAGTCGGTCTTTAGGTAAAATGATGGTATTTGCGTTATTGCGATACTATATACTACAAACTATGAAATAATGATACAGTTAGGATAATTATACTACGAAATCCGACCCTGGTTACGTCGTGTTATGATATGACGTTTGTATTATGAAAGATGCGCTACTTTTTCTTGCATAAAAAAGTTATGAGTACTTTTTTATGCAAGAAAATTTAGATGGGCCTATCCTTCCTTTTGAAATCATTGATAATAATTATTACTTTTATTATAACTTTTACATTTAAATGTAGAAGATCAAATTACAATCCAACACATATGCGCTAAGTATGCAGATATATTTTACCTCTCGGGAGACAGAATAAACACGGCCGATATTTGTACACGTAAAATTACTTTTAAACTGAAACACAAATCTGATTTTCAATAAGCAATATATGTTAAACAATATATGTATACTCATACAGAGAAAACAAAAATGTAGCGACAAATAGATCATATGTTAAAAAAAGTTATAATAGAACATAGCAAAAGCAACCGGTCTAGTGCTAGAAGCAGATGTTAAAATATAGCAAGTTAAGGTAAATATTCTCATATGGTAGGTTGAAAATAAAAACTTTTTTTTTTCATTTATAATTCATCTATACACGTTATTGATTACTGGACGTCAGAAAAGTTTCTTAATCTCTTAGAAAGACGATGGTTCTAGACCTCTCATGTACATATTTAAAAATAACGAGAAATATTACGTTACGCATCTCTATTCGACTAGAAATATTCAGTATGAAAAATTACAATAGTAATAAAAGCAGCCTTTAAAACGTATCCTTTTTTTAATAAGGGGATGCTATAAAGTTTTTAAAATAAAAAATAAGTAAAAGTATAATATATTTAAATAATCAAAATATAATATTCGATTATAATTGTATTGTACTTAATGGTTTTTAATTTCCGCCTTATTCTTGGTAATTTCGCTCTTTATCAGCCTAATGGCCAAATTATTAAACGCTCCTCAATTTTAAGACATCGTTAAGTCTCGTTGTGTCACAGTCATTTTGACTTAAAGTGATAAAAACAGACAGCTCGAGACTTAACGGCATCTAAAAATTGAGTAGCGTTTGAGTATTTGAGCACATATTAAACAAAATATCCGAATAAACTCAAGTATTTCTTATTATTTTAAAAGGCTCTCTAAATTTAGAAATACTTGGACATTTTGCAATGACCGGCCAAATTTGGGGAGAAGGTTCAGAATGAGTAATATAGGCAAATCGGTCGCCGTTGTAAGTAGATTACTGTATCGTTAGTCTACAGCGGCTCGTGATGAAAAATATCGCTCGCTGTAGAAATATAAAATATTCAGAAAACCATACTACGTAGTACTACTATGTATTCTGTGAACATACTTGACCAAGGTATAATGTTATTATTATTTTTATAATCACAGATTTTTATTAGAATATATTGTTCCACTAAAAGCACAGCTTAAACTACGTAGGAATTATATATAAATACGTCTTTGACTTTATGGAGTGACCTGAACTTTTACTTCGGTATCTGCTACGGGAACTCCCCGACGAGTAGAACTAGGTGTACCAAAATTATGCTCGTTATGTTAGTTATGATGAGACCTTACCTCCGGACTTGATAGAGTGACCTGAAGATGTACTTCCGTGAATGCTACTGCAACTTCTGGAAGAGTAGAACTAGGTGTGCCGCGTTTGGCCTCGTTTTGTTTGTTTTTTTTATAGAAGAGGGGGCAAAAGGGGCAGAGGGAGCATGTGGCTCTCCTGATATTTAGTGGCTACCGGTTTAGTGGTCACTCTGGTTTTACTTCCACAGTTATGATGAGACCATACTTTCGGACTTGATAGAGTGACCTGAATTTGTACTTTGGTTAATGATTAATTAAAATACTGGTTACGACTACATGAAAAACTTTATGAAAACGTAATAATGGTTGATGAGAAATTTTTTATTAACGAGTCAGCTAAAAAAACTAGTTTTTACGATAATGCCTGAGTACAAATGCCTAAAAATTAAAGTAATATTAAAGTTGATTTCTGATCGTTTTAAGATAATTCTCTAAAAAGTTTTTTCATTAACAATAATAAAAAAATTAATATCCATAATAATAACATAGTAAAATTAAAAATATATATTTTCTATTATTGATTGAGAATTCCTTTTTATATCTTTTCACGTTCGTGCACTTTTGGATTTACCAAACTTTTTTTTATTAACGTTTGACATAAAAGTATCGGAAAATTAGAAGTATAGTAATAAGGTTATTAGTGAAAATTTGTGTGTATTTAAAATACTTTAAAAATTGACAAGAACGCATGAAGTATGCACATTTGGATTTACCAAAAAGTAAAGTTACAGCCTATATACGTCCCACTGCTGGGCACAAGCCTCCTCTCATTTCTGAGAGGGTTTTAGGGCAAGGAATAGTCCGCAGCGCTTTACCAAAAGCTATTTTATTTTCATGTGAAATCTCTAGATTCTTATCTCATGGAAATGAAGAGCCAAAATTAATTTCAGTCTTTGTGAGGCCCGCAAGACAGGTATCCATGGCTGCAGTCATCTTACCACCAAGTGAACGGTCCAACAGTTTATTATAAAGCAATATATTACAATTAGCAGTAGAGATGCCTTCTTAATGATATTTCTTTCAAAGGTTATGCTTATTCTCATATTCTTGCCCAAAACATTCTTGTAATAAAAAGTATATTTTACGTGTAAATTACCGCTAATCATCGCCATCGGGTATCAAATGTGTATTTAATTACATAAACTGCAGCGTTGGATGGTTTTGACAATAATTTAATTTATTACAATTTCAAAACATTAATCGCATTTAAATAAAAACTGGTTTGAAAACAAATTCAATCAGAAGTATCGTATCGTCCTCAATGTTAACTCCTTGGAACGCAACAACACGTTATTTAAGAAATAAATTAATTGTAAAGTGCAATCTGTAGTTGCACAATTATTATTACGTCACATTATTATAAGTTATACATAGATGTTTAACATAAGATGTATTTGTATAATTTTGAGAATAAATTTGTTCCATACCTGTCAAACATTCTACAGAAGTTGCCTTGGGGCTACTACACAAGGAAGTTACGAAACGCGGAAGAAGTATAATTTAAAAATATTTTTTTTAGATTATTGTGCCCACAACTTGTTTTATACGAATAGTTATAATAATTTAAATATTTTTTAAATTTAGTTATCCTATACCTTCAAATGAGCAATCAATTCTTGCACACAACACACACACACACACACACACACACACACACACACACACACACACACACACACACATACACACACACACACACACACACACACACACACACACACACATATATATATATATATATATATATATATATATATATATATATATATATATATATATATATATATATATATATATATATATATATATATATATATATATATATATATATAATTGGAATCTCGGAAACGGCTCCAACGGATTTTCATAAAATTTAATGTCCAGGGAGTTTCGGGGGCAATTAATCGATCTAGGTAGGATTTATTTTTAGAAGATGTCTTTTTGTCCGTGTTTTCAGGCAACGAAAAACTGCTACAATATAAGAAAGTAAATTTTGACTCTGTGTTAATAATCGTAATAGCTCAAGTGGATATCGAGCAGTCGCGAAATTGTAATGCCTTGGTTCGCGTCCTGTCTTCGGTCCGACTTTTTTTCCTTTTTTTTCAAGTTCTTTTCTTTTGTGAGAAAATCTATTATTTCGAAGGTTTTTTTGGTATTTTTTAAAAATACGACAATTTTAATTAAACCAATTGCACTCATGATTTTTTTATTCAAATAACCAGTTCAGTTTTTTCTATTAAGCTATTGCATAGCTTCCATCGCGGGCCTTGAGCGCGGGGACCGAATCCAGAAATTCTGTAAAGAAAAAACCTCACGCTCCCCACTCCGATGGGCACGGAGGTGTGGCGTTGAAAGCCGTGCATCGTCTAACGTCGTTTCAGTTCGGCAGACTTCGGCACGGTGTTTGTGTGCGTGTACACTAGCTGCTAACTCAATGATAAAAATCCCTGAATAACCTTCATGTATTGTAAGATATTAAAAATATTTTAAACAATATTAACTTCTCATTTATTCAATAAGAGAAAAAAAATTGTTTTCTTATCGGTCACCACGCTCAAAAAGTGTAACTTGATTTAATATCAAAGACTTAACTGCATAAATAAAATAAATAAATAATTATAATTGCATAAGTTGATAAAAAATGCTATGCAATAGCTTTACCGCTGCAGTCACTGAGTGCCACACGTATTTTTTTATGTCAATAAGATCAAAAAATATTATTCATATTTCATCAGTATGTAATTTGTATCTAAATGCAATTTTATAACAAAATCGAGCAAAGCTCGGTCATCCAGGTACGAGTACTATAGTTTATTTTTATAAAATAAAAATAGCAAAAAATAGTTATTTGAATGTGTTAGCTAAAAAGAAACACAAATAGAGAAACAAATCATATATGTGCCGTGGAGTGGCGAATCGGCGAAAAGGACCTAGACTGAAGTTTATCGACTAAATTGGCGATATATTGAAAAAAAGACCAAATTAAGAGTACTCCTAACAGACAATCATGTATACGTATGTAAACACATCAAAAGAATCTTGGTATATTTTGTATTTCATCAAATATCCTAAAATCTATGACGAATTTTCTGACATAGTAAATCGAAAAATGATACATGATAAGTTATTTTAAGGTTTCTAATAATAAATAAAAAATATTTCGTAATCTTTTTGTTTTAAATAAAAATGTAGATCTTTTTAACCGACGCAGAAAATTTATATGATAAAAAAAAAACTTCATTTCCTCTTATAAAACTATTAATTTTAATTAAATTGAAAATATCTTATAAAATCTAATAATTAATAATTAGTGTTGCTACCTCTCACAATAATTACACATTCACATTCATTGTTCATACTCAGATTTAAGTGGTCATTGTCTTAAAAAAAAAGTTAAAGTTTCAGCCTATATACGTCCCACTGCTGGGCTCAGGCCTCCCCTCATTTCTGAAAGGGTTTAGGGCAAGGAAATGTCCGCCGCGCTGCCCAAATGCGTGTTGACGAACTTCACATGTCTTCGAAATATTTTTTTTATTCCTCAGACATGCAGGTTTCCTCACGATGTTTTCCTTCACCGCCGAGCACGTGGTAAATCAGCACTTAAAATTGCAATTAACAATTTCATTGGTGCCGGCGGGGATCGAACCCGGGTTACTCGTGTTCTGTTCTGTGGCGGTCATTGTCTTGCTGCTCTATAATTAAAAGTAATTTGGTAGGAAATCTCTCAAAGCTTTTCGTTCTAACATTTCCCAGGCAAGATCGATAGTATTTAAGTCGGGCAACTGTGCAGGTCAAACTTAAACTTGAACATCGTGGTCTCCGAGAGCGGCCACACCAGCCTTGCCGTATGGGAAGGAGCATTATCGTGCATAAGTAGACATTTCTGGTCAATTTAGATTCTGTGTGGAACAATCACAGGCTCTACTACCACCTTGTGGTATTTTAGTGTAGTCAGGCTGCCTTGGGTTCGTCCGCCAAGACGAATTCCTGTCCACACCATGATTGTCCCACCTTTATATGAGTGGTGTTCCTGAAGGTGCCGTAGACAGCTAACTCTTCCCTGGAGTTCTCCAAACGCATGTTCTTTGTAAATCCGGATGAAACCTTAACCAGGACTCATCCGTGAACAGCACCAAAGACCATTGTTCGTCAATCCATGGTAAATGATCCCGAGCCCATAAAAGCCGCTGACCGCGATTACCACGTCGCAATGCTGGAACATGTAGCGGTCTTCGAGCATTAAGATCAACTTCATGAATATGTTCGCACGGTTTGGTTTCTTATCAGCAGCTGATAGTCCTCCTGAAGCCTTTGTAGTAGTGGCATTGCTATGATATTGGGTTGTCTTCTGGCGGTCATTTGGAGAAATCGATTCTGTCTCTGCGTAGTAACACGATATCTTCCCAGGTGCCGTTCAGCCACATCCACAGTACTGCGATAACGTGACCACAACTTCGATATAACACTTTTCCTGGTGTGTAGAGCCACAGAAACGCCGTGTTAAATAGCACCATTTTCTAACATGCCCACGGCTCGTAATGTTTCATCTCGTTTCATATAATAACGTGACATGGCGCTTAAAGCTTACACGGTACGTTAAATTAAATCAGTATCGATAGAGTTAAATTAATATCAGTAGAACCATTTAAATTTTCTTTGATGTAATGAATTACGAACAATTTTGCCGCCGTATTTTGTTTTTATTTAATTTAATGAAACTAAAAAGGTTTTAAACTATAAAGTCGTAAATAATTTTGGATTAAGGTATCCCTTGATTCTGTTGATGTGTTCATATGGATTTAAAAGAAGAGAGAAACAAGTGTCAGTATCGTGCCAAATAGAAATCCATAGTCTATGCGCACTTCTCTGTGGCATGTTATTTCACAGCAAATGCGCAATCCGAGTTTGATTGTTTTTGGCTTGAATAACATATTAATTTTTTAAGTAGTAATTTATCACATGCTTTCCGGTGAAGAAAATAAGCAAACCTTTATAATATAAGACAGATTATGAACATTTCGTAGACATGTCCAGTCCACTAACATGCACTGGAAGCAGCTTACAGCGCATTTTACTGCCCCCACTGTCATACTTTAGAGGAGGACGAATTTTAACTAATGGGGTCAAAATTCTGTAAATTATTGTTCCAAATTAGAAGCATGGAAGGAAATAATAAACGTTTTTTATCTTTAAGAGCGTGATCCTAAAACCTATTCGAAGCGCCATAATTTAACTGACATCTACGTTCATAATTTATGAAGATCCTTGTCAGATTTCTTTTAAATTCATGCGGAATTCCTTTCAATTCAAGAGTTATAAAATAATGGTTTAAAACACAAAATAAATGTTGGATGATGGATTTTTAATTTAACAAGACAGTATCGATTTTTGTAGAACTTGATTTCAGTCATTGAATTCTGAATGGCGCAACGACACTTCATGAAAGGCGTGTTACGGCTTTTTTGCAGAACATGAAATCGAAGGTTTTATATTGGAAAATATTAGTCTACTTTATAATTCATAGAGCCAGAATTGAAATTAAAGTTTATACATTATTTTTCCTTTTTCTTTTAGGGCATTAAGAAATCCGAATCTTATTTTATGTCAGAACGATTTTAATTTTATGATATTATTTTTTATCTACCATTAAAATTATGTTTCTGATGTTTATTCTTGAAAATAAAATCTTATCAAATAGTATCTCTGTAGTTTCGCAAAGTTTTCAACAAAGCGATTTCACAAACTACCGGTAGAGCTTCCAATACAACTGTCGTTTTATATAACGGAATGTTGCCGAAATGAATTGACAAACCGCGTTTGTTAATCTAAACAAAGCAATGTTAGGATCTTAAATACCTATGATTAGATCTCTCGCTGTACTTTGTCGTGAAGCGACAATTAAAAACTAAATAACCTAACCTAACTACAACAAAACAACCAAAAATAAAATAAATTATTTAAAAATTTGAAAAGATTTACAGTTTCTTTTATAAAAAAAGGTATGAAGGTGATGATGGGCTGTAATGATGATAGTGATTTACAATATTATTAAAAAAAAATAACAAAAATAAAGATACTGCAACGAAGTATGCACAGGCTATGCCTATGATAGGTGCACAGCGCCTGCTCTAGGTACACGCAGAATCTGGAGAAAGCACATGCAGCGTCTGGAGAAGGTACACGCAGCGCTTGGAGTAGGCACACGCAACGCCCGGAGCCGATACACGCAGCACCCGGAGTAGACACGCAGCGTCTGGAGTAGGTACACGCTGCGCCTGAAGTAGGCAAACAGACCGTGCGGAGTAGACACACACAGCGTCCGGAGTAGACACGCAGCGTCTGGAGTAGGAACACGCAGCGCTTGAGACAAGCACGCTCAGCGGCCGAAGATAGCGCGGGCACTAATAGGTGGAGGCGTAGGCGTGGCTAGGCGACGACTTCAGGAGAAGGCTTGCAAGATCCCGAGGCAGTGCGGATAAAGCCTTTAAGAGGTGCTTCTCGTATCAAAGCTGAAGTGAGAACCTCTATTGGCCGATTCTTCGGCTTTTATACTTTTTGACGGATCTGGGATAGGAACGAGAAATTATTTGAAATTATTTAAATTAAAAGCAAATTTTTGTAAATGGCCAAGAAGAAAAGAGTATTTTTGAAGTAAAAACATCAGGCCGGTAACGATATTTGAATAAAAATTGCCATGACAACCAGATAAACAACGATGTCAAAACATGTCAAATTTTGGTTTTAGGCTCGTAATAGAGAAACGGCAAGATTTAAGTGAAAAATGAGATATTATTGATATAGGAAAAAATGTAGCGCAACAGTGCGCACGAAGCCCGAAATTGCAGAGTTACGGAGAACTAAATAAAATACCGAAAAAGGTAGAATCCATTGACACCGATTTAGAAAGTGCTGATAACGTGAAAATACGATGTGAAAATGATTTGTTATTGTGTTCTTATGGTTTAAAAACGTTACAGGATCCTATGAAAATAAAGGTGATGCGAAATATCCAGTTTTGAGGCTAATGCAGAAAATCAAAAACAGAATGGAAAAATAAATTTAAAATAGTGTAAAATGATATGTAAGTAGCATAACACTACATTTCCCCCCGACCCTGGAAAATTTTTGACTCAGCAAAAATTTTGACATGTACATTCTAAAATAAACCATAAAAACACAGCTTTGCAGTAACAGACATCACCAGGCAAAATCAGATATACCATCTCTTACATTCATCATCTGCATTCAGGTAAGGGTGGAGTTCACATTCAATGACTACCACTCTAAAAGTGTGTTTTAGAAAGGACATTCAGGCTTATTTAAGGAGTTGTCATCCGCTCCTGCGTGGGAAAAAAATATTAAGGGAGTAGTCAGCCGCTCCCAAGTGAAGATAAAGATAAAGAAATTAATCTTAAGCAAGCTTTAGTCGCTATGACTTAAGTAAAGATTAAGAACGGCCAGAGCGGTAGGGCTCAAAGCCAGAGATGAGCAACATCACTAAAAGTATATTCAAGCTTATTTAAGGAGTTGCTCCTGAGTGAAGATAAAGATAAAGAAATTAATCAGGTAATAATTATACATATATACAAACATATATACAAATATACAAACATATATACAAATGTAGTGTCATGCAAAATAGTATTAGCTGGTTTCTCACATCTAATCTTCACTTCGTATTCGAGTTCGGTCTTGTTAAGGAATTCATACTTAATAACCCTTTTCATTGTTTTAAGTGCAAAGTTAAGTTTAAGAAATAAAAATTTAATTAAAAATTGTACCTCTTTAAGTTATCTAGAATAAAAATATTAAAGTGATGAATGAAGTGAAGTGTTATATGTAGGTCTAAATATAATCCAGATAAGTTGAAAAACTAGATGAAGTTTTGTTTTAGAATTTGGAAGATAGTACCTCTTTAAGTTATCTAGAATAAAGATATGAAGGTGATGAATGTAAGTGAAGTGTTATATGTAGGTCTAAATATAAGCCAGATAAGTTGAAAAACTAGACGAAGTTTTGTTTTAGAATTTGGAAGATAGTACCTCTTTAAGTTCTCTAGAATAAAAATATTAAGGTGATGAATGTAAGTGTTATATGTAGGTCTAAATATAATCCAGATAAGTTGAAAAACTAGATGAAGTTTTGTTTTAGAATTTGGAAGATATGATAAGGATGAGTAAATAAAGAGTTAAGAACGAAAGAGAAAGCAATTCAATCAAAAGGAAATGGATAAGGCGTAGCTAAGGTGAAGAAAAGAAGAACTTTTACGTCGGGCGCCAAATTGTCGTGAAGCGACAATTAAAAACTAAATAACCTAACCTAACTACAACAAAACAACCAAAAATAAAATAAATTATTTAAAAATTTGAAAAGATTTACAGTTTCTTTTTATAAAAAAAGGTATGAAGGTGATGATGGGCTGTAATGATGATAGTGATTTACAATATTATTAAAAAAAAATAACAAAAATAAAGATACTGCAACGAAGTATGCACAGGCTATGCCTATGATAGGTGCACAGCGCCTGCTCTAGGTACACGCAGAATCTGGAGAAAGCACATGCAGCGTCTGGAGAAGGTACACGCAGCGCTTGGAGTAGGCACACGCAACGCCCGGAGCCGATACACGCAGCACCCGGAGTAGACACGCAGCGTCTGGAGTAGGTACACGTGGCGCTTGAAGTAGGCAAACACAACGTCCGGAGTAGACACACACAGCGTCCGGAGTAGACACGCAGCGTCTGGAGTAGGAACACGCAGCGCTTGAGACAAGCACGCTCAGCGGCCGAAGATAGCGCGGGCACTAATAGGTGGAGGCGTAGGCGTGGCTAGGCGACGACTTCAGGAGAAGGCTTGCAAGATCCCGAGGCAGTGCGGATAAAGCCTTTAAGAGGTGCTTCTCGTATCAAAGCTGAAGTGAGAACCTCTATTGGCCGTTTCTTCGGCTTTTATACTTTTTGACGGATCTGGGATAGGAACGAGAAATTATTTGAAATTATTTAAATTAAAAGCAAATTTTTGTAAATGGCCAAGAAGAAAGAAGAGTATTTTTGAAGTAAAAACATCAGGCCGGTAACGATATTTGAATAAAAATTGCCATGACAACCAGATAAACAACGATGTCAAAACATGTCAAATTTTGGTTTTAGGCTCGTAATAGAGAAACGGCAAGATTTAAGTGAAAAATGAGATATTATTGATATAGGAAAAAATGTAGCGCAACAGTGCGCACGAAGCCCGAAATTGCAGAGTTACGGAGAACTAAATAAAATACCGAAAAAGGTAGAATCCATTGACACCGATTTAGAAAGTGCTGATAACGTGAAAATACGATGTGAAAATGATTTGTTATTGTGTTCTTATGGTTTAAAAACGTTACAGGATCCTATGAAAATAAAGGTGATGCGAAATATCCAGTTTTGAGGCTAATGCAGAAAATCAAAAACAGAATGGAAAAATAAATTTAAAATAGTGTAAAATGATATGTAAGTAGCATAACACTACAACTTTCAAATACTATGCTGATCTTTTTAACTGATATGATTAAGGAAATCAAAATTGTCTCTGTTGTTAAGTGCCTGTGATGAAACGAAACAGTAACGAAATATATTACTAGATGGTAGGACTTTTTTCGTTTAGAATTCGTCTGGTTAGGTTACCTTCTCTCTTACCTATCTCAAACAAACTAGCAGGACCATCACTGTCTTATTCCGGTCTAAAGGAGAGATATTTATTTATTTATTTATTTCTACCTCTGTCTTTACAGGCATTCCTAATACGACAGTGTAGGCACATAAAACTATCTAATTTAATAAGTACAGAATACAACTTATCAACTATTATAACACAACACATATAATGTTACTTTTGTGAATTCACCCAAGGAACAGCAGAATAAATCTATACCCTGTGCTACTTTATTTAGAGTGTGCAGCACTCGGGTCAGTGGGGCCTCGTTTAGAAGGTTGGTGCGTGCGCGCGGTACCGCGAACAGCGGCGGCCGCTTCCGACGCCACACTTACCTATCCGGCACACACAACTTAGCCATTCGCAATATCGCCTCGTTATACACTTTTCCACGCAGGAATTTAAACATATATGTTGCCAAACTTAACTCCCTCATAACCTCCAGTTTGTTATACCCCACCACGCCTAGAACAAATAATGTTGGGTACATTAATGGGTAGAACGGATACACTCCATATAATTTTAAATAAAGAAATCGAATAAATTTATTTTGTATCCGTTCCACCATCAATTTGTACTTAGCTTCGTGCGGGCTCCATATAAAGCTTACATACTCTCTCCATATAAGTCTTCATACAAGGCCCGGAGCGCACCGAGATTTGTAAATTCCCGCGACTGACGCAACACAAATCCTAAATTTCTATACGCCTTCTTGCAAATCTTATGAATGTGGTTCCTAAAATTGAGTTTTGAAGTAAAGTGAACACCAAGGTCTTTTACCTCTGTTTCCCGCTGCAAGGCTACTCCGTCTAAATTATATTTGTATGTGTGAGGCTGGCGTGAATATGTGAACGACATGACTGAGCATTTGGAAGTGTTAAAAAATAACTTATTCCTATGACTCCATTGTACTACTCTGTCAATGTCTGCCTGTAGTTTGCCACAGTCAGCTGAATCCTTAACTATTGATACCAATTTTAGGTTATCCGCAAATAGAAGACATGTTGATTGCCATACAACATCGGGTAAATCATTAATCATTAGGACAAATTTCAGGGGGCCTAAATTACTACCTTGACTCACTCCTGACCTGGTAAGGTATGGTTCTGACAGTTGACCAGCCCAGTCTACAAATTGGCTCCTGTTTCTCATGTAACTGGCGAAAAATAACAATGTTTTCGGCGTACAACCCGCCTGCGCCAGTTTCATGAGTAAGATATCATTGTCGACCGTGTCAAACGCCTTACGGAAGTCAAGGTATGCGACATCCACCTGTGCTCCCGAATCCACTGCTAGTACCACTTCTGACATCAGATGAAGCAGATTACTGCCGGTGCTACGCGCCGGGTGAAATCCATGTTGCGCGTCTGAAAGTTGAGCGCCTACCTGCGTATATAGTGAGTGATGTAATGCTGACTCAAAAACCTTTGCCAGCGTACACAGAACTGCCACTGGTCTATAATCCGAAACTTTTGTACCACTACTGCCTTTGGGTACCGGCACCACCCTGGTTAACTTCCATATATTAGGAAAAACTGCATTGTTGAGACAGATATTAAATATATGGAGAAACGGGGCCTCGAATACCTCACGACAATCTCTAACAATATACGGAGGTATACCATCTGGACCTGTGGAGCGTTTGGGCTTAAGTTTGGTCAACGCGCGGCGCACGTCGGCAAGGCTCAGCTCGTTGAGGTGCACACGATGCGCGTAACCGCCACCCGGCGCGCAAGCCGCGCTTGCCGCTGCCGCCAGGTCTAACACGGCAGGTTCCGAGTTATACACCGAGTGAAAATATGCCGCTAATTCATTTGCACATTCGCTCTCTGATAAGAAACGCCCATCCTTAATTAATTTATTTTTATTGATACCACCTCGTTTATTTTTCACGAAAGTCCAAAACCCCTTTGGATCTTTCACAAAACTATTCTGCACTCGCTCCTGGTAAGTACTATGAGCTTCATTAATTGCTTTTTTAACTCGCGATCTACATTGCAAAAAAGCATGATAGTCATCTTTTGCCATCTGGACCTGTGGAGCGTTTGGGCTTAAGTTTGGTCAACGCGCGGCGCACGTCGGCAAGGCTAGCTCGTTGAGGTGCACACGATGCGCGTAACCGCCACCCGGCGCGCAAGCCGCGCTTGCCGCTGCCGCCAGGTCTAACACGGCAGGTTCCGAGTTATACACCGAGTGAAAATATGCCGCTAATTCATTTGCACATTCGCTGTCTGATAAGAAACGCCCATCCTTAATTAATTTATTTTTATTGATACCACCTCGTTTATTTTTCACGAAAGTCCAAAACCCTTTTGGATCTTTCACAAAACTATTCTGCACTCGCTCCTGGTAAGTACTATGAGCTTCATTAATTGCTTTTTTAACTCGCGCTCTACATTGCAAAAAAGCATGATAGTCATCTTTTGACCCACTGGCCTTATATTTTTTATGTAACTTGTATTTATTTAAGTTGTATTTCGCGAATGACCTCCATCGAATACCATTGTGGGTAGCTATACCTACTATTTGCTAACCTATGCTTTTTAACAGGAACACAGTTATTAAATATATTATTTATAGTACGATAGAAATAGTCTAGAGCAACCTCTAAATCAAAAATGGTGTATAGTTCACTCCAATCAATCACAGAAATACTACTGTATAACAAACTGAAGTCTGTCTTAGAAAAGTTCCATTGTTTCTGGTTACCTGAGCATTTGTTGTCCGTTGTAGCGTGTTCTTCAAAATCCGTCGCTGACAGGCAGACCATCAATGGTGGATGACAATCATCTACCGGTTGTAAACCCTCAGTCTCACTCACTGATATCACACCTGTTACACCACTGCCGTATAATACTAAGTCTAACTGTCTGTCCATGAAATTCTCAACACTACTGCCCTGGATGAATTCACAGAAGGACATAAAATACTCAAAATAATTACAAACATCTTGATTGGCTGAATATAGATTAAAATCTCCTAAAACTAAAACATCATTTTTGTACTTTACACATATATCCTCTATGACGCCAAACATAATCATATATTCTTCAAAATTATAGGCATAGGCATTACCAAAATTTGTAGAGATCGTATAATTAGAAGCTGCGTGCGACCGACTTCCTTGTATAATACAAGGAAGTCGGTCATCGGTAGTAAATATTGTCAAATATTCCATAAGTAGGTATCATAAAATCTGAATCTACGCGGCGTCTATATTGTGTTTTAGTTTTAATGCATTTGACGTGATAAAAACTAACAAAAATACAAGGATGACGAATGCAGTTTTAAATTATACAATCTTTACTCAGATGCTAGGAAAATATTTTTGAATATCATGAATTATATGAATATTTCCTCTATAGTCGTATTATAGTACTGCTTTTATTTTTTCATTTATATAGTTTTAAACAAACAAATTTTATTATTGTTTGATTAAAACCACGTATCATAATACGTTTGACTGACTTATATCTAATGTTATACTACCATACTACTGTTATATCAAGGTTAACTTACACTAAAACTTATTACGATTTTATATAAATAATCCTCGATTTCACGATAAGTGCCTCGTTTGTATGAACTAACATACTAAAGGATAATGACAAATTGTTCTTTCGAAGACTGAGTGTTGGATAATCCGTAGTATAACTCAAACTACGCTACGTACGGTAACTGCTTCAAATAAATCAAAACTAAGAGCGGAGTTTGGTAACCTTTTGCACAAGGTTTTATTACGACTGTTTTTGCAAATGACTTACAGTGAGTAAGTTTTGTATGAATATATATTTCAACTAATAATTTCACAAAATATTTGACGCACACATTCTAAGAACTGATGAGAAGATACTGCAGCTTCAAGGAAAGTGAGACAAGTTACGCTGGGATATCATAGAATTATGTGAGGTTCGAAGAGTGGTTCCATTATCGGGAGGGCGACCATGTGTCTTAAGAAGGTGTTGGATTTATGGTCCACAAGGCTCTCATTAACAACATGGTTAAACTGGTCTGCAGCATCTTTCTAATAACATGCGTGGCAGCTACGGCAAAATAATCTCCCTATGATGAAATTTCGGACACTCTCATCATAGAAAAATTAAGGCAGTGGACTTTGGATAAGCTGAAATGAATGAATGAATAAACCCACCTAGAATCAGGAAAGGTTCAAATAACATTGCCCATCGGTACTGCTTTTCCTAATCCTTTTAATCTTGTCGTAAAACTTTTTTATAATCTTTAAAACTTATGAAGATTTTAGAAAAAATAGACCATGGTATAAAATTTTCATTTAAATCGTATTGACTTCTAGTTGTGACATCATGGATTTTGAATCTATTCAGTATTTTTACTAAAAAGAAATTGATAATATTTTTATAATAAAATCAATCACGCCTGTGATCCAGAGGGGTAAGCAGAGACTACGGAATTACATTTGACAAGATCCTGAAACACCTCTCTCGCCTTCTTTACATCCATATACCTACGCATACATGCTCGTCGATTAAAAGTACTCTTAATCTGACCCATCTTCAATATATCGCCAATTTATTCGATAAGCTTTCATCTATATATATTTATATAAGATTTTGATTATATACTTTTATTATTATCATTTAAAACATATTGCATGTTATATTTATTCTATATGACTTTAATTGTAAATTACACATTGGAAATCTCATATTCGATCTCCACATGCAACGCTCACTTCATGTCTATGTACAGTATCATCGAAAAGTATGTAATAAAGCCGAGAGGGGGAGCCAGGAGACCCATAGCACAGGGTAACCTAGTTTGGGCCCCTGTCTCCCACAGCTACTCAAAAACTCTTTAACTATTTATGAAACTATTATAACTATGTAAAAAGTGGAAGAAATAAATGTTTATTATTATTATCATTATCTAGGATGTCCTTTTCCGAACTCTTCCGTTTATTTCTGCAACATACATTTGCTTTGTCACTATTTGCTCGTTTATTCTTTCTACACGATCTAAATCTTTTTATAAACATTTTTTTACGATATAATTTAAAAATATTTATGATTTTCACACATACACATAAACACTCATGCCTGTCACCCAGAGGGGTAGGCAAGCCAACCAGACTATAGACTTCCATTTGGCACGATCCTGACACACCTCTCTCGCCTACTACGATTTTCATTAAAAACAAAACATAGATAATGTTAAATAAGAAAAAACAATTTATTTTTCTTCATCGGTCTATAACTTTAAACCGCATAGACCTCACCCAATGTAGGTCACAACAAGCAGACAAAACTGTAATCGCCACTTAGAGAGACAAACGAACTAATAGTTTCTGTTGAAACGTAGCTGTTGCAGCCCAGAGACTACTTGTGTACAACCATTTTAAACCGACAACCAATTTTAAATAAGCCTTTTAATATAGGCTAGCTACAACTAAAACCTCATGGCGTTATACCGTTATCCCATATAAACAGAACCACGCTAATGCACAGCGCCATACACGTTTCCTCGGGAGAGAAGAACTTCTCTCATATTCCTCTTTTCAGGTAAGGCGTACCCAAAGTTCGTTATGTGGAGGCCATGGGTCCCAAAAAAACGTGTAGCCTAAAGCACTAATTTCCTGGGCCCAGCGGTTGATCTGGCTTTTAACTCCACTGCAGCAGAGAGTAGAGAGATTGGCGCATCGTATTACCAACAATCCACTTCCTCCGAGGCCCTACCACTACTAAATTAGCGATGCGGCGCTGCTAAACCGAGATTCTACGCGTGAATCCCCACCATATCAGCTATCGCCTTATCCACAACTCCAATTCAGACTAAACGGTTAGGGTAAAATGACAAATATCCCGCTGCAGTCCACCTACGCGTATCTGGAGTGGGTATATATCGTAGGTGTCCAAGCTGCGGCTAATAAATGTAAAACTTTTATTAAATTTAGGAGCAAAAGGAAGTTAATTAGTAGCAGTTAACCGCAGTTTTGGCACATACGCCTGCTAAGTAGTTTAATTTGCTTGCCATAATTAAGTCAAATGAAATATCAGTAAAAGAGTAATACAACTAGACTTTAATAATTTAATCGTTTATGTTTCTAAAATATTTAATGTAATAAGAAATAAAATATAAAAGTCTGACAATTGTAACCATCCAAATTTTAACATTAGAGAAAGTTTCTAATTTAGTCGTTTTTTTGCTTAAAATTAAAATTAAGAAATCGAATTATACTAAATTTTTACTCTGCATTTTGATCTTCCAAACAAATGATTTAAATCGACGCCCATTGTCTAGGGCATATGTTTTGCCGACATGTATCGCATGCAGTTGAATATTTTCGGTCAATATTTTTTGGGCAATAAATACATCGTTTTCTTCATCATTGTATGTTGTATGCAAGTTGGACTTGAGTTTATATTATTATACATATACAATAGAATGGGGGTGTGGGCGGTGCCCATGTAGCCACTAACATGTCAATTCACACCTATAAATGTCATCACATCCCTCATGTCGTCACAGTCGCTGTCCAATTATTGTGTCAAACGCTGCTGGGTGAAATTTATTACAAAAATACAGAATTATGGGATAATCCCGTTTTCGAAAAATAGTCGGTTGTGGAATATGAATAAAAGTGGTATATATTTTCACCAGTAAATCGATACTATTTATATTTTTTAATTTTAGAAACAAAAATAAAGAAATATTAATGTATTAAAACAACAATACTAGGGATGAAAACAAAATTTTACTGATACCGGTAAACCGGGAAAAATTATTGCTTTTAAAATTGTACTTGGTATGACCAGCTAAATAGATGCAATCAAATAGGGTAAAAGTTTATAATTCAATTACCTACGAATAAATTGTTATAGCCCTCCCTCTATAGAATCTTTGATCTTTTGATATCTCCCTCCATATCATTGAAAATTTATTTTCAATAAAGTTTTTAGATTCAATTTTATGGTTACGTATAATTTCTACATACTGTATGTTCACTTCACGCCTAATCACTCAAAATTGGGGTTGGGTAGAATTTTTTGTGAAAATTAAAAAAAAATATTTCATACTTTTTTCCTGCCTGCAGGCTTACCAATACTCTATTATCTATTACTATTGGTACTTTTAAATAAGATGAGGTATATATTTATTTATATGAACCATTTTTGCAGTTTTTTTAGAGATCCAAACATTAAAATAAGGATAGAAGCTACCGGAAGACCTAACTGGATGCCTACGAAAAATAGTTACATTCGCTCAATTTTTTCTCTTTCAGTCTGACTTCTTATCGATATATCACAAAATATATTTAAAAAACAATACAATTCCACATAAAGGAATTGTATACATAGCATTAGCACCGGTAAGTGTGATTTAGTTTTACGAGTATTTGTTTAATTATTACGGTTGTGTTCAATTGTTACAGTCTAGATGAAATTCTTATAAATGTTACTATAATATAAACATTTTAATATATTTTAGCTCGAGTAAATAAAATATCGTTCTTATTTGTAAGTTCGTAAGAGACCATGGGCTATCTATACGCTTCGCTTCCTTAGTTTTAATTTTTATCTAAGTAATGATACAAGAGTAAAATCATCAGTGATGTGTACTGATAGATTCTCTTATGCTGTTAAAATTACATTAGTAATAACTGGAAGTAATTTAACCACATTTAGAGGCATTACAACGTAATGTAATAGACAAAGAATTCAAACTACAAACAGCTAGTTAAATAAATGCGGTGTTCATTTCAAAGCTTTGTGCTGAATTTAGTGCTAATTTATTTCGGTTGTAGCTTTGTCTATCTATTTTTTAAAGTGGACTTTCAATTGGTAAAAATACACGCTTTAGGTATGATAAAAATAAATTTTGTATTCATCAAAATTTTTATTTGTAATTTAATAGGCCATTTTATGTTTTTATATTTTAAATATTTTTAAATAATGCATACATTTCTTGAATTTCTTTTAATTACATGAATAATGTAACATAGTTTAATTTTATGTTAATGAAGATAAAAAAAGATTTTAGTAGAAATAAATGAACGTATTCAAAGTCAATGTAAGTATAATGGAAAGCGAAATTTTTTTATTGAAAAATCGTAATTTTTTAATATTGTAATTTCCAAAAAGGTAAGTTTTTTTTGATATGATAAGGGTGACAAACGAGCACATAGTCCACCTGACGGTAAGTGGTTGCTGTGGCCCATAGACATCTACATTTACACTCGATTACGAATCAAAATACAGATGCGTCGTCACCCGTGAGGACTTAGGTGGAATTCCTCGTTTCCAGTAAAAAAGGTTCTCCTTTTCTCACCACACGTTACTATTTGACGCTGGTATTCTATGAGAACGTGGTCCCTCCCCGGTCGAGCCGACCCATTCGTGCTACAACTATACCAATAATATAACTGCAGCATGGCAACATGTAAAAAATATGCGTATGTTATGCAGTGGACATTTGAAGTATTGTGATAGATAAACTCGTATTTAAAGTTGATTTAGAATATAGCCCATAGGACACTGCCCATCTAATGATAAACAGATGCTGCGCATATTTTTAGCTGCATACTCGTAGATATATCCTCGAAACCAAATTCATTATGCGTTTTCTCTTCTGAAGACTAAAATGGACCTGCTACAAGTTAGGAGTCTGCAAATTCTGCTTTAGATAGCCTTTTCTGGATTTTATCTGACAGAGAAAATTGAACTCCTCGTTTATGGCCTGCTTAGTGATTTTAGTTACTTTATATGTCTAGTTGGTAAAGATTGTTTCAGTTCCATTGTGTAATGGGTGTTTTCTATTGCTTAATTTAAATATGATGGTTTATGTCCGAATCGGGCTACAGGTGTAAGGCTAAAATAGAATTAGGTTAATATGCTGTGTGTTATGGGTTCCTAAATTATGGGATATTATTAAGATAATTACAAATGTATTGTTTGCTTTATATTTCGTTTATGAGCTTACTTAACTCGACAAATACCGTTACACACAACGCTCCTATTGGTCAGCGCGAATTAAGAAAAATTGTTCTTATTTGTGAGTTCTTAAAAGTCCATGGCCTGTCTGTATGCTTCACTCCCTTAGTTTTAATTTTTGTATACGTGATGATACAAGGCTTAAATCGTCAGTGATGTACTGATAGATTCTCTTATGCTGTTAAGTGCCGTATAGCCGTGTGGGCAGTTTACATAAATGAATTTCACAAGGACAAACTTCCAGACTCAGGACAATTATTTGTAAGTCATACAAATAATCTTTCCGTGTGGAATTCGTAACCTCAGCGCCACTAATCATTGATAAGCCATTGCGCCACGGAGCCGTTAAATAATTATGAGAATACAAATATCCACATTTTTAACCCTCTTTCAAGGAAGAAAAACTTGTTATTTCGTTCAATTTGTTCTTTTCTTTGTTTGACAGGGGAAGTTACAAGGTTTATTTATCTGACTGACATCAAGCACGACTTGTGTATTCAGAACGATTTGTAGATAAATTTATTCGTTTGGGAAAATTTTACTAGAGTTGATTTGTACGAGATATAACTTTTTATAAAAGTAAGCAATAAGCAATTTACTTTTATCTTTCTATATACAGTGTCGAGTCTGTAGTTCTAATATTTTCTAGAAAAACAAGTCAACCCGGACATTTTATCACAAGACACAAGTTTACCACAAACAATTACGGAACTTCAAAAACGAGGGTTAAGTATTTTGCTTCCTTTAGATGTTAATTTCTATTTTATACGGTTGATGTGTTTTATAAAATAATATATATATATATATATATATATATATATATATATATATATATATATATATATATATATAACATTAACACATAACAAAATAATATAAATAACTTACAATTTATAAATTAAATTCTACTGTGATGTGAAAATTCCAAACCCTCAATCCTCTTTCCCATGCAGTCGCATGTGTCCGTCAAATCCCAAGCGGTCGCATGCCACCACACCCACCCATAGCACTTTAAACCATTAAAAGTTATATTTATAGACTACTTTTCTATAAAGAAGTTTGGCATTATATAATCTATACGAAATTCTCTATCCTGTGGTTAATAACAGGCTCTTGTGAAAAAGTATTGTAAATATCAAAGAAAGCAAATCATTGTAGGAATAGGTATGTGAAGCGCGTTGGAGTCAACTTAATCAACTCTTTTTTGACCTAAAACCCGCTGTAGCCTCTGCCCAGTAGTGGGATATATTTAGGATGCTACTTTTTTACTTTTAATAGGACTATTTACTGCTAATCATTGGATTCCCCATTATTTGTCAAATAGACCGGGTATTTGCAGTAGTATTGACGCTTGTCAAGCTGGTTGGCAACCGCAGCTGTTTGTTATTCTGTTATCAAAAAGATGCTACCCATCTCCTGTTTCAGTTTCCCTCTGTCGCGTCTTCAGACACCCACTGGACGAAATGGGGTAGTGGTTTCTTTTTCGCCCCTCTACATGGCTAATATATATTATTTCTACTCCCTTTCATCAATTGGATTTCCTCCAAAGACTGCCAAATAAGTTGTATGCTTGCCATATTTGCCACGCTTGTACATGCGAGTTGCTAACTGTATATTTTTATTATTTTGAGCTATGATCAGGAAGATGCTGCTACCCATCTTATATATATTTCTACTCCTGTTCATGAATTTAGTTCTTCTCACACATTCACCGTGAATAGAACTACATTTATGAAATTTTGAAGTCTAGTCGAACGTAGAAAAGTACTGACATGTGGTGCTAATCAATATTCAATGGGACCAATATTAATTAAGACCATAAAAATAAACCTTGTTTTATTAAAACTATATCAACTTTAACCCTTCAAGTGCAATAAAAATTCCATGCGCCCGGCAAATCCCCAGCGGTCGCATGCAACCGCACCCACCCACAGCACTTAAAACCATTAAAACTTATATACAGAGACTACTTTTCTATGAAGAAGTTTAGCATTAAAAAATCTATACAAAATTCTCTATCTTGTGGTCTAAACAAAAGTCGGGTTTTACTTCATTACAAAAAGATTTTATTGTATTTTGATAACAAAAAAAAAAAATATTCCAAGCGAATGTCGGCAGCGTGAAAATCACAACTATTTCAATATATATTACCCGAAATTATTTACGTAAAAAGATAAACTATATTCACACAAAAACTTTCATTACAATTTTATAATAAAACACTATACTAAAACACTAATAAAACACTAGAATAATCCAAAAATCAACATAATAATACTCACGCGAAAATGGCGTACGAAATGAACGTAGTTTATAAATAAATATTCACAGGATAATAGTTTTTTTTATTGCACTAGAGGATATAGTATTTCATATTGATTATACAATGCCAAACTTCTTCATAGAAAAGTAGTCTCTATTTATAAGTTATTATGTGTTAAAGTGCTGTGAGTGGGTGAGACCTCATGAGACCGCTAGGGATTTGACGGAATATGGCCGCGGTCTCATGAGACCGTTAGGGGTTGAGAGGTTAAAAATGAATATTACGTAAATAACGCATTTCCGATTCCAGGACAATTTTCCCTTCATAAAGGCACATCGGACGACGTGCCTAATATAAAAAAGGTGTTGCTTGACGTATAATATTTATGCCTTTCTGATAAACTAACTTATGTGTTTCTGTAGCCTATAATATTGCCAATAAAGACGCAAATACCGACGTTTCTCTACAAGTGAGCATGTTTTGCTAATTTTAGTACGAAATAGTATTATCGATGTTTCTAAATTCAAGACCATGCGAGCGAAGTCGCGGGTAAAAAGCTAATTTATAATAAAACAGTATTTTATAAGTAACATATAACATAAACATAAACACTCACGCCTGTCACCCAGAGGGGTAGGCAGAGACTACAGACTTCCATTTGGCACGATCCTGACACACCTCTCTCGCCTCCTTCACATCCATACACCTCCGCATACATGCTCGTCGGTTAAGGGTACTCCTAATTTGGCCCGTTTTCAATAAATCGCCAATTTGGTCGATAAATTTTCGCCTAGGACGTCCCTTTCCGACTCTGCCATTCACTTCTGCAACATAAATTTTCTTTGTCACTCTTTCCTCATTCATTCTTTCCACATGACCAAACCACCGAAGCATTCCTTTCTTAATCCTGGTCACAACATCATCTTGCAAACCACACTCTTCTCTTATTACACAATTTCTTACCCTGTCATTAAGATTCAGCCCTAACATACTCCTTAACGACCGCATTTCTACTGCGTTCATTCTACTCTCGTGCTTCTTCTGCCACACCCAACTTTCACTACCATATGTTAAAGTAGGGACCAACACAGCATTGTGAATTGCCATACGTGCCTTTTTCGACACATTTTGACTCTTCACAATAGAGTGCAGGGCCCCATTTACTCTATTTCCCGCATTCACTCGTCGTTCTATATCCTTATCATATCTCCCATCCCTGCTAAATACGCAGCCCAAATATACAAACTCGTCTACTTGCTCGATCAACTCCCCTTCTATTCTTATTTCACAAATCGTTTTACTTTCTTCTCTTTCAAAAACCATAACCTTCGTCTTACTTGCGTTCACTTTCATACCCCTTTCTTTTAATGATCTGTTCATTAATGTAACCATCATTTGCAACTCGGCCGCCGACGACGCAAGTATAACTTGATCATCGGCGTACAAAAGGCATTTGACGGTTAACTCACCCATTCTTAATCCGCATTCTTCAACTTTCAAATTTTGCAAACAACTGTCCATAAATAGGTTGAACAGCCACGGGGAAGCTACACAGCCCTGTCTGACACCTTTATGGATGTCAAACCAGTCCGAGTAGACCCCGTTGATCCTAACACAAGCACTAGAGTCCCTATAAAGGGACTCCAATGCCCGTATCAAGCCAGCGCTCAACCCAAATGAGTTCAGTGTTTGCCATAGCACATCCCTATTCACTCTGTCATAGGCCTTTTCCAAGTCCATGAACGCACAAAAAACCTTTTGGTTTTTGGCCAAAAACTTCTCCGCGATCATGCGCATGGAAAAGACTTGATCTGTACATCCCATTCCCTTTCTAAATCCTGCTTGCACATCCCAAATTTTTCCATCAGTTTCTTTCATGACCCTTTCAATCAGTACCTTAGCATACAGTTTTCCCACAATGCTAAGAAGGCTGATGCCACGGTAGTTTTTACAGTCCTGCTGCGACCCTTTTCCCTTATATACTGGGACTATCACGGCTTTGCACCAGTCTACCGGTACCCGCTTCAGTTCCCAGCATAAATTAAACAAGGTGTGCAGCAGGCCTGCCACCACTTCCTCTCCAGCCCTTAGCATTTCGAGTGAAACTCTATCATATCCGGCAGCCTTACCTGCTTTCATGCTTTTCATTGCTTTCATTATTTCACCTACACTAATCTCGCTACCTCTTTCCTCTTCCTTCGGAATTTCTACTTCACTTAGTACACACGTTGTCTCCTCACTCATAAACACGCTTTCAAAATATTCCTTCCATCTCTTTAAACTCAAAACTTCATCATTCAGAATATAGCCATTCTCGTCTCTTATAGCATTCATCATAGGCTGTTTTGAATGTCCCCTGGCAGTTCTTACAAGTTTCCAGAACATTTTAATATTTGCCTGGAAATTATCCGATATTCTTCTATCATTCTTATCCGTTCTTTCTTGCTTTTTTCTTTCAACTACTTCTTTTACTCTCTTATTAAGATGTCTAAAGACTGCCTTTTTTCTTTCAATATCATCATTCGTACCGCTAGAATTACCAGCCTTTGTTGCTAGTAAATCTAGCCATGCTCTCTTCTTTGCTTCAACTTCCATACGTACCTCATCATCCCACCATAACGTATTATTTTTCCTTTCATTCTTTCTCTTACTAACACCACATACTTCGGTAGCTGCATCCACTAAACCTTTCTTTACATTTTGCCATACATTCTCCAAGTCTAACTCCTTCATACATAATTCATCCAAACCACTTATATTTTCTTTCAGTCTACATTTGAACTTCTTTTTCTCACCTTCATCTTGTAACCTTTCTGTTCTAATACGCTGTAACGCAGTGGTAGACACAGATGACCGATGGCGCCAACGCCTGAATAGACCATTAATTCGGCATAGAACCAAATAATGATCCGTTCCTACGTTAGAACCCCGGTAAACCCTTGTATCTACAACTGCGCCCCCTCAATCTTTCATCCACAATTATTAAATCTATCATGCTTCTATCGTCACCTCTTTCCCAAGTATACATGTGAATCCTCTTGTGGCGAAAGCAAGTGTTCGTCACAAAAAAGATTCTTTTCCATACATACGGTGAGGAGACTTTCACCATTCTCATTTATACTTTCATCACCAAACGTTCCCAATATCCTTTCATAACCAAGCCTCCTCACCCCAACCCTTCCATTAAAATCTCCTAGCATAATAATATTTTCATTTCCCTTACACTCCATTAACACCATCCTTACCATTTCCCAAAACTGCTCTCGGATATAAGTGGGCTTAGACATGTCTGGGGCGTAGACCCCTAACACAAACAACTTCTTTAAGCCCACTTTCATTCGTATCCACAGCAGTCTTGGGCTTACACATTCATACTCTTTCACACATTGGCCCATTCTTTCTGAAAGGATGATACCTACTCCCTGGCATGCCCGCTCGATCTCGTCTACACCAGACCAGTATGCGGTATACATGCCATGTGTAGTGACATCCTTTCCCTTCCTTTCGTCTCATTTACACATAACACATCTATTCCTCTATCATTCATCATATCGCATACTTCATCCATTTTATCATTCATTGCCCCACATACATTCAACGTAGCCAGACGGACCTCTGCAATCCACTTTTCGCCTCTCCGGGAGACAGAACGTGACGGGTGGCGAACCTCGTCGCCGGTTTTCCTCCCGGAGATTCTTCGCACCCCTGCCCCATTAAAGGGGCGCCGGGAACTCGGGGCCATTTCTATTATATTGTTCCTCATGGTGCGGATAAAGGGTGGTATATTTTACGCCTCTACCAGGGCGTGGAGCCGAGTCTGTGCTATCGGCTTGTCGCTCATTTAGCACCACCCGGGGGACACGTGTAGGGTGGGCCTAGGAATAGGTGGTCAGAGCCTACGGACGCGAGCGACTTATCCCCCCTTATATATATTATTATTATTTTATAAGTAGCAATAGAGATTTCTACTGTATGATATATATATTTTGGTTTATATTTAGTATTTTCTTGTTACCCATCGTATTAAAAGCACTAAAGAAAAATTATTAAAAAAATATTCTTATGATAAAAAGTTTATTTTTCGTGTACATCACCGCTACAGCTCGAGATATTTTTTCAACATCGCCTCCGGGTTTCATCTGTGTCTCTAGTTTTAATTAAAACCGTAGCGTTTGACATAGCGCAGTTTTCATATTTTTGAAATAAGCTTATTTATTAAAGTTCAAAGTTTTAGTTGTGTTTAAACAAAAGCTAGTTTTGATAAAAAAAAATTATCAAAAGTATCGAATGGTATACAAGAAAATTAACTCATTGAAATGCAATGAGTTAAATGCTGTCATCAGATTCTGGAAAGACATCTCTCTTGTCATTAAAAAAGCCCCTAACAAGTTTGAAATTTAAAATCAAGTACGTAAATACGTGAACTCGTTTTAAGCTAGTTCAAGGTTATTCAAAGCTAGTTAGTTCAAAGCTCTTATTTTCATACATATTTCATATTTATTTTGATAATAGAGACAAAGAGAATATTTATATATATATATATATATATATATATATATATATATATATATATATAATATATATATATAATATATCATATATATGTAAAGTATAAATATATAAATAAATAAATGCAACAGCATGTTTTGTAAGAAATAGAATAATGGTCAATTGTAATATTGTGGTTAATCTATTGTGACCATAATTTTTTTTTCTTAAGAATCTTATGGAAAGTAAAGGAGATGAAAATTTCATACAAGTATGGGTCCGGCGTGAACAAAGTCAAAATATGTCTTATTTTGAAGATTTTTATATTTGATAAGTATGTAAATAAATCATATTCTTGCAGAACCTGGGCTTTTATTTTAATTTATGCTTTATGATTTGTAGGTTATGTAGTGAAATCACTCGTCCTCGTGATAAGTTGTTTAAATAAATTGAAAAAGACACAAAAGAAAACAGTTTTGTAGAAATTATTAAAAAAGTGAAATAAAATTCTACTTATTTAGATTGTTAAATTGTTTTCGGCAATTAATTATAAAATGTCATCTAGAAAAGCAGTCAGAGGCTGTAAATTATCTGTTTTATTTCTCTCATAAGCCAAAGTATTTATTGTCCATTAATCCAAGAGAAAAGCCGAGGGTCAACTTAACAAAATCCACGAAAGTAAAAACATGAAATTACAAACACAGCCACAATGCCAAATGCGTATGACAATTTAAAACTTTAAGTTACCAAGTTAATCCGCCTTTGAAACAGGCAATGATCAATGTCCATACGGCCTATTCAGACGTGTTAGATAATGTTCAAATGTGTTTCTTTTTACTTTAACAATATTATTATTTATATATTATTATTTCCCTATTCCTATTCAATCCTTTTTCTAAATATATTTCCTTTATTCAATATTAATATCTACAGATTCGCCTCATGTTTTAACATTATGATTTTATTAGTAATGAAGCCTATTTTATTATAAAAATAACGTTCATTATCTATTGCCATAAACAAAATACATAAAAATATTTAAAAATGTAGTGGTTTTGGTAGGAACTTGACCATAGACGAATTGTTGCTCCTGTTTTATCGTTTAAATAATGGCTTGAAACGGATTTTAATGATAATGATGGAATTTTGTGTATTAAGTGCACGTGAACTGTTAGAGAAAACGACGATACAAGTGCTATGATGTCTTATGAAACTGAGTGGCTGACGTCATCAACTTTTCATTCGTTAAGTTGTCAAAATCTCTCAAAAACTTCACATGGTGACGCATCGGTATACTATGAAGAAAAACTCCATAAAAACGAAGATTCCGAATGAAATAAAGACATGGCTTAATAACATACGTAAAAGCCAAAATTCATAATGAAAAAAGTTAAAAACGTTCTTGCTATAGTAAAAGCATTACCTTTCGTTTTTCAACTTAAAAAATATTTTTATGATTGTTCCAAGGACAACAGAAATATAAAAAACTTTTAATTATGCTTATAATTTATATAACTTTTTGGAACGTTGTCAAGCACACAATTTCGTTCATCTCCATTTTTATAGTTTCAATAGTTTATTGTAATTAAACCAAAATAAAAATGGGTAACGATTGCGAAAGTAACGAAGCAAATTAATGCTGCAGAATTGGGTGGCAGAGTCAAAAAGAATGAACTAGACGGAAGATTATCGATCATATTGGCGATATATTGAAGACAGTACAAAATAACCCTTAACTGACGAGCATGTATGTGTAGCATGTATCCTGACTACTCTCACTTTCTTTACATCCGTACTGGATGTGAAAGAAGCGAGAGTGGTCAGGATCCCGCCAAATGGAAGTCCAAAGTCTCTGTCTACCTCTCACCTCTCTAGGTAACAAGCGTGGTAGTTTATGTTTTTTCATAGCACAAGCAAAATCCAATTTTGATTCCATTTGACTCGAAAAAATTGTTAATTTTTATTTTAATTGCTAATTTACCACGTGCTCGGCGGTGAAGGAAATAAGCAAAGCTGATTAATATATGCCAAATTATGAATATTTCGACAACATGTGCAATCCGCTAACACGCACTGGGCAGAACACCAAACTTATTCCGCCCACTGTCATACCTAAGAGCAGAACTGTGCCTAACGATGATATGTATTTTAATAAATTACTCATGAGGACAAATACGCGCGGTATTTGGCGTCGCGCATATATTGACCCTTATCAGCTGATGTTAAGTATTTGAAGTTCCGCTGCTGGTTTTGTGTTTAAGTATTTTCATGATTTTTTTAAGTGAAAACTACTTTAGCGGCGTTATACACTTTTTTGTAATGGGTAAAAAATGTTAAACTCACGTCAGGACACGTGACCTGATCGAAAATTCCTAACACGGATGGAGAGTAGGAGACGAAATATCCCCCTCTCTTTCTACGGTGGCTGTTTCGTTTAGGCGGCGCAGGCCGCTTGCGCGAATGTAATATAAATTGTTATGTTTGTGTACGATAGCGCAATAAATAAATATTATATTCTACCACATAAATGATAGTACTTTTATACTGATAATTAAAGCAATTTGTGCAAAATTATTCTCTAATCATTCCAAAATATCAAAAATGTACAACGTTAATATTTAAGTTTTCACTTCTCCCGGAGTGCAACCCGTCATATTTGTTTTTAATGAAATTATCGTTTCATTTATCTATATACTAGTACAGTTGTTAGCTCAAGGAACGTTGTAAAAAAATGTTTTTATTTTCATCGGATCGATTTTATTTTCATCTCATCACCAAAGGTATCCTTAGAATAATTTTGTATTTTTCTAATTTTAATAATTAAATTGCACCTTGACGCAATATTTGCATACCGAAAAAGCGATTAAATAGCAAACAAAGACCTTAAAATCCAAAAAAGATTTATTTATGCAAATAAATCTTTATTATATTGTTAACTTGAGGTTGTGAATAAAAATCAAAACTCCTTAAAAAAAACACAATAAAACACTATCCACCGCCCTACCCCTTCCCAATAGTCACTTCCAAACTTAGTTCTTCTGTTCGATACTAGATGGCGCTAGTGCCGTCGACTTCGGCGCGTAACACTGCCCCCTCCTAAGACATGCTCGTCCCGAGCATTATCGGCCCCATAATATCGCGCCAGGCGATCCACATGGACGATCTTAGGAGTCCCTCTTGCGCCTTTCTGTAACGGCTCCGCAATGTCAAGAGCTGTCCAACCCCATGGTGCACCAACATTGTACAATTTCAGTGCTCCTCTACTACGTGTCTGAGGTCCCCGCACGGCCGCACAACTTGTACATCTCCACCCGTAAAACTGTTCTCTGACCTTCAGCAGAGTTCGTTTAACTCCCAGATGGACTCTTGAACGACCATTATGGCACAGCTGTAGAAAATTCGGCACTTTAGCCTTAGGGACAACCATTTGCAAACGACAGCTGTCTCCTGGACAATTGTCCCATTTACGGCACAGGACTCCACCCTGAATCAGCAAGCTGTCCCATTGGGCCCAATAGCTTTTCGTGGTTGAACTCATCGCTGAGACGTCGCTCCACTTAGGCTTGGTAGCACGGGCCTTCATCCATTCCAGAATGGGCTTGATGTCCGGATCTTCCTGCTGTGCATGTCGAAGGCTGTCCTTCCACCCGTTGCTGAGGTGGTCTGTCCTGAGCATCCTCACGGATACCACTTCCTTACTCTCTTGCCTAGTACAATGTTTCCGACCTTCAGGACAAGGTCTTCTTGACCATGCATCTGCGTTGCCATGAGATTTCCCGCTGCGATGTCTGATAGTAAAGTCGTATCCCGGCTGCTGCTGGGCGGTGATGTTAGCCGCACTTCCCTTCTGAGATCGTTCACCTTCCCTTTCTAGGGTTCGCTTAGGGCAGCTGGATCGAAGATGGCCCCTTTCCCCACAGCCATAGCACCTAGGGCTGTACCCTTTATTGTGGTCGCGAACCGTAGCTGCTGCAACCTCCCGAGCGCAAGTGGAACGACGATCCTGCCACCGCCAGGCGGTGCCGTTAGCTGAACTACCCTCTCGAGATCGATCAACTCTCCTTCCTACAGTTCGCTTAGGGCAGCTGGAGCGAAGATGGCCCCTTTCCCCACAGCCATAGCACCTACGGCTGTATCCTTTGTTGCGGTCGCGTACTGTAGCTGCTGCAACCTCCCTGATACGATGGGAACGATGATCCTGCCGCACGGCTTCCACCTCCAGTGCATGGGCCAAGGCGTCCTTAAGCGTATCGTGGTGCCCAAGTCTCACAGCAGCTCTGACTTCAAGGTCGCGGATGCCGTCGATGAATGTCTGAACCAGGTTCCCTTCCATGAGCGCAGGTACAGACTGGTATGCTTTTCGAACCATCTTCTCCACCTCAAGGTCCCACTGCTGCAGGTTTTCGTTGCTGCGCTGCACGCGATCTTTAAGCTGCGCGCGAAAGACGTGTTCCAGGTGAGCGTCGCCATATCTCGCCTCCAAGGCCTCAAGAAGCTGCTCGTAGGTCACTTTCTTACCGAGAGCTTCCAACACAGTTAAGGCTTGGTCGCGCAGGCCTAGGGTGAGTGCAGTCATGGCTTGGCTTTTATTCCAGCCGTTCGCCTCCATGACGGCCTCGAACTGGATTTTGTAGGCCGACCAGGAAGAGGTCCCGTCAAACGGCGGCACTTTGAATCCACGTAGCGAAGGTGTTGTAGCTACTACGGGAGCTGTTGTTCCATCCCCAAGTTTGAGGTCGTCCAGCGTTTTCTTTACGTCAGCCATTACGTTGTCAACCCGATTGTTTACTTGGTCGATTCGGGTTTCGGCCTCCGACAGGCGGTTGTCATGTTGAGCAACCTTATCCTTCACCTCCCGTATCTCTTTTCCGAAGATAGCGTGAAGGTCCTTTATGAGGAGCATCTGCTCTTCCTTATCGCGTTGGAGTCACTCTTCTAAACGACGGGCCTGTTCCTCCTGCCGGCGGGCCTGTTCCTCCTGTCCGCCCCGCAGCTGCTCTTCCAAACGACGGGCCTGTTCCTCCTGTCCGCCCCGCAGCTGCTCTTCCAAACGACGGACCTGTTCCTCCTGTCGGCGAGCCTGCTCCTGCAGCATCACCATCAGAGCACCTAAGTCAGGTGCTGCAGATGTAGGAGCTACTGACGGGCCTGCAGCCGGCGGCTGGCCCTCCGACGTCTGCGGCGTTGCACCACCAAATCTTCTTTGTTCTGTCTCCTGCTGGCGTTGACTTCGGGTACGGACACCCTCCGTTTCCTCCTTAGGTAAAATCGGCATGATTTTATCCCACTTCTGACACCAATTGTTACGAGCTTGAGGTTCGTGACAATAAAAATCGCCGATAAAATTACCTAAATTAACACTTTAATTTCCTTTACACAAATTAAAACTTAAAACACTAATAATTAAGCACACTGGTTCACTTTATTTCGCTCCGAAGCTTCGCTTGTCTCGCCAAATCCAATACTTCCTCGATCGCACCTTGCAACGCCTATAAATACACATTAGTACCGAATCATACAGAACATTCAAGTAAATACGCGCACTGATCGACAAAGCGTCGAAAATTCGAGAGTCAGCATCCAGAATCTTAGTTCTTCTATTCGATACTAGATGGCGCTAGTGCCGTCGACTTCGGCGCGTAACATTATTATGTGGGATATCTATATCTGGTTGGGTTCTATAAATATATAATAATAAATTAAAATGAAAAGATAAACACATAATACATACACATAAATATCAATAACATAAATATAAAGATAAATAAATAAAAGCTCAACCAGATGGCGGCCCTTGGCAGGGAGACCAAACGGCCGAGGGTTAGGGGGAAAGGGAAAGAAACCTGCGGACGATGCGGGCGGTATCGAGGAGCACCGCCTTCTGCATTTGAGCCCGGAGCGGTCCGTCACGGAGTCCCAGTCGCCTCAGATGACCCGAGAAGCTGTCTGGGATTAGCCCATTCGCAGAGACGACTACAGGAATAATTTCGGCCGGCATATCACCCAAATTGTCGGTCACCTCGTGATCCAGGTCCAGATATTTTGTTCGTTTATCTATTTCGGCTTTCACGAGGTTCTCGTCATACGGAATGGTAATGTCGACCAAAAATATCCTTGACGGTGCCCGGTCCATCAGCAGAATATCAGGCTTATTCGCAAGAATAGTCCTGTCTGTGATGATGGGCCGGTCCCAGTAGAGCCTGGCGCGGTCATTTTCGAGCACGGCTTCAGAGACCGTATTTCAGAGCGAGCTCCTGGTGTAGAATTCTGGCTACTAGGTTGTGCCTGTGCAAGTACTCAGAGTTATAAAGCGCCAAAAAACCGGAGATGATATGCCTTAGTGACTCAGCGGGATGGCGACATGCTCGACAGACGTCGACAGTGCCATCCTTTAGGATGTATCTCCGATAGTTGTTGGTCTTAATAACCTGATCCTGTGTATCACAAAAAATGACGTCCTTATACAATGGATCATCCGATCTCACCAGGAAGTAATTACGGAGGAGGATTAATTATGTACAATTCGTGATTATGCATGGTGAGCGCACTCAAAAATCCACGCCCACCATGCTTTCGCGGCAAGTACAGCCTCATTACCGACGATCTCCGATTATGCATCCTATGGGACGTCATAGTAGTGCGGACTTTTCTATCCAGGGCGTTTAGTTCAGTCTGAGTCCACCTGAGTATGCCAAAGGTACACAGGTACCAGATACACAGAAGATACACAGGTAACAGGTACCAGACAAAAGGCTGTTGAGCACTTTGGTCAAGCGTGCATAAAACACGTCGCAAACTGACTGTTTCATACCAGCCTCATCGATACCGATGTTCTGTGATATAGCCAGGTTTCGGTATATTTCAGCCTCAGAAAGAGTGCTTAAACTGATGAACATAGATAAGTCTATGCCCACAGAGTTATCAACCCTTCCCCTTTCAACGTGGAGGACCGCACACTTATCCGTCCCCAGCTCCATTCCAATAGAATTGCTAAATTCACAAGTGATGTTTAGCAATTCCACAAGATGGGAGCGACTGGAGGCGAATAACTTGAGGTCATCCATATAAAAAAAGGTGGGTCACTTTTGTACCTCCTTTCCGAAGTTGAAAACCCCTCCCCGAGCCCTCCAGTAAAGTACTAAGAGGGTTCAAAGAGAGGCAGAACCAGATTGGACTCAGACAATCGCCCTGGAATACATCCCTTTTTATCCTTATGTGGCTTTCCGCAGCCATCATCCTCGCCCAGATGACAATGAATCGTACTCCACTGCCCCATACATTGCTCGAGGAAGTCTCTAACTGTACAGTCTATCTTGTACAGCTCGAGGACTCTCTTTAGCCATATATGGGGCATCGAGTCGAATGTCTTTCTGTAGTCTATCCAGGCGGCGGAGAAGTTTGGTTCCACGACCACCACCCTGACATCCATTTTGAGCGCGCGAAATCATCTGATTTGAGTCCAGGTGACGAGTAATTCTCGCGCTCAAAATGGATGGTAGTGTTTTGTATATGGTCGGTAGACACGTGATGGGGCGGTATTTGCTCGGGTCTGTGGTATCCTGTTCTTTAGGAACCAAATGAGTAATCCCAGTAGTTAAGAGGCTCGGGAGCGACTTCTGGTTGAGAGCCTCTTAGAACTGTCGGGCGAGCACATTGTGACATACCACAAACCCCTTCAGCCAGTAGTGATGCAGCCCGTCGAGTCCCGGACTTTTCCAGTTCGGGGTCCTACGGACCGCCTCAGCTACGTCATCCGGCGTTATAATGACTGGGTTCATGGGCGTTATACTCGCACACTGACTCGCCACAACTTCCGTCCAAGAGCCCTCGCTGTGGTTTATGGGCTCTGACCATAGGCCGCGCCGGAATGTTACAGTGTCGGCCCGATTCGGTGCTGGGCCCGTTCCACTTGCCATCGGTCGCTCCAATGATTCATAGAGCCTCTTCTGATCACTCTGGAATAGACGATTTTGGTTGAACCTAGTCTACCTCTTGGTATATCGCCGAATCCGCTTTCCCCAAGTAGCGATTCTCTGCTTCAGATCATCTATGCGCTTCGTCAGTTTTTTATTATATCTGGCTGGGACAAATGCCATCCTGACGGTGCGCACAATTCTTGGCCTGTTATTGCCTGATCTGAAGCATATCAGTCTGCCAATGAGAGCCTCTAGCCTTTGCGATACGCTCCTCAATTCTTTTTCTCTATGCTGGGATAACGCTACTTTGGCTAGTAGCGCGTCCAGCCGTGGAAACCTTGGCGCCTATGATACGCCAGACTGCCAGCGCGACGCCAAAAAGTATTGAGTCCGTATCGCAAAGGTCCCCGCTGTCTTAATGTTACATTATCATTTGAATCAGCCACCACTGGTGTATTCACGGCGGTATCCACGTGTGCGGGTTATTCTGCAACTTGTGGCACCGCGTCCTCAGCCGTAGCATTTTCATTTGATGAGGGAACAGCCTCACGTCGTAGCCGTTCGAGTTCAGCGTCATCAAATATATTTGAGCGCAAGATATACCGAACTCGGTTTGCCAGGTTTTGCTCGGTGACGGTTACAGATGGATCCAGCTCAGCAAAAATCGATGCATCCTTGCCCGATACGCAAAACCTCCAATTTCTCCCCCTATCGCCCTATAATACGCCCGCAATGCGTTGCTATTCATTGAGATTGTCCAACGCATGCGGCGTATTCCACCAGTGGCGGGTGCCCATTGCTGGGCCCGCGAAAAGCCTGCCGTCACCAAGCCTGCTGGTGGGGATGATAGATGCGAAGGGCTACTAGATGGTCGAGCAGCACCTCGCGCTCGGCTGGCGGTTCGCATGCTGTCACGTCCAGCGCTAGCTCAAGACGCGCCCCGGCGACCCCCAGACAGCGGCCCTTTGCGCGTTCTATCAAATTCCATCATCCATTTTAATGGGCGTCATTCAACGGGAGACGCCCAGACCCGGCGCCGTTTCATGGTGAGGCCATGTGCACAAGTGGGCCTTTGCACCTTCAACTTATGCCGAGGCACGGCACTAACACCTCTTGGCAAGGTGCTGACTGACTGCGCTCACGTAGTGGTTTTGTCACGTAACCGTTACGTCAGCGGGCGATGGGGTCATCACTTCCCTACGCCTAATAATAATTATTATTATATGCATATCAAAGAGTATAAAAATGTGTATACTTTTTTGTTATTGTGAAAAGTGACCAAAGGTACGACAGGGCAAACGATCAAGTGAACTGTATTAGCGTGGTTTAAAAGGAACTAAAACAAAATGGCCAACGTGGCACGTGGCTGATTTTGGACAACATACTTGCTTTGAAATTAATTTGAGGCATTGGCTGACACGACGAGAGATGAGCTGCTGCGAATAAAGGAACAACAAATAAAAAAGGTTTTAATAAGAACGTGCATTTACCTGGGGGAACGACGAACAGCCTCTCTCTTGACGGCTATGCGAGCACGAAGAAATTGCATTGCAATGACGATGGCGGTGCGCGTCTTTTTGTAGCTTCCGCCATCTTCCGGTTTTATTAGCCTCGCGCCTCTTATTGGATGACCAAAGAGGCGTCCACAAGTATCTAGCCTCCCCCTACTAGGCAAGCCCGTGCGTGGAAGGAACGGAAGAGAAGAGGGTTATGTCTTCCAACCTAATTAACAAATACATAAACGATGTGTGTTGTAAGTGTACTTGTTAAATAAATAAATAAGTATAATACGGTACTTATAACAAAAATAAAATATTTTAAAATTTTTATTTGTCAGTTTGTTCCTAATTTCTGAAATGAATTGACATATTTTGATGGGACTTTCAGTGTGAGATAGCTGATGTTATAAAGAATAACTTAGGCTACTTTTGTTTTATAAAAACATTAGAGTACCGCGCTTTAAAATTAAAACCGATGAAATTCTGTAACTGTAATAGGCTTAACGCGGATGAAATCACGGGGACAAACTATAGTCAACCAAATCTAAGAAATACATTTTGACATCTGTCAGACTTATTGCCGAGAAACGAAAAAAAAAAAATAAAACAAAAAAAAACCCCCCAAATTAAAAAAAAAAGGAAAAATTTTTCAAAAATTTTACCAAAGTTAAAAAAAAAAAAAATAAAAACCAAAAAACCCAATTTTTTTTTATAAAAAAAAAAAAAAAAAAAAAAAAAAAAAAAAAAAACCCAAACCAAGTATACCAACCAAAAAATGGGAACGTACAATATTCGACTCTTAAAAAATTTTATTAAAAAGATTATTTAGAGTTGGTAATCATTTACAGTTTGGTATGAATAATACCAGAATAAATTAAAAACGGGTAATTTAAAACACAAGATTTATCAGTTTCTTCGTATTTACTGTTTCTGCTTATTTCTAGAGGCACAGTTATAAAAATATAAGATTGAAACTAGATTAAAATAAATTTATTTAATCAATTTCGGTACAACTAGTAGAGTAGTCGTTGTTTATATTAATTATTATTTGAATTTCAATAATAAAGTACAAATTGATGTCTCTTTCACTCCTCTGTCATCCATAATCAACTTATTTTGTTTTTTCTACCACTTTTGCCCAATCACCCTTTGTGACATGGGCACATGCTTCAATGAAAATATTTTTTATAGTATTGGAAGATAAACTAGCACACAGCCCGCAGTGGTAAGTGGATGCTATGGCCCATAGACAAACACATTTATCCTCAATATAAAATTAAGATGCAAATGCGTAGTCACCCCCGAGGATTAAAATGGAATGCCTCGATTCCAGTAAAAAGCGTCTCCGGTTCTCTACACTCACCATACGAAACACAGCAGCATTACGCTGGTATTCTGTGAGAGCGTGGTCCTGCTGCGGTTGAGCCGACTCATTCGTGCTACAACTATAATAAAGATGTAGCGTGGCTCTACCACGTACAAAAAGTTATTATAGAAGAAAGAGTCCAAAAAGTTAAAGCCGAGTCACAAAATAAGAAGGCAAACACAAAATTACAAAATTACGCACCGTAAGCTGTCGAAACAAAAACAGACACTTTTTTATTCATTATAGATTATGAATAATATTTATTGAAAGTCACTTTTTTCTTTTACCACTGATTCGCAAAAAAATCTCTGTCCTGGGAAGAACTAGCAAGAAACTCAACGGGACTAGTTTCTTTTTTTAAAATAAGAGCTTACAATCATGCGTGTTATGATTGACAACACAAAACAAATTAGAAATAGCCTGGTAGCGATCACCCTTCCCAGTGTTTATTATCATCCATAAATTCCTCAATATTAAAATATCCCTTTTTATACAAACTTAGTTTAATAAAGTTTTTAAACTTTGTGTACTTACGTCAAATTTTGTATATCGTACCTTGAGAAGAACAAAAGCATAAGTGGTCTTATGTCGATTTGTTTGTTTTTACACCATCAAAAAGACCATCGCAAATTACATACGCTCAATTTTTTTTAAATTTTTCTTATTAGTATTAAGGAATTATTAATGAAATTTGTAATCTGTGCATTTTTGCCTTTGGAAAAAATAATACGACTAAAAAAGTCGTTTTATGGATTACGCAGAAAATAAATAAATAACATACACGTAAATAGCTGAACAACTTTTTAAACCTGAAGAAATATAATTATTAATTTCATTAAACACTAGAAAGTCCTTTTTGTCGCAAATTTTAAATGTTGTTATTCGTGTAAACATTTTAACATAAATTTTTCTTGTTCAAAATTATTGTTCCACACAAATTATCGCGATTACCACTAAATAAGTTACATACTTATTTACAAATAAAAGCTGTTTGATTGATTAAGCAATGTGATTGTCTTAATTTTAAGTGTAATGTCGATTACGGCTTTGTTCCCCTAAAAATATAAATGTGGTATTCACGTAAGTTTGCATACTTAAGAATTGTTTGAAATGATTCCGAGCTAAGCGCGAATACGTGCGTGAGTGCGGTGAGCGGGGCGGGTGTCGTATCGTTAACCGCGAATATCCTAAAATAGTTCAATATGCCAAGAGCAGCGCGTGAGTGTTGTTATGGTGCTTTGAAAATTAGATTGATTAAAGTTTCTTGTGTTAAATACACAATAATTATATTATACAACAATGTACAATAACAGATCTAAAAATATTATGGACATGCTTGGTAAGTACAAACAGTAGTTGTCATTACTTTTACGAGTAGATAACTAAAGGTAGGTATTTTGTTTCTTATTTTATGTAATTGTTTTTTTTTTTACTTTTTCTAACAGACTTTATAAACCTTTGTTTTGAGTAGTCTGCGATTGTGAATGAGAATGTGTTTTATCTTAGGTAATTATTATTATCTAGCAGATTGAAATAAGTATGTGCCGTTATTTAGTTAGATAATTTAAATACGTTTTTTACCACCATTTCGAGTGTTATTCCTTTCATCCAAATTTGCTTAGCTGTATAAGCGTAAGTAAAATAGAAAGAAACTAACAGGACGTTACTATTAAGAGCCCTGATAGCTCAGAGGTTTGCGCTCACTGTAAATTTCACAGTGCGCGAGCAAACCGGGTTCGATCCCCACCGGCAGCAATGAAATTGTTAATTGCAATTTTAAGTGCTAATTTACCACGTGCTCGGCGGTGAAGGATAACATCGTAAGGAAACCTGCATGTCAGAGAAATAAAAAAAATATTTCAAAGACATGTGGAGTTTGCCAACACGCATTGAGGTAGCGCGACGGACACTTCCTTGCCCTAAAATCCCCCCAGAGAAGAGAGGGGAGGCCTATGCCCAGGAGTGGGACGTATTTTAAGAAAATATCACATTTATTATATGAGTAGGATTTGGGATAGGTTACTGATTTGTACAAACAACATTGCCTTTATCGTCGCATTGCATTGTTTGCTCTTGAATGGGCAATGATGAAATGTTTACTCGTAATCTTCTTCTAAATTGACCTAGATTGATGATATTAATATCTGTTGCAGAAAAACCTAGCAAAAAGAAGACTTTAAAAAATGATTATGAAAATCCTGTACCATCAACAAGTCGTGAATCTCGAAATAAAGCCATGGTAGTCTACACGGAGAATAATTCAAGTGATATGGAAGAACCTTATTCTCCAGTTGTATCAGAATATTTACCAAGAAATCACACAAGTCGTTCCTCAAGTCTAGTAAGAGAATTATGTTCTCCTTTGTCTTCGTCGTTGATTCATGATATGATAAATAGTCCTCAGAATGATTCAGAAAGTACCTTTAAATTTGATACCCCTTTAAAAATGCATAATGTTGTAGATTTCATTGCATCCCCTTTAATTATCTACACAAATATGAGCATTATTGACAATTCTAAGGAATTGGCTGATGATAGTGATATAACATCCCAAGATAATTATTATAATACAATCGAAGGAGTTAAACCATTATCACCCTCAATAGATATTTCGTCATCTTCTATTAAAGAAAATTCTCTCAATTTGAAGAATTTACCACAAAACGCAGAAATTCCATTATCTTCATCTGTTACAAATACTGATTCAATTGTCACTGATGTTATATGTAATGTTACGGATACAAACCATTTTGATACAGCTGAAGCCACTAAGTCTCAACCTTTGCTAATAAATGAAGGAAATTTTAAGCCTAGGAAAAAGACATCAAATACGAGTGAATGGATATCTGTAAAGAGTAAGAAAAATAAAAATAAAGGTAAGGCTTATGTAAGTAAAAAAACTAAACAACCGTGTGTAACAAAAACTATGAAAGATCCGTTTTCATGTAAAATGAAATGTTTTGAAAAATTTTCTGATGAAGTACTAAAGAAATTTTTTGACTTGTTCTGGCAATTAGGTGACCATGAAAAGCAGTGGTATTTCATTTTAAATAATACTCAATCAACAAATCCAAAGGTTATAAAAGTGGATAGAAAACGAGATCGTACTAATACTTTCATTTACTTTTTTCCTTTGAATAATGACAGTATTTTAAAAACTAAGGTTTGTAAAACAATGTTTATAAATACATTAGGAATTAAAGAACGAGTCGTTTATACTGCCATGAATAAGCTTTCTAATAATGAACAAATTTTAGATTTAACAGGTAAGCATACGAACCGACCTTGTAAAATTCAAGATAATACTTTAGAGAGTGTAGTACAGCATATTAAGTCCTTTCCTTGTATAGAGTCACATTATTTAAGAGGAAAATCTACTAGACAATACTTGTCCGAAAATCTTAACATTTCAAAGATGTATAGGCTCTATAAAGATTGGATGTCTGAAACTGAACATTTTCAAGGTATCAAATTAGCCAGTCAGTATCAATACACTCAGATATTCAATACAAAATTTAATCTTTCTTTTCATCGACCGAAGAAAGACATGTGTCAAATTTGCAGTATATATGATATTGCTGATAACGAAGGTAAGATAAAATTACAGAGTAACTATGACAATCATTTAAAAAATAAATCAACTGTTAGAAAAAATAAAGGATCAGGAAAAGTATATATCAGATCCAAGTATTAAAAAAGTTACAGTTTTTGATTTAGAAAAAGTTCAAAACGTTCCTCAATCTAATGTGGGAGTTTTCCATTATAAAAGAAAATACCCTGTGTATAATTTCACGGTTTTGATTCATTAGCACGGCAAGGTCATTGTTACGTATGGCATGCGCAAATTGCAAAGAGAGGTGCAAATGAAATTGCAAGTTGCTTATATCACTTTATAGAAAAAGAAGCCAAATGGGGTATAAAACAGATTTCTTTCTATTCTGATAATTGTTCAGGTCAAAACCGTAATAGATTTATTTTTTTATGTACATGTACGCTTCACAAAAATTTAACATAGAAATTGTGCACCGGTTTTTGCAAACAGGCCATACGCAGAGTGAAGGTTATGTTATGCATTCCTCAATTGAAAAAAATATGAAACATAGAATTATTTATACGCCTGATCAAGTGTACGAAGTTATAACTAATTCTAGGGTGCACAATAAGTTTATAATGAACAAAGTCAGTCAATCTAACATTTACGATTTTAAATCTATATCAACAGTAAATAGAAAATGGGCATATGACGTAGATGGAAGAAAAATTTTGTTGTTACACTTCAAAGAAATGAAAGCAGATCCTAATTTATCTGGAAAATTGCTCTATAAATGTGAATTTGAACAAGAGAATTACTACGTGCTGGACATTTGTAATCGTTCCTCGTCACGTAAACGTAAATGGAATGGAACACCAGCAGATGTTGAGCTTAAACCCGCGTATAATGGTCCGTTACCTATCTCAAAAGCTCTACATAAAGATTTGAATAGTTTGTGTGAATGAAATGCTATACCGGCTTATTACCAAAGTTTCTTTAAAAACCTAACCGCTGAAAATGACATACCGCAAGACACTTCCGATGAGGATTAAGATTCTTTTGTAATCTTAACTAATTAGTTTTTTCAAAAGGTTGTATTTTGGTTATCCACGTTAGAAGCTGCTTTTCAGTTTTATACGTAAAGTTTTTACTTTTTATAAGCTGTTTTCATGTTAGCAGTGCCTAAATTATTGTATGACATATTTATTAAATTTTATAGGTTTTAATTTTGTTATGCACGTCAGATGTAGTTTTTAGTTTTTATAAGAATAAGTTGTTAACACGAGGAAAATTCCTAAATATTTATGTAGTACAATTAATAAATATTTTTAAATTCTATGATCTCATTTCATACTTAAGATAACGTTAATGTTTTTATTTAATTTTAGGTAAAAGATTTTTTATTACTATTTTTAATAAAAGTTAAGTATATATTGCCAATTAAAATGGCAGCATGGTCTGGTATTTATTATAATAAAAATTATTTGATTTAAAAAAATATGCTTTTTATTATTTTATTTAATATTTAACCTATTTTTTCATAACTAAGTATACTTCCGTCATTAGAAGATATTATCTAGAGAGAAAAAATGTTAATGTTTTAACCATATGTACTTCTCATATTTTTCAAATAGAAAAAAGGCATAAATAGTACTTATTTTTATTATTCAAAAAATTAGTTTGGTGAAAAAAAGCATGATATTACTTCCTTTTCAGACTGATTCCATTCTATGGTGATGTATTCACGAATATTTTTTCTAAAATTATTAATTTTCTAAAGAACATTGGTGCATCTATTCATACATTTCTCTTGTAAAAAAAGAGGCCAATAAAGAGTAACGTAATTTAAATAAAAGGTAATAACTAATTAAATATTAACTTCTACTTTTAGCTTGTACAATTAATGAAAAGAGTATTTTTTGACGCAATTTTTCAATAAGGTGTAACTGTCAGATTTTTTAATTAAAAGATATTAAGAAATAACTAGTTTTTTTGCTCTTCTGTAAAATGTACTTTTTACACTTATGCTTTTGTTCTTCTCAATGTACGATATTTTCTGGGATTTTGTTGTTAAAGCGTATACATCGCCCCAAGAATGAATTACTCGACGTAACTGGTACCGAAATGGCGGGATATTGAGGTTATGTAGTGGTTTTATCACAGCCTTATATATGAATTTTTTTCTACACAAATTTACTTTGACAAAATAAAAAAATAAACTTGTTTCATTCATGATTCATGTAATTTAAGGAATTTTGAAAATAAAAATTAAATTAAACAAATAATACATTAAAAAAAATAATGATTCAATTATTTGAATATTTTGCCGACACTACGGTAATATACATAGCGACATATCATTGAAACGACGTTAAGTAAAAAAAGCTTATACTGGTTATATTTTAATTTTTTGCTTTGTTTGAAAAATTCAAATTAAAATTAGTGATAAGAAACAATACACGTTGTAATGAAATATAGATAACTTCATAATTCTTCGGATTTACGTAAAAGGTTAGTTTAAATCGTGTTAGTACGCTTGTGCAAAGTTGTTGCGGAATGATTAATGTGAAACGTCAAAAGGTATTTCTTAGATTTGGTTGACTATAGTAGAGAATATAACAATAGAATACAATTAAAAAAAAGTAAAGCTGCTGTTGTCAACGCCTCCAAGCATAAAAACTATGGAAAATATTCCTCCTAGGAGGAAATTTATGGTGGAGACCTATGTTCAGCAGTGGGCTTTTGATAGGCTGTAATGGTAACAGAATATGTTTATTATGGCGGGATTAGATGCGGGTATCTTTATATCTTGAGAAATACGTATAAATAGATAATTAAGTATATAAATAAATAAAAATAAAGCATATAAATAGACATTTAAAATAAGTAAAGGTTACGTTCAAAAGCTGTAACGTACCTTTGTCCATTGTAAATCATAAAAAGAAGAACTTAAAGTTATCTTTCTACATTTGTTGTACCTAACTCATAGTTGCATAATGTTTGTTGTAACTCTAATAAAACATTATATGACGTAAGATTCATTACGTTTTTGTAAATAAATTAAAATTTACAAAAATGTAACGAATTTTGAAGTTAGTTATTATAACTAGGTCAAGATGATCGCAAGCTTCAGCAAAAGCGTGCTTAAGCTTTCACGTTCGCATCTTAAGTTACTTTATTTAAGAAAGCGACTGTACGCAGCCAAGTATCACAAAGCCGATCATATACACGTAAGGTCCTTAATAACTACAATGTTTAATTACGTAATGATTCGTAAGTTTTATTTTTCTTATGATACTCGTAAATATCAGTTTATTTCTTATCTTGTCTTATAATATAACTACTAAATTTATTACTCTGTAGTAAATTGTCTCTAATTGCAATACATTTGGAAAAATTAATTCTACCTTAGTACCACTGGCTTTCTATTAAATGTAGTGAACCGGAGGCCCTTTTTAATGGTATGGAGGCATTCCGTCTTAATTCTTAAACAAACAACACACACAACAAAATTCTTTAGCCAAATAGTAATTTATAGAATTTTGTCTGGCTATCTGTCAGTGTATTTCCGTTTCAAAATCTATGAAACATGTGAACGTTAACCACTGCGGGCAAAATACGGTTGAAGTAACTAGGTAAGTGTAAAAGAGAGGAATAAGTTTCTACCAAAAAATGAATAAGAGAGGAGCCTGTTAGTTGAATGTGTTGGTTGTCTACCGTAATGTGGTTGACCACAATATAATCATGCCGATTATATTGTGGTCAACCACATTTTATAATATCAAGATACTATGTAGATAGTGAAAGATGAAGTGCATTCAGATAAATAAATTCAAGGGGAATATTCGCGTATGCATTGTTTAAATAATTAAAGAGAGCATTACGATATATATTTTTTCTTTTTATATTTTATTAAGATTATAATGTAATAAATAACTGTTCATAGGTTTATGTTCAATTTCTACCGTTCCTGTACTCTGATATTAAATTGATGTGAGAAATGCCATGATCACGATGAAACCCAAATGCAACACGAGCGTGAAAAATATATTTTAATAAGTCAATTTTAATTTTAGAATTTTTTACATACATAATTTAGAATTAGATAAAAAATTCAAATCAGAGTTGAGGGTTAATTATATTATTTAAAATCACAAATTAGATTTAAGTATCTTCTGGGAAAGTAAACAGGAAAGTGAGCAGGAAAATTGACTAAAAGTAAATGCAAGCCTCTCGCGTTGCTCAACGCTACCGAAGTTGGTGGTTTTTCGTGTCGAAATCAAAGGATTGGAGCGAGTGACAATTTATATTTTAATCACTACAGTTTATATTTTACATTGTATTTTAATTATTTACACGTCATAATGTTTTTACGTTGTTATATACTACATAATGTTTTTAACTGTGATGAAATGATAAGTATTTTATATGTAGTGGAGTCATGCTTCAGATATTTTATGGTTGTAGCGGGAATGGGTTCGCTCGACCGGGGAAGGTCCACGCTCTCACAGAACACCAGCGTAAAATAACAGCTTAATAATGCTCTGTTTCTTATGGTGAGTATAGAGATCCGGAGACACTTTTTTACTAGAAACGAGGTATTCCATCTTAGTCCTCAGGGGCGACAACGCATCTGCGTTTTGATTCTTAATCGAGGATAAATGTAGATGTCTATAGGCCACAGCATCCACTTACCATCAGGTGGACTGTGTGCTCGTTTGTCATCCTTATTCTATATTAAAAAAAATAGAGTAATAAAGTTAGCGAGGTTCCCTGTTTCCGCTAAGTATGTTATGATTTTATTTTAAAGCCTGTTTTTGACTTCTCGCATTTAATTAGAAAGAACATTGCACATGCTGACATTTTTATAATAAACGAAGTGTAAAGGAAATAATAAATACTAAAAACGTTTAGTTTAGTTTGCTCATCATCATTACATCCCTTCACAAGTCCACTGTTGAACATATGCCTCTTGTAACAAAAATCCTTATCAGAGTCAGCATTCCATCGTTTAGATATAACTTCAATTCAGAAAACTCGATCTTAAAACAATAAAATAAAATTTAAATTAAACTCAAAAACAAAAGTCAAGTCTACGTCTAAGTCTACTTAATACACAACCATCTTAAGATTTTTTTGTCGCCATTAGATTTTCGCGCCGATGTAATTGTACCTTTAAGCAAATGGTCCCTTTAAAGTTCTTCATCCCTTCAATTCTAAGGCCAGCAATGCCCCTTCAAGTCTCCTGGTGTTGCGGATGGTCATAGTTGGCGCTGGTGCATACAATAAGATAAACGGCATGAACATTGCGTTTTAGTGTGTTATAGAGAGAAAATACGGCCTTCCATCCAAAAATACCCTTCAGCCTGTATTAATACCGAATACATCATTACTTGGCCGCGGAAAAGGTAATACTTACTAAAACGAATTCGTAGGATAAAAGGAATTCGTAGGATATAATGCTTAACATTTAACTTTACATCCTAGCCAAAAGCTAAGCTATCCAAAGAATAATTTCTAGGTCGCTGAGTTTGACTCTGAGTCGAGTCTCTCTTTTTGTGATTTCAAATAAGAAAACCGTAATCAAATTTTAAGAAAAAAGTTGGTTAAGGTGCCAAAATTAAACAATTTAGGTTTGTACCCAAAATAAACCTTTAAGTAAAATCTGCTTTCTTTGATAATTAAAGTATGTTTCCGCAAGAACCTGTTCATTTACATATACTCTTTGTGAGCTATGAAACCAGGACTATCACAAAAATCTTGATATACCTGAAAATGTGAAAGCTATTTTTTAAATGACAAAGTGATTTATAACTCTCCTTAAAGGTAAAAAAATAACGTAGCAGCTAATATACGTCTCACTACTGTGCACAGGGCTCCTCATTTACGTATAGTGTGGGCAGAAAAATAGAGTATGCCGTAATGTTTCAACGCTTATTAACGGTTTACACATTTACATGACTATTTTAACAGATATCTTAGTTTTTCTAAAAAGTTATTCTTGACGAAATAAACGGATACGTGGTTGGTCAACACTTAAATTTTTATATTATAAAAGGTCCTAGGGGAATCGTACACGGTTTGCTCCCGTGACATGATCAAATCTCACGGCAAGATACACGGGCCTCGTGTGAATTAAATGCAATTCATAAAAACTGAAACTAAGCTTTTGCATGATTGTTGATCACATCTACCGTTAGTAATCCGACATCCACGAACCACAAATTATTCACAAATAGAGATGAACATTTCGCAGTGCACCAAATTTTTAGGTATTTACATCATATATTCAGTAGCATTCTATTCTTTTAATTTTATCAGTGACTTATCATTTTAAACGATTTAGAAGCAAGTATATGGCGCTATTGTTAGATGAAATAATGAAAGCCAAAACAATACTAAATAGTATCTAATATCAGCGATAGAAGAGCATATTTATTCATTATATCAATGAGGCGGTCATGTTAATTTTGTTTAAAGTTCCGTTTCAGTTAAAAATCAACTCTACGATCTAGCTAGGACATAAATAAACATATGTTTGATAAAACTATAAGGATAATGAAACTTTTGCAATAATTGCAGGCAGACCAATTTTAATCAATTGACATAATATAGATTAGTAACTGAAATAAAAATCATATCAATTTTCATTATTTTGATAGACATTACTATTATAATATATTTAAATTATTATACTTTTAAAATGGTATAACGAAAATACTAAAAGAATAAACGTTAGTTTTAATAATTTTCAAAATCTAAGTATTTTAATATATTATAAATTGTTGTAATTTATATTACTTATTTCATTCCGCGTACATAGTTAGATATTCAACTTTGTAAATTTGCTTCTTGATGCAGAGAAACACGCACTGGTCGTACACTTTTATTTTCAAGTTTTGAGGTATAAGTGATGAAAAGATGTGTCGTAATTTCCGAATGCTGCCCAGTCGAGTTGCATCCGTCGGTTGACCTATCACACACACCTACAGAATATAAAGTTACATACTTCTATCATCGTACTCCCAATATTCAAATCATAGTATTTGAGTAGCCCCGGTTTGTCCCCTGCTGGTACGAATTAAATTTTTAATGTCAAATTAAAATGGAGATTTACCACGGGATCTTTAAAAGATAGCAATAGTGATCAGACTAATTGCTCCATCCTTTCCTACAAACCTTCGAGAAATGAGAGGTCCGTGCCCAAAACGTGGGACATATATAAGTTCTGACTACTATTTAATTTTTTAATCCAACGAATTTCTTCACTTGTTACCTTCGGCCTCATCACCAATTAACATCAGGTGGGATTATTTATCCCAAGTCAAGCGCTGGCTTAGAATAGTAAAAAATACATTTTTTTTAATAGGATAGGGTGACAAACGAGCTCACAGTCTACCTGATGGTAAGTGGTTGCTGTGGCTCATAGACATCTACATCTATCCCCGATTACGAATCAAAATGCGTTCTCACCCGTGAGGGCTAAGATGGAATGCCTCGTTTCCAGTAAAAAGGGTATCCGGTTCTCTACACTCACTATACGAAACACAACAGCATTAAGCCACTATTTGACGCTGGTATTCTGTGAGAGCGTGGTCCCTCCCCGGTCGAGCCGACCCATTCGTGCTACAACTATAATACTACTAATATAACTGCAGCATGGCTCTACCACGTATAAACAAAGCAAACATCAAATATTTAATCGCGATCTAATCAAGAAACTACATGTTACAAGTATCTTGTTGTTTAAATAAATACACTTTAATTTAAAAATTTCGAGGCTCAAAATGCAATTTTCTCTTAAAAGATATTTCGGTGTACGGTAGATCTACGTTTATAAATTTTCGATAATGGTTTCTCGATATTTCTTCATCAAGCATTTTATTTCGATTATGAAAACATAGATGAAAATCTAGAATCTACTTAGGATCAAATTGTTCTGGACTATTTCAGCCATGTCAACCACTTCTTCACACTGACACTTCATATTGAACACTGTCGGAAGCTAAAATCACAGTACCTATTAAAATTATGCTCAAACTGTGAGAGAGATACTATAGTGAAATTAATTTTGAAGGGACGGTAGGGGTTAAAATTCGTGAGTTCGTGTCATCCATTTCAATATCGTCGTCAACCAACCCCTAGCACAAGCAGTTTCAGCTTAGTCGGAATGATTATAGTATTATTAATAGCATTGCTCGTATATTTTTTTAAATAAACAAAAGTTATCATATGTGCTTATAGAGACGGATAAAATCATTCTAACGTACTCATATTTTAATGTTACTTAAGCAATAAAGTAAAAACAATAGACACAAATCAAAATGAGCTGGGAAATCACAAAACAAATTAACGCTAAAAAATATGTCTCAATTTTTCTAAAATACTGTTGACATTTGGTGATTCAAACCCAGATCCCGTGAGTCAGGTAATTAGACAACTAAATCATTAGGTCGTAATCTCTTAATAAGCTTAGATAAACCATGACCAGCTTTTTACGTTAGAGTTAGAGCAAAGTTACAGCTTTATTTTGGTGGTAGCACAAATGGGTCGGCTCGCCTGGTGTAGGACCATGGTTTCATAGAATATCAGCGGGAAAGAGCAAAATAATACTGCGTTTTGCATTGCGAGTATAGAGGATCCTTATTGACCCCGGATACCCTTAACCAGAGACCCTTTTCACTGGTAACGAGACACTTCACTTTAGTTCTCAGGGCATCTGCGTTTTGATTCTTAACCGATGATAGATGTGGGTGTCTGTGGGTCACAGCCTTCAAATACCATCAGGTGGACCGTCTCTCTTAGTCACCCATATTGTATAAAAAAATAAACGATTTATTTATTGAAAATCCTTTTGCATTTATTAGACTTACTTACTTTGTTATTTATTGAGTTAGTATACACATTGTATGATGTGTTGATTAAAGTCTCATAGTTAAATATAATTAATTTGAACTTAGTAGCCGCAAAATTAGTTTACCTTCCCACTAAGTGTTTTCATGGAGTAGTATAAATTAATTCGAAGACATTACTAACTTCATGGTAAATAATATTTTCGACTTAAGTAATTGATGCTAACAGAGTAATGAAAGATATGTCAGAATAAAATCAATGTAATTTTTAAAAAAATTAAGGAATAAATACATTTTTAAATGTAACGTGTATTATTATGTATAATAATAATGATGACCTCTAGACGAAATTTTGGTATCGGCGGACAATTTCTACGGAGAATAGCCATCTGCGCAGAACAAGATCATAATGCTCAAGTGTATGCGCAAGCACAGGTGCGCTCTCCATTCCTTCACTCTCACAGTCTGGGGGGCGATAATTCAACACGGCCGGAGAGAGATCAAGCGCAGGACCAACGGTTTTTTCCGAGGCACGGAGGTGACTACTTCCTAGCTCCGGGGTGCTACTGAGAATTTCTTGATAGAGAAAAACAATAACTAATTTTGCCACGATTCGGGAATCAAACCCGGGACATCATGATCAGCAATCGCGTTTAAGACCACTAGACGAACGAGGCAGTCATAATTTAATTTTGGTTGGTTCCTATTTTATGCACTGCCATACCGTTCATCAGATTGCGGTAAAACTTTGTCAAACTTTGTCCGCGAAGGCATAGTTGGATCCGGTAGATGGCACTGTTGTAGAATAGATAACCAGATATCACCAGTGCAAAACCGGGGCATATAGGTACTTTATAATAAATGAAACAAAAATATCAATGTATACATCATTTTTTATTAAAAATGGGCAAATAAACTGAACTTAGTTTCATCTGCATTTTGACTCCTAATCGAGGATACATGTAGATGTATATATATATATATATATATATATATCAGGTGGATTGTGTGCTTGTTTGTCATCCGTATAAAAATCCGTATATATTATATATTATATTAAAAAAAAAGATTTTGTAACTTGCCCCTTATTCTGCCTATAATAAACGTTGTGTTTTTCATTGTTTCTAGTTGTTTCAACATTTTGGGTCACAAAGGTGAAAAACATTCGGCCCAGTTCTTAAAAAAGCAAGCAAGCAAAAAAGCGAGTATTTTATATATTTAGAAAATGATGTTAGCATAATATGTATGTAAGAATTATTTTTTTATTATATGACAAATCTGAAACAACAGTGCCAAAGATACTAATATAAACCAAGATATTAAATTTTATATATAATATTAGTAATGTTCTAGTTTTTACCCCGGGTAGGGAAAATATGAAGTACTTTTCTGTAACAATTTTGGTATAACAACCCTACAAACATACATATATAATAGTATGTCATCCTCTATTAAAAAACAATTTCTGTACAGATAATAGTTTTTTTAATTCTCCTGAATTTTTTTCCTTGGGTTTTGATTTGCTTGCAAATGCTACAATTTTCCTATTCCTATTTTATTTTACTTAAGTTATTCGAACTACATACTGCGTTAGGAATTAGAATAATATTATAATTAATAGTTTTACTATTAGAAAAATTACAAGTATTTGTCAGATGCTCTATCAAGACAACCCCTCGTCTTGATAGAGCATCTGCTTCTGTTAGATCCTTACGTGGTGTATATATGACACGATAGTCAAAATGCATTAACCTTAACCTGAATCAAAGAAGTGTGGGATTTAATTCATCTAGTGACTTTGAATTTAAGATTTGAATCAAAGGCTTATGGTCAGTTTCCAAGATTATATGTATTCCTACGACATAATCCTTAAGCTTTTCCATACATCAGTATTAAACATTCTTTTTCAATTTTGGCAGAGTGCTACTCTGAATCCGTGAGAGCCCAACTAGCATGTACTACTGCAATTTTATTTCCTAATTTGTCTTCCTGTATCAATACTGCTCCTAACTCATAAGAACTACTACCTGCTGACACTATTACTTCCAGATTTGGATCAAAATATGTTAAAGTTGGAGCCGCTACTAATCTACTTTTTATATCTTTGAATGCTTTTTATTGATGAACACCCCTCTTACATAAATTATTCTCCTTTATAAGTGAGTATAAATGTGCCAATATAGTTGCTTCATGTAGGATAAATCTACCAATAAAATTCACCATACCTAAAAACCCCAATAATTCTTATTTGTTACCTTGTTTTTTAAATTCACCTATAGACTTAATACGCTTCCTTTCTATTTTTATACCCTCCTTCGATATCCAATGTCCTAAATATGAGAGTTGTTCTACCCTAAATACTCATTTACTTTTATCAATGGTTATTCCTTCCTTGGTTAGTCTAGATAAAACTTCCCTTAAAACTCTATCATGTTCCTCTAAATTAGATTCCTATATAAGAATTTCCCATATAGTAGCTTAGGGTACCTTAAGGTCTTTAAGCAAATTAGAAAACTTCATGCTAAAATATTCGGGAGCACGATTAAATCCAAATGGTAGTCTGTTATAAACATATCTCCGGTTTCACAAGCTAAGCACAATCCGCTCCAACCCGCTGCGCAAAACGTCTTGATGCGATTTTTTTCATCTTAAGAGATGTAGCGAAAGTAGAACTTCATGTTGCATATTTCTGTTTTATACCTTCTGAAATAAAATTTGTATTGGAAATGTTTTAAAAGTAATTTTCAAACTATACGTATTAATAATCTATACATATAAAACTGTAGCATATTCCTGTTCTATGTGTTCCGATAATGTTATTATAGAATTAGGATTACAAACGAGCTCACAGACCACCTGATGATAAGTGGATGCTGTGGCCCATAGAAATCTACATTTAACGTCGATTAAGAATTAAAATGCAGATGCGTTGTTACCCCTGAGGACTAAGATGGAATGCATCGATCCCAGTAAAATGGGTCTCCAGTTCGCTACATACATTATACTAAATACAGCAGCATCAAGCTGCTATTTTATGCTGGTATTCTGTGAGAGAGCGGTCCTTTCCCGGTCGATCTGATCCCTTCGTGCTAAAACCATAATATAGCTGCACCATGTATTAATTTTTGTGTGTTTTAATAAAGATACTAATTAATTTGCAAACATCCGCTAGTTAAATACAATGATGTGTCATACCTGGATTGAAGAGCACCTCCCACCCTCTCTAAATTGCGTGCACCACCACCATAGACGATAATATTAATATTATTAAATGAAATAGTATGTATTATCGTCGATGGTGTGTCTTTCCTGGAATAATGGTGTTGGGAGTAATGGTGCCGGGAGTAGTGGTGTTGCGAGTAGTGGTACTGGGATTAGTGGTGACGGAATTGGCGCACGCAATTGAGGGAGGGGGAGGGAGGGCGGGAGGTGCTCTTCAATCCAGGTAAGACACACAGTTGCAAATTAATTAATATCTTTATTATAATGGATTTCCGCAAAGTAACGCCTGATTCTATCAATTATTTTTTGTTTGCCTGTTTCTTCACAATTCACGCAGAAATTGCTGGACTTATTTTCATAAAAAGTATGAATATAGTCAGTGATATTAGGTCCATACATATAAGTCACATTTTTTTATTAGCAACCAAACAGGTTCTTCAATTTTAATAACACAATTTTTTTCTTAAAGGCAAGTTTATTTTTATTTCAAAAATGTGTAGAACATGTACTTATGTGGCATATTCGTGGATGTTTTGAAAAGTCACTTGTCAGAATCAACAATCGAACCAATTAAGTAAATGAACCGACAAAAAATAAAGCAGAACGACTGATTTTATTATTATGATTGTAGTATATTAAGCTATTTAAAGGTATATAAGATGATTTTGTGTTGATAAATTGCTTTCTAATCTAACGAAAATTTAAGGTATAAACTTAGTTAAAGTTACAGCCTATGTACGTCCTACTGCTAGTTACAGACCTCCTCTCATTTCTGAGAGGGTAAATTTCACAGTACGCGAGCAACACAAGTTCGATCCCCGTCAGCACCAATGAAATTGTTAATTGCAATTTTAAGTGCTGATTTACCACGTGCTTGGTGGTGAAGGGAAACAACGTAAGGAAACCTGCATGTCTGAAAAATAAAAAATATTTCGAAGACATTTGAAGTTCGTCAACACGCATTGCGGTAGCATGGCGGACACTTCCTTGCCCCAAAACCCTCTCAGAAATTTAAGTTATGTTTTTATATTTTAGAATTTTGTTTTTATCCAATTTTAGTATATTTTTAAGATTTTTTATCGACAAGTTACGTCCTTACAAAATTGTAATGCGTTTTAGTACAAAAAAATTATTATTAATTAGTTACATTTTTAAACACCTGGAATATCTCATAGGTCTTTTAGGTAACGTGCGACCGCTGCCGTTACAAATGACCGCGCGCCCGGTTGAAGGTTAAATAAGCGGATATAAATAAAAAATACACACAACATAATCTGATCACAGAAAAATAACCACTCACACGGATAAACGGGTGCTGAGAAAAATATTACTGGGCTCAGTCCTACTCACGCTGAGCACAGTCCTCCGCCCATTTCTGTTTGGATTACGGGTCAAGCAAATGATCTTCGCGCTACCCAAATAGGTGCGCAAACTTAACATGTCTTCAAATGATCTTTTTTAAATTTCTAAGACAATAATTTCACAGCGTTACGTGGATACGACAAATGGAAAACAAATTCTTGAATATTTTTCTTTAGTTTTCAGGCATGTAGGTTTCCTTATGATGTTTCCTATTATTTATTTACAGCTTATCATAGGCCATAGATTTATTCTTAAAAGTTAAAACTTATCTATACACTGTTGAAAAATCTTACGAATATACGTATTAATTTAATTTATTAATAACCACAGAAAACGTTGTTACTATAAGTTGTAGTTGGAAACAATAAAAATTCATTTAATTTCATATAGAAAAGAGGAAAAAATTCTCTTCATTTCAAATTAAGAATATTATGAGTTAAGTTCAAAATAAGGCGGAAAAAGTTAAACATGTTTTTATCAAAACGTAAAGATCTAATGTCCGAATAATTTAAATAATATACAATCTGTTAATTATTCATCATAAATTTATTGAAGATTTTGATGAATGATTACTTCAACACTGTTACGGTAATTCAAATTGTGAGAATTGTAAATTGAAAATATAAATGGATAATGGAATCAAGAAAGTAAATTACGAATTCTAAAAATTACCGTGTTATAGTTGCAAATCGTAGACAAGTAATAATAATTCTACGGGGAAACCGAGGGTTTTGTCTGCGCAATACAGGATCAGGTTATTACCACCAACAACTATCGGAGATACATCCTAAAGGATGGCACCGTCGACGTCTGTCAAGCTTTTCATCATCCCTGTGAGTCACTTAGGCATGCCATCTCCGGTTGTTCGGCACTTTCTAAGTCTGAGTATTTTGCACAGGCACAACCCAGTAGCCATAATTCTTCACCAGGAGCTCGCTCTGATATACGGTCTCATGGAAATTGCCATATTAAAAGTACCTGCCAGAAGCCGTACTCGAAAATGATCGCGCCGGGCTCTACTTGTACCGGCCTATCATGACAGACAGGACTATTCTTGCGAATAAGCTTAACATAGTGCTGATGGACTGGGCACAGTCAAGGATATTTTTGGTCGACATTACCATTTCGCATGACGAGAACCTCTTGAAAACCGAAAAAGATAAGCATAAAAAAATAACCACATATTTTTATTGGCTCACGAGGTGGCCTCCGGCTCGTTGGTCACCCTACATGTCGGTGCTCAAGGCGGTGCTCCTTGATACCGCCCGCATCGTCCGCCGGTTTTTTTCCCTTTCCCCATAACCCTCGGCCGTTTGGTGTCCCTGTCGAGAGCCTCCATCTGGTTTGGCTTTCATTTATTTATGTATCATTTATTAAGCTATTGCAAAGCTTCTATCGCGGGCCTTGAGCGCGGGGACCGAATCCAGAAATTCCGTAACGAAAAAAAAAACTTCACGCTCCCCACTCCGACGTGCACGGAGGTGTGGCGTTGAAAGCCGTGCATCGTCTAACGTCGTTTCAGTTCGGCAGACTTCGGCACTCGGCAGACTTCGGCACGGTGTTTGTGTGCGTGCGACTAGACGTATGCGTGTACACTAGCTGCTCACTCAATGATAAAAATTCCTGAATAACCTTCATGTATTGTAAGATATTAAAAATATTTTAAACAATATTAACTTCTCATTTATTCAATAAGAGAAAAAAATTGTTTTCTTATCGGTCACCACGCTCAAAAAGTGTAACTTGATTTAATATCAAAGACTTAACTGCATAAATAAAATAAATAAATAATTATAATTGCATAAGTTGATAAAAAATGCTATTCAATAGCTTTACCGCGGCAGTCACTGAGTGCCACACGTATTTTTTTATTCATGTTAGTACATTAAATATATATTTATGCATATTTATCATTTCCTTTTATATATTTATTCAGCCCAACCAGATGAGAATACTCTATTAATACCCCATAATAATAGTAATAATAAACATTTATTTTGGACATCATGATCCATTTAGGTTAGTACAATTTTTTGAGCTTAGAACTAAAGTTAGTAATTAGATAATGCAACATAAAACACAGACAAACAGACAAAGCACATAAACAAACAAAGCACACAAATATATAAGTGAATTTTCACCATCTTACATTACTGGACTATTCTTGCGAATAAACCTGATATTGTGCTAATGGACCGGGCACAGTCAAGGATATTTTTGGTCGACATTACCATTCCGTATGACGAGAACCTCGTGAAAGCCGAAACAGATAAACGAACAAAATATCTGGACCTGGCTCACGAGGTGACCGACATGTGGGGTGGTATGCCGGCCGAAATTATTCCTGTAGTCGTCTCTGCGAATGGGCTAATCCCAGTCAGCCTCTCGGGTCATCTGAGGCGACTGGGACTCCGTGACGGACCGCTCCGGGCTCAAATGCGGAAGGCGGTGCTACTCTACCGCCCGCATCGTCCGTAGGTTTCTTTCCCTTTCCTTCTAACCCTCGGCCGTTTGGGCTCCCCTGCCGAGGGCTTCCATCTGGTTGGGCTTTTATTTATTTATGTATTTTTGTATTTATATTATTTTAATTATATTTATGTATATTTATCTTTTCATTTTAATTTATAATTATATGTTTATAGAACCCAACCAGATGAAAAAACTATATAGATACCCCACATAATAAGTTCAGTGATAAACGCAACTCGCAAATTTTATACCGAGACACAATGATCTACAACGATCTGAGGGCCGGTGATAACCTGTGGCAACATTGTGACGCATAACGCGCTGCTATAATCTGTGGGGACAAAAAAGAATAAAAGGGAGGGTAGGAAGCGTAAGAAGCCTACATCTCTTTGTGTTATCGTGGAGTGAATATCTATTCAAAACTAAAAACAAGGACTACTCTAGAGTGTACCCTGTACAATCTAATTACTAGTGTATTTTACCGTGTAGAAGAAGCCACCAGGAGCTGTCAACGTTTTGCCGATCTTGGGTAGCTAGCTAGTAAGACCGTGAGTAGTTTTATTATTTCCTTGGTGTAATTTTGTGACTGCGGTAACTGAACGTTTCAGGAGATATTGAATATCAATACAGTCCACTATATAATTTAAAAATAATCACAAGCCGCCACATTTCTGGCCTTCGAACCGCATTTATTTAAATTAGTGATTTTCATATATAAAATTTCTACCTTTAATTAGCGTCCCGTGGACGTCATATACTTGAGTTAAGCGTTTTTTATTTTATTTTTTTAACACTTATTTAATTCGCCTTTTCTACCTAAATTTTCATTGCTTGCGGTACGTTTATAAAGTATCTAAATTCACATTGTTGTTTTCGTTCATACGAGGGCGGCACTGAAAATTTCGGGAATCAAGGAAGTGACATAACATTACTATTTAAAAATGTATTTATTGCTTTTCGAAGTATTCTCCGCGAAATTTGACATATTTTTCGATACGATGGAACCAATCATTGAAGCAACCATTCCATTCGGAAGTTGGGGTCTCCAAAATCGCCGTTTTGTAGGCGTCCACAGCTTCTTCAGGCGATGAAAATCTGTGTCCACGCAATTTATTCTTTATTTTAGGGAAAGTATAGAAATCATTAGGGCTTAGGTCGAGGCTGTACGGCGTATGGTCTAATAATTCTATGTTTTCTTGTTCTAAAAACTCTTTTGTTCTGTGTGCGGTGTGAAAACTCGCATTGTCGTGATGGAGGATGATGCGGCGCCTGCAGTTCTCTTTACGGAGTTCAGAAACGACCAGTGGCAAACAAATGCTAGCATACCATTCTGCATTAACCGTTCTTTGTCCCTCAAGAGGAATAGTTGTAACATGGCCGGTTTTGGAGACAAACGTGGCCACCATTTTTTTTTGCAACACTCCGTGAACGAACAATTTTTGTTGGCTTTAACTCATTTTCGAACACCCAAACTCGTGACTGGTTTTTTGTTTCGGGTTCGTACGTATATATCCAGGATTCGTCACCTGATGCGATGTTGTATACAGCATTTGAGGATCCTGCGTGGAATCCTTCGAGAGTTCTGACGCACCAAGTAACGCGAGCCGCTTTTTGCTCTTCACAGAGCGAATGCGGTATCCATCGGGAAAACAACTTTTTTACACCTAATTGTTCATGCAAGATTATTTGTATTTAACTCATACCAATGTCTAAAGTTGCCTGAATTTCGCGGTATATCACATGTCTATCTTCCTCAATCAGCTTACGCACAGCATCAACGTTTTCTTGCGTGACTGCAGTTTTTGGACGACCTTGACGGGGATCATCACTGAGCTTGACACGTCCACGTTGAAATTCAGCAAACCAGCGATAAATTGTGGTTTAGGATGGGGCTTCATGACCAAATGCAGAAATCACCCGGCCCACACACTTTTTTTGTGTTAAACCACTTCGAATGTCATAATAAATCATCGCTCTTGAATTTTCTCGAGTCAATTCCATTTTCTCAACGACTAAACAAGTTTGACAAAACCTTGTGACAAGATCGAGAATCTTTTTTTAAATAAATAAATGGTATTCGATTTTTAAAACCAAAGAGTTTTCAATTAAAAAAGATTTTAATATGACAGGAACAGTGGAAATATTCCATTCCCGATACTTTTAGTGCAGCCTAGTAATGTCGGACAAATTGCAGATAAAAAGACTTATATTTAAAAAGGAACACCTATTTGCTAAATTACAAAAGGTTTTCGATCTTGCGAAATTCCAAATGAATCATTCCGCTCAAATCCGGAATTCCTTAGCGGATTATTCAGAATTAGAAAGTGTCAGCTCAAAGTTTGAAGAAACAGTGTTAAATATTATTGAAATAGATATATCATTAAAACCGGAGACAAGATTGTCAACCCGTGAATTAGATACATTTGATGAACTTTATAATGCATGTAGATTGAAATATTTACGATTAAAACCGAGTGATCAGGCACCCATCAGTTGTGTGAGAGTTTTGTGGTGTATGTGCATCATTACATCATTATCTATTGCATAGGGAGCCTGTACGTGACGCGGTTTTGTCATCCACCAGTTTATTGAGCGCTGACTCGCAAGTGCAACAAGCACTCGTTTCTTCTCAGACTACGAGCGACTCGGAACATTATACGATAGATACGCCATATAACGACGTTCACTCGAATTACGGTGTCGTATTGGGAATGGCGCGTGTATTAGCAATTGATAGTAGCGGTCAGTATCAATACTGCCGTGCAGTTATTGACTCTGGAGCTCAGAGCTCATTTATCACAACTGAGTGCGCTCAACGTTTGGGCTTACCTCGGAAAACATGTTCGTTTAACATTTATGGCCTTGGTGGAGAGGCAGTAAAAATCATGTAATGATTTCATGCACATTAAGGTCCCTACACACTGACTTGCCTAGTTTTAGAGTGAACATGGTCATAGTGACTAAGGTATCTGCCGATATGCCTAACGTTCGATTCCCCCTCGGACGTTATTAATAAATATAAGAATTTTAATTTAGCTGATCCGATGTTTTATAAGCGCTCACGTATAGATATATTGTTGGGCAATGATATAGTTTCGGAACTTATTTATGATAAACCTTATATTATTTCATCGGATATACCAAGCGTGATCGATACCGCTTTCGGGTTTGTTGTAAGTGGTAAACTTTATTGCAATGAAGAGGACAATTTAAGAAATTATAATTTATCACTCTCGTTTGATGAACAAGAGTCTTTAGATCAAACGTTGCGTAAGTTTTGGGAAGTTTAAGAATTTCCCAGCAAGCCTTCGATAAATCCTTTGGAATAATTAGCAGAAGATATTTTCGTGGCTCGTTCTAGTCGCAATGAGAACGGTAGCTGTTCCGTGCCGTTAGCATTCATACCAGACCCGCCTCCGTTGGACGCTTCAAGGGCGGCAGCCGAGCGACGACTCGTGTTCACAGAGCGCAAGTTTAATCGTCTACCTTTATTACGACAAGCCTATTCAGAGTTTATGTGCGAATATGAACATCTAGGGCATATGGATCTTTATACGGGTGACACTCCGAGTAAATATGTGATATCACATCATAGTATACTTAAGCCCAGTAGTTCCACCACTCCTTTGCGAGTGGTATTCGATGCCTCGGCAACATCGTCCATTAATGTTTCACTTAATGATATTCTACTAACCGAGCCTAATCTGTATCGAGATATTGGGGCTATAATATTGAATTTTAGTTTGTTTGAATATTGTTTGATTTGCGACGTATGCAAAATGTATCGTGCAATCAAACTGAATCCGTCGGATAGATGTCATCAACATATTTTATATCGTCATACGCCTAATGATACCATTAACGTATATGAAATAAAGACTGTCACTTATGTCTTAAGTTGCTCGCCGTTTTCAGCTATCCGCACACTTTTGCAATTAGCCCATGATGAGGGAGAACACTATCCGCTCGCTGCAACGGTTGTGCGCGAGGGCGTGTACATGGATGATATCCTATATTCTTGTAGTTCCTTGTCACAGATATCTCAGTTACAAGATAAACTTATAGCGATGTTTAATTCCGGCGGCTTTATATTTAAGAGATGAGCGAGTAATAGCGGAAAGGTCTTACAACGCGTTCCGGTAGAAAAACGAGAGTGTCCTGTAACATTCCTGAAAGATGATAACGAATATTCAGTCAAATTGCTAGGTCTGAAGTGGTTCCCTTTGACTGACTGTTTTTATTTCGCAGTAGATAAGACCGACAAAGTAACAACTAAACGTTCTGTTTTCAAATTGTTAGCTTCTATTTAGGACCCCGTAGGTTTTATTTAGCCGTGCATTTTCATCGCGAAAGAAATAATGCAAGATTTATAGAAGCTGGGCATAGGATGGGATGAGCAACTGCCAACTGACATAACTAAGCGCTGGCTTAATTACGTTGATGATCTCCCGCGACTGACGGAAATTAAGATAGATAGACACATGCTGTTACCAGAACAGTCTGAATGTGAACTAGTCGCCTTTTGCGATGCAAGTTCTCGCGGTTACGCTAGTTGTGTATATGTGATCAGTCGTAACGACAGAGGTCAGACTAAAGTACGCTTGGTGATAGCAAAATCTAAAGTAGCCCCCATCAAACCCTTAACTATCCCGAGGTTGGAATTGATGGCGTCAGTTTTGTTAAGCTGATTAATTAAATATATCCGTGACATTTTAACTCGTGTAAAAATTAATCGTATCACTGCATTAACCGATTCGACTATCGTATTGGCGTGGCTTCAGACAGAAGATTACAAATTAAAGCCGTTTGTTAGTAACCGTGTTACTCAGGTATGCGAAGTGTTACCTCCGCACCTTTGGCGTCACGTTAGTAGTGAGTGCAATATGACAGACATTTGCTCGCGCGGAGCGGCTCTCCGTCACGTCACGTTGTATGATGACTACTCGCAGTGGCCAGTTAGAACATTTATCAACCAAGATGAAAGTATTTTGTTTCGGGTGTACGAAATAAAATCTAATTATTCATTAGGTTCTGTCAATTTAATCACTAATGAAAATAATTTAGTAGAAGAATCTAAGTAAGTGTTCTGTGACCGAATTTTTTCCCATTTCTCTTCTTATTATAAACTGCAACGTACGGTTGCTCGAAAATTGAGATGGTTCCGATTTAAATCCGGTCACTCTAAGCAATCCATACTGACGACTAACGAATTGAATACCGCTCAAGACGTCTTAATTAAACTAGTACAGAGTTCATACCTTGCAAATGAAATAAATAATTTGTCAAAGGGCACAAAGTACGTTCCGTCGTTGAGAAAATTATCTCCGTTTATTGACGATCGCGGATACCTCAGGGTCGAATCAATTATTCAGTTTTACCTTATAACGCGAAACATCCCCATTTATTACCTAAAAATAGTAGATTTCCACTATTACTTATTGAATATTTACATAAAAATATTTACACGTATTCACACGCACCTTACAAAACATTATTAATCAAAGCTTTTGGATTTTAGCATCCAGTCGCATTATCTGGTCAGTTTTGTCCAAATCCAAAACTTGTTTTAAACACAACCCCGTGCTCTTGCAGCCTGAGATGGCACCTTTGCCAGCAGCTGAATGGATACCTAATAAAGTTTTTGAGCATGTAGGGGTAGACCTCGGTGGTCCGTTCTTTACAAAAGAAAGTTTACGACGAAACGCTAGGAGTGAACGGTCATATTTAGCATTATTTATTTGTTACTCGACAAAAGCTGTACACCTCGAGGTCTTATCGTTAAGGTCAATTTTGTCATCGGAGTGTTTCCTCGCGTGTTTAGACAGATTTGTAGCGCGACGAGGTGAGTGCTCTTTTCTTTACTCGGATTGTGGTACCAATTTTATCGCGGCTAGTAAGCATTTGACCGAAATACAAAGGTTTATGTTCGAGCAAAAAAACAATATATTAGAAGGTTGCTCAAAGCAAAAAATTATATGGTAATTTAATCCCCCCAGCGCACCACATATGGGTGGGCTCTGGGAAGCCGGAATTAAACCCGCCAAGTACCTCTTAGCGCGAGCCATCGGAGAAAAAGGTTTGACGTTCGAGGAACTCACCACAGTGTTTTGTAAAGTAGAAGCAATTTTCAATTCGCGGCCGCTCTATCCGTTACCAGATAGTGATAACCCGGAGAAATTTAACGTACTGACAGCGGGACACTTTCTAATAGGAAAAGCGTTAACGGCAGCACCAGAGTATAATGTAGAAGATATAACAATGAATCGATTGTCACGTTGGCAATATATTCAAAAATGTTCACAAATGTTTTGGCGTAGATGGAGTCGTGAATATTTAAATACGCTGCAACATTTGTTGCAGCGTATTCAAATATTGTGCGATTGTACACCAGTTAGAACAATTGTGCGATTGGATCACCAGTTTTCTTGCAGATCGGAGCATCAAGGTCGTTGTTGGCGGTGCAAGCTCCGATTGCAAGCATATTAATGCTGGTGTTCCACAGGGCTGCGTGCTATCGCCAACGTTGTTTCTTCTGCATATCAATGATATGTTGCAAACCCGTAACATTCATTGCTATGCAGATGACAGCACTGGTGATGCTCTTTACACAGGTCGAACCAATATTTCTCTGTAGTCGAGTCTTTGCTGAACAGAGTCTCGGATTGGGGGCGACTAAATCTAGTCCAGTTTAACCCCCAGAAGACACAAGTTTGCGCGTTAACCGCTAAAAAGAACCTGTTTGTCGTATACCCTCAGTTTAAAGGCACTCCCCTTGTTGCCTCAGCCAGTATTGGAATCCTCGTCGTCGACATATCGCGTGACGTGCAGTTTCGTGGTCACTTGGAAGGGGAAGGCCAAATTAGCCTCTAAAAAGCTTGGCGTGCTCAGCAGAGCGGGACAGTATTTCATGCCGGCACACCGCCTGCAACTTTACAAGGCGCAGGTTCGGCCGCACATGGAATACTGTTCCCATCTCTGGGCTGGGGCTCCCCAGTACCAGCTCCTTCCACTTAACCGCATCCAAGGCAGAGCAGTTCGAATCGTCAACGACCGAGTGCTTTCCGATCGGCTCCATTCACTGGCATTGCGAAGAGATGTTGCATCTCTTTGCATTTTCTTTCGCATATACCATGGAGAGTGCCCTGAGAAATTGTTCGGATTAATCCCAGCCGCCAAATTTCGTGAACGCACTACGCAGCAAACGTCCCGATATCATCCACACTATCTGGATGCTTGGCGGTCCATCACTGTACGTTTCAAAAGGAGTTTTCTTCCGCGTACAACCTTTCTGTGGAATAGTTTACCACCGGCGTTTTTTCCGGACCGATACGATCTGGGAATCTTCAAGAAAAGACCTTACTCCTTTCTAAAGGGCCGGCAACGCACCTGCAATTCCCCTGGTGTTGTGGTTGATCATGGGCGGCGATAATCACTTAACATCAGGTGAGCCTCATGCTCGTTTGCCCCCCTCTTCTATATAAAAAAAAACAGACAGCAAAGTGGTATTCGGATAGATTTAACATTAAAATAGGTGATCTTGTAATGATAAAAACTGATAACATACCGCCGTGCAATTGGCCTTTGGGTAGAATAGAGGCTCTTCACCCCGGCCCAGATGGGATTGTTCGTTGTGTTACGCTTCGTACCCAAAAGGGTACTTTACAGAGACCAGTTAATAAACTGAGTCCTCTCCCTTATTCAAATTAGCTTACTTGTATTAATAACCTTCTCGTTGAGACGATTCTGTGTCTCAGCGTTATCTTGATAGAGATTAAGTTAGATTATGTTATAATTTTATCTTATCTTTTGGAGAAACCATCAAGATGGTTTCGGTGGGGGGTGTGTTTAGTAATAAACCGCAACTCGCAAATTTTATACCGAGACACAATGATCTACAACGATCTGAGGGCCGGTGATAGCCTGTGGCAACATTGTGACGCATAACGCGCTGCTATAATCTGTGGGGACAAAAAAAGAATAAAAGGGAGGGTAGGAAGCGTAAGAAGCTTACATCTCTTTGTGTTATCGTGGAGTGAATATCTTTTCAAAACTAAAAATAAAGACTACTCTGGAGTGTACCGTGTACAATCTAATTACTAGTGTATTCTGCCGTGTAGAAGAAGCCACCAGGAGCTGTCAACGTTTTGCCGATCTTGGGAAGCTGGTTAGTAAGACCGTGAGTAGTTTTATTGTTTTCTTGGTGTAATTTTGTGATTGCGGTAACTGAACGTTTCAGGGGATATTGAATATCAATACAGTCCACTATATAATTTAAAAATAATCCTAAGCCGCCACAATAATAACAATAATTATTATTTGTTTCTCACATAAATTTTACATACAAATCATATTGAAGCTTTGTAGCCCATGGTAGTTGGAAACTGTGTTACAGGCTACAGCATCTTCCACGTTTGAGTGACGCATAGTTGTAGTGTGACAAACTATTATAGCAAACAGTATAAAAAATTAATTAGAATGACATCAAAAATAACATATAGGCTAATAAAGTAAAAAGAGAGAAGAAAAAACAATAATATTAAATAATAATAATAACCCCACCAGAAGGCTTGGTGTCGGCTGGGTCTTCTCGGACTCAGCAAAGCGGCACCCGCCGCTGGTGGAGCACGTCGCATGCGTTGGTCTAAATCAATGAATGAAAACGCACTGCGGGCGTATTTTAGGGCAAAAGGGGAAGAAACTGGATGTTTGGCGTATCGAGCTCGGATGCATCGCTTTTTTGCGGAGCTGGAGCCATCTCTATCCGTCACTGAGCAAAACCTGGCAGACCGAGTTAGGTACATCCTGCGCTCCAACATATTTATTTGGTGACGCCGAACTCGAGCGACTACTACGTGAGGCTATTCCTTCATCGAATGGAAATGCTATGGCTGGGAATGCGGCGCCACTAGATGCGCAACAAACTGCATATGTCGATGCTGCCGTCAACAATCCATTTGTGGCTAATTCAGACGATGATGGAATAGTCTTCCATGAACTGTAGAAAATGAGGAGCATATTGGAAGAGTCGATGCTGGAAACGCGCAGCATGCCTCTCGAAAATCGACCGCGACTTCCCCGCATACCCTTTAACAAGAGAAATCGGGCTGTCGTGCGGGCTCTTAACCCAATGCTGGTGACCTATTTGGAAGCCAGCCGGGACCTTTGCCAGACGGATTCAATTCTTTTTGGCGCCGCACTGGCAGTATGCCGTATTATTGGCGCCAAACTTCCCCTTGGCTGGACGTGCTACTCAAAAAAGTAGCGCCATCCCAGCCTGGAGAAAAAGAATTGAGGACCGTATCGCAAAGGCAAGGGCCCTTATCGGCAGACTGACAAGCTTCAGGTCGGGTAATAATAGACCGAGGATTATGTGCACCGTTAGGATGGCGTTTGCTGGGACAAATATCAGTTTGTTCCAACCGGATATCACGCAAAAACTAACGGAGCGCATAGATGACCTGAAGCAAAAAATCACTGCTTGCGGGAAGCGGATTCGACGATTTAGCGAGAGGTCAAGGCGGTTCAACCAAAATCGTCTCTTCCAGAGTGATCAGAAGAGGCTCTATAAATCATTGTAGCGACCAGAGGTATGTGGAGCGGGCCCAGGACCGGATCAGGCCGATACTGTCGCATTTTGGCGTGGCCTGTGGTCAGAGCCCGTAAACCACAGCGAGGGCCCTTGGATGGAAGTTGTGGCGAGCCAGAGTGCAAGTGTTACGCCTATGGACCCCGTCACCATAACGCCTGAAGACGTGGCTGAGGCGGTCCGTAGGGCCCCGAACTGGAAAAGTCCGGGGCTCGACGAGCTGCATCATTACTGGCTGAAGGGGTTCGTAGTGTGTCACGCTGTGCTCGCCCGACAGTTTCAAGAGGCTCTCGACCAGAAGTCGCTCCCGAGCCTCTTCACTACTGGGATCACTCATTTGGTTCCTAAAGATCAGGATACCACAGACCCGAGCAAATACCGCCCCATCACGTGTCTACCCACCATATATAAGACACTGACATCCATTTTGAGCGCGAGAATCACTCGTCACCTGGAGCTAAATCAGGTGATGTCACGCGCTCAAAATGGATGCCGGGGCGGTGGTGGTGGAACCAAGGAACCACTCCTCATTGACGCGGTCATTGGCAAAGTAGTGAAACGCAACCGTCGGAATTTCTCCGCCGCCTGGATAGACTATAGAAAGGCATGCGACTCGGTGCCCCATACATGGCTAAAGAGAGTCCTCCAGCTTTACAAAATTGACTGTACAGTTGGAGACTTCCTCGAGCAGTGTATGGGGCAATGGAGTACGATCCTTTGCTATCTGGGCGAGCGGATGATGGCTGCAGAGAACCACATAAGGATAAGAAGGGGTATCTTCCAGGGCGATTGTCTGAGTCCAATCTGGATTTGCCCTCTCCCTGAACCCTCTCAGTACTTTACTGGAGGGCTCCGGGAGGGGATTTCAGCTTCAGAAAAGAGGTACAAAAGTGACCCACCTTTTCTATATGGATGACCTCAAGTTATTCGCCTCCAGTCGCTCCCATCTTATGGAATTGCTAAACATCACTTGTGAATTTAGCAGTTCTATTGGAATGGAGCTGGGAACGGATAAGTGTGCGGTCCTCCATGTTGAAAGGGGAAGGGTTGCTAACTCTGAGGGCATATACTTATCTATGCCCGTCAACTTAAGGACCCTTTACGAGGCTGAAACATACCGATACCTGGGTATGTCACAGAACATCGGTATCGATAAATCTGGTATGAAACAGTCAGTTTGCGACTTGACCAAAGTGCTTGACAGCCTCTTGTCCGATGTGAATAAGACAAACGCATATAACGGTTGGGTCATGCCTGTCCTCATGTATACCTTTGGCATACTCAGGTGGACCCAGACTGAACTTAACGCCCTGGATGGAAAAGTCCGCACTACCATGACGTCTCATAGGATGCATCATCCGAGATCGTCGGTAATGAGGCTGTACTTGCCGCGAAAGCATGGTGGACGTGGTTTTCTGAGCGCGCTCACCATGCATAATCGCGAAGTGTGCAGCCTCCGTGATTACTTCCTGGCGAGATCGGATGATCCATTCTATGATGCCGTCATTTCTAGTGATAAAGGGCTTACCCCTCTATCCTTAGCCAATGAGCAATGGCAGGACCCAGCAGTGCTTAGCATTTCCGACCGGGAGACCGTATGGAAGGAGAAGGAGCTCCACGGGAGGTTCTACAAGGCTCTACATGAGCCTTTCGTAGACACAGTAGCCTCCCTCCACTGGCTTCGCTTTGGTGATCTCTTCGGGGAAACCGAGGGTTTTGTCTGTGCAATACAGGATCAGGTTATTAAGACCAACAACTATCGGAGATACCTCCTAAAGGATGGCACCGTCGCCATCTGTCGAACTTGTCGCCATCCCGGTGAGTCACTTAGGCATGTCATTTCCGGTTGTTCGGCGCTTTTTAACTCTGAGTACTTGCACAGGCACAACCTAGTAGTCAGAATTCTTCACCAGGAGCTCGCTCTGAAATACGGTCTCGTGGATCGGAAATTGCCGTATTACAATTACTTGCCGGAAGCCGTGCTCGAAAACGATCGCGCCAGGCTCTATTGGGACCGGGTCATCATCACAGACAGGACTATTCTTGCGAATAAGCCTGATATTGTGCTGATGGACCGGGCACAGTCAAGGATATTTTTGGTCGACATTACCATTCCGTATGACGAGAACCTCGTGAAAGCCGAAACAGACAAGCAAACAAAATATCTGGACCTGGCTCACGAGGTGACCGACATGTTTGGTGGTCTGCCGACCGAAATTATTCCTGTAGTCGTCTCTGCAAACGGGCTAATCCTAGTCAGCCTCCCGGGTCATCTGAGGCGACTGGGACTACGTGGCGGACCGCTCCGGGCTCAAATGCAGAAGGCGGTGCTCCTCGATACCGCCCGCATCGTCCGCCGGTTTCTTTCCCTTTTCCCCCTAACCCTCGGCCGTTTGGTCTTCCCTGCCGAGGGCCTCCATCTGGTTGGGCTTTTAATTATTTATGTATTTTTATATTTATTTTATGTTTTCATTTTCATTTATAATTATATATTTATAGAACCCAACCAGATGAGAAAACTATATAGATACCCCATAATAATAACGTTATATATTGTGTGAAATGGTATATTATGTTATATATTATGTGAACTTATGTATTTAGGTAGTGAAAGATACTTTCAATTTTAAATATACTTTTATTAAATATCTTTACAAATGGGGAATATTAAAACTTCCGACAAAATCAAATATGTACGACAGTTAAGAGCGCATATTCAAATATGTCCAAGTCGAAGTCTACGCGATCGCTTTGGAACGGCATAATATTGATGCACACTACAATGTTATCTCTGTGTGCGTATCAGGGCGAGCGTGAGGCTATAATAGTTGCCTAACGACGACTACGAATAATTTTGATCTTTGATTATATACCTGTCTTTGATACTATTGGAACTAAAATAATAAAAAAATAATATCCATATAATGGCTTATATAGTGTATAGAAATCGGAGGCTAATATGTGGAAATTGTTTTATTCTTTTAGTAAATTGAAGTCGGCTTTACATTTTCACCCTATTGAGTATATTATAATATATATATATGTTCTAATTGAAAAATATGTATTGTATAAAATATATATCATTTGATAAACTTTTGTTCTGTTTCATAATGTAAACATAATTCATCAAACTAACAATTTCATTAGTGTCGGTGGGGATTAGTGTTGCCAGGTCTAGCAAGTAAAATTTCGGGACGGAAGGTAAAAATAATCGGGAATTTGGTTTTCACATCCGGACAACTACAATGACTACAAAATATAGGTTTCTTTGTAGCCTTTTTTGTGCTTTATTGAGAGCCGTGGTAGCTCAGATGGTCAATGCTCACTGTAAATATCACAGTATGTGAGTAATGCGAGAAATTGTGACTGTAACTTTACTTTACTTTTGTGCTTTATAATTATTATTCGGGTCTGATCTCATAAACGAATAAATTTTCATCCAAACATCGTAAAAACTGAACTTTTTTCATTTTAGACTAATCAAAACATTTTTGAACTATTTGTTTTTTTGCAGTCCCTGAATTTTTCAAATCACTCATTTTAATATAATTCTGTTTAAAACTTTTGTGGTTTTTTTTTCGACTGGTGAGACAATGTCGTAGTAAAAATATTTTAATGTGGTAGTAGCTAACAGATGTAATCATTTTTGCTGTCAAAATTATGGATTAAAGTATAGAATAAGAAGGTTAGTGAAAATCGGGACATTTGGCGTCCCGATCAAGGGTGAATCGGGGCGTGTCACTAGACCCTTGAAAATCGGGACGTCCAGCGCAAATCGGGACACCTGGCAACACTAGCGGGGATCGAGCCCGGATTGCTCGCGTTTACGGCGAGCACTACGCCCTTGAGCTACTCGACTCAAGCACGGCTCATATGTTTCATATCTGGGGGCACGGTAGTGCCCCCGCCATGTCGAGCAAAACAGCGGCACGGCCGTATCATCATTGCGAGACTTGGTTATTTTACAAGTTATGTTTTTGATGGCATGTCTTTGTTTAATCATAACGTTATTTCCACACTAGGAATTCTTCCTAAAGTACACATCGTGGGGGCAGTTTAAATACATTAATTTCACAAGGACAAACATCCAGACCTGGAACAATTATTTATAGGTAATACAAATTTTTGTTCCATGTGGGATTCGAACCAGTGGCGCTCAGCGCTACAACGCATTACCAAGTGACTCCGCCATGGAGCCAAAGGTGAAAGCCGATTTTGTATTTTTACTTGATCCGAATTGCTTACGTTCATTACTCATTTCTAAAAAAAAATATGTATGAAATGAAAATTTGCCACCATTACATCATTTAATATTTCAATATTAGAATCATAAACATATTTCAAAATTACTTACTACCAAAAATATCGCTTATAAAAGTCTCAATCGTTTAAAATGTTCGATGGTGGTATAGGTAGCTAGTTATAGTATAGTGTAGTATAGCCCTATCGGTGTATCAACGCGATCGCGCGGTGTCGGTGAGAAAAAGTAATACGTCCTATCGTTGGGATTACCCGGAGCGTACTGAATCGAACGGCGTCTGCGCATGATGTTTTATAGTATTTTTAAAATAATTATATAAAATAATTGACAAAATAAAACAAGCTAAATTTTTTTTTGGATATTTAACATTACATGTATTTTGATAAAATAATTAAAATAGATATTTTTATAACCAAATACATGGAAAAAATTACATTGAAGTAGACAGTTTTGGTGATTTTATAATATTATTTTATAATATGAAATCGAAATATTTTCGTAATTTAGATTTTGCTATACACTAAAAGACTATATATTCCATTATAATAACGCTTAAAATAAAGTATTTTAGGTTATAATAATGGTTGTATTCAACCTGAAAGATAACTCTGATGCATATTTTCGTAAAACGCTGTGAAGGGATTGTCTTCGCCCTAAAAAACCGTCATTAAAAACTATGATTTTGCATTGCTAGGTACTAAATAAAGACTTCATCTTTCTAAAACCCTAATTTTCAGCAAATAATCTTCTCACGTCGTTACGATATCGCCTTTGGAAAAACCATAAAACATGTAGTTTTCGACGCGAAACGCATATGCCCTCTTAATGGTAATCTTAAATAATTAGCCACTATACCACCCCAACTAAAACGACAGCAGAACGCTTCCGCGTTTGGTCTGGTGAGTGCAGTTGGCCGGAGGCCCAAATCCCCCTCCCCCATCAACATGGTAGCGGAATTAAATGATGATAGACTACCCCAGGAGGGTACCAGCACCTCTGGAGAATCCCTCGCTGAGCATCCACGACCATGTTTCTCAACTTCTGAGCGTGGGTGCTCAGGCTGCCCCGCGTATTCTGGGGGGGGGGGGAAATTCCGCTCAAGGCTACAACTACTCGGAGCAAACGGAGCAACAAGACCAAGGCGACCCCTGCCACGCTATTCATGAATTTCTGCAATCAGGGGACTTAACTCTAACCTAAGCTCCGTCCACTACCATCTCGAGAGAGCGAGGCCGGCTGCACTTTCTGACCGAATCGCAGGTGTCCTTTCCGGCTGACGTCTCGTATCTCTCCTACCTGGGGTACAAACTGGAACACTCCTTAGTGCCTCGGGCTGGAGTTTGCGTTTACGTCACAGAGGACATCTGTTCTCGACACCGCGGCAGTCTAGAAGGTTTTGACCTGTCCATCCTTTGGCTACGCGTTGACAGCGACAAACATTTACGGGTCTACGGTCTACGGGTGCCTCTATAGGTCCCTTATCGGTAATGCCGAAACAGACCGACTCTTCGACCACCCAAATTGCTACAGATGCGTTGCAACAGCAGATCCCCTCCGCAGAGATCGTGATCCTCGGCGACTTTAACGTCCATCACGCCGAATGGCTTGGTTCACGTTTAACCGATCATGCGGGGAGATCTGTTCATGATTTTGCCTTGGCATATGGTCTGACACAACTAGTTACTTCGCCTACGCGGATTCCAGATATGGAAGATCATGCACCTTACCTGTTGGACCTTCTGCTGACCTCTCATCCGGACGGATATCAGATTTCCGTCGACGCCCCTTTAGGCTCCTCGGACCATTGTCTTGTCCGGAGTGTGGTGCCACTCACGCTGAAATCGCAGTTGCATTCTGCAGGCTGCCGCCGTGTTTGGCACTATAGGTCAGCCGATTGGGATAGGATGCGATCTTTATTTGCATCCTACCCTTGGGGGCGGGTTTGCTTTTCGCCAGATGATCCCAACGTTGTTGCGGATTCTGTCGCTGTTGTGGCCCTTCAAGGTATGGAACTATTTATTCCTTCATCAGTGGTGCCCATCGGAGTCAAATCTCAGCCATGGTTTGGTACCTCCTGTAAAATAGCATCATGCTATAAGCAGGAGTGCTACCAAGCCTGGGCTGACGCATCTAGGTCCCGGGATGTAAACACCAGTGCTCTAATAAAGAAGTGTAATTCCGCCTACAGGTCCTTCAAAAGAGTCGTTGCCAAGGCAAAGTTAGAGCACATAGGCAGAGTTGACGAGAAACTAGTTCGTCTTCGTTCTGGAACCCGTGCTTGCTGGGCTGAGCTGGGCGTGCGTAATGGGCGGAGGCAGTAGAGTCAAAAGGGGAGGCATTGGCCGTTAGTCTGGACGTTGCGAAGGCCTTCGATCGGGTTTGGCACAAAGCGCTTCTTTCGAAGCTCCTTTCCTATGGGCTTCCTGAGAAATTATGCAATTGGATCACCAGATTTCTTATTGAGCTCAGTTGTAGACGTTGCAAGCTCTGATTACAAGCCTATTAATGCTGGTGTTCCACAAGGCTCGCTATCGCCAACGCTGTTTCTTCTGCATATCAACGATATGTTGCAAACCCGTAACATTCATTGCTATGCAGATAACAGCACTGGTGATTCTCCGTACACCGGCCGTGCCAATATTTCTCGAGAAAACGTCTCCGAGTACCGGGACAAACTTGTGTCTGAAGTCGAGTCTTTGTTGAACACAGTCTCGGATTGGGGGCGACTAAATATAGTCCAGTTTAACCCTCGGAAATTCTTGTGTCTTTGCACGTTAACCGCTAAAAAGAACCCCTTTATCGTATCTCCTCAGTTTCAAGGCACTCCCCTTGTTACCTCAGCCAGTATCGGAATCCTCGGCGTTGACATATCGAGTGACGTGCAGTTTCGTGGTCACTTGGAAGAGAAGGCCAAATTGGCTTCTAAAAGGCTTATCGTGCTCAGCAGAGCGGGACAGTATTTCATGCCGCCACACCGCCTGCAACTTTAAAAGGCGGAGGTTCGGCCGCACATGGAATACTGTACCCATCTCTGGGCCGGAGCTCCCCAGTACCAGCTACTTCCACTTGACCGCATCCAGCGCAAATCGGCTCGAATCGTTGACGACCGAGTGCTTTCCGATCGGCTCGATTCATTGGCGCTGCGAAGAGATGTTGCATCTCTTTGCGTATTTTATCGCATCTATCACGGGGATTGCTCTGAGGAATTGTTCGGATTAATCCCAGGCGCCAAAATTCGTGAATGCACTACGCGGCTTAAGTCCCGATACTATTAACACCATCTGCTTGTTGTGGAACTCCAAAGCCCAGCGACATTATAACATATATAGGAATGACGTCTTAGCAAAAGTTGTTTAGTCTGATGACCATTTCGTGTTGACTTACAAAAATGAAAGATCTGGAACGTCTCGAATCATCTCGCGTTTTTTCCCGTCCCCGGCTTTTTCACATCAGACGTTTCAGATCTTCGATTTTGACGACCCCGTTGTCGTCGGCATAAGCAACATCATTCGCGTACGAAGTCGCGGGCAGCAGCTAGTAACTCGAATATTTTAATTAACTTTATTTATGAAACGGAATATATTTCTACAAGACTCATTATTCTGTCCAGGAGTTCGTCTATCTGGCGGTCCAACACTGTAAGTTTCAGAAGGAGTTTTCTTCCGCGTACGACCTTTCTGTGGAATAGTTTACCACCGGCGATTTTTCCGGACCGATACGATCTGGGGACCTTCAAGAAAAGAGATTACTCATTTCTAAAGGGCCGGCAACGCACCTGCAATTCCCCTGGTGTTGCGGTTGATCATGGGGGCGGTAGTCACTTAACATCAAGTGCGCCGCATGCTCGTTTACCCCCTCTTCTATAAAAAAATTGCATGGCACGTCAAAGGTTTCCTGGGTCATGGCGGCCAACAAATTTTTCCCTACGTTTTGAAGAGATAAATCATTTTTATTTCTAATGAAATAATCCTTAAATACAACAATGAAGCCCTTCGGGCATTATTATTTTTGTATAAAGTGCAGTCAGTCTGTGCTTCCGTGCGGTGCGTCAGATTAGAGAGATGAGCCGCGAAGTAGCGAAATACTAGCCCTGGCTAGGGCAGTCAGCGACTGCCCGTTCCACGAACCACGTGCGCACAATCCAGACACCCAAGACAACACATAGTCGCAAGCGATTTTACCATATCTATATATATTATATAAAAAAAAAATAATATATAATATATAGCAGCAGCGAAATTTTCACGTGATGAAAATAGATATATCGTAATGTTTTGCATAATGTAGTACGATAAGGCTAAAATGGTATTACTGGAAGACAAAAACACAACGCACATGAATGTCCATTAATACAACACTAAAGTGTTGTAAAATATATCGACAACGATAAATATTGAATGTCGATATATTGCTATCGATAGTTTTTACCCAAGCCTAGCGAAAGCTACAGATCGCACTTTCATAAGTGTAGGATTATTTCATAACCCACTAATAGTTGAATACATCTACGTAATAAACAAATATATTGTAATTGATTGATATAACCAGCGTTTATTTACAAAATAATTTCAGATAATAATTGGGTGCACCAAAAGAGCCTTCTCGTGTTGCGATACCTATATTATATTATAAACAGGTACAACATGATACCTCTCGTACCTATGCCTATAGACGCTTACATAGGAGTCGACGTATACTTACTTTCAACATGAAAATTAACTACACATACCTACCGAGGTATGTATGTAAGTTTAAGTTACAATGAAGTATTGCAAACATATATGATATATACGTTTGCAATACTTCATGATGATATATATATATATATAACTTTAGTAATTCTACAGGTATTTAACAAAAGTTATGCAATATACAGTGAACAGTCATATAAATATTATATAATTGTTTAATTCATGGTTTTTACAAAGGTTTTTTTTAAATTACATTATGACTTAATTAAATATAGTTTTATAAGTAACTATAAAAGTGAAATAATGTTTAATTATTATAATTAAAGTACTTTTAGTAGATAGTTATATTATTCTAATGTAATATTATTTTAAAGTGACCAAGAAATTTTCTGTTTCATCGGTATTTAGAGTTTTAAACCAAGATAATAATAGTTCTTTTTTACATTGTATTTGTTAATCGAGTAGATTTGTAGAATTTTATTTATTTTATTGTAAAGCATAGGACCTAAGTAGCATTGAAAGTTAGTTATAAAATATGTTTTAAAATAGCAAGTATGACAGACCTTATCTTTCCGGCGATTGGTTGTTAATTTGTGATTATATGTAAGTTTTTTATTTTGGAATATAACAGTGTCTTTTATATACAATTGTCTAACTGTTAATGCGTCACATTCTGAATATAGTTTGTCTGTAGAATAGCTAAATGGTTCAAATGCCATTACTTTGAGTAATATATGCTGCGTTCTTTCTAATTTTATGAGATGAGTTTTACGGGCTCCACCCCATGAGGTAATACAGTAAGACAGGATAGACCGTTCCAATGATAAGTAAACAGTCTTCAGTAAAGAATAGTCTGTCACGTGTCTTAGTTTTTTGAATATATATACCAAGCTTCTTGTTTTCCCTGCTAACTGATTAATATGAGGGCACCATGTCAGATTTTCATCCAACACTACGCCTAAGTATTTTACTGTGTCATTTCTGTCTAAAGATGTGCAATTGCATTGAATTGAGCTTTTGTTTTTAAAGGGGTGTATTTTTATTTTAAATGAAGCATCATACAAACTCTGTCACCTGTGCCATCATTATGACACCACGCGTACCAGGTTTGCCAGCATGGCCTGACTAGTTACGTGATTATTCTGAAAACCTACACTTTTGAACTTAAAGTTACGAAGTGACAATTTTTAATTAATCTACAATAAAATATCAAATAACATAAGTTATTTATAATTAGTATTTATTTGCTGTTCAGAAAAAATTAATAAGCCAGCAGCCAGATTTTATATGATTCTAAGTTCTCATTCTCATTTTTGATCATTAAAATATTCAAACAAATATTTGTTTTATTTTTAAAACTATAATAAAGGGTTCCAGATTGAATTTTGGTAACGGCGGACATTCTCAACGGAGAATAGCCATCTGCGCAGGACAGGATAATATTGCCCAAGTGTACGCGAAAGCACAGGGCTACCCTACTCCCTTACAAGTGTACAGTTTGTACAGTAAGTGTACTCAATTACAAGTGTTAGGGAGTAGGGTAGTTAGTAGTATAGTCCGATGGAACGGTAATCAGAGACGACGCGAGAGAGATAAGGCGCAGGATCAACGGCTTTACGTGCTTCCGGAGGCACGGTGATGAAACCCCGCCAACGTCAATAAGTTAAAAATCAATATTCCGGGTTGCTACTGAGAATTTTGTGACAGAAAAACCCAATAAATGATTCTTGGCCCGACTCGGGTTTGGAACTCGGGTAGTGAAAAATTAGGCATTCAAACCGGTTTGGATGCCTAATTTTTCCCTACCTTTCAATGGCACACCACGGTTATCAATATTTTTTAAATATATTCTTATGTTTACGAGTATACGACAACAGCGGGCGTGCGTAAAGTTGTACACAGGTGCTCTCTACTGCGGACGACTGTTTGGTCGGCCCGCGCACTATTTAATCGCATATTATTTATTTGATATTTCTTTTTAAAATCATATATACTAATGATTTCTTAAATTTACGCGAACACTACTCATTGAATAAAACTAAATTTACGGATTTTATCGCGTTTATTTCATTATTTTTACTTATTTTTAATTCCCGACGTTTCGGGTGCTTTACAGCAACCATGGTCACGGGGAGGACTGAGATGTTTGACGTCCCAATGTCATTGTTAGCCCGGCTACCTTCAGTTTTTGAATATTAATTTTTGGTCCGATTTACGCAAAACGAACTCACAGTATCTTGAAGTCTTGCAGTGGTGTGCTTGGGGTTTAATTTTGTTAATTATAGGATCCCAAGCAGATGGCAGCACCCAAACCCATCTTCTCTATTGAAATTAGGATGTTTTTTAATTTCAATAGCCTCGCGTATCATCCTTGGTAGGAATCGGTGTTCTTTTGCGAGGACTTGTGGTTTATCAAATCTGATGTAATGGTGGGGACGATCTTGAACATGTTCACAGACTGCAGACTTCCCGGAGCGTCAGTGCTTCACGTCAGCTATATGTTCTTTCACGCGGGTTTTTATGGATCTTTTTGTTTGACCTATGTAAGAGAGTCCACAATCACAATCTAACTTGTACATTCCTGCATCTTGTAGAGGGATATTACACTTGACGGATGGTAAAAATTTACTAATCTTCTTCGGCGGCTTGTAGTATGTTTTAATGGAAGCTCGCTTCAAGATGTAGCCAGTCTTGTCTGTGATTCCTCTGACATATCTGACAGCAGGTACACGCTCGACTGTGGCCGGCTTCACTCGTTACTGTGACGTAGGCGCGGGACCCGAAGCTTGTTGTCTTGAAATACTTGCTTGACATGCTGAAGTTCGGCGGCCAGATGTTTTCTGTCACAGATCCCTCGTGCTCTCTGAAACAAAGATTTACCTACGGTAGCTAACTGTGAAGGATGATGGTTAGATTCACCATTTAAATATCGGTTGGTGTGGGTCTTTTTCCTATATACAGTGTGACCAATTGTGTTATTAGGATTTCGAGTGACTAAAACATCTAAGAAAGCTAAAGAATTATTTGCCTTTAACTCCATTGTGAATTGTGTTTTAGAGTTTATAGAGTTAAGATGGTTTAAAAATGCAGTTACTTTGTCAGATGGTAAAATTGTGAAAGTGTCGTCTACGTACTGCTTGTAGAATCTTGGATTTACAGTAGCAGTAAGAAGGGCTTTCTCCTCGAAGTCCTCCATGAATATGTCGGCGATTATGGGAGATACAGGTGAGCCCATCGCCACACCATCTACTTGCTTGTAGAACTCTTCCTTCCACAATAGATAGCCAGATGTGAGGCAGTGTTTGAGTACTACTGCATATTTAGCAGGCATGTTATTATCTTCAAGCTTCCTAGTTACAATTGATATTCAGTCTTCAATAGGTAGGCATGTAAATAGTGACTGAACATCAAAACTGACCATAGTTTCATTGTCAGCGAGATGTAGGTCTTTTATCTCACTAACAAAATGGTATGAATCATTTGTGTGTGCTCTGGTATGTCCTCTCAGTGGTGACAGTACTTTTGCTAAGTATTGTGCCAGCTTATAAGTTGGTGAATCGATCTGGCTCACTATGGGACGTAGTGGAGCGTTTGGTTTGTGTATCTTCGGTAACCCATACAACCTCGGTGGTTTGGTACATGATGGTATTAGCGAATTCACGTCGAGATTTAATTTTTCGGAGTATTTCTTTATTAAATCGCTAGTTGCTTTAAGCGTGTTAGTTGTGGGGTCTGTTTGTACAAACACCCGCTACTCCGCATCACCCTGTGGGTGTCGTTAAAAGAGTCACAGCGTAACAATGACTTTTCGTTTTCCTAATAATTACTAAAAATAAAAAAAGTGCTGTTGCCAACTATGGCAAAATTCCCCTATAAGGCAATTCATACGGATGTCTATGTTCAGCAGTGGATATTAATAGGTTGTAACGAAAAGGTAACCGGATGACAACGCCAACAATCCATCACTCATTTTGTCGCTTGCCTATCGTAAAAATCGACTATGAGAAATGCCTGAAAAATCCAATGGTTTTTTTTATATATAGTTGTATCACCTGGCTTATAAAGATGGCTTTTGAAGTTTATGCTAGACGTAAATTACCTAGAATAGTGACGGGCAGCAGTGTCTAAGGTACTTTACGCTCTACTTTTATGCGATACTTCTGATACTGCGATTATCAGTTCGTTTTGAAAAAAAATCTATATCGGTATTGACTCTCAAGCAATATTAATATAGGATATGTATATTTATCACTGTAATTTTTTTATATATTGAGTTCTGAAGTGAAGTTATGGTATGATAGAACGCACAATACGTTTTCAAAAAATAAGGAATAAGATAATTTTCAACGCATTTATGGCCTTTTATTTATGAAGATGTTGCAGATCGTTAGACGAATAGCCAAAACAAAAATAGAATACCTCTCGAGGCTTTCACAAAATCCAAGCAATTCGTTTTCTAAATTTTCTGTGTAACTGTGTGATTAATTTTCCGATGCAATATCATGGCACGTAAAATATTTGACTTACACTTGTTTAATGATCTCTTAAATTTAGTTTTGCGTAAATCGGACCAAAAATTAATATTCAAAAACAAAAGGTAGCCGGACTAACTGTGACATTGGGACGTCAAACATCTCAGTCCCCCCGTGACCATGGGTGTTGTAAAACACCCGAAACGTCGGGATAATAAAAAGGGTTAAAGTAGTAATTAAACGCGAAATCCGTAAATAATAGTGTTACACTTGTTCTTTACATTTCCGAACGACGTTGGATATCGAAACCAACACTTATATGTAGGCGGCCCTGTTTGATTCCAATGGCTATTGGCAGAAGTTTAGTATCATATTTTGCGTAGGTAGATATGTGAAATAATGAGCCGCTGTGAAAAATCATGGAAAAATCTAGCTCCTTTTTGAATCAAAATTACGGAACTTTTCTTTGTCTTAAAATAGACTCTTATAATAAACTCTATTTAAACTATAATAGAAGGATCCATTTCGTTTAATATTTTTTGTAATAATGTTTTTATTATACAAAATAGCGATACCCCAGAGTTGACTTGTTGAGTTGAATTGTTTACGTATAAAATCATCAAAATATTTGAAAGAAATTATATTAACAAGCATTTGAACCCGCCTTACGAAATTTCTTTGATTTCACTGATCGCCTCAGGGACTACTTAGAAATACGCTTTGATTTAATCTTTTACATATTTTGTTTTATCTTCTTACATAATATGTTGTTGGATTTTACTTTCAAATCTTCATATTACGAAAAAACTTTGATGTTATGTTTTTCACCCCCGAGCTTACTTTCATGTAGCAACTCCACTTTGGAATAGCGTTATACTTTTAATTACTGTAAAGATGATAGTAGTGTCGAAGTCATCGCAAAGTCATTTATTTACTAGACAGTAGTAGTTAAAAGGGCTGTATGACCTGACCAGGTAATACAGCCCTTTTTAACAATTATAAACTCAGTGCTTGATTGCTATCACATCTGATGGTGGTGATGAAATTGTGACGCAGCCGAATTTAGTTAAGTGCACCGAATGTGGTTTTTCCTTAAGAGCTTGTCACGGTTTGTACTACCTTCTAAATCATTTCTGTTTTGATTTCCGATCTAGAAAAGAAAGAGCTGATGGAAAACGGCTTTGAAATTATTGGTGACATTTTTTACATCATCTACGAATCAGTTTATCAAAGTGGCAATGGGTTGGCCATGTAGGTTGAAGAATGACGATATGATATCAAGATGAGGCCAATGATAACCGATAAGAATGAAAGGTGCTCGAGCGGCAGGCTCGTACCTGTAAGGGAAGCTTAGAGTGACTTGTGATCAACTGTTATTATGATGATGATGATGATGTTGAAGTGCTCCTAGGCAGTATTATTTTTCATATTCCCCATAATAGCGTTACAAAGTTTGTTGGTTTAACTAAAATGTAAATATGATCTTTTCTCACTTTTATATCTCATATAAAGTAAACTCTGTCCACGTCTTATTGCCTTTTGTTTTTCTACCACAATTCCAATCTCACTTGCACGTAGTTGGTGACTGATGAAAGATCCTTTAGTAATTACATAAATCGGAAAATCAATTAGATCATTTAGTAAATAAAAAAGTAAACAAAAAAGCCATCGACTTCCTGCATCTCTTACCAGGTCATCACTCCACCTAGTTAGGGACCTCGCTTCGCTTACCGATAGGAGGCTGCTACTTATACGACGACCACATAGTTCGATGAACGACGGTTGTCGTTCCTCGAACTATGAGGTCGTCCTATTACAACTGTTTAAGTCTATCTTGAGAGGAACTCCGATCATGGCCCTCCCCACAGCTCGCTTAGCGCCCTTAAGCCTTCTCATCCGACCAGTAGTGAAACATCAAGTCTTAATTCCATATGTGTCATCACTACCAACATACACTCTTTGTAATATATTCTTCATGCAAAGTTTTGAAGAATTTATTTTTAAGAATGTTTTACATGGTAAAACCTTGTGGCTTGTGGTGTAAAAAAATCGTATTTTTGACTGAAGAAGACCCACGTGCTCACTAAATAATAGCGTAAATTGGAAACGTAATATTAATGTAGACTGGATACCCTTTTTACTGGCCATGAGGCATTACATCTTAGTCCATAGACATGACAAGGAATATAGAGTGAATTTAACTATAATTTCGGGGATGGATGAACTATCTGTATACATAATAAGGTTTATGAGGAACCCTCAGGGCGTAAGTTCCACTCGAATTCTTGACCGCTTTAAAAAAAACGCTCTTCTGGAAAATTTAGGCAAGCTTTTTAAGTAGTGTTGATGGCAAATTTTGATAAATTTCTATGTAAAGTAAAATAAAAATACTTTTTTTTAAAAGAATATTAACAATGCTATAAACATTACTAATATTCCCCTTAACCACTCGTGGTAAGTTAAATTTATTTGTGTTACGAGTGTTTCACGCCAGTAGTCGAATGGCGGATTCGAACCCACGACCTTTTTGAGTTTTTGAGAATAAAAAATAAATACTGCAAACATTTGATTTAGTTCAGGGCAGTTACCGTATGTAATATGACAAAATCACTTTGTAGGTTCGCCGCTACTTCGCTCCGTTATTAGTTTGCGGTGATAGTTTCACTTGAATCATACTACTTCATAAAAGTTTGATCTAAATATAAAAGAGGACGCGTCAAAACGGTCCAACGTACCAACAGAAATGGGTGTGTATATGGTTTGTACATTCTTAAAGGGCATGTTGAGTGCTTCATTTATTTCTATAGATACCAAGGTCTGCCTGATTGCAGAAGTGCGTTATGCGTATATTTTAATATAAATTATTTTAATATAATTATATCAAAAATAATATTAAATTATTGAATTATTATTGAATAAAAAGGTTTAAAAATAATAGTCATTTAATAATAATAAAAACTGAACTAAACTTACTGATCGAGATGGGTCAAGTAGGAAGGGATTGTATTCCACATGACTATCGTACATGTTTGGCTGGCAGACAGACTTTGGGAAGCTGTGCCCACGTTATTTCGGTTGTGTGGTACCTACATGGGTTTTGGAAGGCATAATCCTTTTAATCCACCAGCACTTCATCTTGATAAAATTAATATTGTTGATGAATTACAGGTCCAGTCTACTGCAGATTAAGCTTCATCCATACCACACAGTCGCATTAATCTGACTATTACGCTGTATAATTAGGAATAGTGAGTATATGTCATCTCACGAGTAAAAACAATAAAAAGTAATAATTACAATTATTGATAGGAGTGTTGCATTGTAAAATGAGTTGTTATATAATATAATAAACGTTATAAAACTTTTTTAGTTTTAATAATTAAAAAACCCAATTCCTATTATTATAAAAAAGTGTATAGCCTTATTTCTAGGAGACAATAATTATATTTATAGTAATTTGAACCTTGTTGGTAAGTTGGACCACCTCTCATAGAAAAATACCCATCCTTCTATGACGGAACGAGGACTATTTAGATGTTAATTATTTTTAGGTTCTAAACACTGTCTTAACGGACGTATTAATCTTTATAATATTTTTAGACATCATATCTTAAAATTTCAGTTTTAGATTACGTAATATACTCGCGAGACATAAAACTCACATTAAATATTGTGTATAATAAAATACAAGCATGTTTTAGAAACCAAAAGATAATGTACAAAAGAGACTGATAAACAAGACCCTCACGCCCTAAATAACAAATATTCAGGGACTGAAGGCTGAAGGTGTTGGAACTACCGACGAGAAGTAAATGTTATAGTGTTTTGCTTATAATAAGACAGACATGAACGAGGGCTCCTTGCACTGAGTTTTGGGTGAAAGAAAGAATTTGTTTATCATATTTGTTTTAATTTAGGGGTAGTCTCATATAAGTTCAGAAAAAAATTCCACCAGAATTTTCGTTATACATACTTTATAAATTGTTCTTTAGACGTCATTCTTTACTATATTGAGCTTATGATATTACTTATTCCATTTTTATAGGTCAAAATATTAATTTAAGCCGACGATTTTAATGCTTTGCAAAACTCTTTTTATAAAGCGGTGTTTCCATGTTATTAACAATGTTCATTGTTTAGAACACATATATTTTATTGATTAAAACTACTTTTACGGATTTTATCGCGTTTTATTTATTTTATTTTTAATACCCGACGTTTCGGGTGCTTTCCCCGTGACCATGGGTGCTGGAAAGCACCCGAAACGTCGGGTATCAAAAATAAAATAAATAAAACGCGATAAAATCCGTAAAAGTGGTTTTAATCAATGTATAGTGTTCGCGTGAATATAAGAAATCATTACATAAATTTTATTTGGGTTTTGCCTAGGTTTGCCGTAGTAAAACAAGTACCCAATATAAAGCATTCCAAAGAGAATTGCAAATGTTCACACTACTACCTAAATTAAACAAAATTTTCTTTGAGTGTTTCTCTAAATGAAAACTATAATTATAATTCTCTAATGAAAACTATAATTATACTAGAGTTGTGGGTTGAAGTTCCATATATTAAAGACTAATGATAGTAAGGTCTATGATACAAAAGCATTATTATGGAAGGTCTCTTTGATGCTTAAACAATATGATAGTAGAGTTGTGTACAGAAGTCCTATATATTAAAGACGTATAATAGTAAGGTCTATGAAATAACGCATAATGTGGAAGGTCTCAAATATGTAAGCAATATATTAATAGAAATGGGACTTGAAAAGGATTATTGATCGTATTCTGTATGGCGTTTACACGCATTGACATACGGGACTTCGGTCAATGTTTATGCTTACGCACTACCAATGGGCCAAACCCTCTTTTACTGGTTCGCCTATTATTTTGCTGTGGACTACGGTCCAGTTCCCAACTTAACGTCTTCTGCAGGGGGGAGCGCATTAAATGGTTGGCGCTCACTTTAGCTCAATCTAGTATCGGATATTTTATATATATACATCTTGTGAGCCCTTCCCAAGCGGGAAGCTATAATTAATAATAAATTAATAATGTAAATCCGATACAAGTGGAATAGGGACGTTTTAACTATTCTTAATCTTCCTTGAGCCATGTCTTCGTGAACGGGGTTCACTTAGCTTATAAGGCACTACCAATGGCTTTCAATTGCTCTAGTGTTTTACCACGTAAGTATCATATTTTCAATTTTAATAAATTCAAATTCACTTTGTACTTGTGTGCACGCTTGTGCATCTGACGTAGTAGCTTCCATGTCTTTTGCTTTTATTGTTATGTACCTAAAATTTTACATTAAAACAACTAAGTTTAAAATCCATTATAAAAAAGGTTTCAGGTACAAATTTACGCTAACTTTGTACCTATGTCAGCAGTCACTGGAAGGTATGCAAACTTGGTGCCTATGCCTACCGTGTTGATGTCTGTGTGATGAGTTAACCCTGTGTTTATGTCAACAACCTCTGGGGGCCACTATGAGGTATGTAAATGCTCACAAGTGTGAATATGGTTTGCGTGTTGCGCCGGCTCACATGTATGGATTCGGTCTGCATGTAGAGAGGGATCACATGTATGAATACAGTCTGTGTGTTGGGCTACCTTTACGTACTGTAACGCTCCCCTCTATATAAAAATAAAAATGTATGATATTAAACATATATATATATATATATATATATATATATATATATATATATATATATATATATATATATATATATATATATATATGTGTGACCAGGATTAATAAAATATGCTTTGATCTTTCTAAATGTTTAATAATAGGCCGTTTGTAATATTTTGCGTGATCGTCTTAGTTAGGACCCTTATTTACGTTGTGTTTGTTTAGTAACTTAGTTCTTTTAGGTGTCTTTTGGAAGAATGAATATTCACTAGAGCAATTGAAAGCTGTTGGTAGTGCCTTATTAGCTAAGTGTACCCCGTTCACGAAGACAGGGCTCCAGAAAGGTTAAAAACATAAAACGTCCCTATTCCACTTGTATCAGGTTTACATTATTAATTTATTATTATTTTTCCCTTCCCGATCGGAAAAGGCTCAAAATATATTTATACAAAATACCCGATACAAGGGCTTCGCTCTCCTACATAGTGCGTAAGCACAAATATCGACCGAAGTCGCGCATGTCAATGCGTGTATACGCCAAACAGAATACGAACGAATCCAGCCACAGTGAATGTACGTCACACGGTTTAGGCAAATAGGCACACTGGCCGTAAACCCTCCGTGAGCGCCACCACCTGCCAGACCGCCGCTCCTGCAGACGTGATGTAAGTGTATGGCATAACCACCAATTGCATGATCAGCACGGCTACTAGCCGCAGAGCGTGTCATGAGTCTACCGCTCACCTCAAGGGAATGGGGTCCCACGTTGTGCGACTTTCGGCCGCAGCCTTGAGAGTCTCCTCAGATCCTCCCGCCAGCTACCACCCGCATGAGGTTGACACATGTGCTCCACCAACGGCAGATATAGCCAAAAGGCAGTTATAAGATAAGAGTAATAATTCGCCATCAGAAAGGGTTTGTGTCACTGACGTTGAGTAAATGCATTTTCGATCATGTTTGTCTCACCCACCAACAAGTTGCCTTCAATCATTCAAAGGTGGGAAAGTTACAGAGATATAATATTATGTTATTATATAAAACATCGTGGAGGACAGACAGTCTGCAGCCCCGTAATGAAGGGACCCGACATGGGCAAAGCTACTCAGGTGTGAATCAAACCAAGACGCAGAGAGCGCCATTGAGAATAGCGTCTCACCAAACAACCATCGCAAAGACGCAACGCTGCAGAACGCAACAAGCATCAATACGACTATCGTCGGGCTTACACCATCCCAAGGTCCCCCATAAATCCCAGCAGACATCACCACCTGCATACCTCCATCGACCAGAACCACAAGAGTGCGTCGAATCAGGCGCAGCACACCCGCAGATCCATCACAAGACGCAATACCGCAAGTAGCAGTAAGCATCAATGCAACTATCATACGGATGGCGCCCCCCTCACAACACACCCACATGACCCCTATCGATTTTGGTAACAAAGTTTGTATTGTTGTCAACTAAAAAATATCACAAACGTATCATAGTAGCACGTTACTAAGACGCCAATGAACAAAACTCCACGTATCATAGCGCTAGTGCACTAAGACATGAAGTTGAGTATGCCTGTTACACTTAAAAGTGCTACCAAACACACTCATCATCCCAATCCGAAAGATAGACAACGCATCGCAATGCGCTACGACGTCGCCCACAAACGGTATGGGTGTGCGATGTCCACGGGAAAGCCGTATTGCTACAAGAAACCCGCTTACCACCGGCACTTAGATGTTATTTGTTTACCTCCATCGACCAGAACCACAAGAATACGTCGAATCAGGCGCAGCACACCCGCAGATCCATCACAAGACGCAATACCACAAGTATCAGTAAGCATCAATGCAACTATCATACGGATAGCGCCCCCTCACAACATCAAACACATGACCCCTATCGATTTTGGTAACAAAGTTTTTATTGTTGTTATATAAAAAATATCACCAACGTATCATAGTAGCACGCTACTAAGACGCCAATGAACAAAACTCCACGTATCATAGCGCTAATGAACTAAGACATGAAGTGGAGTATGCCTGTTACACTTAAAAGTTAGTAGCACTTTTAAGACACACTCATCATCCCAATCCGAAAGATAGACGACGCATCGCTATGCGCTACGACGTCGCCCACAAATGGTATGGGTGTGCGATGTCCACGGGAAAGCCGTATTGCTAAAACAAACCCGCTTACCACCAGCACTAAGATGATATGTCTAAGACACATCGGTTAGCGAGTCCAAGTTTACCTCGGACCAATTGCTCGTGAAGCAGCACACACGCCACCATAATATTCCTTTTCAAGTCCCTAATAAGTACTAGGCATTTTGCTACAGTACTAGGAGCAGTCGGTCACCCGATACAATGCTTAAGCATCAAGGAGACCTTCAATATTAATGCTTTTGTATCATAGACCTTACTTTCATAAGTCATTCGTATATAGGGTTCGAACCCACAACCCTACTATTGTAATGCATATTCTTCATAGAGACCTTCTATAGTATTGCTTTTGTATCATAGACTTTACTTTCATAAGTCATTAATATATAGGGTTCGAACCCACGACCCTACTATTGTAATGCATATTCATCATAGAGACCTTCTATAGTGTTGCTTTTGTATCGTAGACCTTACTTTCATAAGTCATTAATATATAGGGTTCGAACCCACGACCCTACTATTGTAATGCATATTCATCATAGAGACCTTCTATAGTATTGCTTTTGTATCATAGACTTTACTTTCATAAGTCATTAATATATAGGGTTCGAACCCACGACCCTACTATTGTAATGCATATTCATCATAGAGACCTTCTATAGTATTGCTTTTGTATCATAGACCTTACTTTCATAAGTCATTAATATATAGGGTTCGAACCCACGACCCTACTATTGTAATGCATATTCATCGTAGAGACCTTCTGTAGTATCGCTTTTGTATCATTGAGTTTATTATCATAAGTCCCTAATATAAGACTAGTCATTGTGCTACAGTACTTCAGGCAGTCGGGCTCCCGACCATACCATACAACTGCAGGTATGTATCTCCGGCAGCTCCTCTATACAAGACATCTATACATGAACACCGTCCATAACTTAGGAAAATTTTCTTTTACTCGTATACGTGAACTCCTTCCACAACTTAGGAAATTTCTTTTATACATGAACTCCTTCCAAGACTTAGACAATTTTTAACAATTTTTCTAATTATCTTATAAATGTTATTTATTTTAATTTTTATAATATTTTCAACTTTTATTTATATATTTATGAATTATCTTATTTTAAATATTTTTTTCAAGCTTTTAAATAAATTTATTTATTATGAAAGACAATATTTTGCCTTTAATTTACTAAATTTATCGCGTATATTTAACTTTTTAAATACCCGACGTTTAGAACGCTTTACAGCACTCATGGTCACGGGCGGGACTGAGATGTTCAACGTCCATATGTCATAGTTAACCGCGGTTACCATAGATTAAAATTTAACTTTTGTTCCGATTTATACAGTATGAACTTATGGTATCTTGAAGTCATGCAGTTGTATGCTTGGGTTGAGATTTAATTTTATTTATTATTGGATCCCAAGCAGAGGGTAGCACCCAGCCATCTTCTCTATTGAAATTAGGATATTTTTTGATTTCAATAGCCTCGCGAATCATCCTTGGAAGGAATCAGTGTTCTTTACCAAAAATACACAAGCCCAATGCTCCATTACGTCCCATAATGAGCCAAATCGATTCACCAACTTACAGATTGGCTCAACACTTAGCGAAAATACTCTCACCGCTCAGGGGACATACAAGAGCACACATAAAGGATTCCTACCATTTTGTCAGCGAGATTAAAGACCTACATCTGGCAGACAATGAAACTATGTTCAGTTTTGATGTGCAGTCATTGTTTACATGCTTACCTGTTGAAGATTGCATCTCAATTGTAACTAGAAGGCTGGAAGAAAACAACATGCCCGTAGAATATGCAGTTTTACTCAGACACTGCCTTACATCTGGCTACCTATTGTGGAAGGAGCAGTTCTACAAGCAAGTAGATGGTGTGACGATGGACTCACCTGTATCTCCCATTGTCGCCGACATATTCATTGAAGACTTTGAGGAGAAAGCCCTGCTTAGTTCTCCCATAAATCCAAGATTCTACAAGCGGTATATAGACGACACTTTCACAATTCTATCTTTAGATACAGTAACTGCATTTTTGACATTTTTAACACTGAGTTAGAGGCAAACAATTCCTTAGCTTTTCTAGATGTGTTAGTAATTCGGAATCCTGATAACACCTTGAGCCATACTGTGTATGAAAAAAAGACATGTATGGGATACAGACAGATATTTAAACGGTGATTCTCACCACCATCCTTCACAGTTAGCTACCGTGGGTAAATCTTTGTTTCAGAGAGCACGAGGGATCTGTGATAATAAACATCTGGCTGCTGAGCTCCACCATGTCAAGCAAGTTTTGCATGACAACAAGCTTCGAGTCCCGCGCCTACGTCACAGTGAACGAGTGAAGCCGGCCACAGTCGAGCGTGTACCTGCTGTACTGCCATATGTTAAAGGAGTCACTGACAAGATTGGCTATATCTTGAAGCGTGCTTCCATCAAAACATACTTCAAGCCGCAGAAGAAGATTGGTAAGTTTTTACCATCAGTCAAGTGTAATGTCCCTCTGAAAGATGCAAGAGTGTATAAGCTTGATTGTGAATATGGTCTCTCCTACATAGGACAAACTAAAATATCAATAAAAACTCGCGTTAAAGAACATATAGCTGATGTGAAGAATCGACGCTCTGGGAAGTCTGTAGTCTGTGAACACGTACAGGATTGCCCCCGTCACTATATCAGATTTGATAGACCGCAAATCCTCGCTAAAGAACACCGATTCCTTCCAAGGATGATTCGCGAGGCTATTGAAATCAAAAAACATCCTAATTTCAATAGAGAAGATGGCTGGGTGCTACCATCTGCTTGGGATCCAATAATAAATAAAATTAAATCCCAACCCAAGCATACAACTGCAAGACTTCAAGATACCATAAGTTCATACTGTATAGATCGGAACAAAAGTTAAATTTTAATCTATGGTAACCGCGGTTAACTATGACATATGGACGTTGAACATCTCAGTCCCGCCCGTGACCATGAGTGCTATAAAGCGTTCGAAACGTCGGGTATTTAAAAAGTTAAATATACGCGATAAATTCCGTAAAAACTAGTATTATTTCAATGTGTAGTGTTCGCGTAAATGTAAGAAATCATTATTTAATTTACTATGTAATTGGTCTAATGTCTGATATATATTTATATTAACTTTATGTTTATTAATGTAATTTCATTGCTTAATATATATATTTTAAGACTATTTTTGATGCCTCTTTATATTGAATTTAATTATTAATAATAATATTGGGCCGTCACAGTACGAATACGGCCCACATCAGTGATCACATGTTACAGACAGTCCTAGTGCGAATAACGACTGCGCGGAGACAGCTCGCTGCCGCAGGTGCGCCTAGACTGCTCTCTGGCTCTGGTGCAAGAGGAACGCGACGGCTCGCTGTTGCGAGTGGAGCGCGAACGCTCGATGGTATGAGTGAAGCGTGACGGCTTGCTGGTGCAAGTGCAGGACGACTGCTGGCTGGCGTGAACGCAGCGTTAGTGCGGCGCGCCTTGTGATTTCAGTATATAGGATCGGTGCTGTGTGCGCAGTGTTCCTCAAAGAAGATTGTTATATCTGTGACGTGTATTATGCTTGCAGCAGGCAGCGCTATATACTAAAATCTGATTTAGACGATGTTTTCAATTTTGTAAAAGCAGAAAGGGCCGAGACGGGAGCGTTACAATGGTTTAATATAACATAACGTAAGCCTCCAAACGAGGACGTCAGAATTTTCAGGAGAGGCTGTGTTAGTGTCGAGGGTAAAGAAATAAAAGAAAATACTAAGAAATGAGGGTCGAACTGTAATCTCCCACTAGTTCTAGCAGTATAAATTATCGAGCAGGTGACTAAGAGGGATCAGTTGGTAATTCTACTGGTCTCACTGTCGTTATTATGTCCGTTGCGGTAAAACATTACCTCCACACTAAGATTCTATCTAAGACTCGTGGTTCTGTTCGTTGCAGTAGCACTTCCAGTGTAATCAAGGAAGTTCATGTTGCTAAGATACTGACCTGGGTTTTATTGAGATGGTAGTGTTGCTGTTGGTTTTCATACTTTGGTGTTATCATGTAATTTTGTCCTTGACGTTACACCAGTGTGAGATTATGACAGGGACATGCTACGGTTGGTCGAACTGTATTTGCTTGATACTAAATGTGAAGTGGAGTACGTTGTCTTATTCCTGATAATGATTAATTGCGTGAGCAAGAGAGCAAATTGAACATCCGCACTCACACCTTCATTATTTTTAACAATTAAACTGTAAAATAATTTCTAAAAAGTTTGTTATCGCGTAGTATGCTTTTATTTTGAATTATTTTGAACTTATTCTCTAAAAAAATATTATTATACTGTTTTATCAGACCTTAAAGTCTGTATACGAACGCTAGTAAGAAGTAGACAGAATTAGTTGAAGTATACAGTTTATGGTCAAATTTTCTAATATAACTCAAGAAACATTTACAGACATGCAACTCCTTGTCTGTTTTATTTTGAAGCTGTAATATTTTTGCTGCAATAAAAGAAATATTACGTAAACTCTTTAAACTTGCATGTGGTGCATTTTTGTTACACTATTCTTCATTACACAGCTGAATTAAAAATAAATAATTGTACATAAGTGTACACGTTTAATTAAATGTACACCATGAGAATAAAAAGGGACTGGCATTAAAGTTCTTACTTTCTAATGAACTGCCTTAACATCACTATTAAACGTAGATAAGTAAGGGAAATTCTAAAAATAAAATATTAACATTTTAATTATAAATTTTTATTATAAAAATAAAATATTATTAAAAGATTGAGTAATTCTTAAAAAATGAAAGATATTGTTATTGAATAATAATAATATAAACAAACATTGTATAAGTAAATACTGAATAAAATAAAAATAGTACTTATATAAATTGAATTATCGAATGAACAGACAAAGTTATTTCAAAACAAAATAAATTAATAATGGCCATAATATATTAAACTGTTTTTAATTAAATCAACATTTTTTTACAATTTCATTGAATTTATGACATGATATTCCCGGTAATTGGATGCTGTGGCCCATAGACGTCCACAACTATCATCAATTAAGAATTAAAATAAGTTGTCACCCTTGAGAACTAAGATGGATTGCCTCGTATCCAGTAAAAATGTCTCTGGTTATACTTTCAAAGGAACCCTTTCTTTAATACTTTTAAAACTAAATGCTGCTGTGTTTCGTATGGTGAGTGTAAAGATATAAACTTTATGCGTTATTTTTCTTAAGCATCCACTGAATTTCATCCGCAAGCTTATATTTCTGAGCATAAATTAATAAATTTCGGTAAATCTTTTTGTAAATGTAGATGAATATAAATAAAGGTAAATATACATACATGATACGTATAACAAAGTGTAACAATTAGTACAAAATACGGAAACCACCAGAGAGTTCATGTCCAGCAATAGACTGATAAAATAATAAAATAAAATACAACATATTATCAGTTAGTTATAAAGCGAAAGCGAGCGATAATAATTCGCATAAATCAGATGGAATTATTCTCCTAAGCATCTGCATCCATCGACTAAGTGTATATTTCATGAGGTCGAATCAAAAAATAACTTTAAAGAATTTTTAGGTGTAACAAGTATATGAAGTCATTTTTGAGAAATATTACAAAGTCGTTTCAAATTTATATATTCGAAAATGGCTCAAGCGTTATAGGATAGATATTTGAATGCCGTGATCGTGTGCAGAAACTGAAATTTTATTCGATTTTCTCTAATACGCTTGGAATGTTCGTCACTTGTTACAGTTACTTCTGTTATGTTATAACTAAAAATTATTATGTGTATCAAGATAATAAGGGCTAAAGTGATATTCACTCGACTATCGAGTATTCCATACTACCAAATTTCGTTTTCAAATAACATTTTAACAAAGAATTAATCATACAATTCAATAATGATAGACTAGTTTCTGATATGTTTGTGCTCTTAGCCTTTTAGAATTTACAGGAAAATCGCTCACAGGGATCGCGGTCTGATAGGCCGCGAGCTAAAAACGTGGGTACATATTATTTGATTTTGTGCGACGCTACGAATGTATCGTTGAACAAAAAAGAACAATCTTGTGTATTTACTTGTGAACACGTCTTGATATTGTTATGTAACCCGCCGTCGGAACTAGTGCGGCGGGCCCGTGCCGTGCTCCTATATATAAAAAAGTACTCTGTGCCGTGCTCTGACGGCTAACTAATTTCGTTCGATGTTCTGAGCGGTGAGAACCGCTCAGGGATGCGTGTGTACGGTGTGGAGGGGTGCGTGGTGTCGTGTATAAATTCATTAGTTGTATACAAAGTGACCGAGCGTCTGCCAACTGTTAATATCTATGAAGGAACCTAGACTTATTAATTTGATTTTGAATGGTCCCTGTAATCTTTGTTATTGCTTAGCGAAGTGCCGATTCTGTCGATTTACCTACGCTGTAGGTGTGTTGTTTGTCGTGTAGCGGTAAGTTTATTAGCGCCGATCCCCTTAGTGCCTTTTCACAGATCCCCTCCATCGTCTTTAGGAAAAAGGATGTGAGGCTAATAATCACTTCCTTCCATCCCCTACGAATATATTTAAGAGCCGGACATGCTCTCATTATGGCAACAAGTCTATCAATTTTTCAGGTTATCAGGTTTTTATCACCCCAACTGTTCTTTACCCCACCACGGTTGCTTTAGAGAATTCTGTAGTACGAAGCAAATCCATCTATGGTCTGAGCATGAGACCTCTTTCGACACATGCTATCTTGTAATTAGTTTAGCTGCTCCTTCTGTTGCAAGTGTAAGATCGATTATTGTGCAACAACGTTTGTTTATGAAAGTTGGTTCGGAACCTGTGTTTGAAATGGTTAGGTTTGTGCTAAATAGATATTCAGCTAACAATTTACCTCGTTCGTTGGGTTTTTCCATTCACCTTACAGATGACTATCAAGATTCTGTCAATGAATTTCTACTCATAGCTGAAATAAAAATAAACCTGTGTTTAAAATATGCTTTCTTTAATATTTATAGTACGTATTCGCAAAAGCCTATTTATTTACTCATGTGAAATATGAACCCGGGACTGTCACAAATATTTTAATAGCTATGTCTGAAAATATAAAAGCCATCTTAATGTACGACAAACTGTTTTCAAAAGTCTCGTTAAAAGTATTAAATGTTGCGTCAACGATATTACGAACTACTCCATCAATTATAGAGAAACATCTCACAGTGCACTTATTTTTTATTACTTTTATCGGATTTGATACAAAAAAAATGTTGATAAATTGCTATGCCGATAGACACACAACATATTTAACTAAGGACCTTCTCTCTAGTTTACAGTTTTGTGTACACGGTTTTATTAGTAATTTTGTTAAAATTGACAATTATGATAAATCGTTGAATAAAACTAAATTTACGGATTTTATCGCGTTTATTTCACTACTTTTACTTATTTTTAATTCCCGACGTTTCGGGTGCTTTACAGCAACCATGGTCACGGGGGGGACTGAGATGTTTGACATCCCAATGTCATAGTTAGTTCGGCTACCTTCAGTTTTTGAATATTAATTTTTGGTCCGATTTACGCAAAACGAGCTTATAGTATCATGAAGTCTTGCAGTGGTATGCTTAGGTTTGGGTTTAATTTTGTTAATTATAGGATCCCAAGCAGGTGGCAGCACCCATCCATCTTCTCTATTGAAATTTGGATGTTTTTTAATTTCAATAACCTCGCGTATCATCCTTGGTAGGAATCGGTGTTCTTTTGCGAGAATTTGTGGTTTATCAAAACGAATGTAATGGTGGGGACGATCTTGAACATGTTCGCAGACTGCAGACTTCCCGGAGCTTCGGTGCTTCACGTCAGCTATATGTTCTTTCACGCGGGTTTTTATGGATCTTTTTGTTTGACCTATGTAAGAGAGACCATATTCACAATCTAACTTGTACACTCCTGCATCTTATAGAGGGATATTACACTTGACGGATGGTAAAAATTGACTAATCTTCTTCGGCGGCTTGTAGTATGTTTTAATAGAAGCACGCTTCAAGATGTAGCCAACCTTGTCTGTGACTCCTCTGACATATGGTAGCGCAGCAGGTACACGCTCGACTGTGGCCGGCTTCACTCGGTCACTGTGACGTAGGCGCGGGACCCGAAGCTTGTTGTCTTGCAATACTTGCTTGACGTGCTGAAGTTCGGCGGCCAGATGTTTTCTGTCACAGATCCCTCGTGCTCTCTGAAACAAAGATTTACCCACGGTAGCTAACTGTGAAGGATGATGGTGAGATTCACCATTTAAATATCGGTTGGTATGGGTCTTTTTTCTATACACAGTGTGACCAATTGTGTTATTAGGATTTCGAATGACTAAAACATCTAAGAAAGCTAAAGAATTATTTGCCTCTAACTCCATTGTGAATTGTATTTTAGAGTTTATAGAGTTAAGGTGGTTTAAAAATGCAGTTACTTTGTCAGATGGTAAAATTGTGAAAGTGTCGTCTACGTACCGCTTGTAGAATCTTGGATTTACAGGAGCAGTAAGAAGGGCTTTCTCTTCGAAGTCCTCCATGAATATGTCAGCGACTATGGGAGATACAGGTGAGCCCATCGCCACACCATCTACTTGCTTGTAGAACTCTTCCTTCCACAATAGATAGCCAGATGTGAGGTAGTGTTTGAGTAATACTGCATATTCAGCAGGCATGTTATTATATTCTAGCTTCCTAGTTACAATTGATATGCAGTCTTCAATAGGTAGGCATGTGAATTGTGACTGAACATCAAAACTGACCATAGTTTCATTGTCAGCGAGATGTAGGTCTTTTATCTCACTAACAAAATGGTATGAATCCTTTGTGTGTGCTCTGGTATGTCCTCTCAGTGGTGACAGTACTTTTGCCAAGTGTTGTGCCAGCTTATAAGTTGGTGAATCGATCTGGCTCACTATAGGACGTAGTGGAGCGTTTACAAAGATACACAAACCAAACGCTCCACTAGGTCCTATAGTGAGCCAGATCGATTCAGATATATATATATATATATATATATATATAGATTAAACTAGAAGAAATTTAAATAACGGAATCAAAGATAAACTAAAATAATTATTAATAGGACTAAGATAGAAAGCCCTATTCTCAATAAAGTGGACGGAGTTAAGGTTCGAGTGGAAATTCACGGATAGCGTGGCTTTTGTCGTATTACTCTGCTTCCCTGATCAGTTTGAGTGTTGAGCTGAATTTCACCGCCTTCACCACCAGAATACGCGGGGCAGCCTGAGCAGTGAGCAACCGCGCTCTGGAAGAGTAGCATAACTTGGACGAGAATGCTCAGCGAGGGATTCTAAATTATCACTTGGTATATTAAATAAGACATTACACCTCACTGGGGTAATGTCTTATTTAATTCTGAGAATATGTTAACGAAGGGGGGGGGGTAGCACTACGGCACTTACCGCGCCAAACGCAGTAATGTTTCATCTATTACCATACAAAGATGATAAGTTTTAAGATGGTTTACTACTAGAGGTGAAAAGCAGACGTGAACTTTTTAGCGTAGCACTACATTTTCCTTAACTACATATCATTCCCACTTAGGTATCTGCTTATTTTTTCTTTAATTTATTTCAATACATATGTGAAAAGCTTGAACAAAGTTTAATAAATAAAGAAAGCAAACGCACATTCAATTAAATGAGTGAAATATTTTACAGTTTAACGCAGTCGTGAGGAGCTTAGTGGTCATATTCTAGTTTATTAACAGTTTAAATTACGTAGGATGGCCAGATCCAATTTCCCCATAGGCACTACAGTTCCTAATTGTGTGCAATTAATTCAGTTTTGGCGTAAAGCAGAAATTAAAGAATGATAGCAAGAGTGGGCAAGTTTTTTCCTTCTTAAAAATCAATGAAAATGTTTTAATCAGTACGTAGAAGAGCGAAATGTAATTGAAAATTATGACTTTACTTTTTCAACTCGTAACCTTCAAAAAGGTTATACGGTTTCCTACACACATTATATAAAATACTACAAAATAAATAAAAAGCTCCTGTATTACGTTGGTATTCTGTGAGAGCTCGGTTCATCTCCGATCAAGCCGACTTATTTGTACGGCAACCTAATATAGCTGCAGCGTGGTTTTACACCATACACCTATTCATGATAATCTAAGCTTAACTTGACATTTTAGTGTCTCTTTCTTTAAAAAATTCAATACATTGATTCTCCTACATAACGACGAAAATGTTTAGCACGTACCAGAAAATAATATCTAGAACGTCAGCGCGCGGTTATTGCTGTTTTAACTTACCTTACCGCCGCTGACATACATGAATGTAGCCCCAATCTTAAATAACGCTGTGGGGTTAAGGAGAGGAGAGGTATATGTATTGTAGGGTAACTCCAAAGTGGATCGTAGATTTCCAAATAAAAGGAATTAATCAACGCAATAACAATATTTATTTAAATTAAACTAAATCAATGGCATAGTATAACAAAATATCACAAACTTTCTTGCCACTCCGGCGGCTCGTTCCTTAATGACTAGACAGCTAAGTGCTAAATGTTAATCCACAGACAATATTTGACATCACATTAACACAATTGAGTTGAAACGTAATCGATTATTTTCTCGGGTATAACAAGACTTTACCATAGACTCCTTAGTATTGATGGAGTGATGTAAACAACTACTTCAATGGACAAGTCTTGTTACAGTATTTTGTTCCTTTTATTATTAACGATTGTAATATTGCTTTTCTTCTACAACGAAAATCATTTTTAGGTATAATATGTTTCTCTATTTTAGGTATTAATCTATTAGTCTCCTTTTAATGCTACCTCCACACTAGGATTTTCTCATATACCGCGGGGAAGTTTACAAACCGCTGTTAGCGGTGTATAATTTGTAAAGTGGCACTGCCCTGTTGTGTCATTGCAGTTTTTTTTAAGTTTATTTAAAAATACAAAAACTAATATCTTCCCACCAAAATGAAACTAACAGAAGAAACTAAAAGAAAACCAAAGAGCTAAAAAGTGATTTTTAGAATTTTCAAATCAGTTTAAGAATTTAGTTACTTTAAGGTATTTATATTATTAAATCTATTAAAACTAGAGCAAAATGACGCTACTTTTTAAAAATCGAAACGTACATTGTTGGCGTAATTTAATTTATTAGGTTATAGTTAAAACTAATTTTGGGATTTATTTATAAATATTTTATCTATTTTAGAAAAATACATCAATCATATTATAAAATGGAAATTAACATCTAAAAGAAGGAAAATACTAAAAACCTCCGAAATAAAAAAATTAATTTCATAAGGAAAAACATTCAGAACATTTGTAGGCTAAACAAATACTTGTTCCGTGTGGGATTCGAGGCCGCGGCCCTTTGCGCTGCAATTCATTGCTAGGCTACCGAGCCAAAGAGCCATCCGTAGTAATCATACATAATAAATTAATTTGCGACGATAAAATTAACACTAATGGTTTACAGTTTAACAACATAAATGTGTTTGAAACTTTCTTGGTTTAAGGGTTGTGTTATGCTGTTCAGCGTAACAATGTTTCTTTTCACCGGAAACGTCATGAGTTCAGAGGTCTATTATTGTAATGTTTTATTATCAAGTTGAGCTATTTGTTTAGTATGTATATAACTTCTAATAAATTAATTTCATTATTGGTAAGGTCTATGTCCACCATGGAATAAATAAAAAGCAAATAAGGAAGAAGGAGTTTTACAACATTATTGGCAAAATACGTTTATTTGCTTTTTAAGTCGATAACAGCATATTTTTTCTTGTACGTTATTTTTTCTTTGCTTTTGATTAATCTTAATCAGATAAAGGCAAAATATACAAGTCTCTTCAATCAGTGACTATATGAACAAAACATATAATTAATATCCGTCAGGCGGACAGGCTACATGTTGAATGTTCGGTTACCGTTCCAATGAATACTCTGTACTAACGATGGTTGGTATAAATCTTGTACACGAAGTATTCCGCCAGAATATATTTAATTTTAATACGTAAACAGGGTGTTACTAATAATTAGCAATTATATGTATTCGGTATTATACAGCACGTTATACAATACTGCTCCCATCTTTGGATCAGGACATCCCAGTGCCAGCTCCTTTCGTTTAACCGCGTCCAGCAATCAGCGTCTTGAATCGTTGACGACCGAGTCCTCGCCGATCAGTTCGATACACATGGGCTGCGAAGAGATTTTGCACCTATTTGCATTTTCTATCGCATCTACCACGGGGAGTGCTCTCAGGATATTGTTCGTATTAATTCCAGTCACTAAATTTCACGAACGCACATAGCGATAAAACTCACGATACCATCCACAGCGTCTGGAAGCTTAGCGGCCCATCACTGTAAGTTTTACTTTGTGTTTTCTTACTCATACAACCCCTCCGTGGAATCTTTTACCACCGACGATTATTCGGGACTGATACGATTAAGGGACCTTAATGAAAAGAGTTTACTCCTTTCTAAAAGACCGGCAGCGCACCTGCGATTCCCCTGATGACGTAGTTATTCATGGGCAGCGCTAGTCACTTTCTATCAAGTGAGCCGCATGCTTGTTTGCCCCCGCTTCTTTAAAAAAAGTTAGATCCAATTAAAACTAAGCTTTAGTAGCTCGTTTGTCCTTAAATATAACTATAATTCATACTATTTTTCAAGAATTTGCCATTTTCATTCAACAAAATAGCCATAGAATATAAAATATTAACGAAATAAATAAAATAATATATAACAGTAGTAATTGTAAACAGCTTTTTGACCATTCGTATAAATGATTTAAAAACTTTTGGTAAATCTAAGCCAAGTACAAGCCTTAAGCGCTTATGTTATACGTAACTTTTTAATAGTATTTGAAATATACACAAGTTTTCACAAATAACTTTACTGCTTTTACTTCCAATTTTTCGATAATTTTATGTCAAACGTCAATAAAAAAGGTTGGAAAATCCGAAAGTGCACGACTCACATAATGCTCATATGATCATGGAAAAATGTAGAAGAAAGTTCTCAATCAACAATGGAAAATATTTATTTTTAATTTTATTACGATATTATTATTGAGATTCAAAATTTCTTTTATTATTGTTAAGTGAAACAACTTTTAACAGAATTATCTTAAAACGATCAGAAATCAACTTGAACCTGTTTTCGCCTCACTCAGAAGGATACTTATATTTATAATGGTTCATCACTTTATTGAGGTGAAATTTTCCGAGATAACACTCGCAATATTATCTTTTTTGTTATTAAAATTTCTTTAAATCTTAAAAACTGAAACCGTTTCTACTTAGAACATAAAATTAGTAACTACATATTTTATAAACAAAAACTCGTTTACGAAATGTTAAGAATGCTCATTACTCATTTTATCACGTAGATAAGCCGTGGTAATTAACACATTTTGACTTTCTAACCGCATGCTAACCCCCAATGCGCAAACTTTGTATTAGTGTTGCCCAAATGCAAGAACAAGACAGAGCCACGTCTTTTTGCTCAATACACTTGGTCTTGTTCTTGGTCTTGGTATTGCGCTCTCAGTCTTGTTCTTGGTCTTTTAATTTCTTGGTGATTCTAGAGATGTATTCACTGAGTGTAGACTTATATATTCTTTATAAAGTTCATTAAATTTTCGCAGGCTTTCTGTTTTAATTCCCCCAATCAAAAGTCTGAGTCTTATGCCTTGGGTCTAAAATTAAAGAGGTACAATAAATCCAGTTGCTCTTTTTATAATGTTTAAGCATTTTGTCTCGAGCTTCTTGAAAACCCAGAATGATCCTTTCATCCACTTCGGATCGATTAGGTTTCTCATCTAATTGTTTTACCATGGATTCAATTTAATCGAACAATAGATTGAATGATACAATGACTAGCGGTAATGTAACATATTTTTCTCCACCAAGTTTCGTTGATAGAAGTTTAAAGTTTATGAGAAACTTATGTATTTTTTCGAGTATTTGCCATTCACTATCTGTAATTTGAAAATCATTCAATTCGGTGACAGAAGTGCACAATATGTTAACGCCAGTTCTCACTTTTAAACCAAATCCAATCATATCATGTGTGGAATTCCATCTCGTTGGACAGTCGAGTATGGGGTTCAGATTTGATGGCACGCCAGCTGCTTCACAAGCAGACTGAGACTTCCTCTTCAATATCTCACTTCTTTTTATTTTACTGGAAATACTGCGTAATTTTGTTATAGCTGTACGTGAGTCAGCAATATTTGGCGCATATTCTTCATCTTCCTCAGTTTTGTCTTCATTATCTTCATACTGCTGTTCTTGTCCCTTATTGTCAGTTTCACTGTGTAATGCTAAGGTCTTTAATAAATCTTGTACACCAAGGTTTAAAATGTGAGCAAAGCACCGGAAATGTTGATTGAATCAAAGTGTGGCAGCTGTTTGTCCAATTCATACATAAATTTGGTATTTGCAATTGCGTTGTCGACCGTGATACCCTGTATTTTATCAATCACGTCATATTCCAATAAAGATTAGTGGAAAATCGTTGCAATATCTTCCCCAGTATGTCGACCGTGATACCCTGTATTTTATAAATGATGCCATATTCCAATAAACATTCGTGGAAAATCGTTGCAATATCTTCCCCAGTATGTCGACCGCGTGATTATATAAAATCAAGGACTACAGATAGATACTTCCATTCGTTGTCTATATAATGAATAGTAACTCGTAGTAACTCCTACCAGCAATTGACGTCCATCTATCAATGGTAAATGACATTTTAAATGAAAATTGTTGTAGTCGTTTCTTAAGATTAAATTGAAGCTCTTCAAACCGTTCTTTGACCTTCCTTCTAAGTGTGGACCTTTTAGGAAACACCATATTTAGGCAAATTGATCGAAAATATACCTGTGTAGCTTCATCATCGAAAAGTGAGAAGGGAAGAATTTTTTAACCACCTCACTTAGCTTTGATGTTGTCACTGCTATTTTCAGACTGAAATAACACAGTAAATCATGTGTCTTGATCACGATTATAAAACAAATGAAAATATGAGTGAATTATAAATACATATTTAACACTATAATCTATATATATATATATATATATATATATATATATATATATATATATATATATATATATATATATCTCAGGAACTATAAAACATACAAACTTGAAGTCTGTAAGGTAGGTTCCTTTTATGGCATAGAGATCAGTTAAGAAACGGTTTTGAGAAAATCTGTTCCTAAGGGAGTGAAATGGGAGTTGGAAGTTTGTATGAAAGTCCTACGTTTTTGAAGTTAGAGACACGAAAATCGGCATTAAAGTTATAAGTTTTCAATAATAAAATCCTGAATAAGCTGTTTTACGAAATCCTAACCCTAAGGGGGGTGAAATTGGGGTAAAATAGTTACATGCAAGTCCTATATATTTGAAATATAGATATGAAGATCGACATTTACTTTATTAGTTTTAAATAATAAATACTTGCATAGTTAAACTTTGCCTATATAGCCTCTTTATACTTAGGTAAGACTTTTGCAGCGAGAAAATTTCAAAATCTCATAGGAAATCAGATATTGTACGCGGACGAAGTCGCAGGCGGCCGCTAGTTTTTCTTACCTGTCCACTTTTTCCGGTGGTTATTAAAAAGCTTGTGATATCTCCACTTAATTTTGGTTTTTCAGGAAGAAATATTTGTGATTCCTTTTTGTGGAAAGATATTAGATGCTTCTTTAAGCCTGAAGTGTTTCTGTTTTTCATTTTTATTTCAACCTTTTTATGTTGGCATAATTTACACAAATCAATTTTGCATGAATTATGTCGAAAAACTCATCAAATTTATTTTTAGGTCTTTTAGATCTATAACTCCAACTCTCGCTACTCCGACTAGAACTATTCGACTCTTCGTCACTCATGTCAAATTGTAAACTTATCACTCCGAGAACAACAAGGATTAGAGTAAAAACAATTAATACATTAGACTCGAAGCAAAGCTCAATTGGGAATGACTGGAATTAAAATAAATACTACTATTTGTAAGTACACGCCGAAAGACCGACAAAGGAAAGTTCGGCATCCTTTGATAAAATTAATGATTCTTCAGAAGATTAATAAAGTAAATGCGTTGCCAGATAGGTATAGTGTCCTACGTAAAAATGAAATGTAAATATGTAAATAAAATTTTGTATAACATGTTCTTCTTGTGATTGAATTAATTTACGTTAATTAAATTAAATTTGCCTACGCTCGTTTGAAATTCAAAATTCAAATATGTTTTATTCAAGTAGGCATTAAAAGTACACTTTTGAACAGTCATACAATCACTGTTTTCCCCAATTTTTTCTTTTCCATGTCCAGGGGTTCTGATTCTACTGAGAAGAATCATGGAAGAAAGTAAGAAACTCAGTAGTTGCTCTGTTCAAAATATTTTTACAATAGTTCTATAATTATGTAAAGCGATAAGTCAAACATAAAATGTCAAATGTATATGTAGATACCAAATCGGTTTAGACATTTCTAGTTTATCCTGTGTAGTACGAGAGGTCAGTTCCAAGCATTTTTGTCTGACTTAAATTGAAAAGGTGAAAGATCTGACATTTCTTTTGGAATCTTATTATAAAAGCGTATATCGCTACCCAAGAACGCATTATATAATTTGTGTAACCGGAAAGCAGGTTTGTGATTTTATTTTTATTTCTACAAAATTGTGCAAATCACTATTATTTACATCAATTTGATGCAATCAATTTCTTTAAACGGTTCTCTAAGAGATACTCGGGCGCCTAAAAAGTACATAGATCTTGTTTTACGCTTTTTATTTAATATGCACACATTTTATATTATTCGATTAGCATTCTGTTTACACGTTTCTAATGTGTTAAAAGTGTCTACAATATTTATCAAATGGGTGACGACATATTCGAACACTTTGTGTCCAAAAACACACACCAAAAATCGAGATTTGCAGTGAACTTATTGAACATGTTTATCTATTAGGTAATAATAATAATAGTAAGTAATTATTATAAACCCATATAGTTAATATTATAATAATTACTTACTAGAATAAATTATTATGGTATCTACCTATCCTTACCATTATCTAATTACAATATTCCTTGCGAGATCAGCATAATGTATTCGTGTCCATACTGAGCACCCGGAAACTTATTTTATTCTTTGGAACATATCTTTGGAACTTCTCTGTGGCGGCATTAAACAGTGTCAAATGTAGTGCGTGCGGCGCGGCGGCGACGATTGAATCCGATATCAATAGAAGCCGCCGGCGCGTGTATCTTGACCTTGTACTTCCGAACAGCTGCAAAATTTCTTCGACAGGTCAGTATTCGACCATTGATGATGCCGACAACAAGACGCCGCGCACTATCAAAGTGCCGATGGTCAAAACTAGGGATGCACTGTTTTTTTCTTTTAATGGATATTTTCATCCGTTATGTATGTTTATGGTATTGATCGTAATGCGCATAAGTTTCCAATTTTTTTTTAATATATTTTTTGCGCCACATAGAGTCCCTAAGCGTATACCCGAACTCTTATACTCCCTGAAACGACACTCATTCTTAGTCTTGTTCTTGCTCAAATCTTGCACGGTTAGTCTTGGTCTTGGTCCTGCTAAAATTAGGCGGTCTTGTTCTTGGTCATGGTCTTGCAAAAATGCAAGAACAATACCAAGACTGCAAGACCAAGACCGATTTTGGGCAACACTACTTTGTATATATATGGGGAAATACGTATTAAGTCAAGAAGAACTGAAACACTTAACAGCTAAGTAATTACTCCGATTTCAATGAAAGTGAAAGGATTAACGGTGGTTTTTACTCTTAGCAGCGTTTTGTATAGATATAAAAATTATTACTTATCCCTCGTTATTGAATAAGAATGTTCAAAATTTGGAATATGCTATCAAGAACGCAGATTGTTTTAAAACGTCCTAGAATTGTTATACATATTTCCAATAATTTTTCAGAAAATGTTATTGTAAATCAGATTAAATTGTAAGTAACAAAACATTGAATAAAACTATATTTACGGATTTTATCGCGTTTAATTATTCATAAACCAATAACTAAACATTATTATCTTTATATAATTATGAAAGGATGCTCACAAAAAATCTTCCTTAAACTTGCTGAATATCTATATTGTAACACTAAGACAAAAAATAATCCTTGTCTGAGTAAGAAGAGACTTTATTCAGTATTAGAAAAGACTTCACTTTCACTTAAGATGCTTTTTTCGCGGAATGAAGTAAGAAGAGGGATCATATTTAGTCAACACAAGTAAAATATTATTGTTAAAACAAAAAATATACTATAGTATCGAATTGTTAAGTAAATAAACGTATGTGACATGATTCCAGCAAGCTCTGTATTATTTTTATGACCATTATTATTGTGTCGTAATATACCTATTGCACTACTTGCACTTAATTCTCTGCCGAGCCTTTTAATCTACAACCAAAATGTCTGCCGAAGAATTTAGGAAAGATGTTTTCAACATCATTACAGCCTGTTAGTAGTCCACATTGAGTTATACAACACTAGAGGAGCAAACCACATTACCGCGCGTCGAAAAATGTGTAATCACTATCCAAACGCGACGACGTAGCTTTGAAACTAATAACAATTTTAAATAAACATATATCTATCTCACTTACACAAGTTACGTAAACAATATCGTCGCTAAAATTAGATAAAGATAGACACACAAACATGCAATGGCGGGTTGGTGTGGCTTACTATATAAAATTTTACCTAAAATACGCAATAAAAATGAGTTTTTTTTTAAGCTTCAGTTAATTGTTTTTATATTAAGAAAGTATATTTTATTTTAAAAATCTTTATTGCGTCCCCTTAGAAAAAAAGAATGCAAAGCTTATCAGATGAGTTAGAAGTACATAATGATGAAATAAAACATATTTTTATAAATATTTTTTACTGTACTAATAAATCAAGTAATATAAAATAGGTAGTGAAATATAATTAATATAAAATTTATATGAAATTTTAATTAATATAAAATTATTAATATAAGATATAAGGTAGTAAAATATATTTAATAGATAATTCATGAATAAAATAAAATAAGAATAATTATTTTGTATAAAGGTTGAAACATAGTTTTTATTTTTAAGCAATCAATTTTACTTGTTTATTTTAAAACAAAATTAACTTATTCCATAAATTATACAGTCTCCCATTAATGTGGAAAAATCACAAAGGCGGAAAAGTGGCAACATTGAACCTAAATTGCAATATTCGATATTTTATTTAATTTTTTAGTGTTTTAAACGTTAATATGAATATATAAATTAAAACTTACGTATGGAAAGTGATTCCGCTTGATTTATTATGTTTTTGTGACCTTGAAACGCATTCTTTCACTACGCATTTACCCATTTTTTGTTGTGAATCGTTCGGCTTAACTCGGACGGCGTCACCTTGAACACTGAACCGACGTTCGCTGAGTATAAGGCTGTGGCCTTATGTGAAGTGACAACGCTTTGGCGCGGAAATTACTTATCTAGTGTAACATATAAATCAATGGTAGTCCACCAGTGAACAGGCCTCTCCCACAAATTGCCTTATAAAGGGAATTTTTCCATAGTTGCCAAGCTTGGTAGGCAGGTTCGAAACTGCAGTTTTTTTACTATCTTAAATTATTATTTTTAGGAAAATACTGTTGCCAATATCCTGTTTCAGTTACCCTCTGTCGCCTCTTACGACACCCTCGGGAAGAGAAGTGGTAATGTAATGATTTCTTATATTTACGAGAATAGTTCACATTGAATAAAACTATTTACGCGGATTTTATCGCGTATAATTAATTAATTTTTATTTCTCGGCGTTTCGGATAAACGCAATAAAATCCGTATACATAGTTTTATTCAAAGTGGTTATGTATTCCCTCACGCCACCACTACACAGCACATGTGTTTTAAGTTTAATTAATAAATACTTTGTAATAAAATGCTAAAATAAAAGAGAAAATGAAATACCAAAAAATGTTATTAATGACTATTAAGACTGCAGGAGAAGACAAACCTAAAAATACATATGCATACATAAATACACATTATGCACATACATATAAATACACGCAGTATATTATTACTTAATCCACATAAGTCTATGGAATACATATTATTTCATTGTATTATAATTTATTAGGTACAATGTATCTATGTTTGTCTTTATCATGAATGAAAGTTTACCTCTAAGTAGGTAAATGTTGACTTTTATGTAAACCAGTGTAAGTAATGATATTATATACAAAAGGAAACTGTTAGTAATAAACTAAAAGTTTGTTAGTGACATTTACGCGTAGACTTTATGGCAATTCTGGAACCCTATTACAGTTTCCGACTAGACCGTAAGTGCCGTAAGTAGCGCTAAGTAATCAAATGAATAAGCTTTTGTGCCAGAAGATTATAAAAATATTAATTTTTCTAATACATAACTAAATTTTTAAAATGTAAAAATCTACTTGATAGAATTAATAATATAATATACATATCGACATCCGTTGACGTGGTATAGAATTATTAGTCCATATCTAATGCATTTCAATATGGATTACACGTTGAAGTGAGAGGCAAAGAGAACAAATTTATGTAAGATCGCCTTTTACGTTCCCCTTTTCTAACATTAAAATTTTCATTAACATAATTAAAAATATTTTGACGAATTGAGAACCTCCTCTTTTTTTTTGAAGTCAGTTGAAAAATAAAAAAATTAAGCCATATCTATAACTGTCACAGTGAAAGCGTATAGTAGGGCGTTCGCTGTAATATTAAGTTCGGAAAACATTTAAAGTAAGACAATGTATTGTACATAATACAAGGGGCTGCTTTATTTGCTCTTAACTCAGACATTACTTGACTTTTTACCCCAAAATATCGCTTTTTATCTGTTCAGATTTTTATTTTTTATTTTTTTTGTTGAAAAAAAAAAAACGTAACCCACACACTGGGATATTCTCCTGTATCATGGAGGCAGTTTACAAATTTAAATTGCACAAGGACAAACACCCGGAACAATTATTTGTAAGCCATACAAATACTAGTTCCGTGCGGGATTCGAACCTGCGGCCCCCAGCGAAGCAACTCATCGCTAAGCCACTGCGCCACGCTTTTACCCTTAATATTAAAAAAGACTATAATATATATATATATATATATATATATATATATATATATATATATATATATATATATAACTCTTAAAAATAAAAATATTAAGTGTTGCCAATATTAATGGCATTGTCATATTCCATAGTAATTGTTGAATTCATGAGTGAATTTGGATGGTTAAAGAATTGGCAGTACGATATCATGATTATCTTTTGGGAAAATTATTATTGAAATATAAATATAGGTTTTTTTAAGTTTGTGCGAACTATCTAATATATAAAAATTAATTTTGCGCTGCCATACCGTTCATTAGATTGCGGTAAAACTTTCTCAATATATTGCTTGCACTTGCACTTCCACGTAAGTTGTAGGCATCGTTGGACCCGGTAGATAGCGTTGTTGTAGAATGCATGTAGAATCCCATGCGAGGCCGGGTTTGGGGTCATTGCTAGTTACTTATATTAAATATTGCACCGTAGAGTATTCTTTTGGTGTAAGTAATGACTGCTAGCCTAAAAACAAGCTAAGAACTAGAGTTACATAACAACAAAATGTTCTATTCTATAGTTACAAGACGTTCTTGAGTCTACACAACGCGTTTGAATTTAAATTTCCATCCAAAATAGGTGAAGCTGCTTATGGAGCACAGTATTCACTTAATTTCAGACACACTGTGTGCTTGTTTATCATTAAAAATGTTTTAACCATAATATAATATGAAAAAAAAAACAGTAGAAAATTATTTATCATTATATTACGTTTCGCAGATGTTTTTAAAATACATTAAAGATATCTTGTAGAAACAACATGGCACCCATGAAACATTTTTTTAACCTTACTTGAACCTCTGTTAATCTAGTGTAATAAATGAATATACTTGTCGCGCAAAAATAAAATCAAATCATAAAAGTGGTTTGTGAAGCCATAAATACGAATCATAACAATTCTTAAGACAACAATTATATATTTTTTATGATTGAATGTTCTTTAACAAAATGGATGCTTGTCCGATTCAACTGCTATCAATTCCTTATTTGGTGACTTGTAGTATGTAAAATTTTTCCTTTTTTATACTGTGGCGGCGCTGTCGTCGCGCCACAAGCGAAATACACCGAAGCCTAAATCACGCTATCAACATTTATTTATTTATTTATTGACGGGCAGAACATCTTGCCCGGCGGGAGATCTCCCATTTTCCTTCTACGGCCACAATGGTGACAATCCGACGTGATCTGAACACGCAACCAACAACCTTCGGAAGCTTCAAGCTTCATCATCGTCACAAAGTACCCCATCCATTCGCTCCCAAGCAGATATCGTCTGCAGTCTTCTTATCCTGCAAGCCATCCAGCTTCACAAGGTTCATCGCAGCACTGGAATAATAATGCTTTCTGTTCCTTCAAGCTACTCTCTGCGCTATACAGTGTTCGGCACGGCTCTGAGCTTACTGCTCGCCTCTGCTTCACGGCACTCTCGCAGATTATTTACCTTCTTCTCGACTGCGACTCACCGCAGACTACAAGGCAATCTCCTGGCACTTGCACATTCGTCGACAACGAGACTGCACTATCCACCTCCGGTCTGAGCAGTGGGGTGATGTGGCGGCGCTGTCGCCGCGCCACAAGCGAAATACACCGAAGCCTAAATCACGCTATCAACATTCCGAATCATAAACAGTATATATAGAACATCTCCGAACTATCACCATGGAGCGTTGGCCGTTCCCCAGGCAGAACACCTTGCTCGGCGGGAGATCTCGCCTTTTCCATCCACGGCCACAATACAACTAAAAGTAAGAAATAAAGAAAGATAACTTTATTTGACATCACAAAAAATTTTACACGAGATAAAAAATAAATTACAACTGCAGTTAATACAGCAACATACTTCAAGGAAGATGAAGAAGAGCTATCTTGTCATCAAATATCAATAATGATGATACATAATTAAAATGGGATTTTGGAATTGAAATTAGGACTTGGTTTCGTCGTTGAGGGTATAGGCCATATGCAGCAGTGTGCTTCCAATGGGATGTAATGATAATGATGACGAAAAAACTGTTGAAAATTTTGATGAAAACTTAATCAGAATTTCATTACTCGACCCCGCTTGGCTAAGATTAATTATATCTTATAGATATAAGGGATGAAGAAATAATTCACTTTCATACGAACGAATAAACAGTACTAAAACCCAACCTAAATCTTATAATCAAATTTTAATGATATATCATGATTTTTAAATTAAAATTAAATATCATATCTAAGATAAAGATATCACACTCGCCCATTTAAAAATCGAAAATAACGAAAAAATAAAAACCGGCTTCAAAAACGAAAATTTAATAAAATAATTTCCACATAATAGCGTCTGAAGTCGGTGCTAAGGAAAGTTATTAATTTCATTTTTAAGTCGGTGTTTTACCTTGTTGATTAGACACAGCAATAATACATGTATAATTAAAATCTTCATCGCCTAGTTTTCATCCTTAGACATGGATTTTTTTCAATTAATATAAAATCCACATATTATAATCTATTTAATATAAAAAGAGTACTTACAATCGGTTCATAAACCAAGAAGTTATACCCGAACCTATCTACATAAATTGGAAAAATATATATACAGAGCAAATGAAAACCTTTATTGGAGTCGGCTCAAAAGCTAAAACACATCGTCTCAACATAATGAAGAGAAGCGTAATGAGAGTCCTTTACTATGTACTTTAGCGTGAAACTTCAGACGGTAAAAGCAGCTGCAGAGAGGATAATCCTTGCTAGTAAAATATAAATTCGTGTTCCATTTTCAACTACAATACTGTCACAAAGCAACATCTTGCACAACTTTAAACATGACGTATTTCTTTACGCTGGATTTCTTAGTTTTGACGTCTACAGTCCGACATTGTACCTGCGTTATTGCAACATCTAAAAAGGAAAAACAAGAAAGAAATATCTATATTAAAATATACACAAAAAAAAAACAATTGCATTATTAACATAATACTTTTTATCGGGGATTTTTAAGAGCTAAAACATAGACAACATGAACATAGCCGAGCAGCACTATTTCTTTCGAAAAAACAAATACTATAAGTTAATCCAAGCTTACATTGATAAATCACTACAAAAAACATCAAATTAATCCAACCATTGTAAAGATCACCGTGCTCAAACGCCTAGACAAACAGATACACAAACTGTCTGTAAATTGAAATATTAAGAGTTTAGATTGTTTAACGCCTTTACGCGTTCTCTTTGAGTTAACCATAGATATACATAGGTATAATGACTATTTGTCATGGGATTCTTATGCTCATCTTTGTATAAGAAATTAATATTAAAACTCTAATATAAAACCAATTCATAATAAATACACCAACTATGTTAGCAATAGCATAATTAGAATTTTAATATTAAAAATATTTTCAGAATGGTTAAACGTTACAGATGAGTGGTAAAGGAAAATAATAAATCATAGACATTTTAACCAGTGATTAATTACTATGCACAGCAGGGCATAAATTAATGACGATATGAGCCTATTCCGTTGTAAGCAATCGGATTTACCATCGCAATACCAGAAATCTCGCAGCTTTTGCGGTGAATCCCATCGCTTACAGGGTATGTATTTTACGCCTTGCATACAAGTTATAGTTACAACGATATACGATACGTCTCTTGAGATGTCATGGGAAAAAATGGGGTTCCCTAAATTGGTAGAGGCCAGTGTTCAATAATAAATTAATACGTGAAATTTAATTCATGAAAAAATACAAATTGTGGATTGTCGTGTCTAATGATTGTGTTGTAATTGGCCTCGTTTCTCGTGGACTGCAATAAATGAAATTAAATGATAACTCTTTATAGAAACGTTTACACATACAACGTAGGTGGTAGAGCAATGGTACAGCTAAATTATAAGTAAACAGGTAAAATAAATTAAAAGTAAACTTTTACTGGGAATGAGTTCTCAGGGGTGACAACGCATCTGCAATTTGATTCTTAATCGAGGATAGAAAAAATTATTTAACATAAATTACAAGAATACTTATTAAAAGTAATTTAAGCTTTCCGCTGGATGGAGATAAATGTAGATGTCTAAGTGCCAGAGCATTCCCTTACAATTTTACCCTTATTCGATAAAAAAATACATCTGTATCTGTGCACACATTAACCGAGAATGTGCCAGGAGGGATATTAAATTTGTTTACGTTTTTAGGTTATGATAAAATCCTTTTGCTAAAGTAAACAAAATCATATTTCGTCAAACTAAAAGGCCGTGGCTGACCCTCGTCTACTTAAACCTAATAAACTCTGTTAGTTCGCTTTTAATCAAAGTAACAATAACGAATTTTACTTCTTTATTTTGGGAGAAAATTGTTTGGAAAATGATTGTCTAGGAAAATCTCAAATTGGTTGATAGCATTTTTATTTATTTATTTTAGGCATCAAAAGCTTTCTTTCATGGAAGACTCAATTTGGCGTGTTGGGCCACACAATAAGTAACTTAAAGTTAATATCGTACATAGATAACATTACATTGTGGCACAATTTCAAACTTTCGATCCTCAACACACAGAGTCAGTCTTTACTTTGATATATACGTGATATATATGTATACGTGAAAGAAGTAGCGGCATATTCGGTCCTATATATATATAAAGAATTTTGTATTATTAATATTATTTCAAATTTAACTAGTTAATTTAAATCCGTTATTATTTAAATTCGAAATATTGATTAGATTTATTTCAGTCATACATATATCAATTCATTTCATAGCATTCCTCAGTAGGTAGAACCTTCTCTAAATACTACGTAGTGTTTCACATAGTATTTAACACTACCCGCCGTCGGTCTGTGCATTTTTTGCTAACTTCAAAATAGAAGGAGTTTCTAAATTCGATTGTATTTATTTATTCTGTTTTTTTTTAAATTCCTGTACGCAATATATTTATCACACTTTAACCAATTTTCCCGAGTTTAATCTCGCTATATACCATTCAGACCGGAACATAGCATTCACGCACTGCCATTAGAAATAGGTAAGAGTGTGATACCTAATCAAGAGGACTCCTAAGTAGAAAAGAAGTAACTACCACCTTGAGAATACTTAAAGGATCATCCCATTTACTTTTTTATACGTAATTTTATAAATGGCAAACAAGCATATAGCTCACCCGGTGTTGAATGACTACCACCGGCCATGAACAACTTGCAACACTGCATTGCAGGTACATTACCGGCCTTTTAAAAAGGAGTAGCTTCTTTTCTGGGAGTTATATCGGTTCGGAAAAAGCTCTGGTGATAGTGATTTTACGAAGACCGTAGCGACGAAGATAACCTTTAGAGAATCTGACAGTGGTGGCCTTTCAAGCATCCAGATTGTAAGATATTCCAAATTCTGTTGCGATCTGCGATGGTGGAATTCGTCGGCTGGAGTTAATCCAAACAATACCATTGAGAAATCTCCGTGGTAAATCTATCGGATTGATAATAAATGCAAAGGCATGCAACATCTCTTCGCAACGCCAGTGAATCGAGCCTACCAGAAAGTACTTGGACGTTGACGACTTGATCCGCTCTTCGCTGGAAACTCTTCAGTGCGTCTAAGATGCTTTTACCTACAAAATAATACCAATGCCCCTTTCATTTACACCATCATGCACATACATACGGCTTCTCTGATAAGCAGGGTGTCAGAGATTCTCACTATCACTTTGAGTGGAATTTTTTTATTTATTATTATTTAATATATTTTGTAGTTTTCTCGTTTAATTTGGATGCATATTTATATAAACAATAAGATAGTAATAACTGCCTCGTTGGTTTAGTGGTTGTAGTAGTGCAACTGCCTGTAATCATGAGGTCCTGGGTTCGAATCAATTATTGAGTTTTTCTTTCATGAAATTCTCAGTAGCTGCCCGGAGTCAGGAAGTTGGCTGTGTCTCGCCCCCGTACCTCAGAAAGCACGTAAAGCCGTTGGTCCTGCGCCTGATCTCTCTCCGGTCGTGTCGGTTTACCGTCCCATCGGATTATGAGAGTTAGGGAAAAGAGAGTGCACCTGTGCTTGCGCATACACTTGGGCACTATAATCCTGTCCTGCGCTGATGTCTAGCCTCCGTTGGGGCAGCCTGCCTTGGCCGAAATTCGGTCTGGAGGACATTATTATTAATATTATAAATTACGTGTCACGTTGTTTGTCCGCGATGGACTCCTAAACTACTTAACCGATTTTAATAAAATTTGCACACTATGTGCAATTTGGTCCAACTTAAGAGATAGGATAGTTTTTTTTTTGCCCACGAGTGACCAACATTATATATATATACCTACACACACACACACACACACACACACACACACACACACACACACATATATATATATATATATATATATATATATATATATATATATATATATATATTAAGAATAGTGCAACCTATGAAATAAGGTTAAATAAATAAAAACACAACAATTGCTAAGTGAATGTTTGTACCGCTGTAAAATGTCCGAGCCCAAAAGATCTTCCGTTAAAATATCCTGCAAACCAGCTAGCGCCGCTATCAAGCGACGCGTATTGTAAATATTTTTAGTATTGAAATATCAAATGTTAACAAAAACATTTCATCGACTTAAGTTTTCTTTACATTTAAGGTAAAAAGGCACCTATTTCTACGGTATTTTACTATAGAAAGAAGTCGGCGGCATCTTATTCCGATGTCAAAATCCTTATTCCGTTGTAATTGGTTTCTTATTCAGAGTGTACAAAAAGAAAAGGAAAAAGGTGGGAAGAATGTTACATAGTGCTCATTATTTACAACCAAAATTATTATAGTTTAAAAAATAAGAATAATCATCCCGTGGGTATAGACCTCACAAGTTAATTTTATTTTTAATAATGCGTTTAATTAAATAATAAGGTGTTGTTGACTAATTTTGATTTTCTTTTACAAAACCTACAGCGGGAGCAAATTTTCCAGAAGTATTATCTTTGAAATATTATGTAGGTATGTGAGAATTTATGGAGATTTACGGATTGATTGCGTAATAAGCATCCATTCTCTTAATTAATATAAGCATTTAACACTTATGAAATGAAATCCTATTACCTTATATTCAAATTCAAGTTCAAAAGATTTTATTAAAAAAGATCAAGTTAACTAAAATCTTCGGGTATTACCATATTTATTATATGGAATAGGTCTGTGCTTAATACGAATAAAGTTTTTAGTTATAAATATTAAACAATTGTTTCTGGTAACCCTAAATAAGTCTGTATTTATACTGCTCATTTATGATAGGTACTTGTGCAATGGCAACCCAAAATTATTAAATCATTCAACCATAGATTCGGTCGTTCATTCTAATGCATACTAAACGAGTGGAGGAGATTGTAGGGTGGGAAGTTAATACGCAAAAGGAGAAAGTCATTCTGGTTCGAGGTTCAGAGGAAGTAAGTCAGGGGGGTACGCTTCCATACTTTAGTTTGGGGTTCAATAATTTGCAAAGACACTAGTGCCATCTTGTACTATATCCGCATAAACTTTGGAACTTTAAATTCTAAAAGGTGCGCTAGATGGCAACTACACCAATTCTGGTTATTCTCGAACTGGCAAGTAGCAACTTTATATGACATAATGCATAGAGTAGAGTAATATATACAGAAAACATAATGGCTACCGGCGTCTGAGCAAGTTGTTATTTTATTATAGTTTATAATTGATTTTCGGTTGTTGTTACAATAAATTTGGTTGAGTTGGGATTAGCCCTCTGTTTCTTGTTGTCTGTTTAGATTTTCGTGCTGGAACCACTTTGTATGTTTGTGTAGTGTTGTACGACCGACCGAATAGACGCTTTTACATCGTGTATGTTCAATATATATAACAAAAATAAATGTTAATATTACTGACATCTATAATACGTCTTTAATTGAACCTTAATCACTTAAAATATAAATATAACCGCCTATAGTATAGATAGCTGTATATATACTATAGTATGCATAACTACATACAGCTATCTATAGTCAACATGATATTGAGATTAGTTCAAGGGATATGATACCAGACGGCGACACTATTCATATTGGGTGACAAAAAATCCTAGGAGATGGCTCTCTATTTCTGTAGGTATATATTACTCTACTCTATGAAGTAAGTTGTAAGTAACAAAGCGCAGAAGTAGTTGATATTTAATTATTGGAAGACTGAAACTGTAAGTACGTGTTAACTTGTTTGCTGTGATATTATACATACCCTGTGATGTATTATTTTGTGGAAATATATGTAATTATGTGGAATATTTGTTCTTTCTTTTACGAATCCCCGTGTTTGAGCTGATGACAACACAATAAATCATAATTATAAAAAAATATCGTAATAATAAAATAAAGAATTAGTAATATGTAATTTTATACATGGTACAGTATTTTAATTTTGTAGATATTCTTCCAAATAATAAACAACTTTGTATAAAATTTTTTTAAATTTCTTATTAAAAGGATGCAATTTTTTTCTTTTCTAATATTATGAGGTACCGTAATTTATTAAAATTTTTAACTACCATATAGTATTTGGGCTGCAATTTAGGATTTTAGTTCTGGATGAAGTTAACCTTTATGTATATGCGCTGGTTTTGGTAACATACAGTAACGTGTGGGGTCTAGAAGTGCCCCAACAAAACTTAGGTATGTTTATAAATAATTATTGAAAATAACATGCATATTTATTTATTAACACACTACAAGAGAGCCTATTTGTTATTTAAATCGTTTATTGCTTGTAATAATCGGTTTTAATTGTAAGTTTTGTCTTTTTTTAAAACATGTCTTTTTGTTTTTTTTTATTTTTAAAGCACTGATCAAATGACAAAAGAAACAATTCAAAATTTCACTTTTAATCAAACTCTTAATCTTTTTTAATATGAAAACTATCTTAATATGTGTCAAACTGTTTTAAAAGTCTTACTAAAATTAAAAAAGACTGCGTTAACGGTATCACGATCTATTAAATCAATAATGGATAAAAATCTCACAGTGCACTTAATTTTCAATTAGGTATTTATATCGAACTTTATGCTTGGTGAAATATTGCTTTGCCAATAGACACACAGCATATTTAACTAAAGTCATTCTCTCTTAATCACAGTTTTGTGTACACAGTTTTGTTAGTAATTTTAAAAATGGATAATTATGATAACTTATGCGGACAGTGGCCACAGGTCTGGATATTTTAAGCCCGATAATTTTTGATACTGCAACAAAAAGTATTTAATAGAATTATGTTAAATATGGTCAGTTATATACTTATTATTAGTTTATTTTATAGTAACTAGGTGGTGCCATTTTTAGATTAAAACGATGAAAACTGTACCCTCTACTACTCAGCCACAATAAGTCAAGATGCGGCAGGAGTAGCTTAATTGCACAAAAAAGCCGCGAACATTTATATATTACATAAATTTTGTATAAAGTGATGTAGAATCTATGAAAAGTTCTACTTCTGTCAGAAATAAGCAATCAGCGCTGCTAGCGGTTTTTAATGAAATTATTTACGATATAACAATAGTATCTAGAAAAAGCAATGTCGTGTTTAGGTAGTTAGTTGGTCAAGCTATATTATGATATAGTCAAAAAACATTAAAATTTTATAAAATATCGCCATTTCACGCAATAATCGCCAGATTCATGGTTTTATAAATTCTAAGATGCCAATGTCACCAATACCAATGCCTATATAAATATATCTTTGTTTAAGCTATAACGATAATAAGAGTTTTGTAATTATTGTAGTTTTTATCAGTTTATTTATAGATAGAAAACTAATATCTACTAAAATTTTATACATTAGAAATTGAACTCGGAAAAATCTTTAAATTTTATGATTTTCAATAGATATTACTATTATCTATGTAAGTAGTAATTAGTTACTATAAATTTGTTTATATATACTAAAACGAAATAACGAAAGAACAAAAAAAATTAATATTTGAGTTTTGAAATCAATTATGAATTTAATGATTTAAGCATATAAATGTAAGTTTTTAATTTCTTAGTAACTGGAGACAAAATATCACTACTTGTTGCACTTTACGTTAGATAGCACTGTTCTGAAAAAGTGAAATGTGGATTGCCAGCGTAGTTAAATTTATTACGTAACGGTTAAAACTAATTTTCGCTGTATTTATAAATATTTTATTTATTGTAATAAAATACATCAACCATATAAAATAGAAATTAACATCCAAAGAAAGGAAAATACTTAACCATCCTTTTTCGAAGTTCCTTAATCGGGTGAAAATAGCCTATAAGTTGCCCCGAATCACTACCTACCTACACTAACTGTACACAAAATTTCATAGAAATCTATTAAATTGCTTTTGAGTGAATCGTGAATACACAAACAGACAGACATACATTCTCAAAAACACTAATTAGACTTCAGTGCCCTTTATATAGTCCACCTGGTCTAGTTTTTTTTAGAAAATGATATGAATACAGCTACGAATTTCCTACAGATTTATTATATGTATAAATTAGGAATGACTACTATTATTAATCTCTCAATTACACTCTTATTTATGCTCTCAATATGCACGCGGTCGCATCCGACCACGGCGATATTCCATCTATAGTTCATCATAAAAGATAGTTTGATCTCTGCGACAGCTGTCAGTAAAAGCACGCCTATGAAGTCCTGAAATTCTTAGTACTACAGATAGTACCTGTCAATATCATACTTTATGGGCATGCCGATTCTCTCTAGTATATACACAGTAATCTACGATCTAATTCCAAGTGTTCAGATCCGACCACTTACACCCACAGCACTTTAACCCATAAACTCTTATTTTTAGAGACTACTTTTCAATGAAGAAGTTTGACATTATAGGCTCAATATGAAGTTATCTATCCTCTAATTGTTAATTGTCTAAAAAGTTTGTTACTCTATGATTTGACATTTGTATTCTGCTTTCAAATTTCAAAATTTCAAATTGCGCCCTTTGGGTGTGGTTGCCAATGTGCAGTGCTGCCTTGTTTTTGGATTTTTCTAAAGTAAGTACAGTGTTTTATTATAAAATTGCTATAAAAGTTTTTGTGTGAATATAATTTATCTTTTTACGTAAAAAATTTCGAGTAATATATATAAGTAATAGTGATTTTCATGGTGCAGACATACGCGTGGTTTTTAACGTTTTTTGGTATCAAAATAATATAAAATATTTTTGTAATGAATTAAAACCACTAAAACAAGTAATATAACATAATAAATAAACAGAAACAAGTATTATATTGAAGTTTACAACGATTTTTATTGAAAGTAAAAGTAGGTACGACAAATTCCATGTACTGAACATATAAAATTGCAGTCACAGTCAACAATCACCAAGCCATTTTGAGCTTTATTTTATGTAATTATGGCGTTGAATCTATTATTCGGCAGTGATTGGAATAGTAATGGGATATGTTAATAGTTTATATCGATAAAGAGGTGGTATTTTGTTGGCGTAGTGTAGGGCGACCCCCCACTAGATGGAGTGACGACCTGGTAAGACAAACAGGAAGTCGATGGATGCAGGTGGCTCAGGACCGTGAATTGTGACATTACTTGAGGAAGGCCTATGTTTAGCAGTGGACTTGTGAAGGGCTGTAATGATGATGATGATGATGACATTGTTTAGTGTGAAAGTTATTATTATTTATTATTACTGTGGTGTAATGTGTTCATGGTCAAGGATCGATGTCATATGATGGGTACCGAAATAAATATAATTTTTTTGTTATATATTTACATGAATAATCTATTTTATAAGCATTATGTATATTACAAAAGGAGAGAAATACGTTAGCATGTATTATGATACAAATGCCCATGTGATAGACAGGTGTTTTTATTTATTTATTTTATAACATATTACAGATGTCAAATTGGAGAGCAACAATGATCCGCCCGCAGACTTCATCCACATTCTTTGTGCTGATGATGATGATCTGTCAGAGGACAGTGAGTTTGAGCCGGATGATGATGAGGTCAGTATCCGCATTTATGTGTTTCATAATATTTTTTTTATTATTATTGTAAAATATTTTATATGTGGTAGGACTATGCTGCAGCTATATTAATAGTATAGTTGTAGCACGAATGGGTCGGCTCATCCAGGGAAGGACCATGCTTATTATTAATTATATATATTACTTTTAAAATATTTTCATGTGGGTTAGTATAGACATTAATTATTAATAATTGTCAAATATAAATAATAAAATAGTAAATGTGTCATTTATTAATTTCTAGAGACTATATTAGAGACGTTATTACCGATTTGACACATCACGAATTGACAATACTAGTGAAGTGACTGAACCAGTAACCCTAATATCATTTGGGAACAGTTTGTTTTTAAATATTCTAGTATAGTGTGTAATTAAATAAAATCAAAACAATAATAGTTAAAGACACAGGTTATTTATTAGGTGGAGTATCCTTGATGGGCGTAGATAATTGGTCGAGAACATATCAAATAAAACAAATTTGTAAACACTGTTACAAATTTTAATAGATAGTTTTAATAAATGACTACCTATCATTTATTAAAACAATTATTCAGACTCTGAACCAGATTCGCCAGAGCTGTCATCGCTATCAGTCACTTGTATGAAAATTTCATTCTCTATAATGGTGTCCACTCTTATATCGCGTTCGTAATCTTCTGTTATTAGTTTTCGAGTCTTTTCGACGACCTTGACCCAATCTTCTTTCGTTATTTTGCTGCAAGCATCTTTTAATAGACCCATCATTTTATTAGTACTGAATGGCGGAGTCGTATTATTACGAGCTGTGTAACCTGTAATGTAAACATTAAATAACGTTAATTTATTACATTTGAAAAGGAACCAACTGCTGTGTAAACATTCAACTAAGAAACAGAAGGGAGAAATCGAGGCTTCTCTCGATCCGGCCTCCTATAACGCCTACGTTGGGTTCGGGAACAACGTATGTGATCTCCGCAACGGAGTAACACACAAGGGCGATAACCTCTTCCTTTTCAGCAAATAGGTTCAGACGGGGATTACGGGTCTTCCGAAGTCGTCCCGGTCCCAACGCCTTAATTCTTCGATGTGGACTGTATAATTTTGAGGGATGAATTTCTTGGGAATAAAACAGCAATTATCTTCAAACCGTTCCGTGAGAGAGTAATTACTTTTCCCTATCACTTCCCTACACTTTTTCTTTCTTCTTATTGACTGCTGGTCTGATTCCCGAAGTTTCTCCGAACTTTCCCGAAACTTCCCCGAAGGATTCCCGAACATTCCCGAAGGATTCCCGAACTTTCCCGAAGGATTCCCGAACTTTCCCGTAGGATTACCGAACTTTCGCGAGGGATTCCCGAACGAATTGCAACGTTGATGTCTTCTGTACGTACCTAAGTACGTGCAGGTATCGGGCCTCGGGGTATACCCCATTACCCGGATATCCTCATACCCCATAACTATGGGGCAGTCACTTAATGCCTATCTTGGCGTGGTTATGCTGCATATATTATGTAGCCGGATAAGAATTTTGCTTTCCGTAGTTCACCGACTACGGAAAGGGAGGTAATCTATAGAGGTTATCAAAGTCTAAGTTGGCCTTTCTGCGGCATTGTGGGTTGTTACTCAACTCTCTAATCACATATAGAGAGGAGTTCTCTTGGAAGAGGTCGCCCGTCCGGTGGCCGGGTGTGTAACGGCGCAAAGCCGTTCAGATGTTCATGTGGCCCGTTATCGGCACGGTCAAACATGCCGCGCGCTAACCGGGCCACGAAGTCGGTGATGGTCTCGACTTTCAGATCGGCCGCTATGACGTCATTCCGGACGTAACGACCTGCTCCGACAATCGTCCTTAATGACAGGTTCTGCTGAGCCTGTAATCGCCGCCTCTGGGTGTCACTCAGAAGCGCGTACCAGGCCGGAGCAGCGTAGGTGGTGATAGTCCGGATATACATCTTGTATATCCGGAGCTTGGTCTTTATGGGCAACTTGGATGCCAGGACCGGACGAAGCATCGCCCGCGCACATCTGGCTTTGCGGACGACGAAGTCGACGTGCGCAGTCATGCGCAGCGCCCGGTCGATCCGGCACCCGAGGTATGTCACGGCCTTCTCGTACGCGATCTTCTGGCCGTCGAGAGTTAGTGGTGGTGGTAAGTTTCTGAGGCGGCGGGTGAGCAGAGCGGTCGTCTTACCAACGTTAACGACCATCCTCCACTCATTCAGCCATGGTGGCAACAGGTCCAGCAGACGCTGCATTTTGGCAGTGGCTATATGGGCTCTTCCGGACGAGGTGAAATAGGCGCTATCGTCCGCATATAGCGCCAGCTCAACGTCGTCCTCCCATTCTTGCAGCCTGCCTGCCAATGTTGGTATGTCATTCGTGTAAGCCGCGTACAGGACTGGAGACAGACAACTGCCCTGTGGGACGCCGGCACTGATGGTTCTTGTTGCGGACTCGGCGTCCTCTACGCAGACGTAGAACTTCCTGTCTTCCAGGAAAGACGCCATTAACCGCAACATAGCAGGGGGGACACTGGTCTGTTCGTGCAGTTTGTATAGTAATCCTGAGTGCCACACCCGGTCGAACGCCTTCTCGATATCGAGGAAGACGCCCAACGATATGCGGCCACGGTTGTACTCTGCCGCAAGCAGGTGCAGCACTCGAGTCAGCTGTGTGACTGTAGAGTGACCCCTCCTGAATCCGTGCTGCTCCGCCCGAAGTTGGATGCACGGCCGGAGTCGTCTTAGCAGCAATCTTTCAAACAGTTTAGCTATGTGCGGTAATAGCGTAATCGGCCTGTAGCTGGCAGCTCTACGCCTGTCCTTCCCGGGTTTCGGCAAGACGATAATTTTGCCCTTTTTCCATTCCTCCGGGAAGTGGGATGTCCGCAATATCCCATTGTAGAGTCGACCAATCTCTACTAGGACTTTATAGGGCAGCTGTCGGAGTGCAGCGTTGGTAATCCCGTCGTGCCCAGGCGCCTTCCTCGGTTGCAGGCGGGTTACTGTCCTCCGCAGTTCAGCGGGGGGAGATGAACCACTCTCCTGCAAGAGGCGGCGCGGGCGACGACAGGAACTCCTGTACGCGACTCTCCTTTATGGCATGAAGCTCCATGTACTCCGCACTTGCAGGATTCGGCATAAATTGCTCCTCGAAGTGCTCTCCTAGGATATCCGCTCTGCCCTTGGCATCATAGCAACGTTCACCCGCACTGTTAGTAAGCGGGCAAACGGGAGGTCTGGTTTTGGTTAGCTGTCGGTTCAGTCTATAGAGCGACGCATTTTGTTCTTCCGCCTTCCAAATGCGCCGCTCCCAGGCCTCTCCTCTGTGTGCCCTGACTACCACCGACAGCTGCTCCGATAAGGTGTTGAGTTGTGCTTTTAGTCTTGGGCAGCGAGTACGCGCCCAGAGTCTCCTGAGTGCTCTTTTGCGTTTAATCATGACACTTATATCCCGCGGCAGATCGTCTCGCCTTCCTGTGATCGGGACGATCGTAGAAGCCGCGTGGAGGGCCTCCTGGATGTTTTTGGTAATTCTGGTTGCAGCGGCCTCTACGTCGTCCGCTGTGTTAATGAGTTGGTGAGCTGGAGGTCTCGCTTGCAGGTGTTGTGCATAGCGCCTCCAGTCAATACGTGTCTTAAATACTCTGGGCGGCGTAATCACCGCCTTAGTGCCAAGGGTTATCAGAATCGGGAGGTGCTGTGAACTCAGGTCGTATAGCACCTCTACCACTACCGGGTAGTTGACGTTCCTAGAGAGCACGATGTCTAATACATCCGGATGTTGCCTCGGGTCTGTCGGAACGTTGGTTGGCTCTTCGGGACCTAAAACGTCATAGTTGTTCCTCTCTGAGTCTTCATATAGTGCAAGACCCGGCGGGGTGATCACTCTGGACCCCCACGCCGGGTGTTTGGCGTTTAGGTCCCCGGCGATTATGGTAGGTGTATCGCCTTCCATCACTGTCCGGATGTCTGAGGAGCAGAATGGAGTCCCTGGCGGGCGGTATGCTGCGTAGATCCTTAGTTCCTCGCCCGCCGCCTCCATTCTTATGCCGATAGAGCGCATAGTCTGGAAGGATGGTAATTCCAGCTCCTGGTGGACGATGTCCCTCCTCACAAGAACCGCCGTCCCTCTAAAGGCGGCCCGGGGGGTGACCTCGTCCCTTCTGTATAGATGGTAATTAGGCAGCTTAATATGCGTCTTTGGATTAAGTTTTGTCTCGCCCAGCAATATAATGTGCAAATCCTGTTGCTGGGCGACTGTGCGGAGTTCATGAAGCTTCTGCTGTATTCCGCCCGGGTTCCAATAGAGGAGGCGCAGATTACTCTCCTCTGTAATGCCGGGCTAATAGATTTGCCAGCGCCTTCATGATTGCTGTTATTGGGTCAGTCCCGGCTCTGATATCGGCCAGGACTTGCGTGCCGACCTCGATGGCAATACCAACTAAACGTTGTATCGCATCTGCTGTTTCGAGGCCGGTGGCGGGTGTTCTCCTGTGTGAAGGCGTTGGCAATTGTCTCGGGTGCGGATATTCCTGGTCCTGCCCTCTTGGCTTGTGGGTAGAGCGCGCTCTAGCTGTAGAGCGGGCTCTACGTTCTGGTAGGGCCCTTTCTGGTACTCTACCCACTTCTTTGGTCGACTCCCGAGTAATCTGCGCCTTTAAGGCTACTGGTGCTGATGGTGTCGGGGTAGAGGTTACAGCCTGAGGAGGCTGCGACTTTTTCCTACTCCTCTCCCGCCTCCTCTTCTTAGAGGGTTGCCGTTCTGTGGCAGGGTTGGCGGGAGGCTGTAGAGTCGCCCCGGTGGTTGCCCTTATCTCGGTGGGTTCCACCGTTTCTTTAGGAGTTACGGGTGGGGGTGGGGCTGATTGCCTGCCCTTCCCGGTGATAGTGGCCCACCCGTCTTGCTGGATGGTAACAGCTTTCGGGCGACTCTGGGGGATCCTTTTAGGGTCCTCCGGGAGTAGCCCCGGTAAGGTAATCCCCTGCCTTCTCGCAGTCCTCCTCAGGACTGGGCAGCGGCGGTCGTTTGCCGTGTGGTTCTTTCCACAGTTGGCACACTTAGGTTCCTCTTCCCTACCCCTAGGGCATAGGCTCGCAATGTGCTCCCCGGCACAGCGCACACATCTCACTGGCCTGAAGCAGTTTGCGGATGCATGTCCAAAGGCCTGGCAGCGGTGGCATTGAGCCGGTCCTGCTTTCCTTTGCCAGGCCTCTATGACGACCCCTCTCATAAAGAGGAGTTCATCGATGTTATATAAATTCTGGAGCTGCTCCAGGCTCAGGTGGTCTAGTTGGGCAAAGTAGATGCAGCCAGGTCTGCCTCTACGTGGTGGAATTGCCTTGACATATTTGATAGGGAAGCCTTTTGCCCTTATGGCCTCCTCTATTGCCTTGGTGTCCGTGCCCATAGGTAGACCCCGGATGCCCACCTTGGTGGGCTTGTCCTCCTCCGGGGTATAGCAGTACCAGGACAGTGTTGGTGTTTCCTTGGTCAGCTCCACCATATAGCGCTGTACCGTACGGAATTCATTGGCGCTTTGTGGCGTGAACCGCACGCCTTTCCCGAATGGACGGGCATTTATAGGGTGGCCCAACATTCTGTTGAGCTCCTTGAAATGCCTCGTCCAGTCCGGTAGGCACTCAGCTACTATAGGTGGATATCTCGTTTTCTCCTGGTCGGCAGGCTTGTCTGTAGGCACTGCCGCCGGTTGTGGACGTGGTACTGCTGGTGCAGCTACCATATGGAACGAATTGCAAGAAAACCCGTTTACTGAGCTACCCCAGAGCTATACGCGAAAGTGAGCCGCGCCATTCGCGCGCTTGCGCAACTCAATTACATGAATTTGTTCTATCACTCTCTCACGGTTTACTTAATAACTTTATTTGCATAAGTCATACATTAACACAATTTACTTTCATAGATAGCGCAAAAAAATATCTATACTACGATATACATTACATTTTCATATCACAAAAAAAAATTCTGGATGTAGGTCTCCTCAAGATACCTGTGCTAGTAATGACGTCAACCACTCTGGTGTGACCGTCTGGTCCCGGTAGCGTCCTACTAATTTTGCCTTTCGGCCACGTATTTCGTGGCAACGAATGATCTATTATCAAGACAATATCACCTTCTTTAGGTTCCATGAACTTTCCGTTATTACCTGTTCGAGTTATTAAAGTAGGCATGTATTCTTTCAACCATCTTGTCCAAAAATGGTCGGCTAACCTCGGTGCAGATTTCCAATTGAGTTGACCCGTCAGATGTTGCTCTAAAAATAATCCAGGTGGTCGATCACCACATGAGCGTCCCAGAAGAAAATGATTGGGTGTCAAACCCTCTTCAGGACTATCCATACTGAATGTTACCAGAGGCCTGGAATTTGCAGTATGCTCTGCTTCTAAGAGCAACGTATGCAGAACCTCCTCTCGCGGGCTCCTTTCTTTGAGCGTAGCGGTCAACGCAATTTTAATTGATCTTACTAACCTTTCCCAGGCGCCACCCATGTGCGGTGCTCCCGGAGGTATGAATTTCCATTTAATATACTTTCTAAATGACTCATTTTTCATGCCCTCATAGCATTCTTCGTATGCTTTCAATAATTCTTTATTCGCAGCTTTGAAATTTGTCCCATTATCGCTGTATATAACGGCTGGTTTTCCTCTTCTGGCGATAAATCGCCTCAACGCCATTATCATTGACGCTGGTGTCAATGAGGCTGCTAATTCCAGATGTACTGCTCTGGTGGTCAGACACGTAAATAAAACACCCCAGCGTTTTTCGTGTCGCCTTCCTATAGTCACACTCATAGGTCCGAAATAATCCACGGCTGAGCATGTAAAAGGTGGTTCATGATGAGCTATTCTCTCCAGAGTAATATTTCCCTGTGGCACGTTCTGCGGCTTTGACCTGTATGTCCTGCACCACTGACAATGATGTGACACACTTCGTACTACATTACGCAAGTTCAAGACATAAAATTTCTGGTTCACCTCATTCATCACCGTCTGGTGATTGGCATGTCCAAAATGATGATGAACTTCTCTAATCATCATTTTAACGATTTCGTATTTACCGTCTAATACGACAGGTTTTCTACTTTCCTCGGTCGAATTAGACTTAAAAGGTAAACGCCCATTTAAACGGAGTAAGTTATCTTCTCCTATTTCCATAGATAATTTACTTAAGCGTGAACTTCTTTCAACGCTTTTGCCTGCTTTCAAGCATTTTATTTCCAAATGAAAACACTCGTCTTGAACGAACTTAACCAAATTAACAATTACGCGCCATCGGGTCCTTTAACCGACTTTGCTAAAACTTTGTTGGAACACATAACCGACTTTTCGGCTGCGTCGTCGGGTCCTTTAACCGACTTTCTTAAACTCTTGAATTTTTCTACCGCTTGTAAGGTGCGTGTAGTTGCCCCAAGGAATTTCTTAAAGCTGCTAAATTGTCCGTAGTCGGGTAGACTTAACGGTTCTTGCTTTCTCAGCGCATTTACGCATTTTGGCGATTTTTCTTCACCTGTTTCTAAGCTATTTATGGTGTCCACTTGTTTGGGCCATAAATCAGGACTTTTATGAGGAATTCAGATCCTTGAAACCAGCGATGACTTACATCGAAGGTGGAAGGAAAATTTCTAGTGGCGTCGTCTGCCACGTTTTGTGACGTTGGAACCCATCGCCATTCACATGGTTTACTGTGATCTTCGATCTCAGCCAAAAGATGAGCAACGAATGGTTTAAAAGCGCGAGGATCTGACTTAATCCACGCTAACACTGTACGTGAGTCTGTCCAAAATACTCTCTCGGATATCTCGTACTTGCTCTCTTTTTTAACTGATGAAGCCAGTCTGCTGCCCACAAGAGCTGCTTGCAATTCAAGCCTTGGAATCGAAATTGGTTTCAGCGGCGCTACTCTTGCCTTTGCGGCGATCAGAGTAATCCGCCTTTCTCCTAGCTCGTCCGTGGTGACGTAATACACCGCGGCAGCGTATGCTTTTTCACTAGCATCCGTGAAGGTGTGTAATTCTCCCTTGCCGACGCCTTCAGCAACGGGTCTAGGTACTTCTAAATGACCTAATTTCTTCACTTCCGATATCCATTTACAAAATAACACGTGTAAATCGTGTGAAACTTCTTCATCCCTAGAGATGCCTGACCTCCAAACTTGCTGGATCAGCGACTTCCCTTGAATCGTTATGGGTGATGCGATTCCTAAAGGATCGAAGACTGACATCACAGCGCTAGTTATCTCTCTCTTCGTAGGCGGTCGTAAACCTTCCATCACCTCTTCCGGTGTGTTACGAAGACTTATGGAGAAACTTATTATATCCCGTTTGATATTCCAAATCAAACCTAAAGTGCGCTCTGTGTGCACTTTATCTCCCAGCAAAGCACTGTCGCACTTATATTTATTTTCCATTTTACATAAAACTTCGGGTCGGTTGCTAGCCCATCCCCTCAATTGGAAAGAAGCATGTTTATTTAATTCATACATATCATTTATTATCCTTTCGGCCGTCGTCACGTCGGGAAATGCCTATAGATAGTCATCCATATAAAAATTGCCGTAGCGGAAGCTGCTTCTGGATAGATATGCGCGTTATCCTGCGCATTCCTATTCTTCACATACATAGCGATGCATGGTGATGATGCCGCTCCAAATATGAGTGACGTCATTCTATACTATTGCGGTGGCGCGTCACGATTGTGCTGCCATAAGAATCGAAGGCTATCCCCTGTCTTCTTCCCGGATTTTCACTTGCAGGAACATTTCTTTAATGTCTGCCATCACTGCCACGCTTCCTTCTCTGAATCGTAACAGAACTCCAAACAACGACTTCAATAAGTCCGGTCCGGTTAACAATGCATCATTGAGACAACGTCCGCCCGTCCTAGCGGCGGCGTCGAAAACTATTCTTATTTTCCCCTTTTGTGGGTGAGTCACTGCGAAGTGAGGAAGATACCACGTGCGAGGGGAAATGGAAATATGGTTCGCTTTCTCTGCGTAACCGTTAACGATGAGATTTTTTAATTTGCTTCTCATATTCCTTTTTCAACTCGCTATTTTTGTCGAGCTTCTTTTCGATATTAAACAGGCGACTTTCAACCTGCTCTCTATTCGACGGCATGCACTCATTGTCTGTGCGCCATAACAAAGCAGTCTCGTACCTATTATTAGGTATACGACGTACCGTTTTGCTCAAAATATTTAAAGCTCGTTCTTCTGGGTCGTTCGCGGGCTTTCTCGCTGACACTCCCAGAGATTCCAAACTAAAATAATCCTTGATTAACTTATCCATATCCTCCTCCTTCGTGGTGGAAATGTGGTTAACAATCTTGATTGGTTTGATGCCACCCGATATGTGATCATGTAAAACCCATCCAAGTTTGGTGAGCGATGCTACAGGTAGGTTCTTACCTCCTGAAATTAATTCACGAGTAACTATGAGATGCCAATTGTCCTGGCCAATTAATATGGTAGGTCTGGACCTCTCATACATCAACTCGTCCTAAATCGGTGTCAAATGAGAACACTGTTGCAATAATTCTCGGCTTACTGACTGCGGAGAAAGGTTAAGTGACTTAATTGTTTGTACACTTATCTCTTCTAAGTCGTTCGAGTAAATGCCTTTTATCTTAACGTTTAAGCAATACGAACTGTCGTCGTTAATTCGTTTACCTCCCACGGCTTCAATACGTAATTCTTCTTTACGTCCGCGAGGCGCTAACTTCTGAGCCATCCACTCCTCTATGAGTGTCATGGTCGATCTCTCATCCAGAAGAGCTGTTGTCTTGACCTTTCCTCTAGGTCCATACAACTCGACCGGTATAATCTTTAAGTATGCACATGCCAGTGCATTCACTGTACTAACAGTTGTAACTTGAGCCTCTTTACCCCCCCTCGTCCCCCTGCGGCGAGGTATTTTCATTGGGGTATCGGTGTAGCATTCGATGATGTGACATTCTACATCCCTCTACACCACATTTTTTCGCTCTGCACTCTAACTTCCTGTGGTTAGGTGACAAACATTGGAAATATACTTTCGCTTTTTTGACCGCGTCCCATTTCTCGCGATTATTCATGTCCTTAAACTTGTAACAACTCACTATAGAGTGTTCCTTGATGCATATAACACACTTATGTGTTACCCGACTTACAGGCTTGTCCTGGGTTATCATAACCACTTGTCGGTTGTGCCCTTTATTATTTCGGCGTTCTAGACGCTCGCTCGTACTACTTCGGCGCTCATAGCGCTCGCTCTTGACACGGTTGCGTATAGACTCCTTTGCGGTGTGTACAGTTTGCTTCCTGAATTCAGGACGCTTCCGTTTTTCAGACACATTTTCATTGCTTAAGGACGTTCCCAATTGTTCACTCAATAAATTTAAAAACTGGGCCATCTTCTGTAACTCTGGCTCCAAAGGATGCTGAGCTCGATATTCAAACCATTTAAATTTAATCATAGTTCCAAGTTTCTCCACTATGCGGCTCACTAACTCCGGTGAGTATAAATACTGTGGTTGATTCAACGCTTGTATTGTGGCAACCACGTTCGTAATACGACTTGCAAAAGATCCTATATTTCGGCAATCTTCTGCTAATCTTGGCATACGCTTTACATTCTCGATTTCGGCTAAAATGAGCATCTCATCCCTACCGAATCTTCTTTCGAGAGCGTTCATTATTTCTTCAGGTTCACACAAAGTAAACAACAACGACTTAACCGCTTCCATAGCGGTGCCCTTTAATGCCCTCCAAAGGCGTGCGACATTCTGCACCCTTGAAAATTGGCTTCTCGTGTCTTCAAACACCGTTTTGAAAATTATCCATTCACACGGGTCTCCATCGAACACCGGTAATTCCTGGAGGAAATGAAGCTGGGAAGACTTATCTTTTCCTGCTATCTTTATTGCACTCAAAATCGCTTCGGTCAATTCTGACACCTCACTCGCGCGTGTTTTCTGTGCATTTCCTAGGTTGCGCTCGACCTCCGCCCCTTTGCGGCGTGATCCTTTGCACGCTTCCTTATCAGTAATATCGGGTTGCGTTACACTAACCTGCGCGCTCATTATGGTCTGTTGAACCCAACTCCTTACGAAAGGTTCCACCTGGGTATTCCGCTCTTCTTCATCTTCACTCGAGTCGATCTCCTCTTCTCGGTTGAGTCGTGCTAACTCCAATTGAGACTTGGCTAAGGCAGCAGCTGCCTGTGCTCGTTCGGGCTCTGAGCGTTCGAATTTAATTCGCTCCTCCAATTCGGCTTTCAGCCTCGCCGATCGCGATGAGAAGTTGTCCCAAGACTCGATTTTTCTGGCTTCTCTTAAAAACTCGCTCCTTTTAATTATTAATTCAAATCTTTCCATTAATATTTTCCTTTTATTCGTTTTTTTATATTCAAACCCAATTTCGTGCAATAGTTTTAACAACGCCGTTTTACCGCCTTTAAACAAGCCAGCTTCTTTTAAAGAGACCAAAAGCAAACGTCTAGTTGGAAACTCGTTCCTAGTATAATAACCATATATGTGATTTCTTATTGCATCTGCATCAAAAACATCAAAACCTGTCACGGACTTTTTGTCTTCGTTTTTTCTTAGAAGTGCGTAAAACATTATCTTCACTTCCAGAAGCACCAAATTTTTCTTTATTTATATTATATAGTGTTTTTGCACCAATTCCAAGAGCTTGTGAAACCCTGATCTTTCACTTGAGTGACAGGAATCAAAGGGCCGCCATTTTGTGACTCACGCTCAAAGTAATCCTGTAGCTTTAGTACAAGCTCACGACATTGAATATTCAATGTTTTCCTCGTTTCGGCATTTTCAACAAAATTACCAAACACAAACAAAATTAGTCCAATAAAGCGCAACGATAAACAGGAGAAAGCCGGGACAAAAAACAACGGTTACACAAGAGAACGTAGTCTGTGCGCACGAGAGTACGGAAGACGACTAAACAGATTAAAATAGCGGTGGTAAGGGTGTTGCCAGAATAGTATCGCCAATTACTTAAAAAAATACACCTATAACATTGCTTAATTGAGGGAGAAAATTATATTTATTAAATGTTGTTTTATATATTATGAATGTTAAAAATTATACATAATCATTTTAATTGTATTTATTTTTAAATCATAGAAAACAGTATTTCTGTCTTTGGATCACACATAAATCTTAAAAATTATAGAGATACTGGCAACACAGTGCAATTAGGAGACGCAAAAAAATGGTAGCATTATAGTCTAGTTGCTCGAAGGAATAAGTAAAATAAAAATATCCAAATAAAATAAATATCATATCTATTCCAATGAATTCGGACCGAATACTATCAAGCACATCACTATGAAAACTAGACGCACGATGTAACTTTGTACAAGCGCGCCAAAGAACAAAAATAAATGTTTTCATATTATTTACAAACTATTTTAAGTTTTGAAACAGAGTTTATTGGAAAATTACTTGATTCTGACGTTTTGACATAAAGTTTTATATTAAAGAGGTATTCTAAATCATTCGGCAAATGTGTAGCTCGTGCAAGGTTATATCGATTAATTTAAGAATAATCTGTCAAATCGGTAATAACTCAGCGGCCGTACTATAGATCATATATATATATATTGATAAGTATTGATTCGTCTGATTCTGTGATCTGTTAAATCCGTTCGATAACGACAATATTAAGTATATCAGTCAACTTACATAATAATCATAATCAAAATCATAATTTATTTGCAGAAAACATGGTACATTATGTAATGAGGGTACATTAAATATATAAGTGATTGATTCTAAAAGGCTCGTCGAACAGTCACGAATAAACCGTCAATCCGCTTACCCGTGTCTTATTTACGAAATACACTACAGTGGCGACGAGAATTAAGTTGTTTTTATTTTTCGGTAAATTACGTGGACGCATATATTAAATATAATGTCAATCGGCAAAGTGAGTGAATTCAGCGTCAAAACAGGAAACTGGACTTTATATGTGGAGAGACTAGAAATGTACTTTACGGTAAATGCAGTGAATAACGAAATGTGGTTGCCGACATTAATCGCTGGTATGGGAGACGAAGCGCACGAATTATTAAGTAATTTAAAAAGTCCGATTAAACCGGGAGATAAATCGTATCAAGAAGTGGTAAAAATACTTCGGGAACATCTTCAACCGAAACCCTCGTTCATGGCGGAGCGATATCGTTTTCGACAGAGAAGACAGTTGAGCGGAGAAACGATTCCGCAGTATATAACCGAACTTAAGAAATTGTCGAAATACTACGAGTTTCATTCAACTCTAGAGGACAATTTAAGGGATCAATTGGTGTGTGGGCTAAGAAGTGATGTCATCCGTCAACGATTATTCGCAGAAGATAATCTGAAATATTGCGTAGCCGTGAGAATAGCTTGCGCTTTAGAGGCGGCGGAGCGGGATTCGGCCGCGGTGGAGCAGGCGGGCGGCGGCGACGGGCTCGGCGGTAGCGGTGCGGACAGCGCCTTGCATGCGGTGACGTCATCGACAAGCCGGCTCGAACGCGGGAGCAGGACAGCGCACCGAGGGCTTTTAAAGGTCGAGAACATGGCGGCGGCAATGCGCTATATTACAGCGCGTGCGGGTCGAGGTACCACCGAAGTGATGATTGCCGCTATAAGAAATTCGTGTGTGGTAAATGCAAACAGAGCGGTCATCTACGCCGGGTATGTCCCAAACGAGGGGGGGTACACGGGAAATGCGGGCTCCCGACGCCACATGTACCATGTGGAGGCGGCAGAGTGCGAGACACCGTCAGCGGACGACGAGCCACCATCCGTGGAAAGTCAAACAGAGTTACAGGAGGATCTACACCATCTATGTTTAAATAGCTATAAACCGGTGACCTACAAGACGGATTTAAACTTAATATGGAAATTGATACCGGGTCGGCAGTGTCTTATATAAGTAAAGCGACTTATAATAAATATTTTTACACTAGACCTATGGACAAGTTCGATCTGGTTCTAAAATTTATGACGGAAGTCGAATCAAACCTTTAGGCATCATCAAGCCCGAAGTTAGATATGGAAATATAACAAAGCACTTAGAACTGTTTGTAATAGATGGGGGCACGACTTCATTGTTGGGTAGACAGTGGCTGTCGGAACTGCAAATTAAAATTCCGACATTCCACAGCATGGTGCTGGATGACCATTTTAATAACAATAATTTTGTCATTATTATTCGACAGATATAACAAGTTGTTTTCCGGCGGCTTGGGGCGGTTCGCGGGCGGCAAGGCGACGCTGCGAGTCCGGGAAGGGGCGACATCGGTGTTCTGCCGCCCACGACTTTTGCCCTACGCGCTCAAGGACCGCGTGGATGCTGAGCTGGATGCGATGCTTCGGGAGGGGGTTATTGAACCCGTGGATAGCTCTGACTGGGTTACACTTCTGGTGCCGGTACGTAAGGCGGATGGTGGGCTCCGGCTCCGGCTCCGGCTAGGGCTGACTATAAAGTGACGCTGAACCCCGTATTGCTGGTCGATAGATTTCCCTTGCCTAGGATTAATGATTTGTTAGTAGGTATGAACGGCGCTAGAATATTCTCTAAAATCGATCTGTCACAAGCCTACAATCAGATCGAACTAGATAACTCTAAAAACCTTACCGTTATAAATACACATAGGGCTTACTTACGTATAACAGGCTAGTATATGGGTTGTCATCAAATCCAGGAATTTTCCAGCGTATAATGTCAAATCTTTTTTGACGATATCGAAAAGGTAGAAGTATTTTTAGACGATATAATAATAGGTTCTTCTAATGAAAGATAGCATTTACAAATATTGGAGAAGAACTTAGTAGATTACATAAAAACGGAATGAAGCTGAGGAAAGACAAATGTTTATACATGCTGGACGAGGTCAAGTATTTAGGATATATTATTTCAAAAGATGGCATTAAAGTTGATCCTGACAAGGTAGCTGCTATAGTAAAAATTCCGCGCCCCAAGGACGTTTCGGACTTAAGATCATTTTTAGGATTAGTCAATTTTTACGCTAGGTTCATTAAAAATTTAAGTACTACCTTAGCCCCACTTTACGGCTTATTAAAAAAGGGTGTTACTTGGGACTGGGACAGAAGTTGCGAGGACTCTTTTAAAAAAATTAAAAAAGTCTTAACCAGTGCTGAAGTATTATTGCATTACGATCAAAACAAACCGTTAATACTGACGTGTGACGCGAGTGCTCGAGGTATAGGAGGCGTGCTCACTCAGCCGTGCGCCGGCGCAGCGGGAAGCGAGCGGCCGGTGGTCTATGTGTCGAGAGCTCTCAGCAACGCGGAGAAACATTATTCACAAATTGATCGCGAGGCTTTAGCAATTGTTTTTTTGCTTAAAAAAATTGCATCAATACCTGTATGGTCGACGGTTCACCTTACGTACTGATCACAAGCCGCTTGTCAGTATTTTTGGCCCAAAACATGGCATTCCATTAATGGCTGCGAGCCGATTGCAGCGTTGGGCGATTACGGTATCCGCTTACTCTTATGACATAGAGTACGTTAGTAGTAAACAGAACTGTGCGGACGGCTTATCTCGTCTACCGGTATCGGTTCAATCCACAAAGAACGAATGTTTAGATTTACCTGAACAAACGTATTTACATTTCGCTCGAAGTGAAATGTTACTGGATTATAATGAAATTAAAAAAACAAACCCAGCGCGATCCGATTTTAGGTAGAATTATACTATACTTAAGAGAAGATTGGCCCACCGATAATGAGGTCAAATCATTGCAACCGTATTTTAACCGAAAAAAGGAACTATACGAAGAACTAGGGTGTATCATGTGGGGTCATAGAGTAGTCATACCGGAGAATTGCAGGGGTAGGGTGTTAAACGAACTCCACGAATGCCACATGGGAATCGTCAAAACGAAGGCGGTAGCTCGAAGCTATGTGTGGTGGCCGGGGATCGATGAGGCAATCGAAACGATGTGCCGAGCGTGCGTCGTGTCTGCGGCCGAGGCGGACGCGCCCCAACGGCACACTCCAAGCCCGTGAGCATGGCCAGGTAAGCCTTGGTCTCGTATAAACATAGATTTTTTAGGGCCAATTTTCAATAAAATTTACTTGGTAATAATTGATGCCAGAACTGAATGTCTAGAGGTTTTTTATGTACCGAGTACAGCAGCTAGCCACACTATAGTTAAACTTTCCGAAGTTTTAGCTAGGTGGGGTCTACCTAAACAATTAGTATCAGACAATGGGCCGCCATTTACCAGTAGGGAATTTTCTCAGTTTTTAACAAATAATGGTATACAACATGTTTTCAACGTACCGCACCACCCGGCTTCAAACGGTGCCGCGGAAAACGCAGTACGCACTGTCAAGAAAGTTATTAAAAAGGCAGTGAGGGAAAATAAAGATATAAATTTATTTTTAAACACTTTCCTATTGCATTATCAAAATACCGAACATTGTAATACGGGCGAAAGTCCCGCTTCTCTCATGGTAGGAAGAAGATTACGTACTAAACTAGACGTACTTAGACCGGATATTGAGAATAAAATTATTAAAACTCAAATAAACCAGAAAGAGAACGCTCCCACTGGTGAACGTGGCCTGCAGCCGAGTGATGATGTATGGCTTCGCCAATATCAGGGGAGCGACAAGTGGGCAGCCGGACAAGTGACGCAACGTTTGGGCGTAACGGACTACAAAGTTTTAGACACTATAGGTAAGGAGTCACATAAGCATATCGACCAGCTAAAACGTAAAATTAGGAGTTCACTGATTTGTCCCCGTAGTAGTAATAGTCAGCCAAATTCGAGTTCCGTGTCTTTGTCTTGCTCCGGTGCAGAGGAAATTAATGCGCCTAGAATAAACCCTGCCGTAACAGACACCGGGAGGAAATCAAAAGCACCGGAGGGAACTGAAATAATAGATAAGAGTGATTGCTTAGATACGGCAAGGGAAACGTCAACACTTCGTGCTCCATCAGCTCATACGTCGCCTGTGCCGCCCGCAACGCCGCCCCAGGTCTTCCGGCCGGTACGCAAGTGCCGTTTGGATAACTCCCCCTCCCGCTATAAAGAGTAGTTACCATCGCACTATATTACTATATTATTTTTATATACTTCTTTTTTTTAAAATAGTTTCAAGATTTTTTTTCCTTTCCTGTAATAACAGTATAGTATAAAATACTTATATGTATAACTAATTGTAAGTCTTAATTAAGGGGGGGGGGATTGTAATGAGGGTACATTAAATATATAAGTGATTGATTGCAAAAGGCTCGTCGAACAGTCACGAATAAACCGTCAATCCGCTTACCCGTGTCTTGTTTACGAAACACACTACACATTACACGTTGGTAAATTATTTAAGACCAGCATGTTTTGTCATAATGTTGACATACAAATAATTATCTAATACATAAATTGCATTTAATTTAATTAAAATAATATAATTGTATTACTTAGGTAATTAATTTTAATATCGATTCCTAATCCCAATCATAAATTTTAAATATTCTTCAACAGAGTAGAAGCATTGCTCCTCAAGCCATTGTTTAACAAACCTGTGAAAACACACTTTTGGGAGTGATTGAAACTCTGTAGGCAGTGCATTTTAAATTTTTATACACATAGCTAAACAATTTTTCCTATATAGGCTAGTGCTTGGCATTACACTATGAGTCAGTCTTTCAGTATGCCTCAAGTTCCTCTGTACAGTATCTCTTAACTTCATTTTTCACAAAACATACAAAATTTAAGATGTATATACCTACTTAACTATGGCAGCGTCAAAATGTGTAATTTTTTAGAATACGGTTTACATGATGAATCTGGTGCCAAACCATTCATAGCTCGTATACATTTTTTGAGTTGTAAAGGCTTTAACAGTATCTGTACTGTTACACCAAAGTAAAAGACCATAATCAAGTGCAGAATAAATGTACGCATAGTATGCCGTTAGTATAATGATTTCTTAAATTTACGCGAACACTACACATTGAATAAAAACTAAATTTACGGATTTTATCGCGTTTATTTTACTACTTTTACTTATTTTTAATTCCCGACGTTTCGGGTGCTTTACAGCAACCATGGTCACGGGGGGGACTGAGATGTTTGACGTCCCAATGTCATAGTTAGTCCGGCTACCTTCAGTTTTTGAATATTAATTTTTGGTCCGATTTACGCAAAACGAGCTTATAGTATCATGAAGTCTTGCAGTGGTATGCTTAGGTTTGGGTTTAATTTTTGTTAATTATAGGATCCCAAGCAGGTGGCAGCACCCATCCATCTTCTCTATTGAAATTTGGATGTTTTTTTAATTTCAATAGCCTCGCGCATCATCCGTTAGTGGTAGGAATCGGTGTTCTTTTGCGAGAATTTGTAGTTTATCAAAACGAATGTAATGGTGGGGACGATCTTGAACATGTTCGCAGACTGCAGACTTCCCGGAGCGTCAAACATCTCAGTCCCCCCCGTGACCATGGTTGCTGTAAAGCACCCGAAACGTCGGGAATTAAAAATAAGTAAAAGTAGTGAAATAAACGCGATAAAATCCGTAAATTTAGTTTTTATTCAATGCCGTTAGTAGTTTCATGAGATGTAATTCTTCCCAGTCATGTATGCTGTCAATATATAGTCAATGTGTTTTTATATGGCAATGCTGCAGCTATATTAGTAGTATAGTTGTAGCACACAATGGGTCGGCTGGACCGGGGAAGGAATGCTTAAAATATTAAAATTATATTACTTTTAAAATATTTTTAGATGGGTTTATATTGACATTAATTATTATACACATTTACTATTTTATTATAAATAATAAAATAGTAAATGTGTCATTCATTTAGTTCTATGGACCCGATCATATATATTGATAAGTATTGATTCGTCAGACTCTGTAATCTGTTACACCTGCTCAATAATGACAATATTAAATATATCAGTCAACTTAAATGATGTTTTTATATGCCGCTAATACCTACTTTATTCTTAATGAGCATGTTTACATAAGACAAATTTAGACAGTAAGTAAATATTACTAGACAAACGAAATCTTTAAATGTGGTAGGGCCACGCTGCAGCTATATTAGTAGTATAATTGTAGCGCGAATGACTCGCCTCTACAGGGGAAGGACCACGCTTAAAATGTTAAAATTATAAATGATATATATTCCTTTTAAAATATTTTTAGACGGGTTTAATAGACATTTATTATCATTAATTGTCAAATATAAATAATAAAATAGTAAATGTGTCATTCATTCATTTCTAGAGAACCGATCATATATATTGATAAGTATCGATTCGTCTGTATTCTGTGATCTGTTAACTTGCTCGATAATGACAATATTAAGTATATCAGTCAACTTACATAATAAACATAATCAAAATCATAATTTATTAGCAGAAAACATAGTACATTACACGTTGGTAAATTATTTAAGACCAGCATGTTTTGTCATAATGTTGATATATAAATTACTTTAAATTAACTTAAATAATATGTTTTTATATGCCGCTAATACCTCTTGTGTTTTTCATGCTTGGTTTAACACTGGTATTATGTATGTTTTGATTTGCACGTATGTTTTTGTGATTTCAGTTCTAATGGTTTAACAAGCACTGCATTATTGCATGTTTTAGAAAGAGGAAGATGTGCGGAATAGACTATTATATGCTTTTTGTAGTTTAGGTGGGGACGCGCGCGCGTCGTCACCTGAGGCTTACTCTCCTCCTTCACCCGGGCGTCGCGAACAGCCCGGTGATGATGTGGAAGCGGTCGGATTCGAGGTGATACATTTTTTTGTGTTATGTTTGCGTTGTACACACTGAATTTTGTATATTTTGGTGAAGTGGTTTTCATGGATATTTTTGTTTGTACATATGTTTTAGGAAGAGAATCGTTTCCGTGACATATCACCGTAAGGCCGTGACAGGTCTCCTAGACCATATCAGTCATATGAGTCGTAAGTTTTATAAATTTATTTTTTATTATTATTGATGAAATTGACGTGGAGTAAAGGTATTTTTTTTGCAGTGAACCAAAGGTGGTTATTGAAATTTTAAATGAATTGGTAAGTTTGGCGAATGATGTTATGAGAGAATAGGAGATGCTGCTAGAGCCGAAAGGAATAGTCAGGGAGGAAACAGAATGGAAAGAGAGGATGAAAGCGAGAGCGAAGATGCGGATGAATTTTTTATCGCCAGTGATGGAACGGATGGTCTTACTCGGCTAGAAGGCCAGAACCTCCAGTTTGATTTCCTATGGACTCCTTTCAAGGCCAGGAGAATAATTTTGTACCTAAGCGATCTGGTTCGGTTCAGTTTTACAATTCGACATATGATGCTTTTCGTTCCTTTTGGGATGACATTTTAGGCCACATTGTAGCGGAGAAGAACTCTTACGCTACCAAAATTGCATCTGCCGGTTTCCAGTCCCAATGGTATCCCACCATTATTGACGAAATTTTGTGCCTCTTTTATTTTTTAAGGTTTTTTTTTATAGGAGCAAGGTGACAAACAAGTACACAGTTCCCCTGATGGTAAGTGGTTCCTATGGCCCATAGACATGTACATCTATCCTCGATTACGAATCAAAATGCAGATGTGTTGTCACCCGTGAGGACTAAGATGGAATGCCTCGTTTCCAGTATAAAGGGTCTCCGGTTCTCTACACTCACCATACGAAACACAGCAGCGTTAAGCTACTATTTTACGCTTGTATTCTGTGAGAGCGTGGTCCTTCCCCGGTCGAGCCGACCTATTCCTGCTAAAACTATACTACTAATATAGCCGAAGTATGGCTCTATCGCATTAAAAAAAAGGTTTAAAAAGTTACATGAAATTCTAAATAAATTTTATAATACTATTTTTTTATAGAAGAGGGGGCAAGCGAGCATACGGTTCACTTGATGTTAAGTGACTACCATGAACAACTGCAACACCAGGGGAATAGCAGGTGCGTTGCCGGCCTTTTAGAAAGGAGTAAGCTCTTTTCATGAAGGTCCCCAAGTCGTATCGGTCCAGAAAAATCGCCGGTGGTAAACTATTCCACAGAGAAATTATACGCAGAAGGAAACTAGGAAAACGTACAGTGGTGGACAATCCATATTAAATAAAAAGTTTCTGTTTCTATCAATATTTATAAAGCAAATATCAGTGGAACTGTCATTGAATATTCAAAACTGTTATTTTTTATAGGAGAAAGGTGACAAGCAAGTACACAGTTCTCCTGATGGTAAGTGGTTGCTATGGTCCGTAGACATGTACATCTATCCTCGATTACGAATCAAAATGCAAATGCATTGTCACCCGTGAGGACTAAGATGGAATGCCTCCTTTCCAGTGAAAATATCTCCGGTTCGCTACATTCACCATACGAAACAGCAGCGTTAAGCCGCTATTTTACGCTGGTATTCTGTGAGAGCGTGGTCCTTCCCCGGTCGATCCGAACTATTCGTGCTAAAACTATACTACTAATATGCAGTATGACTATCACGTAAAAATAAAGGTTTAAAAAGTTACATGAAATTCTAAATCATTTTTATTATACTATTTTTTATAGAAGAGCGGTCAAGCGAGCATACGGTTCACCTGATGTGAAGGGACTACCTCCGCCCATGAAAAACTGCAACACCAGGGGGAATAGCAGGTGCGTTGCCGGCCTTTTAGAAATATATTTCTAAAATTAATTATATATATAGATTAAACTAGAAGAAATTTGAATAACGGAATCAAAGATAAACATAATTATTAATAGAACTAAGATAGAATGCCTCGTTCCCAGTAAAGTGGACGGAGTTAAGGTTCAAGTGGAAATTCACGGATAGCGTGGCCTTTGTCGCATTACTCTGCTTCCCTGATCAGTGTGAGTGTTGAGCTGAATTTCACCGCCTCCCCCACCAGAATACGCGGCGCAGCCTGAGTAGTGAGTAACCACTCAAGAGTAGCATAACTTGGACGTGAATGCTCAGCGAGGGGTTCTAAATTATCACTTGGGGTCACCTCACAGGGATAATGTTTTATTTAATTCTGAGACTATGTTAACGAACGTGGGGGATGGGGGGGTGGTAGCACTACGGCACTTACCGCGCCAAACGCAGAAATGTTTTATCTATTACCATTATTAGAAATTATTTCGTCAATACAAAGATGATTAGTTTTAAGATGGTTTAAGACTAGAGGTGAAAAGCTGACGTGAACTTTTTAACGTAGCACTAAATCTTTCTTAAATACATATCATTCCCACATAGGTATCTGCTTATTTTTCATTTAATTTTTTTCAATACATGTGATTTCAATTTACAATGTGAAAAGCTTGAACAAAGTTTAATAAAGAAAGCGAACGCACATTCAATTAAAAGAGTGAAATATTTTACAGTTTACCGCAGTCGTGAGGAGCTTAGTGGTCATATTCTAGTTTATTAATAGTTTAATTTACGCGGAATGGCCAGATCCGACTTCCCCAGAGGCACTAATCAAAATCTCTTTCTAATCAAAAGGTGAAATTATTCAGTTTTGGCGTAAACCAGAAATTAAAGAATGATTGTAAGAAAGGGCAGGCATTTTCCTACTTAAAAAATCAATGAAAATGTTTTAATCAGTACGTATCGGAACGAAATGTAATTGAAAATTATGACTACTTTTTCAACTCGTAACAATTAAAAATATTATACGTTGTTCTACACACATTATATAAAATACTACAACATTAAGCTCCTGTATTACGTTGCTATTTTGTGAGAGCCTGGTTCATCTCCGATCGAGCCGACTTATTTGTACTGCAACCTAATATAGCTGCAGCGTGGTTTTACACCGTACACCTATTCATGATAACCTAAGCTTAACTTGACATTTCAGTGTCTTTTTCTTTAAAAATTTCAATAATTTGATTCTCCTACATAACGACGAAAATGTTTAGAACGTACCAGAAAGCATTTTCTAGAACTTCAGCGCGCGGTTATTGCTATTTTAACTTACCTTACCGCTGCTGACATACGTAAAAATGTAGCTCCAATCTTAAATAACGCTGTGGGATTAAGGAGTGGAAAGGTGTATGTATTGTAGGGTAACTCAAAACTGGATCGTAGATTTCTAAATAAAAGGCATTAATCAACGCAATAATAATATTTATTTAATTAAACTAAATCAATGGCACAGTATAACAAAACATCACAAACTTTCTTGCCACTCCGGCGGCTCGTCCCTTAATGACTAGACAGCTAGGTGCTAAATGTTAATCCACAGACAACATTTGACATCACATTAACACAATCGAGTTGAAACATAATCGATTATTTTCTCGGGTATAACAAGACTTTACCATAGACTTTAGTATTGATGGAGTGATGTAAACAACTACTTCAATGGACAAGTCTTGTTACAATATTTTGTTCCTTTGATTATTAACGATTGTATTATTGCTTTTCTTCTACAACAAAAATCATTTTTAGGTATAATATGTTTCTCCATTTTAAGTATTTACCTACTACTCTCTTTTTAACATTATCTCCACACTAGGATTTTCTCATGTATCGTGAGGAAGTTGTACACACCACTGTTAGCGGTGTATAATTTGTAAAGAGGCGCTGCCCTGTTGTGTCATTGCAGTTTTTTGTTCAGTTTATTTAAACATAAAAAACAAATACCCTCCTACCAAAATGAAACTACCAAAGAACTAAAAAGTGACTGTTAGAATTTTCAAATCAGTTATGAATTTAATTATTCAAAGGTATTTATATTATTCAGTCTATTAAAACTAGAGGCAAAATGTCACCACTTTTTACATTTTACGTTAGATGGCACTGTTTTGAAAAAGCGAAACGTACAATGTTGGCGTAATTTAATTTATCACGCAACAGTTAAAACTAATTTTAGGATTTATAAATATTTTATCTGTTTTAGAAAAATGCATCAATCATATTATAAAATGGAAACCAACATCTAAAAGAAGGAAAATACTAAAAACCTAAAAAATATATAAATTTCATAAGGAAAAACTACTTGACCCAGAGAAATTAGTTGTAGGCTATACAAATACTTGTTCCGTGTGGGATTCGAGCCCGCGCCCCCTTGGGGCTGCAGTAATTAAACAGGACTTAAATTGTACCAAGGATGCTAAAAGATGTCAGGAGATAAATACTTTAAAGTCGAATGTAATAAATGAATTAAATGTTAATTATTTCGGATGGCACAAAATTTTCTGTGATGGATCCAAAGATAAATATGGTGTAGGTGCCGCTTATTTCGACTCATTGCTGGGTAATAAAAGTAAAATTAAAATTCCTAATAATTTTACGATAATGTCACCTGAATTAATTGCTATAAATGATGCCATATTACATGCTGGTACAACAAATTTTCAAAAAACAGTGATTCTAACTGATAGCAAGAGTGCTTTTGAACATATTGCTCGATGCGTCTCTGGTCTCAGAGGTGTATCGATAGCATATTCGATATGAAATGAAATATTGAAACTACAATGTAAAAACCGTGAGTTAGTATTGCAGTGGGTACCGTCTCACATCGGTTTACAGGGCAATGAGGAAGCTGATAATCTGGTGAAATTGGCAATCACCCAAGGAAGAGAATGTAATATTTATCCTGATTATTCAGAAATTTTAATTAAATATAAAGAGAAATGTTACACAATTTGGAAAGAATATTTTGATAAAAGATCGCAAGAAAAAGGGATTTGGTACAAAACCATCCAGAGTCAGCCTCCGAAAGTGCCTTGGTTTAATCAATGTCTGTTGAATAGAAAATATATTGTATTAGCAATGCGACTTCGTTCCGGACACATTCCGTGTAACAAGTTTGCTTTCATGATGAAAAAGAAACAATCTCCAAATTGCGATACATGCAAAACAATAAAAAATGTACAACACTTGCTCGCGGAATGTTCCAAAAATCATCATGAAAGGAAACTATTAGTTGCCAAAACTGATATTAAAATTTGTAACCTAGGGGAATATCAAAGCATTCTGTTTGAACCATTGTCTTATGCTGCTCAAATTGTATATAACTTAGTTAGTATTTTGTGTAAATAATTTAAGAAATTGTAGTGTGTTATTTAGGACTATATTAGGGACTGACATGTTTAAAATAACCTAAAACACTAAATTAAAAAAAATATTAAGTTCAGCTATTTGTTTAATATGTATCTAACTTCTAATAAATTAATTTCATTATTGTTAAGGTCTATGTCCACCATGGAATAAATAAAAAGCAAATAAGGAAGAAGGAGTTTTACTACATTATTAGTAAAACTAGCTTCTTTACTTTTTAATTCGATAACAGCATATTTTTTCTTACAAAACATTATTTTTTCTTTGTTTTTGATAACTGTTAATCAGATAAAGGCAAAATATACAAGTCTCTTCAATCAGTGACTAAATGAACAAAACATATAATTAATATCCGTCAGGCGGACAGGTTTCATGTTGAATGTTCGGTTACCGTTCCAATGAATACTCTGTACTAATGATGATTGGTATAAATCTTGTACACGAAGTATTCCGCCAGAAGATATTTATAATACGTAAACAGGGTATTACTAATAATTAGCAATTGTATGTATTCAGTATTATACAGCACGTTATACAATACTGCTCCCATCTTTGGAACAGGACATCCCAGTGCCAGCTCTTTCCGTTTGACCGTTCAGTAAACATCAGCTTGAATCGTTGACAACCGATTCTTCTCCGATCGGCTCAATACACTGGCGTCTGGCGCTGCGAAGAGATTTTGCATCTATTTGCATTTTCTATCGCGTATACCACGGGGAGTTCTAAGAGGAATTATTCTGATTAATTTCAGCCATTAAATGTCACGAACGCACATTGCGATAAAACTCACGATACAATCCACAGCATCTGGATGCTTAGAGGTCCATCACTGTAAGTTTTACTAGGTGTTTTCTTACTCATACAACCCCTTTTTTTCGGGACTTATACGATTAAGGGACCTTAATGAAAAGAGTTTACTCTTTTCTAAAAGACCGGCAGCGCACCTGCGATTCCTCTGATTACGTAGTTATTCATCGGCAGCGCTAGTCACTTTCTATCGCATCTACCACGGGGAGTGATCTGGGGCATTGTTCGGATTAATTCCAGCCACTAAATTCCACGAACGCACATCGCGATAAAACTCACGATACCATCAACACCATCTGGATGCTTAGCGTACCACTATAAGTTTTCTTACTCATACAACCCCTCTGTGGAATCGTTTACCACCAACGATTTTTCGGGACTTATAAGATTAAGGGACCATAATGAAAAGAGTTTACTCTTTTCTAAAAGACCGACAGCGCAACTGCGATTCCCCTGATGACGTAATTATTCATGGGCAGCGCTAGTCACTTTCTATCAAGTGAGCCGCATGCTCGTTTGCCTCCGCTTCAAAAACAGTTAGATTCAATTAAAACTAAGCTTTCCAGGCTTTACTAGCTCGATTGTCCTTATATATAACTATAATTCATACTATTTTCAAGAATTTGTCATTTTCATTCAACAAAATAGCCATAGAATATAAAATATTAACGAAATAAATAAAATAATATATAACAGTAGTAATTGTAAACAGATTTTTGACCATTCGTATAAATGATTTAAAAACTTTTGGAAAATTCAAATGTGCAAGCCTTAAGCGCTCATGTTACACGTAATTTTTTTAAAGTATTTTAAAATACACACAAGTTTTTACAAATAACCTTACTACTATTACTTCCAACTTTTCGATAATTTTATGACAAACGTCAATAAAAAAAAGTTAGGAAAATCCGAAAGTGCAGACTCATAATGCCCATATGATCTTTAAAAATTTAGAAAAATTCTCAATCAACAATAGAAAATGTTTATATTTTAGTAAGTCATTGTACACAGGAAGGTCCACAGGAAGTGGACCTGGTCGAGCCCCGACGGTTCGACAAAAAATGAGATTGACTTCATTATGACGACCAGACGCCAACTGTTCAGTGATGTCTCAGTGATCGCAAGGGTGAAAACTGGCAGCGATCACCGAATGGTTAGAGGCACACTGAACCTAAACGTTAAGTTGGAGAGGTCTCGTCTAATGAAGTCAACGCTCCGTCCCCTCGTGCTCTAATCCAGAATCCCGAAACCTTTCAGCTCGAGTTACGTAACCGCTTCCAGTGCCTAGAAGATTGCAATGCAGTGGACGATATGAACGACAAGCTCGTGGAAACTGTCCATGCGGTCGGAGCTAAGTTCTGCAAGACCCGCCGCAGAAGAACACAAAAACTCTCCGATCACACTCTTAATCTCATGGCTGTTAGACGGGAGATGAGGCTGCAATCGTCAACAGATTTGACAGCATACAGGCAACTGAACAGACAGATCTCCAAATGCATACGGCGAGACTTACGCAACTTTAATACTTCTCGTATTAAAGAAGCGATCGAGCGGAACCAGGGCTCCAAAGTCTTTGCCAGAGATCTGTCTGCCAGAAAGAGCCAACTGTCAAGGCTGAAGACTGAGTGTGGCAACATCGTTTCCGGGACACCTGAGATTTTGAGTGAGATTGAGAGGTTCTATGGGCAGCTGTACACATCATCGTTGGAGCCACACGCAAGTGTGAGTAACGATCCAAGAGCAAGTCTTATCCGACACTATTCCGATGATATCCCGGACGTCAGTCTAAGCGAGATTAGAATGGCTCTCCAGCACCTTAAAAACGGCAGGGCCCCAGGCGAGGATGGAATTACAGCGGAGCTTCTGAAAGCGGGTGGAACACCGGTACTTGAAGTCCTTCAGAAGCTCTTCAATTCCGTCCTCCATGGTGGCACTACTCCAGAGGCGTGGAGCAGAAGTGCGGTGGTCTTGTTCTTTAAGAAAGGCGACAACGCTCTCTTAAAGAACTACAGACCGATTTCCCTTCTGAGCCGCGTCTACGTGCTGTTTTCTAGAGTCATTACGAATCGTCTCGCACGCAGACTTGACGACTTCCAGCCTCCCGAACAAGCCGGTTTCCGAAAAGGCTTCAGTACCATAGACCACATACATACCCTGCGGCAGATTGTACAGAAGACTGAAGAGTACAATCTGCCACTTTGCCTGGCGTATGTGGACTATGAGAAAGCCTTTGATTCCGTCGAAATTTGGGCGGTGCTACAGTCCCTTCAGCGGTGCCAAGTTGACTGTCGGTATATCGAAGTGCTGAAGTGTTTGTACAGTAGGGCTACGATGGCTATCCGAGTACAGAACCAGAGCTCGAAACCTATCCAACTGCAGAGAGGTGTAAGACAGGGTGACGTTATATCCCCGAAACTCTTCACCGCTGCATTGGAAGACGTTTTCAAGCTACTGGACTGGAAAGGATACGGTATTGACATCAATGGCGAGTACATCACTCACCTTCGATTTGCCGACGATATAGTCCTTATGGCAGAATCGCTGGAGGACTTAAGCACTATGCTCAATGACCTCAATAGTGCCTCCCAACGGATAGGTCTTAAGATGAACATGGACAAAACAAAGATCATGTTCAATGTCCATGTCACACCTATGCCGGTAGTTGTTGGGAGCACTATGCTCGAAGTTGTTGACGAATACGTTTACCTGGGACAAATAGTCCGACTAGGTAAGTCCAACTTCGACCGAGAGGTCAATCGACGGATTCAACTCGGCTGGGCAGCGTTCGGGAAATTACGGCATATCTTTTCGTCAGGTATACCTCAATCTCTAAAAACTAGATTGTACAACCATTGCGTGTTGCCAGTGATGACTTACGGATCTGAGACGTGGTCCTTCACTGCTGGCCGTATGAGGACGCTTAAGGTCGCTCAGCGAGCTATGGAGAGGGCTATGCTCGGAGTTTCTCTGCGTGATAGACTCAGAAATGAGGATATCCGCAGTAAAACCAGAGTGACCGACATAGCCCAACGGATTAGTAAGCTGAAGTGGCAATGGGCCGGCCATATAGCTCGAAGAACCGATAACCGATGGGGAAGAAAGGTTCTCGAGTGGCAGCCTCGTACCGGTAGGCGTAGTGTAGGGCGACCCCCCACTAGATGGAGTGACGACCTGGTAAGACATGCAGGAAGTCGATGGATGCAGGTGGCTCAGGACCGTGCTTTGTGGCATTACTTGGGGGAGGCCTATGTTCAGCAGTGGACTTGTGAAGGGCTGTAATGATGATGAAATGATGACGTCATTGTTATTGAGATTCAAAATTTCTTTTATTATTGTTAAATGAAACAACTTTTAACAGAATTATCTTAAAACGATCAGAAATCAACTTGAACCTGTTTTCGCCTCACCCTAATACTCAGAAGGATGCTATTTATAGTGGCTCATCACGTTATTGAGGTCAAATTTGCCGAGGTAACACTCATAATATTATCTTTCTTGTTATTAAGATTTCTTTAAGCCATAAAAATTTCAACTATTTCTACTTAGAACATAATCAATAATAACTACCTATTTTGGCACAATTTAGCATTTTTATTATTTATTTTAAATATATAAATAAAAACTTTTACGAATTGTTAAGAATGCTCATTACTCATTTTATCACGCAGATTAGCCGTGGTAATTAACACATTTTGACTTTCTAACGGAATGCGAACCCCAATGCGCAAACTTTGTATATATCTGGGGAAATACGTATTAAGCCAAGAAGAACTGAAACATTTAACAGCTAAGTAACTCCGATTTCAATGAACGTGTAGGGATTAATGGTGATATATGCCCGTAGCAACGTTTAGTATAAATATAAAAATTCTTACTTATCCCTCGTTATTAAATAAGAATGTTCAAAATTTGGAATATGCTATCAAGAACGCAGATTTTTTAAACGTTCTAAATTTTTTATACGTATTTCTATCAATTTTCGAGAAAATATTATTGTAAAATAGATAAAATTGTAGGTAACTAAACATTGAATAGAACTATATTCACAGATTTTATCGCGTTTAATTATTCATGAATCAATAACTGAACATTATTATATTTATATAATTAAAAAGGGATTTCCCAAAATATCTTACGAATATCTATATATTACACTAAGACAAAAATAATCCTTCTCTTTATTCAGTATTAGATAAGTATCTTTCACTTAAGACGCTTCTTTCGCGGAATGAAGTAAGAAAAGGGATCAACACAAGTAAAATATTATTGGTAAAACAAAAAATGTACTATAGTATCGAATTGTTAAGCTAACAAATATATGTGACATGATTCAAGCAAGCACCGTATTATTCATGATTAAAACTACTTTTACGGATTTTATCGCGTCTATTTTTACATTTATTTTTAATTCCCGACGTTTCGGGCGCTTTCCAGCACCCATGGTCACGGGGGACTGAGATGACTGACGTCCCGATGTCATTGTTAAACCCGGAGTACCTTCAGCTTTTTTAATTATTGTTTATGGTCCGATCTATGCAAAATGAACTGACTGTGTCCTGAGGTCTTGCAGTGGTATGCTTGGGTTTAGTTTTAATTTTATTGATTATAGGATCCCAAGCAGGTGGTAGTACCCAGCCTCCTTCTCTATTGAAATTAGGATGTTTTTTAATTTCAAACATCCTAACATCCTAATTTCAATAGAGAAGGAGGCTGGGTACTACCACCTTTTTCTTCTATAACAAAATAAAATAAAAACAAACACAACAAAAACCGAGGCAGGCAAGACAAAAAAAAAAAAAAAGAAGCGTCAGCCCGCGGTGGGGAAAGCCCAAAAAAAAAAAAAATAAACGCGATAAAATCCGTAAAAGTAGTTTTAATCATGTGCAATGTTCGCGTAAATATAAGAAATCATTACACCGTATTATTTTTATGACCATATTATTGTGTCGTAATATACCTATTGCCCTACTTGCACTTAATTCTCTGCCGAGCCTTTTAATCTACAACCAAAAAGGCTAACGAAGAATTTAGGAAAGATGTTTTCAACATCATTACAGCCTGTTAGTAGTCCACTAGTGAACAGACCTCTCCCACAAATTGTCTTATAAAAGGGATTTTTCCATAGTTGCCAAGCTTGGTAGGCAGGTTCGAAACTGCAGTTTTTTATTCTCTTAAATTATTATTTTTAAGAAAATACTGTTGCCAATATCCTGTTTCAGTTACCCTCTGTCGCCTCTTACGACACCCTCGGGAAGAGAAGTGGTAATGTAATGATTTCAAATATTTACGCGAACACTGCATATTGAATAAAACTATTTACGCGGATTTTATCGCGTTTAATTAATAAATTTTTATTTCTCGGCGTTACGGATAAACGCAATAAAATCCGTATAAGTACATAGTTTTATTCAAACTGGTTATGTATATTCTCTAACGCCACCAATACACAGCACTGGTGTGTTAAGAAGATTAAATAATAAAAACATTGCAATAAAATGCTAAAATAAGAGAGAAAATGAAATACAAGAGAAGACAAACCTAAAAATATACATACATACATAAATACTCATTATGCACATACATATAAATACAGGCAGTATATTAATACTTAATCCACATAAGTCTATGGAATACATATTATTTGACTTTGTATTACAATTTATTACAAAGTATCTATGTTAGTCCTTAGCATGAATAAAAGTTTACCTTTAAATAGGTAAATGTCTTTTATGTAAACCAGTGTTAGTAATGTAGAATTCTGGAACCCTATTACAGTTTCTGACTAGACCGTAAGTGCCGTAAGTAACTCGCTAAGTAATCAAATGAATAAGCTTTTATGCCAGAAGATAATAAAAATATTCATTTTTTCTAATACATAACTAAATTCTTAAAAAGTAAAAATCTACTTGATTGAATTAATAATATAATATACATATCGACATCCGTTGACGTGGTATAGAATTATTCGTCCATATGTCATACATATCAATATCTCTTAGATACTATCACCATACCTCGAACAAATTTATGTGAAATCGTTTTTACTTTCCCCTTTTCTAACATAAAAATAATCATTAACATACTTAAAAAATATTTGACGAATCTCCTCCTTTTTTTTAAGTCAGTTGAAAAATAAAAAATACAGCCATATCTTAACCGTCACAGTGAAAAGCGTTTAGTAGGGCGTTCGCTTTAACGGTACGTTCGGAAAACATTTAAAGCAGCCACCTTTCAAGACAATATTTTTAAGTCGGTGTTTTACTTTGTTGATTAGACACAGCAATAATAGAAGTATAATTAAAATCTTCATCGCCTATTTTTCATCCTTAGACATGGATTTTTTTCAATTAACATAAAACAATCCACATATTATAATCTATTTAATATAAAATAATCCTTACAATCGGTTTATAAACCAAGAAGTTATACCCGAACCTACATAAATTGGAAAAATATATATACAGAGCAATTGAAAACCTCCTCCTTTATTGGAGTCGGTTCAAAAGCTAAAACACATCGTCTCAACATAACGAAGAGAAGCGTAATGAGAGTCCTTTACTATGTACTTTAGTGTGAAACTTCAGCCGGTAAAAGCAGCTGCAGAGAGGATAATCCTTGCTAGTAAAATAAAAATTCGTGTTCCATTTTCAACTACAATACTGTCACAAAGCAACATCCTGCACAACTTTAAACATGAGATGACGTATTTCTTTACGCTGGATTTCTTAGTTTTGACGTCTACAGTCCGACATGGTACTTGCGTTATTGCAACATCTAAAAAGGAAAACAAGAAAGAAATATCTATATTAAAATATACACAAAAAAAAAACAATTGAATTATTAACATTTTATCGGGAATTTTTAAGAGCTAAAACATGGACGACTCATTTTGGGAGGGACATAGCCGAGTAGCGCTATTTACGTAAAAATACATAAACACTCACGCCTGTCACCCAGGGGGGTAGGCAGAGACTACAGACTTCCATTTAGCACGATCCTGACATTTCTCAATTCTCGCCTCTTCCACATCCATATACCTACGCATACATGCTCGTTGGATAAGGGTACTCTTAAGCGCGCTCTTACTCTCAGCGCTATTTCTTTTGATAAAACAAATACTATAAGTTAATCCAAGCTTACCTTGATAAATAACTACAAAAAATATCAAACTAATCCAAACATTGTAGAGATCAGCGTGCTCGTACGCCTAAACAAACAGACACACAAACTGTCTGTGAATTGAAATATTAAAAGAGTTTAGATTGTTTAACGCCTTTATGCGTTCTCTTTGAGTTAACCATAGGTATTATACCTACTAGACTATTTGTGATGGGATCCTTGTCCTCATCTTTGTATAAGAAACTAATACTAAAACTCTTATACAAAACCAATTCATAATAAATACATTAACTATGTTAGCAATAGCATAAATAGAATTTTAATAATTATAAATTAATATTTTCAGAATGGTTAAATACAGATGAGTGGTAAAGGAAAATAATAAATCTTAAAAATTTTAGTCAGTGCCCTGTAGTGCATAGTAATTAATGACAATATGAGCCTATTCCGTTGTAAGCAATCGGATTTACCATCGCAGTACCAGAAATCTCGCAGCCTTTGCGGTAAATCCCGTCGCTTACAGGGTATGTATTTCACGCCTTGCATATACGTTATAGTTACAACGATATACGATACGACTCTTAAGAAGTCATGGGAAAGAAAGGGGGTTCCCTATAACGGTGGAGGCCAATGTCCAATAATAAATTAATACGTGAAATTTAATTCATGAAAAAATACATATTTACAGAATTTTCCTAATAATATAAAGAATATAACAAATGCAATGAACCAGGTAGATCCGGTGCTGCAGCGGGTCATAAATTAACTTCGTGGATATATTACGAATCGTTATTATTCTTGGTGAAACTAATCACACCGAAAATTTTAACCGGAAATGTGCCTGAACCTCCCAGCCAAGAAACTGAAGATAATGCGGAGTCCTCCTATTTTTCTAAGTATTCACCTGAATCACAGCCACAAACAATACCGCAGTCTGGACCCTTACTTTTGTCGCAGCCCACACTCGCGCCTTTACAGCCTGGACCGTCATCTTTGTCGCAGCTAGGATCTTCGAATTCGAGCCAAGCAGTATTCTCCAAGTCACAACAACATACTAGATCACATACCAAACCTATTCGTGTACCTATAACGCAAGCTCATCGTTTTACATCCAATCAACCTGAAAGACTTATGAAATAGAGAAATATTGATGTGGACGAAGAGTATTTAGAGATCGAAAAAAGAAAACTTCAATTGTATGAGTCCAGGTTAGCAGATAAATCTGCAGATGATCCTGATCGTAACCTTTTGTTGAGTTTGCTTCCATACTTAAAAGAAGTGTCACGAAATAGAAAAATCTTTGATCAACGAAAATTGTTAGACGTCTTCATGGAAGAAGAAAATATCCAACTTCAGTATTCACCTGTAAGCCGTTACTCCGAAGAATTAAGTCGCCCCGATTCTAGAGACGTCATCAAATATGTCATTTACTCCATGTGTTGTCAATATTGAAGAGCCTTTGCCACTGATCATTAATCAAATGACGCCTTCACAAACATACGCATCCGCGAAGGGTCATTTGCCACTGACCACGAATCAAACGACTCCTTCACAATCATCAACATAATAATAATAATTTCTTTATTCAGGAAAATTTATCAAGCTTGTATTTCCCGCAATAGTGCTCTTTCTTATGGGACATTTTAACAGAAATCTTAATGATTAAGAAACTTACGTAAACATCAAACAGTATTATTTTAAAGTATTAAAATTAAACCTAAATATATAAGTTAGTTTTTAAGTGTTGAGTGTAAATTGTTCCTTTCGTATGTGTGTATGTGTTTTGTGTGTTTGCGATGATTTTTCCTATTCATTAAAGTAATTATTATAATAAGAAGATATAATAGTAATAGTATATTAATTATACATTATAAAAGTAATTCAGTTATTTAGGGATTTCAATAATTCTTCTGTTTCATCATTTACGTGGTAGTTCCACGCTGCGGCTATTATGGTTGTAGCATGAATGGGTAGGCTCGACCGGGGAAGGACCACGCTCTCACAGAATACCTACGTAAAATAGTAGCTTAATGCTGCTGTGTTTCGTATGTTGAGTGTAGAGAAGTAGACTGTGTGCTCGTTTGTCACGCTATCCTATAAAAAATCCAGTTTTTGAAGCCATTTGAATAGGTTTTTTTACATTGATTCTTATTATTTATTTTATTGTACAAGTATGGAGCAAGAAAACAAAAATATTTATGTGCATAGGAATATTCAAAGGTAAACAGTATGACACACTTTGGCTCACTAAAATTTAGTAACACGTGTTGTTTTAAAATAGTAAGATAAATGAATAATTGTCGGACTGTTAAAACTTGGCAGTGTTTAGGTACTATGTATATAGTTCATGCGTTCAACATTTGTACACGATCACTAATGCAGATTTGTAGTCGAATATACAATAATTTTTCTTTTTATTACGTCTAAATAAATCTTATTAATTAAAATAAAACCAATAGGTCACTAAACTATGGATTTTTTATTTCAATTTCACAGGTTTTTTCATTACAGTAGGGTTTAAAATTAAATTAATGGAAAAATTATAAATTATTGAACCCTGTTTTCTGTACATAAATATTTCTCTTTTATATAATCCACACACGCTGATTTCGCCGACGATGACGTTGACTAATTAAATTGCGGTATAAATTTTCGAAAAGATACATTTCTTCATATTCCTCCATTTTAAAAACGCGTCTATTAAGCAACAGAGTCAACTACAGAATACCGCAGGGGGTACACTTCCATACTTTAGGTTGGGGTTTAATAATTTGCAAAGACACTAGTGCCATCTTGTACGATATCCGCATAAACTTTCGAACATTAAATTCTAAAAGATGCGCTAGATGGCGACTACACCAATTCTGATTATTCTCGAATTGGCAACTGGCAAATAGCAACTTTATATGACATAATGGCTACCGCCGTCTGAGCAAGTTGTTGTTTTATTATAGTTTATAAGTGATTTTCGGTTGTTGCTACAATAAGTTTGGTCGAGTTGGGATTGGCCCTCTGTTTCTTGTTGTCTGTTTACATTTTCATGCTGGAACCACATTGTATGTTTGTGTAGTGTTGTGCGAAATAGACGCTTTCATTTATCATTCCGGTAACCCGGTGGACATATTTAATTTGGTTTGGTGTTGTATTTTGCGGAATAGACGTTTTTACATCGTGTATGTTAAATATATATAACAAAAATAAATGTTAATATTACTGAAATCTATAATACGTCTTTAATTGAACCCTAATACCTTAAAATATAAATATAACTGCCTATAGTATAGATAGCTGTATATACATAACTACATACAGCTATCTATTTAGTCAACATGATATTGAGATTAGTTCAAGGGATATGATACCAGACGGCGACACTATTCATATTGGGTGAGAAAAATAATCCTAGGAGATGGCTCTCTATTTCTGTATATATTACTCTACTCTATGGAATACCCGCAACGTCCAATGTCGCCACTGTAGCACATACACGTCCGAGTTACTAGTCTGGGTAGTTCCGTCCGCCATCGGCCGACAAAATCGGTTTTGGTGTACACGTACCGTATGTGTTGAGGATCGAAAGTTTGAAATGGCGCCACGATGTTATGTTATCTATGTACGATGTTATGTAAATTATGTTAACTTTAAGTTACTTATAGCGTGGGGCCCAACACGCCAAATTGAGTCCTCCATGAAAGAAAGCTTTTGATGCCTAAAATAAATAAATAAAAAAGCTATCAACCAATTTCCTAGACAAGCATTTTCTAAACAATTTTCTCTCAAAATAAAGACGTAAAATTCGTTATTGTTACTTTGATTAAAAGCAAACAAACTTAGTTTATTACGTTTAAGTAGGCGAGGTGAAGCTAAGGTCAGCCACGGCCTTTTAGTTTGATAAAATATGATTTTGTTTACTTTAACAAAAGGATTTTATCATAACCTATTAATATTTTATGAAAACGTAAACAAATTTAATATCCCTCCTGGCACATTCTCGATTAATGTGTGCACACAGATGTATTTTTTTATCGAATAAGGGTAAAATTGTAAGGGAATACTGTGGCCCTTAGACATCTACATTTATCTCCATTCAGTGGAAAGCTTAAATTACTTTTAATAAGTATTCTTGTAATTTATGTTAAATAATTTTTTTCTATCCTCGATTAAGAATCAAATTGCAAATACGTTGTCACCCCTGAGAACTAAGATGGAATGCCTCGTTCCCAGTAAAAGTTTACTTTTAATTTATTTTACCTGTGTACTTATAATTTAGCAGTAGCATATATTATATATATATAATATATATATATATATATATATATACCTATGTGACTCTACCAGCTATATAGCATGTAGGCGGTAGAGACACTGACGTTGTATGTGTAAGCGTTCGTTTAAAGAGTTAACATTTAATTTCATTTATTGCAGTCCACGAGATACGAGGACAATTACAACACAATCATTAGACTCGATAATCCACAATTTGTATTTTTCATGAATTAAATTTCACGTATTAATTTATTATTGAACATTGGCCTCTAACGTTATAGGGAACCCCATTTTTTCCCATGACATCTTAAGAGTCGTATCGTATATCGTTGTAACTATAACGTGTATGCAAGGCGTAAAATACATACCCTATAAGCGACGGGATTCACCGCAAAGGCTGCGAGATTTCTGGTACTGCGATGGTAAATCCGATTGCTTACAACGGAATAGGCTCATATTGTCATTAATTACTATGCACTACAGGGCACTGACTAAAATGTGTAAGATTTATTACTTTCTTTTACCACTCATCTGTATTTAACCATTCTGAAAATATTTATAATAATTAAAATTCTATTTATGCTATTGCTAACATAGTTAATGTATTTATTGGTATCAAAGTAAAAGACCATAATCAAGTGCAGAACAAATGTACGCATAATATGCCGTTAGTAGTTTCATGAGATGTAATTCTTCCCAGTCATGTATGCTGTCAATATATAGTCAATGTGTTTTTATATGGCAATGCTGCAGCTATATTAGTAGTATAGTTGTAGCACACATGGGTCGGCTGGACCGGGGAAGGAACGCTTAAAATATTAAAATTATATTACTTTTAAAATATTTTTAGATGGGTTTATATTGACATTAACTATTAATAATTGTCAAATATAAATAATAAAATAGTAAATGTGTCATTCAATGATTTCTATTTACGCCAATCATATACATTGATAAAATATTGATTCGTCAGACTCTGTGATCTGTTAGACCCGCTCAATAATGACAATATTAAATATATCAGTCAACTTAAATAATATGTTTTTATATGCCGCTAATACCTACTTTATTCTTAATGACTATGTTTGCATAAGACAAATTTAGACAGTAAGTAAATATTACTAGACAATCGAAATTTTTGAACGTGGTAGGGCCATGTTGCAGCTATATTAGTAGTGTATAATTGTAGCACGAATTATTATAAATATTATTTTAGAATTATTATAATAATATATATAATTATTAGAAATTGTCAAATATAAATAATAAAATAGTACATGTGCCATTTATTCATTTCTAGAGAACCGATCATATATATTGATAAGTATTGATTCGTCTGTCTTTGTGATCTGTTAGACTTGCTCTATAATGAGAATATTAAGTATATCAGTCAACTTAAATAATAATGTTTTTATATGCCGCTAAAACCTCTTATGTTTTTCATGCTTGGTTTAACACTGGTATTATGTATGTTTTGATTTGCACTAATCTCACTTTCTTGCGTTTTTTGTGATTTCAGTTCTAATGGTTTAACAAGCACATTACTGCATGTTTTAAGAGGAAGATGTGCGAATAGACTATTATAAGCTTTTGTATGTTTAGGTGGAGGACGTGCGCGCGTTATGTTATGTTTGCGTTGATAAACGCTGAATTTTGTATATTTTGGTGAAGTGGTTTTCATGTATACTTTTGTTTGCATCTATTTTTTAGGAAGAGAATCGTTTCCGTGACATATCACCGTAAGGCCGTGACAGGTCTCCTAGACCATATAGTTATATGAGTCGTAAGTTATATAAATTTATTTTTATTTTTTATTATTGTTGATGAAATTGACGTGGAATAAAGGGACTTTTTCTTGCAGTGAACCAAAGGTGGTTATTGAAATTTTAAATAAAGACGGCGACGTGGATCACGTGGTTAATGTCGCTGAGGATGACGTTGACATGGACGACGTATTTTAGCCCCGGATGTTCATGCAATGTTTGTGTCTCCGGAAACGTGGAAGAAGGAGTGTTAGTGGTGTAGTTGGGAGAGGAAGAGCACGTGGGCGTGGGCATCCGCAACGGGGCCGTAGGGGAGACAACAGTGGGAGGTGGGACATCCACTGTGTCAAATTTGTTTGACTGATGACGACGTCCCTCCTGAATTGGTAAGTTTGGCGAGGGATGTTATGAGGAGACGGGAGATGAGAATAGGAGATGCTGCTAGAACCGAAAGGAATAGTCAGGGAGGAAACAGAATGGAAAGAGAGGATACAAGCGAGAGTGAAGATGCGGGTGAACTTTTCATCGCCAGTGATGGAACGGATGGTTTTACTCGGCTAGAAGGCCAGAACCTCCAGTTTGAGTGTTCTCCTATGGACTCCTTTCAAGCAGGAAGAGAATTTTTTACCTGAGTGAACTGATTCGGTTCAGTATTACAATTCGGCATATGATGCTTTTCGTTCCTTTTGGGATGATGACATTTTAGGCCACATTGTAGCTGAAACAAACTCTTACGCTACCAAAATTGCATCTGCCGGTTTCCAGTCCCAATGGTATCCTACCAATATTCACGAAATTTTGTGCCTCTTTTCGTACTCGTTATTTTTTTAAGTTTTTTTTTTATAGGAGAAAGGTGACAAGCAAGTACACATTTCGCCTGATGGTAAGTGGTTGCTGTGGCCCATAGACATGTACATGCACAAAATGCAAATGCATTGTCACCCGTGAGGACTAAGATGGTGGTTCTCTACACTCACCATACGAAACAGCAGCGTTAAGCTGATATTTTACGCTGGTATTCTATGATTCGTGGTCTTTCCCCGGTCGAGCCGACCTATTCGTGCTAAAACTATACTACTAATATAGGTGCAGTATGGCTCTATCACGTAAAATAAAGGTTTAAAAAGTTACATGAAATTCTAAATACATTTTACAATACTAATTTTTTTTATAGAAGAGGGGGCAAGCGAGCATACGGTTCACTTGATGTTAAGTGACTTCCACCGCCCATAAACAACTGCAACACCAGGGGAATATCAGGTGCGTTGCCGGCCCTTTAGAAAGGAGTAAGCTCTTTTCTTGAAAGTCCCCAGGTCGTATCGGTCCGAAAAAATCGCCGGTGGAACACTATTCCACAGAGAGGTCGTACGCGGAAGGAAACTACTAAAGAAACGTACGGAGGTAGACAATCCATATTGAATAAAAAAGTTTCTGTTTCTATCAATATTTAAAAAGCAAATATCAGTGGAAAACTGTCATTGAATATTCAAAACTGTTAGTTTTTATTGGAGAAAGGTAACAAGCAAGTTCGCCTGATGGTAAGTGGTTGCTATGGCCCGTAGACATTGTTCATCTATTCTCGATTACGAATCAAAATGCAAATGCATTGTCACCCGTGAGGACTAAGATGGAATGCCTCCTTTCCAGTGAAAATGGTCTCCGGTTCTCTATACTTACCATACGAAACAGCAGAGTTATGCTGGTATTCTGCGAGAGCGTGGTCCTTCCCCGGTCGAGCCGACCTGTTCGTGTTGCAACTATACCACTAATATAGCTGCAGTGTGGCTCTACCACGTAAAAAAAGGTTAAAAAGTTACATGAAATTCTAAATAATTTTCATAATACCATTTTTTTTTTGATAGAAGGGTGGGGGGGGGGGGAAACGAGCATACGGTTCACCTGATATTAAGTGACTACGGAGTGAGTTGCCGGCCTTTTAGAAATGTGTATCTAAGCTCTTTTTTGAAGGTCCGTAGGTCGTATCAGTCTGGAAAAATTGCCAGTGGTAAACTATTCCACAGAGAGGTCGTACGCGGAAGAAAACTCCTTGTGAAACGTACAGTGGTGGACCGCCAAGCATCCAGATGTAATATCAATTGTAATAAATAACCTGTAACATCAAAATGTAAATAATTGTTACAAAATATGTAAATAAAACAATTATAAATCTGATTTATTGTATTTTATTAAATTATTTTAAACTATGTACATGAACCTAGTTGGTATTATATATTATATTATAAAAACAACTAACGACAAAATATCTATAAAATTCCGAAAGTTGAAGAGACATCCCTGGTTGTTTTTTTTCCTGTCGAAGTCGAAAAAACAACCAATTCAAAGTGGTTTTATCATAAATATCCCAAGGTATTTGGTAGAAGTTTTTACATTTTTAAATAGCTTTGATCCTTATTTATTGTTTTTTATTTGATTTCCTATTTAATTCGTGAAAGCAAGCCCACAAAATAGTTCGCCAATTTTGATCATGAATAAGAAGCATATTGTTTTGATAAAAACATTAGATTTGGTATCAAGCTGAAAATATATTTATCAATTAGTAAATTGTCGTTTACAGAATAATAAAATATGATCTGGTTGCAGAGTAAATACATTTATTGTATATGGTAGTATTAGCGACGCCATTTTGTCAATAGCGCGGGCGAAGAGAACTTATTATTATTGGGAAGATGCTGCTGCCCATCTCCTGGTTTCTCCCAAGCGTCTACTTAATCACATCTAAAATTTTAAAGTTTTCGGTTTCCAACCCGCAAGCCAAGCGTTGCAATTGTGGAAATTCTGCGTACGAGGCAATCTATGGGGTTTATTTTCAACAGTGGACTTTTTATAAGCTGTAATGTCGCTGAAAAAATCACAGTACACTAGTAACCTCCATAAAATAGTTTGTCCCATAAAATTTTGATAAAAATTTCAAATGCTGATTTACCACGTGCACGTGATTACCGCTGAAGAAAACATCGTGAAACAATCTGCATCTCTGAGGAATAACATATTTAACTCATTCAGTGCCTTGCCCGCCCATGGGCGGACGAATCTTCTATAAACATGCCGAACCCGCCCATGGGCGGGCAGATTTCAAACCTAAATAAGTATGCCAAATAACATGAAAAAAATTATAAGTATTTGTCTAATAACTCGTTTTATTATGATTGATTCGGGACCAAAACGGCCTGCAGATATTTTAGATTTTAGAAAAGGACCATTCTGACCTGTTATGCCGACCTCGCCCATGGACGGGCAGTACGTGTATCAGAGTTAACAAACATTTTGTCAAAATTTTAATAAAAACTATAATTTTAGTAGAAATAATAACAAATAAAGTATATTTTTGTGCTTTGCTTATTATTAAAACTATAAAACCATAACAATATACAAGTTGTTACAAAAAAGCGGGTCACCATCCATTTAGGGAGTGATTTTGGTGCTTCCGTCCATTAGGGACCGTCCATTAGGGAGTCCGTCCATTTAGGGAGTGATTTTATTGCTCAAATGCAACAACTTTTTCTATGGGATCCACATCGAAATCTCAAAATGGCTTCCCCATACTAAACCGCCGATCAGCCGAGACGAGTTTGTGTGAAGAAGTAATAATTTTTTTGAGATATCGAATTTTCGATATTCTCGATTTTTTGTAACATCTTGTAGATAAGACAACATATTGCCGGTAACTATGAAGCAAGATAAGAATACAGATGACGATCTACACAATAGGAGCCGATCGGTATTTGTCACTTTGAAAACAGACAGAGATTTGTGATTTAATTGCACCTATTTTAGATTGTGGTTTAATACAGATAGGATCATAAGCTAAAATGGTGATCTGAACAAAAGAGCCGGTCGGTAGCTTTGAAAACAAGAGAAGGGCCGATACCTTTTGTTATGGACACCAATAATTTTACAACTTGCATGATTTATGATTTAACGTAAGTAAGTAGCATATTATAGAAAAAAATAGTTACGATAAAAACTTTCACTCACATCTTGATGTTCGTGGTTTTCACAACTTGAGTTTTGCTCAGTGTTTTGGAAGTTCTTTTGCTGTTTGACTTTAGTGTATCAAGTTGAGACTATCTCCTCTGCCTAATTCGTACCAAAGTTAATGCAAAAGAGGTAATACGTGGGAAAAAAAACATACAAAAATGTTGACTACGCATGACTTGAAAAAAAAGCCCTAAAATGTATGCTTTTATATTTCATTTTAGAATTCCTTGTACTAATATGAGTTTAAATCTGTCTTATACGCAGATTAGAATACATTTGCTTCATCTTAATTGAATTAGCTGAAAGTTTTGCTATACCTTTACACTCCATTAATAATTCGGTTAACTACAACAATAACAAGTGAAACTAACACAATTTTATCTCAAATAACACAAAATGTATGCAAACGCGCTCTGTATAACGCATAGAACATGTAAATTAGACATTAAAAAAGTCTCATGTCGAAATCTAAGGCCTCATGCCGAAACCGCCGATGGGCGGGCCAAGATACTTTATCAAGATGCCGGGCCCGCCGATGGGGGGGCTGAACACTAGTGTAAGACGGCATGGGGGTAATGTTGTCATTTCTTAGGAAGGCAGTGAATGGGTTTTTCAGTATTGGGTACATACAAAGGCTAAAATTTTGTTAAGCTTTGGGTGATCGAAATGATAATGAATATTAAACGCGATGGTTATAATTTAAAAAGTAATTTATTTTTCCACATTTTCTCCTAATGCATCAATGAATTCAGTTCATACTTTTTCTCAACCTAGAATTCACTTAGAATAAAACTCATTATCTTGACCCGCCGAAAAAGCCTCAATAGCACCATCACTTCACTATCGTTTAAAAAATTCTTGCCTCGAAGGCGTTCCTTGAGCCGAGGAGATAGATAAAAGGCATAGAGAGCTAGATCTGGCAAAAAGGACGGGTGATCGAGCAGTTCCAATCTCGTTTCTTGAATGGCAGCCATCGTAATTGCGGCTTCGTGAGCCTGAGCGTCGCCTTTATGAAACAGCACACCAGCTTGCAGTTTTCCGCGTCTTTTTGCTTAATAGCTTCGCGCAATGTTTTATTTGTTTTGCGTAGCAAGAGCCCAAAATAGTAGCTCCCTTTTCCAAATATTTTACAATAATTATTCATTCAGCGTCCAAAAAACTTACGCCATAGCCTTCTACGCCGAACCTGTCACTTTGAATTTTTTCGGCGCCGGTGAACAGGCTCTTTTCCTAACACTTGATTATTGTTTTTCTTCATGATCAAGACAGCGGATCCAGATCTCATCCATGGTTACGAAACGTGACAAAATATTTCTTGATCTGCTTGAAACTACTCGAAATTTCAACTCGTTTTTTTATTTTTCTCGTTGTTTAACATTCTCAGTACCTAACGACCAGCAATTCGTTTGCAAAGACTCTTTGAACAATGCCATATGAGATCCTTGTGACCTCAGCTATAGACCTGATGGTCACTCTCTGATCTGCCAAGACGACAACTTCGGTTCTTTTCGTGTTATATTCAATGAGGGATGATGATGGGCGTACTTCGCGATGTTCATCTTCCATGAATATTCTGCGCAGCTTAAACCAGCGTGACCTGACCCAGCGTGTGGAGTATGGTAGAGCAGAGTCCAGCAATGATTTCACCAAATTTCTGTATATGTCTGGTAGAATTTTTTAAACTTAGGATATTGATGACGTCTAATTTCGTTTTTTCCATTTGATGTTATCTCTTCGATGATTCGTATTGAAATAAATGGCAGGGAATCGTAGCCTATATAAGTATATTGGGTCCTTACATATGAAGTTACGGTTTTGTCGTGCTGACCACTTTGATCTGAAATATCTCATTTTTGGTTAAGAATAAGTTCAAATTTATAGCTGGTACATTTGAGTTTTGAAAACAGTCATTCATTTGTTTTTTACTCATTTTTTTTTTCTTTGGCATCACATATTATCGCACAATGTAAAACATGAAATATCGACATATTTATGAGTACGAGTTCTACCGTGGCACCAGTGCTGCAGAAGCAGCTCTAAGGATTAATGGTGTGTACGGCGCTGGTGTCGCAAAAGAAAGCACGGTACGTTTCTTGTTTCAACGTTTTCATTCTGAAAATTTCGACCTTCAGAACCAACCCATGGACGGCCGGAGACCAAAGTGGAAAATGAAGAATTAAAGGCTATTGTGGAAGCGGATCCATCACAAAGCACTTCAGAGATAGCTGCAGGCTTCGAGGTAAGTGATAAAACTGTATTAATCCACTTGAAGCAAACAGGGAAGTAAAAAACTTGAACAGGGTACCTCATGAATTGAGTGAATCGAACTTGCAACACGTAGACTGCTGTGTACTTTCTCAAACGACACAAAAATTAAAGGATTTTAAATCGAATCATTACTTGTGATGAAAAGTCGATACTGTACGATAATCGGAAGCGCTCGCCGCAATTGCTGAACCCTGGGGAACCAGCCAAATCCCGCCCTAAACTAAAATTTACTCAGAAAAATATACTTGTGAGTGTTTGGTGGACTAGCGGCAGTGTCGTTCACTACAGCTTTCTAAAATCTGGCCAAACGATTACGGCATATATCAATTGTCAACCACTGCAAACCATGAAGGAATAACTAGCTGCTAGACAACCGAGATTGGTCAATCGCTCTAGGCCACTGCTGCTTCAAGACTACGCAAGACCACACACTGCACAGCAAACAACCACTAAAGTTAAATGAGCAACAATTCGAATCTCTGCGACATCCACCGTACTCCCCGGACCTTGCTCCAACAGATTACAATTTTTCCGGAATTTCAGCAGTCCAAAACGCCTTCAAAGTGTTTATTGGTTCTCGCCCCCGTGGCTTTTTAGTAAAGGGATCAGAGAACTACGTATGAGATGGCAAAAGTGCATAGATAACAAAGGTGCAAACTTTGATTAATTATATATATTTTACAAAAAAAAAATTGACTTTATGTTCCTCCCGTACAAAACGCCAATTTCATATGTAAGGACCTACTATTAGTTTATAAGCTGATCAAGAAGGTACACCAGCATTTTAAAATTTTTTGCGATTTTTATTTGCACTGTTAATAACCGATTATGTCATTACTTTGGGATCACACCTCCCTGGTATATATAAAAATTTAAAACTACTGGGTAATTAAAGTGAATGAACTTTTGAACTTAATTATATTAATAGCACTCATATTAATTGTTTATTAGAATGCATTGAAATTAATTAGCACTTTATTTGTATATTTTAATTTTGAATAATATTATTTGTATTTATAGAAAAATATTTATTACATTATCAAATTTATTTATAAAAACGAAAATTTGGTTGGGTGTCAAAATATGTGTTCGATACTCGTAGTAATTATAAAATTGCTACTGATCTAATTTTGTAAAATTGATGTTAATTCGTAAAGCACTCTTAAAATATTTATTTTCAGCCATCCAAATACCATAAAGTAACAATTTTTATTTTTACACGAGATTTTATTTTTACGCCATGTTGCGTCTTATCACTTATGGTTGTAGCACAAATGACTTTAATCGACCGGGGAAGGACCACGTTCTCACAGAATACCAGCATAAAACATCAGCTTAACACTGCTGTATTTCTTATGGTGAGTGCAGAGAACCGGAGACTATTTATCTGAAAACGAGGCTTTCTATCTCCGTCCTCAGGGCTAACAGCGCATTTGCGTTTTGATCCTAATCAAGGGACATAGCATCCACTTATCAACAGATGGACTGTGTGCCGCTTGTCACTCTTATCTATAAAAAATACATGCAGCTGCATTCGCATGACTTATATTATGAAAGTAAAGATTTTGGTTCGTTACAACAGAAGTGCGAGACTTCTGGTATTTTAATCGTCATTTCGCCTTTTTAAAGGCACACGCGGATACTTACGGGCTGATAAAGAAAAAGTTTGCAACTATATTATACTACAGAAATCTAAATATAAATAGAAGTCGTAAAAGCGCGTGACCTTGTCGCCGCACATTTGACTCGTAGGACACAAGCGCGCGAGGAGCGTTTGTTTAGGTCACCAGTACTGTTTCGGACACAGAGACGTATAAATGGTGTTTTCAAGCATATCCAACTGCGAAAATTCCTCCACAACTTTTTCAAATAAAGGGATAACATTTTATAAATAGGTATTTAGTGTTCTAAATAATGTTGTGTATAATGAAATATACTTAAATAAAATTATCCACCTCCAGTACTACGACTGTCTCCGAAATTTTAATTGTTTTCACATTTCAATATCCATTAATTCCTAAGTCGGTTCATGTCTAAGAGTGCGACAGCTAAAATCAGCGATAGATTTATAGTATGGGCAATAAACAAAATTGTTGCGTATGTAAATTTCCCAGATCATGGCCGCAGGAGTCGAATGCCAGTCAGTTACGTGACACAACTATTTTGTATCTATAATTTATTATGTTTGGCTTACCTAGTTTTAACAAAACGGGAGTTAAATGTGATTTTTCGTTAAATATTTATTTATACCTTTCTAATTTTTTCTTTCTAAATATTTTATACCGTTAACCGTTTATCGGCGATTATCTGTTTGTTTGTACTTTTAAATTACTTGATAAATTTTAATCAGTTATATTGTAAGGATAGTAGTCTTAATTCGTACTGTAAGAAGGCGGGAAACTGAAAAGTAGCAAACAACAGAAAGTCAGTTACAGATCTTTAAAACTAATAAAAAATGATAAATATGTCACCCATACATATATTTATTCGCTGCTGTGTATTTATTGCTGTTTGTGTTATGTTGTATTCATTTTACTTATACGTCTGTTTATTTAATACAATGCTTTTATTACAAGTTTTCAAAAGATCCGGTTATTAAAGATAAATGGATATATTTATTCTTAACGTATAATTATTTCCCCTTTTTTTCTAATTATAAAACATCTAAAAACTAAAGCTAAGACTAAAAGCGTCTATTACTGAGACAATTGCAGTTAATTAGTTATATCTTGGTGTGAGACTCCTGGAAGATCAACGACGCTTAATAGAAAGTTATCGAAACGTGCGTTGCGCTGCACTATGCCCAAGTGAGAGCGAGCGCGCAATGTCATTCTCTGTTTTTCGCACACTTTAATTATTGGACCGAGTGGCTACGCCTCCTGAGATTTTGCGTTTGTATAAAATATTGCTTAACGCAATAGTTTATAGATTAATCTTTGTTGCATGAATACTAGAGATATTTGTAGGCGTAACTGAGTATTTATTGTTTGTCTATGTGTGAGAGCTACGACCTGGCGACACGCGTTCCGATATTAAAAGACAGTAGAAGGCATTTCTGTTGTCTTATTATTTAGATTTCTGTGGATTATACAGATAAACTTTATGACGTAAAATATACGAAACTTCTTCGTACAATTCATATATTTTATAAGTATCAGCTAAAAAACTACAAACTGAAAAGTAAGTTTAGTCCAAACACGCAACGCGGGTGACAGTTTTAACATTAAAAAAACTTTTTAGACATGCAGATTTCTTCGCGATGTTTTTTGTCACTGCCGAGAACGTGATAAATAGACAGCTTAGATATTTGAGTGGTGTCGGAGAGGATGAATTAGGACAGCTTGAGTATTGAAATAATACTACTTTTTAAGAATTTTATCGCGTATATTTAAATATAAATACCCGACGTTTCGAGCGCTTTACAGCATCCATGTTCACGGGGGGGGGGGTGTCTGAGATGTTCAACGTCCAAATGTCATAGTTAACAGCGGTTACCATAGATAAAAAATTTAACTTTTGCTCCGATCTACACAGTATGAACTTATGGTGCCTTGAAGTCTTGCAGTTGCGTACTTGGGTCGGATTTAATTTTATTTATTATAGGATCCCAAGCAGATGGTAGCACCCAGCCATCTTATCTATTGAAATTAGGATGTTTTTTGATTTCAATAGCCTCGCGAATAATCCTTGGAGGAACCGGTGTTCGTTAGCGAGGACCTGTGGTCTATCAAATCTGATGTAGTGACGGGGGCGATCCTGTACGTGTTCACTGACTGCAGACTTCCCGGAGCGTCGATTCTTCACATCAGCTATATGTTCTTTAATGCGAGTTTTAATTGATCTTTTAGTTTGTCCTATATAAGAGAGACCACACTCACAATCAAGCTTGTACACTCCTGCATCTTGCAGAGGGATGTTACACTTGACTGATGGTAGAAACTGACCAATCTTCTTCGGCGGCTTGAAGTATGTTTTGATGGAAGCGCGCTTCAAGATGTAGCCAATCTTGTCAGTGACTCCTCTAACATATGGCAGTATAGTAGGTACACGCTTGACTGTGGTCGGCTTCACTCGTTCACTGTTACGTAGGTGCGGGACCCGAAGCTTGTTGTTATGCAAAACTTCCTTGACATGCCAGGTGTTTACTGTCACAGATCCCTCGTGCTCTCTGAAACCAAGATTTACCCACTGTAGCTAACTGAAGGATGGTGGTGAGAATTACCGTTTAAATATCTATCTTTTTCTATACACAGTATGGCTCAAGGTGTTATCAGGATTCCGAATTACTAACACATCTAGAAAATCTAAAGAATTGTTTGCCTCTAACTCCATTGTGAACTGAATTTTAGAATTTATAGAGTTAAGATGGTCTAAAAATGCAGTTACTGTATCTAAAGGTAGAATTGTGAAAGTGTCGTCTACGTACCGCTTGTAGAATCTTGGATTTATGGGAGAAGTAAGCAGGGCTTTCTCCTCAAAGTGCTCCATGAATATGTCGGCGACAATGGGATGGATACAGGTGAACCCATCGCCACACCATCTACTTGCTTGTACCGAGATGTAGGGCAGTGTCTGAGTAATACTGCATATTCTATGGGCATGTTGTTTTCGTCCTGCCTTCTAGTTACAATTGAGATGCAGTCTTCAACAGGTAAGCATGTAAACAATGACTGCACATCAAAACTGACCATAGTTTCATTGTCTGCCAGATGTAGGTCTTTAATCTCGCTGACAAAATGGTAGGAATCCTTTAGGTGTGCTCTTGTATGTCCCCTGAGCGGTGAGAGTATTTTCGCTAGGTGTTGAGCCAATCTGTAAGTTGGTGAATCGATTTGGTTCACTATGGGACGTAATGGAGCATTGGGCTTGCGTATTTTTGGTAACCCATACAACTTTGTATTTGGCGCACGTAGGTATTATCCATTTTACGTCCAGATTTAATTTTTCGGAGTGTTTCTTTATGATGTCACTACTTATTTTTAGTGTGCTATTTGTTGGGTCGTTTTTAACCTTTTTATAAGTGCTTGCATACGATAAAAGTTCTTAAGTATTATGAATTAGATCGGTTCGAATACGGATTTAACGAACTACTTTCAATAAATGATTTCAAAAGGAAGGATAGGCCCATCTAAATATTTTACTCATAACTTTTTCATACAAGAAAAAGTAACGCATATATCATAATACAAACATCACATCAAAACACGACGTAACCAGGGTCAGATTTCGTAGTATAATTATCCTAATTGTACCATTATTTCATAGTTTGTAGTACATAGTATCGTTATAATACTAGGGGAAAATACCATAATTTTACCTAAAGGTCGACTTGTATTATTATTGGGTCCTTTTACATTTTAATATTAACCCTACGATATCGAGAATTTCTGTATTGTATATGAATGTGTACTGCGTTTTTTTAAATAAAATTAGAGTTAGCTCCCTTTCTGGTCAATCGATGCTCGATCGATCCTTTTCTTTTGTACTCTTTCTGTTTTACCCTTATTGAATGTAAAATATATTAGATACCAATATTCGAAATTTACTTACACTAAATTCTTTAGACAAAAATTAAACAGAAATAAAAATAAAACCGTCAAAAAACGTATAGATAAACTAGACGCGTGACGCCAAAATCCCGACACATGGAAAAAAAGAAACATGAAACGTCAAACGTGATATAATTTTTTAAAAACTATTTATTTTCCATGTACGAAATTTTTGAGGATCTGAATCCAACCCTGGTCTAATCTTGGTAACGTAACTAAACTAACTGTAAAATAAAACTTTTAAAATGCGTTTATATAATAATCTAATTGTAACAAAATTAATATAAGGTTATTCACCGATGATACGATATCCCATATTTTTTATCTTTATATCGTAATGTTTGCATTATTTTACCACGCAACTAGACATATTTGTGACAGGCAAATCTGTCCTGCGCGCGCAACAATGTTGGCCCTAAACTGTAATATTTGGGCCAACGCATTGGTCCGTTTTAGTTGTTCGCTCGGCCCGGTCCTTACGCTAGAACATATAAGTCAATGCTCTCAAGAGTCTATCAGTGTAATTCTATTCATAGTTAAAATAAAAATAACATGTTTTTAGTAAAAAAAAAATTCTTTAAAATTTATCGTACTTTTTTAATTCCTTGTTAATTTACAACTCATATCAGCTATGAAACTGGGTCTTTCATAAAAATCTTTATATAATCGAAAATATAAATGTTATCTTATTTAATGTATGTAAGTGACTACAGACTCATACAGACAAGAAAATCAGGTGTTTCATTTCTCTACCTAAATGCAAGAAGTATCAGAAAAAAAGGAAAGTTAGACGAACTTAAATGTATTCTAAAATCGACACCAACACCTATACACGTAATATTAGTAACAGAAACCTGGATACGAAATGAAGAACAAGCCCGACAATTACAGATCGATAACTACACTCATTATTATAACTACAGGAACGATATCATAGGTGGAGGAGTATCAGCGTACATACACAACAACTTGAAACATCACTCTATAGAATCGACGTATCTAGAAGGAAACAACTTCTTATGGATACACCTAGAAAAATTCGGAATCAATATTGGCGTGGTATACAAACCCGGACATACCAATGTTGAAAAGTTTTTAAAAATATATGGTGCACAATTGCTACAACAAAAGAGATCAATTATATTCGGAGATTTCAACATAGACCTACTTACGAATGACAAAACTTCAACTAAGTACAAACATACAATAGGAGAATCAGGCCACAAGTTATTAAATAAAATTCACAAAAAATATTGTACTAGAGAGTCAGAGACGAAGAAATCTATCATAGACCATGTCAGCACAAATCTTCAATGTGAACAATTCAATTTTGTTATTATTAACTCGTCCATGACAGACCACAAACAGATCTTCCTGCAATTGAATAAATATGAACCACACAAGAATTTAAGAACGACTTATGAGGCAATAGATTACAAAAGAATGTATACTGAAATGGAATCATATGAAACGGAAGCCACTGCAGACACTTACGAATATCTTGAAAATAAAATAAAGCAATGCGTAGCACGTAATCGAGTAGTGAAAACGAAAACACTGAACCCGCCTAAAAATGACTGGATCAACAGTGATATAATCACTGGGATTACCCAAAGGAACTACCTATGGTTGCAACACAAAAAAAAATCAGGATGACAAGAGACTAGAACAAGAATACAAGCAAAAAAAGAGACACAATAGCTAAACTGATACAAAATACGAAAAATTCCTACTACTATAAACTATTTACAAAATATACTAATAATCCTAAAAAGATGTGGGCTCTTATAAATAACCTAGCAAATAACAAAACAAAACAAAGTAGTGCTCCTCCAAAGCTCTTAATAGACTCTGAACTAATTAGCGACACAGATGAAGTTTGTGATATTTTTAACAAATATTTTTCTACTATAGGTTCTCTATTAGCAAACAAAATACCTAACAAATATCACGATAGTACTTTGAATCCTGATTTCATACAACAAAAAATAAACGATCATAAACTGTCTGCCTTTACCCCATGTAATGCAAATGAAATAAATAAAATTATTCACAACCTAAATCCCAATACTAGTAGTGGAATAGACAAAATCAGCACAAAAGTCCTAAAACGTTTGCAAGATATAATCTCTGAAGGCCTGGCACATTCAATAAACAAACTTATGACTGACGGCGAATTTCCCGATACTTTGAAGGTTGCAAAAGTAACACCAATTTACAAATCCGGGCCCACAACTGACCCAGGAAACTATCGTCCTATTTCTGTACTACCAATATTGTCGAAAATCCTAGAAAAAGTAATACATAACCGATTATCAAGTTACCTGGATTCATTTAACTTTATATCTCCACGTCAGTACGGTTTTCGGTCAAAAAGCAATACAACTGCGGCAATAGTAGATTTAACAACAAAAATTAAAGAAAACCTGGATAAGAAAAGGATTTTTCTAGGCATTTACATCGACCTGAAAAAAGCCTTTGATACCGTAAGTCACCAGTTACTTTTAAAAAAGTTAGAGCACATTGGTATCACAGGTAGTGCCCTTAAAATGTTTGAGTCGTACCTAACAAATAGAGTACAGATAGTCAAAATAGATAATAACCAAAGCAATACCCAACCCATTACATATGGTGTCCCACAAGGGTCCATATTGGGACCGCTTCTTTTCCTTATCTATGTTAACAATATAACGGATTTAAGACTACACGGCCATTTAACTTTGTACGCAGACGATACATGCCTATTCTATTTCGGTACAAATATGGACGAAATCATCTCAAAAGCTCAAGAAGACCTTAACATGTTGTTTGAATGGTTTCAGTCCAACCTGTTAACAATCAACATCTTAAAAACATGCTATATTATCTACAAGTCGAAAAATAAAATAATTCCCCCGCATGCTCCTTTAACAATTGACAACATTCCACTCGAACAAAAAACTTGTGAAAAATATCTTGGTCTGAGAATGGATAGTAATTTAACATGGAACAAACAGATAGAATATATAAAAAGCAAATTATCGTCGCTAACGGGTTCACTCTGTAACATAAATCAATGTATACCTAGGAAACTACGTTTCAATATTTACAATTCACTTATCAAATCTCATATATTATATATAATAGAAATATGGGGCAGTGCCGCCAAAACGAAATTGCAGGAACTACGAAGAGCTCAAAATAAAGCAATAAAAAATACTTTTCTCCTACCCATACTTAACATCGACTCGTAAAATTTTTGATGACACAAAAATAATGAACATTCGACAACTTTATATATATAGCACTTGCATTCTAATTAGGAAGATCATGAGTAAAAACATCCAAACTAGTTTGTCCTTTACCAAAAAGTCACAAATATCCAAACGCAGTCTTCGTCGACCTAGCTTGCTCGTATTGCCAAAGACACGTACCAAATTAGGGAAAAAAAATATTACCTTTGAGGGAGCACACTTTTATAACAGCCTACCTTCTCATATTAAAAATATAGATTCCTTTAACAAGTTCAAGTCTCAATTGCACAACTACATTCTTGAAAGCTACTGACTTGTAATTTCGGAGAGTGTCACGATGGAACTGTGAATACGGTGACCGTTACCTAGATTAAGTTTATATTATTGTTCTCATGTAAGTGGATTATGTAATCTTTTTGTGAGAATAAATTCTTTAAACCTAATGACAAATTTTTACAGTCTTATTAAAAGTAAAAAAGTGAAGTAGCATCCTACGTATACGTCTCACGACTGCATCGTCCTATTCCCTATACTACTCCAGTACCATGAAATCTTAGGAATAGTTACACGGTTATTCAAGAAAACTGAAAAGCAGCTTTTACTCGGTTGTGACCCGCATTACATTTAGTAATTAGTCATCCAACAATGCCACGAAGTATTCTACGAAATAGAGATAAAAATCTTACAGTGCATTTAATTTGCAGAAAAGCTCCTCTATAGTGGCCACCGGTCTTAAGCCTCGGTTTTGAGCCAGAAAATTTTTGATGCTACACGAATAAGTACTCAGTGGCGTTCTTTTATTTTATTTTATCAGTTACTTATTTCATTAAACATTAAGAAGATGCTGCTTTTACTTAAATGAAACTATGAAACAAAAAACTGTAAGGCTATATTTAAAACTCTTTAAATAAATTCTAAAGATTAGAGTTTTGAAATAATCCAAGGAATCAGTTTTCGGTCAGTTTATTTTAGATTAGCAACTCTCTGAAAAAATAGGGTGTGGTAAATGAAAAGAAAAGAAGCCTATGGCACTGATATTTAACAATTTTCATTTTATTTTCCATTAACATTTTATGAAGTTTTTCTATCAACAAATATAACTAATTGGGTACATTTTTTTCGATAGTTTTAATTCATTTTTTTTATTTAGTTCAAATTTTTTTTAGTACCGAAAGTTTATTTCAAATAGATCGGTTGCATATTGGTTTAGCAAAATAAAAAAAAATATTAATATCAGTGCCATAAGCTCCTATTCCGTTCACCTGTTACGAGTACATCCTATGTTTTTCAGACGGTAAAAAATCACTCAGTAAATTAAACTTAATATATGAAATGTGTAAATTTTTATTTTTGAATGTTATGATTGATGTCATTATTTTAAAAAATTACAACGTATATCGTCGGTGTAGTTCTAAATAAGTACGCAACGGTTAAAACTTATATTAATCTTTATACATTTATAAATGGGTAAGGCCGTCGATTTTGCCGCTTTTTAAAGTTTTTTTTTCATATTTTAATGGCTTATAAAAAACTACATAGTGGGTAAATTGTAATGAAGATATTTTAATTGGTTTATATTACTACAGTACATTAAAAAATACAGCGAGTTAAATTTGCCCACACCACCAAAATATGACGAAATACATGTCTTTTTGGCACTTACACTATCAAACTTTTTTTTTGTTATGAACATTTAATTAATTTGTGACTATCTAAAATGTCTCAATGTTAAGCTACTACATCGTGCATTTCTTGTCTTTAAAAACGCATTTTTTATAGATTTATTACTATTTAAACTTATGTTTCATATTTTCGCTTCTATGTTATTACTTTGTATGTAACCAAAATTTTCCCTTATAAAGCATAGCAGTAGAGTATGGTAGCATTTTGTAATTGCATAGGAAACACCAAGTATTGAGACATCACAATAAAGAAAAAAAAGATGCCAACTTCTCGTCTCTGGAGTCTGTCAAAGGTGCACGCGTGTTTTTCTTCAGTGAATTTTATTTACGAATTTTAACGATTTCAAAGGTAAATATCAGTTTTTATTGTACACATATAATATAGTATTGGGTCCTTACATATGAAATCAGCGTTTTGTCGCACTTACCACTTTGATTTGAAATATCTCCTCTTTGGTTAAGAATTCCAAATTCAAATTTATAAATTCATTTAGCTGGTACATTTGAGTTTTGAAAACGACTGTTTTGAAAACTCAAATGTACCAGCATTCATTTGTTTTTTCCTCATTATTTTTTTTCTTTGGCGTCGCTTATTACCGCACAATGGAAAACATGAAATATCGGTATATTTACGAGTACGAGTTCTACCGTGGCACCAGTGCTGCAGAAACAGCTCGAAGGATTAATGATGTGTGCGGTGCTGGTATCGCAAAAGAATTCACGGTACGTTTTTGGTTTCAACCTTTTGTATTCTGGAAACTTCGACCTTCAGAACTAACCCCGTGGAAGGCCGAAGATCAAAGTGAAAAATGAAGAATTAAAGGCTATTGTGGAAGCGGATTCATCACAAAGCACTTTAGAGATAGCTGTAGGCTTCAGGGTAAGTGATAAAACTCTATTAAACCACTGCAAGCAAATCGAGAAAGTAAAAAACTTGAACGATGGGTACCTCATAAATTGAGTGAATCGACCTTTTGCAAACACGCGTCGACTGCTGTGTTACTTTGCTCAACTGACACAAAAATTAAGGGATTTTACATCAAATCATTACTTGTGATGAAAAAAGGATACTGTACGATAATTGGAAGCGCTCATCGCAGTGGCTGAACCTTGGAGGCCCAGCCAAATCCTGCCCTAAACGAAAATTGACTCAGAAAAAGTTACTTGTAAGTGTTTGGTGGACTAGCGCCGGTGTCGTTTACTACAGCTTTCTAAAATCTGGCCAAAATATTACAAGAGATATATGTTGTCAGCAACTGCAAACCATGAAGGAAGAACTAGCTGCTAAACAACCGAGATTGGTCAATCGCTCTAGGCCACTGGTGCTTCACGACAACGCAAGACAACACAATGCACAACAAATAATAACTAAATTAGATGAGCTACTATTGGAATGTCTGCGACATCCACCGTACTCACCGGACCTTGCTCCAACAGATTACCGTTTTTTTCTGGAATTTGGACAACTCCTTACACGGAAAAAAATTCAACTCCGATGCGGCAGTCCAAACCGCCTTCAAAGAGTTTAATGATTCTCGCCTCCATGTTTTTTTTTAGTAAAGGGATCAATGAACTACCTATGACATGGCAAAAGTGCATCGATAACAAAGGTGCATACTTTGATTAATTAAATATATTTACAAAAAAAAATGACTTTATATTCCTCCCGTACAAAACGCCAATTTTATATGTAAGGACCTATTATTATGCACGAAGAACTAATACATGCATTGTAGTTTATCTATGTTTAAAATCCACCTCGATGTCGAGTTATGTCCATTTATAACCTTGAAAAAATCGCGCTTTTATGTTACTTCTATGTAACTTTGAGGTTACTGGTAACGTTGATAGTACGTTTTGTAACGTTTTACTGTTGTTAAGGTTTGTGCATATTGTGACTAATTAAATATACTTTTAGGTTGGCATAACAATCTTATAAAAATATCAATCTTTTTCTTAAAGTTTTGGTCGTATAGAGTAACAAAAAACCCGTCAGTATTTTTAATTTGTTGTGCAGAATGTTACTTCTATGTTACCGTAACATATAAGTGTCTATGTTATACTATTATATGTTATATTACTGTTTGCTACAAAGTGGCAAAATTCACGTCCATACCCAAATATGAAATACATTGAAAGAACACTATTTTATCCCTCTTATAGCTTATGGAATCGTTACTAACTATTAATGTAATTAACTTTATAAGGCAGGGAAAAAGAAGTCTCTGGAAAAGAAATATTAGAATTAAAGGCACGAATTTTCTAAACATTGATTATGTTACTTAGAGATTACTTCATTATATTATAATTAAACTGATATTTATTTGTGTCTGTGTAATTTTTCATAATTTAATTTGAACGGAGGAAATATGAAAAAGGGAATTAATAATCTATGTAAGAAGCCATGTCACACACTGGCCACCTCTTATTATTTGAAACGTGTTTTCGCCCTGAGATGGGTACGCACATTGCGCATGACTGCAATATATTTATAATCTCAAAATTTTAAGTAATAAAATACACCTCATTTACATTTCTTTTGTTTTTACCAAAACTATTCATTTAAAAATAAGTTATATTTTTCTCTTAAGTTAAACTACGATTGTAAGTGTAACAATTGCTATGAAATTAAACAGACGCGGTTAAACAAAGGAGATGGTATAAAACACACAGAATACTTAACAGTATAGGGTGCTAAAATGCTGAAAATTCATTACTAAGTCAGTTTATTCCTTTTATACGTTTATGTAGGAACGAGATTTACTAAAAATTTTAATAATTGACATACAAGATAATTTCATTAAGTCCACTCATGCAAACGTTAGATTTAAATATAATTAAATAATTAATTTTCAAATGGGGAATTTCCTCATTACACTTGCAATGTTATTTACATTACTAATAATATTCGCGATAAACACTCTATGTAAGAATAAAATGCTTGTGTTAAGATTGGTTTAGCTAAATTATGATTATAGTACGAATGGATCGGCTCGAATAGGGAAGGATCACGCTCTCACAAAATTCCAGCGTAGAATAGCAGCTTAATTCTCTTGTGTTTCGTATGGTGAGTGTACATAACCAGAGTACATGTACAAAACCCTATTTACTTGAAACGAGGCCTTCTATCTAGTAATGGTATGGCGGATTCGAACTAATGATATTTGAGTTTGCGGTCCGTACCCTACCATTAGGCATTTGTCTCTTATTTTTTATAATAGGTCGGTGAAAAAATTTCTTCATTCGTATAAAATTGAAGAAAAATCTCTGTGGTTGTACTGTTTGTATCCGACTCGTTTTAATATGACATAAAAAGAAAAAAATAAAAAGCAAAAACACTTTCCCGTCATTTTTCAATTGTTTTACTGTCTGCCATAATTAAGGTACTCCGGGTTAACATTGACATCGGGACGTCAGTCACCTCAGTCCCCCGTGACCATGAGTGCTGGAGAGTACCCGAAACATCGGGAATCAAAAATCGATTAAAATGAACGCGGCAAAATCCGTAAAAGTAGTTTTAATCAATGTGTAGTGTTCGTGTAAATATATTGAAATCATTATCAAGAGAAGACTCAAAACTACTTGTCGCATTTTTTTGATCAAAAATCCTAAGATTTCTGCAGCAACGGGGTTATGTAATTACCTACAAGATGAGAACAAGTTGTCGAAATAAAATTGCACATGTATAATTATAGTTAAATGTTAAGTTTGAAAAAACTGTCCTGAATTTGTATATAAAATACTAAGAAATTTTTTCCCCGACCCCGAACATATGAGCAATTTATTACATTATTGATTATGTTGATCTACGATCTTTCGTGACTTTATTAGTTGAAAGTTAAACTCTCATTAAATATATTTATTTAATTTACACAAAATAATAATAATTGCTACTTTAATAAATAAAAACAATTTGAACTAATATTATGAAATCTCATATTATATCACATCTTATTTCGAAACGCTTTTGAATGATTATCAAACGAAATGACTATTGATAGATGACGAGTGATTTTTGTTTTAAGCAAAAACTTTATTATGAAAAATAAATGTGCCATTTCGTGGCGGAATGCACTACTTCATTTCGTCCCGTGTGCATTGTCAGAGGCAACACAGGGAACCTGAAGCAGGAGAGGAGCAGTTGGTAACATCTCAAAATAATAAATAACTACGGGTGCTAAATCGCCTTTTAAATTTTAATCACAGAATACTTTTACTCCTAGCGGATACTTCTAATTGTAGCAACTTTAGAACATTTCCTCCTTCGAGGCAATTCAAGGGACGAATTTTTATGCTGTAATAAATAAGCGAATGAAAAAAAAACATACAACAATATAGTTCATAGAATATTTAAACATAGAAAAATTGACTAAAAATAGAATCAACGTATTATGTGGCGATATACGCAGATTTTTTACTTTTACCACCGGTTCAGAAAAAACCTTTGTCCTGGCAAGAAACATTCAGAACTTTTCTTTAAATAAAATCAATTAACAATATATTATTTTATACAACTGTTATGAAGACATTAGAAACAGAATGGTAGAGATCACCTTATCCCCAGTGGTTATATCAATCATGTACTTTAAAGTAGTATAATAACCATTACTTATCAATTTTTGCTTAACAACATTTTTAATCTTTTTGATAGATAAGGCCTGCATATTTTCTGGGACTTACATAATACAAATGTAATATAGCTGCAGCATCTACCTGCAGCTATAATACGTTACGCTGCAGTATATCCCTTAATCTAAATTTTAACTAATGGTAACGATGGCAATTATGGGAAAATCCTTATATGAGACAATATATGGAGAAGGTTCTCCATTTCCCTCAGACTTCTTCTTCTCTATATCCACCTTCTGTAAAAAAGGCTCGTTATATAAACTTATTAACAGCAGTTTGGATAAGAAGTAGTAATAAGTGGAATCAATACTAAATCTTAATTTAAATCTTTAACTTACAAATTTCCATGTCCCTTAAATTCTGATAAACATCCGAATATAAATGCTTCTGTTACCTTATCCTATGAGATATTTATTACAGACGTCAAGTTTTTTCGACAAAAAAGTAGATTTACATTTGGACAAAAGAAAAACTGACATAAGAAATATGATGCGTAAGCCGACACATAATACGTTGAATCCCTTTTTTGTCAATTTTCCTTTGTTCGTATTTCAGCCATCCCTTTTATAATAAATTAACGTACTATATTGTTATGGTTTTTTTTTTTCATTCATTTATTCATTAATGCATAAAAATTTGTCTCTTAGATTGCCTCATAGAGCGGATATTTTCCAAAGTTACTACACTTGCAAGCAGTCTAGCATCCGCAGTTGTTAACTTCTTTGAGCTGTTACCAGACAGATGTCGTTTTAGTTTACCTCTGTCGCTTCTGATTTATTATTTTTATTTGTCAATATACTTTTGACTAAAACAATAATCACATCTGTACACATAAACCTTAAGTGAGAGCAAAACCAAGGGAAATTACGCACGATTTTCTTTACTATTCGATATAATATAAGTTGTTGTTACAAGACTAACATATTATATCAGACAATTTTCAAGAAAAAAAAAACTAAGAAAGAAACATTAATTGCCTAAAAGACAAAAACAAATAGGAAATTAGCCACAGTAAAGCAGCGATGTATGATTAAAATTATCGTTTAGTTTTAAATTATTATATATTAGTACACGGTGGTATTATATTATATTCTGACATTACTACTCACTAGAATACAGACTTAGAATATATAGAAAACCATAGCGTGCAAGAAAAATTCCTTGTGGCAAAAATGCAAAATACAAAAGTATAGAAAATCTCATGAACTAACAGTAATTACATACTTTACGTATGCATAGAGAGAACCTATAATTATACATAAATGAGTCAATATATTTGTCTCGTTTTTCTAATTTATTTTTCATATTAGGCAAAAAGAAACAAATATATTGAAAGTTGTTGCGTGAAATGCATGTTTGAAAAATAGAATTCAAGTAGTTATATTTGGCCTCAATACACCTTGCCAAATATATGAACAAGTACACTCGTATCTCCTAATTTACTAGAAAAATGACATTCCTATTATAGTAGCTATAAATGTGACGTTACTTTACAATACATGACGTCTTTAATCTATAATGATTTCGTTCAAAATATTAGCAACAATCGATAACGATATACTTGTTTTTTTAGTTGTTTATATTTATTACTTTATTATATGTCTAAAAATATGAAGAAAATATGACTAAACTTATTATTGTTCGAACGATCAAGTAAATTGTTTTCTAAATCAAGTGATGGTGATTATTATATTACATTGAAAATATTTGTTTCACAAACTTTAAAAATTTACAGATAGGACGGTATGAATATTAAGTCTTGACAGACACACGGTACGTGAGTTGCATTCCATTTGTAATCCCAATTTTATATACTGACAAACAATCCGCACCGGTTTCGCACGACTGTTTTCTATATCATGACTGCAGCGCTACTTACCGGGTACAATTGTATGTGAGTGTTAATCAAAATGGATCCAGCTGTTCTTAAATGATAATCTTTCATCATGCGGTAATTGATTTTAATGTATATAGATTTACCACTTGCGTAGCGGAAAACCATCGACTATATTGGATGAAAATATTTCAAAATTATGAAGTTAATATATAATAATAATAAATTGTGAAAATCTCGACCATCTGACAAAGTAAATGCATTTTTAGACCACCTTAACTCTATAAACTCTGAAATACAATTCACAATGGAGTTAGAGGCAAATAATTCTTTAGCTTTCCTAGATGTTTTTGTCATCCGAAATCCTGACAACACTATTGGTCACACTGTATGTAGAAAAAAGACCCATACAAACCGATATTTAAATGGTGAATCTCACCATCATAGTTAGCTACGGTGAGGCACAAGGGACTTAAAAAGTGAAGTGACTTAAAAAATCTGGCCGCCAAGCTTCAGCACGCCAAGCAAGTATAGCAAAACAACAAGCTTCGGGTCCCAGGTCCAACAGTGGTCGAGTGAAGCCGGCTACATGTACATGCTGCTCTACCGTATGTCAGAGGAGTCACAGATAAGGTTAGCTAATTCTTGAAGCAAGCTTCCAATAAACATATTACAATCTGCCAAAGAAGATTAGTAAATTTTTACGATCCATCCAGTGTAATATTCCTCTACCTACCGTGGTCAGGTCTAGATATTTAATGCTCCTGAGGCGCCGCTAGACTCCAGTGGCCTCCAGTGTGCCAGGACAGTATAAATTGCATAGTATTTGATACTCACGACACTCGATGCCCGATGACAGTGTGCGGAAGATTTGATAGAGTAGTTCATCGCCCACAACGTTAGTCGTAGAGAAGAGGAACTCGTGGTTAAGTAACAGCTGCGCGGATATTCAATAGATATGCGAGATTAAGTTGCGCAAGTGCAGCTTAATCTCGCATATCTGCAGCTAAAATCAGCATATCTGCAGCTAAAAGCAATAAAGGAGAATGACCAAAAGTAGTGCTAAAAAGTCTCGCGCATCAAGAATTAATTTTAATTGATTTCATTTGATTTTTGAACAGGGAATTTTTTTTGAGTTTAAAAGTATGGATTATGGAGTGTAGAAGTAAGGAGTACCAACTCCCATAGTAGAATAGTTGAAAAAGTGTCCACCTGTAAGCAGTAAACAACAGCACTTGAGTAGCTACTGGGATGAAATGAACTTAGCAGTTGTCGACGGTTTGAAGTGTGCTGCTAAACTGCTCAGTAGCTCTAAAATCTAAAATAATTTTGTTTAGTAAATATGACTTCCACAGAGTCGTCTATTCCACTAATATTTTTCTGCACGTTCTTTAAAACTTAGCCCGTAGCTACAGTTGGGCCACCCTTATTTAACGGTTTTCTATGGACGCTTTTTAATACACAGTCTGTACTCCTTACTTTTACATAGTATGAATATTGTATTTTTTTATTTAACTGGTTTTACGGCTCTATGTTCTAGCCCTTCTGAACATATAATATCTTTCTGAATCTTTATTTTTATATATATTTTTCTTCACAATATGCTGATGAGTCACATTGCGAAGTTCTTAGGAGATGTTGATGTCAGATCAATCACTCCATGCTCCATGTAAAATAATATCCATACGGTTTTTCGGCGGGTACTTGGCTGTCGACGGATTCTCGCTCCTATTTTGTCGCTTCAATAATGGTTTGAAGTGGATTTTGATTCGCAAAAGTGATGCGATTTTGTGAAATAAGTAACTGCGCGTGTAAACTATTACAGAAAACGACGAAACAAGTGCTTTGATGTTGATATAAACCTCAAGTAATTTTGATTGTTTGGGCGCCTTATGAACTTGAGTGTCTGTCTTGTTAAATAAAATAGACGACTTGAGGCATGCTTTAATTTCATCTGCAGGTATGCCCTTTTAAATGACAGGTAAAGTTTAGCGAAAGTCACCAGCCAATAAAACCACCATTCCTCCCATTACAGCGGTATTGGTGCGCAAATCCTGGAGCATTCGATTTAGTGCCTCTACAGCTTTTTTATGCGACATTATACTTTCGTCCCACACTAAAAGTTTGCATTGTCGTAGCATTATACCTCGTGCACTATTTTTGCTAAAGTTGCAGATCGGCGATTCTTCCTGGGCTAGATTTAGAGGGAGTTTTAAAACAGAATGTGCAGTGCGGCCCCCGCTTAGCAGCGTGGCGGCTATACCGGAGGAAGCTACGGCCACAGCAATGTTTTTATCTTTCCGTACTTGCGCTAATAATAAATTTAACAAAAATGTTTTCCCAGTTCCTCCAGGGGCATCTAAAAAGAAAAGTGCATCATTTCCAGATTCAATTTGTCCTAATACTTTGTCAAAAACTCGTTTTTGTTGGGAAAGCAAGCGGGGTACAAATTCGGCTACTTGCTGCTACAAGGCTGGTATATCGTAGTTTGTATCACGTATACTTTCATCACTTAGTTCATTTTTGGTTGTTCGCTGAGGGCTTATCATTCCAAAGTCGCTTAATTTTTTACCTACCATTGCCATTACTTTATCTTCAATTTTTCCAAGTACTTCATTATAAATGTGTTCATTGTATGTCATGTTCACGTGTGGTGCTGTAACCTTCGCAAAATATCTTCTGCCATGTACTCTTTATATTTGTCCCACAATTCATGTGCATTAGATAGCCCACAAGATGATATGAGAGTTGCATAAAGATCCCTAATTTTGGCTGGTGACTGGCACTGCACAGCTTCCTCCATGGTTTCATCCCAGTGATTATCGTTTTCTAAAAGATGCAGAGCTTCACATGCTTCTCTATAAGTTGCGCATTCCTGACCGTTGACAGTTTTAAGGTCTTTATATCCTGTAGGACCCCGAACATGGTGCAGCAGCAATCGTAAACAGAAACGTTCAAAATTAGTTACATGGATGGTATACACACGACCAAGGGCATCTGATGACTTTACACCGAGCCAATTTGCAACAGGCGCGCCTTGAATACGGCATTTCCACTCCTTCCTAGATGTGTTCCAAGTATAATAGCGGGGGACTTCAGAATATAACAACGTTTTTGCAAAGGGGTCGGTTTGACAAAGTTGAAAGAAGGCTGTTAGTGTAGTTTTTGGCGGTGATGCAATTCTTTCTTGGAAATTTCTTTCTGTGAAATATACACGCTCTCCATTTTCTAAGTGCACAGCAAGGTGAGTAACTGTTGGGTGCCTTTCGTGTAAAGGGAAGCCAAGGAGACGCCACGCTGCCTCGTTACTGCTGACATAACGCTCTGCTTGAAAGGTCTATACTTCATTAACGGGATTTGCTTCACCTTCACTCCTGAGATTAAATATTGCTTGGTGGCTTCCTTTATTTATGTACTTACAGATATACTTGATTGCGCGGACAGAGCTACATGCTTCTACATTAATGTGGGCATTAAACATTTTACATAGAATGGGCGAATACCGGACAATCCAGCTGTTTTCTAAGGTTTCGAACGCTCCAGAGCGAGATTTGATTGTAACTTTCTTACCACCATCTTCGAGAGCTCTGCGTCTGTATAAAGGGTAGCCATTGCCATTGTGCACTGTTTCTTTTAATAGCTGTTTATGGAATTTCTTTGTACATTTTCCTTCTTTCATACAAGGCGATATTGAATTTCGTGCTCCACATGGACCGTGAATCATATTTCGGACGATTATATCATACAATTCTTTACCTTGCTCAGTATCCGGAATCTCGGCGCTTATTATGTCTTCTATTTGGCTGGGCCACAACTTCTCTTTAAGCCATATTATAATGTGGGCATGCGGTAATCCTCTTTTTTGCCATTCAATTGAATACATGAAGCACTGCACCTCTTCTAAAATTTTCTCTTTGTTAATTACATACATAAATTTTTGTACTTTTAATCTAAATACTCTAGCAACTAAATCGTGTCTGTCAGTACTTTTTTGGCCCGGCATTAACACCTCGGTTATTTCTTTCCATATGGGATTGCAAGTAAAAGTAACAAAAAGATCAGATCTTCCATAAGTTCGTACATAGGCGAATGCGTCTTGTGTGTACTCATGTAGGTAGCGGGGACTGTTAACGTATGGTTAGGGCAGAATTACCATTTTACATAAATCTCTGGGGTTTACATTGGCGTCGCTAGAAACTGCATCTTGTAAATGTATATAATTCTCAACGCGCAGCTTTTTTGATCCCTGATCCTTTAAGACCTGATCATATCTGTATAGCTCTTAAAGTAGCTTGAAGCTCTGCCTGTTCAAGACTCCTTTGCTGACTTTGAACAGGTGTTTCAGTAGCTCTTAAAGTAGCTTGACGCTCGGCCTAATCAAGACGCCTTAGCTGACTTTGAGAAGGTAATTCAGAAGCTCTTAAAGTAGCATGACTCTCTGTCTGTTCAAGACGCCTTTCCTGACTTTGAGAAAGTGTTTTGGAAGCTCTTAAAGCAGCCTGACGCTCTGAAAACCTCTGAATAAAGTGTCCAATGCTCTAAAAGCAGCCTGTCTCGCTTGTTCTTGCATTCTCAGTTCAGCATCTTCTAAAGATTCTAGAAATCGAGCTAATCTTTTCGCTTGTCTTTGAAAGATGCTCTTAAATGAACTTACTTTCGACATTATGAACTAACAAAAAACCTATTTATAAAAGAACGTTAAAATATCTGAAAGGAATTCAATTTCCTTTTAAATATTTTTTTAAAAGCAAATCTAAAATATCTAAAAGCAATAAATATTCCTTTTAAATATTTTTTTTAAATCAAAACAACAAAACCTATTCAAGACACAACACGAATCCGTAAACGATTGCAAAAAAAATCAAATCAACTTAAACCAAATCACAAAACAAATCGCAGAAAAGCGAAATCGAAAATTCGAAATCGTCAATATAAATATAACCAACGAAAAAAGAAGTAAGTGTAGGTACTGCATACAATATCTATACTATTAATATTCCTTTGAAATATTGTTAAACAACCTAAAACAACGAAAACCAATTCACGATTCTAAATAAACAAAATCCAAAATCAAAGCCAGAGTCTAAATATGTATAAAAGAATACCAACCAAATCAACAAAACCGATCCAAGAAAATACACAAATCCGAAAATGAAAGCCAATATAAATCTATTCAACCTTAACCAAATTACAAAGCAAATAACAAACAACCGAAATCGAAAGCAGGTAGTCGAATAAGCTACGAAATAGAAACAATTTAAGCGTATAGGTACCGTATGCACTATAAGTTGACTCGCGGCTCAACGGCGGGAGTTAAGTACATGTCAGGAAACATTTAGTAACCGCGTTTTAAAAACTTAGTAACGACATCTAGCGGCATTAATTTAAACTATGTATACGTTAGTTAATAAGAAGTCTGAAGAAATATTTTTCTTCTAACTTTGTACAATTTTTCTTATTGTAATATCGATTCATTCATAACCACATATAAGAACTGTATTCATTTCCGTTCAATAAATATTACTAAGGCTTTAATAATAAGGCTTACTAAGACCTGTTTCTACCACAGTTAAGTAATAGTTAAGGGTGAAAGCGACAGGTGGTTATAGTATTTCTGATCCATACTTATAATCACGCCTGTAACCCATGCGGGTTAGGCAGAGCATCAACGGATTACTTAATATAGTCTGCGAGGTTATCGCCTATTCTATGAATTACAATGCACTAAAACGTTCGAAGGAAATCAGCTGGTGAATTTTATGTTTTTTATCGCTGTCTTCCCGGTCCTGCGTGGAAAAATACAGATTCATACATTTTTTATCTTAATTTTGGTAAAAAGACATAATAATCCAGATATTCTGACCTTCTGTGTTCGTCCATCGTACCGTCGACCGTCTTGTAGAATCACGGTGGCGCCACCTAGCTGAATTTAATTTTGCAACATATTCGATTTTCCCACGGGAATGATATGTTTTTCCGCTGAAAAAAGTAGCCTATGTCACTCTACAGCCACCAAACTATCCCCATACAAAAAATCATGCCATGCCGACGCTCTGTTGCGACGTGAAAGAAGGACAAACTTTTGTTACATATTCTATTATCCCACGGGAATGAGGCTGTAGAGTGATATAGGCTACTTTTTTCCGTGGAAAAACATCTCATTCCCGTGGAAAAATAGAATATTTCTCACGGGAACGGGAATGAGATGTTTTTTCCGCGGAAAAAAGTAGCCTATGTCACTCTATAGCCACCGAACTATCCCCATACCAAAATTCATGCCATGCCGACGCTCTGTTGCGACGTGAAAGAAGGACAAACTTTTGTAACATATTCTATTTTCCCACGGGAATGAGATGTTTTTCCGCGGAAAAAAGTAACCTATGTCACTCTACAGCCACCGAACTATCCCTATACAAAAAATCATGCCATGCCGACACTTTGTTGGGACGTGAAAGAAGGACAAACAAACAAACACACTTTCGCATTTATAATATTAATGAGTATGGATTATTATTTTATTTTCGACTAACAATCCGCCCCGGCTTCGCACGGGAGATTTCTGGATCTCAACAACAACGCCACCTACCGGGCCCAAATATAAGCCATCTAGGGACGCATTCAAACACAGACAAAAAATCATCAAAATCGGTTGAATGGTTTCAAAGTATGGTCGTCAAAATCGAGTATAAGAGACATAAGTAGAAACATTTTTTGTGTTTTATATAGATAAATAAATAGCTTATGTCCATGTGAAATGATGTATCTCTGAAATGGTAAAATAATTTTTAAATAGGATGCGGTTATTCCGTAGAATACCCTCTATATAAATACACACGAAATTCATATTTTCTCTTTATAATCTATAGAAATAAATACAGTTGAAGTGTCTGTTTGTAATGTAAAAATAAAATCTTTATTCTAAGCTTCTGCCCGCGACTTCGTACGCGGATCCTGTTGCTTATGCCAGCGACAACGGGGTCGTCAAAATCGAAGATCTGAAACTTGTGATGGTGAATTCTAAGAGTCCCGGGACGGGAAAACAACGTGTTTCGCGAGACGATTCGAGACGTTTTGGATCTTTCCTTTTTGTAAGTCAACATGAAATGCCCATCAGACTAAACAACTTTTGCTAAGACGTCATTCCTATTATCTTATAGTGTCACTGGGCTTTGGGTGGAGTGTAACTCCTTGTGTGTTATTAAGTTAATATATTGGTAATATTGTTTAGATCACGTTTACATGAGGCTTAAGTACTTATAGAACAAAAATACTTCAGCGCAAAGCTTCTAGGTAAACTATGTTAAAAGTTGACCCGTCCGGCACGTGAACATAAATATTTTTAGAACTGTTAACCCGGGAAAGAGCGACGTACAACTGACCATGCGAGAAACAACTGACACCGAGATCTACTCCAGCAACACGAAAAGTCTGCCCATGAGCCTTATTAATTGTAATTGATACACACTGATACTGGGAATTGCGTTCTTTTAAATTGGAATGGAAAATTATTTAGTATTATGGAAATTCTGGCAATAAAGACGGTTTCTCGTGCACCGCAACCTGTTAAAATTTGAGCCTCGATTATATTTTGTTACAACTGGGTTACTTTTAGCCGAGTTTCATTGCAATGTTGTGATGGTCTTAAATTTGGGAGCAGAATAATCGGAATGCCAATTTTTAAACAAATTTAATGAGAAGCAAGTCCGGGCATATTTAAAGAATTTAAAAATTCTATCGGGTAATTAGTGGCTTCTTGTTCATCGACCATTCTATTTATTGAACTATAAACTTTGTTTTCACCTTGTATATTTGACAGTATTTTGTTATTAATCTCAGATGCCTGGTCATTGCGAGGAGTTAAAACGGATCTTTCGCATAGCCAAGAATTATCCCTATTTAATATAAAAAATAAAAATATAAATTTCTTTGCAACTTTCCGCTAAACATATAAAATGATGTGTCTTACCTGGATTGAAGCGCACCTCCCGCCCTCCCTCAATTGCACACTAACTCCGTCACCACTAGACCAAGCACCACTACTCTCAATACCACTATTCCAGGCAAGACACACCATCGACGATAATACGACACGTGTTTCGCCTCTACACGAGGCATCCTCAGGTAATATAGACTCTACGGCGGCTGACCGCTAAGTCAGCCGCCAGGGGAATTGCAGGTGCGTTGCCGGCCCTTTAGAAAGGAGGAAGCTCTTTTCTTGAAGGTCCCCAGGTCGTATCTGTCCGGAAAAATCGCCGGTGGTAAACTATTCCACAGAGAGGTTGTACGCGGAAGAAAACTCCTTTTGAAACGTAAAGTGGTGGACCGCCAAGCATCCAGATGGCGAGTATGGTATCGGGATGTTTGCCGCGTAGTACGTTCAGGAAATTTGGCGGCTGGGATTAATCCGAACAATTCCTCAGAGCACTCTCCATGGTATATGCGAAAGAAAATGCAAATAGATGTAACATTTCTTCGCAGTGCCAGTGAATCGAGCCGATCGGAAAGCACTCGGTCGTCGACGATTCGAGCCGCTCTGCGCTGGATGAGGTCAAGTGGATGGAGCTGGTATTGGGGAGCCCCAGCCGAGAGATGGGAACAGTATTAAATGTGCGGCCGAACCTGCACCTTGTAAAGGTGTAGGCGGTGTGCCGGCATGAAATACTGTCCCGCTCTGCTGAGCACGCCAAGCTTTTAAGAGGCCAATTTGGCCTTCTCTTCCAAGTGACCACGAAACTGCACATCACTCGATATGTCGACGCCGAGGATTCCGATACTGGCTGAGGCAACAAGGGGAGTGCCTTGAAACTGAGAGGATACGACAAAGGGGTTCTTTTTAGTGGTTAACGCGCAAACTTGTGTCTTCTGGGAGTTAAACTGGACTAGATTTATTCGCCCCCAATACAAGACTCTGTTCAGCAAAGACTCGACTCCAGACACAAGTTTGTCCCGGCACTCGGAGACGTTTTCCCGAGAAATATCTGAATAGCAATGAATGTTACGGGTTTGAAACATATCATTGATATGCAGAAGAAACATCAGTGGCGATAGCACGCAGCCCTGTGGAACACCAGCATTAATGGGCTTGCAATCGGAGCTTGCACCGTCTACAACGACCTTGATGCTCCGATCTGCAAGAAAGCTGGTCCGATAGGCCGGTAGTTGGAGGGGACTGAGTGGTCGCCTTTTTTAGGGATTTTCCTTGCCTTTTTTTCGGGTGGACGAAAGCCGTCTTGCATGATTTTGGGACTACGCCTAGGGAGTAGGAGTACCGGAGAAGACGCATTAAAACCGGTGCCAACTCTGGAGCACACGTCCTCAGCACAATTGGGGGGATTGCGGCAGGCCCACACGACTTGTGCATGTCCAGGGAGAGGAGTGCTTTGTGAACCGAGTGCTGTGTGAACTGCACTTCCGGCATGGAGCACTCACACACACACACACACACATACTCGGGATAGTCGGCGTCGTACTCCCCCCGTCATCGAGAGTCGAGTTAGACGCAAAGAAAGAGCCTAGAAGATCGGCTTTCTCCTTTGCGTTATGGGCCAGTGAGTCGTCCTCTCTGTGCAGAGATGGAAGAGATGGCTGACAGAAATTCCCCTCGATAGCCTTGGCGAGAGACCAGAATGCACGGGTTCCAGAAGGAAGGCGAACTAGTTTCTCGCCAATTCTGCCTATGTGCTCTGACTTTGCCCTGGCAATGACTCTTTTGAAGGACCTAGAGGTGGAATTATACTTCTTTTTTAGAGCGCTGGTGTTTACATCCCGGGACGCTCATGCGTTAGCCCAGGCTTGGTAGCACTCCTGCTTATAGCATGATGCTATTTTACAGAAGCGACCAAATCATGGCTGAGATTTGCCTCCAATGGGAACCACAGAGGAAGGAATAAAAAGTTCCATACCCTGAAGTACCACATCAGCGAAAGAATCCGCAACAACGTTGGGATCGTCTAGTGTGAAGCAAACCCGCCCCCAAGGGTAGGATACAAAGAAAGACCGCATCCCATCCTAATCGGCTGACCTATAGTGCCAAACACGGCAGCAGCCTGCAGAAAGCAAATGCGATTTCAGCCCGAGTGGCACCACACTCCGTACAAGACAATGGTCCGAGGAGCCTAAAGGGGCGTCGACGGAAATCTGATATCAGTCCGGGTGAGAGGTCAGCAGAAGGTCCAACAGGGAAGATGCATGATCCTCCACATCTGGAATCCGCGTAGGCGAAGTAACCAGTTGTGTCAGACCATATGCCAAGGCAAAATTACGAACAGATCTACCCGCATGATCGGTTAAACGTGAACCAAGCCATTCGGCGTGATGGGCGTTAAAGTCGCCGAGGATCACGATCTCTGCGAAGGGGATCTGCTGTAGCAACGAATCTGCAGCCATTTGGATGTAGTCGAAGAGTCGGTCTGTTTCGGCGTTACCGCTATGGGACCTATAGAGGCACCCGTAGACACGTGAATTGTCATTGCTGTCTACGCATAGCCAAAGGATGGACAGGTCCAAACCTTCAAGTCTGCCGAGGCGTCAAGAACAGATGTCCTCTCTGACGTAAACGCAAACTCCAGCCCGAGGCACAAAGGAGTGTTCCAGTTTGTACCCCGGGTAGGAGAGATACGAGACATCAGCCGGAGAGGACACCTGCGTCTCGGTCAGAAAGAGCAGAGCCGGCCTCGCCGTCTCGAGATGGTAGTGGACGGCGTTTAGGTTAGAGTGAAGTCCATATTGCAGAAATTCACAGACAGCGTGGCAGGGATCGCCTTGGTCTTGTTGCTCTGTTTGCCCCGAGCAGTTGTAGTCTTCAGCGGAATTTTCTCCCCCAGAATACGCGTTCCGTCTCCAGTTCTCACTCGCATGTTTATAGTCAAATGTACCGATTGTATATCACGCCACAAATAAGAGCTTTTTAGGCAAGCCCTAAAAAGCTCAGGTTCCTCGTGGTATTACCGGTAGGGTTTGTCGGAAATCACCACAAAATAAAACCGTGATACCGCCCATCGGTCGATTATTTTGCCTCACATCCCTTAAAGTTCTGTCTACCGCTTCTACTCCTTTTCGGTGGGCCATCGTACATTTATCCCATATGATTAAATTACACTCACGTAATACCTTAGCTTTGTCGCTATTTCTTGAAATACTACAGGTTGGACTTTCCGTGCGATCTAAATCAATTGGTATTTTAAACATAGTGTGAGCAGTTTTACCTCCTGGTAGCAATGTTGCAGCTATACCTGATGAAGCCACGGCAAAAGCAATTTTACGCTGATTTCGAACATAAACTAATATCAATTTAGTCAAAAAAGGTTTTCCCAGTTCCTCCAGGTGCATCTTAAAACCATATTGTTTCCAAATTTTTCTGAAAACTCTCGCACACGCGATCATAGGCCAGCCAGTTGCCAGCAGTTCCATGCAGTTGTAACTAATCTCTGCAGAATATTCCCTATTAGTAACCTCTCCGACTGAGGTTGGTGTTGACAAACCATATTCACAGAGTAAGATACCGCCTACTGCTGTTAAGTCTTCCTGAAGAGCTAATAAGCACAGATTTATGGCAAGATCACGGAAATTATCATTAGTTGCGCCTTCATCATTCTTCTTGAGTCTTCTGCAAATTTTTCTTTATATTTATCCGATAATTGTACAGCATCTGACAAATTACAAAATGTGAGTAATGTTACAAATAAATGGCGTAACCGTCGTGGATTATCACTAACACAGGATTCTGCTAAAGCGTCATCCCAATTCTGATCATTTTCAAGCAAACGACGCGCTTGGCAAGCTGCATGATAAGTTGGATAAAAAACATCGTCTACTTTTCTCAAATCCGTAAATGATGTTGGTCCTTGCACTGTATGTAATAATAATCGCAAATAGAAACACTCAGCCTTGTTAGGATGAACGGTATACACTTTACCAAGAACATGTTCTTTGAAAATACCTGACTCGGCATCTACAGGCCTGCCACGGTGTCTACGATTAAAGACACCTCGTTGCTTATCGTAGGTATAATACGATGGAACTTCCTCATACAAAAGAGATTTTGCAAAATCGTCAGTTTGGCAAAGTCGAAATAATGCTAATATAGTTGTTTGTCTAGGGTTCTCTATTGGTTCTGTAACATTTTCGGCGTTGAAATATATACGTTGACCGCCTTCAAGATGAACATCCAGATGAGTCACAGGTGGATATCTTTCGTGAATGTTGAAACTTAAGATCCGCCACACAGCTTCTGAAGAGCTGATATATCTGCCTGACTGAAATCTAGTAACTTCATCATGTTCACTTCTCAACGCAAATGTAGCTTGATCACTGCCCTTGTTAATATACTTACAAATATAATTTATTGACATTTATGTGAGCTTGAAATGCTCTAGACACACATTTCAACATTTATGTGAGCTTGAAATGCTCTAGACAACACAGGCGAATACGGAACGACCTACCTATTATCTAAAGTAACCTGTTATCCAGACACTCGCTTTTCAACAGTAAAACCACCATTTGTCTTTTGAACGGCGACGATGTAATGGGTATCCATCATGTCCTGTTACAGTTTCATCCACTAATGCTTTTGGATATCTTTAAGTGCAACGACCGTCTTGCATGCAAGCATTCCCGTTAAATGCACCACATGGATCATGTATCATATAAGTTTTCATAATGTCGTATAACACGGGATCTGCAATTGAATCTGGAATTTTAGCACTGATTGAACTATCTACATCATTAGGTCGAACCTTATCCTTTAACCAAAGCAGGATATGTGTGTGAGGTTAGCCGCGTAATTGCCACTCAATACTATACATATTGTTACGCGCTCAAGTCGACGGCACTAGCGCCATCTAATCTCGAACCGAAGAAGTAAACTTCTTGAAGTTGAAATATGAACTCTCGGTACCTTGCGCGTGTTTACTTGAATATTCTGGATATTTCGCTGCTAATTTGTATAAATAGGCGCTGCAAGATGCGATCGGGGAAGTATTGAAGTTGGCGAGACGAGCGAAGCTTCGGAGCGGAATAAAGTTAATTAGTGTGATTAATTATTTGTGTTTTTAACTTTAATTAGTGTAAAGTGAATTAAAGTGTTAATTTAGGTAATTCTATCGGCAATTTTTATTGTCACGAACCTCAAGCTCGTAACAATATAACACAATACATCTCCAAAAATGTTATCTTTGGTAAGTTGATCTATCATTGATTTTAATTTTATGGCTCTTGTGATAATATCATGGCGGTCATGCGGTGCTTGACCCTCAATAAGCTCCCGAGTGATTTCACTTGAGATTGGTAGTTACAGTAATAAATAAGTCGGGACGTCCATATTTTCTTACGTAACAAAAAGCATCCTGAGTACGTTCGTGCATGTAGCGTGGACCACCAGTAAAAGAAGAGGGTAAAATAACTAAACAGCCCATATTCACTTCATTCCGTATTTCATTTTTCATTAGCGCGCAGCTGCCTTTGATTAGATCGTATATAAACTAATCTTTCGGTTTCAATTTTCGCGTACATGTCAACAATAAACTGATTGAAATTGATTGATTGATTGAAAAAGCCACGAAAACGTTGAAAGTATACAAATCTATTCCGTCTCACTTGCAAGTGGTAACAATAAAATTGAAGGCATGACATCTTTTTATTATCATTAGGTGCGCCTGTACGCGGATCAGTTTCGTATAAAGCGAAATTATAAACATGTTCCCCACGAGAGTATATCAAAAGATATTGCAAACTGTCGTAAGCCCTGTGGGTTTCGTAAATACGTTGCAAACGATTGTCTCTGGAACGGATAACGATATCACGCCATCCACATTCCTGGTCGACCAATACTACAGCAACTTCATTCGTGGATGGAATGTTGGAATGCCCAGGGTGTTCCTGAGTTGGACGCCTACCGGCATTTATAACAATTTTATAATTGTTATCACCATCTTGAGGAAGAGCTTTTAATGCCGATTTAAAACTGCATACATACGAATTAACCTGATGCAACATGTTCTGAAGTTGTGAACTAAGTTCAGTATTTAAATTCGGGAAATATTGATTTCTTATATTCGACTGTTCTTTGTGGTCGGATACAAAATATATTTAAAGAAACTTAGGTTGGTCTTCAGGCAAAAGGGATCCTATCAAATGGTAAACCTGACCTTGTATCTTAAAAGTAGGCATGAAAGGACCTTCTGAGATTTGTTGAGCACCAAAGGATGTCATTTGAAACGCACTATTATAAGTGCGAATATTGTCTAAGAACTGTTTAGATTGCACATGTTCCCCTAAAATTAGTGACTTTAAAGGTTCCGGTGGATCTTCGAACGAAGGCAAATTTATTTCACCCCAGGACAACAGAAACCAGCCGACTCCTTACTCCACTTTGAAGCATTACAAAAAGAACATACTACGTTCATATCGCCTATTACAGAAGATGACCTGTAATCAATTGAGGTTATTAGCAAACCCACTTTTATATTTGTCGGACCACGCCACCAAATTTGTAGATTGATCTTCTATGTGTACATCTAAGTCATTAAGACTATGTCGAAATCTGTCTTCAGTAAGACGGGCCTCTCGCTGTTCGTCCGTTTCAAGAGACCGAATATTTTCAATTCTTAATCTTTGATTAGACAAACTTATAAATCGTTCTTGTCTTAAAGAATTATAATATTCGCGTCCCGACTCTAGTCGTTGTTCATGCTCATGTTCATCTTCAAGAGATCGAATAATATTATGGTGCACCCTATCATTTGTCAAACGGTCTTCATATTGAGTAAAAGTTTCAGATTCTCGAGATAAAATATGCCGTTCGCAGTCAGCTGTGAGACGTAATTCCCTCTCAGTGTAGGTTTCGGACTCACGGGATAGTACATGCCGTTCGTGATCAGCTGTGAGACGTAATTCCCTCTCAGTGCAGGTTTCGGACTCACGGAATAGTACATGCCGTTCGCGATCAGCTGTGAGACGTAATTACCTCTCAGTGTAGGTTTGGGACTCGCGAGATAATGTATGCCGTTCGCGGTTAGCTGTGAGCCGTAATTCTCATTGTGAAGCAGTTTCAGCTTCTCGGGATAACACATGTTGTTCTCGGTCAATGGTAAGCCTTAGCCCTCGTTGAGAAGAACTTTGAGATGCCCGTGATGTAGCTCGTCTCGCTCTGTCAGCTGCTAATCGCATCTCTCTTTCTGGAGAGCTTTCATCGGCTCGAGAAGGTGAGGCACTAACTCTCATAGAGTTTAACCGATGTGCTCTTTCTTCTGCCGATTCTTGAGAACGCACATTTCTCATTGTCTTAGCTTCTTTCGAATTTCAAGATAAGGATAATCGTTTTTTAGGTGGCATTGTGGATTTTATTCTTAATAGACGGCATTCAGTTACCTAACAAAATAATCTACGTTAGAAGCCCTAACTATAGCTACCATACACTTAAAAAAATCTAAATGCCTACTTAAATAATAAAACGGATCCTAAATAAATCCTTAAATCCAAAATTAAATTCTTAAAAATATATAAGTAGGTACCTAAACTACGTCTAATAGAATGAAATAACCTATTTGATACCTAGGTACCTATTTAAAACTACAGCTAAATAAAAAAAGTTTAATTTATAATTAAGCTAATACTAAGAAATATTTAAACACTACTAAAATAACTAATACCTGTTTTATAAAATAACAACCAAAGAAATCTAAAAATAAATTATTAAACGTAAGAGCAGACTAAAAGTGGCGCTGATAAGCGCGATTTGTTAAAATCAATTATTGTCTGTCAATAAGGTCGAACACTCACGTTTATTCGCATCAACAGCCAAATATTGTATGAAGCACGCACTTTTTTTTGCGCCCGAAGCAATTAAAGGGCTACCCTATACGTAGGAAGGCGGAAAATGCATTACGCATACCACGATAGCCGGTCTATCGTGGTTATGAGGGACTCACGTCCTACCGGGGAACCTAAGTGATACCCTCTAAAAACCGCCTTTAGGGACTGGCAACTGGCTGATTAAGTTTTCTTGTGCCGTATCGGAGCGACCCCCCTTGGGTGAAAGGAGGGCGCTAGCGGCGAGTAGCCGCTGGGAAGAGTTGCTGCCTAATTAAGGCAGCTTACGAATGGGATGGGATGACTAATTAGATTGAGTTCAGAAGGTGTTGATGCTCGGTAAGCGCGAGCAAACGGTCCTGAGGGGACTGAGAAGCGCGCAGTTTGCGTGCTAAAATTGCGATCTCTTTTATATCGATATTGCGGATAGCAGTGTATACTGTATCTACGTTATCGGCGTAAGAGGGTTCCGCCTGTTGTCGGGGCCCTAGTGGGCGGAGGTGAGGAGGTCGGTAGGGTTCCTGAGGGGGGCCGATATAGGTCCTGGGGTGACTGAGATTTGCCCTGTGGGGGCATTTTGGATGGGAGGGCCGAGAATGTACGGTCATTGACCGGTGGCGGGGCTTTTTTTGGCAGCTTTGTTGCCGAGATCCGGGCGAGGTGCACGAGGGCAGCCTCTGAAGTTGGCTGTATGGCAAGTCTGTCCGCAAAGGACGCAAGCGAGTGGGAACTCGGTATCACGAGGCCGAGGACCTTCTTTCGAGCTGTGCGGGTCTAGGCACTTAACGCACCTGGGAGTGGCTGAACAGTTGGCCGCCGCATGCCCGTAGAGTTGGCAACGGTGACACTGCGCCGGAAAACCGCGCCTATAGGGGGCTTCGACTTTGACTCTTGACAGGCCGCACACAGTGTGTACCTGTCGGAGGAGGGCAAGCGAGTACCTCTTGCCCCTGTTGCTGTGTATCTTGTGGACAGCCTCAACTGGGAATCCCTGGGACTTAAGGTCCTCCAGGATTTCCTTATTGCCGAGTTTAAAGGGAACTCCGCGGAGGACAGCCCTGATTTTACGTTTTTCAGGGAGAGAGTAGGTGTGTGATAGGGCACACCTTCGGATGTGAAAAGTTTGGTGATGTTTCTAAAGTCTTCCATAGACTGCGGAACGATTTTAATTGATTCGCCAAGGTTGGTGGCTTGGTTATATTTAAAGCCTGCGTCGTTAAATTTTGTATGGCAAGTCTGTTGCCATACAAAATTTAAAGTTGTTATAATTTGGCGAAAAAAAAAACACTGCCTCACATCTGGCAACATTTTCATGGAGGACTTTGAGGAGAAAGCCCTTCTTACTGCTCCTGTAAATCCAAGATTCTACAAGCGGTACGTAGACGACACTTTCACAATTTTACCATCTGACAAAGTAACTGCATTTTTAAACCACCTTAACTCTATAAACTCTAAAATACTGTTACGAGCTTGAGGTTCGTGACAATAAAAATTGCCGATAGAATTACCTAAATTAACACTTTAATTCACTTTACACAATCAAAGTTAAAACACTAATAATTTAAACACGCTAATTCACTTAATTCCACTCCGAAGCTTCGCTTGTTTCGCCCAAATCAACACTGCCTCGATCGCATCTTGCAGCGCCTATATATTTGAATTAGCAAAGAAATATCCAGAATGTTCAAGTAAACACGCGGAAGGTATCGAGCGTTCGAGTTTCGACTAGGCGCTGTCAGTTGAGCGATTTGTGATGTCATTTTCTCAATGCTCCCCTCGCTCTCGTTCCTGACACTAGATGGCGCTAGTTGACTTATTCATGCAACACTGCCCCCTCCTAAGACATGCTCGTCCCGAGCATTATCGGTCCCATAATAACGCGCCAAGCGATCCACATGGACGATCTTAGGAGTCCCTCTTGCGCCTTTCTGTATCCGGTAGGTCACATCGTTGATCCTGGTTACAATCCGGTACGGGCCGTCCCATTTAGCTTGAAGCTTAGGAGATTTCCCTTTGCTGCGGACTGGATTGTGCAACCACACAAGTGAACCTTCGTCGAAACCTTTGTTGTTCATTTTGCGGTCATACCGGGTTTTCATCTTTTCAGACATTTGCTGGCCCGATTGTCTGACGTGCTCATAAACGTCATTCATTTTTTTCCGCAAGTCATTTGCATAATCGGTTATACTGCGTGGAGCATCGGGTGGTATCCCGGTGATCAGGTCTGCAGGCAGCCGTAATTCTCTTCCAAAGTTTGCGGAAGCTGGTGTCACTGCTGTACTTTCGTGAACAGAACTTCGATATGACAACAAAAACGGTTGTATGTGCTTGTCCCAATCTCGTTGCCGATTGTCTACAACTTTTGCTAGGTACCTCTCCAATGTCTGATTAAATCGTTCCACCATTCCATCAGATTGCGGGTGATAAGAAGTCGTTCTTGTTTTATGAGTACCCATAACTCGGCAAGTTTCCTGGAATATTTGAGACTCAAAATTCCTACCTTGATCGCTGTGAATCTCTAAAGGTACTCCAAAACGACAGAAGACTTCATGAACTAGTTTATCTGCAACTGTTGAAGCTTCTTGATTTGGAATGGCGAAGACTTCTGGCCACTTAGTGAAGTAATCCATCACAACCATGAAATACTTGTTACCGCTTTCACTCTCCGGAAACGGCCCCGCCACGTCAATGGCTATTCTCTCCCATGGTGCACCAACATTGTACAACTTCAATGCAACTCTACTACGAGTCTGAGGTCCCTTTACAGCCGCACAACTTGTACATTTGCGACACCAGTCCTCGACATCGTTTCGACAGTGGACCCAGTAAAACCGTTCTCGGATCTTCAGTAGAGTTCGTTTAACTCCCAGATGGCCTCCTGAACAATCATTATGGTACAGCTGTAGAACATCCGGTACTTTAACTTTAGGGACAACCATTTGCAAATGACAGCTGTCTCCCCGAACGTTTTCCCATTTACGACACAGAACTCCATCCTGAAGCAGCAAGCTGTCCCACTGGGCCCAATAGCTTTTAGTGGTCGAACTCATCGCTGAGACGTCACTCCACTTGGGCTTGGGAGCACTGGCCTTTATCCATTCCAGAATCGGCTTGATGTCCGGATCTTCCTGCTGTGCATGTAGTAAGCTGTCCTTCCACTCGTTGCTGAGGTGGTCTGCCCTGAGCATCCTCACGGATACCACTTCCTTACTCTCTTGCCTAGTACAATTTTTGCAATCTTCAGGACAAGGTCTTCTTGACAATGCATCTGCGTTGCCATGAGATTTCCCGCTGCGATGTTCGATCTCAAAGTCGTATTCCTGCAGTAGTTCAATCCACCTCGCAACTTGTCCTTCTGGGTTTTTAAACTGCAATAGCCATTTTAGTGCAGCATGGTCAGTTCGTAAGTGAAATTTTCGTCCCAGAAGATATTTGCTAAAATGTTGCAACGACTTTACCACAGCTAGCAATTCGCGTCTTGTGACACAGTAGTTCCTTTCCGGTTTTGACAACGACTTGCTGAAGTACGCTATCACGACCTCTTGGTCACCATTCCGTTGAGACAACACACCGCCGAGTCCTATATCACTTGCGTCTGTGTCAACTATAAATTCTTTGCTTGCATCAGGGTATCCCAAAATAGGTGTTTTGCACAGACGGTCCTTGAGCTCCTGGAATGCGATATTGCAACTTTCATCCCAGCAGAAATGTCGCTTCTCCTCGGTTAGCTTTTGCAGAGGTTTGGCTATATCTGCAAAGTTCTTCACGAATCGCCGGTAATAGGAGCACAAACCCAAAAATGCTCTAACCTGCGTCTTGTCTTTTGGAACCGGCCAATCCTTGACAGCGGCGATTTTCTCTGGATCTGTGCGGATACCTTCTTCCGATACTACAAACCCCAAAAAGTTAACTTGCCGTTGAAATAATGAACATTTCTTCGGGCTCAACTTGAGGTTGGCACTCTGAATCTTCATGAGCACGCGTTCCAGGTTTTGAAGGTGTTCCTCAAACGTACGGCCCACGATGATGATGTCATCCAAGTAGACCAGACAGGCATCGCCAATTAGCCCGGTAAGTACAAGTTCCATCAGCCTTTCAAACGTTGCTGGAGCATTGCACAACCCAAACGGCATTACTTTGAATTGCCACAGACCCTTTCCCGTCGAGAACGCAGTTTTCTCCTTGTCCTTAGGGTCAATTTCAACTTGCCAGTAGCCACTTTTTAGATCCAGCGTGCTAAACCATTTTACTCCTGTAAGCATGTCCAGCGTGTCATCAATTCTTGGCAAGGGATAGCTGTCCTTCTTTGTAACGTCGTTCAGACGGCGGTAATCAACACAGAACCGCATGCTGCCATCCTTCTTTTTCACCAGCACTACTGGTGAACACCATGGACTAGAGGAAGGTTCAATAACACCATCCTTCACCATTCCTTCAATCATGGTTTCCACTTCCTTTTCACGTGCTACCGGCAATCTTCTTGGCCGCTGACGGATAGGCAATTCCTCTCCTGTGTTTATTTTGTGTTGAACTAGGCCAGTCTTTCCTATGTCAGCATCATTTGATGAGAATACATCGGCGTACTTGAGTAACAACTTCTTCGCCTTGACCAATTCGTTCGGGGACAGAACACTGCGACAGTCTTCCAAAAGTGTGGTCACTCTCGTTTCTGAATCCTTGCTGGGGGTCCCACTCGATATATATTGGCACTGACGTAACCAATCCACTTCCTCACAAGTACCAACCAGTGTGCCTTTTTCTATAATCTGTTCCCGGTCGCAAAGGTTCAGCACACGTACTCCTGAGATGTCAGTGGTCCTGACCAAGGTTCGAGCTACTTTCCATGGAAGGTCATCGTTTACCCCTTCCACAAGTACACAACGGTGAGCTTGCCCAGCGTTTCGAGGAAGACTAACCGGAACAATCGTTTCCGATCTCGGCGGAAGAACAATCTTCTTGATGCTGTACACGTTCCCTGGTAACGCACCTTCCATAAAAAGTTCCTCCTGTCCACATTTCAAAACACCTTGCTTAACGTCGATCTCGCAACAATTATTCCTCATAAAGTCTAAGCCTAGGATGCAGTCGTCCATTATATCAGCCACGATGACATTATGCAGGTAGATCACGTTGCCTAGCTTCAACTCCATCTCCTTCTCTCCACGGACGGGTATACGCTGACCGGTGGCTGTTACCAAATTAAGGCGTTCTCGGTTGTATGCGGAGTCCCCAAGGAACTGACTTATAAGTTGGGAACTAACAACCGTACGAGAGGCTCCAGTGTCTATGGTCAGCTTACACGGCATTCCGTTGATCTCGCCCTTTATGATTAGGCTGTTCCCATCATGGGTTTGTGAGATCGAGATCCTTGGGGCTCTTTTAACATCAGCCAGCACCCGCCCCGCAGTTCTGGCTTTTACTCGTTTCCCTGCCGCTGCTGGGCGGTGCTGTTGGCCGCACTACCCTCCTGAGATCGTTCAATTTCCCTTTCTAGGGTTCGCTTAGGGCAGCTGGATCGAAGATGGCCCTTTTCCCCACAGCCATAGCACCTTGGGCTGTATCCTTTGTTGCGGTCGCGAACTGTAGCTGCTGCAACCTCCCTGACGCGATGGGAACGATGATCCTGCCGCACGGCTTCCACTTCCAGTGCATGGGCCAAGGCGTCCTTAAGCGTCTCGTGGTGCCCGAGCCTCACAGCAGCTCTGACTTCCAGGTCGCGGATGCCGTCGATGAATGTCTGCACCAGGTTCCCTTCAATGAGCGCAGGTACAGACCGGTATGCTTTTCGAACCATCTTCTCCACCTCAAGGGCCCACTGCTGCAGGTTCTCGTTGCTGCGCTGCACGCGATCTTTAAGCTGCGCGCGAAAGACGTGTTCCAGATGAGCGTCGCCATATCTCGCTTCCAAGGCCTCAAGAAGCTGCTCATAGGTCACTTTCTTACCGAGAGCTTCCAACACAGTTAAGGCTTGGTCACGCAGGCCTAGGGTGAGTGCAGTCATGGCTTGGCTTTTATTCCAGCCGTTCGCCTCCATGACGGCCTCGAACTGGATTTTGTAGGCCGACCAGGAAGAGGTCCCGTCGAACGGCAGCACTTTGAATCCACGTAGCGAAGGTGCTGCAGCTACTACGGGAGCTGTAGTTCCATCCCCAAGTTTGAGGTCGTTTAGTGATTTCTTCATGTCAGCCACTACGTTGTCAACCCGATTGTTTACTTGGTCGATTCGGGTTTCAGCTTTCTCGATTCGGTTTTCAGCTTTCACGATTTGTGTTTCGGCTTCCGACAGGCGGTTGTCATGCTGAGCTACCCTATCCTTCACCTCCTTTATCTCCTTCCCGAAGGTAGCGTGAAGGTCCTTCATGAGGAGCATCTGCTCTTCCAACCGACGGGCCTGTTCCTCCTGTCCGTCCCGCAGCTGCTCTTCCAATCGGCGTGCCTGTTCCTCCTGCTGCTCTTTCAACAGACGGGCCTGTTCCGCCTGCTGGCGAGCCTGTTCCTCCTGCTGCTCTTTCAACAGACGGGCCTGTTCCTCTCGTCCGCGCTGCAGCTGCTCCTGTAGCATGGCCATCAGAGCACCTAAGTCAGGTGCTGCAGATGTAGGAGCTACTGACGGGCCCGCAGTCTCCGTGGCTAGCTGTTGGCCCTCCGACGTCTGCGGCGTTGCACCACCAAACCTCCTCTGGTCCGTCTCCTGCTGGCGTTGACTTCGGGTACGGACACCCTCCGTTTCCTCCTTAGGTAAAATCGGCATGATTTAATCCCACTTCTGACACCAATTGTTACGAGCTTGAGGTTCGTGACAATAAAAATTGCCGATAAAATTACCTAAATTAACACTTTAATTTACTTTACACAATTAAAGTTAAAACACTAATAATTTAAACACATTAATTCACTTAATTCCACTCCGAAGCTTCGCTCGTATCGCCAATTCAATACTGCCTCGATCGCATCTTGCAGCGCCTATATATTTGAATTAGCAAAGAAATATCCAGAATGTTCAAGTAAACACGCGGAAGGTATCGAGCGTTCGAGTTTCGACTAGGCGCTGTCAGTTGAGCGATTTGTGATGTCATTTTCTCAATGCTCCCCTCGCTCTCGTTCCTGACACTAGATGGCGCTAGTTGACTTATTCATGCAACAATACTATTCACAACGTAGTTAGAGGCAAATAATTCTTTAGCTTTCCTAGATACTTTAGTCGTCCGAAATCTTGATAACATTATTGGTCACACTGTGTATAGGAAAAGGACCCATACCAACCGATATTTAAATGGTAAATCTCACTATCATCCTTCACAGTTACCTACCGTGGGTAAATCTTTATTTCAGAGAGCACAAGGGATCTGTGACAGAAAACATCTGGCCGCCGAGCTTCAACACGTCAAACAAGTATTGCAAGAAAACAAGCTTCGGGTCTCGTGCCTACGTCACAGTGACCGAGTGAAGCCGACCACAGTCGAGCACATGGAGGTTAGAGAACAGGAGAACGAACGCTACGTGCTAAAGCATAGCCCACCTGTCCATGAAAATTTGTAGAATTTATAGCCGCGCTGCCGTCGGTAAGTACCTAATATCTGCGAAGTAATTTTTTAATTATTGACAAAAAGAAACATTATAAAATGGTGAAATATTATCAAAATAAATAATAATTAATATTTTTATATTTGTAATAATTTCTAATATTTATAATAATTAAAATTATAGAAAACATAATTTATAATTTATTTATTAATAAATAATAACAACAATAATAAATAATAATTTCGTTATTTTTTTTCTTTGAATGATATAATCATTTCAAACTAGCGCACAACAGCCCGCTTTTATTGAGAAAATTTAGTGATCGCAGCGCCTCACTAATTGTCCATACTTCTGGGACACAATTTTCTACGGCAATCGTTCTGCTGTTCTCTAACCTCCACGGTCGAGCGTGTGCCTGTTGCACTACCGTATGTTAGAGGAGTCACAGATAAGGTTACCTACACCTTGAAGCAAGCTTCCAATAAACATATTACAAGCCGCCGAAGAAGATTAGTAAATTTTTACGATCCATCAAGTGTAATATTTCTCTATAAGATGCAGGAGTGTACAAGTTAGATTGTGAATTTGGTCTCTCCTACATAGGACAAACAAAAAGATCCATAAAAAGCCGCGTGAAAGAATATATAGCTGACTTAAAGCACCAACGCTCCGGGAGGTCTGCAGTCTGTGAAAATGTTCAAAATCGTCCCGTCCATTACATCAGATTTGATAAACCACAAATCCTCGCAAAATAACACCAATTCCTACCAAGGATAATACGCGAAGCTATTGAAATTAAAAAAATATCCTTATTTCAATAAAGAAGATGGATGGGTGCTGCCATCTGCTTGGGATCCTATAATTAACAAAATTAAACCCAAACCCAAGCATACCACTGCAATATTTCAAGATACAGTAAGCTCGTTCTGCGTTGATCGGACCGAAAATTAATATTAAAAAACTGAAGGTAGCCGGGCATTGGGACGTCAAACATCTCAGTCTCCCCCGTGACCATGGGTGCTGTTCGGGAATTTAAAAATAAGTTAAAGAAGTTAATTAAACGCGATAAAATCCTTAAATATAGTTATATTCAATGTGTAGTGTTCGGGTAAATTTAAGAAATCATAATTGATCTCATTTTAATTTCTTCGAGAACGTTCTGCGAATTTCAAAAACTTACAATATTCGTCAACATACAATCATTTCATTGAAGTGCTCGAAATATAATTCAGAAATATCGTTATTTGTATAACGCATAACCTCGCAACGGACCGCTTGATGGGAAAAAATTACACTTAATTCCTACAAATAGACGCATATCTAACGTTTAAGGAGTTATTTCATTCGTATTTCGTTTATTGTTTAATGTATTTTTATTTATTTATTTTTGAAATATATACATATAGGTGGCAGCACTGTGCTGTGCCAGGAGTACAATACAGTGCTGCCACCTATTTAGCCACCTATTAACTATTTACATCATCTCCATAGTTTTATTTAGATTAAATATATAGTTTAGTTATTATTGTGGTGAACTGTAGGTAAGTTAAAATATTGATGTGTAACTAAATAATAAGTAAGTTTTTTCAAAATTTACAAACTTTAAATAAAACATTGAAGCCTAACTACTGAACAACAGTTGTAATAGCAATAATAAATAAGTATTCTTGACTCTGTGATTATATCAGTGCACTGAAGGTTTTTTTTGTTGTTGTGTAGCAATAAAAAGATCGTTTTTCCTTACGACTTGAACTACCACCGTTTGAATTGACCGATCAGCGCGTTTCTTTGTTAGACATATATAGACACCCAGCGACATCTAGCAGGCGTCGTGATGAATTGGTGTCATTACCGTACAATCAATTAATTATCAATTAACTAAGTCGTCTAAGATTACATGCACAACATGTTACATGCTATAAATGTAAAAGTCGTGTCGTTATAAAAACACAATTTTGTGCACCTTGTGCAAAAACTATTTTGAATTTTCTTGTTTTGGCAATTCAGACAAGAGTAAAAATTGGCAGCGCAGATCATGTGATAAAAATAGCTGGGTATTAACTAATGAGAGAAGATGTTGGTACACAATATAAGCGATAATGTAATCCTATCTTCAAATACTGCCCAGGAGACCACACCAGTATATAATCCTGCTAGCACAGAATCAGGAAAAGAAACCACAGATATTTTTTCCGATTATCTAACTACCTACTGATGAAACCTTGTAATCAAAAAGGATTACACAATGACGGAAGCTATCTCTATTCAGAACATGTGAGATATCATAGAACAGCTACGAATGGACCTTGCCACAATACAAAATAAACTTGAAAATATTATTCTAGACATAAACGACCTCCGTTCACAAGTAAACAATCTTATCAAAGAAAATAATACATTAAAATGTTTCTATCCAAATCATCGCCAAAGGAAAGTAAATCAAATTGTAGCATCAAAAAGAATATTAGAAGTTCCCTACGATATTCAGATATAAAATATTAAATATATTAGCCACACTGCCCACGACATCCAGCGACAACAAGACAGATGAATTCTCAAACAGGAACATCCTAACAGCAGAATCTTGAAGATCTCGAGCTGCAACTGAAGTCAGCCAAAAATGAAATAGTGGACCCCAATAGTCAAATTATAAGCCTTCAAAAGGCGTTTACGTGGATCAGACTGGTCGCAATTTCGGGACGCGCTATATAGAGCATTTGGCCGCGTTCAGAAATTGCAATCCTGATAAATCCCATTTTGCTAAAGATCTCTTGGACACTGGACACAACCTAGCTAGCGACTATTCCTTTGAAGTCTTATATACTTGTAATAAGGGGCTGCGACTGTATGTGCTGGAGCAGTTGGAGATCTTAAAAAGTAATAATGGTAACAATGCTCTGCTGAGTGAACAAACAAATGTTTCTAATTCACCTTTAAGGCTAACCTTTAATAATAATTTTTTATAATTTTTAAAATTAATAATAATAAATAACTATAATAATATCAATAAAACAATAACAATAGCAATAGTATTTAAAAATATTAATCATAACAATAATGGTAATTAGTCGCAGGTTTGTTCAGTTCGTTAATTCAGAATACTCGTACGAGTAATTTAAATTCAGAAATTGGTCAAAATAAGAGACTCAAATTGTGTATCCTGACTCACAGCTCATGCCGGGGTACGCTGTCAGCTGTTGATAAAAAAATTGCATGGATATGATATGTGGGACTATTTTATTATTATGATAGTTGTAAAAGATTTTAAAACCACATGTGAATGTATAGAGTTAGTAAAAACCATAAGGGAAACATTACACCATATTTCTCATACTAATATAATTCTATGTACTCCTACATACGTATGTGATCACCAATATATATTTACAAAAAATAATTATTTAATAATTTAATGTATTTGGAATTACAAAACAATCATTATGCATACTTTTAGGATACCAATCTCTTAACTTCATTTGATATGTACTCTTTTAAAACTGGGAAAATCAATAAAAAGGAAATACAACATGTTTACAAAAATATACTAGATAATATAAATATTGACTATAACTACTATGGTTACCCAATAATCACACCTCGAAAGATCAATCTTCAAGTAGAAAGTACTAATTTTTTTCTCGTATAGAACAGCCCCCCAAAAAAAAAAATAAACGTAGTAATCAAGTGCAACCTAAAAATACTGTTGTACTATCAAAATGTAATAGGTTTACGCACGGAAACGGTTACTTTTCATTTTTTTTTGTAGAAGAAGGGGCAAACGAGCATACGGTTCGCCTGATGATAAGTTACTTCCGCAGCCCATGAACATCCGCAACACCAGGGGAATTTCAGGTGAGTTGCCGGCCCTTTAGAAAGGAGTAAGCTCTTTTCTTGAAGGTCCCCAGGTCGTACCGGTCCGGAAAAATCGCCGGTGGTAAACTATTCCACAGAGAGATCGTACGCGGAAGAAAACTCTTTGTGAAACGTACAGTGCTGGACCGCCAAGAATCCAGATGGTGTGAATGGTATCGGGAGATTTGCCGCGTAGTGCGTTCATGAAATTTGGCAGCTGGGATTAATCCGAACAATTCCTCAGAGCACTCCCCATGATAGATGCGATAAAATACGCAAAGAGATGCAACATCGAGCCGATCGGAAAACACTCGGTCGTCGACAATTCGAGCCGCTCTGCACTGGATGTGGTTAATTGGAAGGAGCTGGCACTGGGGAGCCCCAGCCCAGAAATGGGAACAGTATTACATGTGCGGCCGAACCTGCGCCTTGTAAAGTTGCAGGCGGTGTGCCGGCATGAAATACTGTCCCGCTCTGCTAAGCACGCCAAGCTTTTTTAGCGGCCGATTTGGCCTTCTCTTTCAAGTGACCACGAAACTGCACGTCACTCGATATGTCGACACCGTGGATTCCGATACTAGCTGAGACAACAAGGGCAGTGCCTTAAAACTGAGGAGATACGACAAAGGGGTTCTTTTTAGAGGTTAATGCACAAACTTGTGTCTTCTGAGGTTTAAACTGATGAAACCATAATAATTCTTTAATATCAAGTAATCTTCTCAACGATTCTGTATATGACTCTGAACTGTTCCCTACCGAGTATATTGTTCTATGGAAGGATCGTACAGGTAACATTGGATGGTATGGTGTTCTCCTAGCAGTAAAGAATAGTTTCACCGTTAGTAAAGTAAAGTTACAGCCTATATACGTCCCACTGCTGGGCACAGGCCTCCCCTCATTTCTGAGAGGGTTTTAGGGCAAGGAAGTGTCCGCCGCGCTGCCCCAATGCGTGTTGGCGAACTTCACATGTCTTCGAAATATTTTTTTTCTTATTCCTCAGACATCCAGGTTTTCTCACGTTCATATTTTCCTTCACCGCTGAGCACGTGGTAAATCAGCACTTAAAATTGCAATTAACAATTTCATTGGTGCCGGCGGGGATCGAACCCGGGTTACTCACTTTCTGTTATATTTACAGCAAACGTTAACCATGTGAGCTACCACGGTTCCTTTTTTACCGTTAAAAGGATTACAAACATAGATGGTTTAACCGATGGTAAAGAAATGAAATTTACTATTTTAACGTTGAAATATATTAAATTATTAGTTTGTGTTGCATATTTACCACCAAACTCCCACAACAAGCAATATCTTGATGCATTAAATTATATAGAAAATGCCATTAACGCATATAATTCTTCATCTGTCTGTAAAGTTTTGGTTGTTAGTGTTATTTTAACTTAAAGCCCTGTAACAAATCAGTTCAAACTCAGTTTCATGATTTCTTAAAATGTTGCAACTTACAGCAATGTAATAAAGTTTGTAATGAATATGGATGCATCTTGGATCTGTTATTGACTAATCTAGATTACGGAAGTTGTAATGTGTTATTTGAAGTTGAACTATCGATATCTATTTATCACCCTTCGTCAGAGATCATGCTTACACTACCAACAATTGCTGTAATAAACATACCATTTCCACCATGTCAGAACCTATCCAAAGAATGGAATATCCGTAAAGCAGATCTCTGCGGTTTGTACACTGACATAAATCACTTTGACTGGACAGACCTAAAGTAACGGAACCCGTATTGGACAGTGCACCCGTGATGACATTTTATTCTTTATCTATAAAAAAAAACCAAACTATGAATATTTCTTATAACTGGCAATATTCTCCACGAGTGATAGATCTTACCGAAGCCACGTTTTTCGTTTGACAGTACATGAGCCATTTTGTTCGTTCACAGGAAGAGTACAAAAACGTGGTGGTGACGTTTATTTGAATAAATCCTAAATTATTGTAAGCATCGTGATGGTGGTGAGTACAACAATTACGTTTTTTTTAAATAGTTATACATATTTTATTAAATATCGGTTTATTTCGTGTTTTAGGTGTAGATCAAGAATTGTAATATAGCCTTGCATATTTTAAAACGGAAAAGAATAATAAACAATTAAAGGTTATGTTTAACACTGAATACACTAACATGTTACTACCCAGTCATGTACATTTTGTTCATTACTGGATTTTTGAACAAATTCGTCAATTTTCTGTGAACTCTAACAATAATATGTTACGTTTTATTATTGAAATATTTAAGAAATTATAGCGTAATCCAGTAATGTCCATCACTGCCTGTCCATAACTGGGACTGAGAATAAAAATGATAGAACATTACATGCAAAGAGAGAATACACAAGTACAGACCATACAAAGACAACAGAATACACAAGAACTAAATGCACAAAGAGAGCATAAAGAAGAACAGAGTGCGGAAGTCACAACAGAAAAGAATACACAAGGACTAAATGAAATGACAGATTATAAAAGTGAACACTGAAAAACAGAATGCAAGAGCAAAACACACAAGCACCAAATTTTAATGTACAAAGAACAAAGAAGAACAAAATTTGCAAGAACTGATCACAACAGAACAGAATACGCGAACACTGAATGCACAAGGACATTACAAAAAAAAATTATCGATTACCCAACTGGTGAAGGAAACAATGAGCAAGATTGCTCATTGTCAACAGTAAATGATACACCACATAAATCTGTTATAATGAATTCACCAGTGTCGTATCATTCAACTTCTACAACATTACAAAAAAACTGGGTCCTGGGCCCAAACCTGAAACTAAGAAAACAAAGAAAATACAGAGAAATATTAAAGGAAAAGATGATTCTAGACAAGAATCAGCAACAAAAACAAAAACTAACGAAAAATATAAGGCAGTAAGATTTGTTTTCCGATAAAGACAATGATGACATGGAAGTTGAGTATACTCAAAGTGGTGACTCCGAATATGCTCAAAGTGGGAAATCAAACTCTGAAAATGAACCTTTTAAGTAAAATAGTTTCTAACAAGAATACTTAGTATACGAAGAAAACTATAGGTGTTACCAATGGCTCCTACGTTATCGTAAAATATAAGGGAGAATATTTTCCGCGTAGAATAGAAAACAGAACGAAATTTATATGATATAAGTTTATACTTATTTCATATAAAAAGAAAATTAATGACCCTTTGCTCCTGAATAAGCGGGGGGTTCTATAAAATTAAAGAAATGGAAAAATATTTACCGGATATTTTTTTCTTTTAGAGTTTATTATTTTACTTGCTTTTATATTTCTAATACAAAAACTAGTTTTGTGCTCAATAAAAAGTATGAAAGACTGATTAATATAAATTAATTGTTTTATTTTCTTCCTTGCATGAATATTCAGTGTCCATCACTAGATGTTCATGACTGGAGTCAATGATGAATTTTATAACAGGAACATCCTAACAGCAGAATCTTAAAGATCTCGAGCTGCAACTGAAGTTAGCCAAAAATGAAATATTGGACCCTAATAGTCAAATTATAATCCTTCAAAAGGCGTTTACGTAGGTCAGACTGGTCGCAATTTCGGGACGCGCTTTATAGAGCATTTGGCCGCGTACAGAAATTCCAATCCTGATAAATCCCATTTTGCTAAAGATCTCTTGGACACTGGACACAACCTAGCTATCGACCATTCCTTTGAAGTCTTACATACTTGTAATAAGGGGCTGCGACTGTGTGTGCTGGAGCAGTTGGAGATTTTAAAAAGTAGTAATGGTAACAATGCTCTGCTGAGTGAACAAACAAATGTTTCTAATTCACCTTTGTTAAACATCTTTAAGGCTAACCTTTAATAATAATTTTTATAATTTTTAAAATTAATAATAATAAATAACTATAATAATATCAATAAAACAATAATAATAGTAATAGTATTTAAAAATATTAATCATAACAATAATGATAATTAGTCGCAGGTTTGTTATCGCACGGCGCGTTCACCCGCTACTTTGGTGGGGAGCGATTGTGTCGGCGTGTATAAATAGCAGCTGTTTCGGCTCGCCCCTGTTGCGCCCTCCTTTCTGCCAAAGAGGGTCGCGTTCGTATACGGCTTAGAGATCTCTAGACAGATCGTTAAGCCAATTCCTAAAAGGTTGAGTTTAGTGAGTAAAAGTCTCCACATAACCACGCAGCCGGCTACGTGGTATGCTATGAGCATTCTCAACCTCCCTCCCCCGCTTTCCGGAGGGTTGCCCATATTTGCTTCGGGCGCAAAAAAATTAAAAAGCTCGCCCCTCACTTAGCGGTCAGCCGTTCGTAGAGTCAACATTACCTGAGGATGCCTCGTGTAGAGGCGAAACACATGTCGTATTATCGTCGATGTCGTTGTGTGTCTTGCCTGGAATAGTGGTGTTGGGAGTAGTGGTGACGGAGTTAGTGCATGCAATTGAGGGAGGGCGGGAGGTGCTCTTCAATCCAGGTAAGATACATCATTGTATTTATTTAGCGGAAGGTTGCGAAGTAATTTTTATTTTTTTATTATAATGGATTTCCGCAAAGTAACGCCTGATTCTATCAATTACCTTCAAAAGGCATTACAAGCTAAAAAATTCGAAGAATCCTCGTTAATTCAGCATACTCGTACAAGTAATTTAAACTCAGAAATTGGTCAAAGTAAGAGACTCAAATTGTGTATCCTGACTCACAGCTCACGCCGGGGTACGCTGTCAGCTGTTGATGCTACGTTCAATAAAAAGTTTGACTACATTCACTATTTCTCGCCTAATAGTAATGTTACGAGCGTGAGGTTCGTGACAAATAAAAATTGCCGATAAAATTACCTAATTTAACACTTTAATTTACTTTACACAAATTAAAACTTAAAACACCAATAATTAAACACACTAATTCACTTTATTCCGCTCCGAAGCTTCGCTTGTGTCGCCAATTCCAATACTGCCTCGATCGCATCTTGCAGCGCCTATTTATATAAATTAGCAAAGAAGCATCCGGAATATTCAAGTAAATGCGCGCAAAGGGACGAGTGTGCGAGTGTAGATTTTCTAGAAAGTTAGTTCTTCGGATGGCGCTGTCAGTTGAGAGATTTGTGATGTCATTTTCTGCAAAGCTCCCCTCGCTCTCGTTCCTGACACTAGACAAGCTCGTCCCGAGCATTATCGGCCCCATAATAACGCGCCAAGCGATCCACATGGACGATCTTAGGAGTCCCTCTTGCGCCTTTCTGTAACGGCTCCGCAATGTCAAGAGCTGTCCTATCCCGTGGTGCACCAACATTGTACAATTTCGGTGCTCCTCTACTACGTGTCTGAGGTCCCCGCACGGCCACACAACTTGTACATGTACGACACCAATCCTCGACATCGTCACGATAATGGACCCAGTAAAACTGTTCTCGGACCTTCAGTAGAGTTCGTTTAACTCCCAGATGGACTCTTGAACGACCATTATGGCACAGCTGTAGAACATTCGGCACTTTAGCTTTAGGGACAACCATTTGCAAACGACAGCTGTCTCTTCGACCATTGTCCCATTTACGGCACAGGACTCCATCCTGAATCAGCAAGCTGCCCCATTGGGCCCAATAGCTTTTCGTTGTTGAACTCTTCGCTGAGACGTCCCTCCACTTAGGCTTGGTAGCATGGGCCTTCATCCATCCCAAAATCGGCTTGATGTCTGGATCTTCCTGCTGTGCATGTCGTAGGCTGTCCTTCCACCCGTTGCTGAGGTGGTCTGTCCTGAGCATCCTCACGGATACCACTTCCTTACTCTCTTGCCTACTACAATGGTTGCAATCTTCAGGACAAGGTCTTCTTGACGATGCATCTGCGTTGCCATGAGATTTCCCGCTGCGATATCTGATAGTAAAGTCGTATCCCGGCTGCTGCTGGGCGGTGATGTTAGCCGCACTTCCCTTCTGAGATCGTTCACCTTCCCTTTCTAGGGTTCGCTTAGGGCAGCTGGATCGAAGATGGCCCTTTTCCCCACAGCCATAGCACCTAGGGCTAAATCCTTTATTATGGTCGCGAACCGTAACTGCTGCAACCTCCCTAGCGCGAGGGGAACGACGATCCGGCCACCGCCAGGCGGTGCCGTTAGCTGCACTACCCTCTAGAGATCGATCAACTCTCCTTTCTACAGTTAGCTTAGGGCAGCTGGAGTGAAGATGGCCCCTTTCCCCACAGCCATAGCACCTAGGGCTGTATCCTTTGTTGCAGTCGCGAACTGTAGCTGCTGCAACCAGTGCATGGGCCAAGGCGTCCTTAAGCGTCTCGTGGTGCCCGAGCCTCACAGCAGCTCTGACTTCCAGGTCGCGGATGCCGTCGATGAATGTCTGCACCAGGTTCCCTTCAATGAGTGCAGGTACAGACCGGTATGCTTTTCGAACCATCTTCTCCACTTCAAGGGCCCACTACTGCAGGTTTTCGTTGCTGCGCTGCACGCGATCTTTAAGCTGCGCGCGAAAGACGTATTCCAGGTGAGCGTCGCCATATCTCGCCTCCAATGCCTCAAGGAGTTGCTCATAAGTCACTGCCTCACCGAGAGCTTCCAGAACTGTTAAGGCCTGGTCGCGCAGGCCTAGTGTGAGAGCAGTCATGGCCTGACTTTTATTCCAGCCGTTCGCCTTCATAACAGCCTCGAACTGGATTTTGTAGGCTGACCAGGAAGAAGTCCCGTCGAACGGTGGCACTTTGAACCCACGTAGCGAAGGTGTAGTAGCTACTACGGGAGCTGTAGTTCCATCACCCAGTTTGAGTTCGTCCAGTGATTTCTTCATGTCAGACATTACGTTGTCAACCCTATTGTTCACTTGGTCGATTCGGGTTTCAGCTTCTGACAGGCGGTTGTCATGTTGAGCAACCTTATCCTTCACCTCCCTTATCTCTTTCCCGAAGGTAGCGTGAATGTCCTTCATGAGGAGCATCTGCTCTTCCTTATTGCGTTTGAGCTGTTCTTCCAACCAACGGGCCTGTTCCTCCTGTCGGCGAGCCTGATCCTCCTGCTGCTCCTTCAACCAACGGGCCTGCTCCTCCTGTCGGCGAGCCTGTTCCTGCAGCATCACCATCAGAGCACCTAAGTCAGGTGCTGCAGATGTAGGAGCTACTGACGGGCCTGCAGCCGGCGGCTGGCCCTCCGGTGTCTGCGGCGTTGCACCACCAAATCTGCTTTGGTCCGTCTCCTGCTGGCGTTGACTTTGGGTACGGACACCCTCCGTTTCCTCCTTAGGTAAAATCGGCATGATTTTATCCCACTTCTGACACCAATTGTTACGAGCTTGAGGTTCGTGACAATAAAAATTGCCGATAAAATTACCTAAGTTAACACTTTAATTTACTTTACACAAATTAAAACTTAAAACACTAGTAATTAAACACACTAATTCACTTTATTCTGCTCCGAAGCTTCGCTTGTGTCGCCAATTCCAATACTGCCTCGATCGCATCTTGAAGCGCCTATTTATATAAATTAGCAAAGAAGCATCCGGAATATTTAAGTAAATGCGCGCAAAGGGACGAGTGTGCGAGTGTAGATTTTCTAGAAACTTAGTTCTTCGGATGGCGCTGTCGGTTAAGAGATTTGTGATGTCATTTTCTGCAAATCTCCCCCTCGCTCTCGTTCCTGACACTAGATGACGCTAGTTGACTTATTCACGCAACAGTAATATTAAATATTTGCTTCAGAACATTGAAAAAAAAAATTGCATGGATATGATATGTGGGACTATTTTATTATTATGATAGTTGTAAAAGATTTTAGAACCACATGTGATTGTATAGATTTAGTAAAAACCATAAGGGAAACATTACACCATATTTCTCATACTAATATAATTCTATGTACTCCTACATACGTATGTGATCACCAATATATATTTACAAAAAATAATTATTTAATAATTTAATGTATTTGGAATTACAAAACAATCATTATGCATACTTTTAGGATACCAATCTCTTAACTTCATTTGATATGTACTCTTTTAAAACTGGGAAAATCAATAAAAAGGAAATACAACATGTTTACAAAAATATACTAGATAATATAAATATTGACTATAACTACTATGGTTACCCAATAATCACACCTCGAAAGATCAATCTTCAAGTAGAAAGTACTAATTTTTTTCTCGTATAGAACAGCCCCCCAAAAAAATAATAAACGTAGTAATCAAGTGCAACCTAAAAATACTGTTGTACTATCAAAATGTAAGAGGTTTACGCACGGAAACGGTTACTTTTCATTTTTTTTTTAGTAGAAGAAGGGGCAAACGAGCATACGGTTCGCCTGATGATAAGTTACTTCCGCAGCCCATGAACATCCGCAACACCAGGGGAATTTCAGGTGCGTTGCCGGCCCTTTAGAAAGGAGTAAGCTCTTTTCTTGAAGGTCCCCAGGTCGTATCGGTCCGGAAAAATCGCCGGTGGTAAACTATTCCACAGAGAGGTCGTACGCGGAAGAAAACTCCTAGTGAAACGTACAGTGCTGGACCGCCAAGCATCCAGATGGTGTGCATGGTATCGGGAGATTTGCCGCGTAGTGCGTTCATGAAATTTGGCAGCTGGGATTAATCCGAACAATTCCTCAGAGCACTCCTCATGATAGATGCGATAAAATGCAGCGTGGATTTACCACGTATAAAAAAAACTAGGGTTGCTAATGGAAAATCCTTTAAATATCCAGTTCATCCATGCTTAAAACAACAACGTAACGGAAGGCGCCAGAATGTCTGCACTTTTGTGGGGTCAACAGTTAGATAAACATATAAACGGGTTTGTTTTTCAACAAGATTTCGCACAATAGGTTTTGAGGAATAAAACATCTTTCAACAGTTAAGAGTTCAGACATAATTTATAATATTTAATACGTAATATGCCTAACATTTAATTGATAATCTATAAATAGCATAACGATGTCATAAATGGATACAAACCTCTCTTTTTGAGGCAATTGGGTGGTTTGTATAATCTAAATTTAATATCATAATATTTTTAAAGTCGATATTACTAGAAATATACACATACATTTTATCCTGGGCAGAAGAAGAAGCTGAGAAGAAGAAGAAACTTTACAATGCAAACGCTGCTTTCATTTACCATTTAAAAGTAATTTAAGCTTGATATGGATTTTTCACCGTTCTTGGGTGGCAAAAGACTCTTCTGCCAGACTAACGCAGATTGACATTAACTTAAGGACAGTATATTATAAGGGCTGCGAGGCATTCAATATTTTTGCACCGAAGCGACATCGGGCTTTTTGCCTAAAGAAATAGTAATTTGTTACACTAATAACCTGTTTACTTTTTTTGGAGATTAAGGGGGATAATGGGAAGGGGAATAATATTTTTTTACAAAACCTGCACACAATCCACCTGGTCAAACATGTGTTTTTACCCCTGATGACTAAGGTGGAATGCCTCGTCTCTACTAAAAAGGGTCTCCGGTTCTCCTACACTCACTATACGAAACACAGCAGCATTAATTACTAGAAAAAACTAAATTATATTATTCTTATATTTCTGACACCATTGCCACAATTATACTACGTATATTTTATATCGTATCGATATAAAATATACGTAGTATAATTGTAGCACGAATGGGTCGTCTCGACAGGAGAAGGACCACGCTCTCACAGATTACCAGCGTAAAGTAGTAGTTTAATGCTGCTGTGTTTCGTATGGTAAGTGAAGAGAACCGGAGACCCCTTTTTATCTTAGTCCTCACGGGTGACAACAAATCCGCATTTTGATGCGTAATTGAGGATAAATGTGGATGTATGTATATATATATATGGGCCACAGCAACTACTTACCATCAGGTGGAATGTGTGCTCGTTTGTCACCTTATCCTATTAAAAAAAATTAGAGAATTTTCTGGTCACTCTTCCGCTAAGTATTCCCGAAAAAATAATCACGTAAAGTTAGCCGATGTACAGAGTAATCATTTAGGTTATTTATGAGATTACACAAAGTGATGACAATGCCGAAATAGCTAGCAACTAACTGTCACCCATATCATAATACATCACTTCTTGTTATAGGATCTACAGTAGAGACAACGACTACCAGGTCCTTTCAAGTCGTCCAATAGGTCCTGTACGAGACAAATGCTTTCCACAATGTTGTTAGCTGTTCATGGCTCTCGAAAAACTCACCAAGTAAATCGCAGTTATAACTACACATTAATGCGTGCAATGTGACCAAACAGTAATAACAAGTGACTTATGAACGCTTGGAAATAACTTGGGTAACTTTTTCAATACTTAATTCTATGCACATAGATCTATTCAAAGAAAACTTTAATTATTTTCAAAAATAAAATGTTCAAGAACCAAAATATTTTTATTCGTTCGTTACACTTTATTTTTCGAGCACTCATCTCTACGTTCAATCATCCACGTGATGTCTCAACGACCACTACACGAGACCTCTACCAACACCACACTCGTACCGCATTCACTCTTTGAACTGCGGCTATGGTATGGCTGTTCACATAGTCAAACCAAAAAAATAAAATGAAGTAAGCAAATTTAAAATTTTACAGGGTCATTAACCCTTCAATTTTCATAAAATTCCCATGCAGTTGCATGCGTCCGTCAAATCCCGAGTGGTCGTTTACGACCGCACCCACCCACAGCACTTACTACTTTTATATAAAGGAGTTCAGCCTTATAGAATTAATACAAATTTTTTTACCCTGTGGTCTAAACAAAAGTTAGTTACTCTATGTATATTGATTTCTATTCTATGTCAATTTACGACATATTAAACCATAAAATACAGCATTTTAAACAATAAAAACTTATATTTATAGACTAATTTTCTGTAAAGCAGTTTGACATTATAGAATCTACACAGAAATCTCTATCCTGTGGTCTAAATAAATCAATTACTCTATGGATTTCTATTTTTATCTACCGTAAAATTGCGCCATTTTTGTATGATCGGCAAATGTCGTAAATTGACAGTAGAATAACAATAAAAGTACATAAAGTAACTTTCGTTTGATTTCGTTTTTGACTTTCGTTTAGCCCACAGGATAGAAAATTTCGTATAGATTCTATAGAGAATATAAGTAGTCTCTAAAAATAAGTATTTATGGGTTGAATTGCTGTGGGTGGGTGCGGTCAGATCCGACCGCTTGAATTTTGACGGAAGATCGCCTTGTTCGGATCCGACCGTGTGCCCATTGAAAGGTTGATCACCAAATAGACTTAGGTTAGTCAATTGAACTAAGCTTCGCTTTCAGGGATTTCTCTCAACAAATCAAAAAGTCAACCACTTGTAGTACCAAAAATATTTTTAAAGCAATATCTAAAATAAATTTACTTCCTCATGTATCAAATGCTTGTCGGTAGCAGCGGCAAATAAAGCGTCGGCAGCGTTTTACTGAACAACAACACACAAGTTTCTACTAAACCCTCAACATTAAACCTCCAATTTGTTGACTATACTGTAACGCTTATGAATACATTACAATACAAAAACGCTACCTATTTTTTTTAATTCACATTACGTTAATGTTAAACGTTTTTGTTTCGGTACATCGATAAAAAATTCAAACTTTAAAGTGTAGCCAACGTATGTCATAATTCGCATGGACAATTAAGCTATAAAACAACTCGAACAGTTTAAATTTCATTTCAACATTTAAAATAGAGACAAAGGCATCAAAGCGAAGCGCATGTCTTTCACAAACTTCATAACCGTCATACTACTAGACCATTATAATATGTGGTTGATAACCGGGGCTTTATCCTACTTCTGATGTCGAAATATGAAGATGTCAACATGAGATCCCACTTCTGTCCTCGGAAATACTTTAGGAAAGGTTGATTGGTAAAAATAGTAAAAGTGTAACATCGGATGTTCATTTTGGCTTCTTGCTTACGCAATTAATCAAAAATAATACAGCGAAACGCACTATACGTTCAGTATAGAGCAATTACAGTTTGATCATACCGTAATATGTACCCGTCACAATTACACACTGACGTAACGTGAGGGATATAATTACATGATGACACCAAAATATGCAACCCAACAGCAACACCACCCATCTCAACGTAACACAGAGCAGCCACTTAGCAACCCTATATATATATATATATATATATATATATATATATATATATATATATATATATATATATATATATATATATATATCTTTACATAACATTATTTTCGTGATTTCAGTGAGTGTGAACTAATTTAATGATTTTTATTTTATTAAGAGAATAGTTCAAGAGTGGTTCCACGTCAAAATGAAGAAATACCCTCTAAGAGTGGAAAAATAACTTTATTAATTCAATACACATAATATGTAATACCATACCACAAGAAAGAAGTACAATTAAAGGGTACATAACATACGTAAAACAATCTGTCATCGTTAAAGGAATAAATAATTTTATGTTTTATTTTTCAATTAATTGTCTTAGCACCGACTATAGAAGCCATTCAATAATATGTGGTAATTATTTTATTATTTTCAGTTCTTTGCATTCAGTCCGGAGCAACAGTTGAAAATTTTTCTATTAATTACTTACGAGATTTAAAAAAACCTGGTTTAGAATTATTGTAAACAACACGTGCACCGATCACGCCACCCGTGTTGCTCGATTCCCACCACCGCCCACTGCCCGGCGAGGCTGGTTTTGCAACGGGTATGACGCGGCGGAGCGGGCAGTATTCGCTCTGGCGTGGCACGGTGCACTTGTTGTATACCGCTACTAGCTCATCCTTGACTATTTGGATAATTAGTTCGTGGAAACGAATAAATTATTATTCTCAGCTATTAAATCATTCTCAGTACAATTTATAGTTGATTATCTCTGATCTGTGTATTTCATGATTGTATGAAGTGATAATAAGGTTTTCATAATAACCCCACATTATTAATTAACTACCTTCTTACCTTCTTACATATACATAAATTGCACATAAAAAAAAACATTACAATGCAAAATAATTATCTGTAGAACATAATATAATATTTTGCACTTGTTTCGCATGGAATTCATTGGATTTACTGCCCCACGGAAATGTCTAAATGACTTCTACATAATTTTGAAATTGTACGAGAAAACGAAAAGTCGCGATGCTATTATCGGGGTTTCTTATTTAAAAAAATTATAACAAGGTTAAACTTCATCGTCATTATTAGAGCCAATCAGAAGTCTGCTGCTGAATGCAGGCAGTGCCACAGAACAGTTTCTTGAGCCACCTGCATAGCTGAGAGTTCCCTTATTTACATTAAATTTTTTTTTATGATTTCCGCCGGAGGGTACACCCTCACCGACGGGAGTGTATTTTCCACAGATAAGTTTCGCTTTGTTCTAAACATTTTTTTTTAATATAACTATTACACATATGGAGCTGGTTGCGCGTTTCTGCGATTTGATACATAACGCGCTTTCCTTCTCCTCATATTACTACAATTCTTAACAATTTTTTGCATATTATACATGGGTGTTGTTCGAAGAAAATAATCGTTTGATTGACATTGACGTTTTGTTATTTATAGTCTCGTGCGTGCCGCTTAGATTATATAACAAAACTATAAGGAATATTAGGATAAAAATTGTGCTCATTTGTCACCCTTATTTTATAAAAAAAACGTTTAGCACATTATTGACTTATCCTAAAAACGACGAAACTGAATCTTTTTCAAGATACGTGTTAGCGTCGTAAGCGTAAGTAGTGATACGGAATGGCAAGATGAAGCATGTGCGGATGTGCGGTAATGGACGCAGGTAACTCGTTACAGTAATGGGCTGGAGTGATAATAATAATCTTCATTATCATCATCTCGTAAAAGTCCTCTACTGGGGTTGTTAGAGAGGATATGGCTTAATCGCCACGTTCGGTAGGTGGATTAGGGATCACAATAAAAGTAACTCTCACCTTTGACGCTGTTTTCGTCACCAGCCTAAATATTTCACATCTAGCTTAAAGGAGTTGTGTATCATTGAGCCACAAGTTTTCTATATTATTTTCTATAGTTGCCTCTAACGGCATAAACACAATGAAATGAGGTGATATATAACGCATGCTACTGCAGAAGAAGAAGAAGAAAAAGAAGAAGAAGAATTTCATGTATTTAAGCAACCAAGGCTCATATTTTGTTTGTATTACTTATAACTAAACTTATAACTATTGTTGCGTGAATAAGTCAACGTCATACAATAGCGCCATCTAGTGTCAGGAACGAGAGCGAGGGGAGCTTTGCAGAAAATGACATCACAAATCTTTCAACCGACAGCACCATCCGAAGAACTAAGTTTCTAGAAAATTTACACTCGAACACTCGTCGCTTTGCGCGCATTTACTTGAATATTCCGGATGCTTCATTGCTAATTTGTATATACAGGCGCTGCAAGATACGATCGGGGCAGTATTGGATTTGGCGAGACAAGCGAAGCTTCGGAGCGGAATAAAGTGAATTAGTGTGTTTAATTATTAGTTTTTTAAGTTTTAATTTGTGTAAAGTAAATTAAAGTGTTAATTTAGGTAATTTTATCGGCAATTTTTATTGTCACGAACCTCAAGCTCGTAACAATTGGTGTCAGAAGTGGGATAAAATCATGCCGATTTTACCTAAGGAGGAAACGGAGGGTGTCCGTACCGGAAGTCAACGCCAGCAGGAGACGGACCAACGAAGATTTGGTGGTGCAACGCCGCAGACGTCGGAGGGCCAGCCATCGGCTGCAGGCTCGTCGGTAGCTCCTACATCTGCAGCACCTGACTTAGGTGCTCTGATGGTGATGCTGCAGGAGCAGGCTCGCCGACAAGGGTTTAGAAGAGCAACTCCAACGCGATAAGGAAGAGCAGATGCTTCTCATGAAGTACCTTCACGCTATCTTCGGAAAAGAGATACGGGAGGTGAGGAGGATAGGTGAAGAACAATGCTCAACATGACAACCGCCTGTCGGAGGCCGAAACCCGAATCGACCAAGTAAACATTCGGGTTGACAACGTAATGGCTGACGTGAAGAAAACGCTGGACGACCTCAAACTTGGGGATGGAAGAACAGCTCCCGTAGTAGCTACAACACCTTCGCTACGTGGATCAAAGTGCCGCCGTTTGACGGTACCTCTTCCTGGTCAGCCTACAAGATCCAGTTCGAGGCTGTTATGAAGGCGAACGGCTGGAATAAAAGTCAGGCCATGACTGCTCTCACACTAGGCCTGCGCGACCAGGCCTTAACAGTTCTGGAAGCTCTCGGTGAGGAAGTGACTTATGAGCAACTCCTTGAGGCATTGGAGGTGAGATATGGCGACGCTCACCTGGAACACGTCTTTCGTGCGCAGCTTAAAGATCGTGTGCAGCGCATCAACGAAAACCTGCAGCAGTGGGCTCTAGAAGTGGAGAAGCTGGTGCGAAAAGCATACCGGTCTGTATCTGCGCTCATTGAAGGGAACCTGGTGCAGACATTCATCGACGGCATCCGCGACCTGGAAGTCAGAGCTGCTGTGAGGCTCGGGCACCACGAGACGCTTAAGGACGCCTTGGCCCATGCATTGGAAGTGGAAGCCGTGCGGCAGGATCATCGTTTCCATCGCGTCAGGGAAGTTGCAGCAGCTACAGTTCGCGACCGCAACAAAGGATACAGCCCAAGGTGCTATGGCTGTGGGGAAAGGGGCCATCTTCGATCCAGCTGCCCTAAGCGAACCCTAGAAAGGGAAGGTGAACGATCTCATGAGGGTAGTGCGGCCAACAGCACCGCCCAGCAGCAGCAGGGAAACGAGTAAAAGCCAGAACTGCGGGGCGGGTGCTGGCTGATGTTAAAAGAGCCCCAAGGATCTCGATCTCACAAACCCATGATGGGACAGTCTAATCATCAAGGGCGAGGTCAACGGAATGCCGTGTAACTGACCATAGACACTGGAGCCTCCCGTACGGTTGTTAGTTCCCAACTTATAAGTCAGTTCCTTAGGGACTCCGCATACAACCGAGAACGCATTAATTTGGTAACAGCCACCGGTCAGCGTATACCCGTCCGTGGAGAGAAGGAGATGGAGTTGAAGCTAGGCAACGTGATCTACCTGCATAATGTCATCGTGGCTGATATAATGGACGACTGCATCCTAGGCCTAGACTTTATGAGGAATAATTGTTGTGAGATCGACGTTAAGCAAGGTGTTTTGAAATGTGGACAGGAGGAACTTTTTATGGAAGGTGCGTTACCAGGGAACGTGTACAGCATTAAGAATATTGTTCTTCCGCCGAGATCGGAAACGATTGTTCCAGTTAGTCTTCCTCGAAACGCTGGGCAAGCTCACCGTTGTGTACTTGTGGAAAGGGTAAACAATGACCTTCCATGGAAAGTAGCTCGAACCTTGGTCAGGACCACTAACATCTCAGGAGTACGTGTGCTGAACCTTTGCGACCGGGAACAGATTATAGAAAAAGGCACACTGATTGGTACTTGTGAGGAAGTGGATTGGTTACGTCGGTGCCAATATATATCGAGTGGGACACCAGCAAGGATGCAGAAACGAGAGTGACCACACTTTTGGAAGACTTTCGCATAGTTCTCTCCCCCGATCGAATTGGTCAAGGCGAATAAGTTGTTACTCACGTACGCCGATGTATTCTCATCAAACGATGCTGACATAGGTCAGACTGGCTTATTTTGGTTGACTATTCAACACAAAATAAACACAGGAGAAGAATTGCCTATCCGTCAGCGGCCAAGAAGATTGCCGGTAGCACGTGAAAAGGAAGTGGAAACCATGATTGAAGGAATGGTGAAGGATGGTGTTATTGAACCTTCCTCTAGTCCATGGTGTTCACCAGTGGTGCTGGTGAAGAAGAAGGATGGCAGCATGCGGTTTTGTGTTGACTACCGCCGTCTGAACGACGTTACGAAGAAGGACAGCTATCCCTTGCCAAGAATTGATGACACGCTGGACATGCTTACAGGAGTAAAGTGGTTTAGCACGCTGGATCTAAAACGTGGCTACTGGCAAGTTGAAATTGACCCTAAGGACAAGGAGAAAACTGCGTTCTCGACGGGAAAGGGTCTGTGGCAATTTAAAGTAATGCGTTTGGGTTGTGCAATGCTCCAGCAACGTTTGAAAGGGTGATGGAACATGTACTTACCGGGCTAATTGGCGATGCCTGTCTGGTCTACTTGGATGACATCATCATCGTAGGTCGCAAGTTTGAGGAACACTATTCCAACGGCAAGTTAACTTTTTGGGGTATTGTAGTATCGGAAGAAGGTATTCGCACAGATCCAGAGAAAATCGCCGCTGTCAAGGATTGGCCGGTTCCAAAAGGAAAGACAAGACGCAGGTTAGAGCATTTTTGGGTTTGTGCTCCTATTACCGGCGATTTGTGAAGAACTTTGCAGATATAGCCAAACCTCTGCACAAGCTAACCGAGGAGAAGCGACATTTCTGCTGGGATGAAAGTTGCAATATCGCATTCCAGGAGCTCAAGGACCGTCTGTGCAAAACACCTATTTTGGGATACCCTGATGCAAGCAAAGAATTTATAATTGACACAGACGCAAGTGATATAGGACTTGGCGGTGTGTTGTCTCAACGGAATGGTGACCAAGAGGTCGTGATAGCGTACTTCAGCAAGTCGTTGTCAAAACCGGAAAGGAACTATTGTGTCACAAGACGCGAATTGCTCGCTGTGGTAAAGTCGTTGCAGCATTTTAGCAAATATCTTCTGGGACGAAAATTTCACTTACGAACTGACCATGCTGCACTAAAATGGCTATTGCAGTTTCAAAATCCAGAAGGACAAGTTGCGAGGTGGATTGAATTACTGCAGGAATACGACTTTGAGATCGAACATCGCAGCGGAAAATCTCAAGGCAACGCAGATGCATAGTCAAGAAGACCTTGTCCTGAAGATTGCAACCATTGTACTAGGCAAGAGAGTAAGGAAGAGGTATCCGTGAGGATGCTCAGGACGGACCACCTCAGCACCGAATGGAAGGACAGCTTACAACATGCACAGCAGGAAGATCCGGACATCAAGCCGATTCTGGAATGGATAAAGGCCAGTGCTCCCAAGCCTAAGTGGAGCGACGTCTCAGCAATGAGTTCGACCACTAAAAGCTATTGGGCCCAGTGGGACAGCTTGCTGCTTCAGGATGGAGTTCTGTGAGTTGAGTTCTGTACCGTAAATGGGAAAATGTTAGGGGAGACAGCTGTCATTTGCAAATGGTTGTCCCTAAAGCTAAAGTACCGGATGTTCTACAGCTGTACCATAGTGATTGTTCCGGAGGCCATCTGGGAGTTAAACGAACTCTATTGAAGATCCGAGAACGGTTTTATTGGGTCCACTGTCGAAACAATGTCGAGGACTGGTGTCGCAAATGTACAAGTTGTGCGGCTGTAAAGGGACCTCAGACTCGTAGTATTGTGCATTGAAGTTGTACAATGTTGGTGCACCATGGGAGAGAATAGCCATTGACGTGGCGGGGCCGTTTCCGGAGAGTGAAAGCGATAACAAGTATTTCATGGTTGTGATGGATTACTTCACAAAGTGGACAGAAGTTTTCGCCATTCCAAATCAAGAAGCTTCAACAGTTGCAGATAAACTAGTTCATGAAGTCTTCTGTCGTTTTTTTTAATAATAATAATAATTCATTTATTGCATTACTGTGTATAAGTTGAAGATGACTTATTATTAAATGTATCAACAGTTGCCTCATCAGGCGTGCAATAGATTAAAATTTTTCATAAACATAATAGGTATATATACTATTTACATTTAACAGATTACATTTTTGCAATTTACATTTAACAGATGATAGATTTACAATTAACTTCTAAGATAAAATATTAAAAAAAAATGCTTATAGATATAATTATAATAAAGAACACGATATTAACTCTTAAAATTATAGAATTCATTTAGCGTATAAAACGTATGTTCCACCAACCAGTTTTTTAAATTATGTTTGAATTTGGGTCCTTTTATTGTTTTGATACTATTGGGTAAGTGATTAAATACTTTAATTGCTGTTATGTATGCACTTTTGTCAAACAATTTATTTTTAATTTGAGGTAGATATAAATTGTTTACGTAGCAAGGGCGTAAATTTTGCCGTTCCGAAAGTTTCGTTTCGAATAAATCGCAATTATTTCTAATAAATAGGACAACTCTAAGATATATATTCCAGTTAAAGTTAAAAAACGTTTTTCTTTAAATAAATTCCTCAGGCTGTCTCTATTTGTTTTACGGTATATGATGCGTAAACATCGTTTCAGTAGTATAAACGTTTCATTTATGTTGGTTGAATTACCCAAAAAAATTATACCATAGATTAACAATGGATAAATATAACCATAGTACGCATTTCTAGTAACAGATTCAGAGGTTGACCAAGAAAGTATTGAAAGAACATAGCAATAACTCGATATCTTTTTGTTAATCTTTTCTATGTGCGATTTCCAATTTAGGTGAGAGTCAATTTTAACTCCAAGAAAGTTTATATTATCTACTTCCTCTATGATTGAGCCATCAAATGATATTTTTAAATGGATTGGTTCGGTCTTGTAATTTCTAATTTAGAGAATTTTAGTTTTAGTTACATTAATTGTTAGGTTTACAGATTTTAACCAGGACACTATGTCTTTTATGGACTTATTAATTTCACTTTCAAGTTCTGAACTATTTATTAGCTTACTAGTATAAAATACTGTAGCATCATCAGCAAACATTATTGTTAAATGCTTGGTGATTTTAAATATCTCGTTGATATATATTAAAAACAAAGAAGGACCGAGTATACTTCCTTGAGGTACACCAATGTTGACTTTTTTAAATTTTGACTTAATTGTTTCAATAGTTGTAGTATTACTATTGTACGTATCCAAAATAGTTGCCTGATATCGATCTTCTAGGTACGATTTAAATAGTTTTAGCGCAATTCCGCGAATACCAATGTTTTCCAATTGTTTCAGTAAAATTTCATGATTAACACAATCAAATGCTTTTGTCATATCTAAGAAAAGGGCAAAACATGGATTTTTTTCGTTTATGTCATCCCAAATATGTTTCATTATTTTAAATATAGCTAATGACGTGTTTTTACCTTTTTGAAATCCATACTGATTAGGATTTAAAATTTTATTTACATTAATAAAATTCATGAATTTATTATAAATAACTTTTTCAAGGATTTTGGAAAAGCTTGGTAGTAGTGCTATGGGTCTATAATTATTTGGGTCTTGCTTCGGTCCTTTTTTGTAAACAGGTTTTATAAGAGCTAATTTTTAGGTCATTTGGAAATGTACCCGTTTCTAACATTAGATTTATGATATAAATTATTGGTTCTGAAATATGCTTAAAGGATTATTTAATTAAATACATTGATATATGATCGTAGCCAAAAGATTTTTTCGGTTTGTGTATTAAACAAATGTTTAACTATTTTACTGGCATCATTAATGTTGATCGGTGATAAGAAAATACTGTTGCAATTAGATGAGTTATTTAAAGTTTTATAAGATCCAACATTATTATTTTGATTATTACGTGTAAGAAATAAGTTATTAAAAATTTCTACCATTTCATTTGGCTCACTGACTACAACCCGTTAACCTTTATATTTTTTATGGTGTTTTCTATTGAATTGGTGTTATTTTTTATCAAGTTCCATGTAGCTTTTGTTTTATTAACACTAGATTGTATATATTTTATATTAGACCTCCTTTTCGATTCAACTATTACCGCTTTCATTATTCTACAATACTCCCTATATCTACTTGTGTTAGCAAAATATATATGTTTCAACGTTTTTAGATATAATTTCCTTTTTTTCTACTGGATATTTTTATTCCTTTCGTAAGCTAATTAAGTTTATTTTTTGTGTAATTTTAATCCTCTTAAGGGGAAAACTTAGGGTAAAGATCAAGTTAAATATATTAAAGAATGATTTATATGCTAAGTTTATATCCTTTTCTTCATAAACTTCTCTGAATCCAATTTGGGATAAATACTTTAGAAATATCGGTAGATTGGAATCTATATTGCTCTTATAAATGAACCAGTGTTTTTTCCCAAAGTTATATCTACACGCAATACTAATTAATTGCGCAGTGTGGTCTGATAATCCCAAATCATACTTATTAGCATTTGTTATTATGTTATCTATACAAGTTGCAGAATAAGCCGTAATTCTAGTTGGCTCTTGTATAGTAAGATATAGATTGTATTTCCTTAGTGTTGTAATAAAGATACTTCTTCATTTGCTATTATATAACATGTTTATATTAAAATATCCTAATAATATTAATCTATTCTTATTGTTACGTGGACGTACTACTGGCTTAGCAAGTAAAATTTCAAGTTTTTCGATAAATATGTTAAAATCACTGTTAGGGGTTCTATATATACATACAATAATCAGATTTAATTCACTAATAATTATGCCACAACTCTCAAAATGATTATCAATTGACAGTTGGTTTAAGTAATCTATATTTTTGGAATCTATATTACTCCTTGTGTAAATGCAAACACCTCCTCTAGATTTCGATTTTCTTGCATAAATAGCCATCAATTTGTACCCATGTAACTTGTAAAAGTTCTTTTCTTCTTCTCTTAAAAACGTTTCCGTAAAACAAAGTATATCTAATGTTCTTTCTTTCTTTAAAATTTCAATATTGCTTAATTTAGATTTTAAACTTTGTATATTAATATGGAAAATATTCAGAACGTTCTCATTAGTGAAAAAACTGGTTGTTAGTAGTTACGTTATTGCCAATTTTTTTATTGATAGGTTTAAAATAGAACGGAATTGTTCCTTTCTTATAATTTGAAACACTGTTAATAACACTATTATTTTCAGCAGATTTTGTTATTTTATTCATATTGACGTTGCGATTCATTTTGGAAAAGTAGAATGGAATGGTCCCTGGCTTATAAGTATTTTTATTTTTACAATTTGTCTGTGATATATTTCTATTATGTATAAAATATTTTGTATAGTCTATTGAATCTATTTTTTTATTAATTTCATTAACCATTCTAAATTTAGACTTTGTGCTAAACATATTATTTGTCTTATATGGTATATCAATAAATGAGCAATGTGAATAATATAAACTAAGTGATTTTAACAAACGATTGAATTTATGTTCATTTAGATATGGATTGCGAATTACATTTGTGATCAATATCTTCTGTTCTCTATGATATTTTAGAAAAGAATATAGTTCAGCAAATGTTTTATAGGGATTAACATCATTAGCGCCTACTGAAATAATTATCCAATCCTCTGCACCCATTTGAACTTCATTTTGTAGTGGTTTTTTTTTTAAAATAACATCCGTAGGAGTGTCAGGATATGTAAATGCCGATATATTATATTGACGGGGGTTTTTATACCTTGACCGAATTTTCATTAAAGCTGAAGCCATTCCTAAAGCTTGCTGGTCACCAACAATAAGAATTTGATTTTTGTCTTTGACTTTAGTTTTGATAGTAACAGTTTTTTCTTTTGATTCTAAAGAACATTCATTCTTCTCTTGGACAGTAAGATCAGAACTGGGTTTTTCAGATAGAACTGTTTTAAATATTGAATTTTGGTTAATACTAGAGTTGTCTTCTTTAGGCTTTTTTTGCAGGATTTGGAAATAGCGCCGTGTTTGAGTGGACTGTCGAGTAGTTTCTTGTAAACACTTTCTTTTTTCTGGTACTGTTCTAGGGTTTTTCTTAAATTTGTATTTTCTAAGTTTAACTCCATAATTTCATTATGTGCACTGGTCAGTTGCAGAGTTAATTGATCAATTTCATTTTTAAGATCTATAATTTGTGAATTTTCTAGTAGGGTAGTATCAGGTAAACTTCTTGGAGATGTTTCCGGCATTAAGTTTATATTACTACTGTCCGAATCGGAATACGATATATTTCTTAAAGATGAATTTCTTTTCTCAAGTTTATTTCTAACAGTTATATTTACTTTACTTGATTTGCCCATACTCGTATTATTATGTTTTAAATGTGTGTTTTTGATCGAGTTTTTTATCATCGGGTCTTCAGTTGACGATGTATCACTTAAATTACCTTTCCGTTTAATCCCCTTATTCTCAATGCACAAAGTACATTTCCACTTCTCTTTGCTTTCGGTTTTCATTAAGTAATATCGCTTTGATAAAACATTCGTGCAGTCAATGTCATAGTACATATAACATATAGAGCAGTTTAAAAATTCTTTGTCTTTAATTATTTGTTGGCATTTAGCACAACGCAATGCGGTTATTTTTCGTTTAGTTGCCATTTCGTTTGAAGTTTGCAATATCTTAAATAATCTTACAAAAATAATATTCAAAAGTAAACAAACGTGTAAACAAAAACAACAAACAAAAAGTTAATTAATTTAAGACTAAAAACTATAAATAAAAACTACTTCAACATTAAAAATTATTAAAATTATTAAAATTATGCCTAATAAAAAAAGCTATAAATAAATGGATATCACCGGTTTTGAACTCAGGTCTCTAAGATTTATCCGACAGTCATGCGTGTTCACAATCCGTTACACCAATCTAACACTACACGTTTCAGTCAAAATAACAGTCTGTTCATTAAGACTTTCTTGAACGTTTGAAATCAATTTAGAAACACCGTCTTTACAATTTTACTTCAATTAACACATCACTAATTAATTATACACAAAGTTACGGTTTTTAGTTTTATTTTCACTCACACTTTAGAAAAATGTCAATAAGCGTAATTAATGTTCGGTAAGTTTGTAATTAATTCTTCTTTCAACACTTGAACTTAGTTTATACCCGCGAAAGTTTTAGGATGATATTTGCAATATTACTTTATTATAATGAAAAATAACACTCTCACTTCTTTTCTGTTATGTTTACGTCACTTTAAATGAGTTATTACTTAGATAAATGATCTAGAAATATGTTTAAATTGTAAAATGTACGGAGTCGATACTGCAACCGCAAGCGCCGTGCGTTTTGGAGTACCTTTAGAGATTCACAGCGATCAAGGAAGGAATTTTGAGTCTCAAATATTCCAGGAAACTTGGCGAGTTATGGGTACTCATAAAACAAGAACGACTTCTTATCACCCGCAATCTGATGAAATGGTGGAACGATTTAATCAGACATTGGAGAGGTACCTAGCAAAAGTTGTAGACAATCGGCAACGAGATTGGGACAAGCACATACAACCGTTTTTGTTGTCATATCGAAGTTCTGTTCACGAAAGTACAGCAGTGACACCAGCTTTCGCAAACTTTGGAAGAGAATTACGGCTGCCTGCAGACCTGATCACCGGGATACCTGATGCCCCACGTAGTATAACCGATTATGCAAATGACTTGCGGAACAAAATGAATGACATTTATGAGCACGTCAGACAATCGGGCCAGCAAATGTCTGAGAAAATGAAAACCCGGTACGACCGCAAAATGAACAATAAAGGGTTCAACGAAGGTTCATTAGTGTGGTTACACGAAGCAGCAAAGGGAAATCTCCTAAACTTCAAGCTAAATGGGACGGCCCGTACCGGATTGTAACCAGGATCAACGATGTGACCTACCGGATACAGAAAGGCGCAAGAGGGACTCCTAAGATCGTCCATGTGGATCGCTTGGCGCGTTATTATGGGACCGATAATGCTCGGGACGAGCATGTCTTAGGAGGGGGCAGTGTTGCGTGAATAAGTCAACGTCATACACTAGCGCCATCTAGTGTCAGGAACGAGAGCGAGGGGAGCTTTGCAGAAAATGACATCACAAATCTTTCAACCGACATCGCCATCCGAAGAACTAAGTTTCTAGAAAATCTACACTCGAACACTCGTCGCTTTGCGCGCATTTACTTGTATATTCCGGATGCTTCATTGCTAATTTGTATATATAGACGGCTGCAAGATGCGATCGGAGCAGTATTGGATTTGGCGATACAAGCGAAGCTTCGGAGCGGAATAAAGTGAATTAGTGTGTTTAATTATTAGTGTTTTAAGTTTTAATTTGTGTAAAGTAAATTAAAGTGTTAATTTAGGTAATTTTATCGGCAATTTTTATTGTCACGAACCTCAAGCTCGTAACACTATGTTAGTAGGCATAATATTATTAGTGTAGTACAAAAAAAAACATCAATATTTATATGTGCCGTTTTCTCACCAATCCACCTGATATGGTACTACAATGGCACATGTATAGGCAATCCAGTCTGCTTGCAATCACTTTTAGGATACTATTGTTGCTCCCCCGCACCCTGCGCACCAGAGACGCGCACCTTTTGCGCATAGGTCGAGTAAAAGCAATCCACTCGCGCTTCCGCGGATATCCCTGATGCACTACAGAAGTGAGGTAGTCCCAGCAGCACCCTAAATTCGTTGTTGTATTGTACTCGAAGGGCGTTGTAAACCTTTTGAGTATATCTAGCCCACAGGCTTCACGTGTAAAATGACGTGCAGAAAGCTCTAAATAGGGCTAAAATAGCCCCTTCCCTTGAACAGCGTGCAAACCTGTGAGCTATCGTGTTCGCTCTTACTGACAACGCCCTTTGTTCCCTCTCAATGTCATTATCATCTTTGAGGTGAGGAGTCAGAATATGGCCAAGATATTTATACCTAAACGTTCTTTGTAAAATATTACCATTAATTGAAATAGATGGTACTATGTCATGCCGCTTACTCCCGGTCTCAAAGCCAATACATGGCTATTTTTTACATTATAAGCCAAGCCATGAGTGAAAACGTAAGCTTCACAAATCTTCACCAGTCTTCGTAGGCCGCAAACAAATGCACTCAACAACACCATGTCATCTGCGTAACTGATGTTGTTGACGCAGACATCGTCAATATGACAGCTAAATCTGATGCTGTTGAGTTTACCTACCAGCTCATTCACATACAGAATGAAGAGCGTGGACGAACTTTAACCCCCCTGTTTCACCCCGCACTGCAAACTGTATGGTATAGATAGGGCGCCTTCACATTTCACATTATTGACCCGATTCCCGTACGAATACTTGAAAATGTTTATGAGTTCAGGAGGTAGTTGGATCATCTCCAGTTTATCCCACAGTAAGTTGTAGAACACCAGGTCAAAAGCCTTTAAAAGGTCTAAGAAACAAGCGAAGACTGGCGTTTTGCATGCCGTGTAGTAAGTGACAGTGCGCTTAAGACACAACACCGCGCTTTTTGTAGACAACTTAGGTCTAAACCCAAATTGACTGTCGTATGGTTTTACGTATATATTTAATTGCGAATTAAGCACACTATCAAATACTTTTGAAATGACAGTTGCTAACGATATAGGTCTATAATTGTTTTTATCCGCGAGATCGCCTGTTTTATTCTTCAATATATTCACTGTAACCGTACGTATCATGTCAGCGGGCATGTACCCATGTCCTACGCAGAGACTAAATAACAAATATAGCAGCAAACTTGAGATGATCGATACTGAGCCCGACATGGCCAGGGGATTTACCTCTAAACATAGATTTAACTACCTGATCTATTTCTTAATTGTAAAAATTATTTTATTTTCTTTGTTATGCACTATATTTAGCACCGAACGCGAAGTCCCAAGAGGAGATTTAACTGCAAAATGATCTACGAATAAGTTGGCAATTTTCTCAGACTCACTTACACCACCAACGCTCACTGGCAGGCCCGGTTTACATTGCAACCTATTGGTATGTTTCTAAAAAGAGCGAAAATCAGTTTTCGAATGGTGTGAAGCAAGAATATCCATCTTAACTTGATTTTCGTGATCTTGACACCACTTAAAGCGAGATTTAAATATTTTTCTAGCTTCACACATTTCCTCATATATGGTGCCACTCCCACAGGTAAAACTTTAACCTGGCCCTTCGATGTGCTTCCGCAACATGTCTGTTCCAGCCCACAACTACCTTTTTTTCGATTTTTTATAGTTACGTCCATTGTAAACTGCCAGCTCATGAGGTACCTTTTGAATCACCAGCTGATTAGTGATTGCCCATATGGTTTCCGTCGTGGTCGATCAGCTGGTGGTTAGAAGACCACAGGTAGACCAGAAGTTTTACCTAACTTATTGATGGGCGGCGACAGTAGAGTCCAAGGGGGAGGCATTAGCCGTAGTTTGGATACGATTTCGATCGGGTTTGGCACAAAGCGCTTCTTTCAGAGCTCCCTTCCTATGGGCTTCCCGAGAAATTGTGCAACTGGATCACCAACTTTCTTGCAGATTGGAGTATCAAATCGTCGCAGATAGTGCAAGCTCCGATTACAAGTCTATTAATGCTGGTGTTCCACAAGGCTGCGTGCTACCACCAACGCTGTTTCTTCTGCATATCAATGATATATTGCAAACCTGCAACATTCATTGCTATGCAGATAACAGCACTGGTGATGCTTTGTACACCGGCTGTGCCAAAATTTCTCGTGAAAACGTCTCCGAGTACCGGGATAAACTTGTGTCTGAAGTCGAGTCTTTGCTGAACAAAGTCTCGGAGTTGGGGCGACTAAATCTAGTCCATTTTAACCCTCAGAAAACACAAGTTTGCGCGTTAAACGTTAAAAAACACCCCTTTGTCGTATCACCTTAGTTTCAAGGCACTCCCATTGTTACCTCAGCAAGTATCGAAATCCTTGGCGTCGACATATCGAGTGACGTTCAGTTTCGTGGTCACTTGAAAGAGAAGGCCAAATTGGTCTCGAAAAAGCTTGACGTGCTCAGCAGAGCGGAACAGTATTTCATGCCGGCACACCACCTGCAACTTTACAAGGCGCAGGTTCGGCCGCACGTGGAATACTGTTCCCATCTCTGGGCTGGGGCTCCCCAGTACCAGCTCCTTCCACTTGAACGTATTCAGCGCAGATAGGCTGGAATCGTCGACGACCGAGTGATTTCCGATCGGCTTGATTCACTGGCGCTGCGAAGAGACGTTGCATCTCTTTGCGTATTTTATCGCATCTATCACGGGGAGTGCTCCCAATTTCATGAACGTACTACGCGGCAAACCTCCCGATACCATCCGCACCATCTGGATGCTTGGTATTCCATCACTGTACGTTTCACTAGGAGTTTTCTTCTGCGTTCGACCCCTCTGTGTAATAATTTACCACCGGCGATTTTTCCGGAACGATACGACTTGGGGACCTTCAAGAAAAGAGCTTACTCCTTTCTAAAGGGCTGGCAACGCACCTGCAATTCCCCTGGTGTTGCGGTTGTTCATGGGCTGCGGTAGTCACTTAATATCAGGTGAACCGTATGCTTATTTGCCCCCTCTTCTATGCAAAAAAATGGCAGAGGTAATAACGATGACGATATAATTTATATTTAAAAGACTCTAAAAACATTTTTAAAGCAAAGCAATTTAAACTTAAAGAATGAAAAGACATTTTAATAATCATAAAAACCAATTATTTTTAACAAAAGAAACAACTTGTTAAGAAAGCTTACTTTGTTTGGCGTAAACGACCTAACAGTGACGTCATAAGTACTGTTTACTGAATTCACTGACTGACTTTTCAAACCCTTAATTTAAGAGGCCATTTCAGGAGTGTTGTTTTATATTTTGCAAGGCGGAATGAAAGGAAATATTTCAATTCCCCTTTTTACCTATAAAATGAAAAGCATGTTTTAGAAGTGCATCGTATAGTATCGTATATTATACAATATAATACTTTATATGGTCACGAGTTTAAGGTTTTTATAAACTAATTAAGTATGCAAGCTGTTCTTTTGGTAACATATTATAGTCATTCGTGGGGTCTAGGACTACAACGAATCTTAGGCATGTTTATAAATAATTATTGGAAATAAATTACATATTAATATATTACCACAATAAAATACAACATATTTATTATTTAAATCATTCATTATGCTTATAACAACCAGTCCGAAGAGTAAGTTTTAAGTTTTTTATAAAAACATATCTTTTTGGTTTTTATTTTGAGGCGCCGATTGAATGACATAAAAATGAACTAAAAATTTTACTCGTTATGAAACCAGTCGTTAATAAAAATTACAAAGCAAAAAGAACTAATAACAATAAAAGAAACCACAGCACGTAATAAGTGCCTTCAAAATAATTCAGTTTCTTTGTATTCACAGGATAAACAATAATTTCATGGCTTTGGAATTGCTACGTTGTTTTGAGAGTTTTACATAATTTCCCACGGTCTTTCTGCTTCCTCTTCTCTAGGAGAAGTGTATTGCTTTGCTAGATTTCCGATCTAGAAAGGTATTCACTGTGTATCGATGCTTGATCGCTGATGTCACAAGCTTCTTCTTCTGGATTATTTCTTTCTATGTCTTCACTTTCTGACTCAATAAAATCTTGTATAAAACGTAAAATATCATCATCACGCGACTTGTTGTTGTAAATATCTTGAATTAAAAGAAAATCACTGTATTAGCATATTGTAAGTAAATACTATGAAAAAGCACGCGTGGGGTCTACAGATACTTCACCCGATGTAAAAAGATACTAACCCTTGTTAGATCATGACGTATGTTCACTAGTCGAGAGGCCCCATGGCACACTAGAATCCCAAAATAGCGAGTCTATAGTTCGTAGTAAAAATGTTTCGTGGGATATACTTTCTCCGCGCCCGTGTAGTTAAAGGGTTATGTATAACATAGTATACGTAGTTGTACGTGTAACGAAATAATGAACCACAGATTAATAAAAGTATAAAAAAACTTTGCAATAAAACACAATTTATTTTTAAATTGAAAAAACCTTCTAATTCTAACGCCGTGTTAATAGTAGAGTATAATAAAATAAGAAATAAAACTCACAAAATATTACAGATGTCTAGAAACATATTTTATAAATAAGAAATAAGCAAAAATAAAAAAAAAATACGACGGGTTGCACTCCGGGAGTGCCGGCAGAAGTGAAAACTTGAATATTAACGTTGTGCATTTTTGATATTTTGGAAGGTAAGGGAATAATTTTTACGAATTGCTTTAATTATCAGTATAAAGTACTATCATTTATGTGGTAGAATACAATATTTATTTATTGCGCTATCGTACACAAACATGATAATTTATATTACATTCTCGCAAGCGCCCTGCACCGCCTAAACGAAACAGCAGGCGCAGGCATACATTTTCGCCGCGCCGTGGAAAGAGAGGGGGATACTTCCTCTCCTACGCCGCGCCGGCTGTCTACTCTCCATACATCTTACGAATTTTCGATCAGGTCACGTGTCCTGACGCGAGTTTAACATTTTACCCATTACAAAAAAGTGTACAACGCCGATATAGAAGTTTTCACTTCAAAAAGAACTCATGGATATAATGATGGAGGGAAACAAGTTAATAAAAACAAGTTATAATGCTATGTTATGCCAGCGCAACTTGTCTATCTCTTCTTTAGGATCTTCTCGTCAGTCCTCAGGGTGCATTCGTTATATGTTGCCAGGTGGAGTCCGGAGATTCTTAGCACCCTCTGCCCCGCCGTTATCATGGTTGCCGTAGCCAGGAATAGCGGCGCCGCCGGGCTGTTTGTTGGTGTCGTTGCTCATGTTTGCCATAGTTGCCACGCTTGGCAAACGGGTTGGCAACCGCAGTTTTTTATTGTATATTTGCTATTTTCAGGAAAATGCTGCTGCCCATCTCCTGCTGATATGGCTCCTGCCTGATATGGGATATTGGATATTCTAAACCGCTACTATACGGGATAGGGCACTATAGTGTAAAAAGAAAACGGTAGAAAAATTAAATCAAACAATATTTATGGAGATGGACGAATTCTTAATATAATAGCTTCTATTATAAACGACCTAGTGAAAAATAAAGAACGAGTTGACAAAAAACACTTAAAAAATAAATTCAAACATTATATACAAGTAAACCTGAAATAAGTCTTCCTTAAATTCTCAAATGATATATCTTCGTAGAAACAAAAAATAAGACAAAATTAATTTATTAATTAATTATTAACAAAAATATTGCTATACAAATCAGCTTGTATATGAAATGAGCACGCACACTAGCTATCTAATTATTGTTGCATGAATAAGTCAACTAGCGCCATCTAGTGTCGGGAACGGGAGCGAGGGGAGCTTGGCAGTAAATGACATCACAAACCTTTCGACCGACAGCGCCACCCGACGAACTAAGTTTCCAGAAAATCTATACTCGAATTCTCGGTGCCTTACGCGTGTTTGCTTGAACATTCTGGATATTTGCTAATTTAAATAAGTAGGCGCTGCAAGGTGCGATCGAAGTAGTGTTGATTTGGGCGAAACAAGCGAAGCTTCGGAGTGGAATTAAGTGAATTAGTGTGTTTAAATTATTAGTGTTTTAACTTTAATTGTGTAAAGTAAATTAAAGTGTTAATTTAGGTAATTTTATCGGCAATTTTTATTGTCACGAACCTCAAGCTCGTAACAATTGGTGTCAGAAGTGGGATCAAATCATGCCGATTTTACCTAAGGAAGAAACGGAGGGTGTCCGTACCCGCAGTCAACGCCAGCATGAGACGGACCAGCGGAGATTTGGTGGTGCAACGGCGCAGATGTCGGAGGGCCAACTGCCAGCCACGGAGGCTGCGGGCCCGTCATTAGCTCCTACATCTGCAGCACCTGACTTAGGTGCTCTGATGGCGATGCTACAGGAGCAGCTGCAGCGCGGACGAGAGGAACAGGCCCGTCTGTTGAAAGAGCAGCAGGAGGAACAGGCTCGCCGACAGGAGGAACAGGTCCGTCAGTTGAAAGAGCAGCTGCAGAGCGGACGAGAGGAACAGGCCCGTCAGCAGGCGGAACAGGCTCGTCGGTCGGAAGAGCAGATGCTCCTCATGAAGGACCTTCACGCTATCTTCGGAAAAGAGATACGGGAGGTGAAGGATAAGGTTGCTCAACATGACAACCGCCTGTCGGAGGCCGAAACCCGAATCGACCAAGTAAACAATCGGGTTGACAACGTAATGGCTGACGTGAAGAAAACGCTGGACGACCTCAAACTTGGGGATGGAACAACAGCTCCCGTAGTAGCTACAACACCTTCGCTACGTGGATTCAAAGTGCCGCCGTTCGACGGGACCTCTTCCTGGTCGTCCTACAAAATCCAGTTCGAGGCCGTCATGGAGGCAAACGGCTGGAATAAAAGCCAGGCCATGACTGCACTCACCTTAGGCCTGCGCGACCAAGCCTTAACTGTGTTGGAAGCTCTCGGTAAGAAAGTGACCTACGAGCAGCTCCTTGAGGCATTGGAGGCGAGATATGGCGACGCTCACCTGGAACACGTCTTTCGTGCGCAACTTAAAGATCGTGTGCAGCGCATCAACGAAAACCTGCAGCAGTGGGCTCTAGAAGTGGAGAAGCTGGTGCGAAAAGCATACCGGTCTGTACCTGCGCTCATTGAAGGGAACCTGGTGCAGACATTCATCGACGGCATCCGCGACCTGGAAGTCAGAGCTGCTGTGAGGCTCGGGCACCACGAGACACTTAAGGACGCCTTGGCCCATGCACTGGAAGTGGAAGCCGTGCGGCAGGATCATCGTTCCCATCGCGTCAGGGAGGTTGCAGCAGCTACAGTTCGCGACCGCAACAAAGGATACAGCCCAAGGTGCTATGGCTGTGGGGAAAAGGGCCATCTTCGATCTAGCTGCCCTAAGCGAACCCTAGAAAGTGAAATTGAACGATCTCAGGAGGATAGTGCGGCCAACAGCGCCGCCCAGCAGCAGCAGGGAAACGAGTAAAAGCCAGAACTGCGGGGCGGGTGCTGGCTGATGTTAAAAGAGCCCCAAGGATCTCGATCTCACAAACCCATGATGGGAACAGCCTAATCATAAAGGGCGAGATCAACGGAATGCCGTGTAAGCTGACCATAGACACTGGAGCCTCCCGTACGGTTGTTAGTTCCCAACTTATAAGTCAGTTCCTTGGGGACTCCGCATACAACCGAGAACGCATTAATTTGGTAACAGCCACCGGTCAGCGTATACCCGTCCGTGGAGAGAAGGAGATGAAGTTGAAGCTAGGCAACGTGATCTACCTGCATAATGTCATCGTGGCTGATATAATGGACGACTGCATCCTAGGCTTAGACTTTATGAGGAATAATTGTTGCGAGATCGACGTTAAGCAAGGTGTTGTGAAATGTGGACAGGAGGAACTTTTTATGGAAGGTGCGTTACCAGGGAACGTGTACAGCATCAAGAAGATTGTTCTTCCGCCGAGATCGGAAACGATTGTTCCGGTTAGTCTTCCTCGAAACGCTGGGCAAACTCACCGTTGTGTACTTGTGGAAAGGGTAAACAATGACCTTCCATGGAAAGTAGCTCGAACCTTGGTCAGGACCACTGACAGCTCAGGAGTACGTGTGCTGAACCTTTGCGACCGGGAACAGATTATAGAAAAAGGCACACTGGTTGGTACTTGTGAGGAAGTGGATTGGTTACGTCAGTGCCAATCTATATCGAGTGGGACCCCCAGCAAGGATTCAGAAACGAGAGTGACCACACTTTTGGAAGACTGTCGCAGTGTTCTGTCCCCGAACGAATTGGTCAAGGCGAAGAAGTTGTTACTCAAGTACGCCGATGTATTCTCATCAAACGATGCTGACATAGGAAAGACTGGCTTAGTTCAACACAAAATAAACACAGGAGAGGAATTGCCTATCCGTCAGCGGCCAAGAAGATTGCCGGTAGCACGTGAAAAGGAAGTGGAAACCATGATTGAAGGAATGGTGAAGGATGGTGTTATTGAACCTTCCTCTAGTCCATGGTGTTCACCAGTGGTGCTGGTGAAAAAGAAGGATGGCAGCATGCGGTTCTGTGTTGATTACCGCCGTCTGAATGACGTTACAAAGAAGGACAGCTATCCCTTGCCAAGAATTGATGACACGCTGGACATGCTTACAGGAGTAAAATGGTTTAGCACGCTGGATCTAAAAAGTGGCTACTGGCAAGTTGAAATTGACCCTAAGGACAAGGAGAAAACTGCGTTCTCGACGGGAAAGGGTCTGTGGCAATTCAAAGTAATGCCGTTTGGGTTGTGCAATGCTCCAGCAACGTTTGAAAGGCTGATGGAACTTGTACTTACCGGGCTAATTGGCGATGCCTGTCTGGTCTACTTGGATGACATCATCATCGTGGGCCGTACGTTTGAGGAACACCTTCAAAACCTGGAACGCGTGCTCATGAAGATTCAGAGTGCCAACCTCAAGTTGAGCCCGAAGAAATGTTCACTATTCCAACGGCAAGTTAACTTTTTGGGGTTTGTAGTATCGGAAGAAGGTATCCGCACAGATCCAGAGAAAATCGCCGCTGTCAAGGATTGGCCGGTTCCAAAAGACAAGACGCAGGTTAGAGCATTTTTGGGTTTGTGCTCCTATTACCGGCGATTCGTGAAGAACTTTGCAGATATAGCTAAACCTCTGCACAAGCTAACCGAGGAGAAGCGACATTTCTGCTGGGATGAAAGTTGCAATATCGCATTCCAGGAGCTCAAGGACCGTCTGTGCAAAACACCTATTTTGGGATACCCTGATGCAAGCAAAGAATTTATAGTTGACACAGACGCAAGTGATATAGGACTTGGCGGTGTGTTGTCTCAACGTAATGGTGACCAAGAGGTCGTGATAGCGTACTTCAGCAAGTCGTTGTCAAAACCGGAAAGGAACTACTGTGTCACAAGACGCGAATTGCTAGCTGTGGTAAAGTCGTTGCAGCATTTTAGCAAATATCTTCTGGGGCGAAAATTTCACTTACGAACTGACCATGCTGCACTAAAATGGCTATTGCAGTTTAAAAATCCAGAAGGACAAGTTGCGAGGTGGATTGAACTACTGCAGGAATACGACTTTGAGATCGAACATCGTAACGGGAAATCTCATGGCAACGCAGATGCATTGTCAAGAAGACCTTGTCCTGAAGATTGCAAACATTGTACTAGGCAAGAGAGTAAGGGAGTGGTATCCGTGAGGATGCTCAGGGCAGACCACCTCAGCAACGAGTGGAAGGACAGCTTACAACGTGCACAGCAGGAAGATCCGGACATCAAGCCGATCCTGGAATGGATGAAGATCAGTGCTCCCAAGCCCAAGTGGAGCGACGTCTCAGCGATGAGTTCGACCACTAAAAGCTACTGGGCCCAGTGGGACAGCTTGCTGCTTCAGGATGGAGTTCTGTGCCGTAAATGGGAAAATGTTCGGGGAGACAGCTGTCATTTACAAATGGTTGTCCCTAAAGCTAAAGTACCGGATGTTCTACAGCTGTACCATAATGATTATTCAGGAGGCCATCTGGGAGTTAAGCGAACTCTACTGAAGATCCGAGAACGGTTTTACTGGGTCCACTGTCGAAACGATGTCGAGGACTGGTGTCGCAAATGTACAAATTGTGCGGCTGTAAAGGGACCTCAGACTCGTAGTAGAGGTGCATTGAAGTTGTACAATGTGGGCGCACCATGGGAGAGAATAGCCATTGACGTGGCGGGGCCGTTTCCGGAGAGTGAAAGCGGTAACAAGTATTTCATGGTTGTGATGGATTACTTCACTAAGTGGCCAGAAGTCTTCGCCATTCCAAATCAAGAAGCTTCAACAGTTGCAGATAAACTAGTTCATGAAGTCTTCTGTCGTTTTGGAGTACCTTTAGAGATTCACAGCGATCAAGGAAGGAATTTTGAGTCTCAAATATTCCAGGAAACTTGCCGAGTTATGGGTACTCATAAAACAAGAACGACTTCTTATCACCCGCAATCTGATGGAATGGTGGAACGATTTAATCAGACATTGGAGAGGTACCTAGCAAAAGTTGTAGACAATCGGCAACGAGATTGGGACAAGCACATACAACCGTTTTTGTTGTCATATCGAAGTTCTGTTCACGAAAGTACAGCAGTGACACCAGCTTTCGCAAACTTTGGAAGAGAATTACGGCTGCCTGCGGACCTGATCACCGGGATACCACCTGATGCCCCACGCAGTATAACCGATTATGCAAATGACTTGCGGAACAAAATGAATGACATTTATGAGCACGTCAGACAATCGGGCCAGCAAATGTCTGAGAAAATGAAAACCCGGTACGACCGCAAAATGAACAATAAAGGGTTCAACGAAGGTTCATTAGTGTGGTTGCACAATCCAGTCCGCAGCAAAGGGAAATCTCCTAAGCTTCAAGCTAAATGGGACGGCCCGTACCGGATTGTAACCAGGATCAACGATGTGACCTACCGGATACAGAAAGGCGCAAGAGGGACTCCTAAGATCGTCCATGTGGATCGCTTGGCGCGTTATTATGGGACCGATAATGCTCGGGACGAGCATGTCTTAGGAGGGGGCAGTGTTGCATGAATAAGTCAACTAGCGCCATCTAGTGTCAGGAACGGGAGCGAGGGGAGCTTGGCAGTAAATGACATCACAAACCTTTCGACCGACAGCGCCACCCGACGAACTAAGTTTCTAGAAAATCTATACTCGAATTCTCGGTGCCTTACGCGTGTTTGCTTGAACATTCTGGATATTTGCTAATTTAAATAAGTAGGCGCTGCAAGGTGCGATCGAAGTAGTGTTGATTTGGGCGAAACAAGCGAAGCTTCGGAGTGGAATTAAGTGAATTAGTGTGTTTAAATTATTAGTGTTTTAACTTTAATTGTGTAAAGTAAATTAAAGTGTTAATTTAGGTAATTTTATCGGCAATTTTTATTGTCACGAACCTCAAGCTCGTAACATTATTTTAGGAATAGTATATCGCACACGATCATCGCGGTAAGTTGGCGAAACATGATTGTCGTCATGTCGCTAATATAATGATAAATATTGTGAGCATGTGTATAAGGTAAAATATGTATAGGTACTTAGCAGTTATTATCCTTAATTTTACCAATTTTACTATGGTATCAAAAATTATATATTTATGCTTATAGACATCTGTTTGAAACAACTGTTTTCTGGTTCAATGATGCTGTATGGTAACTATGAACCCTTGTAATATGTTTTATGTATCATTAAATGCAAAAAAAAAATACACGAATGGATTGATGGATGGTAATTCCTAAATCGCATTCTTAGCATAAACGCGTTTATATAAATCTGTGAATAGTCTGAGTGTCAAACCCTGTCATCGTGATACTAACACACAACTAACTGGTAAATAACATTTACCTGCGCACTGGGTGATATATATATTTATCTCAGTAAGACCAAAACTTTGAGAAATATGAATATTTTTGTAAACACGTAGAGAATATCTCAAGAAGAAAACAAAATGGCTGCCACATAGAGTGGGAGGGGATTAGACTTCAGTGTGTAGTGTGTTTTTGTATTAAAATTTTGTATTAAAATAGCTGTAAAGTACATAGAATATCGCTAGTCCGTGACCGGACACACTGTATATATATATCTGTAAATTACGTATTTTTAATTATTTTTGGGATAAAAAATTACCTATATTAAAAATGATAGGAATTCAGGAAGTAAACGATTCTGAACAAACTACTTTCTCAAAGTGGGTTAATTATGTTACATGTTGTATATATATTTATATATATATATATATATATATATATATATATATATATATATATATATCGTTTAGTGCGCAGGTAAAGGTTGAATAAAGGTCACTTTTGTGATGTATCAGCTCCACTTCACTTCAGGCAAATTGGAGTATTAATCATCGATATCTATATGAAATTAACGTTTCATTTACGTACGTTTGCTAGGAAGTTTACCTGCGCAAACTAATTCTAACTACTCGTGCTTCTATAATTATGTCCTTCTGGCATTATAATGTTTTCTATCTATTCTTTAGGTTTGGATATTGTAGATACCTAATGATCCATGATCTAAACTAATAGTCACATCATCATCATCAACATTAGCATTAAAAATACTATTTGACTTCCTTTTCAATGATATAGAGAATCCTCTCATCCTTCATATACGAGTATAAAATAAAAATATCCTATTTTATTCAGATATTTCCAAAAACCAACAAAAACAGTTTACAAAATGAAAAATATTCACATGGACCGTGACAAATACAGCACTTTATTTCCTTGTGTTCGTGGTGAAAAAACATAAAGGGATTGTTGAGTGAAAGCGACCACTTTTTATTTGTTGACAAATTCGTGAGAAGAAAACAAGGGATTATTTTCTTAAAATTTAAGCAGAATTTGAAACAACTTAGTTCATATTATTATAAAACATAGCATACTGAGTCTTAGGTCTAAACTACGATTTAAAAAGTGTCTTTCTAATGAAAGAAGTTTTTTCGCAAAATTGACATTTCCTGTCAATGGAGTTTGGTCTTAACATTATAGTTCACATATTTTTTACGTGACTTATTTGTTGAATCAGACTCTAGATTTGAGATTAAATATGAAATAATTTAATAAGGCCAAATATATTAAAAATATTTGATAACGTATCATCTAAGATGACATATATGAAAAAGCCCTGATTTATTAGTCATCTTAAATGTTAGAAAAATTTCCTTTTTCTAACATTTAAGATGACTAATAATAACGATAATATAATATATATACGAAAATAAAAATACGAATAAGGAATGAAAAAATAGGTGGTTATTTCAATTATCCGCCGTGGTAGCTCAGTGGTTAACGCTCGCTGTAAATATAACAGAACGCGAGTAACCCGGGTTCGATCTCCGCCGGCACCAATGAAATTGTTAATTGCAATTTTAAGTGCTGATTTACCACGTGCTCGGCGGTGAAGGAAAACATCGTGAGGAAACCTGCATGTCTGAGGAATAAGAAAAAAAAATATTTCGAAGACATGTGAAGTTCGTCAACACGCATTTGGGCAGCGCGGCGGACACTTCCTTGCCCTAAACCCTCTCAGAAATGAGGGGAGGCCTGAGCCCAGCAGTGGGACGTATATAGGCTGTAACTTTACTTTTTTTACTTTTATTTCAATCATCATGTGGAAAATGCTGGTCAAAACAAAATTTTTAACTGAGAATTCCATTTCACTCACGATGGTCCTCAAAAACGCACACACACACCCTCATAAACGCGCACAAATATAATTTAGTTAGGAAAGATGATCCACATGCCAGGTCTTTTGTCAATTATTACTTTAAACGATTTTTCTGAGCCTTATTTAGGTATTCAATTGTACACAGGCAATTATCGAAACGGTTTTTCGATTAATTCACTTTGACACTTACACACATACAAACGCACGCATGACATTCACAAGCTCTTTTTCTTTTATACATTTTAATAATTACATGAGTTAAGAGTGAATTGAGTACGTGCGTGTATGGGTTTTTCTCCACGCAAAAATATAATGGGGAATGCAATCTGGGTGCTCGTTAATTGCCTAAACGCAGCTATAGCAAAATAGTATAATATTTTATTTCATGCAATATTTTGCTTGTTCTTAATGTAGCTCCAGTTTGATATTGCTTGTTTCGTCCATGAAAACTGCTGTCATTTTTATATTGACTATCTTGTTTGCGTAAGAGAGACAAGTGGCCTCTTACTTATGTAAACATGTTTCGGGCTCTACAAAGTGGAGCTTGACACATGCTTTTAGAAAAATAACTTACAACTTCATTTTTTTATCGAATTTTTTCTTACATTCTAAAAAATCTGAAAACGGATGTTCCTGTAGGCCTTTCGAAAGAATCGATCGATTTTTATATAATTTGTAGCAATCGACGAAGTATTTAAAGAAAAATAATAAAATCTTTCATAAAAAATGATTAGACTATAAATACGAAAGTTATGTGAAAAAAAATTTCGTCATCGATTCCTCTTCAACGCATTAACCGATTTTGTTTTTGTATCACAGCAATCGACTTTATTCTTAAGTTTCTTTTTTTAAGTTTAAGAGCTAAGAATTAGAAGCTTAAGAATCGATCGTTATATCTGTTTAAAAGTTATATCAAAACAACATATTTTTAAAAATGTTATATTTGAGAATTCTCAAAATCTTCTGTTTCAAATCGTATCGTAATATCACAAATATCGAAACAGTATTGAAAATTTAAATTTGGTGAAACCTTTTCGAAGCCCACCAAGTTCGTTTAAATCGGTTAAGCCGTTCAATAGTTTCGACAGGATTACATACATACATAAACACACACACACACACACACACACACACACACACACACACACACACACACACGCACGCACGCACGCACGCACGCACGCACGCACTCACGCGCGCACGCACGCACGCACGCACGCACACACGCCACACGCACGCACGCACGCACGCACGCACGCACGCACGCACGCACGCACGCACGCACGCACGCACGCACGCACGCACGCACGCACGCGCACGCACGCACGCACGCACGCACGCACGCGCGCACGCACGCACGCACCGCACGCACGCACGCACGCACGCACGCACGCACGAACGCACGCACGCCACGCACGCACGCACGCACGCACGCACGCACGCACACACGCACGCATGCACACACACACACACACACACACACACACACACACACACACACACACACACACATACATACACACACGCACGCACGCACGAACGCATGCACGCAAACATGCACACACGAACGCATACACGCAAACATGCACGTACGTACACACATATAGAGACATAATGACATCTTCATAGGAAAAGTCAGAATAGGACCTAGGACCTCAAAAGGTCGAGATCTGGTGAAACCTTATATATAATAACTTCTCGATTTCTTTAAATCATTGATTTCCATAGCGGGAAGTTAAAAAAATATTGGTTTAAATACGTACTACGATACTAGTGGTGACTTTATCCTTTATATATCCTTTATATATTAGTGGTTTCTTATCCTTTCTTGAGGGGATCAGAAGGGGAGGGAAATTGCTTTCAGAGTATTTTCTCACGTTAACTTTTCACTGTTTTTTATTTTTAATTGAACTATAAGAATTTAGTATTGATAAACTTATTGGTGCAGTAAGTTTTAAGTACTATTTTTGAAATTAACTGCACCAGTAATATTGTCAACACCTGAAGACACCTAACTAACGAACTACGCGGCCGGCGCGATTTTATTTTTGGCCTGGCGGTGCAACGGCAACCATAAACAAAGACACGCAACGTTCGCATAAGTCATCATCATCAGCGTTATCATATTTACAGCCCCTTCAAAAGTCCATTCAAAGAATACTACGGAGCACGGTCCTGAGCCACCTGCATCCATTGATTCTTCATTAGAACGTTGTCGCTTTTTTTGCAGAACGCTTCTGCCACATGTTTCCGAAGAAGGGATAACATAGAGGTTTGAATTATAGAGTTTCTAAAAGACTTTAAATATCGGTTTTACACCCCCCTCAGACGTTCCGATGTATTTCCATCCTCGCCCGGAGTCATACAGTTTTAAAGTGCACGGGTCCACTCTAAGCTCGTTTAGGCTGACTTTTAGAACCATACATCATCTTCAGAGCCGGATAAGACTTGCACTTTAAAAAATTAAGTGATATCGTTCTTAAATCTGACATAAATCGCGACGTAAACTACACTCTCATACCTATATTTTATACATTCTATACGAGTTAGATCTCATTACCTCTGCGGGCGCAAATAAAAATTGTTCCATAAAATTCTACGTAACGTACGTAAGAAACTTTAATATCTCATATCATCCTGTAGGTTTCATAAGCGGCGACAGAGGGAAATTGAAACAAGAGACGGGCGGCAGAATTTTCCAGATAACTCAAAATAATACAAATCTGCGAGATAGGGTGATAAACGAGCACACAGTCCACCTGATGGTAAGTGGTTGCTGTTGCACATGGACATCTACATCCTGCCTCGATTACGAATCAAAATGCAGATGCGTAGTCACCCGTGAGGAATAAGATGGAACGCCTCGTTTCCAGTAAAAAGGGTCTCCGGTTCTCTCACGCACCATACGAAACGCAGCAGCATTAAGCCACTATTTTACGCTAGTATTCTGTGTTAGCGTAGTCCTTCTCCGGTCGAGCCGACCTATTCGTGCTACAGCTATATTACTAATATAACTGTAGCATGGCTCTATTACATTTATAATAAGTGTGGTAACTATGGAAAATATACCGATATAAAGCAATATATGGGGGAGACCTATGTTTAGCAGTGAACTTTAATCCAAAGAAAAATAACGCTATTTCCTATTATAACTTCCTATAAAAACGAAAAACAGGTTATAATATAACGACACGGATATTGCGCATCGTGCAAAATACGTCAAAGGGGTATACAGTTAAATTGAGAACCTTCGCTCGTTTTACATTTAGAAGTCGATTTAAAGTATCCAGTAAATCCTATAATCCTGTTACATTCTTCCGATTCCATACACATTTATATAATGTGGTTATTTCATCGTAATAAATTTCGTCGAAAAATATACAATAATGAAGTCTTTGAGTGCAAAAATTCATCCGAATCCGAACACATATCCTTTCGCATTATGTCGCAATATTGAGTCATCAGTGAAGTCCAAAAAGAAGTCATTAGTGAATTATTTGTATGTAACACTGAAGTCTAATAAACTTTCAATAATCTACTAAATATAATACTATGATATTTTGTCTTTTTATTATGGTACTAAAGCCTTAAAGTATCAGTTAAACCTTTATTTGTTAATAATACTGTTAGTATTAAATACTCAGGATTGCTCAATCCCGTTCATTACTGTTATAATTCTTTCTTTGTTTCTATTAGTAAGGACCTTTAATTGGCTAACTGGACCTATTAAGTATTATCTGTCTGCTTAATCTAGCTCTTGGTCTGCCAAATAGAATAAAACGTTTTATACGTGGTAGAGCCATGCTGCAGTTATGTTAGTAGTATAGTTGTAGCACGAATGGGTCGGCTCGACCGGGGAAGGACCACGCTCTCACAGAATACCAGTGTGAAATAGTAGCATAATGCTGCTGTGTTTCGTATAGTGAGAGTAGAGAACCGGAGACCCTTTTCACTGAAAACGAGGCATTCCATCTTAGTCCTCACGGGTGACAACGCATCTGAATTTTGATTTGTAATCGAGGATAGATGTAGCTGTCCATGGGCCGCAGCAACCACATACCATCGGGTGGACTGTGTGCTCGTTTGTCACCCTATCCTATAAGAAAAAAACAATTTATCTAATAGTAAGTGACTACTGAAGCCCATGGACGCCTACAAATAACTTCAAACAAATAAAGCTTTCACCTCTGATAACTAAAATGAAATGCCTCACAGGCTGTAATTATACTGGCTTTCTGTACCGTTCAAACCGAAACGCAGTAGTGTACGCACTGCTATTTGATAACAATTAAGAGCGCGGGTCACCGTGTAGTGGCGGTTAAGAATATCCACTACCCCATATCTTCCCGTGGGTGTCGTAAGAGGCGACAGAGGGAGACAGGCAGGAGATGGGCAGCAGCATCTTCCTGATAACAGCAACTGTACGACAAAAAAAACTGCGGTTGCCAACCCGCTCGCCAAGCGTGGCAACTATGGCAATATACCCCCCATGAACAATTACACAAATAGACGGCCCCCAGTCCCCGGCGGCCCCGCTATTCCTGGCTACGGTAGCGACCATGGTAACGGCGGGGCAGGGGGTGCTAAGAATCTCCGGTGGAGGTTCGGTTGCCACCTACGACGACTCGACCTGGCAACATTTAACGCACGCACACTGAGGACTGACGAGAAGATCCTGGAGCTGGAAGAAGAGATAGACAAGTTGCGCTGGAGTATTATAGGATTATCCGAGGTCCGAAGAGAGGGGGAGGACACGGTGATTCTCGAATCCGGCAACTTGTTCTATCACCGGGAGGGCGACCATCTGTCCCAAGGAGGTGTCGGATTTATCGTCCACAAGTCTCTCGTCAACAACGTTGTACAGATTGAGAGTGTGTCGACGAGGGTCGCGTACCTGATACTCAGAATCACCAAACGGTATTCGCTGAAGGTCATACAGGTTTACGCACCAACGTCGGCACATTCCGATGAGGAGGTGGAGGAAATGTATGAGGATATTTCCAAAGCCATACATTCCTCCAAAACCCACTACACGGTGTTGATGGGAGACTTCAACGCAAAACTAGGCACAAGAGAAAGCGGTGAGCTGAAGTTAGGGAAATTTGGAGTAGGGCAACGGAACCGAAGGGGCCAGCAGCTGGCCGACTTTATGGAGAAAGAGGGACTCTTTATGATGAACTCTTTCTTCCAGAAGCGGCCCCACAGGAAGTGGACCTGGTCGAGCCCCGACGGTTCGACAAAAAATGAGATTGACTTCATTATGACGACCAGACGCCAACTGTTCAGTGATGTCTCAGTGATCGCAAGGGTGAAAACTGGCAGCGATCACCGAATGGTTAGAGGCACACTGAACCTAAACGTTAAGTTAGAGAGGTCTCGTCTAATGAAGTCAACGCTCCGTCCCCCTCGTGCTCTGATCCAAAATCCCGAAAACTTTCAGCTCGAGTTACACAACCGCTTTCAGTGCCTACAAGATTGCAATGCAGTGGACGATATGAATGACAAGCTCGTGGAAACTGTCCATGCGGTCGGAGCTAAGTTCTGCAAGACCCGCCGCAGAAGAACACAAAAAACTCTCCGATCACACTCTTAATCTCATGGCTGTTAGACGGGAGATGAGGCTGCAATCGTCAACAGATTTGACAGCATACAGGCAACTGAACAGACAGATCTCCAAATGCATGCGGCGAGACTTACGCAACTTTAATACTGCTCGTATTAAAGAAGCGATCGAGCGGAACCAGGGCTCCAAAGTCTTTGCCAGAGATCTGTCTGCCAGAAAGAGCCAACTGTCAAGGCTGAAGACTGAGTGTGGCAGCATCGTTTCCGGGACACCTGAGATTTTGAGTGAGATTGAGAGGTTCTATGGGCAGCTGTACACATCATCGTTGGAGCCACACGCAAGTGTGAGTAACGATCCAAGAGCAAGTCTTATCCGACACTATTCCGATGATATCCCGGACGTCAGTCTAAGCGAGATTAGAATGGCTCTCCAGCACCTTAAAAACGGCAGGGCCCCAGGCGAGGATGGAATTACAGCGGAGCTTCTGAAAGCGGGTGGAACACCGGTACTTGAAGTCCTTCAGAAGCTCTTCAATTCCGTCCTCCATGGTGGCACTACTCCAGAGGCGTGGAGCAGAAGTGCGGTGGTCTTGTTCTTTAAGAAAGGCGACAACGCTCTCTTGAAGAACTACAGACCGATTTCCCTTCTGAGCCGCGTCTACGTGCTGTTTTCGAGAGTCATTACGAATCGTCTCGCACGCAGACTCGACGACTTCCAGCCTCCCGAACAAGCCGGTTTCCGAAAAGGCTTCAGTACCATAGACCACATACATACCCTGCGGCAGATTGTACAGAAGACTGAAGAGTACAATTTGCCACTTTGCCTGGCGTATGTGGACTATGAGAAAGCCTTTGATTCCGTCGAAATTTGGGCGGTGCTGCAGTCCCTTCAGCGGTGCCAAGTTGACTGTCGGTATATCGAAGTGCTGAAGTGTTTGTACAGTAGGGCTACGATGACTATCCGAGTACAGAACCAGAGCTCGAAACCTATCCAACTGCAGAGAGGTGTAAGACAGGGTGACGTTATATCCCCGAAACTCTTCACCGCTGCTTTGGAAGACGTTTTCAAGCTACTGGACTGGAAAGGATACGGTATTAACATCAATGGCGAGTACATCACTCACCTTCGATTTGCCGACGATATAGTCCTTATGGCAGAATCGCTGGTGGACTTAAGCACTATGCTCAATGACCTCAATAGTGCCTCCCAACGGATAGGTCTTAAGATGAACATGGACAAAACAAAGATTATGTTTAATGTCCATGTCACACCTATGCCGGTAGTTGTTGGGAGCACTATGCTCGAAGTTGTTGACGAGTACGTTTACCTGGGACAAATAGTCCGACTAGGTAAGTCCAACTTCGACCGAGAGGTCAATCGACGGATTCAACTCGGCTGGGCAGCGTTCGGGAAATTACGACATATCTTCTCGTCAGGTATACCTCAATCTCTGAAAACTAAAGTGTACAACCAGTGCGTGTTGCCAGTGATGACTTACGGATCAGAGACGTGGTCCTTCACTGCTGGCCGTATGAGGACGCTCAAGGTCGCTCAGCGAGCTATGGAGAGAGGGCTATGCTCGGAGTTTCTCTGCGTGATAGACTCAGAAATGAGGATATCCGCAGTAAAACCAGATTGACCGACATAGCCCAACGGATTAGTAAGCTGAAGTGGCAATGGGCCGGCCATATAGCTCGAAGAACCGATAACCGATGGGGAAGAAAGGTTCTCGAGTGGCAGCCTCGTACCGGTAGGCGTAGTGTAGGGCGACCCCCCACTAGATGGAGTGACGACCTGGTAAGATATGCAGGAAGTCGATGGATGCAGGTGGCTCAGGACCGTGCTTTGTGGCATTACTTGGGGGAGGCCTATGTTCAGCAGTGGACTTGTGAAGGGCTGTGATGAAGAGCGCGGGTACCTACTCTGACGGAATCCTGGGCGGAAAAGTAATCTTATAACTTAGTAGTTGTAATGACTCGTTTTTTGAAATACGATTAAATGTTTCACAGCATCTAACACTATTATAATACGCAAATGATTATCGACTGATTAAAGTAAGTTCACTTTAATTTATAGATTATATCTTATAGATTATATTAAACAAAATCAATTTATTTTATAGATATGTTTTTTGACTTAATAAAATATTTAATAATTGGATATGACTTTTAACAAACTTGCTCACGTTATTACCTCCGAATTTCCATTTAAATTCTCATTAACTCGTCAGCGAAACATCACATTAAGACAGGTATTAGATTATAATTTAATACCACTTTATTAAATTTATTTCGACATCAATATTTGAACATTGTAATAACTGCTACGAGATATTCATGGTAAGGTTTGCGTTATTTAATTCAACGTTACGTAGACCTGCCTTATAAACACGAATTTTGCTTTATTAACCATCTATGGCTTACTAATCACACAGTTAAATGTTTGTCAGGTATTAATACTATTGGACTTACTTAACTTTAGCATGTTTGGAGTCAGCAGCCTTATGGAAAGCCAAACAATCAATTCTATTGTTGATTAAATCTTCAATAGGATTGATTGTTGATCTTTCAACATTATCATTATCACAATCACAGTTTTACATTTCAGCCTTATATTACAAAATAAAGTCCTCCCACAAGGTTAACCACAATACTTGGCCCACCATTTCCACCGACTGTTAATGTATTAAACAATTTAAAATGTAGCATAACATAAATTCAATGTCTCAAATTGTGGCTGTTTTTACTGTATAATAAGTCGTTATAATATTATAGAAAACTCTTTACAATAGAAAACCGAGATATATACACAAAACATGTCACTCTATTTTACAACCTTATCTTGCATTCGGAGCGGCAATGTTCTTAAATCCAGTATGATTTCACACTCAGTTATCGCTAAGGATTTCAGCAGGATTAAAATTCATTTCGAAATAACTATTTTGATAAGAGTTTTTTTAATTAAGTAATTACGACTACATTAATATGTTAGGTGGTAGTATTTATTTTCACCTTGGAGTCTTAGTGGGTTAACACAACCACCTTAGCTATTTCTGCTATCAAAAAGCATTGCTACTTTTGCTGCGTTCCAGTTCGAGTCATATAACAGTCAATAAGTTTATAGCCAGTGAGCCATTTCGTCATATTTCTAAGAGATAACAATTCATTCTTACATTATTTTAAAGTTGAACACAAGTTTCCCTGTTTCAATGTTTATATTCACTGCAAAGTAAGTAAATCAGCACTTAAAATTGGAATTTACAAACTTTATTGCTGCCGTCAAGGATCGAAACCAGATTGCTCGCGTACTAAATAAATAGCAAATAAATAAATGTGTGTGAATATAGCACGAGATTTAGCACGACTCTTACCATGTACTTTGTAGTGGCGGTGAAATTCTTTATCCCATATCGTCCCGTAGGTATCGTAAAAGGCAATAGAGGGAAATTAAAACACAATATGGGCAACAGCATCTTCCTGATCACAACTCAAAATAATAGAAAAATGCGTTTGCTAACCTACCTGCCGAATATGGCAACTATGGCATTATCCTCCCTACGAAGCGATCTATGGCATAGTCCCATGTTCAGTAGTGGACTTTTGTGGGCTGCAATGGATGGATGGATGGATGGATGGATACCTCTTTTAAAAGTTGTCCAAACACAAGTCACGACTATCAAAATATAACAAACATTATGCAATCGACGTATAATTGGTAATGCTAATGTAGGTGGCATTCATTAATTCATTTATTCATTAATTCAGTGGCTGCCACACCGCTTAGAAATAATAAATAATTAAGTATTTATTAAAAACTAGAGACATAAAAAACTAAGCACTGTTCGCAGAAAGTATCTGTTCTATGTTTCGTAGGAGATCGCAAAATAATTGCAACTGTGTCAGGTATGTATTCGCGTATGTACGGCGTAGGGCTGCGCTACGCTCCATTGCAGTAATGTGGGATGCCTTTATTTAATGCTTACTGGTATTATGATTCGCACCATAAAATAAAGACTTTCATTTATGGCTTTAAGTTTGTAGTAAGTATATGAATGTGGAGGAGGCGAGAGAGGTTTGTCAGGATCGTGCCAAATGGAACAGATCATTACCAAACAAGTATTAATTTACAGGTTTTTAATTGACTATAATAAAATTTTGCGTAAGGAGCATAAAACTTATGAATTGGCGTCTAAAGCAAATTGATTATGATGTCAACGACTTGTGGTATGATATATTTTATTTTAATTTAATGTTTGTAAATTGTAACTAAACCTATAGATATTGTTGGAATAGTCATAATATTTTGGCAGGTTATTGATTTTGATTTTCTCAATTACGAGGACTAAATGAATGGTTAGAAATAAATTCTTGACAAAATTATTATTATTTTATTTAGTAGTTTCCCACTTCAGGTTTTCCTAATCATTGCTTCTATTTAAACCTCTCGAATGAACCATACATACTCAATGATGAAACCTGGAACAAAAACTATTCTATAGTTACGAATAAAAACGTATATAGATTAACGCAGCGTCAAATTTTGTTTTATGTGAGGTATAAAACTTTTGTCTAAAACATAAGTATTAATTGATATTTTTTCTTACTGTATGGATTTATATTAAAATTATGTATAAAAATCATGCCAATAATGGTAGGCCTGTGTAAAGAATTTTTCTCGATATATTTTGTCATACTGTCCAATCTCTATTATTAGTACCGTGGGTGCTCACTTCTGCTATGAGCACCAAAATGCTCAAAATCAAATTGACTTATTATGTCAGAGTGGAAAGCCAGTCCAGCGTACTTGTATAAAACAGGACAGTGTTAGTAATGAAAAGAAAAATATAACAATCTTAATTTCAATAAATCGCGCTGTTTTAAAAAAAGTACAATAAATATTATCGTATATTTCAATTAGGGCTAATAATTTTCCGCTCACCAGATGTCACCATTTAGGGCTGAGTGAAGTTATTTGTTACAATGTCACCATAAATAAAATTATGCGTTTCCAATTTTTTTAAAAAAATCGGTTTCTAATGTACTCATTTACACAAAACAAATCCTCAGTGGTTGCTGTTTATTATTTTTGCATATTATTACTCTCTTTAAAATTCTTCTTTTGGAATTACGTTGGTTTAACTGTTTTATTATTCCAGAAAAAAACATTAAACTTTATATTTTGTATAAAAGTATATTTTTAAGAACTCAGCAGCTATTACGAAAATAAACATATAAAGTAGTAAAAACCATAACGCCAGTGTCATCAACTACCTACATACAAAATTTCGCGGAAATCTGTTTATAATGCGCAAATCATTCATACGCAGACAGACATATAAACATTCATACAAACAGACAAAAAATCTTAAAAATTAATTATTTGGCTTTAGCATTTTTTATTGAGCTCCTTGGGCTTATTTTTTAGAAAATGTAATAATTATAGACACAAATTTCCTACAAAATATTATAATATGTAGATATAGACGCAGATGGAGTACAGTAAAGTGCAAACTACTTTTCATTAATTTTTAACAACAGTAGTTAAAAGCACAATTTCCACAAGACGAGCTAAGGAACGATAATAAATTAAAAGCTGCGATGTTCCTCAGAGGCCAAATTAATTTCATTGGGGTGTATTCAATTTAAAACCGTTGATTAATATGTGAGTTTAATTATTATGATATGATTATGTACTGTAACGTAATGTTTTTGAAGTAAAACTTATTTAGAATTTTTGTGATTTGAAACTCGATTAAACAAAATAAAAAGAGACAAATATGTGCATATATATGATTTAGCCTGCGAGAGAATGAGAGGTAGAATACAATGTAGACCGAGAATTAAAATATTGTGGGTTCGAATCCACATGTGGGTTTGACAACTGTCTTGTTTATTGTCTTAAAATGTTATGTTATATTTTTATTTTTATTTATTAAATCAATTAAATAATTTATCAAATTAATAAAATAAACAGTAGTAATTAAATTAAAAATACTAATCCATGATGTCATAACTTAAGGCATTCTAGCGTCTATTTTAAGTACCATCTTGAGAATCATTCGATTTTTTCGACTCCTGCCTTTTTAATCCATTTATACCAATCCACGATGTCATAACTTCAGGCAATCTAGCATCTTTTTTAAACACCACCTTGAAAATCATTCGAATTTTATTTTATAAAAACCTATAATAATGAACTTAATCGCGCTATTACGAAGCAATTTTGTGGAAAGGAAATATTCTTTTGTTTAAGTACAATAAAAATTTAAATAAGTCTAAAAATAAAAATGACCTTAACTTTATTTATATACAATTAAATTTTCATCATATATTTTTGCCGCACTTGCGGTTCAAAATAATCAAATAAAATACATCATTTGCCGTGAAATATTTTAATTTTACATTTCCTTTCATTTTTGAAGGTTTTATTTCTATCGCAAGTGAACTTTTAGTGAACACACATGTTTTTTTGTATTGAAAAAGTTACAACTATAGTTAAATTTATAAAATATATCCTAATAAGATAGGTCAAATTAAGAGCAACCTTACTCGTCTAGAGTAGATATATGGATGTGAAAAAAGGGAGAGGGGCGTGTCAAATGGATGTCCTGCCTCTGAATATACCATGCTTGGGAGTTTATATATATATATATATATATATATATATATATATATATATATATATATATATGTGTGTGTATAATATATAATATTATACTTGTATTGCGAGTTCCGGCTTTCGGTGCCGGTGTAAATCTATCTATACATATAATAAATCTGTAGAATAGTCCTGTCTGTAATTCTAATATATTCTTGTAAAAATAACTCCAGGAGGCCAAATAAAGGGTACTGAAGCCAAATTCATGGGTTTTAGAGGTTTTGTCCGTCTGTATTTCTTTCTGTCTGTCTGTCTGTCTGCGTATTCACACATGACATTTTGTATGTAGGTAGTTAGTAATCCGGGGCAATTTATAGGGGTATACTTAATAGCGTAATTTTTATCCAATTACGGAACTTTAAAAAGAAGGTTTAGGATTTTCTTTCCTTTAGATGTTCATTTTTTATGACATATGGTTATGTTAGTTATAGGCGAGATGATGGATCATTTTTTTTAATAAATAAAATGCCATCATAAACGTTACGTAATTAGCTAATATAACATTTTATAGTGACCATATCAATATTAAAAATCTTATATGTTTTAAATATTTAGATCGAATTGGAAATCGCACTAAGCAATCTAATTTAATATAATATGTATTACTTCTAAGATACATTGTATTTTCTTGCGATTGCCAAGTCAATCTATTTATTTAAAGCATTAAAGATTTTTAACATTGATATAATCACTATAAAATTTTGTTAGTTTAGCTAATTACCTAATACAGTAATTTATTCAGTCCCTACATAAGGGTCTTTCTGTTTTAAGTAATAACTTAAAACAGAAAGACCCTTATGTAGGGACTGAATAAATTAACCGACTTGGACTTGAATTACATGGATCTCACAACATTTTACGGTAGAAGAACTGAGTTGCGAGACTTGTTTTTTTTTTTACAAGTTATGTTTTTGATGGCATCTCATTTCTTTTTGTAGAAAAGATAGTCATACTCTTTTCCCTTTCCGGTCTCTTCTACTCCTTCAATACCAACAATGTACCAACATACACCTATTAAACATATATATGTACACTGATTCATTCACTGCAAATGTAACTTTGTAATTCTATATATTTATATGGGATTACAAAGTTATTAATGCAGTTGGTGTATCAAGAAAACTGGTCTGAAATAAAAAAAATATTTTAGTTTTTATTTGATTTGTACATTAAACACTAATTTTATTCTAAATTTAAAGCTTCCATGTCTTCTAAAAGTACCTTAGAGTTTTGAAGATCTCAGTCTATGAGTGACAAAATTTAGAAACTTTGACTAGTTATAATTCTTAAACTACTGGTTCAAATTGAATGAAATTTGAAATATACTATGATTATACAATGTCTACCTGGTTACTAATATTACATATATAATTACTAATAATACAGGCTTCTAGTCTAATCCTCAACGATGTTATAGGGGGTCAAAAATAGCCTGAATTACTTCGAGAAATGTATGGTACGGCCGTGCCGCTTTATTGCTCGACTTGGCGATATTTCTAAATTAAAATGTATTTGTAAGATATTATAAAATAATGTGAAACTACGCCAATGATCTGTGGTTTAGTTATATAAACAGCGCCATCTATCATCAAATGGAAAAAGTTGTACATTTTGCCTGTAGTTTCTAATATATCAAATAATATAAATAACTTACATTTATAATGTATTTAAATTATTAGATTTTTAAAACTACGAAATCTACCGTTTATTTTATTCGTTTTTTCATTATATCATTTTAAAAGTATAAAAATTTAAATAGATAATAGAAGAATATGTAAATTGATTAAAATTGATATTGATAAAATTTTCATTATCCTTAATGATTTATCAAAGATATTTTTATATAAGTCGTGGCCAGATCGTAGAATGAATTTTGTTACAGAAACAGAACTTTTAATTGAAATAATACTAGATTTTACGGAATTTATCGCGTATATTTAACTTTTTAAATACCCGACGTTTCGAGAGCTTTACAGCATCCATGGTCACGGGAAGGACTGAGATGTTCAACGTCCAGATGTCATAGTTAACCGCGGTTACCATAGATTAAAATTTAACTTTTGTTCCGATCTACAGAGTATGAACTTATGGTATCATGAAGTCTTGCAGTTGTATGCTTGGGTTGGGATTTAATTTTATTTATTATAGGATCCCAAGCAGATGGTAGCACCCAGCCATCTTCTCTATTGAAATTAGGATGTTTTTTGATTTCAATAGCCTCGCGAATCATCCTTGGAAGGAATCGGTGTTCTTTAGCGAGGATCTGTGGTCTATCAAATCTGATGTAGTGACGGGGGCGATCCTGTACGTGTTCACAGACTGCAGACTTCCCAGAGCGTCGATTCTTCACATCAGCTACATGTCAAATATATCATATCAAACATCCGAATCAATGTCAGAACATCGACGTAACATAGACGAAATGTCTTGACGTATCGCCTCCAAATTTTCTTTTCGCATATTGTTTTTAAATAAACAATTCTCGACACCACAGATAATTTCTTCGTACGGTAATCTGCGTGGAATTATAGCATAATTGAGGCATTTGGATAAAACCTTAATTGTTGCATCATCCAGTGTTTGTTTTAACAGATTATAGAACGCGATTAATCTATGATCTGTGTTTGTCAATGGTTGCTTTTGGTTCTGGCATTGATTCGGATGTTTGATATTTGATTTGGCCGTTAATTTTTGATATTTTTCTATATGTTTGTTTTGGCATTCGTTATATTTACTAATTTTGCGTTTATTTAATGTTTCCATGCAAAAATTATAATCAAACGTCGTTAAAACTTTCTTAAATCTCTGGATGATATGTCTATGGATTTATTTATGTCATATAGATCGGAGCGTTTTTGTTGGATTACCGCCCGTAACAACTTTTTACTCGCCTGATTTAAGGTCTTAGCGCTTCCTCGAATGTCCTTTTTGGTGGATATTTTGACACACGTAGGAATGAGATTATGGTCTCGGCATCTCTTCAAAAAATTTAAGGCTGTTAGATATTGCGCGCTTAGTCTTTAGATCTTCTAATCGGCGTATTTTATTTGCAATTACCAGTCCGTACTGGTTTACATAATGGTTTCTTATATTTACGCGAACACTACACATTGAAATAATACTAGTTTTTATGGAATTTATCGCGTATATTTAACTTTTTAAATACCCATAGAAGAAAACAACATGCCCGTAGAATATGCAGTATTACTCAGACACTGCCTTACATCTGGCTACCTATTGTGGAAGGAGGAGTTCTACAAGCAAGTAGATGGTGTGGCGATGGGCTCACCTGTATCTCCCATTGTCGCCGACATATTCATGGAAGATTTTGAGGAGAAAGCCCTGCTTACTTCTCCCATAAATCCAAGATTCTACAAGCGGTACGTAGACGACACTTTCACAATTCTACCTTTAGATAAAGTAACTGCATTTTTAGACCATCTTAACTCTATAAATTCTAAAATTCAGTTCACAATGGAGTTAGAGGCAAACAATTCCTTAGCTTTTCTAGATGTGTTAGTAATTCGGAATCCTGATAACACATTGAGCCATACTGTGTATAGAAAAAAGACCCATACAGATAGATATTTAAACGGTGATTCTCACCACCATCCTTCACAGTTAGCTACCGTGGGTAAATCTTTGTTTCAGAGAGCACGAGGGATCTGTTACAGTAAACACCTGGCTGCCGAGCTCCAACACGTCAAGCAAGTTTTGCATGACAACAAGCTTCGAGTCCCGCGCCTACGTCACAGAGAACGAGTGAAACCGGCCACAGTCGAGCGTGTACCTGCTGTACTGCCATATGTTAGAGGAGTCACTGACAAGATTGGCTACATCTTGAAGCGCGCTTCCATCAAAACATACTTCAAGCCGCCGAAGAAGATTGGTCAGTTTTTACCATCAGTCAAGTGTAACGTCCCTCTGCAAGATGCAGGAGTGTACAAGCTTGATTGTGAATGTGATCTCTCCTACATAGGACAAACTAAAAGATCAATTAAAACCCGCGTTAAAGAACATATAGCTGATGTGAAGAATCGACGCTCCGGGAGGTCTGCAGTCTGTGAACACGTACAGGATCGCCCCCGTCACTACATCAGATTTGATAGACCACAAATCCTCGTTAAAGAACACCGATTCCTTCCAAGGATGATTCGCGAGGCTATTGGAATCAAAAACCATCCTAATTTCAATAGAGAAGATGGCTGGGTGCTACCATCCGCTTGGGATCCTATAATAAATAAAATTAAATCCCAACCCAAGCATACAACTGCAAGACTTCATGATACCATAAGTTCATACTGTGTAGATCGGAACAAAAGTTAAATTTTAATCTATGGTAACCGCGGTTAACTATGACATCTGGACGTTGAACATCTCAGTCCTTTCCGTGACCATGGGTGCTGTAAAGCTCTCGAAACATCGGGTATTTAAAAAGATAAATATACGCGTTAAATTCCGTAAAAACTAGTATTATTTCAATGTGTAGTGTTTGCGTAAATATAAGAAATCATTACAGAACTTTTAACATAATTGACATCACTTTATGCCTCACTGATATAATATATAAATGTCTTTCTCTATCTTTGATATTACTAGGTAGATTTTATTGAATACCAGCGTAAAATACTAGCTTAATGCTGCTTTGTTTCGTATGGTGTTTGTAGAGAACCGGGGACTATTATTACTGGAACGAGGAATAACATCATAACCCTCATGGGTGTAAACGCATCTGCATTTTGATTCGTAATCGAGAATAATCTATGGGCCACAGCAACCACTTACCATGAGGTGGATTGTGTGCCTGTTTGTCACCCGATCTGTATTGACTTTCTTTCTTAATTTGATACTGTTTTGACTTTCATTAATTATCTAATAATAGCGCATCCATTCACTTCTAAGTAACCTAAAATGGTAAGTCACTGATAAAATTAAAGTAATAGAATGATACTGAATATATAATATAAACAATTGGTAATTAGATGCGCCGTGAATTTTTTTAATATTTGGGGAGCAGGAATAGTTTATGGCATCATTGGTTATCTAATTAATAGATCAACGTGGACAACAATCATACAAAAGCTTTGTTTTAATTTTTAAATTGCATTTAAACAAATACAAGAGCCGAGTAGTTTTCCGGGAGATTTAATCATGGCACGGGATCAAAACGTGTACGATTCCCTCGAGGATCAATGAATTTGTTATGTAAAATTTTACGTGTTGACTTACCACGTATCAGTTAAAGTGGTCAAGAATAACTTTGTAGGGAAACCTAGATTTCCGAGTAATTAAAATAGTCGTGGAAATGTGACAACCGTTAACAAGTATTGAAGCATTGCGGCATACTCTTTTTTTTGGCCACAAAACACTAGGTAATGAGCCCTGTGCAGAGTAGTGAGGCTTATTAATCAGTTTGTCGTTTAAGATAGCTTTCATATTTTCAGATATATTATGATTTTTGTGACAGTGTTGGCTTCATAACTGGTAAGCATTAATATATTTTTAGCATATTTATAAATCGCAATTTGATGTGTCGATTTGCCACTTTCTGGGCAGTGAAGAAAAACCCGCGTTGGAATCAGCGTAGCGAACACTAAACTTTTTTTTGTCAAAAACTCTCTGCAGCCTGTATGCAGTAGCATTAGTAGTAACATGTATTGAATGCTGATGCCTTTTCTACTTTTAACTAACTTCAATTATGCTGTTTTTATTTCATTCATATTTTCGGAAATGTTACTTTTTTGTTTTCACTTTACCTTAAACATTACGGGTATCTAAGATGAGTAGAACTCGTCACTGTCATCATTACAGCCTAACCAAAGTCCAGCGAAATAAACATAAGCTTCTCCCAATGGCCGTCAAATAGGATCTGCTATAGCTGCCATGCTTGGTAGGTGGGTTGGCCCCAGCAACATTAAGATCGCAGCTGTTATTATTTTGATCTGTTGTCAGGAAGACGGTGCTGCCCATCTCCTGTTTGTCCAATTCGTAAGAGTCGTAAGAGGCGACAGAGGAGTTTTTCTCTTACGACGACATGAGGTGCCGAATTCTGTTTCACCGTCATAACAAGCGAACATTTTTCTACTCCCGTTCATGAGTGTAGTTCTTCCCACGTTCACTGTAAAATAAAATTTATTTGGAAAATTTTTTTTAATGATTTTGTCGCGTTTGGTATTATTTTTTTTAATTCCTGACAGTTTGGGCACCTTTCTGCACCCACGGGTGGGAGGGGCTACGGAGGGATCAAGTTATTTGACTTCCTGACGTCAAAGTTAACGAAGACTACCCTTAACTTTTAAGCTATTGCATAGCTTCTATCGCGGGCCTTGAGTGCGGGAAAATCCAGAAATTTCGTAACGAAAAAAACCTCACGCTCTCCGACGGGCACGGAGGTGTGGCTTGAAAGCCGTGCATTGTCTAACGATGGTCTAACGTCGTTTCTTTTCCTCAGTCTTCGACACGGTGTTTGTGTATAAAGTGTTTTGAAATTTTGAATATGAATGAACAAAGTGCATTTATTATTAAGGCTGCTCTCTCGCAAAAAGCTTGAAAAAGGCGTGCAGATGAACCAACTTTTCGTCGACACTTACAAAGAAATTACATATGAAAAAAATAGCTAGTAATCTACATGATCTGATACGTATTTTGGTTTAGCCATAATTTTTCTATCGGTGTCACATAATAAATAAAAAAATACCCAAATCACCTCCAAATCGTTGAGATGAAACCACTTTACTCCTTCATTGTTTGTCAAAGGAATATAAAAAAAAATATCTACTGCTTTGCAATACAAAATAAAAATAATTTGGTTTGGTTACTTTTTAGAAATATGTATTATTTTTATGATAATAAATTAAAAATGCGTCCCGATTAAATACTGCGTCTATATCACCCCCGCATTCGTCCACGAATTCTGCGCCCTCCTTTCTGCCAAGGAGGGTCGCGTTCGTATACGGCTTAGAGATCTCTAGTCAGATCGTTAAGCCAATTCCCAAAAGGTTGAGTTTAGTGGGTAAAAGTCTCCACATAACCACGCAGCCGGCTGCGTGGTATGCTATGAGCATTCTCAACCTCCCTCCCCCGCTTTCCGGAGGGTTGACCATATTTGCTTCGGGCGCAAAAAAAAAAAACACGAATTCAGTGCGGGGCGCATCGTGTTGCTAGGTGGACGTACGCCGCGTTGCGAGAGCTCAGCACTACCAAATAAAATCGTAAAATATTACTGCAAAAATTTAATTTTGTTAATAGTGGAGTAGGTTTTTTCTGATTCTTGTTTAATAGTAGTGTTTTATAGTTATATTAATTGTGCAGTTTTATTAATGTTTAAGTTTAGTTTGTAAAACATGGGGAATAAGCAGAAACGATTGAAGAGAGGTCTAAAAAATATTACAAACAAAAGGGTATACATTTATCAAGGTAAGTTTTAAGTTTTATCTACATATTTCATAATATTAGACAGGTGCTGTTTATAAAATACCTATATTACTGTGATTTCGCCACTCTGTGACGAGACAAAGCGCGGCAAACGCAAGTGGCGGCAAGGCGCCGGCCGCGTCGTCGCAAGCTGGTAGCGCATGTCTGAGAAATTAAAAAATATATATTTCGAAGAAATGTGAAGTTCGTCAACACGCATTGAGGCAGCGTGGCGGACATTTCCTTGCCTTAAAACCCTCTCAGAAATTAGAGGAGGCCTGTGCCCAGCAGTGGGACGTATATAGGCTGTAACTTTACTTTTTTTACTTTTATAAATATGTTATTTTATCGACGAAAATTTTAAAGAAAAATAAAAAACAAGCAACCGAAAACCTCCTAGGTCCCTAGGTGACTTGCGAGATGTCAGTGTAACAAAACAAAACGGCCCAGAAAAACAGACTTTCCAACTGATAGCTAAATCAGCACGCAACAATTTCATTGGTGCCAGTGGGGATCAACCCCGGGTTGCTTCCGTACTGTGATACCTATAACGAGCGCTAACCATGTGAGCTACCACGGCTCTCAACGACATCGTTCCGTTCGTGTACAGCGCTGAAGATAGCAGAGTAAAAAATTAGAGATTGTGGTGTTTGAAATTTGTTATCTGTGAGAGTGAATTTTATCTGTGTACTCTGTCACAAATAACTATATAGAAAAAAATTTGAAAATGATATTTCGCCATTTTTGTTTGTGTACTGGTTAGGAACTTTACATATAATAATTTACCTCGAAATTCACTATACGCGATTATCGTTTATTGATTATATTATGTTGTTTAAAAAGTATTCCTATCAGCTTTGTGTTAAATGGATGCTAAATATAAAAGAATGCTTCAATATTGATAGCAATTTATAAACGAAATATCTGTTGAGATGTGTCTAGAAATTATTAATACTTATTTTTATTTATTTATTAAAATAATAAATAAATAAAAATAAGTACACATTTATCTATATTTAGTACTAGTTTTTCCCCGCGATCTCGCCCGCGTGGAATATGGATTTCATGGGTTTTAATTTTTTTGCGCGGAACCCTAATTCTTTTTCTAAAACAAAAGTAGTTCAAGTTATTCCTTATATCATCAGCTATCTGCCAGTGAAAGTCCCGTCAAAATAGATCCAGCTGTTTCGGAGATTAGCTGGAACAAACAGACAGACAGACAGACCAACAGACAGACAAAAATAGTTCATATGCATTTAATAAAAAGCTGTTATTTTAACATTACAAACAGACACTTCAATTTTATTTATTTGTAGATATAGATATAAGATATTATTCATATTGGTGTCATTTTAAAGGGAATATCATGTACTATTATAATAATAAAATAATTGTCTCCAGTAAATATTATACTTTTCTTGTAAAACTCGAAATGAGTAACAAATAAATACGATTTATTTTTATATTCCCATATGCTTTATTTTCGTCCTTTATTTTTTATTTGATCAATTTTCTTTTAACAAAATTAAATTCTGAATTCGTTGAGCTTTTTGAGAATATTTTTATTTGAATGTTAGGTAGGTACCTATTTAGTTTTTCGGTAGTAATCGTTTTTGTTGCGACAGTCTCGCGCGGTCGTAAAAAAAAGTTACTGCGCGGACAGGTGGGACGAGAATCACTTGCGCGGCGTGGACGGTGGATAGGTAGTCTACCTACTGTTATTACCTAGATACCCACAACCTATACAACAAAATTTGGCAAACTGTCGCTGCGTCGTGGAAACTAAAATCTAAACTGCCTACCTAGGTACCTGCCTAAGTACGTCGGTACTAAGGAAACAGTCTTGACGGGTCACTTGTCTTGATAAAAACATGTGTTTACATCTAGTGATATTGTGTGTATATAAAACAAAGTAAGAAGACAGGTAAGTATTTTTGAAGACAATTTATAGGTAGGCAGAACTAATTACAATTAATATCTAAATATTATAAATGCGAAATTTTGGATGGATAGATGTATGTTTCTCAATCACAGCTGAAGGGATCTGCATGATATTTAGCTCAGAGATAGGTTATATCTGGTCTGGAATAACACATTTGATACCGTTTATTCAGGTATTTCGTTCCTGTGGGATAATTTTCGAGTTCACGCGTTTGAAGCCGCTGGCAACAGCTATTACGGATATAAACTGCGATGACTGTTCCAGTTCATGCTTCGGTGTCGTGAACTCTTGAGTGATCGCTGCATGACCACCCAGGGAAAACAAAACATAATAAAATAAGCAATCTATATTAGGTATCTATAGAGCCATAGAGGTATAGTATAAAGCGATAACGCAGCACCTAATAATTTAGTACGAGTTCGTAGGTAGGTATTGCTGATTTCTCAGCAAGCGTCGAGCGGCACAGAATAGGGTGGTATGTATGTGTGCATCGTGTTCGTGTAACTTCGTCTTTGTTCTAACGGTTCGGAACGCCGTACGAACAAGACGTGCGTTCTAACTGCTCTTCACTGATACTATCTCTGTCGGGCACGATGCCAGGTAAGACAACGTGCTTTTTGGCCGCGCCCACCAATGAGTTCGAGCCCTTGTGTCACCTTAATGAAGAAAGTCACGAAAAAATAGTGAAAGAAAATGAGTGAGTACTCTATATACATACCTACATTTTATTATTATCACAAATGCAGTACTAATTTTGAATTGAAAATGTAATACTGCTATAAAGATAACCTAAATTTTTGATATTAAAATGAGCGATATTAAAAGTAGCCCTCTTTATATACACACAAACACGCACACGCGTATAGTTTAAATTCTCAATTTAGATTCTCAATATGTATATATATACTCGATAACCCGACTAATTGTTGCCGTTAGGGATTCGGATAATCGAAAATCCGGATGATCGAATGTATGAAGAAAAGCGGGTTTTGTGCATTTGTAGTACATATGTACATACATAATGTTATGTGTTTATTAAAAACAACAATTTCAACGAAAATCAATGTTTATTAAGAAATTATTATTTTTTAATAAATATTGATTAAATTCCATGAAGAGATATAAATCTATATAACCATCCGTTACTTGCGACAAACGAGCCGCCGTCACCTACTTTTTTAATTAACTGTAATGCTTTTTCACAAAGCAAAGGGCCAGATATCATTTGCCCAGTTGATCGTTTTTGTAAAAACCAACAATACAAAGCGTCTTCTAATTGCCAATTTACTCGCGGTCATAGATCCTTATGTCCGGGACGGGGGGTTTGTTAGCGCTTGATAGTAGATCGTCTTATCTCAAGCGGTGTGAAGCGACGATTAGTGAGGTGCGGGAGGGGGAGGCTAGCTGCATTTGTGCGCGCGGTCGGTCACCCCTAAAGTTGGGCGTTATAACATACAACAGATAATATGTATATTTCATTATATATTTTTAATCTTTTATAATATTATATTCATTATCATTAGAAAGCGTCATCTGTTTACGTTTACGGTCCAACCGTCGCGTCGGCCGAGACAATGGGAGTCAATAAAATACTACCTACATTCATTATGCCACAAGGATTGCGTATAGCTTACACTAATTTAAACTCTAAGCTAACTTAATAAGAGCTTATTTTACTAACACTAAATTATAACGGTAAACAAAAATATATTATTTTCTTCATTAGTTGCCTGTTGTGCCTGTTATTTAATGTGGCTGTTGTAATATATAATATATCAGTTTAGTGTTCTGTTAGCTGTCTAGCTGAGATGACAATGACACTGTTATCTGTTAAATTATATACGTAATGTTTTGATAGCAGGTCCCCATATTACGTGAAAAAGCTATTGTTGTTTTTGTTTATTTTTCGTTAAGTTTTATTCCTAAAGTAATTTTAAATATTTAGTGTAATATAGATAAGATTTAACGTGTTGTATGTAAAAGTGTATAATAATGGCACGCCAGCGTAGCGCAGCCATTTGGAACTATTTTATAGTCCAAAGTGTGGACGAAAAAAAACCAGTGTGCAATTATTTCAAAACAATTTTTTTTAAAGTGCAATTACAAATTTAAAGCTTCACCTTAAGCAAAGACACGTAGGAGTGTATGAAGAGTTTTGTCGTTCGGATTTAATATCGGATAGACGCAAAAGACTTAAGTACGTCGTCAAAAGTAAACCAAATTATATTTTTGAATAGTAACTGAAAAAAATGTAAATAATTGAAGTTAACTAAAACTTTGACCACAGTGTAAATAATGTAAAAATTCAATCAAAATGACGTAACATCAATGAGCTTCTAACTACGCCTGAATGAGTTATTTATTTCTTTTAAAAATTAATTATTTATTTAAAAAAGTAAATTTTTTGAAAATATGAGTAAATAATTATAACAGATACAATAATTACACAGCTTAGCACACATTCAGACATCCTTAAGCCTATAAAAAGTAGGAAGGGAAGTTCATTGAACTTAACATAAATATTTTAAATGATTCTCTTTAAAACACGAAACACTTAATTGATGCTGATACAACTTAAAAATATTTTTTGTCTTCATATAATACTTATAATCATCTAATATTTATAATCGTAATAATCTTTCATCGTAATATTTATAATCGTTATAACAACATACAACAAAACGCGAACACAGCCGACGACTGAACTGAACTAACCGCGTGTACAATGTAATATTTAAAACTGTTATAATATATTATAACAGTTTAAAACAACAGTTTTAAAACATATATTACAACAACATAACGAATTAGAAAAATATAACAGTTTCGCCCATCTTTAGTCACCCCTGTTGGCAACGAGCCGAGCTAGGGGAGCAGACGGCGGGGCCGTAGTTGCGCGTCTAACGTCTTGTTAATATAATTGCCGTACGGCCGCCCTGACGTATGTACTGCGCGAACCTGAGTTTTTTGCGACGCGGTCCGGTGATACAGTATTTTTCACAAATAGTGAGTTCTTTATAATGCGGGTTCGGTTAAATCTGGTTGAATTTGATTGGATTAACCTAAGTAACTTGAATTAATATCAAATAAAAAGAAATACTGCATAAATAAAATAAATAAATAATTATAATTGCATAAGTTGATACAAAATGCTATGCAATAGCTTTACCGCGGCAGTCCCCGAGTGCCACACGTCTTTTTATTAATAATGTTTGGTTCGATCTACGTAGAACGGGTTTGCAGCATCTTCAAGTCTTGCAATAGTATGTATTGTGTGGTACTTAACAGATGGTAGCCCTCAGTGATCTTCGCTATTAAAACTATGATGTCTTTTTAATTTAAATGGCCGCCGAATCATCCTTGGTCGCATTCGGTGTTCTATTGCAAGTATTTGTTTTTTATTATATCTGATAGTGAGAATTGTTTGAACTGAACATGTTGACATACTTCAGACTTCTGGGAGCATCGATGCTTCACATCAACGATATAATATTTTATGCGGATTATAATGGATTCTTCATACAAAGATGCGAAAAACAACCCACGTAATAATAGTTAAAATGAAACTTGATAAAATCCATAAAATTAGTTTTATAAAATTAAGAAATTTTTAATTATCTACTCTAGCTTATAAAAAATTCTGTATATTTTTATGTTGCCAATCAATATTACATGGGATCAGTTATATGAATATAACATCGCAAATAAACATTATACCGTAAATTGATGGAAGACCATGAAATTCGTCTTAATTTTGTTAAAACTAAATTAACTTTAATTATGGGTGAATACAAGGAGTAAAATGTAAATAATAATGATAAATTTTGACTCCAAGACAATTTACCTTTCTTATGGATACTTCGGAAAACATATTCGATATAAAAATAGTAGGTGTTTCAGTGTTTTAGTGTTTCTAGATATATGATATCAATGAATTTCTGACAAAAATATTATTCACGTGTTCCTGTGGCACATTATCTATGCCAAATACCAATCATCTACGTCCGATAGTCTTCGAGAGTTCAAAAAAAATATTCAACAGACATAGGGACACTTACACCAAGGTGGCTCTAAAAGTGATCGAATTTTGCTAAGTTCGGCACGGAACAGCATTTAATGATGTTCCTAAATTTAAGTTCACGTGAGCGAAGCCGCGGGTAAAAAGCTAGTCAAAAATTCTTATATTCTCCAATTCGTAATTAAAATGAACTTAAAACAAAAAAGTAACCGTTCCCGAGTGAACTATAATCACATAAAGTAAGGTCAAGTAGACTCTGTTATAACAAAGTTTGATTAAAGGTAAACTGGGTTCGTAATAAATAGTAGGTATATTGCATTAACGTTAACTGAGTACAGCTTAGATCAGCTTTGGCCATGTTACATTTTACAACCATAATTGATGTTAGTATGGACAATAAAATAATGATAAACTTAATACATATATCCTTTTAGAAGGTGTTTTATGTTTATAAATTGCATACGGAAAAACAATCAGATTTGAAACTATTATTTGTAGTAATATACAAGATATTGTGCCAGGCGAGAATCAAATATTTGCCTTTGAGTCCTATTTTCCGATTGTAATTTCTAAAGTTTTCGTTTATACAATATAATAATATAATCAAGAACGATCTACTGCGTCCATGTCATTTAAATTTTGATTTCATTTAAATTTATTATATATTTCTGCTATAGTCGCCTAGTTTTCTTTTTTCATATTTTTAATGATATGAGATTGGGAAAGCTTTTTAAGTTAATGGGTTTTATTTAATTAAGTCTTTGATTTAAAAAAAATCAACCATAACTACTAAACCACAGTGTTTTGCGTTATGTTAATGTATATTACTAATTGTAAAATTTTATGGGTAATAAATAAAAAATACATATAAAATATTTTGTTCAATTTACTTCTCTTCTGTTATTTTTTATTAAAAAATAACAGTAGAAATTTAACGTTATGCCTAGGTGGCTGTCTGTGTGCACTTAGCTATTTATCCCGTCATACAGCAGTATGTGAAATGCTCTGTTCTAGTCTGAATCGAAAAGAGAGACAGTATAATTACAGGCTATGAGTATTTTACTTAGTCCTCAAAGGTGACAACGCATCTGTAGCCCTTTTTAGTTGGTTGAAGGTGACAATGTGCGCTTACCATCAGGAAAAACACGTTTGTTTGTCACTTAATATTTTTTTTAATAATCACCTCGTAATATGCTCATTGTAAAATACCCATACCGACGAACGGGGTCAGCGGAAAAGGTTTATGCTTTCTTGTACTGAAAAAGATAATTTATTAACCTAAAATACATCTGCTAAGCGCATTGGTTGTGGCAAATCCTCCCTAAAATCAGAGTCCTCTATTTATATTACTAAAACTCTCCTTTAACACTACTGGCAAATATAAAAATAAAAAAATGCTTGTGTTAGGACTGGTGCACGACAGAGTGTTTCATACAGTAGTCGAATGGCAGATTTGAACCCACAACGTATCAACTACTGTCGTGAACCACTCCTAACACAAGCATTTCAGACTTACATAAAGCAGGTTAAAGGAATAATAATAATATTAATAGAATCCTATTAACATAACTAATATTCTCCTTCATATTTTTCAAAAAAAATATTTGCATGTTTACCAAGATAAAGCTATATATTCAAATGTACTTTCACAGATCCCTTGACACTTTAAAAAAATCTCTTCGAAATTCTGAATAAACTTTTAAAATAAAATATGTATGTTAATGGATTCCTAAGCTTCGGTGTTAATAAATGATGTCCACAATCCTTATTTTGTGAGAAGTGTTGGGAATGATCGTAAAAAAGACGGATGTTTTAATATATGTGACCCGTTGTTCGGAGTAATTTATAGTTGCCTTCAGCGAGAATTTCTTATCGGTGTATTGCTTCATTTGCATAGCAACAATATACTTTTTTATACATTACATGTTAATATATAACATACTTCACGACTGTGAAGAAAACCATTGTAAGGAAATCAGTATATTATGTGACAAATAAAAAAAATATCTCGATACATAATGGACATTACGTTATGTTAAAATTTCAGGATGTTCGTATACTTGTGTATCACTGGCAGCTCGACCGTTTTTATACGCAACAGGCCTGTCACTAGTGCACAGAAAACAATTACTCTCTACTGAGAAAGAACGCCATCTCCAAACTAAAAAAATAAACTTTTTATTTAGGGCATTTTCGAGGCTCAAACCTCACAAACCTACGGAGTAAATTCCCATACATTTGAGAGGTTGCACCAAAATTATTTTAATATACTTTAGACTAGCACATTGATATTAATATTTTACATTGCTTTTGTTCATAATATTTCCACGCATGTTATTGATATGTGCCTAATACATGTTATTGTCAGAGAGTTATGCTTCGAAAACTATTAACGTAAATTTAAATAAGCAAAACAATCATGGTGAAACTCAACCCAAACAAATGATCTCAAACAGATAAAATTTGAGTCAAAATAGTAATAATCCTTAAAAACAACAAATAATGTAAAGTCAACAAATTTGAAATGTTTGAAGACACCACAACATTGTTATAAGTTTTTCGTGTTCTATTGTACGAAATCTGCGGAAAGTGATGATGATTTTGTGTTTTTCATTTACACATTACACTTAACTTAGTTTCGATTCTGATCACACAAATTGTAACTCATACAAAGTCAACATTTCACAAAAATTATTTACATACAGAATCTTCTGAACTGATAATAACTGTGATTAAGCAAAAACAATAATAAATGTTAAAATCTAAACCTATGAAATAATTTGAAAAATTTTTTTCAAAATGAAAAAATTTAACAAACAAATGTAATTTTTTTCTTGTTTTAATTCGTGGCTTATCTTAATAAGAAATTCTCCTAACATTTAATCAATTAATAGGTCAATTAATTGTGCAAACCTCTGATATGTATATAATTACTGTAAGGTGCAAGCAAAAAATATTTATAACGCACATAATTAACATTTCACTTTCTTCCGATACAGTAATTATGTATATTTGTGTCTAATTTTTAAAATGACTTTATTAAAAAAACTTGAAGGAAAGAAACAGCGATATCTTTTTCTCGCTTTATTTTTAAACGCCCAACTCACAAATAGACAAACTTACAAACGTGTACAAATTTCTCGGATTTCATACAAAGATGAATAACCCTGCACTAGTGATTGCAGCAATTGTAACATTTGTGTGTGGGCTTTCTGTCGATTTTCTGTCTGTTTTGGTTAGTAAATCCTATCACTAAATTTGACTATCGCTAATGTATCGATTGTCGATAATTCTGTGTAGGTTGCCTCTGCTTCACTGTCTGCAATGTTAGTAAACAGTATAAATTAACAAATAGCCCTTAAATATTTTGTGAAAATTAAAATCAAATCCAAATTAATCACCGAACCCAACCTAACCTAACTTAAGAGTTTGTGATTTTTTTTTCAGATTTCTCCCGAGTATTGTGTAACTGGAAAGATTAAAATATAAATTATTTTTTTTACAAGAAAACTAGTATTACATTAACCGACTTACAGATGTCTTACCATGTAATCATCTGCTTTTTAATTTCTATAACCATGTGATCTCTTTCATCTTTAACTGCACACAAATTCTTATTTTGAGTAACTAGTTTATAAATAATTACAGTTCAAGTTAAGAGATACAGATAAATAGTATTTATAAATTTATACTTGGGCATCTTCCAGTTTATGAAGTATTTGCCGTACTCCATTACAGCTCATATTGATTCATCTTACGGACCGGGTCATTCGGGTAAATTATTCAAGTGGATCATTTCGAGTTTCAGTATGCTGTGTTTGGCTTGATCATTCAAATGGGTCAATTTGATATTCATTCCTCTGTGATCTGTAAAACCAGCTCGATAATGTCATTCGTCTGACATTATTATACTATTTGATTGAGGATCCCGTTAATTTTTTGATCCGGAACGTTCAAAAAATATAATTACAATCATCAAAACGTTCTTGCGGTCCGGGTAAAATAAACGAATCATACGTTTGACACATGTCTACAGTCTATCAAAATGCTGAACGTAAGCATTCCCCACACATGGAGTTATAAAGAGAGGCTATAACTAGAAAGGCATCTGCAGGTTTTTATTTTTTATTTGTTGAGAGTTGATTTGCTGAAGTGGCAATGGGAAGGCCATATAGCTCGAAGAATCGACAACCGTTGGGGAAAAAGGGTTCTCGAGTGGCAGCCTCGTACCGGTAGGCGAAGTGTAGGGCGACCCCCCACTAGGTGGAGTGACGATCTGGTAAGACATGCAGGAAGTCGATGGATGCAGGTGGCTCAGGACCGTGCTTTGTGGCATACCTTGGGGGAGGCCTATGTTCAGCAGTGGACTTGTGAAGGGCTGTAATGATGATGATGATGATGATTAAAAACACGCTGCCTATACCCTGGTTTGTCTTCCTCGGTCCATATATATCCACAATACGATATGAGCTAGAGGATATTCTTACAACGCGTAATGAAGCGGAGAAGAAGCGTTGACCACGATATTAAAAGCCTCACACTTTCAGTGTCTTGGTAAATATACCTGAATATAGTTTTCCAAAGTATTAGGTAACAACAGATTTTTATATAATTATATAAGAACGAAATATGGTGATGATGATCTCAATATGATCGATGATATCAATGAGCAAGAAAGCACAGGAAATAACTATTTGGTTCCGTAGCAATGGGACAACCTACAGGGATTGTATGATCTACAAATATTTGTTTCGAGATTTTTCCATGTGCAATTTATGTACATAAAACGCCACGACGATGCGGGAAATTTCCCAGAACTTTTTTCTGTATATTTATGTATATGTCCATATATTTTGTATTAAAATTAACTTAACAGTTATAAAATGTAAGTAAATATCACGTTACTTAATTCTCAGACATTTTACTAACGCATAGAAAAAATCCTTGGAAAAATCAAATAAGCGTTGTCTGAAACGTAGTAAATATAACACCAAGTACGATAAACATTTTACTCTCTGAATTTCACCCTTAATTTGCGTCCATTAACAGAGAAACTGTTCCATGAAAGGGATCGTGTAAGTATTTCTAAGCTCTTTAGTTATGTAACCGTAGGCTATGCAGCAACATAAATGATGTTTAAATTGTTTGTATTCTCTAAACAATAATGTAATAAAATGTATCAGATATTTTTCAATAATGACGTTAAAGTATTTTAGTATTTAACGTTGCATTAATGACATAGAAAACACTGACCACTGGTGCATTGTAGAGGAGAAACCACCTGCATGCGTCCCCCTCGGTCAAAGTATAAGTCCACATGGTCCTCTGACAAGTATCCTAAATGCCAAATTGTTCAGTTTTTTGCTGTCAAATGAGATATGCCATGTGAAATTAACAAAAAGATTTTTACCGTTATGCATTACCTTTCTTACGTAAATAATTAAGAGTTAGTCCGTATTTGTTTACCAGCACAGGCAGCTCACCGTCACACACAATATGAAGATCGGTAAAGCGACTGACCGAGCCAGTATCCGAGTTATCGTTGTACCGAGTAACACTTTTATAATGTGTCTATGTGTGTGTGAAATTGTAAGTTATTGTTTTAATTGTCATGTGCGAGTTTCGTTGTGACAGATAATTTGTTTTGTATGAGCAGATTTTCACTCCGCATAAAATGACAAACAGTTCTGTATCGGGGACAAACGCCACAGCTACTCCCCTCCGTTCAGCCGGTGGTCCGTGTTGCACTTTCATTACATAAATTCTCAATACTTATCAGATAAAAGTTATACAACAAAAAAAGCAAAATATATATATATATATATATATATATATATATATATATATATATATATATATATATATATATATATATATAATGTGTGTACACGAATTTCACATTTTTGAAATCTTTTTTTAATAAGCCTGCTTTGTGATTATGCCCTACGTACCATATAGTGTTATTAATAGCTGTTAGTTTTCCTGTTATAAATATAAAAAATGGACAAACTCACCTCCCATATCGCAAACTAAATTAAAATATATAAAACACTCGTTACTATTTAAAACAAAATAATACACAAAGAGCAGGCACACGAAATTCCCTCTGGATCTCAGTTAATCTATGTAACCCAGCATTTATACATTAACAGCAAACAGCAGCACCAGGATAAAACAAGAAATTTACAAAAGTTATAGCGAAACATTTTAAATACAGGCATTATTACACAAGACTGGAGTAATTGCCACATTACTAGGAACCAGAAAAAGAAGCCAGAGTTAAGAAACTAGGGTACTTGCATGCAAAGATAAAGTCTGCTAAGCAAAATTCTGGAAAACAATTGAGATCCATAAGATCAGTACCCCTATATTACAGCCATAAAACAGCGCTATTTACTGTCAGTTTCCAATATATGGCAACGAAGTGTTGGAATAACATCCCACTGCCAATAAGAAATCTTAACACCAACTACAAGTTTAAAAATAAATTCAAAACATATCTTCTAGGTAAACAAAAACAAGGTATTCCCAAAAACTTCGTTTGCCAGCTATAAACCATGGCATTTTATTTTTTTATTTTTTCTTTTAGGGGGAGCGGGGGGCACGTTGTTACAGGGGTAAGAAGTTACACGCGTTTTTTACCGTTATTTTAAACTCTTTGATAGATATAATTGGACTCATTTGTTTTCTTATAACATCGTGCATTAGATAAAAACAATCAGTGACCCGCCAAGCGCTGAGCTGCTAGGTTGTGTGCGTGTGTTTCGATTTCAACCAAGTAAGTAAAAAAATCCTTTACGAAATTTTTGATTCCTGATGACTATATTTTTTATTTTGTCAAAATTTTTAACCTTAAACGTTCATAATATATCTACCTTTAATTTACAACATTGTTTTATTCTACTATCAATATCCATTAATAATGACTTCAATTTATATTAAAAAACGTGCCATGGGGCAAGTAGTTACAATTGTTTGGGGTAAGTTGTTACATGTAACAACTTACCCCAAAAATATTACCATATCTGTTATTGTACCGTTCGTTTTCTTATTTTAAAAATTCTACATATTCTTTGTTTTTTCCAGAATGAGAAACTATAAAAGAAAAACAGAAAGAGGTACAACTAGTAAAGAACTTTATGAATCTGCTGCAGCAGAAGTACTGCAGAATAAAACGAGCATTCGTAAAGCAAGCGAGATGTTTAATTTGTGTTCGATGTCCTTATCCAGGTATGTCAGAAAAACCAAAAACAACGAAAGTTACGTTAAACCTAGATTGGTATTCTCAGAAGAAATAGAACATAAATTAGCTTCTTATCAACTCAAAAGTTCAGAAATATATTTTGGTTTACTACCAACAGAAGTACGCAAACTAGTTTATCAAAGTGCTCTAAAATTCGACTCAAAAAATATTCCCCCCAGCTGGCATAAAAATAATATGGCTGGGCCGGACTGGTTTAAAAGTTTTATGAATAGAAATCCTCAACTATAGAGATACTATGAACACCAGAAGCTACATCTTTGAGTAGAGCAACATCGTTCAACAAAACCAACGTTAAAGATTTTTTTGACAAACTGCAAGGCTTGTTCCAAAAATATGAATTCACTGCTTCAAGAATATGGAACGTTAACGAAACAGGTGTCACGACGGTACAGAAGACGGTACGGAAAAAATAGTTGCTGCCCGGGGTCAAAAACAGGTCGGTGCGATCACATCTGCCGAAAGAGGGACACTTATTACTCTTGCATGTGCCATAAATGCTGCTGGGAATTCAGTTCCGCCGTTGTTCGTGATTCCCAGAATGAGATACACGGATCTTTTCTTCGTACTGGACCAGTAGATGCGATTGGAGCGGGCAATTCTTCGGGATGGATGGCAGAAGTAGAATTTTTAAAATTTATGGATCATTTCATTCAACATGTCAAGCCTTCTGCTGAACAGCCCGTTCTGCTCTTTTTGGATAACCACAACTCGCATGTAAATTTTCATGTCGTTGAGAAAGCCAAAATAAACAACATAATCATGCTGTCATTTCCACCGCACTGCTCTCACAATTTACAACCATTAGATGTAGGAGTTTATGGTCCTTTTGAAAACCACCTTAATCGAACACAGACAGCCTAACCATAAATCATCCAGGAAAAACCATGACGATTCATGATCTTCCTGCCGTGGTGAAAGATTCATTGCCTTTGGCCCTAAATCCTGCTGAGTGGATTCAGAAGAGTTTATTAAAATAACTAATTAAGAAGTAAAAGAGAATAATTTAATTACTACAAGTTGTTATTTGCAGACTAAGTCTGTGCTTTTATATAAGATTTATAAATGTTCCTGCCAAAGTGATTTTCAACAAATTTTTTTTAAATAATTACCATAATAGATATTATAATTACTCATAAATGTTAGAAGACTGTATAAAGTGATTTCTATTGTTTATATCGTTTTGAAATACTAATAAAAAATATGTATCACTGATGATTTTGTTTATTTATCTACCGTAACATCGTGCCCCGGTGATGTAACAACTAGCCCCAATTCCGGGGTAAGATGTTACAATCTACTTGTTTAGTTAAATTCTCCATTGTGAAAAAATTACATAAATTTTAATAATTTTTCAGTCATATTTTAATAGCTAAATAGACATACTAACATTACAAGTAATCAAATGTATAATTTATTTGATAGCTTTTGTCATATTAACAACTATCTAAAAATTGTAACAACGTGCCCCCCGCTCCCCTACTAACTCATCATGGTTGGTCATTTAGGTACTAGCCTTAATTGGGTACGCAGTCTTACACATCTTTCCGTAATTTTTTACTAAATTAAACCCAAGATATAAATCATAGAGCTGAAAGGACACAACTTTCAGACATAATTACACTACAATAATATTATCGTGCAAAAATAGTTTTTTCTTCATTTCTTTCTGATTGTACTATTGTGCTCATTTTCTTCTCGCCACCTCGAGGGTAATAGCCGAAAATCAGTCTTTGCGCTCTGAGCAGTATTAATCGCTGAGCCATTTGTTTAACTGCAACATACATGTACATTTAGATCATAAGTTTATGTATTTTTTTTCATAATACTTTAATTGTATACCTAGTTTAATCACTGAATTTACGTGTGTGATTGGATACACAAATAAAAGTTTTTATTTATCTATCTAACATAATCGGACAGTAAATAATGCTTATAATATTAAGGTCTTTTAAAATATAGAAAACAAAAAAAGCCCTTTTTAAACATATGCGCGCACAAAAGTGTGCAATTTGGTATAGTTAAAGTTTACATGAAAAAGGAGTGCATAAAATTTTGCGTGGTAGAGCCATGTTGCAGCTATGTTATGGTTGTATCACGAATAGGTCGACTCGACCGGGGAAGGATCACACTCTCACAGAACATCATAGTAAAATAGCTGCTGCTGCTGTGTTTCGTTTGGTGAGTGCAGAGAATCGGACACCCTTTTTACTGGAACTGAGGCATTCAATCTTAGTCCTTAGGAGTGACAACTCATCTGCATTTCGATTCTTAATCGAGGTTTCATGTAGATGTATATGGGCCACAGCATCCACTTACTATCAGGTGGACTGTGTGTTCGTTTGTCACCCTTATTCTATAAAAACGAATATTACCGGTTTGCAACATATCATTGATGTGCAGAAGAAACAGCGTTGTACCATTGCTATGCGGATGACATCACAGGTGATGATCCATATAACGGCCGTGCCAATATTTCTTGGGAAAACGTCGCCGAGTACTGGTACAAACTTGTGTATGAGTTGAGTCTTTGCTGAACGAAGTCTAAAATTGGGGGCGAATAAATTTAGTTCAGTTCATAACCCAAAAGACAGAAGTTTGCACGTTTACCGCTGAAAAGAGCCCCGTTATCGTATTTTGTTAGTTTCAAGGCACTCACCTTGCTGCCTCAGTAAGTATTGGAATCCTCGGCGTTGATATATCGAATGATGTGCAGTTTCGTGGGAATTTGGAAAAAAGGTTAAATTGGTTTCTGAAAACCATGGCGTGCTCAAAAGTGCGGGAAAATTTCATGCCGACACCCCACCTGCAACTTTGCAGGGATTGGCCTCACGTGGAATACTGTTTCTATCTCTGGGCCAGGCTCCCCAGTGTCAGCTCCTTCTACTTGACTGCATCCAGCGCAGAGCGGCTCGAATCGTAAATGACCGAGTCCTCTCCGATTGGCTCGTTCCACGAGCGCTGCAAAGGCTCTGCATTTTCACTCTCATCTACTACGAGGAGTGCTTTGAGAAATATTTCTGATTAATTCCAGCTGCCAAATTTTACGAAGGTACCTCGCAACAAAACTCACGATACCATCCACACCATTTGGATACTTGGCGGTACAACACTGTGCGTTTTACTAAGTTTTTTCCTCGCACAACTCCTCTGTAGAATTGATTACCACCGACACGACCGAAGATCCCTCTTCAAGAAAAGAACTTACTCTTTTCTAAAAGGCCAGTAACACACCTGCTATGCCTCTGAACTTGAAGTTGTTCTCGTTTGCTCACTCTTCTCTCTTCTATAAAGAAAACGCTGTGTGTGGTGCAACAAACGCGCTCCCCTGAAGAGGGAAGTTAAGTTGTAAACTGGACCAAAATAATTGGCAAACCAGTGAAAGAGTGCTAGGCCACTTGGTAGTGCGTGAACACAAACATTGATCAAAATCGCATATGGCAGAAATATAGAATCGTAGTACACTTGATGGTAAAGCTTAAGTCTAGCTATTAGAAATCCACTCGTATAGCCTGTTTTAACCGTAAAGGTATATACTTCACTTCACTCTGAGTGCCAAGATATTTAGCTATTCGATAAACTGCTTCAAAAGCTATATCTTTATATTGTTTTACCCCTGTCACTTGTTATTTGAAAGTCCATTATGATGTTGAGTTTCACCAAATTAATATCAAATTAAAAATAGCGATAAAACAGTAAATTTAAATTATAGAATGAGGTGTTGAAAGGAATCAAAACGATGAATAAATGTGGTTAGATTCATCTTATTTGACAATCACAATGGTTGTCAAATTCAAAATTATGTTTACAAAAATCAAATTCTGTTATGATCGGGATTGCAACATCTTAAATTTTGCACATATTTTGTCGTATCATTTAGGACACTTTTTGTTTTCTTTTAGTCTATTCCTTTTAAATTTTGATAAATAACTATTATTAGACTAGAAATAAATTATTAGTAGTAGTAATACCACATTCTTTAAAAAAATACAAAAAAGAGGAAAGTGTCCGAGGTGTGCTAAGATTCTTTGTCGGTCCTTCTCCGTGCAAAGGAAACTCATTTTTAAATTGTAGCCGATTAAAAAACGTGTTATCGTTTGACTAACTCAATTTTAAAATATTATTTCTTCAGTGAAAAAAAAAATGGTCATTTTATTTTATTTTATTACATCTTGAAAGAATGAATACAAATTGCGAATAATTTGATCCGTTGTCCATCAGTTTTGTGTTTAAATAAGATTTACTTCGTAGACTACTAAGCTACTAAGTCTCATTACTGCGATTTTCTGGACTCTAGAACTTTAGTTTCAGCTAATGATAAATTTCTTATTATTTTATTAAATTAAATCGGTAGTGTTCATTAAGCTTAACCTGAACCATTACAGTTTGTTGAGAATTGCTGGGTAGTAGGGACTCTCCAGATATAACACTATCAGGATATGCGGTTTATTCCAAACTTTAAGTATCAAAACTGAACGTAAACAACAACAACTATAAATGTAACCCCATGTGAACCTATGTAGACTTAGAAGTTTGATGAATGTTTAAAGTTTATGATTTTTGTTTTGTAGTTTTCATTGAAAATCTCAATTTTACAAGTATTGCATTTGAATAATACTTTTTAATGGTAAAATGTTTAAATTATTTAAAATAAACCCAACACAAACATTATTTGTTGCTCATATGTGTTTACTTTTCTACCAAAGGTATATATAAAGAGAAGTTGACCGGATGGTAAATATATGCCGTGGCTCATAGACCTTAATATCTACTCTCGAAAAAGAATGAATGCAGATGCGTTTAGACCCTTAAGCATTCGAAATTAGCCATTAGAGGTCTTTCAGTTATAACGTCTCCTATTTTCAATTAAATCATATTATAAGTTTATACGTGGTAGAGTCATACTGCAGCTATATTATAGTTGTAGCACGAATGGGTTGGCTCGAGTGGGAAAGGACCACACTTTCATCGAATACCAGCGTAAAATAGCTGCTTAATGCTACTGTGTTTCGTATGGTGAGTATAGAGATCAGGAGACCCGTTTAACTGGAATCGAGGCATTCCATCTTAGTCCTCAAGGGTGACAACGAATCTGCATTTTGATTCTTCATTGAGGTAAATGCAGATGTCTATGGGCCACAGCATCCACTTTACATCAAGTGGACTGTGTGTTCGTTTGTCACGCTAATATTACAAAAAATATTTTTAGCTCATACAATAATTGTACCGTACGAGCATTAAAACAGTGGCCCGAAATAAAAATAAAATAAGATGCTCAACTATCGAATCGAACCACGTAATATATGATAGAACTAAATGTATTTTACTGCTAAAAAGTTTTTTTTAATTTATAGTAACAGAACCAAGAGCATTTTGTAACATTATAAAATTAGTAAGTATTTACATTTTCTACTGCCAATTACAGGTTCTTACTTTATAAAAAAAAATCTTCTAACGTATCGCTACAACTGTGTGGAAATAATATTATACAGGGTTATTTTTTAAAGAGTAGTCATTACGCCATTACGCATTATACAAAATACAGTGCATATATGTACATCTACTAGTGTTTTGTTTTGTAAATATTTATTTGTGTGTATAATTGTGTGTGTGTGTGTGTGTGTGTGTGTGTGTGTGTGTGTGTGTGTGTGTGTGTGTGTGTGTTTGTGTGTGTGTGTGTGTGTGAGTGAGTGAGTGTGAGAGTGTGTGTATGAAAGAGGTGTGGCATTTTTGTACGTGTTATTTTTTAGATTTATACTACTTGCTATTTCTTAAAATTGAGATTATTTCTTTTTTTATGGAAGCTTTACTGTCGTGGAAAATATCAATAGTTGAAAAGTTTTTGTTGTAGCAGTTAAGTGTACGACTAATGACAGAATTTTGAGCATAATTAGAGCGACTTAAAGGGACATGAAATAGGGATGTATGTCTGGTACGCTTCGAAGGAGCATTGAATTGTAGGAATTGAACTGTCAATTCGGAACTATCAATTTTATTACTACAGATGTCGAGTAGAAACAAAATTTGTAGAAGTGTACGTCGGTCCTTTAACTGCAATAAGTTATGGTGATAGCAAGATTCCTTATAACTGCTTTTTTTTATGTTGAGTACGATAATTTAACGTCTTAATAAATTTACATTGTATTTGCTCTATATTCTCTATATAAGACAAATAATGCGGATTCCAGACATTACAACAATACTCCAAAACACTTCTTACATAAGAATAATACAAATTTTTAATGCATTCAGAATCTGAGAAAGGACGGGACACTCTTAGAACAAATCCTAAATTTTTATACGCTTTTGCAACCATTGTCGTGACATGATTAGACATAAGCATCTTGGAATCAAAAAATAACACCAAGATCTTTGATTTGGTAGATGCGTTCCAAAGGATGTTATCTAATTTATATCGATATTCAATTTGGTGTCTTTTAAGAGTGAAGCTTATTTGATAACATTTTGTTATATTAACACTAATACGGTTATCATGACAGAAGAAACAAAGCTGGTTCAAGTCTTTCTGAAGTTGGTGTGCATCTTCCTCAGACTTAATATATGCGTAAATTTTAGTGTCGTCCGCATACATGAGAAATTTGGAAAATTGAAAACAGTCTACAATATCTTTTTTACGTGGTAGAGCCATGCTGCAGTTATATTAGTAGTATAGTTGTAGCACGAATGGGTCGGCTCGACCGGGGAAGGACCACGCTCTCAGAGAATACCAGCGTGAAATAGTAGCTTAATGCTGCTGTATTTCGTATGGTGAGTGTAGAGAACCGGAGACCCTTTTTACTGGAAACGAGGCATTCCATCTCAGTCCTCACGGGTGACAACGCATCTGCATTTTGATTTTTTAATGGAGGATAGATGTAGATGTCTATGGGCCGCAGCATCCACTTACCATCAGGTGGACTGTGTGCTCGTTTGTCACCCTATTCTATAAAAAAAAAAACAATATCATACAAGTATGATGCATACAGCAACGGACCCAATATGGACCCTTGAGGGACTCCAGATGGGACATCCACGAAATCAGAGCGATGTCCAGCTATTACAACAGCTTGAGATCGGTTACGTAGATAGGACTCTATCCAACTAAGAAGATTTCCACGAAATCCTAGCTCTTGGAGTTTACGCAATAGAATAATGTGATCCACGCGATCAAATGCCTTCTCGAAGTCTGTATATATGGCATCAATCTGAAAACCATCATCCATACCTCGAAGAACATCATTAGAAAAAATTGATAAATTAGTCCTGGTTGAGCGACCACGAACGAATCCATGCTGTTGTGAAGGAATGTAACGAACAATCAGAGGATATAAATGCTTATGTGCAGCCCTCTCCATCAACTTGCTCAGTACATTAAGAATAGAAATAGGTCTGTAATTTTCGATCTCTGTTTTGGTTCTTTTTTATGGATTGGAACGACGTTAGCGGTTTTCCAAATTTTAGGAAAATAACCTTCTGCAAAACATCGATTAAAAATTAATGTTATAGGAGCCGCTAGCGATTCTGCGCACTTTACAAAGAAATATGGAGGAATCTCATCACATCCAGCGCCTTTAGAACAATCGACATTATCAAGAGCCTTTTTTATGTCTGTTACAGAAAGATCTATATCACTAATAACATCACTGCTTAGGAAATTTTTATGTGTAAAATTTTTGATAATGTAATGCCGGTAGACTAAAATTACGACTAAAAAATTCATTGAAAGCATTGCAAATATCATTTTGATTTGAAAATTGATTATTATTGTATTGCATTATTTGGGGATAAGCTGATTTATTTTTCCTCTTGGATTTTATATAAGCCCATAACAATTTAGGTGTAGTTTTAATTTTTTCTTGAGAATAATTAATGTAAGACGAATAACATTCCCTTTCAAGTTTTTTTAAACGGGAACGCAACAAAGAAAATGATTCATAATCATTTGGGTTTCCATATTTTTTCCAGTAAGTATGATACTTTGCTTTTTCTTTAATCAACTTTATTAAGGCATTACTATACTAAACAGGATAATTGTAAGTATGAGATACAATTTTTTGTGGCACAAAGTTAGAGATAGCTGTACTTAATGTTACATAAAAAGTGTCGATTACGTATTTCAAATCATGAGATTTTAGAAAGGACCAATCGTAATTAGAAAAAAAGTATTTAATTTATTATAATCAGCTTTCCTAAATAAGTTTCTTTTCCTAGTTTTTGCTTTAATCGAAGGTACTATTATATCTTTCACATAAATATCGACTGATGGATGACAAATATCTTCAACTACAATTGGGGCTTTAGATTTTACGATAGTTAAAGATATATTAGAGAAAAATTAAATCCAGTATATTACCATATGGATTTACTAAATAATTGTATTGAGATAAACCTAAATAAGAAGTAGTATTAATTAAATCAACAGCAGAGTTCTGCATCTCGACAGATCCCCTTTTTAATATTATAGGTTTATTTAATTTCCAATTTATACAAGGTAAGTTGAAATCACCAATTACTATAAAATGGTCATCTGGTTTTGAACTAATCGCAACAGTAAGCATTTGTATAAAGTTTTGCATACAAAATGAAAGCGCGCGGTTTGGCGGTATATAAGCACATAAAATATTTAAATCATGTTGTGAGTCAAGCGCGCGCGCCGGTACTGTTATGCATATGCACTCAAGATCGTCGCGATCAAGGTCAGAGCGCCTGCGCGCCCTGAGCCGGGAAGCGCACGCAATCATCACACCACCTCCGAACGCGCCGCGATCGTGACGGAATAGTTCGTATTGGTCAGAACTGCACAACTCCGTATCCAGAATACTGTCGCATAACCATGTCTGTAATTAAAGCGATGTCAATATTAGATAGAAATAAATTATTATAAAACTGGTCAGTCTTAGTCCGTAAGCCTCGTACATTCTGATAGAAAAGTCTTAATCCACTATTGCACTTTGCCATTTTAAATATTAAGTACACCATTAGTTATAGAATGATACACATAAAGGATTGTAATAACTGCTTTCATTTGCACTACAGAGAAAACGTAATAATAAAAAAAGAAGTGAATGCTAAGTATCTTTTTCCACGACAATAAGACATAACATAACGTTTTAAAAAGAAACAAAACAGGAAGGCAGTTTGTAATGCCTATTGATATATTATCATAGTGTTTTATATGATGTAGAATTTTTTCATAGTGTTTTGTAGTTTGAGTAATGATAAATAGAAACAATGAATAATATGTTGTATGATAACTTTGATATGATGAATGTAAGTGAGAAATGTGTATTGTGTAAGTATGCGTAACATAACTAAGAGTAACATCGCTATACAATCAGTACAATTTAAACTATTTTTATCAAATCGGCCATTGTTATAATGGGTATGGGGGAGAAGTTTCGTTGCGACGCACATAAATACGGCAGTTTTTTGTCCAGATAAATTTGAAATTAAATTCCTTAGTCTTGATTTTACACTGTTTAAATAAATCCCGGTTGTATGGTGTAAGATGTTCATTAATATAAATATTGTTTCTGGCATTATCGTTGCTTGTCTTGTGCACCATACCAATGTCGGTTAGTTTGATGCCGCGATGTTTACGCGATGCGATTACGATCGAGTCTTTTGTGCTGCGGTGACGAAACCGGGCAATGATGGAACGGTGAATGATGGAACTGTTCGGCTTACGCGGCTGCACACGATGTGCAAACTCCACCTCACTGCTGTCTGTGTGTGCAAATTATTTTCTCAGATTGCCGCACCGATTTCTTACAACCAGTACAGCTAGACATTATGTTCAATTTATTATTGGCTGGCTGTGTAGTGTAGATCGTTTATAGAATGGTAAGTACAACAAGCATTAATGCAGGTAGGTGTTAATTGTTACCTTTGTTTACTTCGACTCGGTGTGACGTGTTCGGATGCGACAAGTAAGGTACTGCACTTTCAACACAGATATAACTAATTTTAACAAACGACGCTATTGGCGGCAAAGGGAACCTTAGGTTACAATACACTACGTGCGTTAATCGATTGAAGCGACGATTATATTTTCTTATCTAATGTGACACAGATCTGCTCTGAGCGCTAATCAACAACGATAAGATGTTTATGTATTTGTGCTTATGTACATAATTAACCTCGTACCGGTAGGCGAAGTGTAGGGCGACCCCCCACTAGATGGAGTGACGACCTGGTAAGACATGCAGGAAGTCGATGGATGCAGGTGGCTCAGCACCGTGCTTTGTGGCATACCTTGAGAGAGGCCTATCTTCAGCAATGGACTTGTGAAGGGCTGTAATGATGATGATGAGATAATTATGATTTTGAACTATCCAAACCAGATAGAATGCATTAATCTGCACTACTATCACTTGCGATCTAAATTAGATAAACTTTGTGGAAACAACGCTAAGCAATTAATTACATATATTTATTTTTACTTTACTTATTTGTTTTTCTTCACATAAGTTTATATACAAGCTCTCATAAATAGTCAATTACAAGAAAATAATACATACTGACTGGATAAGCTTTCGCGTTTCGTGCCATTATCTTGCATAGTCTATTTCACCTCGGTTATCGTGTGTGTTATTTGAACTTGTGGACAAAAACCCTGTCGACGTTAGTCGCGTTCACAGAGTACTTTTGTATACCTGCGTTTAATTATGAGAGCACGCGCAAGCGTCATTGTCGCCATCGCCATGACGTGTACGATTCGTGAAATATAACCACACAACATTGAGATATTTACAGACTAGTAGGTCACACCGCATATACAAGGGTTTTCTGGTCACTTCCCGTACAATTTCAGGTTTTTCTCTTGAAACGTAGTCTTAAAAATTGTGGTTATCAATCCTGCATTTTAATAATTTTGTGGCTCATACCAAACATATAAAGATTTAAATCAATGTCTAACATTTAAATGTATATCACTAATAATACTAAAATATATAAATTTGTTCGAAGTTTTCCGAGTGGAACTTGTTAAATTTCAAATGACATGACGCGTGTTCATAAAGAAAGCATCAATTTTGCCTATAATACGTTGTTCTAATAAAGTTGTTTTTATCATACTTTTTAAATTTATGTAAAGGCAAGTGAATCATTGAATCCGGTATTTTGTTATAAAATTTAATGTCTTGTGCCGTGTATTAATTTATTGTTACACTTAAAATTGTACTTAGAATTCATTGGTGTTGGCGTCAATTGAATCCGGGTTGCTCGCGTACTGTGAAATTTACAGCGAGCACTTAGTTCAAAGTTAGAAAAAATTACTTAATAGATTAATTTATTTTAAATTAAGGTTAAATATATATAAAATTAACAGAAGTCAAAAATAGTAAAAGCGTGAAAGAGTATGTTCCACTTGCTCCCTTGTTTACGCAATTAATCATTATCAGCAATAAATGTAACGCACTATACATTCAGTATAGTGTAATGTACAGTTCGACCACACCATAAAACGTCCCCGCCCCAATTACACTTTAGTGTATCGTGAAGGACGTAATTACATGATAACACTAAAGTATGCAAACCAACTGCAATAACACATTTCATTGTAACACAGAGTAGCCTCTTTGCAACACCATCTTCCTTGCCTATATCAGAAGAATTAACACAACGAATAGAATCACGATATTGTCTTACCACTCGTAGAATGACTTCACACGTTAAATAAAAACACTGAACTTTATACTGCACAAACGAGTGGGTGGTTTCTCGATATACCCTCTATTTTAACTTGCAATCATCGACATGACTACTATCCAACTGGTGTTTTATAGACGCACTGACATATACATATAATATAATTAATTACGTTATCATCACTATCCGTGTAACATACTATATTATTTCGGAGATATCTTATCATAATTCTCAACCTTCTACAGGACGATTTTAATTTACTTATGAAGTGGTCTCATGATAAAGGATAAGTCTTAAATGCTGCGAAGACTAAGTTAATATACATCAGCTCCAGTCAAAATAGGAGTAAGGTTATACCTAGGCTCATTGTGCATGACCACCAAAGTCTTTACAGACGACAGGTTTAAATGATACATAACTGCGAACACATAGACCAAGTGGAATCACAGGCCTACTTAGGACTCGTGATAGATAGTCGCCTAAATTGGGAAAGATCGTATTGAGAATGTGTGTTATAAACTTCGTGGTACGCTTGCAAAATTTTCTATAATTAAGTGTAATATTCCGTATAAAATACTTATATAGCTATATAAATCACTGGTGGAGGCAAAAGTAGCATATGGTTGGTCTAGATACGGCAGAACGTACAGATCACATTTAGAACATATTTATCTACTGCAGTTACATATTTTAAAAAACTATAGTTCCGGATAATATTAAAAACAATATAAAAATCATCAGATTACCTTAAAATTTTTAGTCATTACAAAATTATACCTATAAACGAAAAGGTAAAGCTTACCTTTCTTATAGAAGAATTTTTCCATGAACAGTTAAAAATTGCCCATCCACGTGATTACTATAAAACTCGCAACTCGGGAAAACCTAAACTTACCTTACCTAAATACAATAATTTATACGGCAAACGTACCTTAGAATATATGATCCGTAACCTAATTAACCAGCTACCAGTATCTGTAAAATCGGAACTGAATCATAAAAATTATAAATTAAAATTAAATAACTACTTCATGGAATGCATTATTATTAAGTTTGTTATTATTAAATGAAAATAATATCCTTTTCTAAAGAATTTAAACAAACATTTATTAGTGACAAAATACAACACTTTATACTAGTAATGACCACAGAGTAGAGAGAGTGCTTTTTATCATAGAGTATATAATAATATACAAGAGCACAGATTATAGAAGGCGCAAATTTTTATTACAACACACCCCCTAAATTAATGCCTTCTAGTCGTTAATTTTTACATTTCAGACATAAAGCAAACAAAAAGTTTAGTATTTAAGTATTCTTGACTACATGGCAAGATTTAATTCCAATTTTATCTCTAAGATAACAACATTTATTTTACACAAAGGTTTGGTAAAAATATCAGTATATTGCTCATCACTGCATACATAGTTTAGCTCAATAATTTTATCATAATATCTTTCTTTTATAAAATAAAACTTAATGTCTATATGTTTACACTGTTTGTGAAAGTTTATGTTTTTAATTACATTTATAGCACTTTGATTATCTAGATTTAAGCACACTGATTTTTGATTAAATTCACCGATGTCACATAACAGTTGTTTGACCCTCGTAGCCTCTTTAGTGGCGGCACAGGCTGCCATGAATTCTGCTTCAGTGGTTGACAGGGCCACTGTCTGTTGTTTCTGACAAGCCCAAGTCACTGCTGCTCCATTTTTAATAAAGACATATCCCGTAACTGAACGTCTTGTGCTAGGGTCAATTATTCGCATATTGGGAGTTTTTCTAACTAATGTCCAAGTATTATTTTTATGATGAGAATCAAGCTCTTCATTTATTGATTTTATCCATTTTGTGGCATCAATAGACTTTAATGCCTTTTCATAGTTATCAGGAACTTATTTTCTGATAATTGGTCTTCACAGCACAGGTAAGAACTCTCTTCTTGTTTTTGTGCATTTAAACATTGTCTTCTTGTTTTTACTGTTATATTTCTGTCAGGTGAAGATTCTACACTTTCATCGGGGATGTACTCGCTGTCTGACTGTGATTTATGTTCACTCACAGTGTCTAATGAGTCATCACTTGAAATTTCTTCTAAATTGTTACTTTTAATACAGCTTTCATTTGTAATTAATTCAATCGGTACAAAATATTTTTTAACTGTTGACTCTAAAAATATTGCATCTCTACTTTTTATTGCTGTTCTTGAATTAGGTAATATGAATCGATATCCTTTTGAATTTTCACAGTAGCCAATATAAATTAATTTTTGTGATTTTGAATTAAACTTCTTTCTTTTTTCTCTTGGTAAGTGGACCATTGCCTCAAAACCAAATGTACGCATGTGGCTAACCTTAACCGTATGAATTGCTTCAGCCCAATAGATTTTAGATAAGTTAGCATTTAACATCATACATCTTGCTCTTTCTACTAAAGTTCTGTTCATGCGTTCGGCTGTACCTTTTTGTTCTGGTGTTTAAGGTGTAGTTGTCTGATGTATTATTCCGGCATCTTTGAGAAAATTTGAAAATTTTTCATTGACATATTCAAGTCCATTTTCAGATCTGAGAATTTTCATGCTGCGGTTTAACTGATTCTCAACTTGTTTTTTAAATTCTTTAAACTTTTCTAGGACTTCTGACTTGTTGTACATGGTATACACAAATATTTTCTTTGAGTAGTCATCGAGGAATGTTACAAAATATCTGGCTTTGCCCAAAGACTGAGTTTCCATCGGTCCGCAGACATCTGAGTGTATCAATTCAAGTAGATCTTTGCTCTGAGACCCTTGACTTTTAAAAGATAAACGTATTTGTTTTCCTTTCTGACATGTTATACACTTAACATTTTCTTTGACTTGACTTAACTTTAAATCTACAGTGTTCTCGGTCAACTTCTTCATGCTCTGAAAATTCAGATGACCCATCCTTTGGTGCCACAGGTAAGTATCTTGTTCAATAATATCCGTTATGCATGCATAGCCACCAGGCATGTTCAGTCGGTACATATTATTTATTAAACTCGCTGTTGCTACTATGACATTCTTTCTATTAAAAATAACACAGCCACTCCTATTAAACTTAACTTGGCCACCATTATTAATAATCTGACTTATTGACAACAGGTTTGTAGCTAGTTCAGGTACATATAATACATTTGTAAACAATATATCATTTTGTTGGCCTCTTCCATCATAAACACTCAAGCTAATTTTTTCAGAGCTTAGGACAGACAGTGTTTTATCATTTGCAACTTTAATGTTTTTAATGTGTGGAGTTTTTTATTATATAAACAAATTATTGTGTTTGGTCATGTGTACAGAAGCACCAGAATCAACATACCAGGCATCGGAGTATGCAAAAGAACATATAAAGACGGCAGCATAAGACATACTGTTTTGTTTATTTGTATTCTTCTGATCCTTATTGGATTTTGGTGATTTGCACTCAGGACTTTTATGCCCATATTTGTTGCACGTATTGTAGCGAGGGCCTTTAGAAAATCTTTTATTTTTGTTGTGGAACTTCTAACTTGTAGCAAGAGCTGAAGAATCACTTTCATTTTGTTTAACATCTTGTAATAATTTTGATTTCACTGAGTCAGAGGAAATCTTCATACCTGAGCTTTCAACGGCCATTATCATTGGCTTGTAACTTTCTGGAAGGCCGGACAGCAAAAGTGTGCCTAGCTACTCATCGTTCACATTAAATCCAATGTTCCTTAACTTATGAGCTGTTGTCATTATTTTAGTGACATATTCCTCTACATTTAAACATCCAGCTAATGTAGTATTGCATAAGTCACGCAGCAGACTAACTCGGCGTGTTAGCCCAGAGTCGAAAGCGTGAGATAAATTTTCCCAAACTTCTTTCGCAGTGCGTGATTCTTGAATATGAACATAGTTAACAGGATCGACAAGCAGTATTATTTTCGATCTGGCTTTAATGTCACGCTTTGTGTCAATTACGCTTGAATTTACACATTCCACGCAATCCCATAATTCCTCATGTTGCAAGTACGTTTTAACAGCAAAACGCCATGTGGCATAGTTATAACGGCCGGTTAATTTCTCAATTAATGCCAATTGATTACTTGATGACATGCTGAATTCGAAATATCTAAAACTCAAAATTTATTCTGAAAACTGAGCACGTTGCCTTTGTAGGTTGGGTCTTTAAAAACTGTTTTTGACACTGATTTAGTTGACTTTATGCACTGAATTTATTTATCGGGATTTCTAGGCCAATAACCTGTTATTATTAAATGAAAATAATATCCTTTTCTAAAGAATTTAAACAAACATTAAGGGCGGAAACATACTACCAAAACGTGACGCTACGCCACGCCACCCGACGCATGTCAGTAATTATCAATTCCATATATTTAATATAGTCAGAAGCGCATAGACAACACGCTATGTGACCACACGCCGCAACATCGATTCGATTTGGATCAGCGTGTTGCCGGGAGAGGGGGGGGGGGGGACACGCCACCCGAAGAATCAGCGCAGTGTGTTTCTAATTAACACCCGACGTCATTCTTTCGAGAACATTTTTAAGGTTATGATAAAAGAAAAGAAATTTTTTGTTAGTTTTTGTTTAAAAATTGGTTTAAAATGTCGGATGAAGAATTAATAGAATTAGTGAAACGGTACTCAGTGTTATATGATATGAGTTCAGTTTATGATCGTTGGTTGCGCGGAAAACCATTCGCGTTTTTTATTTTTGACGGTAGGAACTTGTAGAATCATTATTTCCTTTCCAAACAATATCATTCGTACCCTCCTATCGACACATCGGGGTGGTGGGGTGGGAGGGGAAAGAAGACGATTCTAGAACATCGCGTAATCACCCGAGCCGAGGATATATAAGACACGCGCGACCGATGCGCGAGCCTCTTCTCCCGCCGCAGTCGTCGTTGAACCAACTCTTCTCTCCTGACGCACCACTGGGGCCCCAGAAGTGTCTGTCCAGAGGAGGTTCCGGAAGTCGCCGCTATAGTGATCGACAGGAAGAAGAAACCCCGGTGAGTCAATACTCCTTAATTATACCTGCTTGCTAATAATTTAACCCGCTCCAATCTGTGTTTTTTTCCTAGTCAAGCAGGATTCCTTTCATCGATTCGACAAGTAATAGTTTAGTTTAGGGAAGAGCGAGTGCATTGTACCGCATGCTATAGTAGTCGCCTTATGTAAGCGTAGAAGCAATCGCATATACAGTCCACTTTAGTTAATATCTCGCGTAATAGGTTTGAGGTTTGACCGGGGAACTAGATTTTCGGCAGCCTTAAACACGTGGCTCCACCATTTTATGGTCACTTCGGCAGGATCTGGATTGGTGTTTAGTGGTTATCCAACCATTTTCTGGTCGAATTATTAAATTAATTGTTTAGATAACGCACTCTAATTTATAGAATAGACTTAAATAGTGTTCGTTTAAATTAAAATTTTGATTTGTTACTCGCAAACAGAATTATTCATTTAATAGCGCTCGTATTTGGTTAAATTTAAAGCTTATTAAATAATTGAAACGGCGTGATAGCAACCGTTTGATACGCTTACCCCACAATTTTATAAAATTATTAGGTTTAGCAAACGACGCGTAGCCTTGACTGCATCGGGCGCTCGATCTGATTACGTAATACGGCACGCCGAGTATTCATCCTACGTCGTTTATGCGTGTGAGATTAATTGTGATTAATATAACTTTATTATAATAATTTAAAATGGCAGTTAGTGGAAGTGAAATCAAAATTAAAACGCTTTATGCCAAGAGGGACATACTCTTTTCGCGTATGCAGAATATAAGTGATTATATAAAGAACATTCATATAGAGGCAGTACGGGAGGCCTTTTTTAAATGAAATCGAAACGATAGATAATTTGCGGACAGATTACGAAAGAATATTAGATCAAATTAATCATTCGGAACTACAAACCGACCCGAAATACATAGTGAACTACCAACCGCTGCTGGCATTCGAAGATATGTTGTGTCGCGTGAAGAGAACCGCAAAATTGCTACAATCTCAAGGTGAAGCGAAGCCTGAAATGCAGGTACGCCCTCGTGACTCAATTAGGTTACCGCCAATAGATATTCCGGTATTCAATGGTGATATTAAGACGTGGCCCTTCTTCTTCAGTAGTTTTCAAAACAATATACACAACAACCCATCGTTATCGGACGCTGAAAAATTATATTACTTAATTAGCAAACTTAGTGGCAGAGCACAGTCGATCTGCTCGGGTTTTACACCTACAGCAAACAATTACGTATTAATATTTGAAACGCTTAAAACTAAATATGAAGATAGGAGAATGTTAGCTTCCGAATATTTGAACCAGATATTCGATCTTAAACCTATATCATCCGCGAACATCAACGGCTTAGAGCAGTTTCTCGATAAATTTGTGGCATCGGTGGCTGCACTTAAGAATTTGAAGTTTAATGACCTCATGGACGTGGTGTTTCTCCATATAGCATTAAAGAAATTAGACTCCGACACCGTGCGTGCGTTTGAAATGGAGCATCGTAGCTCGGAGATGCCTTCCTTTCATTCATTAGCATCGTTCGTGCGAGATCAAATAAAGGTGATGCAGCGCTCACCGAACGTTAAACAGGAGATTAAAAGGTGCGTCGACCGTAGACAGACTCAACCATCTAAAATAGCAGGGTCGTTAACTTACGTAACCGCTACGCCGACATCACTCCAGCATACTTGTATAGTATGTAAAGATAAACACGGTAATTTATATAACTGTGCGACTTTTCGTAAATATTCACCAAGCGAACGTTATAAGTTAGTAAAAACAAACAACCTATGTTTGAACTGCTTAAGCGATAAGCATTTAGTTGCAAAATGCAATTCGAGTTCCGTATGTAGCAAGTGCGCCAGGAAACATCACACGCTATTACATTTTGAAAATAGCAACATAGCGGCGTCAAGTAAGGCGAATAAGGAATTCACCCCTACTAAGGTCAACGATTCTAGCGGTCGACCTGGTGATGTCGCTCTGTGCTCATTGGCAAATATGGGAGCACAACCTCCTTCAACCGTGTTACTGGGTACGGCGCGTATTTTGGTTAGGGATTCGCGTGGAAACAAACAAAGCGTCCGTGCACTGCTGGACAGCGGAGCCCAAAATAGCTTTATAACACGACAATGTTGTCAGCGCTTAGGCTTAGTAATAAATAGGTCACTTTCATGTCCTGTAGTTAAAGGCATCGGAGGTACTAGTAAAGCGACACAGGGATATATAAATTTAAAATTTTATTCTCGGATAGATCGTAACGTTAACTTTGATATAAATGCACTAGTAGTAGATAGGGTCACTGAACGGTTGCCAACCGTTTCGGTTGACACCTCGGCAATGATTGAATTTAAAAATTTGACTCTAGCAGACGACACTTACGCCGTTCCTGGAAACATAGACATGCTCATTGGGGCATCGCTTTTCCCTCATCTTTTGTTAAACAATAAGGTCAGGGGCAACTCCTCGCATACCGCGCCTTACGCACTGGAAACCGTATTGGGCTATGTGATCCTTGGCTCCGCCCCCATCCTAGATAGTATTTCGGCAGCCTCTTATTGTGGTATGGCTGTCGAACCGCTCGAGTCGTTAGTCCGCAAATTTTGGGAGATGGAGGAGGTGAACGTCCCACCCATAGCTAGTTCAGATGACAGGATATGCGAGGAAATTTACGTCCGCACGACCGTTCGTGATCGCGACGGTAGATATAGTGTAGCGCTACCCTTTAAGGGAGATGTTTTATCTCTCGGCGATTCGCGTCAAATGGCGGAAAAACGTTTCTACAGCTTGGAGCGTAGGATGCTCGCTTCGCCCCAGTTAAAGGAAGCTTACGACGGCGTCATTAACGAATATATAAGAGAAGGTTACATATCACTTGTGGCTTCGAAATTAGATAACTACGAAGACACACCGTCGTATTTTATACCACACCACGGAGTCATTAGAGAGGACAAACTTACATCTAAATTACGTGTAGTGCTCGACGCTAGTGCTAAAACTAGCACTCACCTGTCGCTTAACGATATCCTCTATAGTGGGCAAAATTTACAGGGCAGTTTATTTGATATAATAGTCAATTTTCGTTTGTTTAGTATAGCACTATCCGCCGATATTCGCCAAATGTTTCTTTGCATAGGGGTCCGTGAATGCGACCGTAGATTCCAGCGCATTTTATATCGTTTCCACCCAAAGGAACCTCTAATGGTGTTAGAATTTAACCGCGTTTGTTTTGGTTTAAAGTCGAGCCCATTTCATGCGTTACGCACGGTGAGACAGCTCGCTCACGATGAAGGTCCCTCTTATCCTAAAGCTAAGAGGGCAATTGAGAGCGGATTATATATGGATGATTTTGTGTATTCGGTCGATAGCGTGGAGGAGGCCACCCTAACCACCGCCGAGGTTATAAGGCTCATGAAATCAGGTCAATTCGATCTTGTGAAGTGGACTAGTAATTCGCGTCCGGTTTTAGATACAATCCCACTATCGCACCGTCTTTCGGCGATAAAGGAATTCGACGATTCCGATACACACAAGGTGCTCGGTCTGTGTTGGTCACCAGAGTCCGACGTGTTTAGCCTTAAGGTAAATCCGCCCGTAGAGAAATGCACAAAGCGCACAATACTGTCATGCGTTGCTAGATTATGGGACGTCATGGGTTTCGTAGCTCCGGTGGTATTATACGCTAAGCTTTTGATTAAACAACTTTGGTTATTTGAATGCGATTGGGATGACTCGCCGCCTGACAGCATTGTTCGATTGTGGCAGCGCTTTAGAGAGGAACTTCCTTTACTAAGAGAAATTAAAATACCGCGTCATATAAATGTCGATAGAAATAGCAGCATAACGGTTGTTGGATTTGCAGACGCCAGCGAGAAGGCTTACGGGGGCGTTGTATATTTCCATGTCCAGAATAATGGTAGAAATTCGATTAGCCTCATTAGTTCTAAGTCGAGAGTCTCCCCCCGTAAGGTTGTCTCTCTGGCGCGCTTAGAGCTTTGCGCAATATTAGTACTCACCAAGCTTATTACCACAGTTATCGGCGCATGTAGGGATAGAGTTCACATAGAAAGAATATTTGCCTTTTCCGACTCCACCGTCGCCTTATGTTGGGTTCATTCTTCACCCCACCGTTGGGATACGTTTGTCGCGAACCGAGTGGCCAAGATCCAAGACGAGTTAGAAACGCGGAACTTTTATCACGTGTCCGGTACGGAAAACCCTGCCGATTGTCTATCCCGGGGACTCACCCCGATGCAAATAATGGACCACCCGCTTTGGTTCCATGGACCTTCTTGGGTTCACTTGGATCCCTCACAATGGCCAATAACCGATTTCGAACCTTCGTCAGTGTCACAACCGCCGGAAGAGAAGAGACACGCTCTAGTGGCGAACGTTTCGAGCGAGGTTTCTCCAATCATTGCTCTGGCGAACCGCTTGTCCTCTTGGTCGAAATTATTGCGTAGCGTAATTTACGTTTGTCGATTCGCGAAGCTTTTACCGCGACGTCCGTATATCTTAGCATCCGATTACAACTATGCCGAGTCGCTAGTATTACGTGAACTTCAACGTGCGCACTTCTCTGAAGAAATTACAAGATTACAATCGAATAGAGCTTGTAGTCGCGCCTTTCAACGCCTTAAGCCATTTTTACAGGATGGGATTGTAAGGGTAGGTGGACGCTTGTCCAACTCGCAATTGAGTTTCGACCAACGGCACCCTATAGTTTTACCGCGTAAAGACCATATCATGAACTTATTAGTCGATTATCATCATAAATTGAACTCGCACGCTGGCCCCGATTTATTGATGTCGATCTTGCGTCAGAATTATTGGATTCTTTCTGCACGTAGTTTAATACGCAATCGGGTGCACAGATGTATAGCTTGCTTTCGGGCACGCCCCAAGCCGTCATTTCCGGAAATGGCGGAACTTAGATCTTGTAGAGTGATACAATCGGTAAAGCCCTTCACGCACACCGGGTCTGATTTTGCTGGTCCGTTTAAGGTCACGCTCACTCGCGGGCGTGGTATAAGATCCACAAAGGCTTACGTCTGCATTTTCGTATGTCTAACTACTCGAGCAGTGCATATAGAACTCGTTGGTGATCTAAGCACAGCAGGCTTTATGGGTGCATTTAAAAGATTTCTATCGCGCAGAGGCCCTGTAAGTAAATTATATTCGGATAACGGTACGAACTACGTCGGTGCAAAACGTATTCTATCGGAACTACACGAGCTCTTAGCTAGCAAGTATTATAATTCGGAGTTCGCTCACATTCTAGCCGAGAACCGCATTGAGTGGTCTCTGAACGTCCCAGCCGCGAGTCATTTTGGGGGCAATTGGGAGACTAATATTAAAAGTCTAAAGAGCCACTTATACCGAGTAATAGGAGATCAAATTTTGTCCTTCGAAGAGCTAAGTACGGTGCTCGCTCAAATTGAATGCGTAATGAATAGCCGCCCACTTTGTCGGACGTTATCTAGTGACCCCTCGGAACCGCTGGCTCTAACTCCAGCACATTTTTTGACTTTAACGCCTCTAAGGTATCTGCCCGCCGCGGATATGGATGAGAACAGACTTAGCATTTCCACACGCCACAAATTATTAGATCGGTTAGTGCAATCGTTTTGGAAACGATGGAGGATGGAATACTTGCATACTTTGCAGTCTCGGCAAAAATGGAACACAGCGACAGAGCCTTTAGCTGTAGGAACCGTAGTTGTGCTCACTAAGGAGAATACGCCGCCTCTCCACTGGCCGTTAGGAATCGTCGAGGAGGTCTTTCCCGGTTCCGACGGAGTAATTAGGATAGCTCGCGTTAAGACCACGGTTGGGTCTTACCTACGTCCTGTTATCCGTTTGTGCCCCTTGCCTCTTCCATAATTTAAATTAGCTTTCTAGACTGAAATTGTAGTTTAATTTAGGTAATCTTAGCGTTAGTTAGTTATTTGTTAGTCGATCTTAGCTCTAGTTGTTTAGTTATTTTTTTTTGAAGGAAATCCTTCAAGGGCGGGGGAGATGGTTGCGCGGAAAACCATTCGCGTTTTTTATTTTTGACGGTAGGAACTTGTAGAATCATTATTTCCTTTCCAAACAATATCATTCGTACCCTCCTATCGACACATCGGGGTGGTGGGGTGGGAGGGGAAAGAAGACGATTCTAGAACATCGCGTAATCACCCGAGCCGAGGATATATAAGACACGCGCGACCGATGCGCGAGCCTCTTCTCCCGCCGCAGTCGTCGTTGAACCAACTCTTCTCTCCTGACGCACCACTGGGGCCCCAGAAGTGTCTGTCCAGAGGAGGTTCCGGAAGTCGCCGCTATAGTGATCGACAGGAAGAAGAAACCCCGGTGAGTCAATACTCCTTAATTATACCTGCTTGCTAATAATTTAACCCGCTCCAATCTGTGTTTTTTTCCTAGTCAAGCAGGATTCCTTTCATCGATTCGACAAGTAATAGTTTAGTTTAGGGAAGAGCGAGTGCATTGTACCGCATGCTATAGTAGTCGCCTTATGTAAGCGTAGAAGCAATCGCATATACAGTCCACTTTAGTTAATATCTCGCGTAATAGGTTTGAGGTTTGACCGGGGAACTAGATTTTCGGCAGCCTTAAACACGTGGCTCCACCAATCGTATCATAGTATTCGAAATAATACTTGGGAAGAAATTGTAGAACAATTGCATACTACAGGTAAGTTTACAATAAAATGTAATTTGTCCCATTTACTTACCTACTTTCTATCAGTACCTATACAGTTTCTATTTATCATAAAAATAGGTAGCTTATTAATACATTTATTAGTAAGTAACTGCTTGATTTTAGGGTTCCGTACCTTTAAAGGAAAACAGGAACCCTTATAAGATCACTTTGTTTGTCCGTCTGTCTGTCCGTCCGTCTGTTTTTCAAGACCCTTTTTCTCAGCAACGCGTCGAGGAGTTGAAATTAATAGAAAGCTGCTATTCAATTCAATTTATTATAAAATACACTTTAACACAGATTTACAAAGTATTTTGTCTTCCCCTCCTTACAATATCTACTTGCCACGGAACTGCACCTTCGTTGGAATTAAAATATTCCTTAAATTTATTTCGGACAGAAAAAGCATGTTGTGTAGAATTTATGCGTAAGGTGTCAAAGTCCTCCAAAGCTGTAGGTCCCAATGGCGTCTAATTATCATCTTGTGTTTGACGGTCAGGTGGCAAAGTATCAATACCTAAATAATTGTGTAAGCAACATGTTGCTAAAATAATTTTGTCCACCATATCAGGGTACTTCCATAGGTTTGGCGAAAACGCGCCATATTGCTCTTGAAATAGCGAAAAAATTTTCAACGATACGTCTAGCACGGCTTAGCCGGTAGTTGTATATTTTATTGGGTTCCGCATTAAATACGACTTCAAGGGAAAAGCTTCATCTGCCACTATTACGTGTGGTAATGGTTCCAAATCAGGAGATAAAGATTTATCAGCAGGCATTCTTAATTTGCCTTGTTCTAAAGACTCTCCAAGTGCAGATTTATTGAATATTCCACCGTCACTGTCTTTTCCATATGAGCCTACATCTACAACCAAGAACTTGTATTTAGGATCCACTATGCAGTGTAGTGGCGGTTAAGAATATCCACTACCCCATATCTTCCCGTGGGTGTCGTAAGAGGCGACAGAGGGAGACAGGCAGGAGATGGGCAGCAGCGTCTTCCTGATGACAACTGTGACGTAATAAAAAACTGCGGTTGCCAACCCGCTCGCCAAGCGTGGCAACTATGGCAAATACCCCCCAATGAATAAATATACAAACAGACGGCCCCCAGTCCCCGGCGGCCCCGCTATTCCTGGCTACGGTGGCGACCATGGTAACGGCGGGGCAGGGGGTGCTAAGAATCTCCGGTGGAGGTTCGGTTGCCACCTACTACGACTCGACCTGGCAACATATAACGCACGCACCCTGAGGACTGACGAGAAGATACTGGAGCTGGAAGAAGAGGTAGACAAGTTGCGCTGGCATATTATTGGATTATCCGAGGTCCGAAGAGAGGGGGAGGACACGGCAATCCTCGAGTCCGGCAACTTGTTCTATCACCGGGAGGGCGACCATCTGTCCCAAGGAGGTGTCGGATTTATCGTCCACAAATCTCTCGTCAACAACGTTGTAAAGATTGGGAGTGTGTCGACGAGGGTCGCGTACCTGATACTCAGAATCACCAAACGGTATTCGCTGAAGGTCATTCAGGTTTACGCACCAACCTCGGCACATCCCGATGAGGAGGTGGAGGAAATGTATGAGGATATTTCCAGAGCCATACATTCCTCCAAAACCTACTACACGGTGTTGATGGGAGACTTCAACGCAAAACTGGGCACAAGAGAAAGCGGTGAGCTGAAGGTAGGGAAATTTGGAGTAGGGCAACGGAACCGAAGGGGCCAGCAGCTGGCCGACTTTATGGAGAAAGAGGGACTCTTTATGATGAACTCTTTCTTCCAGAAGCGGCCCCACAGGAAGTGGACCTGGTCGTGCCCCGACGGTTCGACAAAAAATGAGATTGACTTCATTATGACGACCAGACGCCAACTGTTCAGTGATGTCTCAGTGATCGCAAGGGTGAAAACTGGCAGCGATCACCGAATGGTTAGAGGCACACTGAACCTAAACGTTAAGTTGGAGAGGTCTCGTCTAATGAAGTCAACGCTCGTCCCCCTCGTGCTCTAATCCAGAATCCCGAAACCTTTCAGCTCGAGTTATGTAACCGCTTCCAGTGCCTAGAAGATTGCAATGCAGTGGACGATATGAACGACAAGCTCGTGGAAACTGTCCATGCGGTCGGAGCTAAGTTCTGCAAGACCCGCCGCAGAAGAACACAAAAAACTCTCCGATCACACTCTTAATCTCATGGCTGCTAGACGGGAGATGAGGCTGCAATCGTCAACAGATTTGACAGCATACAGGCAACTGAACAGACAGATCTCCAAATGCATACGGCGAGAGTTACGCAACTTTAATACTTCTCGTATTAAAGAAGCGATCGAGCGGAACCAGGGCTCCAAAGTCTTTGCCAGAGATCTGTCTGCCAGAAAGAGCCAACTGTCGAGGCTGAAGACTGAGTGTGGCAACATCGTTTCCGGGACACCTGAGATTTTGAGTGAGATTGAGAGGTTCTATGGGCAGCTGTACACATCATCGTTGGAGTCACACGCAAGTGTGAGTAACGATCCAAGAGCAAGTCTTATCCGACACTATTCCGATGATATCCCGGACGTCAGTCTAAGCGAGATTAGAATGGCTCTCCAGCACCTTAAAAACGGCAGGGCCCCAGGCGAGGATGGAATTACAGCGGAGCTTCTGAAAGCGGGTGGAACACCGGTACTTGAAGTCCTTCAGAAGCTCTTCAATTCCGTCCTCCATGGTGGCACTACTCCAGAGGCGTGGAGCAGAAGTGCGGTGGTCTTGTTCTTTAAGAAAGGCGACAACGCTCTCTTAAAGAACTACAGACCGATTTCCCTTCTGAGCCGCGTCTACGTGCTGTTTTCGAGAGTCATTACGAATCGTCTTGCACGCAGACTTGACGACTTCCAGCCTCCCGAACAAGCCGGTTTCCGAAAAGGCTTCAGTACCATAGACCACATACATACCCTGCGGCAGATTGTACAGAAGACTGAAGAGTACAATCTGCCACTTTACCTGGCGTATGTGGACTATGAGAAAGCCTTTGATTCCGTCGAAATTTGGGCGGTGCTACAGTCCCTTCAGCGGTGCCAAGTTGACTGTCGGTATATTGAAGTGCTGAAGTGTTTGTACAGTAGGGCTACGATGGCTATCCGAGTACAGAACCAGAGCTCGAAACCTATCCAACTGCAGAGAGGTGTAAGACAGGGTGACGTTATATCCCCGAAACTCTTCACCGCTGCATTGGAAGACGTTTTCAAGCTACTGGACTGGAAAGGATACAGTATTGACATCAATGGCGAGTACATCACTCACCTTCGATTTGCCGACGATATAGTCCTTATGGCAGAATCGCTGGAGGACTTAAGCACTATGCTCAATGACCTCAATAGTGCCTCCCAACGGATAGGTCTTAAGATGAACATGGACAAAACAAAGATCATGTTCAATGTCCATGTCACACCTATGCCGGTAGTTGTTTGGAGCACTATGCTCGAAGTTGTTGACGAATACGTTTACCTGGGACAAATAGTCCGACTAGGTAAGTCCAACTTCGACCGAGAGGTCAATCGACGGATTCAACTCGGCTGGGCAGCGTTCGGGAAATTACGGCATATCTTTTCGTCAGGTATACCTCAATCTCTAAAAACTAGATTGAACAACCAGTGCGTGTTGCCAGTGATGACTTACGGATCTGAGACGTGGTCCTTCACTGCTGGCCGTATGAGGACGCTTAAGGTCGCTCAGCGAGCTATGGAGAGGGCTATGCTCGGAGTTTCTCTGCGTGATAGACTCAGAAATGAGGATATCCGTAGTAAAACCAGAGTGACCGATATAGCCCAACGGATTAGTAAGCTGAAGTGGCAATGGGCCGGCCATATAGCTCGAAGAACCGATAACCGATGGGGAAGAAAGGTTCTCGAGTGGCAGCCTCGTACCGGTAGGCGTAGTGTAGGGCGACCCCCACTAGATGGAGTGACGACCTGGTAAGACATGCAGGAAGTCGATGGATGCAGGTGGCTCAGGACCGTGCTTTGTGGCATTACTTGGGGAGGCCTATGTTCAGCAGTGGACTTGTGAAGGGCTGTAATGATGATGATGATGATGAATGCCAGGAGTACTATTGAATTTTCTCCTTTATAATTCTAAAAATCTAAACCACCATTTATTGGACAAGTGATATTCACATGTTTGCCGTCCAATGTAACACAACAAATAGGAAAATTCCAGCAATTTCTGAACCCTTCTTCAGATTATTTCCACATCGCGGTGGTGGGTTCTGGCATGTATATTGGGCCCAATTTGTTCCAAATTGCTTCGCAGACATCTTTTACAATTTCTCGCACGGTGGTGAATCCCATTCTATAATTGAATGCCAATGATCGAAATGAATTCCCTGTGGCTAAAAATCTGCAACAAAAGAAAAAATTACAATTATAAATTTATTATTGTGTTCTTTATTTTTTTCCAGCGGAGATTTGCAAAGATCGATGGGGAAAATTGAGAAATTGTTTTACCAATGCCCCTAAAAGACGCCATAAGAAAAGTGGTCAAGCCCCAACTAAAATTGTACCATGGAAATACGAAGCACAGATGGAATTTTTAAGGTCTCATCTTGAGGGCAGACCAACGATCACAAACTTGTCTGATGTATCTGACGATTCAACACAAAAGTTGCAATTTTCAGATGAAACCGAATCATCTCTTTTTAATGCAACTCCTGGTCCAAGCTCTTTTACTGTCAGGACACCGACACCAAGCTCTTCTTCTGTAAGGACTGTAGTGTGTGCTTATATATATTTGTGTAGGATATAATAAGAGAGGATTAGTATTAAACCTACAGTCTAGACTACTGGACGTTTTATTTATTTCCCGAACCGCCCAACACTACATGGCGACCCTGCCAGTTCATCGGCGGTCTGCCTGGGTTCGGTCGCGGGCCGCGTTCAAAAATATGTGGAATTCAAATTAAGTACAAAAATGAATAATAAATAATATTGAACTTATATTAAAAAAAAAATGTGTCGTTCTGAACTCAAGAAAGACCAAGTGTTCATTACGCAAGACACTTCAGGAGGCTCAAATTCTGCACATGTAGAAGAAATTAAAAGCCACTTATCTGGGATATCCGTCGTGCTGATTATAATATGCACAGTTTTGGGCTTGGCTCTTCTCTACGGTGTATACAAAATATACAAAAGTTGCCATACAAGCTGGATGCGGAATGAGATGGTAATGCACAACTTGCGTCGTTCTTTTGTGCGGTCACCGGACCCAGGACCTCGTGTACCCCGTGCATGCTGTGAATGCCGCCACGAGGACCGCCGTGAGACAACGAATGCGTCAAGTTGAAGATATGAGGTTTAAATTGAAAAATATGTTATAGTTTAAGTTTAAAAAAAAAAATAAAAATAGCCTTATATGTATACACCTTAAAATGTTTTGATAACGATTTTTTTTTAACTGTATTTCCATGTCTAGTGAAATAATAATAATATATGAAAAATTTAAAAATATTAAAAATAATTTAGTTAAATTAAGTTATGATAAGCGAACTAAAAGCATTTTGCAACAAAAATTTAAGGAATCAGTACAATTACGTAAAGAATTTGATAATTGTTTGATAATTTTAAATAAAGAGATAGAAAGTAAACAAATTAAAAGTAAGGCACTAATTGAAATACAATCATATTGCGATTTAATTAAGGGTTTATATGTACAAATAGAAAACTTTTGTAGTAAGGATTACAGCTCTCAATCAACTTCCAAGGGCACTATTCAAAGCGAAATATTCACCATGGAAAGTTTCGACTTTAAAACCGCTGTGTCACTCCTGCCAGTGATGACGGGCGAGGAATCGGTCACCAAAACCTTGATGGACTCGATAGAGTTATATAGCTCTTCGCTAAAAGAAGAAGGTAAGTCTATGTTAATAAAATTTGTGTTAAAGACTCGTTTGAATGAAGGCGCTAAGTTACGCCTATTAGATTCCTATGACTCATGCGAGGCGCTTATAAGTGATATGCGGAACCACCTTTTAACAAAGAAATCTTGCACTTCCATTCATAACGAACTAATGCAAATAAGGCAAAATAGTAGTTCCCTAGATAATTATGGCAATAAAATCGAACAATTATTCGTAGATTTGACGATTTCCCAAGCCGATGGTGACCAAAACGCGCATAAAATTTTACGTCCTATAAATGAAAAGATCGCTATTAAAAGTTTCACAAATGGCTTGCGAAATCGACAACTCAGTATTATTTTGTCAGCACGTAATTATAGTACGTTAAAAGAAACAATTAGAGCTGCAAAGGATGAGGAGGCGTCTTGTGTTCGACCTAGCGAGTACACCGAACCATCGATTTATTTCGGGAATCGAGGTGGTTCAGGAAGGCGAAAAAATTTACGTGGTAGGTATACATCCAATAATGTACCACGGCAAACATACCCTTTGCATACCCAAGCAAAAAATAACGTGAACTGGAGGAAACCGGTACCCCAAAAGTTTTCGCGTGGAAATCAACAACACCGCGGAAAAAAAGGTAATTATAGTGAGTACTCATACCATTTTTTCGTGGACAAAATGCCCAGCGAGTTCATTTTATAACACCAGAATATCGCGTATCGCAAAGTTCTCAAAATATTGAAATTAACCCTAATAACGATAATAATGAAAATAACTTAGAATTTTTTCGAGACCAATAGTATATTTAGTTGCGAATATAGTAATTGTGTTGAGCTAGCAATAGATGGTATCAAATGTAGATGGCTCGTAGATACCGGCGCTTCCCTATGTGTGATTAAATATGACACGCTTAGTAAACTAAACCTTTCATTACAAAAGAAACCGATTACAATAAACGGAATCGGAGGCAAATTACGAACCGTGGGATTTGTTGATTTAACATTGTCTGTTAACGGACTGAAATTTAATAATAAGTTTCATGTTATAAAGCAGTTGCCGTGTGAAACTTCTGGAATTTTAGGTATAGATTTTTTTACGTAAGTTTAATTGTAGCATAAATTTCGAATTGAATAATATTACACTGCATAATATGAATGAATTAGTAACTTTACCATTGCATATGGGTATTTTGGGAAATAATAATTATTTGAGTATTCCTCCGAGATGCGAGAATTTATTTTATATCAATGCGAGTATGAAAGAAGATTGTGTTGTCTTTCCGAAAGAGTTATGCGAGGGAGTTTTTCTGTCTGGTGGAATTGTCAAAGCGAATAACGGGAAAATACCAATAAAAATATTAAATACACGGGAGGATCAGGTCAATCTTAGTTATTTTAGGCCTGAAACCGATAGTTTACATAATTATTCAATTTGTAAGTTTGATAAAAGTCTCATTAATTCCGAACGCGTTCATAAAATGTTAAATTTACTAAATTTGGATCATTTAAATAAAGAGGAAAAATCTTCTATTATACATATTTGTGCAAAATTTTCCGACGTATTTTTATTGCCAGGTGATCAATTAACAACTTGTAATTTATATGAACATAATATTCAGTTAAAACCTAATATTGACCCAGTGTATGTAAAACAGTATCGATTACCCTATTCTCAGAGGAACGAAATAGAAACACAAGTCAAAAATATGTTACAAGACGGAATTATTGAACCAACTTGTAGTGAGTGGTCAAGTCCTGTACTTCTTGTACCCAAAAAGCCAGAAAATGGTGAGGACAGGAGCTGGCGCTTGGTTATCGATTTTCGAAAAATTAAACAACTGTATTGTAGATGACAAATTTCCGTTACCCAATATTACAGACATATTAGATTCTTTATCAGGAGCAATGTATTTTACCCACCTTGATCTCAATCAAGCTTTTTACCAATTAAGCCTTAATCCATCTAGTAGAAGGTATACGGCTTTCACTACACCCTCTGGTCAATATCAGATGACCAGAATGCCAATGGGCTTAAAGACAAGCCCAAGTTCCTTTTCTCGTGCTATTACAATATCCATGGCTGGTTTAAATTACGAAAAAGCGCTCACTTATTTAGACGACCTCATTTGTTTTGGCAGAAACTTAGATAACCACAACAAAAATTTAATGGAAATATTATCGCGCTTAAGAAAAGTAAACTTAAAGTTAAACCCGAAAAAATGTGTTTTTCTAAAAAAAGAACTTCTTTATCTTGGCCACGTTGTTTCTTCCGAAGGTATTAAGCCTGACCCAAAAAAGATATCAGCATTACAAAATTACCCAATTCCTCAAAATACCAACGATGTAAAAAGGCTAGTAGCGTTTGCGAATTACTATCGAAGATTTATACCAAAATTTTCTGAAATCGTTTTACCTCTGAACAATTTATGTCGCAAAAATGTTAAATTTCATTGGAATAAAAACTGTAAACTATCTTTTTCAACGCTTAAAAATGCTTTAACGACTCCTCCCATACTTCAGTATCCAAATTTTGACCAAAATTTTATTTTAAAAAACTGACGCGTCTAGTTTTGCTATAGGCTCCGTTTTATGTAATCATGACGGACGACCGGTTGCATGTGCTAGCCGCACTTTAAACAAAGCCGAGAAAAACTATCCTACTATCGAAAAGGAATTATTATCGATAGTATGGGCAGTAAAATACTTTCAACCTTATTTATATGGACGCGAATTCATTATTGAAACGGATCATAAGCCTCTCGTATATTTATTCAACATGACAAATCCGTCAAGTAGACTTACGAAGTTAGGTTATTGCTCGAGGAGTATAAGTTTGTTATCAAGTATGTAAGGGGAGCTGACAATGCAGCTGCAGATGCATTGTCACGCATCCAAATTTCGAGTGAAGATTTGAAAGAAATGAATGAAAAGGTCATATCTGTTCTAACAAGAGCGCAAAGAAAGCGAATAAATAAAAAAAAATGTGCAAGATAAGAGTGACAACCCTACGGCGGATAAGGTTACCACCAACGATTGGACTGATCACCCAAAAGTCGTGGGAACACTTAAACAACCGAAGGATTGCACTGAATTATTATTTGTAGACGAAAAAGAATGGAAAAAGATAGACAGAGTGAAAGAAAAGTTCTATTCTAACTCTAAGTTATTTTGTTTTGTCTCAGCAAAGTCAACAATTTATGTAAATCCTTCTTTCCGATCATATTGTGCACGAGATGCCTTTGTGAGGGAGTTGGATTGCTTTTGTAATAAGCGAAAGATAGATCGTCTGTATATTATACAAAATAATAATAACAATATATTAATTAAGGAGTTAACTCGTATTATAAATGAGACACCAAATAGGTCCGGACCGCGAATATTAATTTTAAATGGTGTCCATAAAGTCGACGATCGTGAGACAAAACGCATAATATTAAACGACTATCATTTATTGCCAACTAGTGGTCACGCCGGTATAAGGCGAATGATAAACAATATAAAGAAAAAGATTTTTTTGGCCCGGGTTAGAGAAGGATGTGACTAATTACGTAAACCAATGTGACAAGTGTTTGCGATATAAGCACTTAAATAAGCATATAAAAAGAACCAATGGTTATAACCGATACGGGATATTCTGCTTTTGATAGAATTTATTTAGATTTAGTAGGGCCCTTATGTAAAGATAGCGATAGTAATGTTTATATACTCACACTACAGTGTGATTTAAGTAAGTATGTTGAAGCCTATCCGCTTAAACATAAGGATACCATTTCGGTGGCATCCTCTTTTATCAATAATTTTATTTTGAGATATGGTATTCCTCGACAAATAATATCTGACCAAGGGACTGAATTTGTTTCAACCGTCATGAAAGATGTGTGCCGTATTCTCAATATTCAACAGGTAACGTCAACAGCATATCATCACCAATCCATAGGTTCCTTAGAAAACAGCCACAAAAATCTGATGTCATTTCTAAGAATTCAAACGGGTAATGAACCACATAACTGGAGCACTTGGTTACCGTATTGGTGTTTTGGTTATAATAACACTGTACACACGGAAACCAAGTATACTCCATATGAGCTTGTTTTTGGGAAGCTTTGCCGTTTGCCAACTAATTTAACTTTAGATATAGACCCCTTATATAACCCATATGATTATCCACAACAACTTAGATATAGACTTCAAAAATCGCAATATGATGCAAGAAATAATTTAATTTTAAGCAAACAAAGTAGGAAAACTAAATATGATTACTATACCAATCCAATTAAATATAATGTCGGTGATATGATACTCCTTAAGAATGAACAATGTGTAAACAAATTTGATCCTCTTTATATAGGACCATTTAAGGTTATCGAAGATTGTGAACCAAATGTAACAATAGATTACAAAGGTAAACATAAGTCTATACATAAAAATCGCACTAGACTATATACATAAATCAATAAAATTGTTATTATTACTATAAATACAAATAAAATTATTTAAAAATTACTGTGTTTACGATTTTTTTTATTATGATATAAGTATGTTACAGTATAAGAATTTTAATATTTAAAAAAAAAGTGTACACCTTTTTTAATTTTTTATACACCAAGTTATGTTACAAAAAAAAAATATTTTTGTGAATGATTTTTTTTCTTTTTGTCGATGGGCGTGTAGTGTGTGCTTATATATATTTGTGTAGGATATAATAAGAGAGGATTAGTATTAAACCTACAGTCTAGACTACTGGACGTTTTATTTATTTCCCGAACCGCCCAACACTACAGGACTCCGACTCCAACCTCTTCATCAAATCGAAATAAGAAAGGAAATGAAGACAATGTTGTGACAGAGATGGTTAATATTATTAAATCTTCTCAAGAAGCGCGACAAAAGAGAATGTCAGAGATGGATGAAACAGATTGTTTCTTCCTGTCCATGAGTAAACAATTAAAAAAATTACCTGAGATGGACAAAGTTAACATTAAGTTTCAAATGCATAAACTTATACATGATGCCGAAATTAATATGTTAAAAAAACGCGAACAACTATTGAGGACGCAGCTACGTGTGATTCGAAACCAAACAATACAATATCCAAATACTTCGCATCTAAATAAAAAAAAACACTGTAACATCAAAAACCCAATTTTATGAAACGAGTAATCAAAATATGAGTGACAATGTAGTACTTTCCGAAACAGCTCGAACATTGAATAATAATACCAATTTTTTTTGTAATGAATCATCAAGATGTAAGTAACAATGTAGCACATTATGAAGAAGTTGAAAACGAAAGTGACGAAACAAGTCTGAGAGAATATTATATTAATTATAATAATAATGAATAGGCATAGATAATAAAGAAAATGTTTTGTACTTACCTGAGAGCCACTGCCAGTCTTTCTTTTGTGCTTATAGCTTCACGATAACTTGTTCCTTTCTTGTAGATGTCATCTTTAATAAAGTCATGTAAAACATCAAATTCAGTTTCATTCATCCGAAAATATATATGATATCTCTCACTATCTTTAACCAATTTTTTGTAAAGGGTGTGATATTCACCGTACATAACTCTGTCTTGATGTGTCTCCCCGTGGTATAGTGTCAAGAACACTGGCTGCGTTTCCTCGCTGAATAGCTATACTAAGCCTTTGAACGACCACAGAACCAGCTCTCTTATCACCAGCAGCGACGACCAGTTGTAGATACAATTCCTTTAGAAATTTCAATGCACGCGGACCCCACGGATCGATAGTATCTACAGCAAATGGCACAAACATGTAGTCATTTCTCGAAGACTCATATTTGCGCCATTTACTAAATTCGCCTGCCTCTGATGCCGCCCCCGGCTCTCGAATAGTTACCCTTGAGATGAGAGGCCGCCAAAGTGTCAACGCAAGTAGCATCCCACACTAGGGCTTTACCTCTCTCCCAAGGGACCAAAGTCAAACCGTCGGGTCTCCTGCCATCGTCTCTAAATATCCCGCAAGGCTCTAAAACCGAGAGGACATTTATGGAGACAAGAGCCCTTCGGATGATTTCGTTCAAAGAACGTTCATGCATACAATGAATGCAAAAATAAACAAATAGAAAAATACCAAAAATTTACGATCAAATCAAATGCCAAACATCCAAGTCAACGCCAGAACGATACACAACCGTTGACCATAGACTCAAACTGTAAACAACGCACGGTCTACAATTTGTCAAAACATACACTGGACGAACCGACATACAGGATGCAGGTGTGTACAAGCTAAATTGTGAATGTGGTCTCTCTTACATACTCGTAGGTCAAACAAAAAGATCCATGAAAACGCGCGTGAAAGAACATATAGCTGACGTGAAGCACCGACGCTCCGGGAAGTCGGCAGTCTGCGAACGTGTTCAAGATCGTCCCCACCATTACATTCGATTTGATAAACTCGAAAATGACAATATTGCGTCTAAAGTGTCTTTTTCAGAAATTTGTAAAGGTTGCATAGAAGTATTGGGAGGCAGCGGTAAATTCTGGGAAGGATTGACCGGAGGATGTTTCTGACGAAGGCCTTCAAGAGTTTCGACATTAAGAGGAGCGAGAATGTCATCTGAGAATAGAATACGGGATGCATTTTTTAAGTCGTCGTCCATTACTTTTGATTCAACTATTTTTTTTTAAATCAAATTTAGGATAAGGTCGAGAGAAATGAGTATTAATCGGGTAATCCAAATTTTGAAAAGAATTTTCTTTAAGTTGAGACGTAATTTATTTATTTATTGTTTTATTAAAAATACGCGAATATAAATAATTTTTGCCAACTCTTTTCACAATTCGTTAGACAATTTTGAATAGTGAATGATAATGCTTTAGAAAGTTGCATCCTCACACCTCTGGGAATTCTTTTAACCACTGGTACGTTACTATACAAATTGTATAATTGTTCCGAAAAAAGTGAAGAATTTGTGTCATTAGGTATATTACCAGAAGAGTCGTGAATTTCTACGGTAGGTTGTGAAGCCGAAATACTTTTACTATGGCATCGTTTAATGTGTATATTTAATCCCTTTTTACCTTTAAACAGCCTACCGTCGGTACAATTTTGACACCGTAGGAAATCCGGCTGTGAATGTATCGGAGCGATAATATTCATAGAAAAAGTAAAAAATTAAAAATGTAAAAACATATCTACAGCACTCAAAAGTCTATAATTTAGTATAAATGAAAATCTTGAAAATTAAAAGAAAAACCTAGTTCTCGAGCTTTGTTTATGTAAGAAAAACACAGCCACAGAGTGGTTCCATATAATATCAACCAGAGTTGTTAATTTAATTTTATATTTCTTTATTTATATTGGCCCTTCACTGCTGGCTGTGCCGGCAGCGTGGCTCTACCACGTATAACGTATATGCCAAGTAGAACGTAGTAGTTCGGGGGCTAAGCGTTCGCTTTAAATTTTACAATAAACGAGACTGGATCCGAGCTTTTTATTCGACTTTTATACCCTTTTCACTAGACAACGCAATATCACAAGTTAAACAACGAGAATTTCATCTAAACAGCTACAATAAAACTGTATTCTCCATGTTTCTGTCCGTTTGAGTAGAATTTTTTCTCATATTAAAACGGTTGAACCGATTCCAAGCAATCGCAGCACATATTTGTAAATGTTTGTAAAACATCACGTGTTAATGAAAGAGTAGAATATCATCTTGGCAGCAACTAAATTAATAACTGTCAAAACTAATTATAAAGTATAAAGTTTTCTACCTGTCGAAAATTCCCATAAAATATCATCAAGTGCCACAAGGCTCGCACCTCGGCCCTGTTTTGTTTAACATCTTCGTCAATGATGTCTCTTTTAATCTTAATAATGTTAAATCTTTTTTATATGCTGACGGCCTAAATATAACTTTTGCATGAAATCGATTCCATTGGATGATGTGAATCTCCTGCAAGCAGACTTGGATAAGTTGACAAGGTGGTGTCACGAAAACAATATGGTCCTTAACGCGAAAAAGTGTACACATATAAAATTTACGCGCAAACAAAATATTACAAATTCGTCATACCAAATCAATGGTATTAAATTACGAGAGGTTGACAGTGATCGTGATTTGGACGTGCTGCTAGATAACAAGCTTAGATTTATAACACATTTCGACCATATTATAAAAAAAGCTTCCGGAATGCTCGCTTTCATTATACGCAATACAAAGATTTTCAAGACCGTTAAGACCAAGATGATTCTTTATAACAGTTTTGTGCGTAGCATTATGGAATACTGCAATGTTGTTTGGAGGCCCCATTTCGCAACACATACGTAACGCTTGGAAAGGGTTCAGAAAAGGTTTCTATGGCACGTAGCGTTCTCTGTAGATAAAGCTCGATCGCTTAAATCGTACAAAAGTAGGCTTCTTACTTTTAAGTTACTGCCACTTGAAGCAAGAAGTGACATTTCGGATTTGATGTTTCTATACAAGCTTTTCCATAATAATATAGACTGTCCTCCTTTGCTAAATTCCTTTTCATACAGAATACCTTCTCGGCTTCCAAGAAAGCCTATTCAGCCTATGAATCCACCAATGCGTAGGACTAAACTTGGTCATTTCTCTCCTGTTCTTAGAATTGAGTATACTTTACAACGAATGCAGCACATTGGTAGATCTTAATTTTGATTCTTCTGAACATTTTCGTAAGCAGATCAGAGACTTTGTCACAAAAAATATATCTTCTGTAATTTGTTAAAAAAACTTAAAATAGATTTAATGATTTTTCTTTAACATAGAGATAACTTATTATTATTAAACGAACGATGTGTTCACCTATAAGTAGTTATGCACTTATCTTAAGACATGTTGGAACTTGTATTATTTTACTGTAATGTTTTGTGTTATGACTGTTGGAGAACCTAATAAATAAATAAAAAAAAATCACTGCTGAATATAGCCTTGCCCATTGATGATCTCATGCTCCATTCATTATAACATATTTGCCACAGTTGCTACACTAGGCAGGTAGACTGGCAACCACGGATTAACTTTCTTACCAATAACCTGTTTATTTCCCTATGTTTGCCGCTCCTAGATGGATACAATGAAATGATATGGAGTAGTGGACGCCAAATTCCAAGTATTCAATAACCTTAGTATACAGCAATATAGGAAATATAACATTTTTATTATTACGAATTATGGTAGTAAAAGAGGACAGAAAAAACTTTTCCTTTAACGAAAGAAAAGGAACCGAAAATTGAACGAAGCCTTATTTTATATCTGTAAATGTCCTTTTACCGACCCTTTTTCTTGATTATCAGCTCGGGGATGATAATAAAATTTGTGAAAGCATTAGATAACGAAGCTGAAGTTTTCTAACAGTTTAGTCAACCCTTTCCAAATCAAATGAAAAGTTTAATTCTGGAATCTTTGTTCGTCCATTGATTAACGAAAAATAATGAATCTAATTTTTAAAAATTAATGTTTGTTTATATTTTATTCGCTGCCATACCGTTGAATCAGATTGCGGTAAAACTAAGTCAAAATATTGCAAGCTCTTCCGCGCTGGTTATAGGTGTTACGAGCTTGAGGTTCGTGACAGTAAAAACTGCCGATTGAATTACCAAAATTTATACTTTTATTACCGAACACCAATTAAAACTTAAAACACTAATAATTAATCTTACTGATTCACTTTATTTCGCTCCGAAGCCTCGCGTGTCTCGCCAAATTCAATACTGCCCCGATCGCGGCATGCAGCGGGTTTAAATACACTTTTACAACGAAACATCCAGAATATTCCCGTAGATGCGGGCGCCGACCGACGAGATGCAGAAAGTTCGAGTGTGAGGCTTCTAGAAAGCTTAGTTCTTCAATTCGATACTAGATGGCGCTGTTGGTTAAAAGTCATGTCATTTTCTGGAAAGCTCTCCTCGCTCTGTTACCCGACACTAGATGGCGCTAGTGCCAGACGTCAACTTAGGCGCGCAACACTGCCCCCTCCTAAGACATGCTCATCCCAACCATTATCGGCCCCATAATAACGCGCCAGGCGATCCACATGGACGATCTTAGGTCGGATCTATCCGTTCGCCTTCATAACGGCTTCGAATTGGATTTTGTAAGCCGACCAGGAAGAAGTCCCGTCGAATGGCGGCACTTTGAACCCACGTAGCGAAGGTGTTGTAGCTACTACTGGAGCTGTAATTTCATCCTCCAGTTTGAGGTCGTCGAGCGTTTTCTTCACGTTAGCCATCACGTGGTCAACCCGATTGTTCACTTGGTCGATTCGGGTTTCAGCTTCCGACAGGCGGTTGTCATGTTGAGCAACCTTATCCTTCACCTCCCTTATCTCTTTCCCAAAGGTAGCGTGAATGTCCTTCATGAGGAGCATCTGCTCTTTCTTATCGCGTTTGAGCTGCTCCTCAAACGGACGGGCCTGTTCCTCTTGTCCGCCCCGCAGCTGCTCTTCCAAACGACGGACCTGTTCCTCTTGTTCGCTCTGCAGCTGCTCTTTCAACTGACGGACCTGTTCCTCCTGTCGGCGAGCCTGTTCCTCCTGTCAGCGAGCCTGTTCCTCCTGTCGGCGAGCCTGCTCCTGCAGCATCACCATCAGAGCACCTAAGTCAGGTGCTACAGATTTAGTAGCTACTAACGGGCCTGCAACTGGCGGCTGGCCCTCCGACGTCTGCGGTTTTGCACCACCAAATATTCTTTGGTCCGTCTCCTGCTGGCGTTGACTTCGGGTACGGACACCCTCCGTTTCCTCCTTAGGTAAAATCGGCATGATTTTATCCCACTTCTGACATCAATTATTACGAGATTGAGGTTCGTCACAATAAAAACTGCCGATTGAATTACCAAAATTTACACTTTTATTACCGAACACCAATGGAAACTTAAAACACTAATAATTAATCTTACTGATTCACTTTATTTCGCTCCGAAGCTCCGCTTGTCTCGCCAAATTCAATACTAGCCCGATCTTATATACTGCCGAGATTAGTCATGTCATTTTCTGGAAAGCTCTCCTCGCTGTTACCCGACAGTAGATGGCGCTAGTGCCAGACGTCCGTCTAGGACTGTTGCGCGCCTAAGTTGACGTCAGGTACCTGGCACTAGCGCCATCTAGTGTCGGGGACCAGAGCGAGGAGGGCTTCTTAGAAACTGTTAATCTTGAACTTTCGACCAACAGCGCCATCTAGTATCGAACTTTCTGCGTCTGGTCGGTCGGCGCCCGTATTTACTGGAATATTCTGGATGTTTCGGTGTAAAGGTGTATTTAAGGCCGCTGCAAGCCGCGATCGGGGCAATATTGAATTTGGCGAGACAAGCGAAGCTTCGGAGCGAAATAAGGTGAATCAGTGTGATACAGACGCTCGTACTGTATTTTGTTATACAAAAAAATCGTACAAAGTGATACTAATCGCGAGTCTGTCGAAAATAATTAAATATCTGGGAAGCTGACGGTTGTGTTTACAAACTGTGACAAAATAAACATTAGTGTTGTCTTTTTATGTAAATAAGTCTGTGCAAATTAAAAATTTTAAGACGGTGGATTACAAACAAAATTGTTCAAACTGCTAATAACGGCTTACTAAGCATAGGATCACAAATTTCGCGCAATTTTTCCGCGATTAAACGGTAAAATGTATACAGTGCTTATCGCCTAATCCACCGAAGTGAGTTCAAACCCGTTAAGACTTGTAACTACTTTTTTCAATTTTTCGAGTAATTACTATTTCATAGTAATAATAGATTTAATTTAGTAATCTTTGCATTAAAATTTACCAAAATATAAGGAAATCTGCGGTAGCATACAAACGATATATAAGATATATAGTGGCAAAAAAAATATAACATTACTCGCCAAGAGTGTGAAATTTTTGCCAAAATGAATACCTCTCAGAAATGCGCTGGATGCAAAAAATCTTTACTTAAGATGGAATATTTACAACGTGCATGCAAGTCGAAGTACGATATGGAGTGCGCAAATTATTAGCCATAAATCCCTCAACTTGATGGAACGCAAAAACAAATGGAAGTGTCCATTGTGTGTATGTATTCAGCAAAAAAAGGTAATGTAAATACCCGTGTACGCAGTACTGCAACAATAATAGGTAGAATGATGGAACAGGAAACAAATATATGTACGAAACCGTACGATTTAACGTATGACGATAATAATGTTACACAACGTGCTAAGATCACTAGACCTTCTTCGTCTAGTGAACAAAGCAGTCCAGTGGCTGAAAATAGTGGGTACAGTAATATTCCCTATAGTGCTATGTTGGACGACTTAAAACTATTTATAAAAGAATTACTACACACCCAGATGGTTAGTATTCGTGAGGCGATAGTCGGGCTAACTACAACAATTACAGCTCAAAACACGCGTATAGAACAGCTGGAAGCTAGGATCTCTACACTGGAGAGTAAGTCAAAGGATGTGCAACAACCTGGTATCTCAATTATAGAGAACACAATCGCACAGTTACAATCTGATGTTGCGGAGCGAGATCAGGCCCTACTGTCCAATGACCTTGAAATAGCTGAGTGTACGGAAAGGGCAAATGAGAACTGCGTTCATATTGTGCTTACAGTAGCGAAGAAAATTGGCGTTCAGCTTGACGAAAAGGACATTCATTGTAAGTGCAGAGAGAGTGGGATTTGTGCGACGGACTACAGAGAGTGAAGCGCATGTGCGACCGCGCCCTCTCGTGGTTCGCTTAGCGCGTCGTACTACCCGGGAGGCCTTATTACAAACCGCGCGAATTCGACGCGATCTGAACACCGAAGGCTTGCAGTTCCCTGGACCGGTTGGATCCTTGTACAACAATGATCGTCTGACCAAGCAAAATCTTCTTCTGTTTCAAAAAGCGCGCGCTCTAGTCCGCGAGCTTAAATTCAAAAATCTGCGGACGCGAGGCGGAAAAATCTACGCACGTAAGGACCAAAGGAAACCGCGACATCGGTTGCGCACTGAAACAGACCTCTCTAGGGTTTTTGGAAAGCCTGATATTTGATCTCATATGACTTCTCATTTCATGTAATTTAAACTATTATATAAACGTTTTTTGTTATATTAATATAGATTATGTTTTAAGATGTAATATACTTTTAAGATATATTCTTGCAACACAAACAAATACACTCGCACTCTACACATTCACACAAATAGATCACACTCACTTACAACGTAACGTTTATCTTTATAGCTTTTATCCCAGTAATGTATTAACCCTGACACGCGATAATGTCTAGCTTAAAGAAAAATTATTTGAGATTAGGATTATTAAACGCTAGATCCATAAATACCGGAAAAGAAGAATTATTTGTAACTTTTCTTAACTAGTCGCCTGATATCCTTGCCCTTAATGAAATCTGGCTAAAGGCAGGAGAAGAAGCACTGGCATCAGTGATACCGAACTACAAATTTATACATAGAGCAAGACAGGTTAAAAAAGGCAGAGGAGTGGGCTTCTATGTAAGACAGAATATATCTCCACTGGAACAAATGTGGCTAGAAGTTCAACTACCAGGAACCACTATGGCAATCGGTACAGCATATAGACCGGAGTATGTTAGTGTTCAAGAAACTCTAGATGCACTTAGTGAGACAATGAACTCTATGGCACGATGTGACATCACATTTATCCTGAGCGATTTCAATATTGATATAGCTTGTGTAAGCTCTTCAAAGGTGAAAGAACTTAAGCATTTTTGTTATCATCACAGTCTTCAGCAACTCGTAAAGGAACCGACTAGAATCACCGACCATTCCCAAACCATAATAGACCTCGTTATGACTGATAGCCCTTTAAAATGCAAAAATAATGATGTGATACATTAGCACTGTTTAAGTGACCATGCATTAGTAATTGTAGATTTAGATATCAAAAAACCCAAGTTAAATAAAGAAGTAAGATTTCCACGACCATTATATTATATAAATCAAGATAAGTTTACAGAGGACTTAAAACTTATTCCCTGGGAATCTATATATACTCTACATAATGTAGATTAAATGGTTAAAACTTTTAACATGTATATAATAAAATTATTTGACATACATGCACCAATTCGTAAGGTTGTTCTCAAAGATAAGCCTAAACCATGGATTACAAACATGGTTAAATTTATGATGAAAGTTCGCGATAAAGCTCTAACGAAAGCGCAGAAAGACAAAAAAGACAGCTCGAAAAATTATTACCGAAATTTAAGAAATTTTATTACTGCAACAATTGAAAGAGAACGAAAAGCCTACTATAATAATTTTGTAAATAACAATATGAAAAACACTTCACAAGTTCACTGGCCTATGTTCAGCAGTGGACTTGTGAAGGGCTGTAATGACTATGAAAAATCCGACTCTACTTTGGAAAAAAACATAGAAAACAGTACCCAGTTTGATTACATGCACAAATCCATAATTCGCGAACATCGTAATGACCCCAATAAAATCAACGACCACTTTTTGAATTTACCAGTCAGTAACGAGACAGTTGTTCAAAAAACTTCACTAGTTTAATTGATACACCAAGCTTGACATGCTGGTCCTAAAATCTACTACAGAACAGGAAGTAAAAGTTATTATTTATAATATAAAAACCAATGCAGATGGACAAGATTGCATTAGTATAGGGATGATGAAGCTGACTCTAGATGTGACTCTTCCTATTATTACGAGGATACTGAATAAGTCAATTGAAACAAATACTTTTCCATCGTGTTGGAAAAGAGCACTGGTAAGGCCCATACCTAAAAAAATTCTCCTACCGAAATAAAAGACTTGCGTCCTATTTCAGATTTTGCCAGTACTATCTAAAGTTTTAGAAAAAGTAGTGTTAAATCAAGTGCTGAACTACTTATAAACCAAAGATATAATACCTAAATTTCAGTCGGGCTTTCGTAGGGGTCATGGTACAGAAAATGCACTTTTACATATCACAGACGACCTGACCGAGGCTTCGGATTTGGGGATGAGTAGTATAATGGTATTACTTGATTATTCTCGAGCATTTGGCTGTTTGCAAACTGAACTACTTTTAGATAAGCTAAGTTGCTATGGATTCTCAAAGAATACATGTCTTTGGTTTCACAGTTTCCTCGCTAATAGAGAACAAATGGTAGAAACTGACGACACATACGGAGAAAAAAGACGGTCGTGTCTCAGGTCAGTTCAGCGCGGCGTGCCTCAAGGCTCTCTACTTAGTCCAGTCCTATTTACAATTTTTACAGCAGATCTACCTAGGCATATAAAGTTTTGTAAATATCACTTATATGCTGATGATACACAACTGTACTACTCGTTTCACAGTAAAGACGCTCGAGAAGCTATTGAGAAAGTTAATGACCTGAGAAGTATCCACACATGGTCTGAAAATAACTCTTTGGTTCTCAATGCAGCTAAATCTCAAATGTTGGTCTTAGGCACTAAACGCCAAATAAAAAATGTATTAGACGTTGGAGAAAAAGTAAAAATAAATAATGTTATTCTGCAACAAGTAACCTCTGCCCGTAATCTCGGCCTGATTTTAGATGGGGAACAAAAATTTATTGATCACGTTAATAACAAAATAAGGACAGCAATTTTCAAGCTGAACACGCTCTACAAAATCAGACCATATCGATTTACGGATACTTTTATGTACTATCTCAATTTAATTACTGCAGTTCCATCTTTGGTCCAAGACTAAAGTTTAACACAGTTTTTGCTTTAATGTGCCCAAAAGAGAATCTATTACCCCATACTTAAATAAAAAGTGCTTACTTAACATGAGTGCTAGAAGGGAGCTTCAGTACGCTTGTACAGTGCATAGGATAATATGGAACAAAAATCCCCAGTACCTATTTGAAAAAGTCCTATAGATCAAAGAAATTTCACTTAGAAGCCTTCGTACGATCTCGTTAAACACGTTAAGTATGCCAAAACATAAAACAACGCGGTACAGAGGATGTTTCAAATTTGTTGCAGTAAGCATATGGAACGATTTGCCCCCTCCTATGAGAAATAAAATGATTACGGAAAGCTTCAAAGCTAAATATAAATCAGCATTGCTGAAGCGGCAAATTGCTACAGAAAACTTGAAACATTCCTACTGGAAATACATGAATTTAAGAGACTTTTTTAACATTATGATATAACCCTTATAAAACATCCCCGTGTATTATAAACTGAACAATGATGCACATACACACACAAAAGCGCGCGCCACACACACACGCACGAATGCAAGAATTATTAATTAATAATTATGAAATTTGACAACCATACCATGTTAAATTCCGATGATAGATGAGTAAATGAAAGAGGTGATTGGGGAACTCGAAATGCTCATAACACCCGTGTAACATCTCAGGGAAGAAGGAGTGCCTGAAAACCAGCGCTTCATGGGATCTAGTTCCATATAAGCAAAAGCTGAGTCACCTCCGTTTGCCTAAATGTTAAATACCGGGTGGTATTTAGTGGAGATTGAGTTGACCTGAATTGTAGCAAGCGAGAATTTTAAATAAAAGACCACAACTGCGTACTGATCTGGGAGTTGATATCCGGTTCGATCTCGTTTATTGAAAATAAAACAACATTGACCTATTCAAATTGCAGAAGCCAAACGATAACGACTTCTTATTCGACGCCAACGCCATCTATCGAAGACGTTGGAAGCTTTACAAAATAACACCATAACCTTCTGAAGGAACGTCCTTCTACAATGAACTAAATAAGAACTAAATTACTATTAATCATTTAAACTGCATAAGTACATAAACATAAGTACTCGGCCTGTAAAGATTGAATAATTTGATCTGTTCTGCAAGAAAGCACTGTGAACTAATTATATAACGAATATTTACAATATATTAAAGCTAAACATGAACCATTCTAGAGTGTAAACCCGATATGAACTTTAAACTAGCTAAAATATAAACAACCAATGTGAGCTTAAAACTAACAATATGTAAACAGCGTTAATAAACTTAACAATTAATGTATAACAGATATATAATTTGATTTTGCACATTTGGTTTCAAATTAATAACAAGAGTAAATTTTTCGCTACGTGGGTTCAAAGTGCAACCGTTCGACGGGACTTCTTCCTGGCTAGCTTACAAAATCCAGTTCGAAGCCGTTATGAAAGCGGACGGCTGGAATAAAAGTCAGGCCATGACTGCTCTCACACTAGGCCTGCGCGACCAGGCCTTAACTGTTCGGGAAGCTCTCGGTAAGGAAGTGACTTACGAGCAGCTCCTTGAGGCATTGAAGGCGTGATATGGCGATACTCAAATGGAACACGTCTTTCGTGCGCAGCTTATAGATCGCGTGCAGCACATCAACGAAAACCTGCAGCAGTGGGCTCTTGAGGTGGAGAAGCTGGTGCGAAAAGCATACCGGTCTGTACCTGCGCTCATTGAAGGGAACCTGGTGAAGACGTTCTTCGACGGCATCCGTGACCTTGAAGTCAGAGCTGCTGTGCGGCTCGGGCACCACGAGACGCTTATGGACGCCTTGCCTCATGCACTGGAGGTGGAAGCCGTGCGGCAGGATCATCGTTCCCATCGCGTCAGGAAGGTTGCAGCAGCTACAGTTCGCGACCGCAATCAAGGATACAGCCCTAGGTTCTATGGCTGTGGGAAAAGGGGCCATCTTCGATCCAGCTGACCTAGGCGAACCGTAGAAAGGGAAAGTGAACGATATCTGGAGGGTGATACTGTAGAAAGGCAAGGTGATCGATCTCGAGAAGGTATTGCAGCTAATGGCACCGCCTAGCGGTGGCAGGACCATCGTTCCCCTCACGTTAGGGAGGATGCAGCAGTTACGGTTCGCAACCACATTAAAAATTACAGCCCAAGGTGCTACGGATGTAGGGAAAGGGGCCATCTTCGACCCAGCTGCCCTAAACGATTTGTAAACAGGAAAGGTGATCGATCTCGAAAAGGTAGTGCGGTTTACAGCACCGCCCAGCAGCAGCAGAAATACGACTTTACTATCGGATACTGCAGCGGGAAATAGCGTTTCAACACAGATGCATTGTCAAGAAGACCTTGTCCTGAAGATTGCAAGCACTGTACTAGGCAAGGGAGTAAGGAAGTGGTATCCGTTAGGATGCTCAGGACAAACCACCTCAGCAATGAGTGGAAGGACAGCTTACAACATGCACAGCAGGAAGATCCGGACATCAAGCCGATTCTGGAATGGATGAAGGCCCGTGCTACCTAGCCCAAGTGGAGCGACGTCTCAGCGATGAGTTCGACCACTTACAGCTATTGGACCCAATGGGACAGCTTGCTGATTCAGAATGGAGTCCTGTGCCGTAAATGGAACAATGGTCGAGTAGACAACTGTCGTTTGCAAATGGTTGTCCCTAAAGCTAAAATGGCGAATGTTCTACAGCTGTACCATAATGGTTGTTCAGGAGTCCATCTGAGAGTTAAACGTACTCTACTGAAGATCCGAGAAAACAAGTTGTGCGGCTGTGAAGGGACCTCGGATACGTAATAGAGGAGCATCGAAATTGTACAATGTTGGTGCACGGTGGGATAGGACAGCCCTTGACATTGCGGAGCCGTTTCAGAAAGGCGCAAGAGGGACTCCTAAGATCGTCCATGTGGTTCGCCTGGCGCGTTATTATGGGGCCGATAATGCTCGGGACGAGCATGTTTTAGGAGGGGGCAGTGTTGCGCGCCCAAGTTGACGTCAGGTACCTGGCACTAGTGCCATCTAGTGTCTGGTACCAGAGCGAGGAGGGCTTCCTAGAAATTGTCAATCTTGAACTTTCGACCAACAGCGCCATCTAGTATCGAACAGATGAATTAAGCTTTCTAGAATCCCCATACTCGAATTTTCTGCGTCTTGTTGGTCGGCGCCTGTATTTACTGGAATATTCTAGGTATTTTGGTGTAAAAGTTGTATTTAAAGCCGCTGCAAGCCGCGATCGGGGCATTATTGAATTTGGCGAGACAAGCGAATCTTCGGAGCAAAATAAAGTGAATCAGTGTGATTAATAATTTGTGTCTTTTAATTTTTAATTAGTTTTTTTTTTTGGTTATAATAAAAGTGTAAGTTTTGGTAATTCAATCAACAGTTTTTATTGTCGCGAACCCTAAGCTCGTAACAGTACAATAGGCACAAACTTACATTAAACGAAGCGCGTATCGTAGCGACAAATTTATTTTTTTCTCAAATTTATTTATCAATCATCTTCAATGAATTCATAATCATTCCCAATAAAACAATATAATCCTTTCAAATTTAAAAAGACATTTTTGCAATTATTTCCTCTGTTTGTTCAACGCGTCGGATACCAGCTAGTAATTTATAAAAGTGCTTACTCATACTCAAAATAAAATCTTTTATTTTAATGATAAATTTGCGATTCGTTCTCAAAGAAAAAAGGGACATAATCGATATAAGACATTGGCGGCTCCGTGACACAGTAGCTTAGCAGTGAATTGTAACGGGGGCCGCGGGTTCGAATCTCGTACGAAACTAGTATTTGTCAATATTTGTTGGTCTTTAAATAATAATTGTTCCGGATCTGGACGTTTGTCGAAAGTCCCCACTATACAAGGAGCAAATCTTAGTGTGGAGGTAACGTTTATAAAAAAATAAAGACATTGTATATTTTAAAATAAATTCAAACTTCATTTTATGAAAATACTAAGCCACTCTCTACATTATCTCAAAGTTGCTTGCTGAACGGACGGCTTTGTCTTTGTTTCGTGGATTTTGCCTACAGTTTACACAAATCGTGTGATTTAAGCGGATATTAAATACAGTTCAAAGGTTTCAAATGTTCATTAAAATGCTGTTAGCAGTTTCAAAGGTAAACATTTTCTTATCTCACTACTGTTTTCATTTTTAGCAAATATTCTTTTTATGGGGCCTACGCATATCCGCCTCGCGGGAAAAGGACTGGCTATATCGGACTTGCACGGACTAAAACCGCATGGTGTTCCACCCACAAACCCCCCAGTCCCCCTCAACAAGGGGGGTGAGCAGAGTGGCACCTCGCTATACCAATACTCCTCTCCCTCCGTAGCCCCACAACCACCGCATTAAGGTTGCGGCTCCGTTTGAGTCGCAGAGGATAGGACTAGTGGTGCATCGCCATGCCAACACTCCTCTTCCTCCGCGACTCCACCTCCGCTGCAGCGGTAGGGGAAAGGACACCCCTCTCGCCGCAGCCCACCAACACACATCCAAAGTGGGATTGCTAAGCTCGTAGTGGCCACCTTATGCAAGCCCTTCACCTCGGTTCAACCATGGAGGTTTCTATTTACTCACCTGGGTGACCAAGCAACGGCTATTAAGTTCCCCGCCACGACAAGGCAGAAACCGGTTTGTCTAGGAGAACATTTGAGTTGTAATACACTGGTGCTAGTACTACCACTGCTGTGTTCCGATATGAAGTATAGGAGAGCAAGAATATTAAGAAAATATGAGGCATTTTATCATGGTTTTGTTTTTTCTTTATTCAACATGCAAGCTATGCTCATATTAATGAGGTGATGTTTTCCTTAGCATTTATAAACATATAGACAAATTATGAGAAATATCTTATTATTTTTAATTGAAGCCAGGTAAACCCTGTCGCATCTATACCAGAGGTAAAATACCAAAACTAGCGCAGAATGTACGTAACGTCCGGTGATACGTCCAATCCTCTTGCAAGGCATGGTGATTACTGCAAATCCTCTTAACTACAGAGCGGATCTGATCTTTTGATCTCTATCACAGGGAGGATACTGTAAACACCAGGCTATGCAAACGAATAGTCGACCTAATATCAGACTTCTGATGATGGGAAAGAAAAAATATAAAGTGTTTTTAAGTGTTGATAAAAAATGCGTATTATTTGAAAACAATAGTATCATTAAAGCCTTTTAAGTTCAATGCTTAACTTGGACCTTCCCATAGATTGCCTTATAGAGAGGATATTTGATTAATAACCGCTTTTTTTAATTTTTAGTCAGCTTTTATTAGAAAGATGCTCTTGCTCGTCTCCTGGTTCAGTCTTCTTCTGTCGCCTCTTACGACACTCACCATGGGCTGGCATACAGTACAATACAGTACTGTGGATATTCTCATACTACACTGTTGAAAAAAATAATCATTTTTTAATATTTTCTAATAACGTTCTCACATAAAGTTAGTGGAAATAACAATAATATGATTTTATATGTGAACTAGCTTGCCAGGCAGACGTTGTTCTGCTCTTTTCGACGACCCTTTATCATGTCCTTTAAAAATCCTTGAATTCCCAAAAAAATTGTGGGTTATTCATGGGCAAAAAACTATCCTATCTCTCAAGTTGGGCCAAACTGCATACGGTGCGCAAACTTGATTAAAATAAAAAGAGTAGTTTACGAGTCCACAACGAGTCGTCAAACAACGTGATACGTAATTTACATATATTAAGATGTTTATACATATAATACAAACTTTAGCCGTAATAAATTACTCGAATTTCCTATAAAATTCACAACCTTGGATGCATTCATTATGAAATAACGTCCCCTATAATTAAACAAAATATTATAAATAAACACTTTTTCAACTTAAAATAAAAGCCATCACTGAATCTACTTATTTGAATTAGTTCTATAAAAAGAAACGAAATTTATTAATTCTACGGAAAAGTAAGAAAAGCAATATTCGGAGCATTTAAATTTCGTAGAATTAAGCACTTGAGAGTCAAATAAAGTCGTCTCACTGCTTTGTCTCATAACTCGTAACGTTTCGAGCTTAATTAATGCAGCACTCGCCAGATTACGAAAGCCCCTTTCAGTACAGAATTTGTTTAAAGAAAATGATAGCAATTTTTCACAACAACAATAATCGATACACATTTATTGATAAACAAGTATTATATTTGATAGGTAAGTATTTGGAAAAGTTATAATGAAAATAATCTTAGATTCCTTTGTAATGAAGATGCTAGTAGATGAAAGTACATATAAATAGTTCAACACGTATTTGACCCAAAAAAAAAGTTAACGTTTGAACCCTACTACTAGACTTTCAGCCATTGGGCTGCAAAGGGGTTCTAGCGTTAACTATCTGGCGTCCTAGGCATTAATTTCCTCTCGTTTCTGAGAGAAATAGGACAAGGATCTGTCACATGCTGCCCTAATGCATGTTAGCGGACTTCACGCGTCTTCGACATAATAATATATTTAATATCAATATATATATTATTAAAATTCTCAGACGTACAGGATCTCCACGCCATTCTCACGAGGACTTCACCGCCGAGTACATTGTAATTCAGCACTTAAAATTGCAATTAACAATTTCATTGGTACCGGCAGTGATCGTAAACTTGCGCACTGTGATATTTATGCAATAAACCCTTTAGCTAAAGGAATCGAATAATTGTTTATAGATGTTACATCAAATTAGGGGTCGAAACCAGGATCCCAGATAATCTAGCAACGGTTGGAAAAAGTCTTTTTTATTCGCTTGCATTAAAGAATGTAGTTACACGATTCAAAATGATAATACCTTGGGCGTTGTCCTAGTTGGCTATCAATCCTACGATTAAACGAAGCGATGTCATCGCATAATGAAAAATATCGTACGATGGTCCAACAGGTATCCTAATTGCTCGCGCGATGACGCGATGTCCAAACCAAACGGTCCAAACGGTTCCAACTCAAAAATCTATAACTTTTTTGTTTCCTGAAATTTTCTTCTTTCCCTCTTCCCCTCCGGCCGTCGTAAGAAGCTAACGTGTCCGTCCACTTTGTCTACTCTTTTATTTTATTATAAAATACAATTCTGTGGTTCATAAATCTTTCATAAAATTAGGAAACAAGAAATTCAAGGAGAAATTTAAACAAGTGCGTATTCTAGTTTTATGCAGCCCTAGTAAATTAATATTTGTGAGTGGTACGAAAACGCTCTAGTAACGCCCAATAACCACGCCCGTGTTTCCGCGATCCTGATCTGGTAACGCCCAATATCCACGCCTGTGCCTGTGTTCCTGTGAGTACTTAGTTTATAAGCAGTACTTATTTAAGGAAAGCCTACGCACTGTGTCTTAGCGAGCGTCTTTACAATTTTATTCATCAAAGTTGCTACTCATTATTTAGAGCTTTGACATATTTTTGTTTGCCTGGTACTATGGACAACAAATTGAATAAATCTTTCTCGGAGAGTGACGTTAATTAAGTAGAGCAAAGGGACAGCACTCCCCCCCCCCACCCCCGAACTTTGCTTTTTTCTCGCGACGAGCGAAAGAGGGAAGTCGACAATATTATGGACTTTAGCAGCCTTAAAGACGAAATTAAAAATATGATATCCTCCGCATTGGCGTTGAAAAAACAAGAACTAAAACAAATTACTAACACTTTGAAATATATTCAACAATCAAACAATAACATTGAAAGTTCATCACATCACATTTTTAACTGCGCAAAATGAATAATTTCAGAAAAAAAAATAGAGCATTTAGAAAGCAAGATAAAAGAGGACAGAAACTATATTACTCTGTTACAGGACAAAATTGAAGACATGGAAATGAACAACCGTAAAACTAATTTTGAAATTAAAAACGTACCTAAAAATCGGGTGAAACCAAAGAAGACCTCATTAATATAGTAACATGTTTGTAGAAAAACATTGGTTGCAACTTAAATAAGACTGATATCAAGGACATCTATACGGTAAGCGGAAAGCAGGATAATTTATGCAGTACTCCAATTATCGTAGAAACATGTTCAACACTTTTAAAAACAGAAATACTGCAAATGAGCAAGGCCTTTAATATCAAGCATAAGATTAAGCTATCTGCTAAGCACCTGGGATTTCATATAGAAGAAGATACTCCCGTCTTTGTTTCAGAGCAGCTCACAGCAAAAGGCTCTCGACTACACTTCCTCGTCCGAGACCTCGTCAGATCCAAGAAATATAAATTCTGTTGGACATCTTATGGTTAAGTTTATGTGAGAAGAGACGAAAACTCTCGTATAATAATTATTAAATCTGAAGCACAAATTCAACAACTCCAACAGGATCCATGACTAGATTCAGTGTTAAACGTAGAATATTCCTATAAAAACGTAATATTAATAATTTTTTCTTGTATCTACAAATGTTCATTATGTTCTCTATTTTCATGAATTGTTTAATTCTAATAGTAACTTTATTTTCATGAATTGTTTAATTCTAATGGTAATGCTGACATATTTATTAACTCTCTAAACCTACACTTAGAAACGATTAAAACACATAAACGTATTATAGTAACTGGTGATTTAAATATAAATATAATTCCTAAAAGTATAGAGCATAGTTATGAGCGCAAAAATAGGTTTCAATATCTTAATATGATGAGCATGCATGGCTTACTCGTTGGTCACTACTTGCCAACAAGAGCCGTTAATTGCTTAGATCATTTTATGCTCAAATTAGAAAGAGATAAAAAATGCTCAAAATGCCATTTTAAACACCACTGTCACTGATCATTCTATGATATTGCTAACCTTGTCAAATATAAAGACAAAAGAGAAATTTGTAAATACCAAATTAAGGACTAATTTTACAAAGACACTTAATAGTTTAATTGATAAAAACCTCTCAGAAATATAGTTTTGTGATAACCCCAATTTTGTGATACAAATGCTCATAAACAAAATGACCGAGCCATTACAAGATATCACTATTGAAATTCAAGTACCCAAAAGCAAACGTATCATGAAACCTTGGATCACTCCCGGAATTTTACGCTGTATTAGGAATAGAAATAAAATGCAGAAAAATCTTCGTGTGGATCCCTATAATGAAGTTCCAAAAATTAGCTATAAAAGATATCGAAATTATTGTAATAATTTACTTAAAAAATTAAAACTCAAATATGAAACACAACAACTAGCACATTCATCTAAAAACTCAAAGAATCTTTGGAACAACATAAAAAGAATAGCCCATTTAAAAAGCTCAAATATCGATAATTCAATTTTGATAAATATTAAGCCATCCCCTAAAGAATCAGTTAATTATATAAAAAACTTTTTTTGCTAACACGGGAAAGTCTCTAGCAGATAATCTTTTAAAAATTAATACAAAAACAAATAATCGTTTCGATACTAATCGTACACATTCCGAATCGTTTGTGCTTTTAGACACTGATATAACAGAGGTACATGATATACTTATGAGCCTCAAATCAGACAATGCACCCAGATATGATAATACTCCAACAAAATTCCTCAAGCTTGCTAAAAATGAAGTGATCCCTATTATTTGTCATTTAGTTAATATTTGTTTTGTTTGCAGGGTATTTTCCCGTCATCATCAACATCATCAACTTCAGTACACAAAAATGGGAGCAGAGACGATGTTAATAATTACAGATCTTTAAACAAGATGCTATAATAGCTCTTACTTTCCTACTCGTTGACCTACTAGATCAAGGAAAGAAAACCCTAGCCGTTTTTCTAGATTTTAAAAAAGGCCTTTGACTCTGTCTCGATTCCTATCTTTATATAAAAACTAGAAACCATTGGCATCGTAGGTACACCACTCAACTTATTCAAGGATTACTTGTCTGAAAGAAAACAAAAAGTCAAAATTGGACAGTGTGTTAGTGATGACTCCTTTGTTACCTATGGTGTCCTACAAGGTAGTGTACTAGGCCCTACCTTGTTTCTTGTTTCTATTAACAATTTATGCAACCTAAAAATAGATAGAGCTCAATTTTTTTCTTACGCGGATGATACGGTTGTTGTATTTTAAGATACAACTTGGGAAACAGTTCGCAAACGCACTGAACTGGGAGTAGCCGAAATAGCTTCCTGGCTTAGGACTAATTTGCTTACTCTTAATGACCAAAAAACTAACTACGTATGCTTTACCATCAATAACCGGACTCAGCCATAAAATGATCTTAATATAAAAATTCATAAATGTAAAAACGTTATTGATACTAATTGCACTTGTCCAACCATAAACAAAGTATCGGCTATTAAGTATTTAGGTATAATTATAGACCAACGTTTGACGTGGCACAACCAAATAGAGCATCTTATGGGCAGGGTCAGAGAGCTAATTTGGATTTTTAAGCAACTTAAACATGTAGCATCAAAAATATACTAACTAAAGTATACGCTGCATTGGTACAATCCTTACTGGCATATTGCATTCCTTTATGGGGTGGCACGTCCAAAACCAAATTCTTGGAAGTAGAAAGGGCTCAAAGAGCATTACTCAAACTAATGTTTTGAAACCGTACAGATTTTGTCCAGAAAAATTATATAATATATGTGAGCTACTTACAGTAAGAAAATTATATATTTTACAAACCGTTTTAAAAATATTTTGCAAAGAAGAAGTGGTACTGTAATAGTAACGCAGAAAGTAAACACAAAATATGCTTCTCATGAATATAAAAAGCAATCAGTTTTTATATACAATAAAATAGACAAAATTCTCAATATATATAAATTGAATAGATATAATTGTAAGCAGTTGTTGACAAAATGGTTAAAATAATTAGGCTATGAAAAACCAGAGGCTATTTTACAATGCATTATTTAGACACTAAAATATTAGTAAGCAAACACACATAAGCACACACGCACATACATTTCTTAAATAGTTAATATCTAACGGATTAAGTTGATCACTATCTGTATTATGGCTATGGAAGAGCGGGATCTTCTGGCACAGGTGTTTTTACACTTAAAAGAAGATTTCCACAAATCATTGTCATTGTAAAAATTTTAGTTGATCAATAAAGATTTATTATTATTATTATTTTGAATTAAAATGTTGTATACGTATTCCTGAATACTTCTGCTATTAGAAATTAAAGCATAGGAAACTTTAATTATTTAGTAAAAAATGACGAAACTAAAATTTTTACTAAAATTTTGACATTTTTATACAAAAATTATATTAAAAAATATTGATTAAATTAAAATAGTTCTCACAGCAATGCTATAACCAATTCTGATTTTAAATATTACAACAGATAAAAAGTACGCAACATCGTTTTTATCATACGTGTGGTTGAAATGATCACCGCAAAAAAAACCTTGTGAAAATATTTTTCCAATTATTATGTAAATTTTATTAGTAAATTATATTTTTCCAAATATAGAAGTAAGGATAAAATATCATAAGTATACCTATGATATTTTATCCTTAATAGTTAAATGAAAAGTATTTTTTGTAAACAAACAATAACATTTATTTTGTTGTATCCACAAATGTCTTAAATAAGTGCAAATAACTAGAATCATCAATTTATTTTTTCCTCGGCCAACATTTTTGCTTCTGGTAATTTATTATTAATGAAAATATTATATTATAATTTATTATGGTATTTATTCTGTGTTTCTAGCTAGAAATGATGCGATAATTACAAAGGCTTTTGTCTTTGTATTTCTGAATAGTTTACAAATCTAAAAATTTCGTTAATTCTACATCAGCTGCTATCAGCAACAAGGATACTTCAATTTGAAAACCAAACACACGGAAATATTCCTTATGAGATTTTAAAATTATAAGAAAAAATTACATAAACATAAACATAAACACTCACGCCTGTCACCCAGAGGGGTAGACTACAGACTTCCATTTGGCACGATCCTAACACACCTCTCTCGCCACCTTCACATCCATGTACCTACGAATTCATGCTCGTCGGTTAAGGGTACTCCTAATTTGGCGTTTTTAATAAATCGCTAATTTGGTCAATAAATTTTTGCCTAGGGCGTCCCTTTCCGACTCTGCCATTCACTTCTGCAACATAAATTTTCTATGTCACTCTTTCCTCATTCATTTTTTCCACATGACCAATTCACCGAAGCATTACTTTCTTAATCCTGGTCACAACATCATCTTGCAAACCACACTCTTCTTAGACCACACCACACTCTTCTAAAAAAATTAAAACAATATTTCTAATAAAAGTATAAAATACTTGTAAATTAGAGATATTTAACAATCCAAGAATGTAAAATACTTATATATTTCCTTGAAGAGCTCATTTGTCCCAACCATTTTTGTGATGAAACACGCCGTTTCGTCCTATGGTGCGGCGTCATTTCAACAATGGCTGTTTACTGAGATGCTCAGTTTTTTTACTCTCTTAAGCCTCTTAGGTCTCTAATCGTCTTTAATTCGACTCGCCGGTACCCTTGCGTTGCTGCGCTCGCGCAACCAATTAGGGCACTCAAAAGAGATTTGTAGCTTTGATTCAATTTCATCTCGCAACTTTGTTTCCATTTTATTTACTCCTTAACTCCTAATGAATTAATGCATGCGTGGAAATATGCTTCTAACATCTAAAAAAATCGTATGTTATATAATATCTACAATCTAATAAAAATTGGCAAAAGGTAACCTAATATTTCAATTTGGTAATAAACGCCCTCACCTATACTTATCTTGATTCTTAACAAAACTCACTACGTTCTATTTATACAATATTATGTAATAAAGAGTACAATAAAAAACAAAGACTTGACCGATTTTGTTCAAAATTTAATGAGGTCTAAGTTACATAATTATACGTTAAATGAAACTGGTCCAATGTCAATATTACTCGTTCTTCTCGAGATACACGAAGCGAAAATTGAATCCGAATATACATACATACGTACATTTGCACACACGGACATCCTCTTAAAAATCATACTATTCGACTCTAAAGAAATTAAAACGTAAAGATATGTTAAAATTTACAATTTGCAAAACCGGACCCGTTGCAATAACTTCCTACTGGCAAGATAAAAATAGGACAAAAATGTTGGCAGTAATATTTTAAGGTATTCAAGTGCACATAAAATTTAGAATAAAGTTTTCACTAACTTTTAACGATACGCAAACATGTGCTCCCTATATTTTAGATTTCGTTTTAACAAAATTTTAAATCGTTTTTAGTTTCGTATTTTATATTTTGAACTTTTATATTTTTAAGTACAACAAGAAATATAAATTCATCAACACGATATAGGGATATTTTAACAATACATGAATTCTAAAGAGTATGTCAATATTTTCTAAAGATATTTATTTATCAAAGAAAACTTTATTTAATAATCTATAATTTTTAAATAAAAATTAACCCAAAATGAGATTTTAGATTTTTATGCAGCGGAAAAACGCAAGTATGAAAACTATATTCGTGAAAGTTTAATTTTTAAATTAAAAAAAAAGTAAATACCTTTTAAGAGCGGTTTTAATTAAGAGTTAATAACCAGTACAACATCCATGACATTCATAACGCATCTGCATCGGTTTAATATACTCAGAATGAGGTTGTCAATATCCAGTTGAGAAATATTGTCTCTAAGAAGCATAAGAATTAATTAAGAATTTTTCTTCTGTAACCAGATTTTCTTAAGAACTGACCATGTTGATGTGTTTAGTTCAAAAGTGCAACGAAACTTTCGCAAAGAACCTATCTTTTATTCATTTAAGGTAAAGTTACAGTCTATTTAAATCCCATTGCTAAAAACAGGTCCACTCTTGTTTTAGAGCGGGAGATTATTCCCTGATGGTAAGTGGCTTATGTAGTCCAAGGACGCCTGGGGCATACTTGATACAAAGAAGGCCACGGATGCGTTGTTATCCTTGAGGACGAAGATGTAATGTCTCGCAGTCTGTAAGTATAATGGCTCTATCATTTCAGACCAGAAAACAGCAATGCAAGCACCGCTATTTGGTGCCAGAAATAGGAAAATGAGTGTTAACTACTCATACGGACTCCCAGATAGGAAAAGAGTCTTACCATCAAATATATGGTGTTCTAAGGAATTGTTCGGATTAGTTCCAGCTGCCAAATTTGACGAACGCACATCGCGTCAAATTTCATGATACCATCTTCATCATCTGGATGCTTGCCGGTCAACCACTGTGCGTTTGTATGACTTCTATGTGGAACTGTTTTCCACCGGCGACTTTTACGGACCGATAACACTTAGAGACCTTCTTACTCCTTTATAAAAGGCCAGCAACGCACCTGCAATTCCCCTGGTGTTGCGGTTGTTCATTGGCGGCGGTAGTCACTTACCATCAGGCGACCCACATACCACATACTCGTTTACCCACTCTTCTATAAAAACATAATTTAATGAGCACTTAAGTAAATAAATTGTGCCACGAAACATCCAGATTTTTTATTTCTGTCTACCACAGACTACTACAGATCATTTTTAACAAATTCTCATGGGCTTTGAACTCACAGTCTTTTTATGTGATGATGTTAAAATGTTTTTTTCGATGTTAATATACTATGTTGATGACTTCGTTATGTAAAATTCGATCCACGTCACGGTCACGTTTGGGATGCGGATCGACGATCAAAAGTTTCGTCAATTTGATACTGTTCCCCGCCGCTTGTCTAGATATCTTATACATATCAACGAACGGAACATGCTCAATAGTAAATTTCTATTAACTAAGCTAAATCAATTTTAATGATTTCTTAAATTTACGCGAACACTACACATTGAATAAAACTATTATTTACGGATTTTATCGCGTTTAATTACTTTAATTTATTTTTGATAATGTGACCATGGGTGCTGTAAAGCACCCGATACGTCGGGATAATAATAAAAATAAATTAAAGTAATTAAACGCGATAAAATTCGTAAATAATAGTTTTATTCAATAAATCAATTTTCCTCAGTGTTTCAGGGACTGTCATATTTTATTGGAAAACTTCAAAAGATTTATAGTAGAGAATAAATTTCAAATCGTTACGTACATATTAAAGATTGAAAAGCTTTGGTAAATGATTGTTTAATTATATTATGACAGTAAATGAGATGAAAATAAAATGAGAATAGAAAACTAAAAGTTTATCGCTCCAGGCGACGTGATGTGCTCATTCCAATTCACGTTATACGTGACTTTTCTGATAAACTTAATCTTGTCGAATGAGGCATAAAATAAATGGTCACCTATTTTCTCTATTGGATTTTTTTATAATATATAAATAAGTATCGACTTAGTTACTAACTTTTTTTTTACGATTTGCAGAAAAAAATTACGTAGAAGAATAAATGTCATTCGATACTATTCCGGTGAGGTCCCGAAATTTGTGTGCGATTAAAACGGCAATCGAGACAAGGCTAGCTGAGGATAAATTTGCAGCGGAACTTTTGAAAGCACCTAGAAGGGATGGCTAAAGTGTATTTATTAGAGCGGGACAGTGTTATTTATACAGCACTGATTATAAATTTACAAGGCGCAAGTTCAGATTGACCTTACATGGAGTACTGTTCTCATCTCTGAGCCTAGGTTAATGCCAGCTCCTCCAACTTGACCGCATCCAGCGCAGTGATTGACTCACTGGCGCTGCGAAGAGATGTTGCAACCCTTCGTAAATTCTATCGCATCTACCACGGGGACTCGAGGAAAAAGCAAGTATATTCATAATATACTATAATATATTAATTATAGTATTAATATATTGATATAATAATATTCATAATATTAATATATTAATATATTCGCCTGTTTACTGACAGTTACGGTACACGGGACGTGATGTGTTCTAGTAGGTTCAAAGTACAACCGACTCTTAAGAGCCGTGGTAGCTCAGATGGTTAAATGGTTAACGCTCGCTGTAAATATAATAGAACGCAAGTAACCCAGGTTCGATCCCCGCCGGCACCAATGAAATTGTTAATTGCAATTTTAAGTGCTGATTTACCACGTGCTCGGCGGAGAAGGAAAACATCGTGAGGAAACCTCTTAAATAATTTTTTTAGAATATGGTAGCATCAATGCAATCAATGGACTATGAACATGTTTATATATCTTCGATTAAGGATCGGAATTTAGATGTGTATTCTCCCCTGAGGACTAAGATGAAATTCCACGTTTCAAGTAAAAAGGGTCTTCGGTTTTCTAAGCTCACCATACGAAACACAGAAGCTGCTATTTCAGGCTAGTGTTCTGTGAGAGCGTGGTTTTTTCGCCGGTCGTGTCGATCTATTCGTGCTACAACAATGATAAAAATAGAAATCTTCATGGATCTACCACAAAGTATTTCATATCAAATAACTCTAAAATATATATTTTTCAAACATAATTAAAAAAATAAAACTCAATACATATTAATAAAAAAACATATTATAAATATGTTATTTTGTGTTATTTTTAGGTGTATCCTGTAAAATGTTAACAATATAAGAAAACAGAAAGAAATTGAGGGCAAAACCCGAATAACAAATCTATCTTAGAACAATGGGTCAATTTTATTAAACCATTTGTCTTTTTTACGATTACTCTTGGTACTTTTTGGGCCAATACAGATTTAATAAGGATTATTAATACGCCAGTATTTTTACACTGACATTTATTTTGTAAATAATGTAAATACTACTTTTAATATGTCTACTAAATTATTTTAAATATACTATTAGAGCGTTGAACCTTTGCAAGAGCCTTGGCAGCTCATGGAATAAGTGTTCGTTTTAAAAAGTAAACAAACAATATGTCCGTTTGCCTCCTCTTCTGCAAAAATAATTTCTCTATAATAAATTAAAATAATAATATTGTGATTTATTAATAATACGAGAAATACATGAGAGCATAACACATACAAGTTGTTGTATGTTTGTAATAGTCAAACTTTTATTCAATTGCGATACAGCTTTCAGCTGTAGTTATGTACATTATGATACCTTAGATCAATAAAACAAAGAAGACAGCAAGCTGTGTACTCGTAATTCATTTTGATGCAAAACTGAGTCAAGACTATGCCAAGCATGTTGTAAGAATACACATTCACGTATGCAACTTAAATGATTTGCAACAAAATGAATGGTTTACGTGCATATGTCCGCCCAGTAGTGAAATTTTACGGAATGCTAAATAAAGAAAGCAGAAAGAAGTATGCGTGAATACATGTCAAGAAGTTGAGTATAGTTTCAACAAAACTTAAAATGTACTCAGCGCTCTATCTTTCTTTGTTTGTCAGTTTTACTGCATTGTTTGCTTAAAGATGTAAAGGGAAGGGAAGATGTGAAGGATACTAATATAAAGTAGTAGTAATATTTTATTTATAACTGTAAAAGATGTTGTTCCTACAGAGAAACAGTAGTTAAAAACAAAACAAATGCTTACGAGCCATTCCAGAGTCTTAATCCTAAATTCTGTTCTCTTTCATCGTATTCTGCTTGAGTTCTCGCTTGTATTACCATTTGCCAAAATATGTAAGAGAATATAAGAGTCTTTACATTTTTAGGAATCAATTAAACGTATTTCATTATATTCATACCAAAATCTCGTACAAATTATTGACGATTATTTGTTTGACAATTTTTAAACTTGAAGTATAAAATTTATTGAATAGAACCACAAAAGTTTTCTATTCAATAAATTTACGGACTATATTTAATTTTAAGACATTAAAATTTAATTATAACAGTTATTATAATACAATATGCTAAACTGTTATAATGTTAGAAAAACAAACAAGATTTATTTATTATATTTATTAAATAATATCATGTATTTAAGTTTACGACACTTTCGTTAAAATATTATGTCTATTGCGACCCATATATCGAAACAAATAAATTAATTTCAATTGTAATGTTTAAAAGTCTACTTTAACAAGCAGACGTGGTGCCGTTTCATGAAAAATCTCTTCAAAACTAAGTAACGTCACCTATAAACTTGTCAGCCGAATCTGTAACATGCTGGCATAGCTTTTCTTAAGTTGAAATAAGCTTACTTATTCATTTTCTACGGTCTCACATTATTTTACGCCGCACGATCAGAAAACATTCGATTTTATTTAAACTTTAACTTTTATTTCAAAATAAGAATGCAACCTTCATACATAATATATGTATTCCAATATGCGTCATTACAAAAGAAAATTCAATTAGAAGTTCAGATCAAGAGCAAATAGTCTCGATTAAAATTTTACGATGGCAAGATTATCCAAAGACTATTTTTTATTGTGTCAAGTTGATAGGTAACCTGAATTTAAATGAATTCATACACGTTCAATTTTTTTTAAATTCATGCATCGTCATCCATCCATTTAATATAATTTATTGATACTTTTAATTCACAATTCATATTTCTTCGGCTTGAACCATTAATATTACATAAAATTGAAAAGTATTTTTTCGTATTATTAAACTGATGTATTAAACTTTCTTACAGTTCACCTGATGGCAAGTAGCTACTCCAGTAAGTACCTACACCTGCAGCCGAGTTCTAATAAAATAGGCAACAGTTGATTTAAAACTCTTGAAGAATAACTGAAATGCCTCGCAGTTTGTAATTACACTGGCTCTCTACACCCTTCAGCTGCGTAGCGGCAGCAATAGATACAACATACACAGAACGTTTGTAAGTCAGGAAAATAGTGTCACTAACTTAGAAAAATGACCTGATGGTAAGAGGAAACTGCAGTCCAAACACATCTGCAACCAACTTAAAACAGAGAAGACTACGGCTGCGTTGTCACCTTTGAGGTCTAAGGTCGAGTACCTCACAGCCTGTAACTATACTCCCACGATAGTGAAATAATAACCGAAATTAATTTTGGGACTAACTAAGTACTTATATTATCGATAACTGCAATGATTTCAGCGTTATTTCATAATTTTAACTATTTTATTTTATGTAACCTCAATCTTTACCTGCCGAACATGGATTTATAATTACAAATTGTTGCTGAAAAATTCATAATTACACTCTCAGCTTTTTTGTGCTGTTAGTTTAGCAAAAATGATCAATACAGCTTCTTATTTTAATAATAATAAGTGGAAAAGTAAATATCTTAAAAGAATATGTTTAAGCAAACTAATCTAAAAACCACTTCCCTAACGCTATTCATTTGTTTTTCGCTCACGTTCACCGCCAGGGAGCAAGTACAAAACATGTTGCATTCCAAACGGAATTACCAATATTAGAAATTTGTGTAGCGTGGAATTTAAGAATCGAGTGCAGTGACACATAATCTTCGTAATAAGTATTGCTACTATCATGATTGAGATATTAGAATCATATTTATTTTTTGTAAAATAAAGCTGTACGGTAGACGTGTATAAAATAAAACGTCAGCGTTGGTGAGAGAAAATATAATATATTGTAAAAAGCTTATCAAATTTGCATAAAAAATAATGAAGTTATGTTAATAAAAAAGTATCCTTTTTTGAAGCGATAGGGTAAGCTACGTGGCCATCGCACTCTTAACCAAAGATTGCATTGTGTGCAAGTACGAAAGATTTTTTTATATAGAATAAGGGTGGTAAACGACCACACAGTGCACCTGATAATAAGTAGATGCTGTGAAACAAAGATTGCATTGTGTGCAAGTACGAAAGTTTTTTATATAGAATAAGGGTGGTAAACGACCACACAGTGCACCTGATAATAAGTAGATGCTGTCAAACAAAGATTGCATTGTGTGCAAGTACGAAAGCTTTTTATATAGAATAGGGGTGGTAAACGACCACACAGTGCACCTGGTAATAAGTAGATGCTGTGAAACAAAGATTGCATTGTGTGCAAGTACGAAAGTTTTTTATATAGAATAAGGGTGGTAAACGACCACACAGTGCACCTGATAATAAGTAGATGCTGTGAAACAAAGATTGCATTGTGTGCAAGTACGAAAGCTTTTTATATAGAATAAGGATGCCGTGTAGTGGCGGTTGAGAATATCCACTACCCCATATCTTCCCGTGGGTGTCGTAAAAGGCGACAGAGGGAGACAGCCAGGAGATGGGCAGCAACATCTTCCTGATAACAGCAAATGTACGACAAAAAAAACTGCGGTTGCCAACCCGCTCGCCAAGCGTGGCAACTATGGCAATATACCCCCCATGAACAATTACACAAATAGATGGCCCCCAGTCCCCGGCGACTCCGCTATTCCTGGCTACGGTGGCGACCATGGTAAAGGCGGGGCAGGGTGTGCTAAGAATCTCCGGTGGAGGTCCGGTTGCCACCTACGACGACTCGACCTGGCAACATTTAACGCACGCACACTGAGGACTGACGAGAAGATCCTGGAGCTGGAAGAAGAGATAGACAAGTTGCGCTGGAGTATTATAGGATTATCCGAGGTCCGAAGAGAGGGGGAGGACACGGTGATTCTCGAATCCGGCAACTTGTTCTATCACCGGGAGGGCGACCATCTGTCCCAAGGAGGTGTCGGATTTATCGTCCACAAGTCTCTCGTCTACAACGTTGTAAAGATTGGGAGTATGTCGACGAGGGTCGCGCACCTGATACTCAGAATCACCAAACGGTATTCGGTGAAGGTCATACAGGTTTACGCACCAACCTCGGCACATTCCGATGAGGAAGTGGAGGAAATGTGTGAGGATATTTCCAAAGCCATGCATTCCTCCAAAACCCACTACACTACGACTTCAACGCAAAACTAGGCACAAGAGAAAACGGTGAGCTGAAGTTAGGGAAATTTAGAGTAGGGCAACGGAACCAAAGGGGCCAGCAGCTGGCCGACTTTATGGAGAAAGAGGGACTCTTTATGATGAACTCTTTCTTCCAGAAGCGGCCCCACAGGAAGTGGACCTGGTCGAGCCCCGACAGTTCGACAAAAGATGAGATTGACTTCATTATGACCACCAGACGCCTACTGTTCAGTGATGTCTCAGTGATCGCAAGGGTGAAAACTGGCAGCGATCACCGAATGGTTAGAGGCACACTGAACCTAAACGTTAAGTTGGAGAGGTCTCGTCTAATGAAGTCAACGCTCCGTCCCCCTCGTGCCCTAATCCAGAATCCCGAAAACTTTCAGCTCGAGTTACACAACCACTTTCAGTGCCTACAAGATTGCAATGCAGTGGACGATATGAATGACAAGCTCGTGGAAACTGTCCATGCGGTCGGAGCTAAGTTCTGCAAGACCCGCCGCAGAAGAACACAAAAACTCTCCGATCACACTCTTAATCTCATGGCTGTTAGACGGGAGATGAGGCTGCAATCGTCAACAGATTTGACAGCATACAGGCAACTGAACAGACAGATCTCCAAATGCATGCGGCGAGACTTACGCAACTTTAATACTGCTCGTATTAAAGAAGCGATCGAGCGGAACCAGGGCTCCAAAGTCTTTGCCAGAGATCTGTTTGCCCGTAAGAGCCAACTGTCAAAGCTGAAGACTGAGTGTGGCAGCATCGTTTCCGGGACACCTGAGATTTTGAGTGAGATTGAGAGGTTCTATGGGCAGCTGTACACATCATCATTGGAGCCACACGCAAGTGTGAGTAACGATCCAAGAGCAAGTCTTATCCGACACTATTCCGATGATATCCCGGACGTCAGTCTAAGCGAGATTAGAATGGCTCTCCAGCACCATAAAAACGGCAGGGCCCCAGGCGAGGATGGAATTACAGCGGAGCTTCTGAAAGCGGGTGGAACACCGGTACTTGAAGTCCTTCAGAAGCTCTTCAATTCCGTCCTCCATGGTGGCACAACTCCAGAGGCGTGGAGCAGAAGTGCGGTGGTCTTGTTCTTTAAGAAAGGCGACAACGCTCTCTTGAAGAACTACAGACCGATTTCCCTTCTGAGCCGCGTCTACGTTCTGTTTTCGAGAGTCATTACGAATCGTCTCGCAAGCAGACTCGACGACCTCCAGCCTCCCGAACAAGCCGGTTTCCGAAAAGGCTTCAGTACCATAGACCACATACATACCCTGCGGCAGATTGTAAAGAAGACTGAAGAGTACAATTTGCCACTTTGCCTGGCGTATGTGGACTATGAGAAAGCCTTTGATTCCGTCGAAATTTGGGCGGTGCTGCAGTAACTTCAGCGGTGCCAAGTTGACTGTCGGTATATCGAAGTGCTGAAGTGTTTGTACAGTAGGGCTACGATGGCTATCCGAGTACAGAACCAGAGCTCGAAACCTATCCAACTGCAGAGATATCCCCGAAACTCTTCACCGCTGCTTTGGAAGACGTTTTCAAGGTACTGGACTGGAAAGGATACGGTATTAACATCAATGGCGAGTACATCACTCACCTTCGATTTGCCGACGATATAGTCCTTCTGGCAGAATCGCTGGAGGACTTGAGCACTATGCTCAATGACCTCAATAGTGCCTCCCAACGGATAGGTCTTAAGATGAACATGGACAAAACAAAGATCATGTTTAATGTCCATGTCACACCTATGCCGGTAGTTGTTGGGAGCACTATGCTCGAAGTTGTTGACGAGTACGTTTACCTGGGACAAATAGTCCGACTAGGTAATTCCAACTTCGACCGAGAGGTCAATCGACGGATTCAACTCGGCTGGGCAGCGTTCGGGAAATTACGACACATCTTCTCGTCAGGTATACCTCAATCTCTGAAAACTAAAGTGTACAACCAGTGCGTGTTGCCAGTGATGACTTACGGATCAGAGACGTGGTCCTTCACTGCTGGCCGTATGAGGACGCTCAAGGTCGCTCAGCGAGCTATGGAGAGGGCTATGCTCGGAGTTTCTCTGCGTGATAGACTCAGAAATGAGGATATCCGCAGTAAAACCAGAGTGACCGACATAGCCCAACGGATTAGTAAGCTGAAGTGGCAATGGGCCGGCCATATAGCTCGAAGAACCGATAACCGATGGGGAAGAAAGGTTCTCGAGTGGCAGCCTCGTACCGGTAGGCGTAGTATAGGGCGACCCCCCACTAGATGAAGTGACGACCTGGTAAGATATGCAGGAAGTCGATGGATGCATGTGGCTCAGGACTGTGCTTTGTGGCATTACTTGGGGGAGGCTTGAACGTGAAGGGTGGTAAACGACCACACAGTGCACCTGATAATAAGTAGATGCTGTGAAACAAAGATTGCATTGTCTGCAAGTACGAAAGCTTTTTATATAGAATAAGGGTGGTAAACGACCACACAGTGCACCTGATAATAAGTAGATGCTGTGAAACAAAGATTGCATTGTGTACAAGTACGAAAGTTTTTTATATAGAATAAGGGTGGTAAACGACCACACAGTGCACCTAATAATAAGTAGATGCTGTGAAACAAAGATTGCGTTGTGTGCAAGTACGTAAGTTTTTTATATAGAATAAGGGTGGTAAACGACCACACAGTGCACCTGAGAATAATTAGATGCTGTGAAACAAAGATTGCATTGTGTGCAAGTACGAAAGCTTTTTTCTATATAGAATAAGGGTGGTAAACGACCAAACAGTGCACCTAATAATAAGTAGATGCTGTGAAACAAAGATTGCATTGTGTGCAAGTACGAAAGTTTTTTTTATAGAATAAGGGTGGTAAACGACCACACAATGCACCTGATAATAAGTAGATACTGTGAAACAAAGATTGCATTGTGTGCAAGTACGAAAGCTTTTTACTCGTATATAGAATAAGGGTGGTAAACGACCACACAGTGCACCTGATAATAAGTAGATGCTGTGAAACAAAGATTGCATTGTGTGCAAGTACAAAAGTTTTTTATATAGAATAAGGGTGGTAAACGACCACACAGTGCACCTGAGAATAAGTAGATGCTGTGAAACAAAGATTGCATTGTGTGCAAGTACGAAAGTTTTTTTTATAGAATAAGGGTGGTAAACGACCACACAGTGCACCTGATAATAAGTAGATGCTGTGAAACAAAGATTGCATTGTGTGCAAGTACGAAAGATTTTTTTTATAGAATAAGGGTGGTAAACGACCACACAATGCACCTCATAATAAGTAGATGCTGTGAAACAAAGATTGCATTGTGTGCAAGTTCGAATGTTTTTTATGTAGAATAAGGGTGGTAAACGACCACGCAGTGCACCTAATAATAAGTAGATGCTGTGAATCAAAGATTGCATTGTGTGCAAGTACGTAAGTTTCTTTTTATAGAATAAGGGTGGTAAACGACCACACAGTGCACCTGATAATAAGTAGATGCTGTGAAACAAAGATTGCATTGTGTGCAAGTACGAAAGTTTTTTTTATAGAATAAGGGTGGTAAACGACCACACAGTGCACCTGATAAGAAGTAGATGCTGTGAAACAAAGATTGCATTGTGTGCAAGTACGAAAGCTTTTTATATAGAATAAGGGTGGTAAACGACCACACAGTGCACCTGATAATAAGTAGATGCTGTGAAACAAAGATTGCTTTGTGTGCAAGTGCGAAAGTTTTTTTTTATAGAATAAGGGTGGTAAACGACCACACAGTGCACCTGATAAGAAGTAGATGCTGTGAAACAAAGATTGCATTGTGTGCAAGTACGAAAGTTCTTTTTATATAATAAGGGTGGTAAACGACCACACAATGCACCTGATAATAAGAAGATGCTGTGAAACAAAGATTGCATTGTGTGCAAGTACGAAAGCTTTTTACTCGTATATAGAATAAGGGTGGTAAACGACCACACAGTGCACCTGATAATAAGTAGATGCTGTGAAACAAAGATTGCATTGTGTGCAAGTACAAAAGTTTTTTATATAGAATAAGGGTGGTAAACGACCACACAGTGCACCTGAGAATAAGTAGATGCTGTGAAACAAAGATTGCATTGTGTGCAAGTACGAAAGTTTTTTTTTATAGAATAAGGGTGGTAAACGACCACACAGTGCACCTGATAATAAGTAGATGCTGTGAAACAAAGATTGCATTGTGTGCAAGTACGAAAGTTTTTTTTATAGAATAAGGGTGGCAAACGACCACACAATGCACCTCATAATAAGTAGATGCTGTGAAACAAAGATTGCATTGTGTGCAAGTACGAAAGCTTTTTATATAGAATAAGGGTGGTAAACGACCACACAGTGCACCTGATAATAAGTAGGTGCTGTGAAATCTACATTTATCCTCGACTAAGAGTCCATTAAAATTTCCATTAAAAAAGGTCTCTAAATCTCCACACTCACTATAAGAAACACATCGACTTTAAGCTGATATTTTACGCTGGTATTTCGTGAGAGAGTGGTCATTCCCCGGTCTAGCCGACCCATATTACCGGTTGTAGTTATTGGTTACAACAGAAGGCTAACGATGAAAGGTAACGCAACCTAGGACTACTGTCTTAAATTTCTCCTCGTACATATATCCCAAACGTTAACGGGAATATAGGTAAATTGGTTTAATAGCTATTCGGCTTCGTAGCACAGTAGTTTAGCAATGAGTAACAACGCTAAGAGCAACGTATTTGTAAGGCCTACAAAAATTGTTCCGGTACTGGATGTGTGTTCTTATGAAATTTATATATTTAAACTGTATGATACTAGAGAAAATACTTGTGTGGAACGTATGTTCAAAGAAGAATAGAATATGTATTTTTACAATTTAACAGAATAATATATTTTTAGTATGAGTAAAAATTTATTAAATGAGTGTGTGCGTGCGTGCTTGCGTGCCTCGTGTGTTTGCGTGCGTGCGTGCGTACGTGCGTGCGTGCGTGCATGCATGCATGCGTGCATGTGTGTGTGAGTATGCGTGCATAGGCCTCTTCCAAAGAATGACACAGTACACGGGCATCTGTTCGATCACCCTCATCGGTTGACGGTTCTACGTTCTATATGGCCAGTACACTTCGGCTTCTCGAAAATCTGAAAACCAAGTAAATTGAAGGACAGTTGCCTATAATTTATATAATAAGTCATCTCGATCCAGAAAAATCGGCGGTGGTAAGCAATTCCACAAGGAACGCGCGCATGGAAGAAAACTAGTAAATCGCACATTGATGGACCGCCTAGTATACAGATTGTGTATGGGTATACTTACGATATGTGTTAGTGTAATTTGGCGGCTGGAATAAATCCGAAGAATTCATCTGAGCATTCTCTTTGGCAAATACGATAGAAAATGCAAAAAGGTGCAACATCCCTTCGCAGATCCAGTGCATTTAGTCTTGTAGAAAGAAATCAGTCGCAGACGATTCAAGCCACTTTTCAAGAAGAGGGAGCCCGACCTAGAGATGAGGACAGTATTCCATGTGGGGCTGGACTTGCACATTGTAAAGTTGCAACCGGTGTGCCAGCACGAAATACTATCCCACTCTGCACAGCACGTCAAGCTTTTATGGGTTGAATTTAGTCTTGCAAATAAATAAGAAATAGCTAACTCATGGATGCGGCAGCGTTAGCATTTGAAGAATGGGGTCATTTCTTAGACATCCCTTTTAGTAAGCAAAATACAATTTATATGTTAAATTTAATAAATTTATACATTCCATGGGGAGGTTTTTATTCAGCAGTGGACTTTGATAGACTGTAGTTAATGTACGGTAATGAGTACGTTACCCATTTAGGTAAATTTTATATTACAAAGACTGAATAAGCTAGAAGAACTATAATTAAAATTTTATTGCAAAGTGGTTATGCGGAAACGATTCGTGTATTTTAATTTTATTCGAGGGTATATTGCCAAGCGTTTACCCATCCCTTGACCTAATATCCCTTCCGCACACACTGAAAGGGGAAAGGGGGGAGTCTAGAAGGTGACGCGATTCTTTCGACCGAAGCGCGCCCGACCGAGGTGCTAGGTGGGAAAAGCCGAGACAATAAAGGCTCGCGCGCGGCCCTCGTGCGGCCTCTTCCTTCGCACCACTGGCCTGGATCGCATCTCTGGGGTGCCCTAGAAGAACCCACCTCACGTCGCATCACCGAAACGGAATCGTCGTCTGCCGCATCAGAATCACACCCCGGTAAGTGTGTCTCCCGTAATTTTATTCCTATTTGAGCATTTTGTTTATTAGTTAACCCGCCCATTTTGTTTCTCCTAATGTGCTCAAGTAGAATTCCCTCCTTAACCTTGGCAAGCAATAGATTTTGGAAGAGCGAGTGCATTTTCCAAGATACCGCGTGCCACATCCGCCATCTTGTTGAGACATAAGAAGCCATCGCGTATACAGTCCACCTAGTGTAACATCTTGCGCCATAGAATCAAGGCTAAACCTGGGAATCTAACTCGGGATCCCTTAGGCCCGCTCGAATGCCCAGAAAAATGCCGCCCCGCACCATTTTTCTGGTCATTCGAGCGGATTTGGAACTGGTACCCTGTAGCCTCATCGAGTCGAACTAACTGCTGAACCAATTCCTTGGACAATACACTCTAATTTAATATTGGATAGATTTATGTAGTTTTTGTTTTAGTTTAAATTTAAATTTTGGTTAGTTTATTCGCATAGGTAAATAGATAATTATTTATTTAAATAGTTAGACCCGCTTAATTTTATTTATCTTACCCGCTATTTGTAATTATACGAGCTTTAAATTCTTATCTAGTCGACGCGTGTTATCTCGTTTGATTGCAAGTTACCTTCAGGAAAAAAAATGTTAGTGACAACGTGTTCAATTTAACGACACAATACGGCACGTAGCGCATTGTGTTCATTTTTTAAACTTTGTACGATTCGTTGTACATTCTTTCTGATTAATCTAATATTAATTATAGTGATTCAAGATGACAGTTAGTGGAAATGAAATTAAACTTAAAACTCTTTACGCCAAGAGGGACGTACTCTTTTCACGTATACAATATATAAGTGATCACATAAAAATATTAACGTAGATTCAGTGCGGGAAATGTTTTTATGTGAAATCAAAACGGTGGACTCTTTGCGATCGGATTACAAAAATATATTAGACAAAATTAAAAAGTAAGTAATAACTAAGTTTACAGTAATAAGTAAGTATACAGTGAACTATCAATCGCTTCTATCATTTGAAGATATGTTGTGTCGCATAAAAAGAACGGCAAAGCTCTTACAGTCTCCAGCCTAAAGCGAAGCAAAACCAGAAATCCAGGTACGCCCACGTGAATCTGTATGATATTCCGGTATTCAATGGAGATATTAAAAGTTGGCCGTTGTTAGTGTTGTAGTTAATAATCCATCGTTATCGGACGCTGAAAGATTGTATTATTTAATTAGTAAATTGAGTGGTAGGGCACAGTCCATTTGTTCGGGTTACACACCAACAGCAAACAATTATTTGTTAATATACGAAACGCTTAAAAACAAATATGAAGATAAGCGAATGTTAGCCTCTTCGTATTTAGATCAGATATTCGATCTTAAAGCTATATCATCCGCAAACATCACTGGCTTTGTGCAGTTTTTAGATAAATTTGTAGCATCGGTGGCTGCGCTCAAGAACCTGAAATTTAATGACCTTATGGACGTGGTGTTTCTCCATATCGCCTTAAAGAAACTAGACTCGGACACCGTGCGTGCGTTTGAAATGGAGCATTGTAGCTCTGAGTTACCGTCATTCGACTCCTTAGCATCCTTTGTACGAGATCAAATTAAAGTGATACAGCGCTCCTCGAATGTCAAACAAGAAGTTAAGAATTGTGTCGATCGCAGGCAGATCTCATCAACTAGGACCGCTGGGTCTCTGACGTACACAACCGCTGCGCCTACATCGCCTCATAGCGCCTGTATTCTATGTAAAAATAAACAACACGGTAATTTGTATAATTGTGCGACCTTCCGTAAACATTTACCCATCGAACGTTATGGAATAGTAAAGACGAACAACTTATGTTTAAATTGCCTAAGCGATAGACATTTAGTTGCTAAATGCAATTCTAGTTCAGTGTGTAACAAGTGCGCTAGCAAACATCACACGTTATTATATTTCGAAGGTGGCAACATATTCGCGTCGAGTAATTCGGACAAGGAAACTACACATACTAAAGTCGACGCTTCTAACGGTCGACCGGGTGACGTCGCCCTGTGCTCATTATCGAAAACGGGAACGCAGTCTCCTTCCACAGTGTTGCTGGGTACAGCTCGTATCGTAGTTAGGGATTCGCGTGGAAACGAAAAAAGTGTCCGTACGTTGCTAGACAGCGGATCACAGAGTAGCTTTATAACGCGACAATATTGCCAGCGTTTAGGATTGTTAATAAATATGATACTTTCATGTCAGGTAGTCGAAGGCATTGGAGGTACTAATAAAATTACCCAGGGCTCTGTAAATTTGAAATTTATTCTCGGCTAGATCATAGTATTAACTTTAATATAAATGCATTAGTAGTAGATAAACTCACCGAGCGTCGGCCAACCGTTTCGGTCGACACCTCGGCAATGATTGATTTTGAGAATTTGACTCTGGGAGACGATACTTACGCCGTCCCCGGAGATATAGCTATACATGCTCATTGGAGCATCGCTTTTTCCTCATCTTTTGTTACACAATAAGGTCAGGGGCAACCCCTCGCATACCGCACCTTACACACTGGAGATCGCCTTGGGCTACGTCATCGTTGGTTCCGCCCCTATCATGGATAATATTTCGGCAACCTCTTATTGTTTTATGGCTGTCGAACAGCTCAAGTCGTTAGTTCGCAAATTTTGGGAGATGGAGGAGGTGAACGTTCCACCTATAGTTAGCTCAGATGATAGATTATGCGAGGAAATTTACGTCCGCACGACCGTTCGTGATCGCGACGGTCGATATAGTGTAGCGCTACCCTTTAAAGGAGATGTTTTGACTCTCGGCGACTCGCGTCACATGGCGGGAAAACGTTTCTATTGGTTGGAGCGCAGGATACTCGCTTCGCCCATATTAAAAGAAGCTTATGACGGCGTCATTAATGAATATATAAGGGAGGGTTACATATCACTTGTGGCTCCAAAATTAGATAACTACGAAGACGCGCCGTCGTATTTTATACCACATCACGGTGTCATTAGGGAAGACAAACTTACATCCAAGTTACGTGTAGTGCTCGATGCTAGTGCTAGAACTATCACTTTTCTTTCTCTTAACGATATCCTCTATAGTGGGCAAAATTTACAACGCAATTTATTTAATATAATAGCAAATTTTCGTTTGTTCAGTATAGCACTATCCGCCGATATTCGCCATATGTTTCTTTGCATAGAGGTCCGTAAATGCGACCGTCGATTTCAACGCATTTTATATCGCTTTGACCCAAAGGAACCTCTAATGATGTTTGAATTTAATCGCGTTTGCTTTGGTTTAAAGTCGACCCCATTTCATGCGCTAAGCACGGTGAGACAGCTCGCTTCTGATGAAGGTCCCTCTCATCCTAAAGTTAAGAGGGAAATTGAGAGTGGGTTATATATAGATGATTTTGTGTACTCGGTCGATAGCGTGGAGGAGGCCATCCTAACCACCGCCGCTCATGAAATCGGGTCAATTCGATCTCGTCAAGTGGACTAGTAATTCGCGTACGGTTTTAGATACAATCCTACTATCACACCGCCTTTCGGCGATAAAGGAATTCGACGATTCTGATACGCACAAAGTGCTCGGTTTGTTTTGGTCACCGGAGTCCGACGTGTTTAGCTTTAAGGTAAACCCGCTCGCAGAAACGTGCACAAAGCGCTCAATGCTGTCGTGCGTTGCTATCTTGTGGGATGTCATGGGTTTCGTAGCCCCGGTGGTGCTATACGCTAAGCTTTTGATTAAACAACTTTGGTTATGTGAATGCGATTGGGATGACCCGCCGCATGATAGCATTGTTCGTTCGTGGCTACGTTTTAGAGAGGAAATTCCTTTACTAAGCGAAATTAAAATACCACGTCATATCAACGTCGATAGAAATAGCGTCATCACTGTCGTTGGGTTTGCAGACGCTAGCGAGAAGGCTTAAGGGGGCGTTGTATATTTTCACGTCCAGAATAATGGTAGAAACTCGATTAGCCTCATTAGCTCCAAGTCAAGAGTCTCCCCCCCGTAAGGTTGTCTCTCTCGCGCGCTTAGAGCTTTGCGCGATATTAGTCCTTGCCAAGCTTATCACCGCAGTTATCAGTGCATGTAGTGACAGAGTTCACATAGAAAGAATATTTGCCTTTTCTGACTCAACCGTCGCTTTATGTTGGGTTCATTCTTCACCCCACCGTTGGGATACGTTTGTCGCGAACCGAGTGGCCAAGATCCAAGACGAGTTAGGAACACGGAACTTTTATCACGTGTCCGGTACGGAAAACCCTGCCGATTGTCTATCCCGTGGACTCACCCCGATGCTAATAATGGACCATCCGCCTTGGCTCCACGGACCTTTTTGGGTTCGCTTGGAACCGTCACAGTGGCCAATAACCGATTTCGACCCTTCGTCAGTGTCCCAGCCACCGGAAGAGAAGAGGCACGCTCTAGTTGCAAACGTTTCGAGCGAGGTTTCTCCAATCATTGCGTTGGCGCACCGTTTGTCCTCTTGGTCGAAATTATTGCATAGCGTGATTTACGTTTGTCGATTCGCGAAGCTTTTACCGCGTCGTTTGTATATCGTAGCGTCCGATTACAATGCAGCAATGCCGAGTTTCTAGTATTGCGTGAACTTCAACGAGCGCATTTTTCCGATGAAATTACAAGATTACAATCGAATAGAACTTGTAGTGCATTTCAACGTCTTAAGCCATTTTTACAAGATGGAATCGTCAGGGTAGGTGGGCGCATGTCTAACTCGCAGTTGAGTTTCGATCAACGGCACCCTATAGTTTTACCGCGTAAGGAACCATATCATGAATTTATTAGTAGATTACCACCATAAATTGAATTCTCACGCTGGCCCCGACTTGCTGATGTCAATCTTGCGTCAGAATTATTGGATTCTTTCAGCACGTAATTTAATCCTCAATCGGGTGCACAGATGTATGGCTTGCTTTCGAGAACGTCCTAAGCCGTCATTTCCGGAAATGGCGGACCTTAGGTCTTGTCGAGTAACACAATCCGTAAAGTCCTTTATGCATTTCTTTCTGACTTTGCTGGTCCGTTTAAGGTCACACTCACTCGCGGGCGTGGTATAAGATCCACAAAAGCTTACGTTTGCATTTTCGTATGTCTAACTACTCGGGCTGTGCATATAGAACTCGTTGGTGACCTAAGCACAGCGGGCTTCATGGGTGCATTTAAAAGATTTCTTTCTCGCCGTGGCCCTGTAAGTAAATTGTGTTTGGATAACGGTACAAACTACGTTGGCGCGAATCGTATTTTATCAGAACTACATGAGCTTTTAACCAGTAAATATTATAATTCGGAGTTCGCTCACATCCTAGCCGAGAACCGCATCGACTGGTCTCTGAACGTCCCGGCCGCGAGCCATTTTGGGGGGAAATTGGGAGACTAATATTAAGAGTCTAAAGAGTTATTTATACCGAGTAATAGGAGATCAAATTTTGTCCTTCGAAGAGTTAAGTACTGTGCTCGCTCAAATTGAGTGCGTCATGAATAGTCGCCCCCTTTGTCGTACGTTGTCAAGTGACCCCTCGGAGCCGCTGGCTCTAACTCCAGCACATTTTTTGAATTTAACGCCTTTGAAATATCTGCTCGCCATAGACATGAACGAAAGTAAACTTACTATTTCTGCACGCCATAAATTATTGGACCGGTTGGTGCAGTCATTTTGGAAACAATGGAAGATGGAATACTTGCATACGTTGCAGTCTCGGCAAAAATGGAACACAACAACTGAACCTTTAACTGTCTAAACTGAGGTTGTGCTCACAAAGGAGAATACACCGCCTCTCCATTGGCCATTAGGGATCGTCGAAGAAGTTTTTCCCGTTTCCGACGGGGTAACTAGGGTAGCTCGCGTTAGGACCACGACTGGGTCTTACATGCTCCCTGTTGTCCGTTTGTGCCCTTTGCCTATCCAATAGTTTGAATTAGCTTTCTAGATTAGAAATTGTAGTCGAAAATTAGGTTTAATCTTAGCGTTAGTTATTATGACGTGGACCCTTCAAGCCGGGGGGGGGGGGTTGGTTACGCGGAAACGATTCGTGTATTTTAATTTTATTCGAGGGTATATTGCCAAGCGTTTACCCATTCTTTGACCTAATATCCCTTCCGTACACACTGAAAGGGGAAAGGGGGAGTCTAGAAGGTGACGCGATTTTTTCGTCCAATGAGAAGCGCGCCCGACCGAGGTGTTTGGTGGGAAAATCTGAGACAGTAAAGGCTCGCGCGCGGCCCTCGTGCAGCCTCTTCCTACGCACCACTGGCCTGGATCGCATCTCTGGGGCACCCCAGAAGAACGCACCTCACGCCGCATCACCGAAACGGAAGCGTCGTCTGCCGCATCAGAAGTGTGTCCAGTAAGTGTGTCTCCCGTAATTTTATTCCTATTTGAGCATTTTGTTTATTAGTTAACCCGCCCATTTTGTTTCTCCTAATGTGCTCAAATAGAATTCCCTCCTTAACCTTGGCAAGCAATAGATTTTGGAAGAGCGAGTGCATTGTCCAAGATACCGCGTGCCACATCCACCATCTTGTGGAGGCATAATAAGCCATCGCGTATACAGTCTACCTAGTGTAACATCTCGCACAATAGGGTCAAGGCTCAACCTGGGAATCGAACTCGGGATTTCTTAGGCCCGCCGCCCAACCACAAAGTATGAATATTTTTATCTACATTACATTGTGGAGAGCCGTGGTAACTCAGGAGCCAAGTGCTCGCTATGAATTTTACTGTACGCGAGTAACCCGGATTTAATCCGCGCCGGCACCAATGAATTTGTAAATTGCAATTTTATTTGCTAAAAACATATATTTATTTAAGGAATTATCCTCTTAAACATTATATAGTTTGCTCATATAAGTAATTACAATTATTATCAAACTTTGCAGGCATAACACCCGTGAAATTAAAAGCGCCATAAATTATGCCTTTGCATCTTTTGATTTGATATATTTAGTAGCTGCTTACGAAAATGTAGATACTCGTTGTTTGAGAAATAATTGAATTTATTTATTCACGTTTTCAGTAATTTGACTAAAACACGCTATAATAGTTAATAGTCTCTAAAAGATTTCATTACAAAAAAATTGCGCGTGTTTAACTTTACATAGACAATATACATTTACTACGAGAAGTAATTATTATTAATATGCGACCAGTGTTACTAGTACTAGTACTAATAACAGAAGTTCAAAAAATTCGTACTTTGATAGTGAGATGACTGATATAATAATGCGCCCGGAGAGCTTATTATAGATTAATATTTAACTATCGAAAATAATATATTTATTTATAATTAACTTAATATGCAACAATCATCATCTTTATCATTACAGCACTTTAAAAGTCCACTACTGAACGTAGAAATCAAAACCCTTAGTCAGATGAAGCTGTAAAAGCGAATAAAGACAAAAACCTCTCTCAAGGAGTAACTCAAAGCACGGTCCTGAGCCTCCTGCTTCCATAAACTTGCTGCAAGTCTTACCAGGTCCTCACACCATCGAGTATGAATAAAACTCAAATTCTAAGCGAACTATGTTTAAATATATTATTGCTTATTTACAAACTATCTCACTTAACATCATGTTTGACAAGGTACCAGACGATTCATACAAACGCAATATTTTTTCGGATCCTGTTGTGCTTGAATAGTCCTTGCTTTTTTTAACGAACGTCGTAAATTTTACAGTACGCGAGCAACACAGGTTCTATCCATGTCGGCAAAAATTACATTTTTAATTGCAATTTTCTACGCTTATTTACCATGTGCACGGCGGTGAATACATCTGCAGAATAAAAATATTCCGAAGACAATATCTTCCTCAGCAAGCGCTGGATCAATACAGTGGACTCAGCAATAAGGAGAGGCCTGTGCTGAGTCAAGTTATATAGACTGTAGTGTAGCTTTATTACTTTCCACGTTAGGCACGGATAAGTTAGGGCGAGTGAGTGCTTCTGTTTTCGCGATTCTCTAAAAAATTGTAGCATTTGATAGCATCTCTTTCAATGTTAACATATATTTTTCACTATATTGTACTGTTTAGTGGCAGTGTAAGCACATAAACTACCCCACATCATCGGTGGGTGTCGTAAGAGATGACAGAGAGAAACAAATCGGGAGATGGGCAGCAGTATCTTCCTAATAACGACAAAAAAAACTGCAGTTTTCAACTCACTTGCCAAGTGTGGCAACTATGGCAGATACTAAGCAATCTATGGGAGAGATTGAAGGGACTATATATTGTTATTTTATGTACGAATAAATATTCGTGTGGAATTCAAGAAACACTTCATTATGTGAATTGTAACCCAGCAGCCCCACCTGAGTTCCGGATATGGTTAAAGCTTACACCTCGGTAGCGTAGCACTTAAACTGCGGAGATGCAAGTAAGAATCCCTCACGGAACAATTGTTTTATGGCCTACAAATAGTTACAGTTAGTCTAAATGTTTGTCCAGGTGCATTTTATGTATGTAGAATGGTACAGAATAAAATTCTGTTTAACCTCTTACAAGGAATTCCTTACCGTTTAAAAAAATCTGCAAAGAAAACACTATCATCGTCATTTCTAACTAATTATTTAAAAATACAACAAAATAATTATTATAGAACCTTTAAAAAGCAATAGAATAACTCAGTGAAGGGAAAAATTACCACTATGAATAAAAAAAAAACAAATACTAAAGTACCGTTCGTAAATTATTTTTCTACACACAACTCTTTGTACTCATCTTTAAACTGAAGCGTTTCAATTCATTCCATAAGAAAAACCACAATCCTGAATTTAATATTTGCATGATAGCTTTGTTCAAAAATGTAACGTAGGATTTTTGAAATTTGAAGATTTAAGCTTGAAAGAAAAACTGGGTTACAAAATTTTTCATAACGTTTTTGTATACTTGAAATTAAAATAATAAAGATAAGGATCATATTTGTGTTAGGAATCTTATTTCGGGTTTATTTGTTATTTAAACTACCGATTCGGTTTTCTTCTTCCGAGCCCAACAATGGGCCTTGCTGGGCTCCAAAGAAGAAGAATGGCCTTATAATTTGCATGCGCTGAGCGTCACAGAACTCGAGAAGTAGCGAAGATATGGTGGTAAAGTCCGCCGTCACGCAGGAAAGGGTAATGATGCAAAGTAATAAGGATACAAGCGCGCAGTGATAAAATTTAATTTAGCTAACGTGCGCGACTTATTTAATTAATAAAAATTATTTAGACTAATAAAACCTTGGCAAGCAATCAACATCAAAGAGTGCAACTTCTATACGTAGTACTAATATTTATTCTGTGACCTCACGCAGTATGTATTTATAATTGCCGGGACGTAATTAAATATGACTGGTATTGCTAGCAATGTTACCGGCTACAGTATTGCAGCCAAATATTGCCAAAAATGTGGCCATTTAGACCAGCCCCTTTGACATGATACTTGCACCATACTATTAATACCTAAAGTAGGTTGCTTATATTTACATACAAAAGTACAAGTATTAATTAGTTTGATAGGTGATTTCTTGATTATTATTGTGGTCCCTTTCACATGTAAGAGGGAGACAAACAAAAATATCGATAAAACTCGCGTAAGAGATGATATTTAAGATCGCTACCACCATCACATCAGATGTGATAAACGACAAATACTTGCAAAAGAATACCGATTTCTACCAAAAATGATTCGCAAAGAAAGTTTAATTAACAATATTAATGTTTCAATAGAAAAGGTAGTTGGGTGATATCATTTGCTTTGGATCCTACAATTAATAAATTAGATTCGAACTTAAGTAAACCATTGTACAACTTCAAGATACTGTAAGCTCGTCCTACGTTATTAGTTAGTCTGGGCTTACACTATGACAGCAGTACATCATCAACTCATTTCCTTCCGGGACCATGAGTACAGAAAAGCTTCCGAAACGAGAACGGGAACCAAAATAAGTTAAAATCAGTCAAATGAAACGCAATAAAATTCATAAAGTGAGTAACAAATGACAGAAAAAAACTGTTGTAATCCAAAGTACCGCGGCTGCCCGGCAATCACAAGATAGTCTATGTTATTTATTTATTTATTTATATTATTCTTTATTGCACCAAAAATTTTGTACAAAAGGCGAGCTTAATGCTATATGTCATTCTCTACCAGCTAACCTTGCGTAGAACAGAGAGTGAGTTATGGGCAGTAAAGTTGTCATGATCACATTAAATTCAAAATGTACATGCTACACATACATAATATATATATACACACTTATATACATACACATATACACAATATATATATATATATATATATATATATATATATATATATATATATATATATATCCATAAATTTATATACAAATAACTATAAACATATAAAGTAAGTGGAACTCAAATTTGTTGGTTACTTATATATTCGTATAGTTTACTTTTAAAAACTTTTTAGCAGGTATTATTCGCAGGTCAACAGGCAATTTGTTCCAGAGGGAGATGGAAGTTAATGTGAAAAAAAAATTGACATAAGCCCAGAATGGTGGAGAGGAGTAGACAGTAATAAATTGTGTGAAGATCGGAGATTGAGAGAATGAGCGTCACTACGGAATTGGAATCATTCTTTTAGGTAAAGGGGTGAGGAAGATCATTAAGAACTGAAAACAGAGAGGACAGCATTCGAAAATCTCTGCGCTGGCGTGTAGTCAACCAATTTAATTGGGAGCGAAATTCTGATACGTGATCATATTTGCGCAGGCCAAAGATGAATCGTATGCAGTTGTTAAGTAACCTGTCCAACCTGCTTAGCAGCTCCTGAGAGATATTAGAAAGACAAACATCGGCATAGTCAAATAATGGAAGAATTAGAGATTGGATGAGTAGAAGCTTAGTTGAAGGAGGCCGAAAGAACTTAAGACGATAGATGGAACGAAGTATGCCTGTGACTTTACGACAAATCTCGGACACCTGTAACCTCCAACTAAGGGTCGGGTCAATAATTAAACCCAGATCCTTGACACTAGTGCGGAAAGGAATTACACAGTTTTCGTAGCAAATGGATGGTAGATCAGGTATGTTAAGTTGTGACACCAATCGACGACTACCAATGATAATAGCCTGGCATTTAATGGGATTTACCGTTATACCAAATCGCTGTGACCAGTCTGAAATGCGTTGTAAGTCCTGATTAATAGCTGCAATAGAGGTAGCAATTTCAACCGAGGACACTTGTGAGTATAACTGAAGATCGTCAGCATAGAGGTGGTAAGAACATTGAAGGTGGGTAGTTAGAAGATTGATAAACAACGAAAACAAGAGAGGAGACAGAATGCCGCCTTGCGGTACACCTAGATATAGATCGCACCAGTCGGTAAAATCCTGACCAGCCCGAACAGCCTGCTAGCGACCGCGAAGATAAGAGGAAAACCAGTTCAGTACTGACGAGGAGAAGTTTAGGCGTGAAAGTAGAGTAGTAAGTCGTGATCGACACAATTAAATGCATTTGAAAAGTCAATAAGGACCAGAACAGTCAAACATGACCTCTCCATGGCCTCTCTAAAATCTTCTGTAACTTGAAATAACGCTGTGGTGGTACTATGTCCCGGGCGGAAGCCAGATTGATATGTGCAAAGGTAGTTGCATTTCGAAATGAAAGAGGTGACTTGTCTGTGTACCAACGATTCAAGGGCTTTGAAAAGAAACGGCAGTATAGAAATAGGTCTAAAATGGGAGGGTAGGGATGGATTGGGTACTTTCGCAAGAGGCAAGATAAAAGCTTTTAGCCATAACTTGGATAAAATACCAGTAGAGAGGGAGAAATTGATAATGTGAGTGAGAACTGGAGTAATAATATCGAGTATGAGAAGTATCATCTACTCACCTCATCATAGCCGGTTGCGGAAGATTTTATTGAAAGTATGTCTTTTCTAGTATCATCGCCAGTCACTGAACTGAAGTCGAAAGAATTACATGATAACAAAGGCATGGAATTAAGTTCCTGGAAAGTCGTAGCTTTGGTGGACAAATGCAGACGTGATGTAGAAGAGAAGTGTATGTTCAAGTCATTGATTGAAATATTTGGGATTAGAGAATTGGAATGTGATTTTCCAAATCCCAGGGATTTAAGGAACTTCCATATATCTGCAGAAGAGGAGTTTGAAATACTATTGTGGAAGTAGCGGCGTATGGCTGTTCTTACCACCTGATTACAGCGGTTTCGTGCTCGCTTATATTGCTGAAAGGTGGTACTGTTCCGATTCTTTTTAAAAATGTGAAAAGCTCGATCTCTTCTTCTCATTGCTCTACGCACTTCGTCAGTTATCCACGGTGCAGGATGTTTGCGTAACCTGACTTGCTCGAACTGGTGCGTGCCTATCGAATGGGTTGAGAATTTCGGTGTTATACAAATGAGCAATTTTGTCTTCCATATTATTTGCATCCAGCAATGGGCCCCATTCTATATTCTTAGCATCGCGGTGTAGTCGAATGGTGTCAATTTTATTGAAATTGCGTAAATACACAATCACTGGCTTTGGCTTGGGAGGCTTTAATTTATACTACATGACCAAAAGATCCTGTCTAGAAAACGCGGGAACAGCCAGTTGATCGTGATATAAAACATGATCCGCTGAACTAGTGCAAATGATGTCTAACCATGAATCTTCGTTGTCCACGTTGTGGTAAGTTGGACCAGATGGTAGAATATAGAGATATGTCGAGTCCATGATGGCTTTAAGTTTGCGAGTCTGAGGAGAATCCTTTAGCAAGTTGGTGTTGAAATCACCCATTTATTATAATATGTTTGTTGTCAGTGCTGATGGAGTCGATAACCGATTCAATATGGGAAAAATAATCAGATGAATGAGGGCAGTAAACAACTTCGAGCGCGACCCTCAAACCCTTAATTTTTACTTCTAGAAATAGGTACTCAGCAGGTCCTCTATATTTTGATGGTGATATTGCAATGACATCATATACATATTCCGATCGCAAGTAAATGGCTACGCCACCTCCATCTTTGCCAGTGCGATCAGAACGTATAAGTACAAATCCAGGAAGACTGTACAACGTGGAGGACAGGGAGGGTTTTAGCCAGGACTCTGAGATAAGTAGAGTATGGATGTATGGTGAGGAAAATGTCAAGTAGATCTGAGTAATGGGCAGGAATGCTTTGCGGATTTATATGGCATACATTTAAACAATTTATAGGGGCCAATTTCGTGTGCAAATAATTACCCACGTTATCAATAAAAGAATCGTCTGCGGCTGAGGTAATGTTAAGAGAAGAACATACAGAATAAAATGAGTCTTCATCCGCTGACATTTAATCTATTATTAATAATAATGGTAAACAATAAATAAATAGGGTATATTTAATAATAAATAATGTATAATAAATATGTATTCCTATATATGTAATAAATTTTATATATATTTAATACTATATTTATAAATATAAATATAATAAAACTATGAAATATAAATTAATCACTATTTGTTTTACCTGCCGGTCTGCCTTAAAAATTATTAATCAAGTTTACATATAAAAAGAAGATTAGCACAAATGTTTTACACAGTCCAATGAAATAGCAATGATGTCTTACTCATATTTCACTTGGTCAAATTAAAAGATAATTAATGCTGTGCTCATCTTCTATACAACAAAGGACAATAGAAAGACATATTATGTTATAATGTTAATGACTAACTTAAGTAAGCGATAAACAACAATTATAAGTAAAGCCGTGATCGTTTACTCATCATCATCATCATCATTACAGCCCTTCACAAGTCCACTGCTGAAAATAGGCCTTCCCCAAGTAATGCCACAAAGCACGGTCCTGAGTCACCTGCATCCATCGACTTCCTGCATGTCTTACCAGGTCGTCACTCCATCTAGTGGGAGGTCGCCCTACACTACGCCTACCGGTACGAGGCTGCCATTAGAGAACTATCTTCCCCATCGGTTATCGGTTCTTCGAGCTATATGGCCGGCCCATTGCCACTTCAGCTTACTAATCCGTTGGGCTATGTCGGTCACTCTGGTTTTACTGCGGATATCCTCATTTCTGAATCTATCACGCAGTAAAACTCCGAGCATAGCCCTCTCCATAGCTCGCTGAGCGACCTTGAGCGTCCTCATACGGCCAGCGGTGAAGGACCACGTCTCAGATCCGTAAGTCATAACTGGCAACACGCACTGGTTATACACTTTAGTTTTCAGAGATTGAGGTATACCTGACGAGAAGATGTGTCGTAATTTCCCGAACGCTGCCCAGCCGAGTTGAATCCGTCGATTGATCTCTCGGTCGAAGTTGGACTTACCTAGTCGGACTATTTGTCCCAGGTAAACGTACTCGTCAACAACTTCGAGCATAGTGCTCCCAACAACTACCGGCATAGGTGTGACATGGACATTAAACATGATCTTTGTTTTGTCCATGTTCATCTTAAGACCTATCCGTTGGGAGACACCATTGAGGTCATTGAGCATAGTACTAAGGTCCTCCAGCGATTCTGCCATAAGGACTATATCGTCGGCAAATCGAAGGTGAATGATGTACTCGCCATTGATGTTAATACCGTATCCTTTCCAGTCCAGTAGCTTGAAAACGTCTTCCAACGCAGCGGTGAAGAGTTTCGGGGATATAACATCACCCTGTCTTACACCTCTCTGCAGTTGGATAGGTTTCGTACTCTGGTTTTGTACTCGGATAGCCATCGTAGCCCTACTGTACAAACACTTCAGCACTTCGATATACCGACAGTCAACTTGGCACCGCTGAAGGTACTGCAGCACCTCCCAAATTTCGACGGAATCAAAGGCTTTCTCATAGTCCACATACGCCAGGCAAAGTGGCAAATTGTACTCTTCAGTCTTCTGTACAATCTACCGCAGGGTATGTATGTGGTCTATGGTACTGAAGCCTTTTCGGAAACCAGCTTGTTCGGGAGGCTAGAAGTCGTCTTGTCTGCGTGCGAGACGATTCCTAATGACTCTCGAAAACAGCACGTAGACGCGGCTCAGAAGGGAAATCGGTCTGTAGTTCTTCAAGAGAGCGTTGTCGCCTTTCTTAAAGAACAAGACCACCGCGCTTCTGCTCCACGCCTCCGGTAGTGCCACCATGGAGGACGGAATTGAAGAGCTTCTGAAGGACTTCAAGTACCGGTGTTCCACCCGCTTTCAGAAGCTCCGCTGTAATTACATCCTCCCTGGGGCCTTGCCGTTTTTAAGGTGGTGGAGAGCCATTCTAATCTCGCTCAGACTGACGTCCGGGATATCATCGGAATAGTGTCGGATAAGACTTGCTCTTGGAACGTTACTCACACTTGCGTGAGGCTCCAACGATGATGTGTACAGCTGCCCATAGAACCTCTCAATCTCACTCAAAATCTCAGGTGTCCCGGAAACGATGTTGCCACACTCAATCTTCAGCCTTGACAGTTGGCTCTTTCTGGCAGACAGATTTCTGGCAAAGACTTTGGAGCCCTGGTTCCGCTCGATCGCTTCTTTAATACGAGCAGTATTAAAGTTGCGTAAGTCTCGCCGCATGCATTTGGAGATCTGTCTGTTCAGTTGCCTGTATGCTGTCAACGAGACCTCTCCAACTTAACATTTAGGTTAAGTGTGCCTCTAACCATTCGGTGATCGCTGCCAATTTTCACCCTTGCGATCACTGAGACATCACTGAACAGTTGGCGTCTGGTCGTCATAATGAAGTCAATCTCAATTTTGTCGAACCGTCGGGGCTCGACCAGGTCCACTTCCTGTGGGGCCGCTTCTGGAAGAAAGAGTTCATCATAAAGAATCCCTCTTTCTCCATAAAGTCGGCCAGCTACTGGCCCCTTCGGTTCCATTACCCTACTCCAAATTTCCCCACCTTCAGCTCACCGCTTTCTCTTGTGCCTAGTTTTGCGTTGAAGTCTCCCATCAACACAATGTAGTGGGTTTTGGAGGAATGCATGGCTCTGGAAATATCCTCATTCATTTCCTCCACCTCCTCATCTGGATGTGCCGAGGTTGGTGCGTAAACCTGTATGACCTTCAGCGAATACCGTTTGGTGATTCTGAGTATCAGGTACGCGAACCTCATCGACACACTCCCAATCTTTACAACTTTGTTGACGAGAGACTTGTGGACGATAAATCCGACACCTCCTTGGGACAGATGGTCGCCCTCCCGGTGGTAGAACAAGTTGCCGGACTCGAGGATTGCCGTATCGTCCCCCTTCTTCGGACCTCGGATAGTCCAATAATATACCAGCGCAACTTGTCTACCTCTTCTTCCAGCTCCAGTATCTTCTCTTTAGTCCTCAGAGTGCGTGCGTTATATGTTGCCAGGTCGAGTCGTCGTAGGTGGCAACCGAACCTCCACCGGAGATTCTTAGCACCCCCTGCCCCGCCGTTACCATGATCGCCACCATAGCCAGGAATAGCCGGGCCGCCAGGGACTGGGGGCTGTTTTTTTGCGTCGTTATTCACGAGGGGATATTTGCCATAGTTGCCACGCTTGGCGAGCGGGTTGGCAACCGCAGTTTTTTATTATAACACAGTTGTTATCAGAAAGATGCTGCTGCCCATCTCCTGCCTGTCTCCCGTTTACTATTTTACATTTATACAAGACACAAGAGTATATTGTACATTTAGTTTAAAATATATTAATAATTATGAAAAGATTAACTGAGAATAAAACGCTACAATTGAATACAATCTAGTGGTTAAAATACGGAAATTGTATGACAAATGAAATGAAGACTTGGCTTAAAAACTAAGAATCCAGGCCAATGTCTTAATAAAAATAATTGTATGATACTGACCACGTTACGGATACGTTAGTACTCTTATTAGGTTTTGATATTGACTTTTAACTTTAACATAAATTGCTATGATAAATTGTTTACCTACCTAGTGTATTACGTACCAAATATATACTACAATAATATTTCGTACGGTGAACGTAAAATTAAAGCTTTACTGTCATCACCGAAATCATAAAATGAAATCGAAAAAGTTATAAATACAGTAAGAATGATGCTGATCGTAAAGTGCAATGCCATTATGTACGGACTAGGAAACAATTACGATAAATCACAACTTCTTACTGATTGCACGCTTCGAAGTAGTTGTTGACCTGGATTTAGATCCTTCTTTTTTGGGAATGACATCTGATGCTGGAAGCGAGGTAGCCCGTTCTACGTCAGCTTTGTGTTTGGTTGTCAGCTTCTCTAGATCATTTGTTGTAAACACTTTGGAACGGGATCCAGTAGGAAGCTTGACATTGATCACCCCGTCCAAGGTCCACACATTCCTAATGCCGAAGTGCCTGCGGGCCCCTAAGAATAAAGACTGCCTCATTCGTGTTAGATATTCTGACAACACATATGGGCTACCCTTGAGCAAAGCCTTCTTGGCCCATATCTCCTGACGTAATGGAACATCTTCAAATATTATGAGAATCGGACGAGGGTGGCCGTTAGATATTGTGCCAAGACGATGACATACCTGCAGCGACTGACTAGAACAATTTTTGATACCAAGATTCTTCGTGATGACTGAAGCTACCAATTCGCGGACATTCTCATTGGTATTCTCGACCACTCCTCCCAGCAGCAGAAACTTCTTTCTGTGTCTACTTTCAATGGCATCCACATTAACAAGTAGATGGTTAATTTGCTGTCGCAGTAATGTAAATGTTGAATAAACAAAGTTCTTGAAGTTGATGTAGTCAGAACTTAGGTCTTCAGGCTTAAGTCCTTTGATGACCCCTCTAGTCTCACTTCAAACTCATCTAACCTCTGATTAAGTGTCTTCTCCAGTGATACTTGTGTTTTAAGAACTTCAAATATGTTTTCCATACTGAGATGTTTTTTAAGTATTGTACTCAACTTGAAGTTTGTAAGAAAAGTGGTAGCAGCCTATGGCAGGTATTTAATTTATTGCATATATGATATTTTAGTTGATACTTAACAAATATTAAATACTGTACACAATGAATAACGAAAATAAATAAATAAAATTACAGAGATGCTCAAAATTTAGTTGTTACTTTTTCACACCTACCCGAAAAAAAAGAAAAAATTTTTTATATGTGTTATGTTAATGTGGAATGGAATTACAGTCTGGAATAAATTTACAGTTTTAATTGAATTTACAGTTTGGATTGAATTTACAGTCTGGATTGAATTTGCGGTCTGGATTAAATTTACAATCTGGATTGAACTCTCTAGGCATAATAGGTTTTTAGTAACGAACATTAAAAATAAATTACATGTATTTTTGTGTTACAAAATAGAAACAAATAAAAATAAAATTTTTTCCTTTACCGTAATAGCCTAACAAACCAATATTTGTTAACATTTATAAAATATCTTGTTAATTTGTGCATAAAAAATATTACAAATGTTAAAAAAATCGCCAACTGAGTTGTTTCATAGGAATTTTCCCATATTTTCAATCCTGAAAATCCCAGTTTTGTGAAATTTTGTCACGAAATGTAGAGGACTGGGTGGAATATGGCTGGGATCTTGAAATTCTAAATCTTGAAATTCGGAATCTCGAAATCAAATTTCTTTTTCCGCCTTGAAATTATTGGTGTAAAATCTTACAAAACCTGAACTCAAATAAAATAAGAGCGTTATAATAACTTACTATCAACTACCACTTTTTTATAGAGATGACAAACGCGAACATAGTTCACATGATCGTGTGTGAATGCCGTGACATATAGATATCTACATTTTGTTGTTTTAATTGTCACCACTGACAACTACGATTTCATTTTATCATATAAAAGACTCGGGTCCTCGTAGTGCACTGTATGAAACAAATCTATTGTTGATATTTTACGCTAGTATTCTGTGCGAGCATGGCCTACCCCGGTCAAGCTGACCCACCCATGGTGTACTTTTATAATACAATGTAACCTGGGTCTCCATACAAAACTATCTTCTAGATTGAAAATAAAATTAAAAGTAATATTTATATATTGAAAGTTAGAGTAGTAAGCGAGAGTTTTTATTTATTAAGGTCATTTATGAGGTATAACTTCTTAAGATGAAATTAAATTACGCCTAGAGAAATTAACAGACAAAGTTGTCCCTTGCTGCCCTCAATAATTTTCGTAAATGCAATAAACGATCTCAGCTTGCCTTTAATCAAAGTTTATGATAACAGACTTTACTTGATGTTGTTACTAGTGATTTATTGGTTTAGGGGTGATGTAAGGGGAAAGTAATTTATTGGTTAATCTTTGGGAGACAGGAGTCCAAACTAGGACATATGTATATGTACGAGTATGACAAATATTTTCAAAATTATCTCGAATTAATGCAGAATTTGCACACTCAATTAAGTGAAATTCATAACTTTGTCATATTTTGACCTATTTGTTATAGGAAAAGTAAACAGGAAAAAGGTATTTCTAATACTACAGCTACAAAAACAATTGTAGCATTGCTTCAAACAAAATATAAAACAGAAAGGAAACATATTACAATATAATATATTATTATAATGTAAAAAATACGACATAATAATATCAATAATAACGTATAACATATTATTACAATGAAAAAAAAATTACATATTGGCTGCTTAAACTTGATTATGAAGAAATAGAACAACTACGGCAATTTTTATTTTAAACAGCTAACCATCCAAAAGGTGGACCCGGGAGTTCAGAATTAAAAACGGAAAAGAAAACTGGCTAGAAAAATTGCTGTCCTATCATCTTCTCTCTGTACAAATTAGAAAGTATGTATTTAACAGGTGTAAGGAATTAAAGAAGGAATGTTCAAAAGTGTGATTATGAATGATTGTGTTCCTGAGTTTCATCAATATTGGACTGATCTGAATTTAAAAAAAAACATCTTAATTTCAATAGAGATGATGGCTGGGTGCTACCATCTGCTTAGGATCCTATAATTAATAAAATTAAATCCCAACCCAAGCACGCAACTGTAATACTTCAAGATACTATAAATTCATACTGTGTTGATCGAAACAAAAATTAAAATTTTAATCTATGGTAACAGCGGTTCAACATCTGACGTTGAACATCTCAGTCCCCCGTGACCATGGGTGTGGTGAAGTACTCGAAACGTCTGGTTTATAAAGAAGTTAATATACGCGATAATATTAGTAAAAACTTGTATTATTTAAATGTGTAATGTTCGCAATAATATAAGAAATCACCACATGTTTTTTATTAATTAGATACCGGGAATCGGAGTATTAATTCACATCATTTATATTTTATTTCACGATATTTATCACGTGGGTACTTTATAAACATGGGCATAATACATATTCACTTCGATATTATATAAAATTTTCATTACATTTATTTCATTTTATTGGTACATAAACTTTTTTATCATACTATATTAAGGTAATAGCGTACCGTGTACGTTTAAGTCATTACAAAGAACTCAAACAATTTTCACGGAGGAAAACTAAGTTAACACAATGATCTAATGAAGAATGTGACCTCTATAAATCATTCTTAAGGGTAAAAAATTTAAGACTTCTCTGGTCACCAAAAGTACTAATAAGAGTAAACTCGTGCACATTACTTGTACTGCAGGTAAAGGTACTGAAGGTGTTACTGACGGTTGCTTATTAAAATAAAGTCCAAATGTGTCGATACGCTTTAATTATAAATTTTACAATGTATTAGTACTATTTTCTTTATTATAGACAACAAAACCCAAAATTGTGTTAACATATTTGATTAAAAAATATCTCTTCTAACTTATAATGTTAGTGAATATTTTGTTGAATAAACCATAGAATACTATAATACACAATATAATGGCTGTCAATCAAAGACATTTAAATAGGTAGATATATTTAAAGCTCTTTGCTGTCAATGTAATGTATTTTGTACGAGGATAGGCGTCGCCGCAAGCACACACAAGCAATTACGTAGTATTATCAATACCACCAACCCGATTCGCTATGTTGATAGACAGATTTTTAAGGGGAAATATAATATCAAATGGCTTAGCAAGATCCTTCGTTATGCCGAAAATATTGCAGCATTAATTTTGAAATAAATATATGGTAAAGTTGAGGATTAATGTTAAGGATTATGTTAGAGGAAAACAATATTTCGTAAAATTTTCTCGATAGAAAAAAAATCCAAAGTTACCTCCAAAATAAACAATAAACCGCTGTTATTCATAAAATACTTTAAATAAGATCATGAAACATTGCATACTAACTGAACTAACTATAAAGCAGTGCTTATGTTATTTAATTTTTTTATAATACCATTATTTTTACTGTAAAAAAGAAATTACCTAAACTATTGGCCTTTTGAAGCGTGATTCCTGCAGCACGGTCACTTCGCCTCGGCCTTTGGTTGTGTCGCTTACGATCAGAATATACATTAGGCAACGGTACGACGTAAAATTAAAATGGGAAATAACCGTGATAAAAATAAGAAGCGGCTGGCTTGGCGTTAAGAAACAGGCATAAATATGATAAACCTAATGAAATAAGTGTCTAACAACCTTTCTACTTACAGTATTAGTGATTACAAACATGTCGGTACATAGCATACGACGCGCGGGCAAGTGGGGACGAAATTAGAATTTGAGCTGACTTACTCTATCCTCTTAATACGTATTTATTTGTAAATAGCGGGCAATTTGGCATTTTCTAAATAATTTGCATGCAAAATTTGGACGATTGTAACGTCAAAATACATCTCGTGTTGACATTTATACGTATGAATTGACGTGTTAGTGACATTTTAGTGGCTGCACGGGCTCCGCCCACTACCCCGTTCTATTATGTATGTAATTATAGTATTCTATGGAATAAACTTTAGTTGTGTTATAGTGTATTTTTTTTAAATTTCTGTAACAATTAAAAATAAATATTTACTTAGAAGTCTAGAAATCTTACAAGAAAAGTAATGCGTTTTCGACTGTTAATGATAGACAACATATATCATAATTGCTTGTTAATGTACCTATGTAAAAGTATTATAAAAACTGATTGACCTGACCTGTATCTTTTTTCAATTTGTCCTATTAAATGTTTAATATTTTCGTGTAAATTGTATAATTTTTAATTATGTTTTCACTGATGATATCAATTTTTAACAATAATAGACCAATTCTAACGAACGTAAGATATTAAAAAAAAATCACTTAAAAAGCAAAGACTACGAGAACCGGAAAACAAACACATAACACTTAGTGAATACACGAATTCGAGCGATTGAACACCTGGTGTTTACCGCATTTTAATCTACGTGCATAACAAAAGGTTTATTTATATAGTACCTACAGTATTCATATGTTTTTCGCCGAAAATCAAGATTAGATTGTATTTTATTTCTTATTTTTCACACCCGCGACACCTACGCAAATTACTGAATTTAGTGTTGCAGCGTAATAATTATAGAAATAAAGACTGTTTTGAACCGTATCTACCAAATTGAGAATTCGCATAGTACTATTGATATTAGCTCTATTTGTGATTTTTTTATTTGACTGCTTCGTTGTATAGTGGTTGCTGATCATGACCAGCCGGGTTCGAATTGCCCGATGTTGCCGTTAGTTTAACTCGTGCCTTGAAATGTTCGTGAAACCGTTCGTCCTGTGCGTGATCTCTCTTCGGCCGAGTCGGATTACCGTTCCTATGGACTATGAAAGTGAGAAATTGGAAATTGTACATTTGTTTGCGCATATACTCGCATTTTAATTTTGGCTTGCGCAGGTCGATGTCCGGTCGGGACGACATTATTCTATTAATTTTCTAATTGCAACTACAAATAAATGTTAATTAACCACAGACACGCACAAGATGATTAAGCAATATTTTAAAAGCGTCTTGTGTTTGCTAACACGAAGTAGAGGAAAAACCCTCTCTGTATTGAGAGGGGCACTCTGCCCAGCAGTGAGGCGAATATGCACATATGCTGCTTTACTTTTTTGTTTGACATTTTATCACCGGTGCCGTTACATCCTTTGAAATTCCACCCTTGAACAGGCAATTTATGGCAAGATTGTCTCATAAGGGAAATATTTGCCATATTTGTTACGCGTGTTAGGCGGGTAAATACAGTTTTTTATTTTTTTGGGAAAACTATGCTTCCCACCTCCGTTCCCTCATTCGCCTTTTATGACACTCACATGACGATATAGGATAGTGGACATTCTCACACCACCACTTGGTATTTACGACGCCTGATATTAAATGCAAGTACATTATGATTTAAAAATTGTAAGTGACAAATATTGTAAATACTTATAAAGCGGGCATTAATTATATGCACTTCAAGGTATTGTAGACGTTGCGAAATAAATTCGTTAATGTCAGTCGCAAACGTTACGTCACTAATGAGATGGTTAACCGATTGCTAATGAATGTAGCTTCATTTGTTAGGCTACTCATGATAAATTACTCTATTCTGCCAACGCTTTCGTTTAGTGCTTTACTTATGATATATAAATATCTCAATTACACTTTACGTCAGTTTTATTGCTTACTTAAATTAAAATACTAAGGTTGGAGATGCTATAGTGCTCTTGTATAATTGTAAGATAGAACGTTTTTAATATAATGTGATATAATATTGATAATAAGGTCTTCAAGACTGAATTTCGGTCAAAGCCAGTCTCAAAGGAGATTAGCCATTAGTTTAGACTTGTGCAGCGCACTATTGTCCTGTCTATTTTCTCAATTTCAAAGTCTGAAAGCACGGCAATTCAACACGATTGCAGAGCAATGATCATTTTTTGACTTTTATCCAGGTTTTCCTATTGAAAATTTTGGAAAACCGATAGGATAAAGCAAAAATTATTAACAATTTAAACTAAATTTATTAAAATAACATTACAACCCTTTGATTATAATATTTTCTTTAATTTAAAAGTAATTTTGGCTAAAACCGTTATACCTACACTGAGATTTTATCCGGTATCGGGAAAACGTTTAAATAATACAGACTGCAGGCGGAAAATATAATAGGTTGATTCTTTTGCTTGCCACATAGTTGGTACCTATAAAATTGCCGTTCTGCAGTGCTGACCATTTTAAAATAATTTTTGTTTGACTTTGAATTATAATTTCAAATTAATTTTATTACATGGATTTTTTTTCAAAATTAGTCATTTGTTTATTGATTAGCGTTATATTTTCATCGAATTTGAATGTTTTTTTCATCATGGATACGTTAAAATTTCGAGTAATTATGGAATATGAGTACCGCCTTGGCATCAACGTGGTACAAGCGGCACGCAACATCAACGAAGTTTACGAAGCGAATACTATAAACGAACACACCACCTGCTGTTCTGCTGTTCGTTTGCCCGATTCCATTATGGAAATTTTGACATAAAAAATGAACCTCATCATCCGTAAACTTTGGACGACAATGACGAATTAAAGGCGATTTTAGAAGCTCAATCTACGCCTGAATTAGCAGCAGATTTAACGATTAGCATTAAAACAATATTGGTCCATTTACGTTAAATTGGCAAGGTAAAAAAGCTTGACAAATGGGTGTCCCACGAACTCAAACTCAAACTTGCGCTCAGCAAGTTGGTTAGATCCTAATTCAGCCTGTAAACTACGCCTTGAACGAAAATTTAACACTAGAAAAGCGATGGCTACTGTTTGGTTGTCAAGCGCCAGTGTCATTTATGGCCACTTCTTACCAAACGGGATAAGCATTTCTGCAGATGTGTACTGTGAAGAATTGAATACAATGATAGAGTAGCTCGCACGTTTCCAATCAGCTTCGGGCAATCTCTCGTCCCAGCTGCCCCCGTACGACAACGCGTGATCTAATTCTGCACAACAGATTGTCTCCAAGTTATAAGAGCTGGGTAGGAAGCTCTCCGTTATCCACCGTACTCACCAGACCTTGCGCCTACAGACTTCAACTTTTTACAGGATTTGGATAACTTCTTGACGGGAAAAAAGTTCAATACCCGAGAGGCAGTAGAAAATGCATTTGAAGAATGCTTCTCGTCTAGCTGATTTATTCAAGAAGCGCATCAATATACTGCCACTGTGTTGGCAAAGATGATTGCGTTGATTTAATATAAATGAAAAATATAGAAAAAAAGTTACTTTAACGTATTTCATAAAAATGGAGATTTCATAGGTAAAGAGCTAATAAACACTTATTTCGTGGATTCGGACCCTAATGAGCAACCGCACTACCAAGACGTCTCGTTTAAAACCCCATCGTAAAATAGTTGTTCAAGTCAAAGTAGTTTGAAGTGGTGTCAGCGAATACTCATAATATATTTAAAAGCACAATAATATATTACCATGTTCGCTTTTGCCTGTTCAGTTCACTAAGAAATACTTAGTCCACATGGGTAACACTACCGAAGATCGGGTTAAGTAGCACGCCTGGGGAGAGGCCTATGTCCAGCAGTGGACTGCTGCAGGCTGATGATGATGGGTAATATATAAAACGTTAGGTAGCTAGCTGAAAAGCCTTATAGAGGTGATAGGTTAGCTCACATAAGCTGTTACCATTTTTTTAATGTCAGTCTTCAGAAGATAATGAAAATCTTCTGAATACCTGGACAATAATTAAGACAGTTTGAAAATTTTTATACAATCAATGTCTGGTCTTAAATAATAATAATAACTTTATTTCAGACATAATTAGTCCATATTAAGTGTAAGTATATTAGTAACAATTTTAATTAATAACTATGTTAGTAATGTTGGTATTTATGCCTAAGTTATAATAATATATAAATACAAAATTCATTGACATTTTAGTCCTATTGCCAGCTCTATCTAGTGTCGCTGAAAGTGGCAATCTGGTCTCGCCGCGATCATTTTTAAAATGCTATTGTTATTGTTTCGCAGACGCTGTAACATTGAAGCTGATTTATTTCGCATAACAGCATGAAATCCATTAGTCCTAGCATCCGTGAACATTTTTGAAGCACTACACCGCCATGGCAGTCCTAATAGCATCCTAAAAGCGTTATTGTATTGTATGTGAAGGGCGCTGTAAGCTCGTCGCCTGTATGATACCCACAGGCTACTCGAGTAAAAAGATTGACAAAATGCTTTGAAAAGAGTAACATTTACGTCATCTGTACATCGAGCAAACCTGCGGGCAAGCATATTGCTCCTAACTGCCAGCGCCCTACGCTCCCTCTCTATATCACAATCATCGCTTAAATTGCTCTTTATAATGTGACTAAGATACTTAAATGTATTAACAATATTTAGGGCTATACCATTGAGGTATACGGGAGTAACACGACGCGACGGCTGTTTCGGTGCTGTAAAAACAAGAATTTCACTCTTTTTTTGAGTTGTACTTCAAGCCGTGGTCCTCCGCATATTTCTCGCAAATAGACAATAATTTTCTTAACCCACCTATAGATGGACTGAGCAGCAACATGTCGTCTGCATAGCTTATATTATTAACACTTGTCCCGTCAATATGACAGCCGACATGTGTGCTAACCAGTATGGAACTGGTATAGATAAGCTAGTTAATATAATCAGTTAAATATAGTTGGTTATATAATATATGGTTAATATAATTAAAACAACACATGCCTTAAGTATCTGCCTTATCAGATAAAAAATTTAGGTGCTTTTAATTTGACGAATATTTCTAAAAAGGTAACTTCACCACAAAAATAAAAATAAATTAACAGTTGTCCATCACCGACCGATGTAATATCTTTATCATTACTCGCTTACTTACTCTTTTTTAACACGCTTTCATTAGCTTGGCGTGTATCGATCCTATCGATTGACGAACAATTGACTTGAAAATTTGCACTCGTATCTAGGACCGCTGACAATACAATAATTTCATATCTTTATATGAAATATTTTTTTGAATAATATGACCTACTAGAATGCAACACACGCATTGAACAGCCAATGATCAATGCGTGTTTTTTTTAAAGTTTTTAAAGGGGAACGGCAAATTTAGTACCGCATACTTTTTTTTTGTTGTTTTGTTATAGAATTAATACCAGATATTAAGGCCACTTAATCGTTAATTTTCTAATAAATAATTTAAAAATATTTTAATAAATAAACGTAATATAAGCATAAACTAAACGCAATGATGGCTATCGCGTATGAATTCGCCGCTAGAGGCGCTACCGCTAGTGTAGAGTGAGGTCTCCGATATGTCAAATGTCACTGTTAGTAATACGTGTGTGCGTGTGTTTATTTCGTGTTTATTTCTTTTAGAATAATATTCTGAATATATTGCAATTCCTGAGATTAATTACGGCCAATATGAGTTACGGGTCAATGAATGTCAGTGCTTTAAAAGCGGAGCTAAGAAAAAGAGGTGCAAAATTAAGTCGGTTGAAAGTTAATTCAGTAATAAATAAAACAGTTAATTCAGAGGTTAGTTTGTTTACTATTTACAAATACATTTTTTGTCAAAATTATGCTTATTTACCGAGTTTACAACAATTTTTTTCCTTTTACAGACTTAAGGACTATGATAAAAATAATAATTTTAATAGAAACATAGAAGATGAAATACTACAAAATGATTTGGCGTATATTATTGAGTGGCCTTCAGACAGTCTGTATAGCAGTATAACATCGAAAAGTGTATCACTTAACTTGGATATAGTGAATATTACCACTTACTTTTTAGAGGTTTACAAAGACAATGTGAGAATGACTGATTATACTGCAGTTCACAAAAAAGGCTATAATATGATGATAAATGAATATTTAGTGGCTCTAGTGATATGTACACAAAATAATTTACTTTTTTATAAAGATGTGGCACTGTAAAATGGATGATTATGTTAGGAACAGTGTAATAAACTATTGCTCTTCAGAGAAAACTTCCTTTGGTATAAGCGGTGTATTTGAAGTGGCTTTCTTGCATGGAATATCTAATGACCACGATTACCTTAAACTACTTAAATATGGCTTCTGCGCTGAAGGTTGTGAGTTTTATTCTCACCAAGGACAAACCAGTAGAGCCGTGGTAGCTCAGTGGTTAACGCTCACTGTAAATATAACAGAAAGCGAGTAACCCGGGTTCGATCCCCGCCGGCACCAATGAAATTGTTAATTGCAATTTTAAGTGCTGATTTACCACGTGCTCGGCGGTGAAGGAAAACATCATGAGGAAACCTGCATTTCTGAGGAATAAGAAAAAAAAATATTTCGAAGACATGTGAAGTTCGTCAACAGCGGCGGACACTTCCTTGCCCTAAACCCTCTCAGAAATGAGGGGAGGCCTGAGCCCAGCAGTGGGACGTATATAGGCTGTAACTTTACTTTAGTAGCTTTAAGGACAAACATTTGTGTGATGAACGTAGATGTTTGTTCTGTGTTTTGTCTTTGTATGTATTTACATTTTAATTTTAGAAAATTAGTTTTAAATTATCTATAGTATGTACCCATAGTATCTCAAACTAGACAATGCTAATTTAGATGATTCTAATATGTATAAAGATGTAACTGTTAATAATCTTGTATTGTATGAAGTATTTGCTAGAACTCTTATACATTGTTTTGAGCGATAATATATATAAATAATTTTGGATTTATGTACAGTTTCCCCACAACGGTATACGGTTAACGCTTGCAAAGGGCTTACTCTTAAATGTTGCTAAACCTGGGACACTCATGAGGTGGGTTCTACTAACAACATGGAGCCCTTTTCCTCTACAACTTATTCACACAACAGATATACCATATAGCTATTTGAAAAAGGTTTTCTGTAAGGTGGAGGCAACCAATTATTATTATATTTGGAGACAACCAATTATTATTTGAAGCGACAGTAGCCTAATGGCAGGGCGCGGACCGCGAACTTAAAAGGGTCGTGGGTTCGAATCCGACATTCGACTACAGTCGTGAACCACTCGTAACACAATCAATTTAAGCTTACCACGAGTGGTTAAGGGGAATATTAGTAATTTTTATAGCATTGTTCTTTAAATAAAATATTGTGTCTCAAGAACCATTCTCCAGCTTGGGTTGCTCAAATTCAATCAGGAATGTCGCTATACCCTATCCATTACCTTGTTTGTGTTTCTTTCATGCTTGAAAATGTTGGGCACAACTTATGTCTATCGATCTTAGTGTTTAATTTGAATTTGATCAATACTAATTTTATGTCTATGATCATCTCATGAAATAAATTATTTACAGATGTCATCCTTGAATGAAGTTTGTGAAGTTTGCTGGGACAAAGCTAGAGATTTGAGCTTACATGTACCAGAAGGACCACAAGAAAGATCCCAGCATATTGTGTTGCCCAATATAAGAATTTTCGCTTTTAATTTTAATTTGCAATATATACACTAGAGGTATCTCGAGAGAGAATAGATGGTTTAGAGAGAATAAACCCAATCTTGCTTCATGCTAATCAATTAAGTCCTGCCATTTTTCCTCTAAAAAATTGTATTTATAGTTGGAAAAACAAACATGATTGGGCGGGACGCAATCAGAAGTTATTGCTGTAACTGCATTGTAGGTTTAAGAGCAGTGGGATGCTACTCACATGTTATATTATTTGGTACCTAAGCCATGCTCGTTATGAGGGTATTACCCTACCTGCCCCTTCTTAGGTGAAGTTTTATTAAGAATTCATTAATTATAAGTACAATAAAATAAATGAACTTAAAAAACAAAATATTTTTTATTTACCTACACTCAAAACCCCATCAGAATTTTATCATTATCAAATGTTGCAGTCCGCTGCTGAATATAGGTATCTCCTAATTCACAACGCTGAGTAGATACCGATCCTCATCTCAATATACCTACTTTATGGTAGAAACACGCTGTAGCTATAATACAGTTGTAGCACGAATGACTACTCGACCGGGGAAGAACCACGCTCTCACAGAATACCGCTGTAAAATAGCAGTTTAATACTGCTGTATTTCGTATGGTGAGTGTAGAGATCCGGAAGACCCTTTTTTACTGGAAACGAGGCATTCGATCCTAGTCTTCAGAGGTGACAACGCATCTGAATTTCGATTCTAAATCGAGGATAAATGTAGATGTCCATGGGCCACAGCATCCACTAACCATCAGGTGGTCTGTCTGTTCGATTGTCACCCTAGTTCTATAAAAAAACGGTTAGTAAAGCACTAATGGAGTAGCGGAAAGCAATATAGAATATTTATTTTATCACAAAACCAATGTTAGGAGAGGTTTTGGCTGTCGACGGATTGTTGGACAATTTGTCGCTCCTGTTTTGTTGCTTGAATAATGGTTTGAAGTAGATTTTGATTCGTAAAAGTGATGCGATTTTGTGAATTGTCTGCGCGTGTGAACTATTAGAGAAAACGACGAAACAAGTGGTTTGATATTGATATAATCTCCCAAAAACTGTGACGCAAAAAGTGACGCATCAGCATATTGTGATGAAAAAATATACAAAAACGAAGATTACGAAAGAAATGATAGACTCAGAAGTTCTAGAACCCAAAGCCGTAAAGCCAGTAAAATAAAAAAAATGTTCCTAATATTATATATTAGTCTATGGTCAATGTAGATAATCTTAAAAATTAAAACTGGTTATAACTTTTTAAATAAATAAATATCCCAAGTTCTAAAAATCTAAAAATTTAAAAGGGGTTTGTCTATCCTACTATCTACCAATTAAAACCAAAAATATCCCAAAACACGAAATTTTATTAGCGGTACGAAACTCCCATACAAGCCTGCCATTCCCCTTTATTTTATTCATTTATAATTATACGTTAAATATTTTTAATTACATATTAATGAATTTCGTTAATAGAAATCTCCAACAAACAAAGAACTGTCATAGACTTTAAGATTATATAATGAGATTGAGATCTGCCTCCTATAGGCTACCACAGATGATGGAATAAATAGTTTAATTCCCTGTAGCAACACATCAGTGACAGAGTCAGCAACAGCGTTGGAATCATCCGGTGAGAAGCAAATTCGCCCACATGGGTAGGATGTAAAAGAAAGTCGACATTCCATCCCAATCCACCTACCTGTACTGCTAACCACGGCGGCAACCTGCACAACACAACCACGCAGCGAGCGTGAGTTGTTCCACACTTCGCATCTTCCATCACGCAGACGTGCGGATAGTCATCGCTATCTGGGCGCAGCCAAAGGATGGACAGGTCCGTACCTTCAAGATTGCCGAGGCGTCGAGAGCTTATCCTCTCTGACGTATACGCAAATTCCAACCCGGGGTACAAAGAAGTGTTATAATTTGTACCCCGGGTAAGACAGGTCCAAATTATCAGCCAGGGAGGACACATGCGTCTCAGCCAAAAAGAGTAAGGCTCGCTTCGCCGTCTCCAGGAAGTAGTGGACGGCATGGTTTTATCACTCTGTTTGTCCCTTGCAGTGCTAACACTGCATACAACGGAATGCAACGGAATTTTGCCTCCCCTCTCCTCCACAGAATACATGGGAAAGCCTGAGCATCACGCTCAGGAAGAAAAGGGTAGCTTGGGCGTGGATGCTCAGTGAGGGATTTTCCATTACCAGGGGTACTGGTACCCTCCTGGCGTAGTTTTATTTTCAAATTCCGCTACCATGTTACGGGAGTGGAAGGTTTGGGCTTCCGGCCGCCTGCACTAATCAAACGCCTCATCACCAGTTTTTGTGTAATGATTTTTTATATTTAAATTTCGTATTGAATACTACATATGAAATAAAACTAATTTAACAGATTTTATCACGTTTCGGCTGCTTTGCAATGCCCATTATTACGGCTAAAACTAAAGTGTTTGGCGTCCCGATGTCATAGTTAGTCCGACTTCACTCAGTTCAAGAATATTAATTTTTGATCCGATCTACGCAAAATGAGTTTACAATATCTTGAGGGTTGGTATGGTTTTAAATTTTTATTGTACATGATTTAATACTCACTATACTTAAGAACTTGTAATATACATTAAGTGATAATTGTAATGCATAACTTTAAAAATATGATGTCACTGCATTTATTATATGAACTCAGAAAAGTACAATTTCTTATGAAAAAAGACAAAAGTTAGTATTCAGAGATGTCGTTCGCAATAACTCTCTACAGAATCTATTCTTATGACGTGTTAATCCATGTAATAGCTTTTGTTATCGCAAGCTCGTCCGAAGCAGATCACCGGCCTTAAAGGATGAAATAAAATAATAGTACGTCGAAAAAGTTTAATTTCTGAATAACTTTTTATGATACTGGCCACATTTCGTCTTCCAAATCATTTGATTTTATTTTATTTGTTTATATCTTTGATAATTTTAAACCTTAAAAAGCCTTAAATTTTATTATGTGTAATGTATAAAAGATATGGTAGTAAATATATAAAGTTTCTGTTTCATTTGTAGTCTGTACTTGTCGTAGCTAAATAAAAGTAATTTATAGCAAAATAAAGGCGCGTGCTCGGGATGGTAACAGAACATAATGACGTCCTAATGTGCTTTGTACAACACGATAAATTGATGTGACACAATTTGTACCGGGAAAGTATTACAAGTAATTTTATTTTTGACTTGGTTTTATCTCTTATAATTCAAACAAAATAATTTCTTTTTGTATGTAGAGTGGACCCACCGCAAATTTTAAGGATTCTTAATGAAATGTTGGTTTAATAAAAATAAAGAAAATAAAGTAAATAAACCTTGGTTTATTCCTTATAATCTATAGTTTACAATATTCAATTTTACTGCATCTAAACGGAGTACTGAGAAATTAACAGTTGAAATATGAATCTAACTACAATCAAAAACAAATTGAAAGCGATTTTCTAGTAGTTTTCACCGATATTAAGTTAAAATAGTGCACTGTTGAACAATTGTAGTACATATAAAACGAAGTTGTAGGTATATTCAACATTTATAGGTACTTTAATATCGATGGAAAATCTTTTCACTAGTTCCTTAAAAATATAGTGCCGGTCTGAATTTTAACCGGTGTTGTTTGATTGTGAGTGTTTATTCCAAATACCATTAAAGTAATACGATTAAGGCTGAGATGACTAAGGAATAATGTGTCCATTTACATTTATAATGTCACTAACACACTGTAGGAGGTATTAAACTGGTTTAAAAAAACGATAAAATAACATAACTATATTTATTATCGTAAATCATAGTTTCTAAAGTATTGTGTTAGTAGTAGTACAGAAACAGTTTTTTTTTTCAATATAAATTATAATTAATGCAAGCAAGAAACCCAGTGGCACCTTTTTTTAAACTAACGGCTAACAATCATGTATATTACAGTTAACATTACAGAAGAAATTAGAAGTAGCTTGGTAGCGATCACCTTACTCAAGGGTTATTTTCATCGATTTTTTTTTTAATTATAGTAAACATTTTTATACATACTTTCTTTAATAGTTTTTGAACTTTGATGTTTGATTGAGATAGGCAGACAGGAGTGGTGTCAAGACCTTGTGTTAATATGTTTTGGTTGATTAGTAAGTATTTATAAATCATACTGGCAAGTAACATATATAACGGCCTAGGTAATATCATGATTATCTGTGTTATTACACACTGATAAAGAGTGAGGAAGTAAAATGTTTTAAACTGTTTGTGTAAGGATTTCAAAAACACAGATATAATTAATTGTATTTATTATTAACTACCCGCCACAGCTTTGCATTAGTGATATACGGATCTCGACAACACCGTCATCTACCGGGCCTATATGCATATATAAACCATCTAGGGATCAATTCAAATACACACAATTTTTTTATCAAAGTTGATTGGATGTTTTCAGTCTATAATGGACATAGTTAGAAACATTTTTGTGTCAATCATCATCATTTCAAAAGTTTTTTTCAAAATAACTTGATATTAACCTTGTTATTAAAAAGGTAGTTGGTTTTTGGGAACACAAAAAATGATGAAAACGAAATTAAAAGTTAAGATTGTTTGCTCTGATTTGAACCTGTTTAGTCATCCATCATAAAAATACGATTGATTACGAGAATTGTGCTGAATAGAACTTGAAATCAATATTTGACTTAGAGGATTATTGTATAAAAATATATTAGCATCGTTTAGAAACAGTCGTGGATTAAAAGATTATACGAGATCATGTTGGATTATATAGGACGTATCAACAAGAGGCAATTAAAATAAAATCTTCTTGATAACAGCTCAAAATAATAAAAATTGCGGTTTACAACCGGCTTGTCCCCTATGAAGCAATTTATGGTGGAGGTGGGGTGCTATATTCAGTAGTGGACTTTTCACAGGTTGTAAGAAAGATTGTATAAATGAGAAATAAAAAAAAATACTTTCAGTCATAGGGCTGCACTTTAGAAGTGAAAACTTCTTAACTTTACGTAGGAGGTATTTTCTATTAGAAGTTACTTTTATCAACGTGTAAAATAAAACGTAGTAAATATTATTACTATGTATATTGGTAATAAATTTTTCATTTAATGCGATTTTTTACATAAAAAAGAATGATTATTAGCAACATATTATTAATTTCACACGAGTTCAGTACTTTCTCTCCATCCCAAAACCACCTAAAAAATTTCACTTCTAAGAAATAACATAAACGTGTTAGTTTTATATTCTATTTTCTTGATTTTATGTTCGTATTACGACTGATACGATGGAGTTTTCCTATCAATTATATTAATAGAAAATAATACGCCAGAAAATTAAGATATAATCAAGGCCATATTTTTTATAGGATAGGGTGACAAACGAGCACACAGTCCACATGATGGTAAGTGTTTGCTGTGGCCCATAGACATCTATATATATCCTCGATTACGAATCAAAATGCAAATGCGTTGTCACCCGTGAAGACTAAGATGGAATGCCTCGTTTCCAATAAAAAGGATCTCCGGTCCTCTACACTCACCATACGAAATACAGCAGCATTAAGCTACTATTTGACGCTGGTATTCTGTGAGTGCGTGGTCCCTCCCCGGTCGAGCCGACCCATTCGTGCTACAACTGTACGTCTAATATAACTGCAGCATGGCTCTACCACGTATATATACTAAAGGCCAAAATATCCAGACTTTTTATACGCTGCAGTTTCAAAGGTGCGACGTATCTGATACTGCGATCTCTGACCAGCTTGTCCAGCGTAGCAATTAGGGGTGAATCCTTTCATAGTAAAAAAAAGCGCCAAAGTCCAAAAAATTTACTAACATTAAATAACTTTTCAAAATTTCAAGAGTTTAATCATTTCATTACATTAAAAATGAATTTTAATGGAAAGGTAATATTGAAACCTTCTCATAAAAATGCAAAAGTACGAAAACCCAAATATAATAAAAAAAATCATAGTCAAAAAAATTTATAAACACCGTTTGCCTGTACTCGAAAGGCGTGCATCGATTTTCATACAAAGCTCCTACAGGCCCCAATACTCATTTTAAGTGCAAGTGAGTTCAACAGATATTCAGCGAAATAAATTGAAGCTCAGTTGTACGGTGGATGACCAAAATTAAAAGAATCACAGAATCGAGCACTCCAATATCGATCTTACCTCTTTATTTAATTTTTATTTTGTAAGACTTAGCTCTAATTTAAGCGTATTAAACGTTTAATAATACAACATTAGCCGTTAATAATTTTTGTGACATTTATAAAAATAACAAACATTATCGGCTAAAAATGACGTCACTCTCAAATAATATACATATTATAAATTGAAGTCTCAAGTCACGTCTGTCTGTAAAAATAATTCTGTAGGAATTTCCCTTTTAGTTTTCACCAATAGAAAGACTAATTTATGGGAAAGTTTTAGGTAAATAATTTATGAATATTTTTTGCAAACTTGCTAATGTCCTAATGATATTTAGCGATTAAATTGGAAAAAATCGCGCCTCATGAGGCCATCCATGGCGTATTCTATGTAAATCGATTAAGTTTGTTAGTTTTATTCAATAAACCGATGAAGTTATATAAAAATAATGCATAGTTGAATGTTTCTTCTCTAACAAATCACCGACGCTGTAAGTCCATTTACTCATATTAAGATTGAATCGCATTGATGACAAAACGTCTCTTGTTGCTTATAATAGTCGAGCGTTCACGATGTAAATATCAGAAAAATAAGAAACGAGAGGTCATCATTCTGAAAGTACTTAGTGTGTGTAACCCACGCGATACCGGTGCGACTCGCTAATCCTTTATTATAAAATCATTGGCATGTCTCTTAATGATTATGTTACTTTTGAACGACTTGACCAACCAATTGGGCTCTAGTTCAGTTACTAACAAATTCTATATTAATGGGTCCCAATGACTCATATTCGCAATATATGTTGGTTTAGTGGCAAAAATGAAATTCACTACATTTGAACTCGATATCGACGCGCTGTGGTCGAGTTACTAATAAGTTTTATAATTACACAGTAAATTATCAGTAGTGAATTCTGAGTGAAACTAATTGCACTATCTACCGGAAATAGTAAAACGTCTGTCGAGTCAACAAGTTAAATTAAGTTATATTTACTTTTAAGAAATACAAAATTTGAAAAAAAAAGAAAAGAACTTTGATTGATTAATTATTATTAATATTAATCGAAATTCTTCAGTATATTGTTGTATGAGCGAAAATTATGTTCTCCTCGCAACCTCTGGCGATGAAGATGAATTTGACCGTATCTCACAGTTTAAAATCCGTCAAGCCACTTAAGTTATATGAGGTCCAACAGGTGAAATAATTTTCATTCCATTCCATTTCAATAATTATTAAGGCGAAAATGTTAATTATCTTAACATTTTCGCCTTAGAAATTATTATAATTTAGATTGGACATCTCTAGTTTTAAAGTTACAGAGAAAGAAAGAGAAAGTATCTTTATTATGTTTTTCTTCCATTGGTCACTTTATTCATATTTCTAAAAAAACATGTTTCGAAAATTTATTGTTTTAATGATCGACATTTTTTTAGGATATAGATTGCTTTCACAATATCATACTCTTTATATTGTTCCACAGTTCAAAATTAGAGAACTAAAACATAAGTTCCTAAATGAATGGTTGACGTTGCATTTTCATGTGCATACAAGTAAATACGAATTGCTCTTTTTTCGGTACTGATAGAACGTATGTATGTTAGTTACATCTTCATAGTATGCATATTTTAGGTTAATCTAAATAAAGTGTGTGCCTCTTGGGAAGAAACGCTCTCGCGTTTCACCCACGTTTCCATAAGCGAACGACCGATAATCGAAGCATAATCCGCCCTACTAGGAAGAGTGGTGACATAATGTTGCATGATATTATAATTTAACCTTATGTTGAAATACCGAACACCAATTATTATTATATATGTGTGTTGTCCATAGTTAGAGCATACGTGGTAGAGCCACGCTAGCAACGCATGGGTCGGCTCGAGCACGGAAGGCCCACGTCCTCACAGATACTCGTACCAGCGTAAAATAGCATCTTAATACTGCTGTATTTTGTATGGTGAGTTTATAGATCCGGAGACCATTTTCTACTGGTTACGAGGCTTTCCGTCTTAGTCCCCAGGGGTGACAACGCACCTGCGTTTTGATTCTTAATCGGGGATAAATGTAGACGTCTATGGGCCACATCATCCACTCACCATCAGGTGGACTGTGTGCTCATTTGTCTCCCTTATTCCATATAAAAAAAGAGTTACTGATTATTTTGCAGTGGACAACAGCTTAAACGTCAGGCTTAGGTATATAATGTCCTCGAGACTGAATGTCGGTCACGGCGGCCAGTCTCAACGGACGCTATCCATCTGTGCATGATAAGATTATAGTGCACGAGCATGTCCGCAAGCACAGATGCACACTTTATTCCCTAGCTTTTGTTGGTTGATGAGATAGCAAACAAGATCGAAGAGAGATTAGGTGCGGGATGCCATTGGCATTACGTGTTTCCCTAGACAAGACATGAGGTGAAACATCGCCAACTTTCTGATTGTGAACCGCTGCTGAGAATTTCTCGACAGAAGAACCTAATTACTGGATTTGATCCGACCCGTCATTCGAACTCGGAACTACATGATCAACAAGTTTACGACCACAAAAAAACAGGCGTTATATATAAGGTGATATAAGGTTATAAGAAAAAAAAATCAAATTGAATAATTACTTGTAGAAAGAACGAAATTAAAAGCTATGTTTGGTTAATTGCGCTCCAGATTTTATATTGTCACGTAAACTAAAATAAAACTTATTTTAAATCAACAGGAAGATAAACTGGGACAAAAAGAGGAACTTCGAAGCAACGGGATAAGCCCTATACTTTCGTCTTATATGCGAGATAACACTTACGATTTGCTTTTCTTCTTTGTTGGAAGGAAATCTTTTTGAATACGTTATACGTTTTTCTTCGTTCAATATGGTGAAATAAACACACGGGTCGTTTATGTAGGTATATACTCAAGATTAAATTCAGAGAAACGCGAAAAAACGTGTAATGTTCATGGATATTTGAGACAAGTATATTCATTTTGATTTTGATTCTTCATCATCATCATCATTATAGCCTTTCACAAGTTCACTGCTGAACATAGGCCTCCCCCAAAAAATGCCACAAAACACAGTCCTGAGCCACCTGCATCCATTGACTTCCTGCATTTTTTACCAGGTCGTCTAGTGGGGGTCGCCCTACACTTCGCCTACCGGTACGAAACTGTCACACGAGAAACTTTTTTCCCATCGGTTGTCGGTTCTTCGAGCTATATGGCCGGCCCATTGCCACTTCAGCTTACTAATCCGTTGGGCTATGTCAGTCACTCTGGTTCTACTGCGGATATCCTCATTTCTCAGTTTATCTCGCAGGGAAACCCCGAGCATAGCCCTCTCTATAGCTTGCTGAGCGACCCTGAGCGTCCCCATACGGCCAGCAGTGAAGGACCACGTCTCAGTGCCAAAAGTCATTACTGGCAACACGCACTGGTTGTACAGTCAATTTTTTATTTTTTTATTTAAAATTGAAAACTTCGAAAAAAAAACAAATGATTAAATGACGAAAAGTAATCATATTAAGAAAAAAAGAAAAATTTTACAGGTTAGAAATTTTTTGTACTTATTATTTTATTCATTTTTTTTCATAAATGCTTAAAAAAGACTATATCGTGGGCCTTAATCAGCGGTTAGTGTTGCCCCCTCTAGCTCTTCAAACTGCTTCCAATCTCCTTGGCACCCAATCTCACAATCACAAATCTTGGTCTACATCTATTGCATCAATTTATAAATGTTTAAGAGATTGCGTTCGATTCTTTTTACGAGTATAGTGCATTTTTAAGACCTTCCAAATTACCGGGGATAGGATTTCTTTTGGTAGACAAATTAAAAAACGAAATCCTTCATGCTCTATCTGCTTAGTCGAGTGAGCGTGCTGCCCACCCGATACCATTGATTTAAACGTCTCACAGGTATTCATTAGTTACGGCTGCAGTATGGAGGCGTGCATTATTATGCATAAAAACAAATCTTTCTTCCAACATATTTTGCCGCTATTAGTGTCCCAGTCGCAATGACGACAGACAGGAAAAACAGAATGGAAAAAGGCAAGAGTAGTTCCAATTCATAAAGCAAATGACGATGATATCATCTCAAACTACAGACCCATTTCCATTTTATCAACACCAGCTAAGGTATTGGAATCTCTCATCTGTCCTTTTGTGCAGCGTCATTTTAAACAGAGTTTGTGCACTCAACAACATGGTTTTGTTCCCTCTCGTTCAACGTGTACCAACTTGGTAGATCTCACAGAAAACTTGGCAGAGGCTCTGGATTGTCATAAGCAAGTAGACGTTATATATACAGATTTTAGCAAGGCTTTTGACCGTTTGCCTCATGATATATTGTTAAGCAAATTGTCTGCTTATGGAATTTGTGGAATTTTTTTGCGATGGTTAAGGTCTTACTTGGAAGGTCGAACATTCTCTGTAGTGGTTAATGGGTTTCATTCTAACTGGCGGAAAATAGCTTCTGGTGTGCCGCAGGGGTCTCATTTGGGTCCAATCTTGTTCAATTCGTTTGTTAATGATATACCAACTGTTGTTAATTTCTCAAAAGTTTTTATGTATGCAGATGACCTGAAAATTGCTAGGGTCATAAATACAATACATGATTCAATAATGCTTCAAAGAGATCTCGATGAGCTTGTTGAATGGTGTTTGCACAATGAAATGTATCTGAATCCAGAAAAGTGTTTTTTTGTAAGGTATGGTCGAAAGAGAAATTTCGTTACATTTCAGTATCATATCGCTCGTGGTAATATCCAAGAACTTGAGCAAATCCGCGATTTGGGTGTATTATTTGACAAAAAACTGACATTTGTACCTCACATGGAGCAAATGGTAAACCGGGCCTCAAAAATTTTGGGGTTTGTTTTGAGAAATATTGAAGGGCTACGCAACAACAGGGTTCGGATTCTGTTGTACAACTCCCTTGTACGCAGTATTTTGGAATATTGTTCAGTGGTATGGAGGCCTCACTATGCGACTCATTCTCTACAAATAGAACGCATACAGAAAAGATTTTTGCGGTATCTCTTATCTTCAAACGGGATTTCAAAAAAAGAAAATCCCTTCGTATCATAAACAGCTGGAACACTTCCGAATGATTTCCTTAGAAGAACGTAGAAAGCGGTTAGACCTATTTTTTGTTTCGAAAATTTTCACTAATGAAATCGATTGCCCTCAGTTACTGAATAAATTTAATATGCGCGTACCGAAGAGACCTCCTCGTAATAAAATAACGCCCCTCTGTCCACCACCCCGGAAAACAGTGTTTGGATCAAATTCGCCTGTCCCTAGACTTTGCAGGCTGGTCAATGACTACAGTGACCTACTCGATATTAATGCAGATTCAACCAATAAGATTCGATTACTGTTAAATGCCAAACGCTAATTATAATAGAAATGTATTTGCCTTTTTGTATTATCCTTTTCTTATTTGTTTTGTTTTTGCCTTAGCTCGTACTTAGAAGTTTTATTATATCCCTACTAAGCATGATGTATCTACCTGTAAGTGTTTGTTACACCTAGATTAATTTCTGTGTACTATGTATTTATATTTGTATATGTACTGATGTAAACAAACGTTGGTGGATCAATAAATAAATAAATAAAATAAAATGACGCGGAGTTCCTTATGTGCCTCCATACAAATACCTCCTCATACCATAACTGACCTTTCACTATATGCCTCTTTCCTGATGACGATGCATTGAGCGTACCTCTCTCCAGGGAGTGTCAAATTTAAGTGATTTACACCACAAAATAACTCGAGCTACTCTATAGCTTGTAGCAAACCTGCCAGAAGTCCACTTGGCTTCTGGCAGAAGAGTGTGAATTTATTCCGGCTGATTTCAGTTTTTCTCTAAAAGTTTTTGTGCTTACTGTAACCCCTTAAACTTCTTGAAGCTTCGTTCTTGCCTCAGAAGAAGTTCAGATCTGGTTTCTGAGCATGATGGTAGTCACCAGAATTATGAACCGGTTGTCTCTCTGGCCACAGATATCTGCGAGTCTCCTGTCGAGTCCTCTTGACAACTCGGTGTATCACAGATTTTGATACTTACATAAAATTTGGGCCCCATGTTTGTAGGTGTGCCCTCTTTCACCCCTAGCAACTTGAGCAACAATTTACACTTAACGAAAACAAAGCAGTCGAGACAAAAACTTAAAAAAATCTCAATAAAAACTCAAAATCAAAAGTTTGCAAAAATTTTTCGCTATATTAAAGAACGCAATATTACGCGATAATTACATAAAAACAAATGAAATTCGAAAAAAAAAATAGAACTTCCTTTTGTTTATGGCGAGTATGCACGTTAATTACAACAACATAAATTGTTTGTTTTTCCGTTCTTCTAGAGATTCTAGAAATACATAGAGATATTCACAACAAGATGATAAGTAAGTTCCTAGAAACGCAACGAAAATCTAGAATAAGTATAAATTATATTTACTTAAATAATGTTTTGGAAGTTGGTTAAGTCCCTTGGAAAAAAAACCTTGATTCTGGGACTCGAAAAAGGCCTCTACACCACACATCACCTTATCGTCGCCGTCGAAATGACATTGCTAAGCGCCCATACACTGTTTGCCCTGGCATCGGAAAATTGTGTGTTGTATTGTCGATCAATACGGAATTCTTATATGATCTTATTTTTATAGCGGACAACTGCAGAAAAGATATATTTCAAAAAAAGTATCAGATTTTGAGGTTATAATAGAACTACTAATACTATGGTTTTTATCATTTGGTTTAATTTTTAAGAAACAGAAAAGCAATACCCTGAAAATTTTTAACAGTTTTTATTATCAATAACATAAAACCACCAACAGAGCCGCAATTTACACAAAACACACTTTTCATTGAATATGCGTAACGAAGAGAATATAATTCACTACGTTTAAGAGGCGGGACTCTCATGGTAGAAGTAAATGTATGAAAGGGCGCCAAACTACTCTACCAACGTCAAGACATGAGATTATATTTTTGTGTAACAGTGGTGACAACATAGGCGAATTATACTAGTGCTGTAAATGTCTATCCGTGAATAATTTCGTCGATATAATGTTTACCAATATATTGTTTATCGTAATTTTTATGTTATAAAAGTTAGATCTCTACAGTATTTTATAGGAAATAAAAGTTTTTACGTGGGGATGGAGTAAACATGCCGATGAGTATAATAAATAAATGTATTTTACACACACACACACATACACAGTAATTTGTAATTATATCTCTACAATTATTAGGTACATAAATATGTATTAAATAAACTTAAAATAAACAACGCATAATTATACTAGTGATTAATTTGTTAACTTTAGCATTATTTTAACTACCTATTTAAAATCGAGTATAATTCCATTCATTAGGTATAGTAGGTTTTTTAAATTATACTTTTAGGTAGTAACAAACAGGAATAGTGATGGACTGTTTTTATTGTACTTTCTATTATCGCTTTATTCAAAATAAAGTCAAAATGTGAAACAGATTAAAAAATATGCAATATAAAAAATTCAAAAGATCAATTACACTCGATTTGGCATCCCTAGTCATTTTTTATACACCAAATGGCGTTTGGCGAAGATGACTGCGAATAGAATATGTTTAATTTTCATTATGGTCTGCAGCTAGTCCGTGTTATTAAAGTATTTGCAAATAATATAAGAAAATAGATAACTAATTATCGTGTATGTCCGATTCTCTTATTTAACAGGGCATTTTGGACATTGACCTTTATACTACTCAAGTGATTTTTCAGGTAAAATGGTGAAAAATCAGTCGGAGCAGCAACCAAGTAACCCAGCAGTTCAGATAGCAGCGCTTGAAACATCAGATCGCAGGGCAGGGACATTATCATGATGGAAAAGCACTTCAGCTAGCAATATTTTTTGATGTTTATTCTTTAGTTCTTCACGTGATTTTTTGATTAAAGATGAACGTTGACGCGTAAATGATGCGACTTATACTTTTATATTAAAAAGTGCACATTTCCTTAATTTCAATGTCCTAACGCAAAGTATATATATATATATATATATATATATATATATATATATATATATATATATATATATAAATATTATCTCCTATTAACCTTCTTCATTTCCATCTTCAACTCAAGAAGAATGTAACGAACGAACGATTGAAGAGACAGTCAACAGTGTCACGCAAGACAACGTAAACTCCGCGACGCGGTGGTGGCCGCTCATGCTATGATAAATAATTAAAATAGTAAACTTGCAATAAGCTCAAATAAAATACGCTAATAAAACAGTGTTAAATTAAAAGTGTATTAATATAAGAAACAGGAAGAAACCCCGCCTGAAATCAAGAAAACGGCAAGAGATTCTGCTGTCCTATGGAGGTAATTCATTTCGCAATAAACGCACTAATGCGTAATGATTTCCGGTGTTTGTCTCTTCTTTACTTAAATAGTCGATCATTATTATACCTTCCTATTCCAGAAAGCAGAGGCCATTATTTTTCCCGCAGATGCAGGCACCTTGATTCTCTTGGCTAGTGGAAAAGACGGTCTTTTTTACTGCTTTGATTTTTCGTCTCCGGGTCAAAACGGCGTATTATATATCATCTACTAAATTAAGCTTTGTAATGTCAGTTCTAGTTTGCTTTTGAGTTTTAAGTTAAGCGTTAAAATTAACTGAATTGTTCCAAGAGAAAACTTTGTTATCTCAGCTAAATAATGATAACCCGTCGATCTACCTTAACAATTTGATTTTATTAACGTTTTTTTGCGAAGCGTCAGTTGTTGGTCGACCAGATTGAGTGTCGTCATTGTAAGAGATTCTGCAGCGTTTAAATTAACAAACCAGTATGCCACTGTAGAAAATACATTTTGTAGAAAACATTTTTGTCACAAATATTTAAAAACCGCACGATGTTCGGGTTTCTTCAATTTACATACGAATTAAGTTGCCGCCAAATGTGAAGTTTTAAAACAAAATTATGGCTATAGCTACTTACGAATTTAAGAATCGATAAAATTGAACTGATTTCTGTAACGTACTGATATCAGTATCCTATTTTAAAACATATTGATCAACTTAGTATATAAGCTGGTGTATTATTTTTCTTTTAAATGTTATATTTAGTTTCTATTCTGTTTATTTAAAACAACTGTAAGCCAGTGTTTGACTATACTAACTGATGGCAAGTGATAATGCAGCCGTAAAAATATTGGTGACAGCGCTTACGTTGCCTTGAGTCGGTTGTCAAAGCTTCGCGTGTTAGTTTACAGAATGCTGCATGTGCTGGTTACATTGGACTTTCAGAAAAGGGAGCAATTTTCCCCTTACCTGCACAATGACTGTTACAATAATACTTTTAAAGATCATATAAAGAAAACAATCAACATGATAATATAATGTCTTGATATAAATGAAATTATACAGGAAGTAAGCGAGGCCTTGTGCACTCCGCCACCACACACTAGAGCAGAGTGGATTATCCACATATAACTAAACACCATATATAACGTATCATATAATTGTGGATAGATTTTTACCTAGCAGTGAGACGTAGATTTAAACTTTAATATTACTTTTAAAATTTTTTGAAAATAAGAAATCACCGAACAAAAAAGGTGACAAAAGCGTTATCACATCCGAGAAATAAGAAGAAAAGCCTCGTGGCGTCTAGCCTACTGACGCTAAGCAAAAATACACCAACGGGTTAATTGCTGTTAAAGACATAATTGGGTAACATGATACCTTGTCAGATATACTATAGCGGAAATTATCTTTATTATCCAGTAAAATTAAATTAATGTTACAAAAAATTAGTTAATATTTGAGAATCTTATTTTCTTCTATTTCATCAACCCGTAAAACCCACTGCTGGTAAATATGTTTCTCGTTTTAGGGTGGATTCGACCTCCTGTGCAGTATCAAAAGTCTCACACTTTTGATATTGCTCTCCGTCACCTCCCCGACAACTTTACGCTTAGCGTAAACGGGACGGTAATTCCATCAACATAATATAAACCGTAATATCTTGAATACAACTATATATTCGGATTGTTGATGTAAGCACCCGAAATGTCAAGAACTAAATATAAGTTAAAATAAGTAAATTAATAGTTTTATTCAACGTGTAGTGTTCGCGTAAATTTAAGAAACCATAATATCTTTTCATCATTTCATTATCATCATTTCCTATAGTCACCTTTTGCAGCACCTACGGCCCAAAATGGGGTCATAAACCTTATTATGCTGCCACCATTCCAAAATTTATATTATTTTATTATAATATTAATTAACAACATCTTGGAAAAATATCAAATAAATATAAATTTTAGTACAAAAACTTCGATTATACAAAAGCTACAATTGTCAACAGATTTGTTATTAGAAAATCTAGAAAATCATATAAAAAATTTTAAATCTTTATATTGATATCTTTTCAGAGTGACAAAATGTTTCCTTTGAATTTGAACATTTACACGTAACACATTTAGACGTAAACGAGAATAAACCGCTCATTTTTTGCAGACAAACTTATCCCCCGGCTTTATTATGTAAATACTAGAGTCAGTAGCGATTTGCATAATTTTTTCTATTGCGCACTGGAAAATAATTTACTCAAATTTGTATAAACCTATTTGATATTCTGCGGTAAAATTTGCTTAAGGCTTTCACAAACAAGTGTTATTAAAACATTTTGTATCATAAGCTTTAAAAAATTCTTTTTAATGTTTTTTTCATTCCGCTCTAAAAACATTTATCGTTCGTAAATAATTGAAGTACCATTTAAAAAAATATTCTTAACGTTTTATTTATTTCGCTCTAAATACCTTTAATCATATATAATTAATTTTTATTTAAATAAAACACCGTATGGCCCAATTAGTTCTCGAAAATATTTATATAATGATATATTATTGTATACCCGCATTTTTTAATAAATCATGAAATATGCCACCCATTCTTAAGAAACGATAAAGTTTTATTAAAAAAAAAAAAACAAATTAAGGTTAAAGTTTATACTCCTCAGAGTAGACAGACACAAGAAACGAATACGATTTACATCATATACAATTTCATCATCATCATCATTACGGCCTATCAAAAGTCCACTGCTGAATTTAGGCTTCCCACATTGATTGTCTCATCATTTGACATAGCTTGGCAGGCAGGTAGGCAACCGCAGTTTTTTTATTATCTTTACTTAGTGATAACTACTGACATATGGAAAATGCTGACGACAAGAGGGCCGCGGGATGATACATAAATACATACATAAACACTCACGCCTGTCACCCAAAGGGGTAGGCAGAGACAACAGATTTCCATTTGGCACGATCCTGACACACCTCTCTCGCCTCTTTCACATCCATACACCTACGCATACATGCTGGTCGATAAATTTTCGCCTAGGACGTCCATTTCCGACTCTGCCATTCACTCCTGCAACATAAATTTTCTTTGTCACTCTTTTCTCATTAATTCTTTCCACATGACCAAACCACCGAAGCATTCCTTTCTTAATCCTGGTAACAACATCATCTTGCAAATCCCACTCTTCTCTTATTACACAATTTCTTAACCTGACGTTCAGATTCAGCCCTAACACACTCCTTAACGACCGTATTTCTACTGCTTTGAGCTTCTACTTGAAAAAAAGCCCCCACCCACCCTCCCCCCCCCCCCCCCCTCGTGCTTCTTCTGCCACACCCAACTTTTACTACCATACGTTAAAGTAGGGACCAACACAGCACTGTGAATTGCCATACGTGTCTTTTTTGACACATTTTGACTTTTCACAATAGAGTGCAGGGCCCCATTCACTCTGTTTCCCGCATCCATTCGTCGTTCTATATCCTTATCATATCTCCCATCCCTGCTAAATACGCAGCCCAAATATACAAACACATCTTGCTCGATCAAATCCCCTTCTATTCTTATTTCACAAATCGTTTTATTTTCTTCTCTTTCAAAAACCATAACCTTCGTCTTACTTGCGTTCACTTTCATACCCCTTTCTTTTAATGATCTGTTCATTAATGTAATCATCATATGCAACTCGGCCGCCGACGACTCAAGGATAACTTGATCATCGGCGTACAGAAGGCATTTGACGGTTAACTCACCCATTCTTAAACCGCATTCTTCAACTTTCAAATTTTGCAAACAACTGTCCATAAATAGGTTGAACAGCCATGGGGAAGCCACACAGCCCTGTCTGACACCTTTATGGATGTCAAACCAGTCCGAGTAGACCCCGATGATCCCAACACAAGCACTAGAGTCCCTATAAAGAGACTCCAATGCCTGTATCAAGCCAGCGTTGAACCCAAATAACTTCAGTGTTTGCCATAGCACATCCCTATCCACTCTGTCATAGGCCTTTTCCAAGTCCATGAACGCACAAAAAACCTTTTGGTTTTTGGCCAAAAAATTCTCCGCGATCATGCGCATGGAAAAGACTTGATCTGTACATCCCATTCCCTTTCTAAATCCCGCTTGCACATCCCAAATTTTTCCATCAGTTTCTTTCATGACCCTTTCAATCAGTACCTTAGCATACAGTTTTCCCACAATGCTAAGAAGGCTGATGCCACGGTAGTTTTTACAGTCCTGCTACGACCCTTTTCCTTTATGTACTGGGACTATCGCGGCTTTGCACCAGTCTATCGGTACCCGCTTCAGTTCCCAGCATAAAATAAACAAGGTGTGCAGCAGGCCTGCCACGACTTCCTCTCCAGCCCTTAGCATTTTGAGTGAAACTCTATCATATCCGGCAGCCTTACCTGCTTACATGCTTTTCATTGCTTTCATTATTTCACCTATACTTATCTCGCTACCTCTTTCCTCTTTTTTCGGAGTTTCTACTTCACTTAGTACACACGTTGTCTACTCACTCATAAACTCGCTTTCAAAATATTCCTTCCATCTCTTTAAACTCAAAACTTCATCATTCAGAATATAGCCATTCTCATCTCTTATAGCATTCATCATAGGCTGTTTTGAATGTCCCCTGGCAGTTCTTACAATTTTTCAGAACATTTTAATATTTGCCTGGAAGTTATCCGATATTCTTCTATCATTCTTACCCGTTCTTTCTGGCTTTTTTTCAACTACTTCTTTTACTCTCTTATTAAGATGTCTAACGACTGCCTTTTTTCTTTCGATATCATCATTCTTACCGCTAGAATTACCAGCCTTTGTTGCTAGTAAATCTAGCCATACTCTCTTCTTTGCTTCAACTTCCATACGTATCTCATCATCCCATCATAAAGTATTATTTTTCCTTTCATTCTTTCTCTTACTAACACCACATACTTCGGTAGCTGCATTCACTAAACCTTTCTTTGCGTTTTGCCATACATTCTCCAAGTCTAACTCCTTCATACACAATTCATCCAAACCACTTATATTTTCTTTCAGTCTACATTTAAACTTGTTTTTCTCACCTTCATCTTACACCCTTACTGTTCTAATACGCTGTAACGCAGTGGTAGAAATAGATGATCGATGGCGCCAGTGCCTGAATAGACCATTAATTCGGCATAAAATCAAATAATGATCCGTTCCTACGTTAGAACCCCGGTAAACCCTTGTATCTACCACTGCGCCCCTCAATTTTTCATCCACAATTATGAAATCTATCATGCTTCTATCGTCACCTCTTACCCAAGTATACATGTGAATCCTCTTGTGGCGAAAGCAAGTGTTCGTCACAAAAAAAATAAAAGCAGAAAGTTTTCCACACATACGGTGAGGAGACTTTCACCATTCTCATTTGTACTTTCATCACCAAACGTTCCCAATATCCTTTCATAACCAAGCCACCTCACCCCAACACTTTCATTAAAATCTCCTAGCATAATAATTTTTTCATTTCCCTTACAATTCATTAACACCATCCTTACCATTTCCCAAAACTGCTCTCGGATATAAGTGGGCTTAGACATGTCTGGGGCGTAGACCCCTAACACACAACTTCTTTAAGCCCACTTTCATTCGTATCCATATCAGTTTTGGGCTTACACATTCATACACTTTCACACATTGGCCCCTTCTTTCTGAAAGGATGATACCTACTCCCTGGCATGCCCGCTCGATCTCGTCTACACCAGACCAGTACGCGGTATACATGCCATGTGTAGTGACATCCTTCCCCTTCCCTTTAGTCTCATTTACACATAACACATCTATTCGTCTATCATACATCATATCGCATACTTCATCCATTTTATCATTCATTGCCCCACATACATTCAACGTAGCCGGACGGGCCTCTGCAATCCACTTTTCGCCTCTCCGGGAGACAGAACGTGACGGGTGGCGAACCTCGTCGCCGGTTTTCCTCCCGGAGATTACCCCTGCCCCATTAAAAGGGCACCGGGAACTCGGGGCCATTTCTTTTATATGGTTCCTCATGGTGCGAAATATTGGGTAGTATATTTCACGCCGCTGCCACGGCGTGGAGCCGAGTCTGTGGTATCGGCTTGTCGCTCATTTAGCACCACCCGGGGGACACGTGTAGGGTGGGCCTAGGAATAGATGGTCAAAGCCTACGGACGCGAGCGACTTATCCCCCCGCGGGATGATATGGAGTACATTCTTGTGCCGCCTCTACAGAGCGTATTACAACTGCGAATATACTATTGAATGTTTACATTTTAATAACTCCCAAACAACATTGAGATCTGATATATAAAAAAAATTTTGTTTGTTCGTATTTTATGCGCTGCCATATCGTTCATCAGATCGCGGTAAAACTTTGTCAATATATTACTTGCACATCTGCGAAGGTTATAGGCATAGTAAGACCTGGTAGTTGGCGCTGTTGTAGAATCCAGATATCACCCGTGCGAAGTTTGTGCAGATTGCTAGTAGCTTATAAGAAAATATACCTTCTAATTTTCTAATACAACTTCCACTTCTGTAGCAATGTTAATGATGATGATGAATTTATTGTCTATTAATTATCATGCTGTCTTTGTACTGTCTCTGTGTACCTTTCCGACTGGACACAGCAATACACGCACTACTGTTTGCTTATATACATAGATAAGAAGCAGGTGTCCATCTAGACGGATGCCTAGGCACAAGACAAGTCCCACCAGTATGTCACCTGAAAATTCTCTCTTCGTACACCCCAAATTTAATTTCGACACATCCCTTTAATATCAGCGTAAAATCAAATCCACTCAAAAAGAGTAGCTAGTGTAGTACGAAAGCCAATTTTGTGAGATTCAATGCCTTCATACGTGGTAGAGCCATGCTGCAGTTATATTAGTAGTATAGTTGTAGCACGAATGGGTCGGCTCAACCGGGGAAGGACCACGCTCTTACAGAATACCAGCGTGAAATAGTAGCTTAATGCTGATGTATTTCGTATGGTGAGTGTAGAGTACCGGAGACCCTTTTTACTGGAAACGAGGTATTCCATCTTAGTCCTCACGGGTGACAACGCATCTGCATTTTGATTCATAATCGAGGTTAGATGTAGATGTCTATGGGCCACAGCAACCACTTACCATCATGTGGACTGTGTGCTCGTTTGTCACCCTTTACTATAAAAAAAAAAAACGCAAGCGTGTCTTCGCACCGCTAAAAGGAGCCCGCTTATCATGGCTCCTACATTCCGGAATGTATGTTTGGAATACACTGACCGTCTTCAGTTGTTAGAGGTTGAATTTTCTTCAAACCTCAACTATGGGCAGTTCATTGAGTCTATGGCCAAAGCAGCCGCAAAGAAACTAGGTGTCCTTGCAAGGATGTGGCAGTACTTCACCCCGGGGCAGTTTCTAACAAAAGTCCAGTCGTGTATGGAGTATTGCTGTCGCATATGAGCTGGTGCTACAAATTGCCACCTAGCATTTTTGGGCTGAGTGGAGAGACGTGTTAAATGGCTCATTAGTAACCTCGATTTGGATGAAACCAATCTTGTTAGCCTCGTCCACAGATGCAGAGTAGCCGGCCTGTCCGTATTCTGTAGGATGCATTTCGGTGAGTGTGCGCAGGAATTACACGTTTTAATTCCTCCTTATCCTGTTCACCATCGGACAACGGCAGATATAGCCAAAAGGCAGTTATAAGATGTTAGTAATAATTTGCCATCAGAAAGGGTTTGTGTCACTGACGTTGAGTAAATGCATTTTCGATCATGTTTGTCTCACCCACCAACAAGTTGCCTAATCATTTAAAAGTGGGAAAGTTAAAGACCGTCTATAGTATTGCTTTTGTATCGTAGACCTTACTATCATAAGTCATTAATATAAAGGACTTCAACCCACGACCCTACTATTGTAATGCAAATTCATCATATAGACCTTCTATAGTGTTACGCGGCTAAGTTGACATCTGGCACTAGCGCCATCCAGTGTCGGGTAACGGAGCGAGGGGAGAGCTTTCCAGAAAATGACATCACTAATCTTTCAACAGACAGCGCCATCTATTGTCGAAACGAAGAACTAAGCTTCTGGAAGCTGACTCTCGAACTTTCGGCGCTTTGTCGATTGGTGCGCGTATTTACTTGAATGTTCTGGATGATTCGGTACTAACCCTTTCGCTCTGACAGCGCGCGACATGTTATACTCCCGTTCGCTCGGGACCGTAATGGCGGGAAAATTTGCAAATTAGCAAATTTTTTGCTATATTGCAAATTTTGCTATATTTTCACTTTGAGACAATATTTATGGATAAAACTTACAGGATTTCTTGTTGAATGTATAAACTATCGAATAAAATTATTTTTGGTTGCTAGAAATTGTAATAAAATACATAAATTACCCTGTATAGCATAGTAGTACCATATACTTCAATTTTAGTGACAAAATTACTACTAATTTGAATTCTACACTTTTGTTTTTAGAGAAATTTATATGAAAATGTTTGGAAATATGTATATTTTTATGTTTTATGTGTTTCCATTCGTTACTCATACCAAAATATAAAATATAAAGAAATTAAAAAAAAATTAAATATTAATATTTTATCTGTGTGACATTTAGAACAATATTTCTAAAATAGTTTTGTGTGAATTTGAAATAAATACAACGTCAAGTTATTTGAAATATGTAAGAAAACTATTTTTACTTACATTTTACACTAAAAATAAATGAGAATGTGAAAAATACCACATTTATGACCCAGCCGCCATAATGGGCCTTCCAGATTTTGAAGCTCTTTTGGCAATTTACTTTTCACTTTTTATACCACAAATTATATATCTTCGTGTTCACTATATTACAAGGAATATAAAAAAGTATAATACTTTCGTTTTTAGTCCAGACACAATTATAAAATTCTATAAAAAAAGATGGAGCACATTCATCAAAACGACACGTGGAACGCCGAAAGTTTAGAGTGATTTCTTTTTTTTTTTTCTAAGAAACATTGCCAGGTTATGGTTTAAAATAAAAGAGCATATCTTTGTCTTTGATACTATTATCTATTGCATATTGTCTTTGGTTTTGTTTTAAAGGAAAAAGTAGTTTTTTCATAAGGCAGTACTTCTGATATTATCTGATCTAATTAGCCCCGTACTAGAGCGGGCGTAAGGTAGGTATTGTATGATCTGATTAGATTGTTAGCCGAGCGAAAGGGCTAATGTGTATTTATAGGCACTGCAAGGTGCGATCGGAGAAGTATTGAAGTTGGCGAGAGAAGCGAAGCTTCGGAGCGGAATAAAGTGAAACAGTGTGATTAATTTTTAGTGTTTTAAGTTTTAATTAGTGTAAAGAAAATAAAAGTGTTAATTTAGGTATTTCTATCGGCAATTTTTATTGTCACGAACCTCAAGCTCGTAACAATTGGTGTCAGAAGTGGGATAAAATCATGGCGATTTTACCTAAGGAGGAAACGGAGGGTGTCCATACACGCAGTCAACGACAGCATGAGACGGACCAGAGGAGATTTGGTGGTGCAACGCCGCAGACGTCGGAGGGCCAACTGCCAGCCACGGAGGCTGCGAGCCCGTAAATAGCTCCTATATCTGCAGCACTTGACTTAGGTGCTCTGATGGCGATGCTACAGGAGCAGCTGCAGCGCGGACGAGAGGAACAGGCCCGTCTGTTGAAAGAGCAACAGGAGGAACAGGCTCGCCGACAGGAGGAACAGGCTCGCCGACAGGAGGAACAGGTACGTCAGTTGAAAGAGCAGCTGCAGAGCGGTCAGGATGAACAGGCCCGTCGGTTGGAAGAGCAAATGCTCCTCATTAAGGACCTTCACGCTACCTTCGGGAAGGAGATAAACGAGGTGAAGGATAGGGTTGCTCAGCATGATAACCGCCTGTCGGAAGCTGAAACCCAAATCACGAAAGCTAAAACCCGAATCGAGAAAGCTGAAACCCGAATCGACCAAGTGAACAATCGGGTTGACAACGTGGTGGCTGACGTGAAGAAAACGCTGGATGACCTCAAACTGGGGGATGCAATTACAGCTCCCGTAGTAGCTGCAACACCTTCGCTACGTGGGTTCAAGGTGCCACCGTTCGACGGGACTTCTTCCTGGTCGGCCTACACTACGGCCTACACTACTGTTATGAAGGCGAACGGCTGGAATAAAAGTCAGGCCATGACTGCTCTCACACTAGGCCTGCGCGACCAGGCCTTAACAGTTCTAGAAGCTCTCGGTGAGGAAGTGACTTATGAGCAACTCCTTTAGGCACTGGAGTCGAGATATTCTTGGTTTTTAAGCCATGTCTTCATTTCATTTGTATATAATTTTCGTATCTTAACCATTAGATTGTATTCAATGGTAGCGTTTTATTCTCAGTTTAATCTTTTCATAATTATTAATATATTTTAAATTAAATGTACAATATACTCTTGTGTCTTGTATAAATGTAAAATAGTAAACGATCACGGCCTTACTTATAATTGTGTTTATCGCTCACTTAAGTTAGTCATTAACATTATAATATATGTCTTTCTATTTTCCTTTGTTGTATGGAAGATGAGCACAACATTAATTATCTTTTAATTTGACCAAGTGAAATATGAGTAAGACATCATTGCTATTTCATTGGACTGTTTAAAACATTTGTGCTAATCTTCTTTTTATATGTAAACTTGATTAATAATTTTTAAGGCAGACCGGCAGGTAAAACAAATAGGGTATAATTAAATTTTTAACACGAAATTTGCCTCTACAAATTGTTTAAATGTATGCCATATAAATGCGCAAAGCATCCCTGCCCATTACTCAGATCTACTTGACATATTTTCCTCACCATACATCCATGCTCTACTTATCTCAGAGTCCTGGCTAAAACCCTCCCTATCCTCCACGTTGTGCAGTCTTCCTGGATTTGTACTTATACGTTCTGATCGCACTGGCAAAGGTGGAGGTGGCGTAGCCATTTACTTGCGATCGGAATATGCATATGATGTCATTGCAATATCACCATCAGAATATAGAAGATCTGCTGAGTACCTATTTCTAGAAGTAAAAATTAAGGGTTTGAGGGTCGTGCTCGGAGTTGTTTACTGCCCTCCTTCAACTGATTATTTTTCCTATATTGAATCGGTAATCGACTCCATCAGCACTGATAACAAACATATTATAATAATGGGTGATTTCAATACCAACTTGCTAAAAAGATTCTCCTCAGAGTCGCAAACTTAAAGCCATCATGGACTCGGCAGATCTCTATATTCTACCATCTAGTCCAACTCATCACAACGTGGACACCGAAGATTCATGGTTAGACATCATTTGCACTAGTTCAGCGGATCATGTTATTTATCATGATCAACTGGCTGTTCCCGCGTTTTTTCGACACGATCTTTTGGTCATGTCGTATAAATTAAAGCCTCCCAAGCCAAAGCCAGTGATTGTGTATTTACGCAATTTCAATAAAATTGACACCATTCGACTACACTGCGATGCTAAGAATATAGAATGGGGCCCATTGCTGGATGCAAATAATATGGAAGACAAAATTGCTCATTTGAACACCCAAATTCTCAACCTGTTCGATAGGCATGCACCAGTTCGAGCAGTCAGGTTACGCCGACCTCCTGCACCGTGGATAACTGAAGAAGTGCGTAGAGCAATGAGAAGAAGAGAGAGAGATCGAGCTTTTCACATTTTTAAAAAGAATCGGAACAGTACCACGTTTCAACAATATAAGCGATCACGAAACCGTTGTAATCAGGTGGTAAGAACAGCCAAACGCCGCTACTTCCACAATAGTATTTCAAACTCCTCTTCTGCAGATATATGGAAGTTCCTTAAATCCCTGGGATTTGGAAAATCACATTCCAATTCTCTAATCCCAAATATTTCACTCAATGACTTGAATATACACTTCTCTTCTGCATCACGTCTGTATTTGACCACCAAAGCTACGACTCTCCAGGAACTTAATTCCATGCCCTTGTTATCATGTAATTCTTTCGACTTCAGTTCAGTGACTGACGATGATACTAGAAAAGCCATACTTTCAATAAAATCTTCCGCAACCGGATATGATGAGGTGAGTAGACCTATGATACTTCTCATACTCGATATTGTTACTCCAGTTCTCACTCACATCATCAATTTCTCCCTCTCTACTGGTATTTTTTCTAAGTTATGGCTAAAAGCTTTTATCTTGCCTAATGCGAAGGTACCCAATCCATCCCTACCCTCCCATTTTAGACCTATTTCTATACTGCCGTTTCTTTCCAAAGCCCTTGAATCATTGGTACACAAACAAGTCACCTCTTTCATTTCGAAATGCAACTACCTTAGTACATATCAATCTGGCTTCCGCCCGGGACATAGTACCACCACAGCTTTACTTCAAGTTACAGAAGATTTTAGAGAGGGCATGGAGAGGTCATGTTTGACTGTTCTGGTCCTTATTGACTTTTCAAACGCATTTAATTGTGTCGATCACGACTTACTCCTTGGATTACTTTCACGCCTTAACTTCTCCCCGTCAGTACTGAACTGGTTTTCCTCTTATCTTCGCGGTCGCCAGCAGGCTGTTAATCAGGACTTACAACGCATTTCAGACTGGTCACAGCGATTTGGTATAACGGTAAATCCCAGTAAATGCCAGGCTATTATCATTGGTAGTCGTCGATTGGTGTCACAACTTAACATACCTGATCTACCATCCATTTGCTATGAAAACTGTGTAATTCCTTTCCGCGCTAGTGTCAAGGATCTGGGTTTTATTATTGACCCGACCCTTGGTTGGAGGTTACAGATGTCCGAGATTTGTCGTAAAGTCACAGGCATACTTCGTTCCATCTATCGTCTTAAGTTCTTTCTGCCTCCTTCAAGTAAGCTTCTACTCATCCAATCTCTAATTCTTCCATTATTTGACTATGCCGATGTTTGTCTTTCTAATATCTCTCAGGAGCTGCTAAGCAGGTTGGACAGGTTACTTAACAACTGCATATGATTCATCTTTGGTCTGCGCAAATACGATCACGTGTCAGAATTTCGCTCCCAAGTAAAGTGGTTGACTATACGCCAGCGCAGAGATTTTCGAATGCTGTCCTCTCTGTTTTCAGTTCTTAATGATTCTTCCTCACCCCTTTACCTAAAAGAAAGATTCCAATTCCGTACTGACACTCATTCTCTCAATCTCCGGTCTTCACACAATTCATTACTGTCTACTCCTCTCCACCATTCTGGGTTTATGTCAAATTCTTTCACATTAACTTCCATCTCCCTCTGGAACAAATTGCCTGTTGACCTGCGCATAATACCTGCTAAAAACGTGTTTAAAAGAAAACTATACGAATATATCCGTAACCAACAAATTTGAGTCCACTTACTTTATATGTTTATAGTTATTTGTATATAAATTTACGGAGATATATATTTATATTTGTATATGTGTATGTATATATGTATATATATATGTATATACATATGTATGTGTGTGTAAGTGTATATAATATATATGTGTATATATATATATTATAGTGTGTGTAGCATGTACATTTTGAATTGAATGAGATCATGACATCTTTACTGCCCATAACTCACTCTCTGTTCTACCCAAGGTTAGCTGGTAGAGAATGCCATATAGCATTAAGCTCGCCTTTTGTACAAAATCTTTGGTGCAATAAAGAATAAAATTAAAATAAATAAATATGGCAACGCTCACCTGGAACACGTCTTTCGTGCGCAGCTTAAAGATCGCGTGCAGCGCATCAACGAAAACCTGCAGCAGTGGGCTCTAGAGGTGGAGAAGCTGGTGCGAAAAGCATACCGGTCTGTACCTGCGCTCATTGAAGGGAACCTGGTGCAGACATTCATCGACGGCATCCGTGACCTGAAAGTCAGAGCTGCTGTGAGGCTCGGGCACCACGAGACGCTTAAGGACGCCTTGGCCCATGCACTGGAGGTGGAAGCCGTGCGGCAGGATCATCGTTCCCATCGCGTCAGGGAGGTTGCAGCAGCTACAGTTCGCGACCGCAACAAAGGATACTGCCCTAGGTGCTTTGGCTGTGGGGAAAAGGGCCATCTTCGATCCAGCTGCCCTAAGCGAACCCTAGAAAAGGAAGGTAAACGATCTCAGGAGGGTAGTGCGGCCAACAGCACCGCCCAGCAGCAGCAGGGAAACGAGTAAAAGCCAGAACTGCGGGGCGGGTGCTGGCTGATGTTAAAAGAGCCCCAAGGATTTCGATCTCACAAACCCATGATGGGAACAGTCTAATCATCAAGGGCGAGGTCAACGGAATGCCATGTAAACTGACCATAGACACTGGAGCCTCTCGCACGGTTGTTAGTTCCCAACTTATAAGTCAGTTCCTTGGAGACTCCGCATACAACCGAGAACGCATTAATTTGGTAACAGCCACCGGTCAGCGTATACCCGTCCGTGGAGAGAAGGAGATGGAGTTGAAGCTAGGCAACGTGATCTACCTGCATAATGTCATCGTGGCTGATATAATGGATGACTGCATCCTGGGCCTAGACTTTATGAGGAATAATTGTTGTGAGATCGACGTTAAGCAAGGTGTTTTGAAATGTGAACAGGAGGAACTTTTTATGGAAGGTGCGTTACAAGGGAACGTGTACAGCATTAAGAAGATTGTTCTTCCGCCGAGATCGGAAACGATTGTTCCGGTTAGTCTTCCACGAAACGCTGGGCAAGCTCACCGTTGTGTACTTGTGGAAAGGGTAAACAATTACCTTCCATAGAAAGTGGCTCGAACCTTGTTCAGAACCACTGACATCTCAGGAGTACGTGTGCCTGTGCCTTTGTGACCGGGAAAAGATTATAGAAGAAGGCACGCTGGTTGGTACTTCTGAGGAAGTGTATTGGGTACGTCGGTGCCAATATCTATCGAGTGAGACCCCCAGCAAGGATGCACAAACGAGAGTGACCACACTTTTGGAAGACTGTCGTAGCGTTCTCTCCCCGACCGAAATGTTCAAGGCGAAGAAGTTGTTACTCAAGTATGCCGATGTATTCTCATCAAACGATGCTGACGTAGGAAAGACTGGCTAATTTCAACACAAAATAAACACAGGAGAAGAATTGCCTATCCGTCAGCGACCAAGAAGATTGCCGGTAGCACGTGAAAAGGAAGTGGAAACCATGATTGAAGGAATGGTGAAGGATGATGGTATTGAATCTTCCTCCAGTCCATGGTGTTCACCAGTGGTGCTAGTAAAGAAGAATGATGGCAGCATGCAGTTTTGTGTTGACTACCGCCGTCTGAACGACGTTACGAAGAAGGACAGCTATCCCTTGCCAAGAATTGATGACACGCTGGACATGCTTACAGGAATAAAGTGGTTTAGCACGCTGGATCTAAAAAGTGGCTACTGGCAAGTTGAAATTGACCCTAAGGACAAGAAGAAAACTGCGTTCTCGACGGAAAAGGCTCTGTGGCAATTTAAAGTAATGCCGTTTGCATTGTGCAATGCTCCAGCAACGTTTGAAAGGCTGATGGAACTTGTACTTACCGGGCTAATTGGCGATGCCTGTCTGGTCTACTTGGATGACATCATCATCGTGGACCGTACGTTTGAGGAACACCTTCAAAACCTGGAACGCGTGCTCATGAAGATTCCGAGTGCCGACCTAAAGTTGAGTCCGAAGAAATGTTCACTATTCAAACGGCAAGTTAACTTTTTGGGATATGTAGTATCGGAAGAGGGCATCCGCACAGATTCAGAGAAAATCGTCGCTGTCAAGGATTGGCCGGTTCCAAAAGACAAGACGCAGGGTAGAGCATTTTTGGGTTTGTGCTCCTATTACCGGCGGTTTGTAAAAAACTTTGCAGATAAGCCAAACCTCTGCATAGGCTAACCGAGGAGAAGCGACTTTTCCGCTGGGATGAAAGTTGCAATATCGCATTCCAGGAGCTCAAGTACCGTCTGTGCAAAACACCTATTTTGGGATACCCTGATGCAAGCAAAGAATTTATAATTGACACAGACGCAAGTGATATAGGACTTGGCGGTGTGTTGTCTCAACGGAATGTTGACCAAGAGGTCGTGATAGCGTACTTCAGCAAGTCGTTGTCAAAATCCGGAAAGGAACTATTGTGTCACAAGACGAGAATTGCTAGCTGTAGTAAAGTCGTTGCAGCATTTTAGCAAATATCTTCTGGGCCGGAAATTTCACTTACGAACTGACCATGCTGCATTAAAATGGCTATTACAGTTTAAAAATCCACAAGGACAAGTTGCGAGATGGATTGAACTACTGCAGGAATACTGCAGGAATACGACTTTGAGATCGAACATCGCAGCGGGAAATCTCATGGCAACGCAGATGCATTGTCAACAATACCTTGTCCTGAAGATTGTGAACATTGTACTAGGCAAGAGAGTAAGGAAGTGGTATCCGTGAGGATGCTCAGGGCAGACCACCTCAGCAACGAGTGGAAGGACTGCTCACAACGTGCACAGCAGGAAGATCCGGACATCAAGCCGATTCTACAATGGATGAAGGCCAGTGCTCCCAAGCCCAAGTGGAGCGACGTCTCAGCGATGAGTTCGACCCCTAAAAGCTATTGGGCCCAGTGGGACAGCTTTCTCCTTCAGGATGGAGTTCTGTGTCGTAAATGGGAAAATGTTCGGGGGACAGCTGTCATTTGCAAATGGTTGTCCCTAAAGCTAAAGTACCGGATGTTCTACAGCTGTACCATAATGATTGTTCATGAGGCCATCTGGGGAGTTAAACGAACTCTACTGAAGATCCGAGAACGGTTTTATTGTGTCCACTGTCGAAGCGATGTCGAGGACTGGTGTCGCAAATGTAGAAGTAGTGCGGCTGTAAAGGGACCTCAGACTCGTAGTAGAGGTGCATTGAAATTGTACAATGTTGGTGTACCATAGGAGAGAATAGCCATTGACGTGGCGGGGCCGTTTCCGGAGAGTGAAAGCGGTAACAAGTATTTCATGGTTGTGACGGATTACTTCACTAAATGGCCAGAAGTCTTCGCCATTCCAAATCAAGAAGCTTCAACAGTTGCAGATAAACTAGTTCATGAAGTCTTCTGTCGTTTTGTAGTACCTTTAGAGATTCACAGCGGTCAAGGAAGGAATTTTGAATCTCAAATATTCCAGGAAACTTGCCGAGTTATGGGTACTCATAAAACAAGAACGACTTCTTACCACCCGCAATCTGATGGAATGGCAGAACGATTTAATCAGACATTGGAGAGGTACCTAGCAAAAGTTGTAGACAACCGGCAAAGAGATTGGGATAAGCACATACAACCGTTTTTGCTGTCATATCGAAGCGCTGTTCACGAAAATACATCAGTGACACCAGCTTTCGCAAACTTTGGAAGAGAATTACGGCTGCCTGCGGACCTGATCACCGGGATACCACTTGATGCCACACGCAGCATAACCGATTATGCAAATGACTTGCGGAACAAAATGAATGACATTTATGAGCACGTCAGACAATCGGGCCAGCAAATGTCTGAAAAGATGAAAACCCGGTATGACCGCAAAATGAACAACAAAGGGTTCGACGAAGGTTCACTAGTGTGGTTGCACAATCCGGTCCGCAGCAAAGGGAAATCTCCTAAGCTTCAAGCTAAATGGGACGGCCCGTACCGGATTGTGACCAGGATCAACGATGTAACCTATCGGATACAGAAGGGCGCAAGGGGAACTCCTAAGATCGCCCATGTGGATCGCCTGGCGCGTTATTATGGGGCCGATAATGCTCGGGACGAGCATGTCTTAGGAGTGGGCAGTGTTACGCGGCAAAATTGACATCTGGCACTAGCGCCATCTAGTGTCGGATAACGGAGCGAGGGGAGAGCTTCCCAGAAAATGACATCACTAATCTTTCAACCGACAGCGCCATCTGTTGTCGAAACGAAGAACTAAGCTTCTGGAAGCTGACTCTCGAACTTTCGGCGCTTTGTCGATTGGTGCGCGTATTTAATTGAATGTTCTGGATGATTCGGTACTAATGTGTATTTATAGGCGCTGCAAGGTGCAATCGGAGAAGTATTGAATTTGGCGAGACAAGCGAAGCTTCGGAGAGGAATAAAGTGAATCAGTGTGATTAATTTTTAGGGTTTTAAGTTTTAATTAGTGTAAAGAAAATTAAAGTGTTAATTTAGGTATTTCTATCGGCAATTTTTATTGTCACGAACCTCAAGCTCGTAACAATAGTATTGCTTATGTATCATAGAGCCTACTATCATAAGTCCCTAATATAGGACTAGTTTTGTGCTACAGTACTTCAAACAGTCGGGCACCCGATCACCTCTTATATATGTACAACATTGGGTATGTATCTTTGGCAGCTTCTCCATACAAGCTATCTATAGGTAAACACCTTCCGTAACTTAGGAAAATTTTCTTTTATACATGAACTCCTTCCAAGACTTTTTCTATTTATCTAATAAATGTTATTTATCTTTATTTTTATAATATTTTTGACTTGTGTTTCTATTATTTATTATATTTTTGAATATTTTTACAAGTTTTTAATAAATTTGTTTATTCTGAAAGACAATATTTTGCCTTAAATTTACTATATTATTTGTCTAATGTCTGAAATGTATTTATCTTAATTTTATGCTTATTATTGTAATTTTATTGTTTAATATATATCTCCTAAGATTATTTTTGACGCCCTTTTATATTGAATTCAATTACTATTAATAATGATGGGCCGTCACAATATCAAGCAAGTTTTGCGTGACAATAAGCTTCGGGTCCCGCGCCTACGTTACAGTGAACTATTGAAGCCGGCCACAGTCGAGTATGTACCTACTGTACTGCCATATTTCAGAGGTATCACTGACAATATTTGCTACATCTTGAAGCGTGCTTCCATTGAAACTTACTTCAAGTCGCCAAAGAAGGTTAATAATATGCAGGATTAAACAAGTTTGATTGTGAATGTGGTCTCTCTTACACAAGACAAACAAAAAGGTCAATAAAAACCCGCTTTAATGAAGACATAGCTGTCGTGAAAAATCGACGCGATGGATGCCTTTTTTATTTTTCTTTTATATAGAAGAGGGGGCAAACGAGCACGCGGCTCACCTGATATTAAGTGACTACAGCCGCCCATGATCAATCGCAACACCAGGGGAATTGCAGGTGCGTTGTCAGCCCTTTAGAAAGGTGTCTGCAGTCTCTAAACACTTACAGGATAATCGCCGCCAATACACCAGATTTGATAGAAAACAAATTCTTGTTAAAGAACACCGATTTCTTCCAAGGATAATTCGCGAGGCCATTGACATCAAAACACATCCTAATTTAAATTTTCTGGGTGCTACTATCTGCTTAGGGTCTTATAATTAATAAAACTTAATCCTGACCCAAGCATAAAACTACAAGACTTCAAGGTACTATAAGTTAATACTGTGTAGATCGGAACAAAAATTAAAATTAATAATTTTCTCTTTCTAATCTGGAGGTAGCCGTGGTAAACAATGACGTCAGGACGTCAAACATCTCAATCGCCACCGTGACGGTGGATGCTGTAAAGTATTAGAAACGTCGGGAATATAAAATAAGTTTATTTATGCGATGAATTCCGTTAAAACTAGTTTTACTTAAAACATATATCATATAGAAGGAATCTTTACTGCTATTTATAATAGATTGTTTATAATAAACAAGTGGAATACCCCTGGTGGTAATTTTATACTGCACCCATGGATACATACAACCAACATAAAAACAAACACTGATTGAAGTTTTGGCTCTTCATTTCCCTGAGACTATAATGTAGATTTTGGATATGAAAAAAAAAATACATATTTATTGCTTTGTCATTTAAGAAAGAATTAATTTTAGTGGTAAAAAAGCCTAACGTATACTTACAAAAAAGAGACCGTCGGTATAATTCAAACTCTAACTAATTAATGCCACACAATATATGACCAGAAAACTATATACTGACAAAAATGCTCTATGCGTAGCCTTCAGCATTTATAAGCAGCGAATATAGCTAACTTTTCCAATTATATATTTTTTTATGAAAACTAATTTCATAGAATTGCTGAGCGACATAATATCGAAATATACGTGAATTATTCTGCCCCCGTTAGTTAAAAGGAAGTATTTACGTTTTTTTTCCAAGAACAGAGTTATATATATATATATATATATATAAAAAAAAAATAATATATTGCCAGAATGAAGAAAAAAAGGCGGATCTGCGTATAATTTTTAATTTTAGCTTTCTTGCTTAGTTTCGGATTTACCAATAACCAAAAAGACGTATCTACGTATTTGAATGTAGTCTTACTAAGAAGTTAAAACGCATCTAACAAACACTTAAATAAAAAGACGTATTTTTGTATATGCATCTTATTTTATTTAGAATTCTCTGTTACGATAGTAAAAAAGTCACTTCTACTTATAAGTTTCGCGCAGTAAGTAAAAAAACGTAACTGACCATTTACGTTTTGTTGTTTTAACTTTTTCGTATGCCTATACTGAGCAAAAAAGACATTTATACCAGATGAGTCCTTCATTTTAAGGACATGGTGTAGATGCGTCTTATTTAATTAAGGAGTCAAAAAGTTTGTCACTAACATACTTAATACAAAAGCCGCAAATGGTAGAAGCGTCTTTTCTATTTAGTTTTCATATGTGTGGCGAGGTGCGGGAGGAGAGGAAGTGTTCGACATTCTGTCAGTTGCGCCCATAGATAATACACTATATAACAAGTTGCACCTACGCGGCTACCGAGAGAAGACGCAGCGGCTGCGCCTCGATCATTTCCCAGGAACGCGAAATAGTTACGTGATGAGAATATTTTCATCGTAATTTTGTAAATAATGCTGTTTTAATACTTTCTGTGCATTTTAACGGCTAGATTATTGTCATAATGTTATTTTATTATTGTATAGTGTTTTAATTATTTGCGGATGGCACACTAATATTTATAAATATTATATTTTATAAAAGTACCTACGTTTTACACTCAAATTCAGTTATGTAATTAAATTTAATGATTCCCTAATAGTTATTTTAAATACATATTTTGCATAATATTTTGATACTTTTCTAGTAAACTTTTGAATTTCATTGTACTTATTTTGATAGAGGGTAGATGTTAGTGGATAGTTATTAATAATACCTAATAACATTAAATTGGTGAAGTAAGTCACAATTTTTTTTATTACTTTTACTATGCGTTAACAAAATTAGCCAATATTACTCACTTTTATTACGATGTAACATGTGGAGTTTCATTACCACATAAATAATATAATTATCAATTTCTAATTATTTTATATAATAAAGGCGAAAGCTTTTATGTTTGAAAATAGAAGGGAATTTTGGTATAATTTACCGGTTAATAATGATTAAGTGAATTTGATCACCGAACACGAATTGTAAGGAGAAGATTTTGTATTGTTATATTTTATTTCTGTTACTTATACTTATAGATAAATAGGTGTTGTATTTAAGACAGAAACAACAAAATGTTAATTATTATTACCATACGAAGATATTACTTTGTGTTTGGAAACAAATATCTCATCAAAAACATAAATGTGAAATGAGAACCAAGTTCAATATTATGATATATGCCTTGGTTGTTGACTTCAACGACAAAAGAAGTGATATCTACATGGGTGCCAAGTTCAATGGTCAGTCCTGAAATTTATTTATAACAACATAAAATGTCATTTCTTCGTACCATTCCAACGTCATATTACCTGTTATCTATTGAATTCTCAAGAAAAACAATTTGTCAACATACTAATAAGTTCTCATTCTCAAACTCTTTCAGAGTTAAGTATACATACATACCTACTTATAACTATACTAAAATTATTATTAATTTTTGATTTAAACTATTGCCTCTACCATCTAGATACGCGGTACGTACTTAATAAAAGAATTGTAATAATAATATAACCACAAATGTAGTAAGTATAGTAGTAAATAAGTATTTTTTAAGAAAACCTATGAATTTCGTAGCATAAATCGCAACCTATCTGCAACCTATATAGGTCGGATATCGGGAGACAACCAGACAATAAGACGGCACTCGCGCTTATGAGCGAGGCCGGCTGCCGCACCCCGCTCCCACCCCGCTCCGCGCGCCGTGTAAAGTTTAGTGTTCCTAATAGAATCAATTAAGTGAAAAATTGTAATAAAATGATAAAAATTTACCAGTTTCTGATTTATTCCTTTGTATTTACCTAATTACCTATCTGCATGCCAAATTTGAACCTTCTATATCATCTAGAACTGGGTTAGAGTTTTGATCTATAGGTCAGTCAGTGATAAAAAAGAGGATCTTTGGACGTTAATATCTAAATAACCGTTAGAGATGTGTTTACGAAATTTGAAGTACATATGTATCTCGCAAGTCTCAATATATGAACCAATTTTGACACGTTTATGTGAAATAGTTGTTGAGTTATGAGGGGGCTACGAGCACTAAACCCTATTAAGTGCTCGTAGTGAGGGGGTCAAAAGTGGCTTCAAATGGTTCGTGTAATATTACACACGGTGCGGCTCGCCGTTCCGCGTGAAGTTGGCTTGACACGCTACCGCGTGTCTAGATTTATGACTCTGACAATGCCTTGGAAACTAAAAGATCTCATTTTAGTCTTTTTATGTTAGTAGTCACAAAAATACATTTATTAAGCTTTGTTTATAACACTACAATGTACTTAACACTAAAGGTTGTGACAAAACCGTAAAAATCATAAAACTACGTTAAGATGTATTTTTAGGTGATTTTGTGTTCTGGTTTTTAATAGTTGATTTTTTGATGTTTGTTTTATTTTACTCTTAATTATGCTTGTAACAATACTCTGAAACCCTATGATCTCATCAAAGTGTTGATATTAAGTATCACAAAACTTTTTTGAAGTGGAATTTAAGTTTTATATTTTTTATGACTATATCAAATACATTTTATGAACTCTTTCACAATTTGAAACGTGTAATTTTTGACTGTTGTTGTTATAAACATTAATTTTTTTGAAAATATTAGGTATACTTACTAATTTTATAACCGCTGCTCAGTGACCGAAATTCAGACCGAGTTAGCTTGTTCAGTTTGATTTTTAAATAAATATTGATTAAAATAAAGAGACTTTCATTACGACATAATTACTTGATAGATAAAACGAAAACAATTTTATCATTGCTAGCACTTGTACAAAAGTGACATTTTTACAGAAGCGTCTTTTATTATTAAATTTTTGATGGCAAAATTAATATGAATAAGTTAAAAATATAACAAAAAACCAATCTTTTTACTAGTTATGATTCTAAATTTTTTTGCTAAAATTAGTTAAAAATAAATAAAATTAAAAAATCCAATGCATGCGTATATTAAAAAAAGTGTAAGTACAAAACAACATCATACATTTTACGTTAACACTTTGACAAAAAAATACGACACCGCTGGCTTTTTCCTGTTTTGTCATTTCAAGAATTTTTTTCTCGAAATTTACTTTTTGTTGGATGCGTCCTTTTAACTAACATGGGCAGTATTATTTATATAGGTACCATTAAATATACGAGTAAAATCACATACGATTAGTTGGTTAATACAATAATCAAATGTAATGTTTATGAGAATGTGTAGGTCATTATTCCATTTTGCCGACTGTACATAGAATAACTTAGTATAGTTTGATTTATACGGAAAAACTACGCAAATCCATAAAAATAGAAAATATTTAGAAAGGCTGGCTGCGAGAAATATGATTGGATTTGTTTAGATCACCATATTAAGCCATAGAGAGTACTGATCATAAGCAACCGCTTTTACATATTATAATAAGTGAATGCTCTGTTGCGCCTGTGTGAGAATATACACTAGATTCATATCGTAGATACCGTAATAGGTGACAGAGGGAAACCACTATTCAAAATAACAAAAAAAAAACTGCCGTCTGTCAACCCGCCTGTCCAATCGCGGCAACTATAGGAAATATTCCTCTTATGAGAGAATCTATGAGAGAGGCCTATGTTCAACATTTGACTGAGCAGAATGGGAATGAGAAAGAGCAAACCAAGTTCGATTTTCGCCGGCACAACGGAAATGATCAACGTCAATTTCAAGTGTTAGTACTACGTTAATGCTATTTGCAATAAAGTAGTAACGTAAAGCACCTCCCGCCCTCCTTCAATTACGTGCACTAATCCCATCACCACTATTCCAGCACCACTACTCCCAACACCACTATTCTAGGAAAAACACACCATCGACGATAATACGACACGTGTTTCGCCTCTACACGAGGCATCTTCAGGCGATGTAGACCACATGTGTGACGGATGATGTGACGGGATTAGTGCACGCAATTGAGGGAGGGCGGGAGGTGCTCTTCAAACACGGTAAGACACATCATTTTATCTAATTGTGCGGATGGTTGCAAAGTAACTATTAATATCTTTATTTTAATAGATTTGCGCTTTATTTTAATAAAGTAACGCCTGAATCTATCAATTAACGTTTCAGTTTGTTTTAGGTTATTGTTACATTCATGTTTTAATTGTTAACTAACAATACTATTGTAATCTATAGATTATCCATACTAATATTATAAATGCGAAAGTGTGTTTGTTTGTTTGTTTGTCCTTCTTTCACGTCGCAATAGAGCGTCAGCATGGCATGATTTTTTGTACGGAGATAGTTCGGTAGCTGTAGCATGACATAGGTTACTTTTTTCCGCGGAAAAACATCTCATTCCCGTGGGAAAATAGAATATGTTGTAAAAGTTTGTCCTTCTTTCACGTCGCAACAGAGCGTCGGCATGGCATGAATTTTGGTATGGGGATAGTTCGGTGGCTGTAGAGTGACATAGGCTACTTTTTTCCGCGGAAAAACATTTCATTCCCGTTCCCGTGGGAAATATTCTATTTTACACCGACAAGAGTGGCGGCTGCCGCCGTCTTCCTACATACTCATTAGGGACACGCAGCTCAGCTATCTGTAAAATACCTGGGTTATGTATTTTACCACCGATCACTTTTAGTAAGTAAGTGGCGAGAGCAACTTCCCTTCTTATTTCTAGTTTATAATAGCCTATCATGCCTAGTATAAATAAAGTAGGGTACAATAGTGGATAACCCGGGTACACACCATACTGTTTGAAATACATAAATCTCACAAATTTGTTCTGAATACGTTCTAGCATTAATTTATATTTGACTTCATGTGGTGATCAAACAACAGCATTACATTCTAAATGACTTTTTACGAGTGCCTCGTATAATGCTCTCAGAGCACAGATGTTTGTGAATCTGCTGGCTAGCCGTAAGACTATCCCTTGGTTGCGGTATGCTTTTTTACAAACATTAGTAATGTGTTTTCGAAATTGTATGTCGGTAGTGAATCGCACGCCTTAATCATTAACCTCAAAAACTCGTTGCAGAGGGGTTCCATCCATATAGTATCGATGATGACTCGGGTTATGTGCACGGCTGAATGATAGAATAGAACATTTTGCCGCGTTGAAATATAATTTATTTTCCGAACTCCACTCCACGACTTTCATTATATCCTGCTGTAGCATGTCATGATCCGCCCGATGCTTTATTTTTAAAACTAATTTCAGGTCATCAGAAAATAACAAGGGAGTAGACTTATTGACTACTTCAGGCAAACCGTTGATTGTCAGAATAAAGAGAAAAGGCCCTAAATTACTGCCCTGACTGACACCTGATCTTGTAAAGTAGGGTTCGGAAAGCCGTTCGCTGCAGTAAACATACTGAAATCGGTCTCGTAAATAACAGGCGAAAAATGATAGTGTATGCGGTGTGCAGCCGACGCTAGCCAACTTCGCTAGTAGGACGTCATTGTCTACTGTATCAAATGCCTTTTTAAAATCAAAATCGGTTTCGGTTGTTTGTTATTTGCTTTGTGATTTGGTTAAGGTTGAATGGATTTATATTGGCTTTCATTTTCGGATTTGTGTATTTTCTTGGATCGGTTTTGTTGATTTGGTTGGTATTCCTTTATTACATATTTAGACTCTGGCTTTGATTTTGGATTTTGCTTATTTAGAATCGTGAATTGGTTTTCGTTGTTTTAGGTTGTTTAACATTATTTCAAAGGAATATTAATAGTATTGAAAAGGAACCAAATGGTGTGTAAACGTTCAACAAAGAAACAGAAGGGAGGAATCGAGGCTTCTCTCGATCCGGCCTCCTATAACGCCTACGTTGGGTTCGGGAACAACGTATGTGATCTCCGCAACGGAGTAACACACAAGGGCGATAACCTCTTCCTTTTCAGCAAATAGGTTCAGACGGGGATTACGGGTCTTCCGAAGTCGTCCCGGTCCCAACGCCTTAATTCTTCGATGTGGACTGTATAATTTTTGAGGGATGAATTTCTTGGGAATAAAACAGCAATTATCTTAAAACCGTTCCGTGAGAGAGTAATTACTTTTCCCTATCACTTCCCTACACTTTTTCTTTCTTCTTCTTATTGACTGTTGGTCTTGCACTTATCCCGAAGTTTCTCCGAACTTTCCCGAAACTTCCCGAAGGATTCCCGAACGAATTGCAATAAAACTCATTTACTGAGCTACCCCAGAGCTATACGCGAAAGTGAGCCGCGCCATTCGCGCGCTTGCGCAACTCAATTACATGAATTTGTTCTATTACTCTCTCACGTTTTACTTAATTACTTTATTTGCATAAGTCATACATCAACATAATTTACCTGTATAGATAGCACAAAACAATATCTACACTACGATATACATTACATTTTCATATCACAAAAAACCTTTTATTTATTTAACAAAATATGCCTATTTTACTCACAAGTTCAAAGTCGAAATTTCTTAAATATTTAACATAGAAAGTTAAAACAATGTTTTACACTTGAAATTATACATAAGTTAACCAATACCACAGTTTAATTTACATTTTCTCTATTCATTTCACTATTAAAACACTTTTAAATTTCTTATACAAAACTATCATTATTTCACTTGAACACAGGAATTTTCACATAAAAATAACACAGAATTCACCTCTTTTGCACGTACAAGCAATCTGAAATGTTCCACAAGTCATTTTTACATAAATTGCTGAAATTAAAAATATTTAAAATTTTACATATTTGACCTCCTAAGGGCGTGGCTTAGCGTGCGTCCGTGAACTCACACTATTTGAACAACTAACTTTGCACGGCTCTCGACTATCAGAAAAAATGAAAAGTCTGATATACACCAATATCGACAGTATTAGGTGAATAAATGCTTCTACACAATTTTCAAACTGTAGGAAACTATTTCTAATCAGATTCTTATCAGTTATCATGTTTCTTATCAGATAACAATATAAGTGAATGTTCCCATAAATCAATCATAGCAAATAGGCATTTATTTTCATACAAAACATATCAAACTTATATAAGGTAATACTTATGCAATTAATTTCCGTTAATTCTATTTATGCACAGAGTGATCATCTCGACCGGGGAACAAATCCGATCTCTAACTTCACTTTAATATTCTTTGAATTTACATCATTGAAAAGATGATTTCAACTGGGGAACAAATCCGGTAACATAATTTATATCTTAAAATTCCCTATATGAATTTATTAAGAGATATTACTTAAGAAAACAATAAACTAGTCCGGCCTGGGAGTCGAACCCAAGACCTTCATATCATTAATTCGACATTCTTTAAGATTTAACTAAGCATTTTCTTATTAGAACATTGCTATTGGACAATTTGCCTTTTAGAAGCTATTCGTCATCGGTTGACTTAATAAACTGAAATATTCTTATAGGCGCGTCGCCAACAAGTATAGATAGTGTATACGGTACCTATACTCTTACTTCTTTTTTCATTGGTTATATTTATATTGACTATTGCTTTCGATTTCGGTTTTCTGCGATTTGTTTTGTGATTTGGTTTAAGTTGGTTCGATTTTTTTGGCTATCGTTTTCGGATTCGTGTTGTGTCTTGAATTGGTTTTGTTGTTTTGATTTTAAAAAATATTTAAAAGGAATATTTATTCCTTTTAGATGTTATGGATTTGCTTTTAAAAAAACATTTACAAGGAAATTTAATTCCTTTTAGATATTTTAATGTTTTTTTTATAAATAGGTTTTTTGTTACTTCATAATGCCTCGCAAACGTAAGTCCAGCCTTTCAAGAGTATCTTCTCAAAGACAAGCTAAAAGATTAGCTCGATCGCTAGAATCTTTAGAAGATGCTGAACTGAGAAGGCAAGAACAAGCAGAGCGTCAGGTTACTTTTAGAGCATCTGAGACACCTTATCAACGTCAGCAAAGGTGTCTTGAATAGACAGAGCGTCAGGTTGCTTTAAAAGCTTCCGAAACACCTTCTCAAAGCCAGGAAAGGCGTCTTGAGCAGGCAGAGCGTCAAGCTACTTTAAAAGCTACTGAAACACCTGCTCAAAGACAGCAAAGGAATCTCGAACAGGCAGAGCGTCAAGCTACTTTAAGAGCTACTGAAACACCTGATCAAAGTCAGCAAAGGCGTCTTGAACAGGCAGAGCGTCAATCTACTTTAAGAGCTTCTGAAACACCTGCTCAAAGTCAGCAAAGGAATCTCGAACAGGCAGAGCGTCAAGCTACTTTAAGAGCTACTGAAACACCTGATCAAAGTCAGCAAAGGCGTCTTGAACAGGCAGAGCGTCAATCTACTTTAAGAGCTATTGAAACACCTGCTCAAAGTCAGCAAAGGAATCTCGAACAGGCAGAGCGTCAAGCTACTTTAAGAGCTACTGAAAAACCTGCTCAAAGTCAGCAAAGGCTATTCGAACAAGCGGAAAGTCAGGCCGCCTTAAGAGCCGCGGAAACACTTGATGAAACTCAACACAGACTCATTGAGCAAGCTGAACGTCAATCAAAATACTATAAGAGCATCTGAAACACCAGAACAGACACAGGCACGAAGAGATGCAAATGCACAGCTCCAAGCTGAACGTCGACAAAATTTTCAAAGAAAGAATTGGTCGGTTTTTAATGTCGCAGCATTCAATTATGATCCGTTGATTGTTTATAAAAATGACAAGTTAGTTGTTTTCGGACTGATGAACTAGGCGTGTCAATTTTGCAGGGTTTTAAAATGGAAAGATGAGACCACAGGCATGTGCTGTTCCAATGGCAAAGTATCTCTTCCTTCTTGTTACTTGGGGACCAGAAGAACCTTTGAAAACTCTTTTTTTATATGTTTCTAATGAGTTACGGCGCTTTTTAAACAGGATCCGGAAATATAACTCATGCTTTCAAATGACGTCCTTCGGAGTTGACCGAGAAATAATAATGCCGGGACTTTCGCCTACATTTACCGTGCAAGGGCAAATTTATCATAGAATAGGTTCACTTTTTCCAGTTGAAAACGAACAGCATAAATTTATACAAGTATTTTTTATGGGTGACGAGAATTTGAGGTAGACCGTCGCTGCCTATTTATCCAGGGATTTGGTAGAGACACAGTGTTCAAAATTCAAAGATTCTTACATAAACGTACCATTTTAGTCAAAACATTTAAAACTGCTTTAGAAAATCTACCTGAAGAGGATTATAAAGACGTAATTCACGCAGATCGGACCCCTCGAGGAGAGCATGAAAGGCGCTACAATGCACGTTTGATACACGAAATAGCAGCCGTAATTAGTGGTGATCAATTTTCTTCACGATACATTGTCTATCGAGCACGTGATGATACTTTGCAACGGGTAGCCGATACACACAAGTTTTATGACGCTCTGCAATGCCCATTGATTTATTGCAAAGGACAAGGGGGTAATCATTTTCAAATTCCACTCATTAACCCGGTCAAAACCCGAACAAAAAAAGTATCATGTATGGATTTTTATGCGTATCATATGATGCGAAGAATCGCCGATCTGCAACTTTAGCAAAAATAGTGCACGAGGTATAATGCTACGACAATGCAAACTTTTAGTACAATGTCGCATAAAACAACTGTAGAAGCACTAAATAGAATGCTTCAGGATTTGCGCAGCAATACCGATGTAATGGGAGGAATGGTGGTATTACTGGCTGGTGACTTTCGCCAAACTTTATCTGTCATTCAAAAACTATCTGTCTTATCTGTCATTCAAAATCTAACATCTGCAGGTGTGCCCCTGCAGATGAAATTAAAGCATGCCTCAAGTCGTCTATTTTATGGAACAAGGCGACAAAATTCAGTTTAACTACGAATATGAGATTGCATTTGTATAATGATATCAATGCTGGAAACTATGCTGACACACTTTAAAAATTGGTGATGGGCGGTTGGAAACGGATGCTGAGGGCTGCGTTTAATTGACGAGAGATTTTTATAATTTAGTACAGAGTCACTCCGAATTAATTGCGAGTGTTTATTCAGATTTAACGAACAACATGCATGAAGAAAAATGGTTATGTGAAAGGGCGATTCTTGCATCAAAAAATGAGAGCATTAACAAAATAAATTCAGATATATTAAACGAAGTAGCAGGAGAAATAACAGAGTATTTGTCAGTAAACACAGTTATGGATACAGAATAGAGCACTTCATATACCGTAGAGTTTCCAAATTCTCTAGAATAGTTGTCAGGTGTGCCCTCACATAAGCTTCAATTAAAATAAGGCGTCCCAGTCATGCTAATGCGAAATCTAGATACTCCTCAGTTACGTAACGGGACAAGGCTGCGTGTGACACATCTTGGACGGAATATAATCGGTGCTACAATTTAGACAGGAGTAGGAAAAGATGAAAATGTTATTATACCACGGAGCCCTATAATTCCCACAGATCTTCGTTTTCAATTCAAAAGGTTGCAGTTCCCTATTGAGCTCAGTTTTGCAATGACAATTAATAAAGCGCAAGGGCAAACGTTACAGGTAGCGGGGGTCAACTTAGAAAAACCGTGCTTCTCTCATGGTCAGCTGTATGTAGCATGTTCGCGTGTGTCTAATGCCCAGAATCTCGACATTCTTTCCCCGAATGGAAAAAACATATAACATTGTGTACAGTAGCGTCTTAAAATAGTATTTAGTTAGTTTTTTTTTCCAAAATTCACAAAATCAATTAATCAGAATTCCCACAGATCTTCCCTTTCAATTCAAAATCTCCTATTTAAATTTCACCCTCAGTTTCCTTTCAACTCAAAAGGCTGCATCTCTGACGGATCTTTTATTTGGCTCAGTTTCCTTTCAACTCAGATAACTGCATCTCTGACGAACCAATTTAGCTCAGTTTATTTTCAAAAGTCTGCATCCCTGACGGATAGTTATGCTCAGTTCCCTTTAATTAAAAAAAATATCCCATTTACATTTGGAATAAACAGGCTATTTTCATGCTTTCCTATAACGCTGCGTTTCAAAACATTTAAATAGGCTGACGAATCAATTTTGCTCAGTTTACTTTTAATGGCTGCGTCTCTGACAAATCTATAAAACTCAGTTTTGTTTCAATTCAAAAAGCAATGGATAGTTCATTTCCCAGTGACCATTCGGGCGAAGCCACGGTTAACAGCTAGTTAGGAATAAATCACCATTCATTTTATAAAGAACCACTATAATTTGTGGTGGGTCCATTCTACATACAAAAAGTAATTGTCACCTTTATATAAATTAAGTACACTTGCATCCATTAATATAATATTGTAATGAATTGGGAAGAGTTCACTGTGTAAGTGTGTTTTCCAATAGGCCGAACATCTAGCTACAGTGCTGGGCGTATCCATGCTCGAATATATGCAAGCAGTGCACGATATATCTGGATATATCTGAGTGATTAAAGCTCGAGCGCAAACGGTACGCAGCTCGGGTACCTGTGTTTCCTTCTGAAGGGTATAAAGAGCCAGTATATAGTTACAAGTTGATGGGCATTCCATCTTAGTTCTCAGAGTTATTTGTTTTAAGTTGGTTGTAGATATCTATGGCTACAGGCCACAGCGGTACTCACTCACTCATTAAGTCTATTGTTAGATCGAATGTAAGTTCAATTTGAAAACAGAAACGTACAAAGAAAACCTTGTATCAAAAGATTTTTTATAAAGGTTAATAGTATCAAATGAAGGCTACATAAATATTTTTCATCATAACTAACAAGCATTCATAAGCTCTACTTTGCTCTAATTTATAAATCAAGATTTATTTGCAGACATTATCTGGTGACATTTTTAGGACGTTGTACGTGATAAAAATTGCTTATTTTAAGCAAATTTTTGGCATTAATGTATATATTTCAAATTTTATGTTCATATTTAAAAAATGAATGTGATACGTTTGTTATATAATATATATTTACTTTGGTGTTGTATTTCTATACACATTCTATATAAAGACCAAATGCTTAATTAATACAAAGTTTAAATAATTTAATATAATACAAAGTTAATATAATACAAAGTTTTACGTGAAAGTACTCCAATAAAAAAATTACGGAGCGTATTATCTGCACAAGCCATTACCAGTTAATACAGGCTAATTTTAAAACTTTGTTGTTAATTTAAAAACTTATGACAAATGCAATGAAATAAAATGTATTTGTTTCTTCGAGAGAAAAAATCGATAAATAAATTTCAAGCCAAGATAATGAAGATGAAAGTGTGAAAGGGGGTCAAGACCCTGGCGGCCAATTTCAGAGGGTGGCGTTTTAGGTAAGTAAAGTCCATAGGTAAGCAGACCATGGAGCCTTAACTTTTTAATGATGTCAGTAAAATGTCAAAATATTGTAAGTGTGAAAATATGAAGCCCTTATTAATTATGGGATCTTATAATAGGTGGGAATAGATCTTATAAATACATAACGTAAACTGTTTTAATTATTTTCATACAATACCGACTTTAGATGAATTAGCGATTTTACACTGTTTACGATACTTACGAATATTAGCAACAGGGTGACATTTTCGGCTCTAGCGAGTCCATGTGGCAGAAAATATCTGTCGCCAAGTCGAGCAAAAACCATACTTTCTTTTTCCTTTTTAGGCCTTTTCGACCCTCTATAGTCACTCACTGACTGATTGATTTTAAAAACTCTAAGGCACTTCTAGCCGACATAGAAGCTTCAAACTTACAAAATAATTAGTGTTTTTTGTATTATATACACTAACTACATAAATAACTTTGTAATCCCATATAAATATATAGGATTGCAAAGTTACATTTGCAGTGAATGAATCAGTGTACCTGTATATGTATATACAGGTACACTGATATAATATATAATGGAATAAAAGGTGTAGATAGGTACTTAGTTGGTAATCAAGAAGTAGAAGGTACCGGAAGGGAAAAAAATAGAACCATCTGCAAAAAGAATGAGATGCTATCAAAACATAACTTGTAAAAAACCAAGTTTTGCAACTCAGTTCTTCTATCTTAAAAAGTTGTGAGATCCATGTAATACCAAGTCGGTTAATTTATTCAGTCCCTACTTAAGGGTCCTGCTGTCTGCATCTTATTGGGACCATATGAATATTAAAAATCTTTTACGTTTTAAATAAACAGATTGACTTGGTAATCGCACTAAGCAATCGAATTTAATATTATATGTATTACTTGTGAGATACATTGGGCTTTTATTACCAAATTTAGCAAAAAAAAACATGAATTTTTTGCTAAATTTGGTGTTAATTCATTTTAGTATTTTGTGTATTTTATTTTCTAGTTAACTTTTCGCACCTTTATTCATTAACTGAATTAACTTAAAATTTACATTTCTCGAGTTTTCAACACAAATTGAATTAACTTCGTCAGGAGAATAGGTGAAGTCCAACAGCCGACTCGATAATGCAGAAAATAACAGAGTGAGATGTTCATCATTCTCTGTTTGACTAACACCAGCAAGTCGATACCAGTAAAGTGAGCGAGTTCAGCGTACCTAGTGTGAGTTTTTTTACGTATTCGATCCCGAGAACGTTAACTTCGATTTGTACGGACAGAAAAGTACCAACTAGGGAAAAAATTCGGAAACACAATTCATGAGTACGAGTTTAATAAATGGTCGATATCGATCATCAAATATTGACTGGCATTTGACAGTGAGAACGTTAACACTAGTGCTGGCTTGTTTCAAGTATTTTTCGAGTGCGAGCGGCAATTTTGATCGTTCGAGACGTAACTTATATAAACTTTACGGCGTCGTGATTGAAAAAGTTTTCATTCTATCGCTTGCATTAGACGATGCATTGCTGAGGTCTCCATGCCGAAAATCCAATAAATTCTAGTCCGTGAAACCAGTAGTTGCAAAACACACGCATTAAAGTTCACTTAACACTAAATAACTTAAATTGCATTTACTGCTCCAAAAATGTCGCCTTAAAAGCATATTAGAACGAAAATATCTTCATGTTTTTCGCCTTTAATTAAAAACTTTCAATTATTAAGAATTAAACGGCTAATTCACAATGTCATTATAACAACAAAACTGTTGAAACCTTGATCAAATGACGAAACATAAACAAATAGGTAATAAAAATCACTATAATAACCACAAATTCGATAGACAAATGCTAATATTAAGATGACTGAATAAAAATGTCATTCTGAATTTGATAAGTTTATCACACAAAGCGAACATGCTACCAAAACAAGAGAATTCGCGGTGAGCAAACGCGAATCGAAAGGTTAGCTTCGATTGTAACTCACATTCGCTTGTCTACGCTTATCGATACCGATGACGTTAACTCGGTTAACGCGATGGTGAAGTCATGCGAATAATCTTGTTGAACTCACACTAGGCACACTGCGTTGTTCCAGTTAAGACCTTAAAATATGTAGTTTTAAGTAAGTGAAATAAACCAGAAGAATTCGTGATATTAGTATCAGGTTATTATTTAATATGCTTTACTTTATTCAAAAATTGCATCTATTCGGACTTATTTCATTTTATTAGAAGAATTAATGTAATTTTTTGCGGCAACAACATGACTAAATTCAGTTTTGTGTAAATAATGTCGTATCAAATACGACATCATTTCGAATTAATGCAGTTTAATATTAAGTTGTAGAAAAATCTTTAGTAATTAAGTTTTATTTCAGTTTTGTGCTATAAATTGCCAGAAATTTAGTTATTTTTATATTTATTACTGTTTACTGTTATATTTATTAGACACGGCTATCGTTCTGTTTGTTAACTACAAACTACGAGTATATCACTATTTTACTAAATGACAAATGTCACATCGGCTTTCAAAATTATGTTTTAGTTATAGAAAGCCTTCGAGAGCTCGAAAGATTTGGGACAACGACATTTAAGTATAGTTTAAATATCTTTGATTTTAGAATTGATTGTAGAAATTACTATGTATGATAATAAAAATACTATGGGAGATTATAATATAATAGAGAACTACAACAATAGCAATAAGGATTTCAATCACGAGGTGAGTAATTTTTATTGTTACTGTAGATTTTCATTAATTTTATTTATTTTAACATTAACTGCTTTTTTGACTTTTTGGTGTAACTTCGAAAACCACGGGTTCAATTCCCGGTATGGGTCAAAAAGGCTAATCTGTAAAGAAATGGTTGTAGTTATAGTAATAACTAATATAATAGCATGGTAATGATGTAGCGTTATTGTTAAAACCATATTATTATTTACCATAGTAAATTAACGTGTAAGACTTCAAGACACAGTAAGTTCATTCTATATACCTCTGACCGTAAATGATAATTAGAAAGCTGAAGCTGAAGCCGGGTTAACACTGACCTCGGTATGTCAGTCAACTCATTCCTCCGTGGCCATGGGTGCTGTAAAGCACCCGAAACGTCGAGGATTTAAAATCGAGTAAATTAAACGCGATAAAATCCTTATAAGTAGTTTTGATCAATATATTGTTACTAAAACATAATTTTATATAAATACATGCTATGCGGTGCAAGCCAGCGATATGCATTTTCTGATAATGTGAATCAGTCGCGCAATATACTTGCAAACCCCAACATGTCTATATTCATTTCAAACTTCCTTGCAAACCATGTAATAAAATTTGAGTCTTAATACAACCAACATAATTTATTAATAATGGAAACACTCCTAAAATTCATTATAATGTCATGAAAAATGTACGCACACAAAACTGTTTGTTTAAATAAAGACTAAAAAAGATTTTAGTGGAAAAAAATAGATTTTAGTTGAAACATTTTCAATATGATATGCTTAACCTATTTCCAAAAAGTTAAGTAGTTTTCTTATTTACTAGAATATTATCAACTACTCTTGTCGCAAAGCACACTTGAATTCATCATTTTTATATAGTTTTTATATAATAAGAAAAAAATAATATATAATAAAATATTATATTTAATTATTATATTTTTTATATTACTTTGCTCCACAAATGCCGTCACGCACAACGCTATTATTGGTCAGCTAGAATTAATGAAATATTACTCTTATTTGTGAGTTCTCAATAGTCCATTGCCTGTCTCTATAGTTCGGAGCCTTTTTTAACCACAACAAACTAAACAAAAAGCAACAAATGCGACCCCTGAAAACTAAGATGGACCTCTAATATACAGAATGTACGTATTTTTTAAACTAGAATAGCACGTTCAATGTCAGAAATAGGTAGAAGCGTAAATTTGTCGTAATGATAATATATATTTAAATATATAGGTATTATGTAAAATAAATTTGTTGTAGTGTTAATGTGTAACTTTCCAAATATAATTTCATATCAATTATATTCACAGTAACGAAAATAAAAATATCCACGTTTTTATTTTAATTCTCTTTGAATGAAGCCTTGGTAAACTTGTTATTTCGTTCAATTTGTTCTTTTGACTGTTTGACAAGGAAAGTTACAAGATTTATTTATCTGGCAGACATCAGTCAACGCATCAACTTTCCGCAAACAGAACTTGTGTATTCAGAATGATTTGTAGATAAATGTATTCCTTTGAATAAATTCCACTTGAGTTGATTTGAACGAGATACAACTTTATATAAAAGTCAATAATAAGCAGTTTCTCTTTAATTATAATAAGTATTTTTATGTATATAACAATTTTTGTATTATATTATGTTGACGACGTTAGAGAAGTCATCACGTAAGTGTATAAAGTAGCTGCGGGATAAGTCAGAAAGACAAGCGATTGAGGTAGATAGAAGTGTAACCATTCAATTTATGCAGTTATCTAGCAAATTACTTCTTGAGCGCGAAATATTTAAGAACAAGCAAAGTACGAGTACATACTTGATCAAAGGTGTCTGGGTAAGGACAGTTGTATTACTATACTCTATGGATTACACCCCGTCCTATAATCCATAGAGTATAGTAATACAAATGTCCTTACCCAGGAGTAATACAACTGTCCTTACCCGGGGGGATATCGGTATATAGCTCTTCAAGAGAGCGTTGTCAACTTTCTTGAAGAACAACACCACTTCACGCTTCGGGAATAGTGCCACATCTGAGGACGGAATTAAAGATCTTCTGAAGAACATCATGTACCGCTTTTACGCCTGCTTTCAGAAGTTTCGCTGTAATTCTAAGTTTTTTAGGTGCTGGAGAGCCATTCTATTCTTGCTCAGACTGATGTCGGGGATATCATCGGAATAGTGTCAGATAAGACTTGCTCTTGGACCGTTAGTCACAATTGCGTGTGGCTTAAACGATGATATGTACAGCTTCCCGTAGAACCTCTCAATCTCACTCAAAATATCAGGTGTTCCGGAAACGATGCTGCCATACTCGGTCTTCAGCTTTGACAGTTGCCTCTTTCTGGCAGACAGATCTATGGCAAAGGCTTGAGATCTCGTCATAGTGCCGCTTAATCGCTTCTTCAATACGAGCTGTATTGAAGTTGCGCGAATCCCGCCTCATGCATTGGGACGATCTGTCTGTTCAGTTGCCTGTATAATGTCAAATCTGCTGAAGACTGCAGCTTCATTTCCCATCTAACTGGTACACATCATCGTTGCAGTAGCATATAGAGTACTACAAGCAACTGATGAATGAGAGATTCTCCAGTAAGACATTGTTTTATATTCCACCTACAGATGGATCTATTAAATGTATCTCAGCTGAGGAGGTGATGGAGGCCATATCCAAATTGAAGTATCACAAGTCTACTGGCCCCAATCAAATACCAGCAGATATATGGAAGAAATTAAAGGAAGCATACTCCTAAAAACATCTAAATTGGGTTTCAATACCAATTACTAAAGAGTTAGCTTGCACTCACTATTTTGAATATTGTCGCATAGAACTTTTGGACTACAATTTTATTATTGTCTATATTTATCGTACCCATGCCAAACTCAAACGCGAATCTATTTTTCCATAGACAGACATTTGTTACACAGTATTACATATAATAATAAAAAAGGGTAATTTTGTATGGACATTGGAATACCGACATATTAAAAAATTATAATAATACATGGGAATTAAATTCTATATTAATTAATTAAAACTAAGTTACCCATGTACATAAACCTACAAGAAATAAATCATCTATTGATCAAATAAAATCTAACTTAAATATTTCAAATTTTATATGCAGTACACATAATTTAGGACTATCGGACCACGACGCAGCACAAACATTAATAATTCATATTAAAGAAAAAAGTAGAAAGATCATTAAAAACTTATTTCAATTTAGGCGTGACTATACGAGTATAGTCACGTCTAAATTGAAGTAAGCAAGGAAAATCTAAATAAATTCAAACAGTGTATATCAAGCCTTGTCATTCAGTGAAGTTTATGAGGAAATCGATCTCAGTAAATCATTTGAAATATTCCATGATCTTATTATACTATTTTTTAATCTGTGCTTTCCTATAATAAAAGTAAAAATTTATCAAATCTTGCCGAATAGATGGCTTACAAAAGATCTAAAAAAGTGCTGTGTTATAAAAAAGACTTCTACAGTGTGTCCGGTCACGGACTAGCGATATTTTAGGTACTTATAATACAGCTATTTTAATATAAAAATACACTACACACTGAGGTCTAATCCCCTCCCCCCTCTATTTGGCAGCCATTTTGTTTTTCTCTTGAGATATTCTCTACGCGTTTACGAAAAAAAGTCATATCTGTCAAAGTTTTAGTCCTACTGAGATAAAAATTAACTCATTCGGAGGCCAATAATATTGTTTATCGTTTACGTTATCAAAATTTTTGTTGACATACTTGTAACTTTGACGAAAAAAAAATTTAACTTCAAATAAATATCAAAAAAATATGCTTATCGGCAAATTATTGTAAATTACTGCAAAAAACAGCCCCGTTTACCCTTCTTATTTTTATACTAGATCGACAGATTTTGAGTTAAGCTACAATGCAACATAAAGTTTACTTTACTGCTACTTTTTTTATTAGTTAAGTTCTTAAAGTAATAAAGATATAATACTCGTACCTACTGCAAATTATTAGAGACTAGCCGTTACCCGAGACTTCGTTCGCATGAAATTTATTACGATTGAATTCCAAGGATTTGAATTATTTACGAATGACTCCAATTATTTTTATAAAATAAAAATACTAGACTAAGTTACTCCTTATAACATCAGCTATTTGCCAGTGAAAGCGCTGACAAAATTGGTTCAGCTATTTCAGAGATAATCCGGAACAAACAAGAAATTGTTTTTGTTTTAAAAATATTTTATACAGCTGTGCCCCGCGGCTCCACCAGCGTATATTATATTACGTGTGTGCACCGTGCGACATGACATGACCCCTCGCTCATTTATTTCAATCATTTTGACTAAAAACTTGGCAAAATTAATATAGAACTTTTATTCTATCGGCATAATATGTATATTATACAGCAAAGTTAAATTTTACCCACTCTCTGCCCTATGAATGCCCCAGAAAGTGCCCCAAAACGCTGTTTTTTCAGTTTTAAAGATAACTTTACACATACATGAAAAGTGTGGAGGTACGAAATGATCCTTGATGAATTTTCTATCAATATTTTATACATACTATTATACGGGACCGTGGATAGAGCTTTTAAAAAAAAAACTATTTAATACACGACACAATATAATTCAATTAAATTCACAATAAGAATTTAATACACTTATAATACGAGTAACTAGGACTTAGAAAGATTTTGTAAGGATATAGTAACGACTTAGTAACGATGACTAAGATTGGAATGAGACTTGAAGATTGATTGAGACGAAATGTAGACTTCTTGTAGACCGACTGAAGACTCTCTGAAGACTCACTGGCGTTCGTCGGGAAATCGGATATAGTCTTATGTCGCACGCAGCGTGAAAGAGATGTGTTAACCGATCTCCTAACATTGATGGGGTATAACAGCCCCCCGCGGAAAACTGAAGATCGGGAAAATAACCGAACTTCAGAAATATAATTTATGCAATTTCCCTCAATCGAGGTGCTGGGATTAGTGAATTTTCGTGTTGGGAAGTTGAAAGATTTTCGTCATCGTTACGAGCCGGAGTTGTTACATTAATATTAAATCTATTCTTAAATTTAGTCATTACCAATTGGTAAAGTTTAAAAGTTAAAAATATAATTATAATTATTAATAAGACAGAGGTTATGGTTATATGATGGGTCCCGTATTTTACTGCTAAGGGTTTATTGATTATGTTATTAAGTTTGGTAAAGGTTTCTAAATTTTGGTTGTCACTGGTAAAATGGTCTAGGTCTAAATTCTGCAGTAAAATGTAGGAGATGTATGTTCTTTAACACTATAGGATACATTAAGTTTACAACAAGAGTCATTGATTATATTGAAATCTAAACTAGGTGTAGGGATATTAATATTTAAAGCGTTTTCAGATGACACGAGCCTTGTGCTCCTTGTATACACCGAGCATTGTGCGGGGATATTTAAAATACCCGTGCCGAGTATAATTGGTTCTCTTAACCCTGAGATACCACAGTCGATGGTTATCTTATTCGGGCGAGATTGCACAAAAATTCACCGATTATTTACTAGTGGTTTCCAAATGTCCATTTCACTGAATAGTGTTTTAGTTTTGCACTGAATAGGTATAGCACTGAATGTTTTGGTGAGTAGTTCGCTTTCACATATAAGGTTACCACTTGTTAATGACATGGACTGGATTTTACACAGGAGGAACTCAGAGCGTATAGACTTACAATTGTTTAAACTATCAAAATTACAATAACTTAATTTATCATTAGATATTCCGATGTAGGGAGTTGAAGGTAGGATTAGGCTATAGATGTTTGACTTAGTTGAATTATGAGGAGTAGGCAGGGCTATACTATGGTATAGGTTGAATTCTTCGTCTGTTGTGAGGGGGGATTTGTAGGATGAAAAAAATTTTATTATTAAGGAAATAGCAGGAAACATAGGAAATACTTAAAATTACATGTATATTGTTTATACTTAAAGCTATAGGTATCCCTGCGTCTCTAGGTAGGTGCCTATCGTTATCAATAAGTTCTTTATACAACTGTAACGGGGACAAAACACTGGGGTGTAGGATGTTTTGATTGCTTAGAACAATGGCATTGGTTATGTCTTCTAATCGGAATGATAAGGCGAGTAGCGAAGCTTCGAGGTTACTAAATATTAAATGGACCTTTGATTCGATTAATAAATTGTTTGTATTATTAAGTATTTCGTTTAATGCATTATTTAATATTTCTTCATTGTATTTTATTTTATTTATAGTTTTATTAAATGCGTCAAATGAAGTAGTCGTTGTTAAGATGTTCTCCTTCATGAGCCGAGCTAATTCCCTTTCGTCATTTTGGACTAAGGTTATGGCGGAGTCGTATTTTATGGCATCTTCTTCATCCATAGTGCCAAAGATGTGTTTGAATACGGTACCCACTGCGCTGAACCATGCAGAACGTTTATTACGCTTAGATATTAGAGGGAAATCGAGTTATATTCCCGTTTGATATCATTAAAACGTGTTGTTAATGGGGACAAAGTGTTATCGCAATGGAGATTATTTGATTGTTGACTTAAAAGTTTTACTGTATTTAGAACATCGTTAAGGTTAGTCACGTGGGAATCAATATAAGAAATGTCTATGTGGCTAACAACATCTAGTTTACCTCTTATTATTTTTAATTTCCCTATTTTATCAAAGTAGATGCCGGAACTAGAAGGAAGCGGCTGAACTATTTCCGGTTGCGCTTGTGTTGAGACACTGAAACGGGATATAAATAAGATGTAAATAAAAGTTATTTGGTAATAGTAAATAAGAAACTATTTTATTTATAAATTAATATAGATTACCTTATAATTTAAATGACTAATGTATATATATTTACATGTTAATTTGTCCCGGACACTTCGGCGGGTTTGAATTCATCGAAGTGATGAGTTACGTGACGTCTGTTGATTAAAAGTGAGGCCGTATGGTTGTTATAGACACGAATTATTTTGAAGGGCCCCTTCCAGACAGGTGAAAGTGATTTTCCCTGCCTTAAATGTTTTTTTAGGTAGACATAGTCACCAGGTTTATATTGAGGAGGAGTCCTGGTGTGAGTCATAATATGACTTAGAAGACTCTTTAGATTTCAAAAGGTTTTCTACAGCTTTCTCACGTGTGTATTTAAATTTGTGTCGTAATATTTTAATGTAGTCGGAATAGGTTGTTCCGGAGCTGGTCTCGTATATTGAATTTGAGATATAGGGTTTTTGTCCAAAGATTAACTCATAAAGGGTGAATTTTGTAGTGGTGTGTGGAGGGGTGTTGTAGGTAAGTATACCGGTATAGACGTAGGTGGGCCAATTATTTTGGTTTTTATTGACTCACTATTAAAGAATAGAATATTCTCTTTAAAAAAGACGTACAAATTATTTCTTAACCCTTTAATTATGATAAAACTATTTCTTTGAATAAGAATTAATACTACAATACACCTGTAACCGTCTTTTGTTTCAACCGGTTATCTAATTAAATTTTAGAACACAAAAGCTACTATTGTGACTTAATTATGATAGTTACATATATTCCTTACGCGAACTTTTAAGGTAATAATGAGTACTTTAATCATGTAGCACATAATTTGCACGCAGCGTATGCGATATAAGGAATTTGCGGCGTTACTATTGCATAATTTAACATGAAAAAGTAGTTAGACATAACTGTAATAGTTAGACATATTGCACCCTGGACTTTTTTGTAGATAATGATATCTTCTATAAAACTGTAGTACATCACTTTACTCAATTGTCAATAGTTTCCGCAGCGTATGCGGTATAAGGATTCTGTTGTTTTTTTTCACGCCGTGGGTTACATTAACGAAGTTTTTATACGGATCCCTAACTTTTTAAAATATACTATAGCCTATGTTCATCAGGGATAATGTGGGATTCAATTGGTGAAAGAATTTTTATAATCAGTTTGGTAGTTTTGGAGCCTATTCAATATAAACAAACAAATTTTTCCTCTTTATAATATTAGTGTAGATGTAGATGAAAAATAAGTTATTGTGACATAACCGTAATAGTTAGACATATGGTGTTGCGGACTTTTATGTAGATTTTAATTATTTATATAAAACTGTATGCAATATATGGATTTTTCGGCGTTACTATTGCATAATTTAACATGAAAAGTAGTTATTTTGACATAACTGTAGTGGTTAGACATATGGTACCTGGGAGATTTTTTGTAGATATAGATATCTTCTATAACTGTAGTAAATCACTTTGCTATATTGTCAATAGTTTCCGTAAGATATGCGATATAAGGATTTTTCGGCGTTACTATTGCATAATTTAACATGAAAAAGTAGTTATTTTGACATAACTGTAATAGTTAGACATATGGTACCACAATTTTTTTTGTAGATAATAATATCTTCGATAAAACTGTAGTATATCACTTTGTTTAATTGTCAATAGCAGCGTATGCGATAAAAGGATTCCTTTGGTTTTTTTTTTCACGTCGCGGGTTAAAGAAGTTCCCCTAAATTTAACGGATTCCCAACTTTTTGAAAATATACTATAGCCTATGTTCATCAGGGATAATGTAGGATTACATTAGTGAAAGAATTTTTTAAATCGGTCTAGTAGTTTTGGAGCCTATTTAACACAAACAAACACATTTTTCCTCTCTATAATATTAGTGTATACATGCATAAGAAAGTCGCAACAAATAAATAATAATAAATTCTTAAAGAAGTCAAAAAAAATGTGAGGCTCCATGAAAATTAATTAAACATAACACAAACTTAAGTAATGATGCAAAAGAAGTTGAAGAAATAAAAAATAATGACATTATTTATAATAATCCTATTGACATCTGTAAACTATTTAACAATTATTTTACTAAATTTACTTACTCTCTCACTTAAAATACATTAAGATAGAAATAAAGGGTATATTTCCTACGGCAACATTAAATCCTTGAAAGATACAAATTCTACTAGATATGATGAGCTGAATACAAAAATAATAAAAGTAATCGCTATTCACATAGCAGCGCCCCTTTCTAGACTGTTAAGTAGATCGGTTGAGCAAGGTGTTTTCCCGGAACGCTTAAAAATATCTTTTGTTGCGTATATAAACAGTTACATAAAAGAGGTTATCATACTTATATGGGTGACTACAGACAAATAACGCTTGTACAGATACTTTATAAAGTTTTCGAGAAGGCTCTAGTAAAAAAATTACAAACTTTTTAGACAAAAATAATATATTATCATCTTATCAATTTGGCTTTCATTGGAACAGCTCAATGACATTAGCGTGTTTTAATTTAGTAAAAAAAATCGTTGAAGCATTAAATAAAAAAATGTCAGTGGCATCTATACTTTTAGACATGAGCAAAGCAATTGATCATGTATGCCACAAACTTTAAACCAAAAGGTTGAAAAATACGGTATAAGAGGTAAAGCATCTGACTAGATACAGATTCATCAAATCGCAAACAACGTACGGATATCGATCGATAAAACAATAAACAACATGAAAGTAACTTTTCAATCTGAATCAATAAATAATGATTGCGGTACGCCACAAGGACCAGTTCTTGCTCCATTACTCTTAATGCTTTACATAAACAACCTACCAACGGCAAAAGTCAGGAGTCATATTATTTGCAGATGATAAAACGCTTATTATAAAATGTAAAAATGAAAATGAAATACAATCATTAGCCATGGAACGATTTAAGAATGCTATAAATTGGATGGAAAGCAACAATCTAAAAATAAATATTGATAAATATAAACTAATTAAATTCCAACCATGTAATTAAACCTATAGCAATAATAACAATTATAAAATAAATACAGCAAGTAAATGCAACCAATTTTATAGGCATAATTCTAGATAAGAATTGAAATTGAAAAGATCATATTATAATATTAATAAATGAACTAGACAAATTCGTTTTTGATTTGCGATATTTAATATTTATAGCGTATCAGGAAATAGTCGTTATTACCTATCATGGATATGTATAATCCCACTTACGATATGGACTTATTGTTTGGGGAAATTCCGTTCATGCGGACAAAGAATTTAAAGTCCCAAAAAAATGTATAAGAGCGTTATGTGGTGTCAAATTTTATGAAAATTGTACACTATTTTTTAAAAAAAAAAAAAAACTAAAAATTTTACCTTTGCTTCGTCTGTATATACTAGAAATAAGTATTTTTGTGAAAAAGCATCTAAACATATTTCCATCACACAATGAGGTGTTGGAAAAAGAAGATAGCCAAATTATAGGTAAATTATATATGTACCACAACAAAGGCTTAATATGTACAGCAAAAGTTATTTTTGTATGGTAATTAAAATATTTAACAAGCAACCAGAAAATATAAAACTATTAAATATTAATAAATTTAAAAGAACTTTAACTCAATGGCTTCTAGACCGTTGTTTTTACTCCGTAGAAGATTATCTGACATATAAAATTGAGTGGGTACGAAAGTGACACTATAAGTATACTGATTCAATTAAGTATTTTTTCCCAAATATATGAATTGTGAATAACTTTGGATTGAACAAGTTACAATAGAGATGGAAATATTAATTTATTAAAAATGCATGTTAGTCATAAAATGTCAATGTTTTACTAATTTCAAATGTATGCAATTACTATTCGGAATAATTGAAGCCTTAGTATTAAGTTATATTTCACAATTTGTTATATACTATAATTATTGTTATTAGATTGATGATGATAATATTGTTATATTGGTGTCTTATTGCTGACATTGTAAAAAACTAAGAATTGATAATTGATGATTGTGCTGTTTCTACGCCAATACAGGTAAGACATGTAAATGATCCTAAAAAATATAACGCAACGACTTATTGTACCATGTCTTTGAAATAAATAAATAGATATATAAAATCAGCACTACCTTGGCTCACCAAGCTCTTTAACTGTATTATTAAAGAAGGCAGAATCCCAGAATCTTGGCATAATGGTACGTTATACCCTATATATAAATAAAAAGGGGATATCACCCAATGCAGTAATTACAGAGGGATAAAACTCACATCACACACACTCTAAAACTATTCGAAAGAATTATTGCATCTTGAATGTGTCACTTTCAAATAACTGAGTTCGGCTTTACACCTGGCAAATCTACCATCGACGCCACACAAACTGTTAGAGTTGTGATGGAGAAGCATCGAATGACCAAAGAAAATTTGTACCTCCTATTCATAGATCTAGAAAAGGCCTTTAATAGAGTACCCAGAAGCCTAGTATGGCAAGCCATGAGGGCCCAGAATGTCCCAGACTATTTATTTATTATTTTTTGTACACCACAATACAGAAACATCAATATAGTTAAAACTAATTAAAGTATGTACAATAAGCGGTCTTATCACTCTGAAAGTGATTTCTTCCAGACAACCTTTGCGTAGAGGAATGATGCAAACAAAAGTTACAAATAGAGGGGGGCATACAAAATAATAATAAAAAAATATAATAATACATACAAATAAAGATAAGTGAAAGTTATATATAAAATATCATATAATAGATTAAATTAAAAGAGTACGAGAAAGGTAAATAATTTATCTAATAGCGTTCTAAATAATACGATTTAACAAGACTTTTGAAAGAGTGAAGAGATTTAGCACGACGAATATGGAGAGGTAAGGAGTTCCACAATCGCACAGCGGTTACTGTGAAGGATTTCTTGAAAAAGGAAGAAGAGTTCAAAGGTGCAGAGAGAGAAAGATTGACGGAGGATCGAAGGAACCGATTAAGGGTAAGTGAAAGATACTGGAAACGGTTTTTTAAATAAAGAGGATTATAAGGATTAAACAGCATACTACACAACGCGGAGAGAATGTGAGTATTCCTGCGAAGGCGGATCGGGAGCCATTTGAGCTGTTTGCGAAATTCGGAGATATGATCATATTTGCGGAGCCCAAATATAAATCTAATGCATACATTTTGAATGCGCTCAAGCTTTTCAAGCTGCTCCTCGGTAATGTCAAGATAGCAAATATCAGCATAGTCAAGGATAGGCAGAAGTAGAGACTGGGCGAGCGTAATTTTAGTTGCTGTGGGAAGGGAATTACGTAATCTACGTAAAGAGCTTAACGCAGCAAACATTTTTCTACTGACCTCACTAACCTGTGAGGTCCAAGACATACAGGAGTCAAGATACAACCCCACGTTTTTAACCTTGTTATTGTAAGGGATTAGAGTGCAGTCTAGTATAATAGGGGGTAGGGAAGACCAGTCAATTTTACCAATTAATCGAGAACTACCGATGACAATGACCTGAGTTTTCTTAGGATTAATCGTTAAACCATAACATTAACTCCAATTCGAAATATAAGACAGATCAGCGTTAATAGTGTCAACTGCTTTAGATAGATCTTCAAGAGAGGACTGAGTATAGATTTGGAGATCATCAGCACACAAGTGGTAGGAAGAGGACAAATTATGACTTATAGAGTTAATGAAAATTTCAAAAAGAAGAAGAGACAACACGCCACCTTGTGGTACACCAGCAGCTGTAGCAGTCCAGGTGGAAAAAACCTCTTGCACCTGAATTCGCTGTCGGCGACCAAACAAGTAACTTCGAAACCAGTCAACTACAGTTGGAGATATGTTGAGAGAGCGTAGGATGCTTAACAAGATATCAAAATCTACAGTATTAAATGCTTTACTAAAATCAAGCAACGAGAGAATGGTAAGCTTTTGTTTCTCCATACCATACCGAATATCATCAGTGATTTGTAAAAGTGCAGTAGTCGTACTATGGCCAGGACGGAAACCGGATTGCAAGGGATTTAAATGATTGTGTTTTAAAAGATAGGTGCTTAATTGATTGTGCACAAGACGTTCTAGAACTTTGGAAAAGAAAGGCAAAATAGAGATAGTTCTATAATCAGAAAAACTACAGGGATTTGTCTTTTTCGGAAGAGGAACTACAAATGCGTCTTTCCAAGCTGAAGGGAAAAAAAGCAGAATTCAGTGAATTATTCAGGATTGGCGTGATTATAGGTAAAAGGAGATCAATGAGAGGGATGACCATTTTCCGACTAATGCAGTCACTACCAATCGAATTTGAATGGATGGACATTATGGCTCTCTTAACATCACAAATGTTAAATTGGCTAAAATTAAAAGCAGAGGTGTCCGGAGTGGGAGCTTTTGAAAGAGAATCCAAAGTATTATGTTTTGCTTTATCGTTAATGCAAGACGAAGAAGAGAAATGCAAATTAAGTTGATTGAGATCAAAGTTATGGTGTGTGAGATTTTATCGTAATTTCCCAACTCCTAAGGACTTAAGAAATTTCCAGACCCTAGCAGGGTCAGGATCTTGTACTGATTCATGGATATGGCGTCGTTGTGCTTTTCTACACAGATTGTTGCAACGATTCCGTACTAATCTAATCTCTCTATTCTCTCTCTATTAAAATCGCTAGGAAGTGACTTGTATTTAGCTTTGACACAATTTTTAATGTAGATGATTTTTTATATCATCGGTCAGCCAAGGAGAGGGAGGATGCTTTACACGCGCTGGTCGAACAGGAGCATGAACGTCGTAAAGCTGAATTAACAGAGAGTTAAAAAAAAGCAACCTGTTCATCAACAGTAGACGCATTGACGACTACACTCCAATCAATCTTTACAGCGTCATTTAAAAGCTGCTCCAAATCCAAGTCACTAAAGTTACGCTGAAGTAGTATCCTTGACTTAGCTTTAGGGGGGACGGATTTTGTATGACGAGTATAAAAGGTCGTAATAGGAAAAAGAATCAGCAGCATGTTGCCCAAATTTAAGAACATGGTCAGGTAAAGACACAAACATTATATCGAGAAGAGAAGGGGCACAGTTCGGGAAAAAGTGTGTGGCAGAAGTAGTAAGAAGTTTTAAATTTGCTGCTTCAATAATAGATTTAAGTTTTATTGATCTAGCGTTGTTTTTTAAAAGACAAGTATTAAAATCACCCATAATAATACTGTGACAATAGATAGGTGTAAGATTGTCAAGAATATTTTCTAACGTGGTGAAGTAGTCGACAGTGAGAGAGGGACTGTAAAAATGTCCGAGAAGTAATTTCGTATGACCAAGAAGAACTACGATAAAGAGAAATTCAGCTTCGCTTCCAGTCTGTGAACAATTTGAAACTTGAATTACCGAAAAAGGTATATGAGAGCGCAGATAAATAGCAACACCACCACCGCCCCGATCGGTGCGGTCGTTACGAATCAAATGAAAACCTGGAAACGAGTAGGACGTTGATAGAAGACATGGTTTTAACCACGACTCCGAAACAAGGATATCGTGTATGTTTTTGCTATTAAAACTTGACAACATGTCGGGGTAATGAGCAGGAATACTTTGAGCATTTATGTGAATAGCGTTAAAGTTTTTGTTAAATTCAGAAAAAGTTGAATCTAACATAATATTTAAGGGTGCAAAACTTTCAAAGCTGTCAATACTGCTTAATCCATCAGAGACAGAATCAAAGGCGAAGGAATTGGAACTCCGAACACTATCATCTGAAGAAATCATATTAAATTATATCTGATTATATGTAAAACGAAGTAAATATGCATTATTAAATGTATGTATTTTAATATGTATAATTATAAAATAAATAATTCAAAAATAAATAAGTCATCAGTAAACTACCTGCCAGCATTATGGAAAGAAATGTTTAATTCACTTAACAATAAGTGAAGAAACGGAACGTTAACATACCATAGACACAAAAGTGAGAGGTGTTAATGTCAGATGAGTCAAAGTGTCAAAGTTACAGTACGTTAACTAGCAATTATCTACCTTACAATATACTTTTATCACTAATACTAAACATTCCAAAGAAAGATTACAATAACAATTACCAACATAAAAGAAAAATTATAATACTAAATAATAAACATTCCAAAGAGAGATTATTAATCATTACATTTTACTACCGGATAATTTACTACGGATATCTATTATCGGGAGGAAAACCGGTGACGAAGTTCGCCACCCGTCACGTTCTGTCTCCCGGAGAGGCGAAAAGTGGATTGCAGAGGCCCGTCTGGCTACGTTGAATGTATGTGGGGCAATGAATGATAAAATGGATGAAGTATGCGATATGATGTATGATAGAGGAATAGATGTGTTATGTGTAAATGAGACGAAAAGGAAGGGGAAGGTTGTACCGCTACACCACTACACATGGCATGTATACCGCATACTGGTCTGGTGTAGACGAGATCGAGCGGGCATGCCAGGGAGTAGGTATCATCCTTTCAGAAAGAATGGGCCAATGTGTGAAAGAGTATGAATGTGTAAGCCCAAGACTGCTATGGATACGAATGAAAGTGGGCTTAAAGAAGTTGTTTGTGTTAGGGATCTACGCCCCAGACATGTCTAAGCCCACTTATATCCGAAAGCAGTTTTGGGAAATGGTAAGGATGATGTTAATGAAGTGTAAGGGAAAGGAAAATATTATTATGCTGGGAGATTTTAATGGAAGAGTTGGGGTGAGGAGGCTTAGTTATGAAAGAATATTGGAAACGTTTGGTGATGAAAGTATAAATGAGAATGGTGCTGTCTTCTTATCGTATGTATGGAAAAGAATCTTTTTGTGACGAACACTTGCTTTCGCCACAAGAGGATTCACATGTATACTTGGGAAAGAGGTGATGATAGAAGCATGATAGATTTAATAATTGTGAATGAAAGATTGAGGGGCGCAGTGGTGGATACAAGGGTTTATCGGGGTTCTAACGTAGGAACGGATCATTATTTGGTTTTATGCCGAATTAATGGTCTATTCAGGCGTTGGCGCCATCGATCATCTGTGTCTACCACTGCGTTACAGCGTATTAGAACAGAAAGGTTACAAGATGAAGGTGAGAAAAACAAGTTCAAATGTATACTGAAAGAAAATATAAGTGGTTTGGATGAATTATGTATGAAGGAGTTAGACTTGGAGAATGTATGGCAAAATGTAAAGAAAGGTTTAGTGGATGCAGCTGCCGAAGTATGTGGTGTTAGTAAGAGAAAGAATGAAAGGAAAAATAATACGTTATGGTGGGATGATTAGGTACGTATGGAAGTTGAAGCAAAGAAGAGAGCATGGCTAGATTTACTAGCAACAAAAGCTGGTAATTCTAGCGGTACGAATGATGATATTGAAAGAAAAAGGGCAGTCTTTAGACATCTTAATAAGAGAGTAAAAGAAGTAGTTGAAAGAAAAAAGCAGGAAAAAACGGATAAGAATGATAGAAGAATATTGGATAATTTCCAAGCAAATATTAAAATATTCTGGAAACTTGTAAGAACTGCCAGGGGACATTCGAAACAACCTATGATGAATGCTATAAGAGACGAGAATGGCTATATTCTGAATGATGAAGTTTTGAGTTTAAAGAGATAAAAGTAATTTTTTGAAAGCATGTTTATGAGTGAGGAGACAACGTGTGTACTAAGTGAAGTAGAAATTTCGAAAGAAGAGGAAAGAGGTAGCGAGATAAGTATAGGTGAAATAATGAAAGCAATGAAAAGCATGAAAGCAGGTAAGGCTGCCGGATATGATAGAGTTTCACTCGAAATGCTAAGGGCTGGAGAGGAAGTGGTGGCAGGCCTGCTGCACACCTTGTTTAAGTTATGCTGGGAACTGAAGCGGGTATCGGTAGACTGGTGCAAAGCCGTGATAGTCCCAGTATATAAGGGAAAAGGATCGCAGCAGGACTGTAAAAACTACCGTGGCATCAGCCTTCCTAGCATTGTGGGAAAACTGTATGCTAAGGTACTGATTGAAAGGGTCATGAAAAAAACTGATGAAAAAATTTGGGATGTGCGAGCGGGATTTAGAAAGGGAATGGGATGTACAGATCAGGTCCTTTCCATGCGCATGATCGCGGAGAAGTTTTTGGCCAAAAACCAAAAGGTGTTTTGTGAGTTCATGGACTTAGAAAAAGCCTATGACAAAGTGAATAGGGATGTGCTATGGCAAACACTGAAGTCATTTGGGTTGGGCGCTGGCTTGATACAGGCATTGGAGTCCCTTTATAGGGATTCTAGTGCTTGTGTTAGGATCAACGGGGTCTACTCGGACTGGTTTGACATCCATAAAGGTGTCAGACAGGGCTGTGTTGCTTCCCCGTGGTTGTTCAACCTATTTATGAACAGTTGTTTGCAAAATTTGAAAGTTGAAGAATGGGGATTAAGGATGGGTGGGTTAACCGTCAAATGCCTTTTGTACGCCGATGATCAAGTTATCCTTGCGTCGTCGGCGGCCGAGATGCAAATGATGGTTACATTAATGATCAGATCATTAAAAGAAAGGGGTATGAAAGTGAACGCAAGTAAGACGAAGGTTGTGGTTTTTGAAAGAGAAGAAAGTAAAACGATTTGTGAAATAAGAATAGAAGGGGAGTTGATCAAGCAAGTAGATGAGTTTGTATATTTGGGCTGCGTATTTAGCAGGGATGGGAGATATAATAAGGATATAGAACGACAAGTGAATGCGGAAAATAGAGTAAATGGGGCCCTGCACTCTATTGTGAAGAGTCAAAATGTGTCGAAAAAGGCACGTATGGCAATTCACGATGCTGTGTTGGTCCCTAATTTAACGTATGGTAGTGAAAGTTGGGTGTGGCAGAAGAAGCACGAGAGTAGAATGAACGCAGTAGAAATGCGGTCGTTAAGGAGTATGTTAGGGCTGAATCTTAATGACAGGGTAAGAAATTATGTAATAAGAGAAGAGTGCGGTTTGCAAGATGATGTTGGGATTAAGAAAGGAATGCTTCGGTGGTTTGGTCATGTGGAAAGAATGAATGAGGAAAGAGTGACAAAGAAAATTTATGTTGCAGAAGTGAATGACAGAGTCGGAAAGGGGCGTCCTAGGCGAAAATTTATCGACCTAATTGGCGATTTATTGAAAACGGGCCAAATTAGGAGTACCCTTAACCGACGAGCATGTATGCGGAGGTGTATGGATGTGAAGGAGACGAGAGAGGTGTGTCAGGATCGTGCCAAATGGAAGTCTGTAGTCTCTGCCTACCCCTCTGGGTGACAGGCGTGAGTGTTTATGTATGTACATTTTACTATCTAATCTACAATTAACAAGGAAAAGTAATGAAGATATGATGATAAAAAGAAAACTAAAATATGTAGTCCAGAGAAAAGTTATAACAGAATTACAAAAATTGATAAAATATAAAATAAATTTATTTAAGAAAAAGTTCATTTTTTACCGGCCCTCTTAGTACGCTGTGGTGCACCTTTATCTTCGTGGGCCTTATTTGCCTCAACCACAATAGGATAAACAGGTGAAATATAAGTTGACCCGTTGCATAATGCGTCAAGCTTAGACAAAGTCTCTAGTTGGTGCCTTGTGTCATCTGGAGTAAAAATATTGATAACTCCATCCCTGGTCCAACATTTGGTGATGCCATACCTTCGCCTAGCTTCGAGAAAAATACTGTGGCGCCTCCTTGTTAGAGACTCAGACTGGGTTATACCTGTGCCCTTAAGTTTGGTTTTGGAGTACCAAACCTTGTCTCGCATCACAGTATCGCTGAATTTAACAACCACAGGCCTGGAAGATTTATCGGAAGGGCGTCCCAGACGATGACAACGTCTTATGGATGTTTTACTGAAACCTGGGCCTAGGAGTTGAGTGCTGATAAGTGTACTTATGACGGCGGTAGAATCCTCAGATTTTTCTTCAGGAACTCCATGGAATAGGTCCATCTTTCTGCGGCGACGCATTTCACTACGATCCAGTTCTCTTCCCAAAAGATCTACTTGGTTATGCAAAGATGTTAAAGCAGCCAAGATGAATTTTCTAAAAGCATTAAAATCACCTGGTAGGGAAGATGAAGTTGTGGCAGCAGAACTAGATTGTTGCAGTTCCCGCTGAAAGTTATACATTTGACTTTGGAATGACTTTGATATCTTCATAAGTGAACCTTTCAGTGCTTCCGTGGTGAAAGTAGTTGTAAGGTGCAGTGATGTTAGAGAAAACACTTGGAAATAAGATCTCGTAGGTAGTAATTTATTACATATAAATAATAAACATGAAATTCAAACTGTAACTATTTTTTAAAATATATTTAAATCTAAGATGTATAAAATGTGTACTACTCAATTCACCTACCGTCACAGAAAAGAAGAGAGAAGACTATTACCTAGCATTAGTCCAAGATACGTTTTAGAAGACTAAAACGCGCATCTATAGTCCCGCTGGTTTTACTGACTCTTTCGACGTAAAAGTGGGGTTCATCAGGGATCAACCTTGAGCCCGCTGCTATAAAATCTCTGCATGGAATCATCACATGATTGATATAAAAACCAATCTTAGAATGTACGCTCTACGCGGACGACATGGTCCTAATGTCGAAGAATGCAAGAGACCTGCAGGAATCACTCAATCAGTGGGTAACACAAATAGAGCACCACGGACAGCGTGTAAGCCGGAATAAAACGGAATATTTAGAATACGATTACGGAGGAATAGCAGAAACGGGTTGCGAGATTCACAAAGACAACCGTACACTACCCAAAGTGGACAGTTTCAAATACCTAGGTTCTATACTCACACCGGACGCTAAAGTTGACAAAGACGTAGATCACCGCATCAATACTGCGCTGGCTCAAATGGAGATCATTGTCGGGAGTACTCTGTGACCACAACATGCCAATCAGAGTGAAAGATAAAGTATACAAAACGGTAATAAGACCTGCCATAACGTACGGAGCAGAGTGCTGGACCATAAAAAAGACACACGAATAACAACTGCACGCGAATGAAATGAGAATTCTTAGATGGGCGGGAGTTGTGACTCACTAGAAAGAGTATGAAATGAATACATCAGAGGATCATTTAAGGTTGCACCCATTGCTGAAAAGCTAAAAGAAAGCCGAATGCGTTGGTACGGCCATATCCTTGAAAGTAATTGAAATGAAATGATTACCATCCAATACGTATAGTTTTGAATATTCCTGACCGTCCGCGAGGAAGAGGATAACCACGTGCCACCTGGTGGTCAAACATGCAGAAAGAGATCCTGAGAGAAAACTTGAGTACACCGACAAGACAGAGTAAAAAATTCTCTGGCGCAATCGTTTGAGGAGACCCGACCCCGGCTAAACTGGGTAGAGAGTTGGACAGGGAAGAAGATTATATTAAGTATAACTTTCATTACTTTCAAATATAAGTGTTTATGGATTTTTAAAAATAAGACGCTGATTTGAACATCATGCGTTTCAGCGAACTCAAAGCTTTTTCCGGCAATTAAATTGTAATTTTTTTATCTCTATTAATATAAGGTATTTTGAATTTCCATATGATTAAGAATTTAACTGAGTATTTTGTCTATGCGCAAATTTTATTTCGGGCATAAGCTTTTATATTTCAAGAAGTATTTATTCTCGCGCTCCATAATCATGTCTATAATAAAATATTTTGTTCAACTTGGCCTTAAGTAGACATAAAACTTTTGAAACTTAAATTAAGTCGTCTCGGAGAGTTGTTCTAATATTTATTAAGTAGCTATTAATATTACTAATTTGATGAATGTCGCCTCTCTGGCACATTATTATATTTAGACCCCTTTCATCGTTAAAATTTCAATTAGGGCAGCAAAATGCAGGTAAAATTATAATACAAATTTCAAGTAAATGAAAATGTCATTTTAGTTTGAACGATATTAATTACTAACTAGTGAAGAATGTTGGAATAGGTAAAGTGGGTGACTTTCATTCGAAATTATTATGTAAAAACTATTCAATAGTTATCTTCTATTAAATAAACATCTTACTCGTAATATATTTTAATCTGTTGAGTAGGCATACATAATTATGTTCAGAGGATAGCCGTGGTAATATGCCACTTTACCCTAAAGCTTATGATCGCTTACTACTGTTAGGATGTTTGTTAAATTTTTTGTTATGGTCTTTTGGTTGGTTATTTTTATTGTTATTTTTAACTGGTTATTTGAATAAAAAATCATGAGTGCAATTAGATTAATTAAAATTTTCGTATTTTTAAAAAATACTAAAAAAAGGGCTTGAGATAATAGATTTTCTCACAAAAAAAGGAACTTGAAAAAAAAAGGAAAAAAGTCGGACTCAAGATGGGACGCGAACCACGGAACACCGATATCACGCCCGAACAACATCCCATCTGAGCTATTACGATCGTTAGCAACCTGTCAAAATTTAACTTCTTATATTGTAGCAGCTTTTTTATTGCCTGAAAACACGGACAAAGGGATATTTTCTAAAAATAAATCCTAGCTAGATCGATTTATTGCCCCCGAAACTCTCTGGACACTAAATTTTATGAAAATCGTTGGAGCCGTTTTAAAAAATACTAAGAACAAAACCAAGTACACAGCTAATAAGCAATGAGTTTTTTGTTTAAAACAAGTTAAAGTAGTCGACATGTAGACTCTTTCTTTTATTGTTATATATATATAACTTTTTGTACTATAAATGCATATATTGTGTCTAATGTAATTAAGAGATTCAATCGGAACTCGGTTAACCTTGACTTACTTTTTGTTTGGGCCAAATCTATGTATAGATTTCTCGAAGTTGACGGAAATTAAATACAGTTCAAAGTTTTCAAAGGTTTCTAATCTCCATTAATGCCAGCTGTTGTCCAAATTTTCAACAAAAGTGTACTCATTTTCTATTAATATATTTTTTTATTTTATTCCTTTAATTTTGATTACTTATCACGGTCATTATATTCGTAAGAGTACTGTATTTGAACGGCTCAGTAACGGTAAAGTTTTCGGCAGTGGCGCCGCGGGCCATGTGTTTGAATCAACGGAGCGATACAAGTAGTTGCATGGGCCCACAAAACAATTTCTGATCTAAAGGTGCAATATTAATAGGGATCGTATATTGGTTATATGGAAGCGTGGTATAGCCAGCAGCAGATATATTATAGATGTAGCACGTATGGTTTGGCAACCCTGGAAGAACTAAGCTCTTACAGTATACCAGCTTAAAATAGCAGCTTAATGCTGTTGTATCTTGTATGTTGAGTGTAGAAAACTGGAGACCCTTTTAACTGGTAACGAGGCATTTTATTTTAGTCCTTGTGGTGGAAGCACATTTGGGTTTAAATTCTCAATTGAGAATGAATGTAAAAGACTATGGACCACAGCATTCACCAGGCAATCTTTTGGTGGACTATGTGGTCGTTTGTCATGCCTATTCAATAAGAAAACTTTTGTCCAGATATCTTAGTCCATTATTTGACTTATTTACATTACCATAGAGCAACACAGATGAGAGCCATGGCGTTGTTTTTTGATACAGAACCGGCATATTTTGCGGAGGAAATCTGCGCCACGCACAACTTCTCAGACTCCTACACGAAAATCATCATCTGTCACTACGAAACTTATACACAACAATTAAAATAATACACTAACAATTTTACGACCAAGAGCCTAATCAACAGATTTAACTCGGCTGGGCAGCGTTCGGGAAATTACGACACATCTTCTCGTCAGGTATACCTCAAAACCTGAAAACTACGGAACCGAGACGTGGTCCTTCACTGCTGGCCGTATGAGGACGCTCAAAGTCGCTCAGCGAGCTATGGATAGGTCTATGCTCGGATTTTCTCTGCGTGATAAACTTAGAAATGAGGATATCCGCAGTAGAAAGAGAATGACCGACATAGCCCACCAGATTAGTAAGCTGAAGTGGCAATGGGCCGGCCATATAGCTTGAAGAACCACCAACTGTTGGGGAAAAAAGATTCTCGAGTGGCAGCCTCGTACCGGTAGGTGAAGTGTAGGGCGACCCTCACTAGATGGAGTGATGACCTGGTAAGACATGCAGGAAGTCGATGGATGCAGGTGGCGCAGGACCGTGCTTTGTGGCATACCTTGGGGGAGGCCTGTGTTCAGCAGTGGACTTGTGAAGGGCTGTAATGATGATAATGATGACTGACAATTTTACACACACATAGATACATTTTGGGTCATAACAGTGTAATGAAGTGACGCAAGCACATTGAAAGTGGCAGCAGTGGCAATAACAACAATTACACTATACAATTATGAGACATTATAGAAATTAATGACTAATACATATTGCTTAATAGGTAAACGTGGTTATAAAATACGTTTTACAGTAAATTTATTAAGCGGTCATGTGTCTCACTGGCCAATCTATAACGACTGTCAGAGTACTGACTGACTAATATATCACCTTTCATGTCTCAATAAGTACCATTTAGATATATCATTATTCAAGTATATATTTGAACAATATGTAAGTAATGTTAGTAATTCGAAATATGGTTTACGGCTATATTTCATAGAATAAGAGTAACAAGCGAGCACACAGTCCAGCTGATATTAAGTGGATGTTGGAGCACATAGACATTAAAAAAACCTATCGTCGATTAAAAGACGTATTCTCAGGGGTGACAATGCATAGTAACTAGCAGTTAAGACGGTCTCCGGTTTTATATACTCACTAGTATACAGTATCATCATCATCAAATAAACTGAAGGCCCTTATTAATAGAAATGAGACATTCCATCTTGGATGATGGATATACGTATACCTCTATGGGCTACAGCAGCACTAATCGCGGATTAGCCACAAAGTCTTGTGTTTATTATTTACTTTTTGCTAGTCTTATTTCCTTAATATTTGAAGATCATTTTTTGAACCATAGCTAAAAGCCGAGACTATTAATAAACTACGTTTTGTAGTAAGATAGATGAAGTTTTTAGTCGTATAATTATCGCTCTCCTGATTAACTGACACAAATGAGATGAATTGATCTAAGTAATAAAGTAATAATATGAATACTAGAATGAACTCCTGTTTGTAGGTACACGCTTCCTCCCATTTTTGTGAATGTTGTAGGATTTCGGACAAGGCCTCCGCGCTCTCTAAATGCATATTGTCAGATTATACCAGTCTTTGAAATATCTGCTCGTTATGTAAATATGCGTAGCAAATCAGCATTCATAATTTAAAATAATTAGAGCGGTCCCATGGGAGACGGACTGTCTTTTTTTACATTCTATAAAAATTTAAAGCAATCTTTTATTCCCTGAGCTGCGGCTCAAAAATTTATAATACAACTTCAAAAGCAATTTGAGGACTAGAGTATTTTGTTACCGAAAATAATTGAATATACATTATTAGTCTCGTACACAGAACTTTTAACTAAACGAAAGGTGAGGTTAATGAATTATAAAACTTTCAATAGATATGACAGTAAAGAACGAAATTTTAAGTACAGAATAATTTTTATTTTTGTTTTATTATAATAAAAATTCCAACGTTTTATTTTGATTTTTACCGAATATTACGAATATTTGCGGTATAATAGCTGTGTAAGAGCATCCATTTCCCATTCATGCCGTGGTGTCATAAAATGTTACCGTAGCAAATGCCAGAAAAGACAGATTTAATACATGGCGGTATTACCATCTCGAGGAGCACCGTCAAATGCGTGAGAAGTTTGCTACTGCGATCGCCAATCTCTTTTATTTTTATTTTTACAAACTGATGATGAAGAAGATTACAAAACCACTATTAAAGTTGTGTGTGTTTAAATTGTGGTATTGATAACGAGTTTCCATCAGCAACATTTTTGAAGCGCCTTTTTAAGTGCATTCTATCACAACGCATTCACAAGTTCTGGTAATGATGAAAAATACTCAAATAATTTACAAAATTTTAAACAGATCACATATATATCGTGATAATTGAACAAAATGCAACAGGAAATTAAAGTACAGCGACACTTAAAGGTATTCAGGTTAAACTCGCGTGCCACAACTGTGACTTTACAACCTGGGCTGTGTTGTTATGAGTAGTTATAGCACGAATACAAGATTTTTTTTAATCGTAAATAAAATTTATTAAGTTATTGACAGAAGTTCATGATCATTGTTTGACATGGGCTTTTTCTAATTTTCAGGAAGATAATTAAATTAAGACATTTGCATTTTTTGGTAATTTCTGGTTTATGGTTCGTTTGCTCGTCTTTTGTTTCTGGCAAGGTCATTCTGCCATAATATAGAAAAGCGTAGCGAAAATACCACTGTATCTATATATCTCTCTTTCAGAACGGAACACGGCAGTGTAAAGGTCGTTCTTATATGCGGCAGAGATAGGTAAGTGACGAAAGACGAATTCTAGACAAAAAATGCCTACCATTTAGTAGTATATTATTTCGTTACTGCTGCGTTTTATCCAAGGCACTTAACAACGGAGACAATTCTTGTTACCTAATTAAACACACACAGCAATTAAAAAGACTGACCAGAGGTATTAAGGATCCTTACATTGCTTTACATTATTTACAAACGCGGTCTGTCAATTAATTTCGGCGACATTCCGTTATATATAAAGCGACAATTGTATTGGAAGCTGTACCGGTTGTTATGGATTTCGCTTTGTCGAAAACTTTGCGAAACTACAGACAATATATTTGGTAAGTTTTTACCTCTAGAAACAATATCAGAAACAGAATTTTATTGGTAGATAAAAATTAATATCATAAAAATAAATCGTTCTTACGTAAATTAAGAATCGAATTTATTAATGCACTCAAAAAAAAAAAGGAAAAATAATTCATAAACTTTATTGCCCATTCTGGTTTTATGATTTTTCGATAAAAAATTTCGAAGCAGACTTATATATTCCAGTATAAGAACTTAGATATCATGTTCTGTAAAAAGCCGGAATACGCCCTTCACGATGCTTCGTCGCGCCATTTAGAGTTTAATAACTGAAATCAAGTTCCATAAAAATCGATACTGTCTTTTTAAATTAAAAAAATACATACATTTAATTTTGGGTTTTATACAAATATATAATGACGCTTAAATTTAAAGAAATTCCAATTGAATTTAAAAGAAGTCTAATAAAGATCTTCACAGATTATGAATATGGATGACAGTTAAATTATGGCGCTCCAAATAGGTTTCAGAAGAGGAAGAAGAAGAAGAAGAATTTAATTTATTTAAGCAACCAAGTCACATATTTTGTTAGTATTACTTATAACTAAACTTATCATTATGTTAGTAGGCATAATATTATTAATGAAGTACGTATATCTAGCCCACAGGCTGCACGTGTAAAATGAAGTGAAGTAAGCTCTAAATAGGGCTATTATAACTTCCCTTGAACAGCGTGCAAACCTGTGAGCTATAATATTCGCTCTTACTGACAACGCCCTCCGTTCCCTCTCAATGTTATCATCATCCCTGAGACGAGGAGTCAGAACATGGCCAAGATAATTACACCTTAGGGTAGGGAACTGTTAGGGTCACGCTCTTAATGATAAAATTTTTATTTCGTTGTATGCTTCTAATTAGGAATGACAATTTAGAGAATTTTGTTAGAGAAATTAGTTATAGTTAGTCTTTTTCTCAGATATGACAGTGGGAGCAGAAATTATGTGCCATAAGCTGGTTCCAGTACATGTTAGTGGACTAGACGTGTCTTCGAAATGTTCATAATCTGTCTTATATTATTCAGGTTTACTTATTTCTTTCCCCGAAAAGCACGAGGTAAATCACCATTTAAAATAAAAATTAACGTGTAATTGCAGTAGCTAAAAGGAATCTAAATCGGATTGCGCATGTGCTATGAAATAGCATAAACTTCCACGACTGTTACCACAGAGGTTTGAGTATAGACTACGGATTTCCATTTGGCACGATACTGACACTTGTTTCTCTCTTTTTATTAAATCCATATACCTACATATGCGTACGTGCTTGTATTTTAGAAGTACTCTTAATTTGGTTCATTTTCAATATATCTCCAATTTGGTCGAGAAACTGTAGTCTAGGTCGTACTCGCCGACTCGCCACTCAATTATGCAGCATAAATTTGCTTTGTCACTCTACTTGTCTTTCTTTTAAGCTTACACATCTCTACCCTTTTTTTGCAGTATTGATTTTATAAAAATTAACTATTAAAGCTTTAGAAAATATTTAAAATGTTATTTATAAAATTCGCATGAAATAAGTTGTTGGTACAATAATGTAACAGAATAATTTTAAAATTTTACTCGTTCACCGTTCCGTAACTTCTTTGTGTAGTAGCCCCAAAGCAACTTCTGTAAAATGTTTGTCTGGTAAAGAACAAATTTATTTATATAAATACATATAATGTTAAACATTTATGTATATCTTCCAATAATATGATGAAATAATAATTGTGCAACTACAGATTGCACTTGACAGTCAATTTATTTCTTTCATGACTTGCTGTAGCGTTCCAAGGAGTTAAAATTATAGACGATACGATATTTCTGATTGAATTTGTTTTACAAAACTATTTTTAATTTAAATACGACTAAAACTTTGAAATGGTAATAAATAAAATTATTCTAGAAACCATCAAAAGCTGCAGTTTATGTAAGTAAATACACAGTTCATACTCGGAGGCTATGTTGAAAAAATCTTTTGAGCTGTTGCAGTAAATTACACGTTAAATATACATTTTACCACAAGAAATTTTTTAATTAACGCTTTTAATACTTTGGATAAGAAAATGAGAATAAGTATAAACTTTGAACTAAATTTCGTATAGAATGAATTTCCATTGGTAATTGTAATATAATGTTTTATAATAAACTATTAGACCATCAACTTTATGGTAAGTTGACTGCAGCCATTGATACCTGCAAACAACATCAAAAAAATCTTGTGGGCCTTATAATAATAATAATCTTTATTTGCAAGAATATAGTTGTACAATGGTGTTTGAGTATAATTCGTTCCACATATTCTACCTTAGTGGTGTGCAAATATTAATGGTCAAGTAACCTAAACAACAATACTTATCGATTTTAACAACATATATTAATTTAACAAAATATAAAATTATTTAATATTATTTACTTGATTTGATAATTAATTTATTATGCTACAGTGTCAGAATAAATATAAGTAAGTATTATTATATCAAGTAAGATTATTATTATACGTCAATGTCATATATTAATTATTATTCTTACGTCAATAATTATATAATGTTACTTAACCAATTGTCATTAATATCTTTCTATTTTTACATCAAATTTATTAATTAATTAGATACATAAGTCAAATTTTATATAAAATAATATCAAAAACATTATTTTTTTTAAATATCAGAATCTCGTAATTACGTAATTAATCCTATTCTAAAATTATCATTCATTATTACTCGTATGTAGGTCGTTGTCGTTTAAGAACTCTTCTACAGAATAATAACATTATGACTGACAAAGACTGACAGCAATTTTGGCCCTTCATTTCCCTGAGATAAGAATTTTGTGAGTGCACATGAAAAATAAAAAATTATTACTATATCACACAAGAAAGTGATAACTTTAAAGCGACAGTGACCTAATGGCCGGCTGCGGATCACGAACTCAAAAGGTCGTGGGTTCGAACCGACCATTCTACTTTTGTCGTGAACCACTTGTTACACAAGTATTTTCTACTGAATTACTAGTTTTTTTTATTAAGCAAATAAAATATTTTTTGTGGTTAAAAGCCTAGCATTAACTTACACACAAAAACTTCTTAGCCTTCAAAACCAAGCTAATGTTGGTTAATTATTTTGTTCATTCTTTCCATTATTGATTATGTTGATGTGCTCTATACAAACCTGCTGCAAAGTCTTCTAAACAAGTTTGGGCGCCTTCTCAATAGTTGATACGATTTGTTTTTAATTTACGTAAAGGAGATGGTCCATTTTAGGTTCAGTATAGAAACAGAAACAGAAACAGAAACTTTTTTATTCAATCTAGATTATAAGCAATACTTATTGAAAGTCAATTTTTTTCATTTACCACTGGTTCGCACAAAAAAAACCTCTGTCCTGGGAAGAACCAGCAAGAAACCCAGCGGGACTATTTTTTTCAAATAATAGCTTACAATCATGTTTACAATTAACAACACAACACAAATTAGAAATAGTAAAATATATAAATTAGAAATAATATATGTACACTATACGGTAGTACCGTAATATAAGCTTTTATTTAAAAGATTGGTGTATACAACAATTAATTGACTTTCCTGTTTTATATATTTGCATATATATACAATTTTTTTTTTCAATTACATGTATACCGTGCTTATATAGTGTATTTAAGTAGTTTTGTATTGTGTAAACTATTAGTTATAGATCAACCGTATTTAATTTTTTTTATTTACTCCGTTTTTCGTAGGTTTGACTGGTAGAGATTGCTATAGGGCATTAAGTCCACCCTTTGTAACCCCTATTTATAGGTGAATTGCAATAAATGATACATAAATAAATAACATTAACTTACAGAGACAAAAACGGTTTAATTGGGGCTCCAACCGACTAATTCCTCACAATATTTGATCTAACTAAAACTTACAAACGCAAAACTGTTCTAATAATATATTCTTTTATGAATAATTTGAGAGAATTACTTAAAAACATAATATCCAGGGTGGAGAGTGTGTTTTGTGGTCTAGTTTGAAAATATTTTATAAGTGACCAGCAACTCGCTTCAGATTCCCCTGGATAGTATAATATATTAATGTATAAATTTTTCGCTTCTTACAAAAAATATTTAAGTTTTATAGATAAAAATATAGCATAGATCCCGCATGGCATTGCTCCCTATCTGTTCATAAAGGTTGATCAAGATCAGTTTAGCCATTCCGAAGATTTGACCGGACAAACAGACAGACCAATAGATAAAAATTTAGAAATCGTTACTTCAAGATTTAATAGAATATAAAAGTCCTGTATTAAATAAGAAATATTTAATACAGGAAGCATTTAATTACAGAGAGACACTTTTATTTATATATGGTTGCGCGGAAAACCACTCGTATTTATTTTATTTGACGGTAGGCTGCCAAATCGGTTATCCCTTTCCAAAACGATAACATTCGTACCCTCCTATCGACACATCGGGGTGGGGGGGGGGGCGGGGAAAGAAGATGATTCTAGAACATCAAACTATCCTAAGCAGTCGAGCTCCAGGGAACCCGCCTCACCTCGTGTGAGATATAGTCGCGCACCGCCTCTCTCCGGAGTGTTCCAGAAGTCGCAGTTATAGTGCTCGACCGCACAGAAGAAACATCCCGGTGAGTCAACATTTTCCTAATAGTATTTTTCTGCTTGATATAGTAGTTTTAACCCGCTCCAATTTTGTGTTTTCCTAATCAAGCAGGATTCCTTTCATCGATTTGGCATAATAGTTCGTTTTTTTGGGAAGAGCGAGTGCATTGTACCGCATATACAAGTGTAGAAGCATTAGTAGATACAGTCCACTTAGATTAATAATTCGCGCAAACTAGACTTCAGCAGCCTTAAACACGTGGCTCCACCATTTTATGGTCACTTCGGGCAGGATTTGGATTGGTGTTTAGTGGTTATCCAACCATTTTCTGGTCGAATTATTAAATTAATTATTTAGATAATGCACTCTAATCTATGGAATAGACTTAAATAGTGTTCGTTTAAATTTAAATTTTGATTAGGTACTCGCAAACAGAATTATTTATTTTATAGCGCTCGTATTTGGTTAAATTTAAAGCTTATTAAATAATTGAAACAGTGTGATAGCAACCGTTTGGTACGATTACCCGACAATCTTTATAAAAACATTGAGTTAGCAAGCAACGTGTCGCCTCGACTGTAGCAGGTGTTCGATTTAATTACGTAATACGGCATACCGAGCGTCCATCGTCCATCGTTTATGCGTGTGAGATTAATTGTGATTAATAACTTTGTTATAATAATTTAAAATGGCAGTTAGTGGAAGTGAATTTAAAATTAAAATGCTTTATGCCAAGAGGGACGTACTTTTTTCACGTATACAAAACATTAGCAATCATATAAAGAACATTAATGTAGAAGCGGTGCGGGAAACTTTTCTGAATGAAATTGAAACGGTGGATTCTTTGCGGACGGATTACGAAAGAATATTAGACCAAATTAATCATTTGGAATTACAAATCGACCCGAAATACATAGTGAACTACCAACCGCTGCTGGCATTCGAAGATATGTTGTGTCGCGTGAAAAGAACGGCAAAACTCCCACAATTTCAAAACGAAGCAAAGCCGGAATTGCAGGTACGTCCTCGTGACTCAATTAGGTTGCCGCCAATAGATATTCCGGTATTCAATGGTGATATTAAGACGTGGCCCTTCTTCTTCAGTAGTTTTCAAAACAATATACACCATAACCCATCGTTATCGGACGCTGAAAAATTATATTACTTAATTAGTAAACTTAGTGGCAGAGCACAGTCGATCTGCTCTGGTTTTACACCTACAGCAAACAATTACTTATTAATATTCGAAACGCTTAAAACTAAATATGAAGATAGGAGAATGTTAGCTTCCGAATATTTGAACCAGATTTTCGATCTTAAACCTATATCATCCGCGAACATCAACGGCTTAGAGCAGTTTCTAGATAAATTTATGGCATCGGTGGCTGCACTTAAGAATTTAAATTTAATGACCTTATGGACGTGGTGTTTCTCCATATTGCACTAAAGAAATTAGACCCCGATACCGTGCGTGCGTTTGAAATGGAGCATCGTAGCTCGGAGATGCCTTCCTTTCATTCATTAGCATCGTTCGTGCGAGATCAAATAAAGGTGATGCAGCGCTCTCCGAACGTTAAACAAGAGATTAAAAGGTGCGTCGACCGTAGACAGACTCAACCATCTAAAATAGCAGGGTCGTTAACTTACGTAACCGCTACGTCAACATCACTTCAGCATACTTGTATCGTATGTAAAGATAAACACGGTAATTTATATAATTGTGCGACTTTTCGTAAATATTCACCAAGCGAACGTTATAAATGAGTAAAGACAAACAACCTATGTTTGAACTGCTTAAGTGATAAGCATTTAGTTGCAAAATGCAATTCGAGTTCCGTATGTAGCAAGTGCGCCAGGAAACATCACACGCTATTACATTTTGAAAATAGCAACATAGCGGCGTCAAGTAAAGCGGACAAGGAATTCACCCCTACAAGGTCAACGATTCTAGCGGTCGACCTGGTGATGTCGCTCTGTGCTCATTGGCAAATATGGGAGCACAACCTCCTTCAACCGTGTTACTGGGTATGGCGCGTATTTTGGTTAGGGATTCGCGTGGGAACGAACAAAGCGTCCGTGCACTGCTGGACAGCGGAGCCCAAAATAGCTTTATAACGCGACAATGTTGTCAGCGCTTAGGCTTAGTAATAAATAGGTCACTTTCATGTCCTGTAGTTAAAGGCATCGGAGGTACTAGTAAAGCTACCCAGGGATATATTAATTTAAAATTTTATTCTCGGATAGATCGTAATGTTAACTTTGATATAAATGCACTAGTAGTAGATAGGGTCACTGAACGGTTGCCAACCGTTTCGGTTGACACCTCGGCAATGATTGAATTTAAAAATTTGATTCTAGCAGACGACACTTACGCCGTTCCTGGAAACATAGACATGCTCATCGGAGCATCGCTTTTCCCTCATCTTTTGTTAAACAATAAGGTCAGGGGCAACTCCTCGCACACCGCGCCTTACGCACTAGAAACCGTATTGGGCTATATTATCATTGGCTCCGCCCCCATCATAGATAGTATTTCGGCAACCTCTTATTATGGTATGGCTGTCGAACCGCGCGAGTCGTTAGTCCGCAAATTTTGGGAGATGGAGGAGGTGAACGTCCCACCCATAGCTAGCTCAGATGACAGATTATGCGAGGAAATTTACGTCCGCACGACCGTTCGTGATCGTGACGGTAGATATAGTGTAGCGCTGCTCTTTAAGGGAGATGTTTTATCTCTCGGCGATTCGCGTCAAATGGCGGAAAAACGTTTCTACAGCTTGGAGCGTAGCGCACAATGGAGTTAGAGGCATGAAGTTCACAATGGAGTTAGAGGCAAACAATTCCTTAGCTTTTCTAGATGTGTTAGTAATTCGGAATCCTGATAACACCTTGAGCCATACTGTGTATAGAAAAAAAGACCCATACAGATAGATATTTAAACGGTGATTCTCACCACCATCCTTCACAGTTAGCTACCGTGGGTAAATCTTTGTTTCAGAGAGCACGAGGGATCTGTGACAGTAAACACCTGGCTGCAGAGCTCCACCATGTCAAGCAAGTTTTGCATGACAACAAGCTTCGAGTCCCGCGCCTACGTCACAGTGAACGAGTGAAGCCGGCCACAGTCGAGCGTGTACCTGCTGTACTGCCATATGTTAGAGGAGTCACTGACAAGATTGGCTACATCTTGAAGCGCGCTTCCATCAAAACATACTTCAAGCCGCTGAAGAAGATTGGTCAGTTTTTACCATCGGTCAAGTGTAATGTCCCTCTGCAAGATGCAGGAATGTACAAGCTTGATTGTGAATGTGGTCTCTCCTACATAGGAGAAACTAAAAGATCAATAAAAACCCGCGTTAAAGAACATATAGCAGATGTGAAGAATCGACGCTCCGGGAAGTCTGCAGTCTGTGAACAAGTACGGGATCGCCCCCGTCACTACATCAGATTTGATAGACCGCAGATCCTCGCTAAAGAACACCGATTCCTTCCAAGATGATTCGCGAGGCTATTGAAATCAAAAAACATCCTAATTTCAATAGAGAAGATGGCTGGGTGCTACCATCTGCTTGGGATCCTATAATAAATAAAATTAAATCCCAACCCAGGCATACAACTGCAAGACTTCAAGATACCATAAGTTCATACTGCATAGATCGGAACAAAAGTTAAATTTTAATCTATGGTAACCGCGGTTAACTATGACATATGGACGTTGAACATCTCAGTCCTGCCCGTGACCATGAGTGCTGTAAAGCGTTCGAAACGTCGGGTATTTAAAAAGTTAAAATATACGCGATAAATTCCGTAAAAACTAGTATTATTTCAATGTAAATACTCGTACCTACCCAAAATAATAAAATACTGCGGTTTCTTACCCGGATGCCAAGCGTATCAACTTTGGTAATTGGTCTATAGGATAACTTATGAGAGAGAAGCGAATGCTTAACGGTAGACTGAGCCAAATGAGTATGAGATTGAGAATAGCAAATCAAGTTAATCTAAAATACAATACAAAACAATACAATACTCTTTATTTTAAACCAAGAAAAGATAAATATAACAAAAATTAAAAAAGCATCAAGCAATCTATTCCAGACAGCCCAGAAGGCGTTCTTATTGTTACATAGCAATCTCTTTAAGACACCGGCACCACAAGAATATACGGGACTACCTATTATTTCTCATACAAGCGTACAAGCGCTATTATTTCTCATCGGTTGTTGATTCCTTAAGCTACATACATGGCTTTTCCATTACCACTTTCTTTTACTAATCCATCGCGTTATGGTTTATATTATAATTCTACTGCGAATATCGTCATTACTAAGTCTATCGCGCTGAGAAACTCGGATAATAGTCCTCTACATAGCTCGTTGAGTGACTGAGCTTCCTGATACGGTCAGAAGTAAAGGACCTAGTTTCATATCCATATGTCTTCACATGGAAAACGCACTGGCTGTAAACTGTTGTTTTCAACTTTTAAGGTAATTGTGACGAGAAAATGTGCCGTAATCTCTCGAGTTCTGCCGAGTTGAATTCGGCAAAAACATCAATCTCGGTCGAAGTTAGACTAACCTAATCGGACAATTGTTCATTTGACATTCCATGTGGGAGACCTATGTTAGCCGTGGACTTGTGATGGTGATGATAATATGAGTATTATACATGGAATCGTTTTTAGACTAATCGTATCTTTAATTAATCACTAGCTGTTTTGCCCGTATGGTCACTGGGAAATGAACTATCCATTGCTTTTTGAATTGAAAGAAAACTGAGTTTTATAGATTTGTCAGAGAGAGCAAAATCGATTCGTCAGCCTATTTAAATGTTTTGAAACGCAGCGTATAGGAAAGCATGAAAATAACCTGTTTATTCCAAATGGAAATGGGATATTTTTTTAATTAAAGGAAACTGAGCATAACTATCCGTCAGGGATGCAGACTTTTGAAAAGAAACTGAGCTAAATTGATTCGTCAGAGATGCAGTTTTCTGAACTGAAAGGAAACTGAGCCAAATAAAAGATCCGTCAGAGATGCAGCCTTTTGAAGTTGAAAGGAAACTGAGCTTAATAGGTCCGTCAGAGGTGCAGCATTTGGAATTGAAAAGAAACTGAGCTAAATAGGAAATTTTGAATTGAAAGGGCAGATCTGTGGGAATTCTGATTAATTGATTGCGGGAATTTTGAAAAAAAAAAAAAAACTAACTGAACGCTATTTTAAGACGCTACTGTACACAATGTTATGTGTTTTTCCATTCGGGGAAAGAATGTGGAGATTCTGGGCATTTGACACACGCGAACATGCTACATACAGCTGACTATGAGAGAAGCACGGTTTTTCTAAGTTGACCCCCACTACCTGTAATGTTTGTCCTTGCGCTTTATTAATTGTCATTGCAAAACTGAGCTTAATAGGGAACTGCAACCTTTTGAATTGAAAACGAAGATCTGTGGGAATTATAGGGATCCGTGGGATAATAACATTTTCACCTTTTCCTACGCCTGTCAATTGTAGCACCGATTATGTTCCGTCCAAGATTTGTCACACGCAGCCTTGTTCCGTTACATAACCGAGGAGCATCTAAATTTCGCATTAGCATGACTGGGACGCCTAATTTTAATTGAAGCTTATGTGAGGGCACACCTGACAGCTCTAGAGAATTTAAAAACTACGGGATATGAAGTGCTCTGTTCTGTCTCCATAACTGTGTCTACTGACAAATACTCTGTTATTTCTCCTGCTACTTCGCATAATATATCTGAATTTATTTTTTAACGCTCTCATTTTTTGGTGCAAGAATCGCACTTCCACATAACCATTTATCTTCATGCATGTTGTTCGTTAAATCTGAATAAACGCTCGCAATTAATTCGGAATGACTCTGTACTAAATTAAAAAAAATCTCTCGTCAATTTAACGCAGCCCTCAGCATCCGTTTCCAACCGCCCATTGCCAATTTTTAATAGTGTGTCAGCATAGTTTCCAGCATTGATATTGTGACGGCCCAATATTATTATTAATAATTAAATTCAATATAAACGTAAAGTTAATATAAATATATTTCAAATTAAGTAAATTAAAGGAAAAATATTGTCTTTCATAATAAATAAATTTATTTAAAAGCTTGAAAAAATAATTAAAATGAGATAAATAATAGAAATACAAGTCGAAAATATTATAAAACGAAAGGTAAATAACATTTATAAGATAATTAGAAAATTTGTTAAAAATTGTCTAAGTTATGGAAAGAGTTCATGTATAAAAGAAAATTTCCTAAGTTGTTGAAGGAGTTCATATATAAAAGTTTCCTAAGTTGTGGAAGGTGTTCATGTATAGATGTTTTGTATGGAGGAACTGCCGGAGATACATACCTGCAGTTGTACATATATATGGGGTGGTCGGGAGCCCGACTGCTTGAAGTACTGTAGCACAATGACTAGTCCTATATTAGGGACTTATGATAATAAACTCAATTATACAAAAGCAATACTATAGAAGGTCTCCATGATGAATTTTAATTACAATAGAGGGGTCGTGGGTTGAAGTCCTATATATTAATGACATGAAAGTGAGGTCTATGATACAAAAGCAATAGTATAGAAGGTCTCCATGATGAATTTGCATTACAATAGTAGGGTCGTGGGTTCGAGCCCTATTATTGATGACTTATGAATGTAAGGTGTATGACACAAAAGCAATACTATAGAAGGTCTCTATGATGAATTTGCATTACAATAGTAGGATCGTGGGTTCGAGCACTATATACGAATGACTTATGAAAGTAAGGACTATGATACAAAAGTATTATTATAGAAGGTCTCCTTGATGCATAAGCATTGTATGGGGTGGTTGGGTGACCGACTGCTCCTAGTACTGTAGCAAAATGACTAGTCTTTATTAGGGACTTGAAAAGGAATATTATGGTGGCGTGTATGCTGCTTCACGAGCAATTGGTCCGAGGTAAACTTGGGCTCGCTAACCGATGTGTCCTAGACATATCATATTAGTGCCGGTGGTAAGCGGGTTTGTTGTAGCAATACGGCTTTTACGTGGATATTGCACACCCATACCGTTTGTGGGCGACGTCGTAGCGCATAGCGATGCGTCGTCTATCTTTCGGTTTGGGATGATGAGTGTGTTTGGTAGCACTTTTAAGTGTAACAGGCATACTCATCTTCATGTCTTAGTGCATTAGCGCTATGATACGTGGAGTTTTATCCACTGGCGTCTTAGTAGCGTGCTACTATGATACTTTGGTAATATTTTTTAGTTGACAATAATACAAATTTTGATACCAAAGTCGATAGGGATCATGTGGGTGTGTTGTGAGGGAGCGCCACGGTATTGCGTCTTGTGATAGATCAGAGGGTGTGCTGCGCCTGATTCGGCGCTCGATTGTGGTTCTGGTCGATAGAGGTATGTGGGTGGTGATGTCTGCTGGATTGTATGGGGGACCCTGGGATGGTATAAGCCCGACGATAGTCGTATTGATGCTTGTTGCGTTCTGCAGCATTGCGTCTCTGCGATGGTTGTTTGGTGGGACGCTATTCTCAATGGCGCTCTCTGCGTCTTGGTTTGACTCACACCTAATTAGCTTTACCCAAGCCGGGTCCCTTCATTACGGGGCTGCAGACTGTCTTCCCTCCATGATGTTTTATATAACAACATAATAATATATCTCTGTGACTTTCCCACCTTTGAATGATTGAAGGCAACTTGTTGGTGGGTGAGACAAACATGATCGAAAGTGCATTTACTCAACGTCAGTGACACATACCCTTTCTGATGGCGAATTATTACTCTTATCTTATAACTGCTTTTTGGCTATATCTGCCGTTGTATTGGTTGGTGGAGCATATGTGTCGACCTCATGCGGGTGGTAGCTGGCGGGAGGATCTGAGGAGACTCTCAAGGCTGCGGCCGAAAGCCGCACAACGTGGGACCCCATTCTCTTGAGGTGAGCGGTAGACTCATGACACGCTCTGCGGCTAGTAGCCGTGCTGATCATGTAATCGGTGGTGATGCCATACACTTATATCACGTCTGCAGGAGCGGTGGTCTGGCAGGTGGTGGCGCTTCAGGAGGCTTTACGGTCAGAGTGCCTATTTGCCTAAACCGTGTGACGTACATTCACTGTGGCTGGATCCGTTCGTATTCCGTATGGCGTTTACACGCATTGACATGCGCGACTTCAGTCGATGTTCGTGCTTACGCACTAACAAGGTGCCAAGCCTCTTTTACTGGTTCGCCAGTTATTTTGCTGTGAACTACGGTACAGTTCCCGAATTAGCGTTCCCTTCGGAGAGAGTGCATCAAAATGGTTGGCACTCACCGTGCACAGCGTGTGTGGGGCCGTGTGCCTCCCCTACATTTTTTTAAGTAAATGTAGGAGATCGAAGCCCTTGTATCGGGTATTTTGTATAAATATATTTTGAGCCTTTTCCGAGCGGGAAGGGATGAATAATAATAAATTAATAATGTAAACCTGAAACAATTGGAATAGGAACGTTTTATGTTCTTAACCTTTCTCGAGCCCTGTCTTCGTGAACGGGATTCACTTAGCTTATAAGGCACTACCAACAGCTTTCAATTGCTATAGTGAATATTAATTCTTCTAAAAGTCACCTAAAAGAACTAAGTTACTAAACAAACACAACGTAAATAAGGGTCCTAACTAAGACGATCACGCCAAAATTTTACAAACGGCCTATTATTAAACATTTAGAAAGATCAAAACATGTCTTTTTTATCCTGATCACAAATATATAATTTATTGAAAAGGGGAAATTTAACTATATTTAATATAATATAATAATATTTTTATATAGAGTGGGGAAGCGTTACAAAATCATTATACAAATGCACTCTCATATTCGTAGTTAAACTGAATTTTGTCACCTTGTTCCATAAAATAGACGACTTGAGGAATGCTTTAATTTCATCTGCAGGTGTGCCCTTTTGAATGACAGGTAAAGTTTGGCGAAAGTCACCAGCCAGTAAAACCACCATTCCTCCCATTACATCGGTATTGCTGCGCAAATCCCGGAGCGTTCTATTTAGTGCTTCTACAGCTTTTTTATGCGACATTGTACTTTCGTCCTACACGAAAAGTTTTCATTTTCACAGCATTATACTCGTGCACTATTTTTGCTAAAGTTGCAGATCGGCGATTCTTCCTGGGCTAGATTTAGAGGGAGTTTTAAAACAGAATGTGCAGTGCGGCCCCCGCTTAGCAGCGTGGCGGCTATACCGGAGGAAGCTACGGCCACAGCAATGTTTTTATCTTTCCGTACTTGCGCTAATAATAAATTTAACAAAAATGCCTTCCCAGTTCCTCCAGGGGCATCCAAAAAGAAAAGTGCACCATTTGCAGATTCAATTTCTCATAATACTTTGTCAAAAACTCGTTTTTGTTCGGAAAACAAGCGGGGTACAAATTCGGCTACTTGCTGCTGCAAAGCTGGTATATCGTAGTTTGTGTCACGTATAATTTCATCACTTAGTTAATTTTCGGTTGTTCGCTGAGGGCTTATCATTCCAAAGTCGCTTAATTTTTTGCCTACCATTGCCATTACTTTATCTTCAATTTTTCCATGTGCTTCATTATAAATGTGTTCATTGTATGTCATGTTCGCGTGTGTCTGCTGTAACCTTCGTAAAATATCTTCCGCCATGTACTCTTTATATTTGTCCCACAATTCATGTGCGTTAGATAGCCCGCAAGATGATATGAGAGTTGCATAAAGATCCCTAATTTTGGCTGGTGACTGGCACTGCACAGCTTCCTCCATGGTTTCATCCCAGTGATTATCGTTTTCTAAAAGATGGAGAGCTTCACATGCTTCTCTATAAAATGCGCATTCCTGACCGTTGACAGTTTTAAGGTCTTTATATCCTGTATGACCCCGAACATGGAGCAGCAATTGTAAACAGAAACATTTAAAATTAGTTATGTTACGCGCCTAAGTCGACGTCATGTACAAGGCACTAGCGCCATCTGGTGTCGGGTAACACTGCAAGAAGAGCTTTCCAGAAAATACATGATTCGTCTTTCAACCAACAGCGCCATCTAGTATCGAACAGAAGAATTAAGCTTTCTGGAAGCCGCACACTCGATTTTTCTGCGCTTGGACGGTTGGCGCGCGTATTTACTTGAATATTCTCGAATATTCTGGATGTTTTCGTGGAAGAGCCCTATATAAAGGCGCTGCAATATGCGATCGGGGAGGTATTGAGTTGGCGAGACAAGCGAAGCTTCGGAGCGGAATAAAGTGAATCAGTGTGATTAATTATTAGTGTTTTTAACTTTAATTAGGGTAAAGTGAATTAAAGTGTTAATTTAGGTAATTCTATCGGCAAATTTTATTGTCACGAACCTCAAGCTCGTAAAAATTCGTGTCAGAAGTGGGATAAAATCATGCCGATTTTACCTAAGGAGGAAACGGAGGGTGTCCGTACCCGAAATCAACGCCAGCGTGAGACGGACCAAAGAATATTTGGTGTTGCAACGCCGCAGACGTCGGAGGGCCAGCCGCCGGCTGCAGGCCCGTCAGTAGCTCCTACATCTGCAGCACCTGGCTTAGGTGCTCTGATGGTGATGCTGCAGGAGCAGGCTCGCCAACAGGAGGAACAGGTCCGTCATTTGGAAGAGCAGCTGCGGGGCGGACAGGAGGAACAGGCCCGCCGATTGGAAGAGCAGCTGCGGGGCGGACAGGAGGAACAGGCTCGCCGACAGAAGGAACAGGCCCGCCGGCAGGAGGAACAGGCCCGTCGTTTAGAAGAGCAACTCCAACGCGATAAGGAAGAGCAGATGCTCCTCATGAAGGACCTTCACGCTATCTTCGGTAAAGAGATACGGGAGGTGAAGGATAGGGATGCTCAACATGACAACCGCCTGTCGGAAGCTGAAACCCAAATCAAGGAAGCTAAAACCCAAATCGACCAAGTGAACAATCGGGTTGATTACGTGGTGGCTGACGTGAAGAAAATGCTGGACGGCCTCAAACTGGGTGATGGAACTACAGCTCCCGTAGTAGCTACTACACCTTCGCTACGTGGATTAGAAAAGCATACCGGTCTGTACCTGTGCTCATTGAAGGGAACCTGGTGCAGACATTCATCGACGGCATCCGCGAACTGGAAGTCAGAGCTGCTGTGAGGCTCGGGCACCACGAGACGCTTAAAGACGCCTTGGCCCATGCACTGGAGGTGGAAGCCGTGCGGCAGGATCATCGTTCCCATCGCGTCAGGGAGGTTGCAGTAGCTACAGATCGCGACCGCAACAAAGGATCCAGCCCTAGGTGCTATGGCTGTGGGGAAAGGGGCCATCTTCGATCCAGCTGCCCTAAGCGAACCCTAGAAAGGGAAGGTGAACGATCTCAGGAGGGTAGTGCGGCCAACAGCACCGCCCAGCAGCAGCAGGGAAACGAGTAAAAGCCAGAACTGCGGGGCGGGTGCTGGCTGATGTTAAAAGAGCCCCAAGGATCTCGATCTCACAAACCCATGATGGGAACAGTCTAATCATTAAGGGCGAAGTCAACGGAATGCCGTGTAAACTGACCATAGACACTGGAGCCTCTCGTAATATTCTGGCTCCAATCAAACTTCGCACCCGTCGTACTGTAACCCCTAACTTATAGGAATAATTGTTGTGAGATCCTATACACTTTTTATGGAAGGTGCGTTACCAGACTTACACATTAAGATTGTTCTTCCGCCGAGATCGGAAACGATTGTTCCGGTTAGTCTTCCTCGAAACACTGGCCAAGCTCACCGTTCTGTACTTGTGGAAAGGGTAAACAATGACCTTCCATGGAAAGTGGCTCGAACCTTCGTCAGAACCACTGACATCTCAGGAGTACGTGTGCTGAACCTTTGTGACCGGGAACAGATTATAGAAAAAGGCACGCTGGTTGGTACTTCCAAGGAAGTGGATTGGTTACGTCGGTGCCAATATCTATCAAGTTAGACCCTCAGCAAGGATGCACAAACGAGAGTGACAACACTTTTGGAAGACTGTCGCAGCGTTCTCTCCCCGACCGAAATGGTCAAGGCGAAGAAGTTGTTACTCAAGTATGCCGATGTATTCTCATCAAACGATGCTGACATAGGAAAGACTGGCTTAATTCAACACAAAATAAGCACAGGTGAAGAATTGCCTATCCGTCAACGACCAAGAACGTTGCAGGTAGCACGTGAAAAGGAGGTGGAAACGATAATTGAAGGAATGGTGAAGGATGTTGTTATTGAACCTTCCTCTAGTCCATGGTGTTCACCAGTGGTGCTGGTAAAGAAGAAGGATGGCAGCATGCGGTTTTGTGTTGACTACCGCCGTCTGAACGACGTTACGAAGAAGGACCCTTCCAAGGATCCTTCCTATCCCTTGCCAAGAATTGATGACACGCTGGACATGCTTACAGGAATAAAGTGGTTTAGCACTCTGGATCTAAAAAGTGGCTACTGGCAAGTTGAAATTGACCCTAAGGACAAGGAGAAAACTGCGTTCTCGACGGGAAAGGGTCTGTGGCAATTTAAAGTAATGCCGTTTGGGTTGCGCAATGCTCCAGCAACGTTTGAAAGGCTGATGGAACTTGTATTTACCGGGCTAATTTGCGATGCTACTACATTTACTACATGCACAGCAGGAAGACCCGGACATAAAGCCGATTCTGGAATAGATAAAGGCCAGTGCTCCCAAGCCCAAGTGGAGTGACGTCTCAGCGATGAGTTCGACCACTAAAAGCTATTGGGCCTAGTGGGACAGCTTGCTGCTTCAGGATGGAGTTCTGTGTCGTAAATGAGAAAATGTTGGGGAGACAGCTGTCATTTGCAAATGGTTGTCCCTAAAGCTAAAGTACCGGATGTTCCACAGCTGTACCACAATGATTGTTCAGGAGGCCATCTGGGAGTTAAACGAACTCTACTGAAGATCCGAGAACGGTTTTACTGGTTCCACTGTCGAAGCGATGTCGAGGACTGGTGTCGCAAATGTACAAGTCCTGCGGCTGTAAAGGGACCTCAGACTCGTAGTAGAGGTACATTGAAGTTGTACAATGTTGGTGCACCATGGGAGAGAATAGCTATTGACGTGGCGGGACTGTTTCCGGAGAGTGAAAGCGGTAACAAGTATTTCATGGTTGTGATGGATTACTTCACTAAGTGGCCAGAAGTCTTCGCCATTCCAAATCAAGAAGCTTCAACAGTTGCAGATAAACTAGTTCATGAAGTCTTCTGTCGTTTTGGAGTACCTTTAGAGATTCACAGCAATCAAGGAAGGAATTTTGAGTCTCAAATATTCCAGGATATTTGCCGAGTTATGGGTACTCACAAAACAAGAACGACTTCTTATCACCCGCCATTTCTGATGGAATGGCAGAACGATTTAATCAGACATTGGAGAGGTACCTAGCAAAAGTTGTAGACCATCGGCAACGAGATTGGGACAAACACATACAACCGTTTTTGTTGTCATATCAAAGCGCTGTTCACGAAAGTACAGCAGTGACACCAGTTTTCGCAAACTTTGGAAGAGAATTACGGCTACCTGCAGACCTGATCACCGGGATACCACCTGATACGCCACGCAGTATAATCGATTATGCAAATGACTTGCGGAACAAAATGAATGACATTTTTGAGCACGTCAGACAATCGGGCCAGCAAATGTCTGAGAAGATGAAAACCCGGTACGACCGCAAAATGAACAATAAAGGCTTCGACGAAGGTTCACTAGTGTGGTTGCACAATCCAGTCCGCAGCAAAGAGAAATCTCCTAAGCTTCAAGCTAAATGGGACGGCCCGTACCAGATTGTAACCAGGGTCAACGATGTAACCGACCGGATACAGAAAGGCGCAAGAGGGACTCCTAAGATCGTCCATGTGGATCGCCTGGCGCGTTATTATGGGGCCGATAATGCTCGGGACGAGTATGTCTTAGGAGGGGGCAGTGTTGCGCGGCTAAGTTGACATCTGGCAATAGCGCCATCTAGTGTCGGGTAACAGAGCGAAGAGAGAGCTTTCCAGAAAATGACATCACTAATCTTTCAACCGACAGTGCCATCTAGTATCGAATTGAAGAACTAAGCTTTCTGGTAGGCCCAAACTCGAACTTTCTGCGCTTGGTCGATTGGCGCGCGTATTTACTCGAATATTCTGGAATATTCTTGTTGTTTTCGTGGAAGAGCCCTATATAAAGGTGCTGCAATACGCGATCGGGGAAGTATTGAATTTGGCGAGACAAGCGAATCGGAGCGGAATAAAGTGAATCAGTGTGTGAATTATTAGTGTTTTAAGTTTATTTGTGTAAAGAAAATTAAAGTGTTAATTTAGGTTAATTTTATCGGCAAATTTTATTGCCACGAACCTCAAGCTCGTAACATTATCATACAACTCTTTATCTTGCTCAAGATCAGGAATCTCGGTGCTTATTATGTCTTCTATTTGGCTGGGCCGCAATTTCTCTTTAAGCCATATTAGAATGTGGGCATGCGGTAACCCTATCTTTTGCCATTCAATTGAATACATGAAGCACTGCACCTCTCCGAAAATTTTCCCTTTGTTAATTACATATATTAATTTTTGTACTTTTAATCTAAATACTCTAGCAACTAAATCGTGTCTGTCAGTACTTTTTTGGCCCGGAATCAGCTCCTCGGTTTCTTTCCATGTGAGATTGCAAGTAAAAGTAACAAAAAGATCAGGCCTTCCATAAGTTCGTACATAGGCGAATGCGTCTTGTGTGTACTCATGTAGGTAGCGGGGACTGTTAATAAATGATGAGGACAGAATTACCATTTTACCTAAATCTCTGGGGTTTACATTGACGTGACTGGAAACTGCATCTTGTAAATGTATATAATTCTCAACGCGCAGCTTTTTTGATTTAAAGATATATAACGGAGACGTTCACTTTCTACCTTCACATACATGTCTACGAAAAATTAATTAAATAATTGTCTATACCGGGCTAAGAGTTTAAAATAATTTTCTCGCAACATCATATGATACGCATAAAATCCATACATGATACTTTTTTGTTCGGAGTAGGCTCCTTTGAGAACGGGTTAATGAGTGGAATTTGAAAATGATAACCCTCTTGTCCTTTGCAATAAATCAATGGGTATTGCAGAGCGTCATAAAACTTGTGTGTATCGGCTACCCGTTGCAACTTATCATCATGTGCTTGCTAGACAACGTCTCGTGAAGAAAATTGATCACCACTAATTACGGCTATTATTTCGTGTATCAAAGGTGCATTGTGTAGCGCCTTTCATGCTCTTCTCGAGGGGTACGATCTGCGTGAATGACGACTTTATAATCCACTTCCGGTAGGTTTTCTAAAGCAGTTTTAAATGTTTGACTAAAATGTTACGTTCATGCAAGAATCTTTGAATTTTGAACACTGTGTCTCTATCAAATCCCTGGATAAATTGGCAGCGACGTTCTACCTCAAATTCTTCGTCACCCATAAAATATACTTCTAAAAATGTATGCTGTTCATTTTTAGCTGGAAAAAGTGAACCTATTCTATGATAAATTTGCCCTTGCACCATAAATGTAGGCGAAAATCCCGGCAATTATTATTTCCCGGTCAACTCCGAAGGACGTCATTTGAAAGAATGAGTTATATTTTCGGATCCTGTTTAAAAAGCGCCGTGACTCATTAGCATCATATAAAAAGATAATTTTCAAAGGTTTTTCTGGTTCCCCAAGTAACGGAAGAGACACTTTGCCATTGGAACAGCACATGCCTGCGGTCTCATCTTTCCATTTTAAAACGCTGCAAAATCGACACGCCTTGTCCATGAGTCCGATAACAACTAACCTGTGATTTTTATAATCAATCAACGGATCATATTTGAATGCTACGTCGTTAAAAACCGACCAATTGTTTCTTTGTAAATTTTGTCGACGTTCAGCTTAGAGCTGTGCATTTGCATCTCTTCGCGCCTATGTCTTTTCTGGTGTTTCAGATGCCCTTATAGTAGATTGACGTTCAGCTTGCTCAATGAGTCTGTGTTGAGTTTCATCAGGTGTTTCCGCGGCTCTTAAGGCGGCCTGACGTTCCGCTTGTTCAAATAGCCTTTGCAGACTTTGAGCAGGTTTTTCAGTAGCTCTTAAAGTAGATTGAGACTCTGCCTGTTCAAGGCGCCTTTGCTGACTTTGAACAGGTGTTTCAGCAGCTCTTAAAGTAGCTTGGCGCTCTTCCTGTTCAAGACACTTTTGTTGACTTTGAGCAGGTGTTTCAATAGCTCTTAAAGTAGCTTGACACTCTGCCTGTTCAGGACGCCTTTCCTGACTTTGAGAAGGTGTTTCGGAAGCTCTTAAAGCAGCCTGACGCTCTGTCTGTTCAAGATGCCTTTGATGACGTTAAGAAGGTGTCTCAGATGCTCTAAAATCAGCCTGACGCTCTGCTTGTTATTTCCTTCCCAGTTCAGCATCTTCTAAAGATTATTGCTATTGAGCTAATCTTTTCGCTTGTCTTTGAGAAGATACTCTTGAAAAGCTGGACTTGCGAGGTATTATGAAGAAAAAAAAAACCAAAAGGAATTAAATGTCCTTTTAAATATTTTTTTAAAAGCAAATCCAAAATATGTAAAAGGAATAAATATTTCTTTTAAATATTTTTTAAAATCAAAACAACTAAACCAATTCAAGACACAACACGAATCTGAAAACAATAGCCAAAAAAATCTAATCAACTTAAACCAAATCACAAAACAAATAGCAGAAAACCGAAATCGAAAGCAGTAGTCAATATAAATATAACCAACGAAAAAAAAAGTAAGTGTATAGGTACCGTATACACTATCTATACTATTAATATTCCTTTGAAATATTTTTAAACAACCTAAAACAAGGAAAACCAATTCATGATTCTAAATAAACAAAATCCAAAATCATAGCCAGAGTCTAAATATGTATAAAGGAATACCAACCAAATCAACAAAACTGATCCAAGAAAATACACAAATCTGAAAATGAAGCCAATATAAATCCATTCAACCTTAACCAAATCACAAAGTAAATAACAAACAACTGAAATCGAAAACAGGTAGTCGAATAAGCTACGAAATAGAAACAATTTAAACGTATAGGTACCGTATGCACTATAAGTTGACGCGCGGCTCAACGGCGGGAGTTAAGTACATGTCAGGAAACATTTCGTTACCGCGTTTTAAAAACCTAGTAACGACATCTAGCGGAATCAATTTAAACTATGTATACGTTAGTTAATAAGAACTCTGAAAAAATATTCTTCTTATAATTTTGCAAAATTTTTCTTATTGTAATACCGATTCATTCATAACCACATATAAGAACTGTATTCATTTCCGTTCAATAAATATTACTAAAGCTTATTAATAAGGCTTACTAAGAACTGTTTCTACATAGTTAAGTAATAGTTAAGGGTGAAAGCGTGACAGGTGGTGATAGTATTTCTGATCCATACTTATAATCACGCCTTTAACCCTTGCGGGGTAGGCAGAGCAACAATGGATTACTTAATATCGTCTGCGAGATTATCGCCTATTCGGTGAATTGCAATGCACCAAAACGTTTGAAGAAAATCAGCTGAAGAATTTTATGTTTTTTATCGCTCTCTTCCCGGTCCTGCGTGGAAAAATACAGATCCCTACATTTTTTATCTTAATTTTGGTAAAAAGACATACATAATAATCCAGATATTCTGACCTTCTGTGTTCGTCCATCGTACCGTCGTCCGTCTTGTAGAATCACGGTGGCGCCACCTAGCTGAATATAACTTTGCAACATATTCGATTTTCCCACGGGAATGATATGTTTTTCCACTGAAAAAAGTAGCCTATGTCACTCTACAGCCAGCGAACTATCCTCATACGAAAATTCATGCCATGCCGACGCTCTGTTGCGAAGTGAAAGAAGGAAAAACTTTTGCAACATATTTTATTTTCCCAGGGGAATGAGATATTTTGCCGCGGAAAAAAGTAACCTATGTCACTCTACAGCCACCGGACTATCCCCATACAAAAAATCATGCCATGCCGACGCTCTGCTGCGACGTGAAATAAGAACAAACAAACAAACACACTTTCGCATTTATAATATTAGTATGGAATAGTATGGATATGAAAAACAAAGTTCTATAGTACATCACAACGTAACAATGTGATTTTGATACTTATTGTCCAATTCGATTCTATAATGCTAAACTATTGTTGGCATTATCCTGGAAACTACAATACAATATTGGAATAAGGGACTGTGTTAATAGTGAATATTAAAGTGAGTTTAATACAGGAAACCTTGTTATATTAATAAGAGAATCAATGACATTTAATGTTCATAATAATTTTATGTTCCTATAAATTTACAGAGAGAACTGCTAGAGCATTAAATTTAAATAACATGAGTAGTGGGCGAACGAGCTTCGCTCGGTGCCATAAATGAAATATCTCTGTTATTACATGTATACAGACAAACTTGTAAAAATAATAAAGCATTACCTAAGTGCAAAATTTTATGCATGTAGAACTATTTCCGAAAAACCAGTCACAAATTCAACTTTTTTTTTCATTTTTATTGTAGTTATAATTAAAAGAAAAACTATATTAAACAGGTATGATTGCTGATCAATAACACAATAGTTATCTGTAAATATATAAAAGTAATCTTTAAAATAACTGGTTAAAAATCAATAAACTACACCGTAAAGCGACTAGTAGGCCCTCAATTAGCAGAAACAGGTACGAAGCATCGCTGACAACTTTGAAGATGCAGTTGTTAAAGTATCCTCAAATGGTAAATTAAAATAAAAACTTTCTCGTCTATAATTCATACGAGTACAGCACAAACTCACTTAACTAAAAAGTAAAATAACGTGTATCACGTTATTGACTACTGAACGTCAGAAAATTTTCTCACTTAGAATGGTACGATTGTATTATTAGATTGTATTATTAGATATAGTATATATCATCCTAGGTAATTAAATTAGTTATAAAAGCATTAAAACAACAGAAATTATTTGATATTTACATAGTTATAATTAAATATTCGGTCCTAATGGTTTTGTAGTTATCGGTTTTATTTTCAGGTTTATGCTTGTTATTTTTCTTCTTTATAAGCCTTTATTTAACAAAATATCAGACAGAGCTCAAGTTTTTTTAATCTAATTCTATTAAAAGGCTCTCCGAAGTAATTAGTCATAATTTAATATAATAAATTATAGCTATTATTTCAGTTAGAATCTAAATGTTCACTTCACCCTTTAATAATTTATGATTTTTCTAAAACCTTTTTGTTCCACAAGACTGAGTGGGATTCTTAGGGTTACTAATGCAAAAAGGGTTACCTATTGTTCACGTTTTGTGTTAGTTTCTTCTTTTGATACCAGGAGATTTAGTATTTGATTTTATATTACAGGCCGTGAATATTTTATACCGAATATTAATGACTTTAGTATTTAGAGGCTTTAAAGTAATTTTACCACTATTGTACATTATCATACTTTATGAATAAATTTTTAATTAAAGTTTGTATGAAAGGGACATAATTATTTTTGATTACGAACCTTTGTGATGCGTATAGCATATTAATAAGAGTATCATAAGTGTATTTGCGTCTGATTTGGTAACTTCAAAGTGTTAAACTAGTGGTATACATTTACGTTTTACGTTTATCAACCCTAAATTTATTCATAATCATACATCATCAGCCCATAACATTTCACTGCTGGATATGAGCCTTTCCCGTTCTAGAAAAGATTTGCCATAATGATCACGGTTGTGTGGCGGATGACCTTTGACGCAGCTCTCTTTTGCCGTTTGAATATTTTACGCTTGGCGCAAAAAGACAGAAGCTATAAGGTCTTTCTGGCATTTTGCTTAGTCAACTCTTACAATACCTACGGGATGAAATGGGGAGACGATTATTACACTGCCACCACACGGGAACGTCTAGTACCTACAATTTGCAAATTTTTCTATAACAGATTGGTCATTGCTTTCCTCCTGTAGAGCCGTGGTAGCTCAGATGGTTAGCGCTCGCTGTAAATATAACAGAATGTGAGCAACCCGGGTTCCATCCCCGCCGGCACCAATGAAATTGTTAATTTCAATTTGAAGTGCTGATATACCACGTGCTCGACGGTGAAGGAAAACATCGTGAGGAAATCTGAATGTCTGAGGAATAAGAAAAAAAATGTTTCGAAGACATTTGAAGTTCGCCATCACGAATTGGGGCAGCGCGGCGGACACTTCCTTGCCCTAAAACCATTTCAGAAATGAGGGGGAGGCCTGTGCCCAGCAGTGGGATGTATTTAGGCTGTAACTTTACTTTACAATGCTTCCATCAATGGTTAAATTAAGTCATTCGATTTTACTGATATTGGTATTATAATAATTGAATATATTGATTTCGAGTGCCTTTAGGTGTTTTTGATTTTATGGTTTTGTATGGTTGTTTAGGGACTAAGTGGAATTCTTACGTTTAGCAGTGGACTTGTGATAGCCTGTAATGAATAACGATGCTGATGATGAGAACATTGTCTATTATTTATCATGTATTATTTGAACCCTTCAGACCAGACTGCTCCGCTGTCAGACCAAACCACAGCAGTTACTGCTTGCCGGGTAAAATAGGTAATAGGGAGGTATCTATCCAGAAGGAAACTTAGGCAAAAAAAATTAGTTCTACCTTCTCTCTTCTCTAATAATTCTATAGGAAATTGTTTTAAAAAATCATAAGTAAGATTTCTTAGAAACTATAATATGAATACAAAAAAATTTGTTTGGAAACTATTTAAAAGTAAACCTAGATTGCCACGCTTGATAAATGATAAGGCAATATATCCCGGAGGCCTAAGTTCAACAGTTAAATTTTGACAGGCTGTAATGTATTTTTTTGTAAAATAGGCATGAAAAGCAAGCACACAGTCCACCTGACGGTAAATGGATGCTGGGGCACAAATACATCTACTGGGTGTGCGAAAATTAAGCAAAGGTATGGCGGGGCGAACGATCAGGTGGACCGTATTAGCGTTGCTCAAAAGGAACCAAAACAAAAATGGCGGACGTGGCTCGCGGTAGACTTTGGACAAGATACCTGCTTTGAAATTAATTTGAGTCGTTGGCTGTTACGACGGCATATGAGCTGCTGCGAATAAAGGAACAACAAATAAAACAGCTCATAAAAATGACGGATGGATGAGCAATTACCTGGGAGAAGCGGCGAATGCCCTCTCTCTTGACGGCTATGCGGGGACGATGAAAATACGACGACGATAGCGGATTTTCTTAAAGCTTCCGATATCTCCCCTTTTTTACTTGACGAAGCTTGCCTCTCATCAGAGGACCAAAAATGCGTTCACCAGTATCTAGCTTTGAAATAATACTAGTTTTTACGGAATTTATCGCGTATATTTAACTTTTTAATTACCAGACGTTTCGAACGCTTTACAGCACTCATGGTCACGGGCAGGACTGAGATGTTCAACGTCCATATGTCATAGTTAACCGCGGTTACCATAGATTAAAATTTAACTTTTGTTCCGATCTATGCAGTATGAACTTATGGTATCTTGAAGTCTTGCAGTTGTATGCTTGGGTTGGGATTTAATTTTATTTATTATAGGATCCCAAGCAGATGGTAGCACCCAGCCATCTTCTCTATTGAAATTAGGATGTTTTTTGATTTCAATAGCCTCGCGAATCATCCTTGGAAGGAATCGGTGTTCTTTAGCGAGGATCTGCGGTCTATCAAATCTGATGTAGTGACGGGGGCGATCCCGTACGTGTTCACAGACTGCAGACTTCCCGGAGCGTCGATTCTTCACATCAGCTATATGTTCTTTAACGCGGGTTTTTATTGATCTTTTAGTTTCTCCTATGTAGGAGAGACCACATTCACAATCAAGCTTGTACATTCCTGCATCTTGCAGAGGGACATTACACTTGACCGATGGTAAAAACTGACCAATCTTCTTCAGCGGCTTGAAGTATGTTTTGATGGAAGCGCACTTCAAGATGTAGCCAATCTTGTCAGTGACTCCTCTAACATATGGCAGTACAGCAGGTACACGCTCGACTGTGGCCGGCTTCACTCGTTCACTGTGACGTAGGCGCGGGACTCGAAGCTTGTTGTCATGCAAAACTTGCTTGACATGGTGGAGCTCTGCAGCCAGGTGTTTACTGTCACAGATCCCTCGTGCTCTCTGAAACAAAGATTTACCCACGGTAGCTAACTGTGAAGGATGGTAGTGAGAATCACCGTTTAAATATCTATCCATATGGGTCTTTTTTCTATACACAGTATGGCTCAAGGTGTTATCAGGATTCCGAATTACTAACACATCTAGAAAAGCTAAGGAATTGTTTGCCTCTAACTCCAATGTGAACTGAATTTTAGAATTTATAGAGTTAAGATGGTCTAAACTTGCAGTTACTTTATCTAAAGGTAGAATTGTGAAAGTGTCGTCTACGTACCGCTTGTAGAACCTTGGATTTATGGGAGAACTAAGCAGGGCTTTCTCCTCAAAGTCTTCCATGAATATGTCGGCGACAATGGGAGATACAGGTGAGCCCATCGCCACACCATCTACTTGCTTGTAGAACTCCTCCTTCCACAATAGGTAGCCAGATGTAAGGCAGTGTCTGAGTAATACTGCATATTCTACGGGCATGTTGTTTTCTTCCAGCATTCTAGTTACAATTGAGATGCAGTCTTCAACAGGTAAGCATGTAAACAATGACTGCACATCAAAACTGACCATAGTTTCATTGTCTGCCAGATGTAGGTCTTTAATCTCGCTGACAAAATGGTAGGAATCCTTTATGTGTGCTCTTGTATGTTCCCTGAGTGGTGAGAGTATTTTCGCTAAGTGTTGAGCCAATCTGTAAGTTGGTGAATCGATTTGGCTCACTATGGGACGTAATGGAGCATTGGGCTTGTGTATTTTTGGTAACCCATACAATTTTGGTGATTTGGCGCACGTAGGTATTATCCATTTTACGTCCAGATTTAATTTTTCGGAGTGTTTCTTTATGAGGTCACTAGTTGTTTTTAGTGTGCTATTTGTTGGATCGTTTTTAACCTTTTTTATAAGTACTTACATCCGACAAAAGTTCTTGTATTTTAGAATTATAATCTGACGTATCCATGACTACCGTGGCGTTTCCCTTATCTGCGCGGAGAATCGTAAGTTCGTGTTTATTGCGTAGGTTCTTTAACGCTACAAATTCGTCTTTGGGAAGATTCGGTTTAGGCACTGAACATCGACGTAACATAGACGAGATGTCTTGACGTATCGCCTCCAAATCTTCTTTCCGCATATTGTTTTCAAATAAACAGTTCTCGACACTACAGATAATTTCTTCGTGCGGTAATTTGCGGGGTGTAATTGCAAAGTTGAGGCCTTTGGATAAAACCCTAATTGTTGCATCATCCAGTGTTTGTTACACAGATACATACAGATAGATATTTAAACGGTGATTCTTACCACCATCCTTCACAGTTAGCTACCGTGGGTAAATCTTTGTTTCAGAGAGCACGAGGGATCTGTGACAGTAAACACCTGGCTGCAGAGCTCCACCATGTCAAGCAAGTTTTGCATGACAACAAGCTTCGAGTCCCGCGCCTACGTCACAGTGAACGAGTGAAGCTGGCCACAGTCGAGCGTGTACCTGCTGTACTGCCATATGTTAGAGGAGTCACTGACAAGATTGGCTACATCTTGAAGCGCGCTTCCATCAAAACATACTTCAAGCCGCTGAAGAAGTTTGGTCAGTTTTTACCATCTGTCAAGTGTAATGTCCCTCTGCAAGATGCAGGAGTGTACAAGCTTGATAGTGAATGTGGTCTCTCCTACATAGGACAAACTAAAAGATCAATAAAAACCCGCGTTAAAGAACATATAGCTGATGTGAAGAATCGACGCTCCGGGAAGTCTGCAGTCTGTGAACACGTACAGGATCGCCCCCCGTCACTACATCAGATTTGATAGACCGCAGATCCTCGCTAAAGAACACCGATTCCTTCCAAGGATGATTCGCGAGGCTATTGAAATCAAAAAACATCCTAATTTCAATAGAGAAGATGGCTGGATGCTATCATCTGCTTGGGATCCTATAATAAATAAAATTAAATTCCAACCCAAGCATACAACTGCAAGACTTCAAGATACCATAAGTTCATACTGCATAGATCGGAACAAACGTTAAATTTTAATCTATGGTAACCGCGGTTAACTATGACATATGGACGTTGAAAATCTCAGTCCTGCCCGTGACCATGAGTGCTGTAAAGCTTTCGAAACTTCGGGTAATTAAAAAGTTAAATACACGCGATAAATTCCGTAAAAACTAGTATTATTTCAATGTGTAGTGTTCACGTAAAGATAAGAAATCATTATGTAAACCAGTATCTAGCTCCCTACTATGCAGGCCCTAGCGGGGAAAGAGTGGAAGAGAGGGGATTACGTCAACCAACCCAACTAACAAATGCATCAACAAATACGAAATGAAAGGACATTTATTGCCTTTTCGTTCTAGTTGTCACAAGCGTGCTGATAATGTGTTCCTGGGTACGAATCATGGATATAACCTAATTAAGTTAAGAAAATCTCTGTAGTGACCGGATTCAGGAAGTGTGCCTGATCCAAGTTCCTTGAAAAGCACTTAATGCAGTTGATCCTACGCATAGTCTCTCTCGTGTCGGAATCGGTTTTGCCGTCTCACACAATGTGAGCGAGGGCAGAGAGAGTGCACCTGTGCATGCGAACATACTCTTATAATAAAAATATTTATTGTCAGAAAATAATAAGTTTAGAAATGAAAACAAAGTTAGTATATACTTAAAAATTTATAAAAAATGAACTTTATAAGGCAATGGAACAGACTCAGTATTCGCTAGGCATTATGCTCAGTACTGGTTTTTAGCCAGTCCCTGTTGATTTTTCTATATTTTAGTCACACGCACGTCGTAATTAATTATATTTTGTGTGTTAACCCTTAATATAGTTCAATGTGTTAAATAAGAAGACGTTAAATTAAAATACAATTATAAAATAAATACATAATACGACGTACAGTCATTTGATTAAAAAAAATTGTATATGAAATTACTCCTTTTTAATCTTCTTTTTAAATGTTGCAAATGTAATTTTAAAATTTTTTAAGGATTGTAGCAAATCTTTCCACATTTTTGGTGCCAATTTAAAAATGTGAAGTTCATTGTCTTATGGCAGGATATTCAGCATGTTTAAGGCTCTTTTACGTTCATTTACTTCAAGGGCATTTTTACTCCAATTTAATTTAAAATAAAGTAGACTTTTGTTATTAATCATTTTGTACGAAGCAAACCAGGTGGATTTTTGTACGTGCATGCGTTTTTAAAATATTGTTTTCACCACATTAAGATATGGAGTAATAAGGGCTCACTTTGGAACGTTAAAGTAAAAACGTGTACATGCGTATCAACTCTGAATACCTTTTTATTGTTGACGACCATTTCCGGTTTTTTACTTTTTATAAAAGTGGTTGAGCTACGTTGCAGATATATTATTTTAAAAAGACACGCTGGACATGCTTACAGGAGTAAATTGGTTTAGCACGCTGGATCTAAAAAGTGGCTACTGGCAAGTTGAAAATGACCCTAAGGTTAAGGAGAAAACTGCGTTCTCGACGCGAAAGGGTCTGTGGCAATTTAAAGTAATGCCGTTTGGTTTGTATAATGCTCCAGCAACGTTTGAAAGGTTGATGGAACTTGTACTTAACTTTAACTTAACCAAAAAACAAGACGCAGGTTAGAGCAGACGCAGGTTAACATACGTTGCAGATATATTATGCAGGGCAACAAGACGCAGGTTAGTTGTTGGTCTCCCAGGGTGAACAAAGAGGAACCCACGTGGCTGGCCCGAGGTGAAGGGCCGGCCTGAGGTGGCCAATCCAAGTGGGCTTGGGGAGCCCACCTCGGATGTGTGCTGGTGGACTGCAGCGAGTGGAGACTCCGCACCCTCTACCGCTGCAGCCGAGGTGGAGTCGCGGAGGAAGAGGAGTGTTGGTATGGCGATGCGCCACTCGCCCTGTCCTCCGCGACTCAAACGGGGCCGCAACGTTGATGCGGTGGTGATGGGGCTGCGGGGGGAGAGGATTGTCGGTATTGCGAGGCGCCGCTCTCCCTATCCTCCGCAGCCGAATCTTGGTTGGCGGCGGAGCCATAGACCAGATCCGCCGCTGGGGTCGGGAAGGCTAGTACTTCTAAGTGCTCGTTTTTCCTGGCCCCATGGCCTTCGCGCATCGGACGCGGGGGCGTCTGTTGCGCAGATGCAATTGGAGGCCGTGGAGGAAGGCGTGCCATGTATTCTGGTGCGCCTTACTTGGGAAGGAGAACGGGGAGGAATATCCCTCTCCCGAGGAGGTGCTGCCATGGGGCGGCAGTCGCTGGTAGGGCCGCGGAAGTGTGCGAAAGCGTTCCTGTAGCCCTGCCAATATGCGACGAAGGTGGAACACCATTGGGGTTTTAGTCGGTGCGAGTCCGACATAACCCGTCATTGCCTCCGCGATGCGGGTATGCGCAGGCATTTCCCCATGTTAAAAAAAAAAAGGTTAGAGCATTTTTGTATTTGTGCTCCTATTACCGGCGATTTGTGTAGAACTTTGGAGATATAGCCAAACCTCTGCACAAGCTAACCGAGGAAAAGCGACATTTCTGCTGGGACGAAAGTTGCGATATCGCATTCCAGGAGCTCAAGGACCGTCTTTGCAAAACACCTATATTAGGGTACCCTGATGCAGGCAAGGAATTTATAGTTGACAATGACGCAAGTGATAAAGGACTCGGCGTTGTGTTGTCTGGTGAGGTTGTGATAGCGTACTTCAGCCAGTCGTTGTCAAAACCGGAAAGGAACTATTGTGTCACAAGATGCGAATTGCTAGCTTTGGTAAAGTCGTTGCAGTATTTTAGCAAATATCTTCTGGGGCGGAAATTTCACTTACAAACTGACCATGCTGCAACTAAAATGGCTATTGTAGTTCAGAAATCCAGAAGGACAAGTTGCGAGGTGGATTGAACTACTGCAGGAATACGACTTTGAGATTGAACATCGCAGCGGGAAATCTCATGGCAGAGCAGATGCATTATCAAGAAGACCTTGTCCTGAAGATTGCAAACATTTTACTAGGCAATAGAGTAAGGAAGTGGTATCCTTGAAAATGCTCAGGAAAGACCACCTCAGCAACGAGTGGAAGGACTGTTTATTACATGCACAGCAGGAAGATCCGGACATCAAGCCGATTCTGGAATGGATGAAGGCCAGTGCTTCCAAGCCCAAGTGGAGCGACGTCTCAGCGATGAAATCGACCACTAAAAGCTATTGGGCCCAATGGGACATCTTGCTGCTTCAGGATGGAGTTCTGTGCCGTAAATGTGAAAATGTTCAGGGAGACAGCTGCCACTTGCAAATGGTTGTCCCTAAAGCTAAAGTACAGGATGTTCTACAGCGGTACCATAATGATTGTTCAGGAAGCCATCTGGGAATTAAACGAACTCTATTGAAGATCCGAGAATGGTTTTACTGGGTCCACTGTCGAAACTATATCGAGTACTGGTGTCGTAAATGTACAAGTTGTGCGGCTGTAAAGGAACCTCAGATTCGAAGTACAGGTGCATTGAAGTTGTACAATGTTGGTGCACCATGGGAGAGAATAGCCATTGACGTGGCGGGTCCATTTCCGGAGAGTGAAAGCGGTAACAAGTATTTCATGGTTGTGATAGATTACTTCACTAAGTGGGCAGAAGTCTTCGCCATTTCAAATCAAGAAGCTTCAACATTTGCAGATAAACTAGTTCATGAAGTCTTCTGTAGTTTTGGAGTACCTTTAGAGATTCACAGCGATCAAGGAAGGAATTTTGAGTCTCAAATATTTTAAGAAACTTGCCGAGTTATGGGTACTTATAAAACAAGAACGACTTCTTATCACCTGCAATCTGATGGAATGGTAGAACGATTTAATCAGACATTGGAGAGGTACCTAGCAAAAGTTGTAGACAATCGGCAACGAGATTGGGACAAGCACATACAACCGTTTTTGTTGTCACATCGAAGCGCTGTTCACGAAAGTACATCAGTGACACCAGCTTTCGCAAACTTTGGAAGAGAATTACGTCTGCCTGCAGACCTGATCACCGGGATACCACCTGATGTCCCATGAAGTATAACCGATTATGCAAATGACTTGCGGAACAAAGTGAATGACATTTATGAGCACGTCAGACAATCGGGCCAGCAAATTTCCGAAAAATGAAAACCCGGTATGACCGCAAAATGAACAACAAAGGGTTGGACGAAGGCTCACTAGAGTGGTTGCACAATCCAGTCCTCAGCAAAGGGAAATCTCCTAAGTTTCAAACTAAATGGGACGGCCCGTAACGGATTGTGACCAGGATCAACGATATAACCTACCGGATACAGAAAGGCGCAAGAGGGACTCCTAAGATCGTCCACATGGATCGCCTGGCGCGTTATTATGGGGCCGATAATGCACGGGACGAGCATGTCTTAAGAAGGGGCAGTTTTGCGCGCATAAGTTGACGTGAGGTACCGGGCACTAGCGCCATCTAGTGCCGGAACCGGAGCGAGGAGGGCTTCCTAGAGAATGTCACTATTGAACTTTCAACCAACAGCGCCATCTAGTATTGAACAGAAGAATTAAGCTTTCTAGAAGCCCCACATTTTATCGAATTTTCTGCGTCTGTCTGCGCCCGTATTTACTTGAGTATTCTGGATGTTTCGGTGTAAAAGGTTATTTAAAGCCGCTGCAGGTCGCGATCGGGGTAGTATTGATTTGGCGAGACAAGCGAAGGTTCGGAGCGAAGTAAAGTGAATCAATGTGATTAATTAGTAGTGTCTTTTAAAATTTAATTGGTTTTCGGTAATAAAATTGTAAAGTTTGGTAATTCGATCGGCAGATTTTATTGTCACGAACCTCAAGCTCGTAATAATATTATGCCCGTCACATCCTTAGGCAAATATGTTAATAATAATGTTGCGGCTGCCACGCATTCTGCTCAACACTCTTTTACGCATTATTGCAAAGAAGTCATCTGGTCGTGCTTCTGCAAACATCCTTGATGCGCTACAAAAGCAAAGCAGTCCCAACAGGGCCCTGAAAATGTTATTATATAAAACACGAAAGTCACTGTAAGCGCACTTTGTATACGTTGTCCATAAGCTGCATGCGTAAAAATATTGAAAGTAGGCTTTAAAGAGTGTAATCTTGACTTATTTGCTGCACCGTGTAAACCTACGAATCAATACATTTCCACGGATCGACAGTGCCCTTCGACCCTCTCGATGTCCATATCATCTTTGCAATTTTCAGTAATGTAGTGGCCTAGATATTTAAACTCCTTTACTATACCTATGGTAGTACCAATAAGCAAAATAAAATAAAAAGTTAGCTATGGTTTACATGGGACCTCATGTAACTTAAAGAGCTTGACGGATTTTAAATTGCAATATATGCTCAAATTCATCGCCAGGGGATTTGGCCATAATTATGTTTAGTCGAAATACAATGTATCTTCAGTATAAGTAAAGTGTCTTTACGGATACTTTGTTTTCTTTATTTTCTTGAAAAAAGAAAAAACTCTATTCAAAATTATGTCTAATTTTGTGGCTCGACAAATGTTGTTCTGGTCTTTTTGAGAATATTTTCACTCATAATACCAATTTAATCTACAAATATCATTATAATATTAGCAAATTAGAAAAAAATCACAAAATGTATACTTACCTAAACATTTCACATTAATTAGTCTGTCTATTGTTGAAGACTTAACGGAAATTCTCATAGTAGTTTCTGAGATTAGCGCGAATATGCTACAGACAAACGCGACTTAATTTATAATACAATAAATATTATATATGAGAGCGTTGTCGTTTTTAGTCAATTTGAAAACCAAAACCTAGTTAATAATTTTTATTATTTTTATAACATAGGCTAGGGATGCTAAAAAAAACTAACAGCTATAAAACGTGCTATATGCTTAAATTATATCTAAGTTTTACAAAAAAAAAAAATATTAAAAAGTGTAATTAAGGTTGGTGCCCGTTTCTGTAGCTCTATTCATTTTATTCATCCACCGTACAGCTGAGCTTCAATTTATTTCGGCGGATATCTGTGGAACTGAAATGTACTTGAAATAATTATGAGAGGCTGTGGGAGCTTTGTATGAAAATCGATGCTCGCATTTCAAGTACAGCAAACTGTGTTTACAAATTTTATTGACTATCTTAATTTTTATTGAAAATTTTATTTTTTTATACCACGTCTCTACATATCTACTACTCGATAATATCATCTCGTGGGTGTCGTAAGAGGTGACAGAGGAAAACCACGCAAGAGATGGGCAGCAGCAACTTCCTAATAATACATATATAATAATATAAACATACCCAACACCTCTGTACCTAATAATGCTTATTTGAAATAAGAACTTTTTTTTTATAGGATAGGGTGACAAACGAGCACACAGTCCACCTGATGGTAAGTGGTTGCTGTGGCCCATAGACATCTACATCTATCCTCGATTACGAATCAAAATGCAGATGCGTTGTCATCCGTGGGGACTAAGATGGAATGCCTCGTTTCCAGTAAAAAGAGTCTCCGGTTCTCAACACTCACCATACGAAATACAGCAGCATTAAGCTACTATTTCACGCTGGTATTCTGTGAGAGCGTGGTCCTTCCCCGGTCGAGCCGACCCATTCGTACTACAACTATACTACTAATATAACTGCAGCATGGCTCTACCACGTAGAGTACCACTTTAATTAGTTTTTATTATAATACTTTGGGCTGCTACGACAAGGACGTAAACTAAGTTTTAATATTGGTGGAGAAGGAGATGAGTGAGGAGTTGAGAGATGAGAGTCTCACTCGAAGCCTATTCACTGTTTTGCGAACTAGTGGCCGGCTGAGAGGCCGGACTAGCAATAATACTTTCCGACGTGGTCAGCGACTCTGGCACTGTAAGCACCGTATTTGGTGTAAATGTTTTACTATCTATAGTTAAATTTGTGTCTTTCGAAGTACAGGTCAATGAATATCTCTGTATGAGATATTTTAGGTTATAAGTTTTGGTCAATGTGTCTTCTGGTACTACCACCCGTCGACAAGTTAACAGCGTAGGAATTTGGGCCAACTTGTGCACTGACCTGTCCTTCGATCCATATATTACTCCTATTTGAATAATTTCGTATGTACACATCATGATCGCCTATACCGTACGTTGCGTTGTGTGCCGCCAGTGCGCTCGACCGGTTCGTGCTGTTTGTTGCGCACCTGCTCCGTGGTGTCCGGCCGCAGTGCGTCGAGCCGGCCGCACAGCCTGCGGACTTGCTATGAAATTGCGGGCGCAACACCTGTCGTAGCATGTTCAGAGTTTCTGTATCGGAACAGCATTTTACACAGTGCTTGTTTGATATTTGCCCCTAGTAATAACCTTTTTTTAATACAGTTTTTAACTGTTTTAACCGCATTTTCTGCGGCTGGTGAGGGAATCTAAAATGCCATTTTTATTGAAATATTCTTTCGATTCTAGCAACATGAAAGGTGAACCGCTATCTGTTACTACTAGCGACGGCAAACCAATTCTTGCAAATAGCTCCTTATTTTAGAGATAACAACTTTGTCAGAAGTACTGTATATACAAAACTTCTATCCACTTAATGTGCATGTAGATTATAATAAAATTACGTTCACCATTATACTCCCCGAAATCGACATGCAGACGCTGCCAGGGTGACCCGAAAACTCCAAAGAAGTGAGCGAGACATGCGAAGGGGTGTCGCGCTGCTGACAACACGCATCACAACGCTTACGCATATCCTATATATATATATATATATATATATATATATATATATATATATGGAATGGCTTTACGATATTTATAAACGATACATCCGTTTTCTGCAAACAAATTATTTCTACGATTTATATAATATGTCTTTTCTTGCTCCATGTCTTCTTGATCTATATGATGTGGCCAAACAAACATCATAATATTTACAAATATTTCGTTAAATATGATCAATTTTAGTCGCTTCTGCGATATACTTAAAGTTGACAAGAAAATCTTTCTCCAAAAAAAAAACAAATACAGTAAACCCTCGTTAACACGAACACGAAAAAATCAGACAAATAGTTCGTGTTACAGGGGAGTTCGTGTTATCCGAACAATGCAAAAAATTAATTCGTTTTTCTAAACTCAATATTACGATTCATCATAGAAACATTTTTATTAATAACTTTGATATTATTATTTTATATTTACAATAATTTTTGTTATAAGTTTTTAACTTAACATTATTATTACATATCATCTATAACTTAACAATATTATTATGTTCATCAGACATCAGTTTATATGTACATTTCTTAACAAAGCCAAATTTTTATGAAGCCATTGCTTTTGTTAATTAGTTTTCAAAAGTTTACAACCTTTTCAATAGCTTTTGTAAGACGGAAAGAAAAGGGCATTTCCCACTCTTCATGGACCATTTCGGCCATGGGTGCCCACATATAAAATCATATAGATATGATAATATACAATTAAAAGAATGAAATGGTTAAGAAATTGGTTTAAAAAAAGTCGGGAATTTTAAGATATAAAAGTTTTTATTTTCACAAATACAGTTTTTTAACAACTAATTTTACCGATGTTATCGCATTTAATTTCTTTGATTTTTAATTCCCGACGTTTCGGGTGCTTTCCAGCACACATGGTCATGGGGGATTGAGGTGACTGGTGTACCGAAATCAGTGTTAACTTGGAGTAACTTCGGCTTTTTAATAACTATTTATGGTCCGATCTACGCAGAATGAACTTACTGTCCTGAAGTCTTGCGTGGTATGCTTGGGTTTAGTTTTAATTTTATTAATTACAGGGTCCCAAGCAGGTGGGAGTACCCAGCTTCATTCTCTATTGAAATTAGAATGCTTGAATATGGGTGCAATACATTACCGACTTCAGATTGCAACGAGGATGAACTAGATGATTCAGATGGTTCCCGTTCTGCAGTTGAATGTGATGCTGCTCCATCAAACCTTCGCCAACAATTATGACACACACGAGATGACGATGGCAACTGAAATAATATTAAATACAAAAGTGAAAAAGTGAACTAAATAAAAATAAAATAGATTTGTTTCCTTTAAACTCAAATACATAAATCAAGTTAATTGTTACTCACAAAAGCAGACTTAATGGCCTATATTATTTAATAATTAAGCACTTAAAAACTACCAGTGGTCCAAAAACAATGAAAAATCAATTGTCTCATTACTTGGTAGTTGGTAAAAACGGTAGCACTCTACCTGGTGGTGACAAGCTAATCTTATCGCCATGTTATAAATAAGCTTGTATGTTTGTCAGATATAGTTTGTGTGTATGTAATCAGAGTAAAAACATGTATCACTATCAGATATGAGCACACACAATTAATAAATTAAAAAATGTTGAACACGTACCTCACGTGGTGCAATTTGATGGGAAAGAGGAATGCCCACTCTTCATAGACATTTCGGCCATGGGTGCCCACATATAAAAGCATATAGATATGATAATATACAATTAAAGGAATGAAATGGTTAAGAAATTGGTTTAAAAAAAGTCGGGAATTTTAAGATATAAAAGTTTTTATTTTCACAAATACAGTTTTTTAACAACTAATTTTACCGATGTTATCGCATTTAATTTCTTTGATTTTTAATTCCCGACTTTCGGGTGCTTTCCAGCACACATGGTCATGGGGGATTGAGGTGACTGGTGTACCGAAATCAGTGTTAACTTGGAGTAACTTCAGCTTTTTAATAACTATTTATGGTCCGATCTACGCAGAATGAACTTACTGTCCTGAAGTCTTGCGTGGTATGCTTGGGTTTAGTTTTAATTTTATTAATTACAGTGTCCCAAGCAGGTGGGAATACCCAGCTTCATTCTCTATTGAAATTAGAATGTTTGAATATGGGTGCAATACATTACCGACTTCAGATTGCAACGAGGATGAACTTGATGATTCAGATGGTTCCCGTTCTGCAGTTGAATATGATGCTGCTCTATCAAACCTTTGCCAACAATTATGACACACACGAGATGACGATGGCAACTGAAATAATATTAAATACAAAAGTGAAAAAGTGAACTAAATAAAAATAAAATAGATTTGTTTCCTTTAAACTCAAATACATATAAAATATTTATCAAGTTAATTGTTACTGCACAAAAGCAGACTTAATGGCCTAAATTATTTAATAATTAAGCACTTAAAAACTACCAGTAGTCCAAAAACAACAACAAACTCATTACTTGGTAGTTGGTAAAAACGGTAGCAGTCTATCTGGTGGTGACAAGCTAATCTTATCGCCATGTTATAAATAAGCTTGTATGTTTGTCAGATATAGTTTGTGTGGATGTAATCAGAGTAAAAACATGTAACACTATCAGATATGAGCCCACAATTAATAAATTAAAAAATGTTGAATACATACCTCACGTGGTGCAATTTGATGGGCAATTTCATTCCTTATGAGTTCCTCACGTGGAGAATCAGACCAAAACAATGTGTGTGATCTTATTCTCAAAAGTGACTTGCCACAGCTGATACATACATGTCCATGACTATTAATTGGTGAATTTTCCTGTTCGCTAGTTGGAAGTCGTATTTGTCGTATTTGAAGGCTAGTTCGTTACTTCGATAACAAATTCACAATAATAAAAACACGCAAATTAATTCTACATGTGACTATTTATATAGGTATAGATATAGTTGTGAAATGTGAACTGAATTGTGATTTCATTCCATGACAGGGCCTAGCTGTCAGACTCGATGTTGCCACTTAACTGACATAAAATAGATGAAAATATATCGATTTTTATTCGATTAATAATATCGTTAAAAAACAATCTTTGAGGTGCTTTAAGTTCTGCTACTTTTTAAAATATATTTTCCTTTATTTATTTAAATGCTATTTGAAATGTATTTTTAAGAACAGTTAAATTGTGCAGTAGCGTTTTGTTAAGCTTTAACCTTTTGAGCGCTACGCCAAAAACGCATTACCGTGTCCTGTACGCCAAAGCGCCAAAACAAAATAGTGTTGCCAAGAGTTGATATATCGATAACGTGAAATAACTTGTTTTTGTTGGTTTGTTATGCTATAAATGACTCTTAATAAACTGTATGTTTTATTTAATCTTGTGCTGTCTTCCACTCTTTTTATATATGTACTTTGTACATATAAACATAAATAAAAAACAATAACAATAAAATAGTTGTAAACCACAGCACTACTCTCCATCCTAATGACGACACTGTCACGACTGGACGACAACGGCGTAGCTGACCTTCCTTTTTGAAACATTCTTAGAATGTTGTGTATCGATTTCAAAATCGATCTAACCGAAATATACAGAAATCGATTCATAAGATTTTATGTGTCGGGGAAGGCGTAGGCCAAGTGACGCACAGAAGAAAAGTCTTACACTCTTATGACAATGGGGATTTGATATGATGCTGATGCTGCTAGATGATTTTGAGACTGAGAAAGAAAATGGCACAACACAAAATGAAAAATTGCTCTTCACACCCTAAGTAAAAAAAAATATTAATTGTAATTTTGTATTATTATTAAAAAAAGGTACATAATTATTCATTAATCAACAATTGTATATAATTATTCACACTAGGTAAATCAGCCTTATAATACTAAAATCTTGGTCATGGAATAAATAAACATATTTGTTCACCAATCAATCAAAAATTCAATTCATCAATCAAAAATCAAAATTCATCATCATCGACGCTTTCCAAAATCCGAATGAGTTCTGAGGAATCGTTCATGTTGCATTGCTCTACTTTTCTCGGTAATCACTTATGACGTCATCAGGGTGTCGTCTATCCTTGATCACGGTGCCCAGTGAACTGATTTTCGATGACGCGCTAAAGATGCGCTAGAGTTGAGATATTAGATTTATTATGCGAAGATAATCTGATAACATTTTTTTATTCATGTAGTTAATTATAGTTTTATGTTTCTAACATTTAATTTTATTCAAATATCAATAATAATAGAAAAAAAAACACCATTGAGCTGAATTTTGGATAGTTTTCAAGAAATCTATGCCTCCCGCGTTTGACACTAGCGGTCAACCATAGACGACTTTGGCGTGCTGGACATAGTATTTGCTTAGATAAAAATCCATTTTTATTAGTTCAATGTTTATTAGTACTTGTGGCTCTAGAAGACTTGTTTTTTATACTCACATGTTGCTGGGTTATTCCTATTTTGAGGAGTGTAGAATTAAAATACCTGTAATAATTTTCCAATATCTATATTTCATATTTTTCGGAGCCGGGTTTTTTGTCAACTATAGACGTCGTTGGCGCTCAGGGCCCGCAGGTGTTGGTCAAGTATAGGCGACTTTGGCGCTCAAAAGGTTAAAAGATTCATGGTAAATCATCTGGAAACTAACTTGTTTCGTTATCATAACATGATTCTATTTTAAATGTATTGTTATAAACAGATAAGAATAACTTAACCGATCTTCTTTAAAAACAGATAAGAATAACAGTTCTTGTCTGTTTTCAAAGAAGATCGGTTAAGATTAACAGTTAAATTGTGCCGTAGCATTTGTTACTCTCTAAAGAATTCATTGGAAATCAGCTAGTATTTCGCTTGTTTAATTATCGTAACATCATAATTATTTAAAAATTATATTAGCACTGTAATGATGACACCGTAAATAATCGATCGAAAAAGAGAATCGATTTTTTAAATGTGTTTTGTGATTGGCAACACTTTTTTTTATTCACAAACTAATGACATAATGATTTACCTAATTTTTATTATTATGTTTCCGGTACTTTTAATTTGTGCAAAAATATTCCCATTGTTTGAGGATAAATGAATACCGCGATTAATAACCATAAATAAAGATATAATTTTTTAACAAATTCACATTGTTGGGCGTTCCATGGCCGAAAATGGGCGTCCCCCTTTCATTCCTTATGAGTTCCTCACGTGGAGAATCAGAGCCAAACAATGTGTGTGATCTTATTCTCAAAAGTGTCTTGCCACAGCTGATACATACATGTCCATGACTAATAATTGGTGAATTTTCCTGTTCGCTAGTTGGATGTCGTATTTGATTCCAGGCTGCAGTCCAACATGCGTGGCATACTACACTATCACTCGAAACTTGTACCTAATAAAGAAGCCATATATATTATATCAATTGATATAATTATAAGACAACTCAGTTAATAAGCATTGCTGCAATTGTAGAATGAAGAAAAGGAAGACATGACACAATCATGATTGTAACTATTTACCTGCTGTGGTCGAACCTATTCTTGTATAAGATTTCGCAGTTCTGGAATTTCCAACAAATGCCTTCGTGTTTTCGCTATATTTAAACAATTTACAGATTGAAAATGTCCTCTTGAATGAGTTACCGAGGGCTGGGAAGAAGTCTGGCCGGCGTGGAAGCTGGGATCATTGTTAACAGTGGATATCGTGTCCAAGTTCGTGCAAGGGTTATTGAAGGAAGCGGGTGCGGGGTCCATGTTCAGGCTGTGGTCAGTAGGGTGGGAAAAAATGTCAGAGTCCATTTATAAGGCTTGTTCGTTACTTCGATAACAAATTCACAAAGATAAAAACAAACAAAATAACACGCAAATGAATTCTACATGTGACTATTTATATAGGTATAGATATAGTTGTGAACTGAATTGTGAATTGTGATTTCATTCTAGTGACAGGGCCTAGCTGTCAGACTCGAGTTGCCACTTAACTGACATAAAATCGATGAAAAGATATCGATTTTTATTCGATTTATAATATCGTTAAAAAAACAATCTTTGAGGCGCTTTAAGTTCTGCACACTTTTTAAAATATATTTTCCTTTATTTATTTAAACGCTATTTGAAATGTATTTTTAAGAAAAGTTAAATTGTGCAGTAGCGTTTTGTTAAGCTTTAACCTTTTGAGCGCCACGCCAAAAACGCATTACCGTGTCCTGTACGCCAAAGCGCCAAAACAAAATAGTGTTGCCAAGAGTTGATATATCGATAACGTAAAATAACTTGTTTTTGTTGGTTTTTTATGCTATAAATGACTCTTTATAAACTGTATGTTTTATTTAATCTTGTGCTGTCTTCCACTCTTTTTATATATGTACTTTGTACATATAAACATAAAAAAAACAAACAATAACAATAAAATAGTAGTACACCACAGCACTACTCTCCATCCTAATGACGACACTGTCACGACTGGACGACAACGGCGTAGCTGACCTTCCTTTTTTGAAACATTCTTCGAATGTTGTGTATCGATTTCAAAATCGATCTAACCGAAATATACAGACATCGATTCATAATATTTTATGTGTCGGGGAAGGCGTAGGCCAAGTGAAGCACAGAAGAAAAGTCTTACACTCTTATGACAATGGGGATTTGATATGATGCTGATGCGGCTAGATGATTTTGAGACTGAGAAAGAAAATGGCACAACACAAAATGAAAAATTGCTCTTCACACCTTAAGTAAAAAAAAACATTAATTATAATTTTGTATTATTATTAAAGAAAGGTACATAATTATTCATTAATCAACAATTGTGTATAATTATTCGCACTAGGTAAATCAGCCTTATAATATTAAAATCTTGGTCATGGAATAAATAAACATAATTGTTCACCAATCAATCAAAAATTCAATTCATCAATCAAAAATCAAAATTCATCATCATCGACGCTTTCCAAAATCCGAATGAGTTCTGAGGAATCGTTCATGTTGCATTGCTCTACTTTTCTCGGTAATCACTTATGACGTCATCAGGGTGTCGTCTATCCTTGATCACGGTGCCCAGTGAACTGATTTTCGATGACGCGCTAAAGATGCGCTAGAGTTGAGATATTAGATTTATTATGTGAAGATGATCTGGTAACATTTTTTTATTCATGTAGCTAATTATAGTTTTATGTTTCTAACCTTTAATTTTATTCAAATATCAATAATAATGGAAAAAAAAACACCATTGAGCTGAATTTTGTATAGTTTTCAAGAAATCTATGCCTCCCGCGTTTGACACTAGCGGTCAACCATAGACGACTTTGGCGTGCTGGACATAGTATTTGCTTAGATAAAAATCCATTTTTATTAGTTCAATGTTTCTTAGTACTTGTGGCTCTAGAAGTCTTGTTTTTTAAACTCACATGTTGCTGGGTTATTCCTATTTTGAGGAGTGTAGAATTAAAATACCTGTAATAATTTTCCAATATCTATATTTCATATTTTTGAGAGCCGGGTTTTTTGTCAACTATAGACGTCGTTGGCGCTCAGGGCCCGCAGGTGTTGGTCAAGTATAGGCGACTTTGGCGCTCAAAAGGTTAAAGGATTCATGGTAAATCAGCTGGAAACTAACTTGTTTCGTTATCATAACATGATTCTATTTTATATGTATTGTTATAAACAGATAAGAATAACTTAACCGATCTTATTTGAAAACAGATAAGAATAACAGTTCTTATCTGTTTTCAAAGAAGATCGGTTAAGATTAACAGTTAAATTGTGCCGTAGCGTTTTGTTACTCTCTAAAGAATTCATTAGAAATCAGCTAGTAATTCGCTTGTTTAATTATCGTAACATCATAATTATTTAAAAATTATATTAGCACTGTAATGATGACACCGTAAATAATCGATCGAAAAAGAGAATCGATTTTTTTAAATGTGTTTTGTGATTGGCAACACTTTTTTTTTATTCAAAAACTAATGACATAATGATTTACCCAATTTTTATTATTATCTTTTCGGTACTTTTAAATTGTGCAAAAATATTCCCATTGTTTGAGGATAAATGAATACCGCGATTAATAACCATAAATAAAGATATAATTTTTTAACAAACACACATTGTTGGGCGTTCCATGGCCGAAAATGGGCAATGCCCTTTGAGGTATTGTTTCTAATCCTTTGTTTATTTTTATAAACTCGAGTTAATGACTTTTCTAATCTCTTTAGCCATTGTTTACCGGTATTTGTATTGAACGAAAAAGGACAAAAAATATACAAAATACATGATCTGGGAATTTTTATAATTCGTATTATCCGATAATTAACCGTGAAGGGACGAAAAAGTTGTTCGAAGTTCGGATTAACGAGGGTTCGTCTTAACCGAACATATTTACATTGAAGCTTATGGAACTATTGTCTAGAGCAAATTTTTGTTCGCCTTAAACCAAAATTCGTGTTAACCGTGTTCGCATTAACTAGGGTTTACTGTATGATATTTGGTATCGTAATGACCGCAGGAATCGCGTGTATGAGCATGCGTCAGTGGTAGGCGTGACAAGCAGTCAGCCGGTGCGTTCTGAGCCGAGTTCAACCACTCAACGGTAAAATAAAAGTCGCGTTTCTCTGTAATCGGTTAGCTGTTGTTTGTGGAATATCGATTTTATCTCCAAAGATATACGAAAGTGGTTAGTGATCAGTTCGAATTATAAAATGTCTACCAAATAAATACAGATGATTTTTCGTAATACCAAAGAAAATCGCTAATGCCTCTTTATCTAATTGGCTGTATGACTTTTTGGCTTCGTCAACCGTACGTAAAATGTAGCAAATTGGTTTTTCAGACCCATTGCCAAAACTCCTCCTACCTCATAGGCAGTACTGTCCACACTTAGAACCAGTGGCAATGACGGGCATAACGCCCTAAAAAATTTATCGCTATATAACACTCTCTTGATATTGGTGTACGCCTGCTCGCATTCATGACTTGATCACTGCCATTTCATATTTTTATGTAATATACAATGAATAATTTACTATACAATGGATAATGTACTATACAATGGATGTAATGTTTTACTTAGATTTGTTACAAATTTACCGTAGTAGTTTACAAGCCATAAAAAGGTTTTTAACTGGTAAATATCTTGTGAGCGGGATGCGTTAGTAAAAGCTTTAATTTTTTTGTCGTCTCAATATAAGCCACTTTTATCAATTATGTGTCCCGAATTACAGACACTATTTTGAAAAAAAAAAACTCACATTTCTATAATTTAATTCTTAAATCTATGGTCTGTAACAGATGAAAAACTCACTGCAAAATATTTAAATGGATTTACACCGTCCCTGAACAACAAATATCGTTCGGGATTACAACATTGGGTACGCCCCTAAGGACCTCTTCCATAAATTTTTGGGATTTTTCCGGTATACAGCTTAAACCATACGGAGTGCGAATATATCCGAACGTGCCTACGTGCAAAATTGAACACGCTTGTGATTTCTCCGTTGATATAACCTGTTCGTACGCGTGTGAAAAATCTATTCTTGAAAGTATAGTGCAACTACTCAAAACTGCGTAAAGTTCCTTATTAGGCGGTAGGGGGTGGGGTTCATGTTTTAATTTGGGATTAATTGTTATTTTATAATCGCAGGATATTCGAATACTTCTGCATTTTTATGACCAGTACAATAGGTGTCCCGTATTCCGAATTTTTTTACTCTAGCTATTGTACTCTCATTAACGAGTCGCTCCAATTCCTATTCGATTGGCTTCTTTAAAGACAATGGTAAGTTACGCGCCTTATAAATAATAGGTTCGTTATCATTCGTTTACCTAATCCCGGAGCAAGAACGTAAACAAATTAATTTTTTTAATTGTTCATTAGGCGTATGGTATTGAACCAACAATCACCTGTAAATTCATCTTCTAGATGTACTGTTATGTTTATGCTCCTAAGTTGCAAGCGGTGCAGCCACGCTCAGCTGAGTAGCGGAGATCCACCACTCGGTATTATTTATCATTATAAATAGTGCATGCGCCTCCTGTATCTCGTTATCAGAGTTATATTATATGCGCAGACACAGTGTTAAAATCCAATCGTTTGATCGAGTCACCGGTATAAGATCTCAACTTTAGATTGCAACTTGAAATGTCAAAATCACGAAAATATTTTTTTAAGATGTTCATTTATCGCTGAAATATTATTATATTACCGATATCGATTTCAAATATCAGTGGCACATTTCGTACATAGAGTTGAATGACATACGGTTTGTCCTTAGCTCCGTCGACACACAATTTAAGTAATTACTGTCTTCAGATTCAAAATCCATTTACAAGAAAAACTGGTTACGATTTGGCACTTTGCCCGATGAGCGCTAGTATCTTTTACAGCCAAAATATCCGGACATCCCAACAACTGCTTACCGGTTTTTCCACGGTAGGTTCCTGTGCACCCTGCCTGCACCGGGCGGGCCTCGCGCTGCCTCCACCCACGCACTCGCTCGCGCCCGCTGCCGCTACGCCAATCGTCTCTGCTTGCCGCTCGGCAGCCTACAACGCCAGCGCCAGCGCCACCACTTGCTTATAGTCTTTTTACTTTTCCGCAAAGGGACGGACGTTTTCTCATTTCGTCACTCACGAGACCGGAGAAGAATTGATCTCTTAGATTCTTCAGCGAAAGCGAAGCGAAGCGAAAGCGATCAGCGAAGTTACACGTACTTGCGAGGTGTTTTAAATGTTATAATTATGAACAGAGAACTACGTCAATTTTCTGCCGCCTCTGCCTAAAAATGTGTCTTTCCGTAATTTCAGAACGTCTGGGTTTTAGATGTTACTAAACGATGTCGATTAACTCATTGAAACATTTTTCCTCTGGCTTATTTGGAACACATAAATCACACATCAAATTATACGTGGCTTCGCCAATGACTGTCATTAATGTGGGCACGTACGATGATTCTTTTATTTCACACACGATTTACGTAAACTATTTCCGAGAGGATAAATTGAAACTTTCTATTTTTACAAAAGGCATGAAGGTAGACGATTTCATACTAATATTACACGTTTTACTAATAATATTATAAAATTCGTCGCCAGTTAATATATCAAGTAGTGAAACAAGAGCGGTGATTTCAACAACTGATTTATTAACTACAACGGCGATATTTGCATATGTAACAATATAAACATACCCAACACATAAAAACATATAAAAGCACTCACGCCTGTCACCCAGAGGGGTCGGCAGAGACTACAAAACTAAGTAATATTAATTCTGTAAATACTAGAAACGATAAATCTGACACCTCCTTGGGACAGATGGTCGCCCTCCCGGTGATAGATCAGGTTGCCGGATAATTCTATAATATTCCAGCGCAACTTGTCTATCTCTTCTTCCAGCTTCTTAGTCTTCTCGTCAGTCCTCAGGTTGTGTGCTTTATATGTTGCTTGGTCGAGTCGTTGTAGGTGCTGCACTCTCCGACCACACTCTTAATCTTATGGCTGTTAGACGGAAGATGAAGCTGCAATTTTTGGCAGATATATATAGGATTTATAGAGGCAACTGAACATACAAATCTCTAAATGCATGCGGCGGGATTTACGCAACTTTAATACTGCTCGTATTGAAGAGGCGATCGAGCGGAACAAGGGCTCCAAAGTCTCAGATCTGTCTGCCAGAAAGGGCCAACTGCCAAGCTGAAGACTGAGTGTGCCAGCATCGTTTCTGGGACACCTGAGATTTTGAGTGAGATTAAGAGGTTCTATGGGCAGCTGCACACATAATCGTTGGAGCAACACGCAAGTGTGATTAACGATCCAAGAGCAAATCTTATCCGACACTATTTCGATGATATCCCGGACGTCAGTCTGAGCGGGATTACAATGGCTCTACATCACCTCAAAAACGGCAGGCCCCAGGCGAGGATGGAATTACAGCGGAGCTTCTGAAAGCGGGTGGAACACCGGTACTTAAATCCCTTCAGAAGCTCTTAATTTACGTCCTCCATGGTGGCACTACTCCAGAAGCATGGAGCAGAAGTGCGGTGGTCTTGTCCTTCAAGAAAGGCAATAACGCTCTCTTGAAGAACTACAGACCGATTTCCCTTCTGAGCCGCGTCTACATGCTGCTTTCGAGAGTCATTATGAATCGTCTCTCACGCATACTCAACGACTTCCAGCCTCCCGAACAAGCCTTCAGTACCATAAAAGGCTTCAGTACCATAGACCACATACATGATCTGCGGCAGATTTTACAGAAGACCAAAGAGTACAATCTGCCATTTTGCCTGGCGTATGTGGACTATGAAAAAGCCTTTGTTTCTTTCAAAATTTGGGTGGTGCTACAGTCCCTTCAGCGGTGCCAAGTTGACAGTCGGTATATCGAAATACTGACGTATTTGTACAGTAGGACTACGAAGGCTATCCGAGTACAGAACCAGAGTTCGAAACGTACCCAACTGCAGAGAGTTGTAAAACAGGGTGACGTTATATCCCCAAAATTCTTCACCGCTGCATTGGAAGATATTTTCAAGCTACTGGACTGTAAAGGATTCGGTATTAACATCAATGGCGGGTACATCACTCACCTTCGATTTGCCAAAGATATAGTTCTAATCTTAATTTAGCCCCTTTTCAATAGATCGCTAATTTGATTGACAAACTTTCGCCTAGGGCATCCTTTACCGACGGTGCCATTCACCCCTACAACGTAATTTTGTATTATCACTCTTTACTCATTCATTCTTTTTACATGACCAAACTACCAAACTACCAAAGCATTCCTTTCTTAATCCTCGTCACAACAACATCTTGCTTATAACCCTCTTCTTTTATTACAAAATTTCTCACCCTGTCATTAAGATTCAGCCGTAACATACTCCATAACGACCGCATTTCTACTGCTTTTATTCTACTCTTTTGCTTCTTCTGCTATACCCAACTTTCACAACCCTTCGTTAAAGTAGGGACTAATACAGCATTGTGAATTGCCACACGTGCCTTTTTTGGCATATTCTGACTTTACACAATATAGTGTAGGGGCTCTACACTCTCTTTCCTGCGTTCACTCGTCGTTCTATATTATTATCATATCTTCCATCGCTGCTAAATACGAATCCCAAATATACAAACTCATCTACTTGCTCGACCAATTCTCCTGTATTTTTATTTCACATATCGTTTTACTTTCTTATTTTTCAAAAACCATAACTTTTGTCTTACTTGCGTTTACTTTCATTCCTCTTTCTTTTAACGATCTGTTCATTAATGTAGCCATCATTTAGAACTCGGCCGCCAACCATGCAAATATAACTTGATCGTCGGCGTACAAACGGAATTTGATGGTTACCTTACCCATTTTTAACCCGAATTCTTCAACTTTAAAATTTTCCAAACAACTATCCATTCATAGCTTGAACAGCCACAGGGAAGCCACACAGCCCTGTCTGACACCTTTATGGATGCGAAACCAGTCCGGGTAGACCCCGTTGATCATAACACATACACTGGAGTCCCTATGAAGAGACTTCAATGCCTGAATCAACCCAGTACCCAACCCAAATGAGTTCAGTGTTTGCCATAACAAATCCCTGTCTCGTAAGCCTTTTTAAAGTCCATAAACGCAAAATACAATTTTTTGTTATAGCCAAAATCTTCTCCACGATCATGCGCATGGAACATACTTGATCTGTACACCCCATTGCATTTGCTCATGTTGCTTGCGAATTCAAAATTTTTCCATCAGTTTTTTTTACAAATCTTTCAACTAGTACCTTAGCATACAGTTTTTCCACAATGCTAAGAAGGCTGATACCACGGTAGTTTTTACAGTCCTGCTTTCTTTTAGATATTGGGATTATCAGATATTTGAATATTGGATTGTGCAACCACAATAATAAACCTTCGCCGAACCCTTTGTTGTTCATTTTGCGGTCATACCGGGTTTTCATCTTTTCAGACATTTGCAGGCTCGATTTTCTGACGTGCTCATAAATGTCATTCATTTTGTTCCGCAAGTCATTTGCATAATCGATTATACTGCGTGGGGCATCAGGTGGTATCCCGGTGATCAGGTCTGCAGGCAGCCGTAATTCTCTTCCAAAGTTTGCGAAAGCTGGTGTCACTGATGTACTTTCGTGAACAGCGCTTTGATATGACAACAAAAACGGTTGTATGTGCTTATCCCAATCTCGTTGCCGGTTGTCTACAACTTTTGCTAGGTACCTCTCCAATGTCTGATTAAATCGTTCTACTATTCCATCAGATTGCGGGTGATAAGAAGTCGTTCTTGTTTTATGAGTACCCATAACTCGGCAAGTTTCTTGGAATATTTGAGACTCAAAATTCCTTCCTTGATCGCTGTGAATCTCTAAAGGTACTCCAAAACGACAGAAGACTTCATGAACTACTTTATCTGCAACTGTTGAAGCTTCTTGATTTGGAATGGCGAAGACTTCTGGCCACTTAGTGAAGTAATCCATCACAACCATGAAATACATGTTATCACTTTCATTCTCCGGAAACGGCCCCGCCACGTCAACGGCTATTCTCTCCCATGGTGCACCAACATTGTACAACTTTAATGCACCTCTATTACGAGTCTGAGTTCCCTTTACGCCGCACAACTTGTACATTTGCGACACCAGTCCTCGACATCGTTTCGACAGTGGACCCAGCAAAACTGTTCTCGGATCTTCAGTAGAGTTCGTTTAACTCCCAGATGGCCTCCTAAACAATCATTATGGTACAGCTGTAGAACATCCGGTATTTTAGCTTTAGGGACAACCATTTGCAAATGACAGCTGTCTCCCCGAACATTTTCCCATTTACGGCACAGAACTTCATCCTGAAGCAGCAAGATGTCCCATTGGGCCCAATAGCTTTTAGTGATCGAACTCATCGCTGAGACGTCGCTCCACTTGGGCCTGGGAGCACTGGCCTTCATCCACTCCAGAATCGGCTTGATGTCCGGATCTTCCTGCTGTGCATGTTTTAAGCTACTCCTCCACTCGTTGCTGAGGTGGTCTGTCCTGAGCATTCTCAACGATACCACTTCCTTACTCTATTGCCTAGTACAATGTTTGCAATCTTCAGGACAGGGTCTACTTGACAATGCATCTGCGTTGCCATGAGATTCCCCGCTGCGATGTGCGATCTCAAAGTCGTATTCCTGCAGTAGTTCAATCCACCTCGCAACTTGTCCTTCTGGATTTTTAAACTGCAATAGCCATTTTAGTGCAGCATGGTCAGTTCGTAAGTGAAATTTCTGCCCCAGAAGATATTTGCTAAAATGCTGCAACGACTTTACCACAGCTATCAATTCACATCTTATGACGCAATAGTTCCTTTCCGGTTTTGACAAAGACTTGCTGAAGTACGATATCACGACCTCTTGGTCACCATTCCATTGAGACAACACACCGCCAAGTCCTATATCAATTGCGTCTGTGTCAACTATAAATTCTTTGCTTGCATAAGTGTAACCCAAAATAGGTGTTTTGCACAGAAGGTCCTTGAGCTCCTGGAATACGATATTGAAACTTTCATCCCGGCAGAAATGTCGCTTCTCCTCGGTTAGCTTGTGCAGGGTTTGGCTATGTCTGCAAAGTTCTTCACAAATCGCCGATAATATGAGCACATACCCAAAAAATGCTCTAACCTGCGTCTTGTCTTTTGGAACCGGCCAGTCCATGACAGCGGCGATTTTCTTCGGATCCGTGCGGATACCTTCTTCCGACACTACATACCACAAAAAGTTGACTTGACGTTTGAATAGTGAACATTTCTTCGGACTCAACTTGAGGTTTGCACTCTGGATCTTCATGAGCACGCGTTCCAGGTTTTGAAGATGTACCTCAAATGTACGGCCCACGATGATGATGTCATCCAAGTAGCTTAGGCAGGCATCGCCAATTAGCCCGGTAAGTACAAGTTCCATCAGCCTGTCAAACGTTGCTGGAGCATAGCACAATGCAAACGTCATTACTTTAAATTGCCACAGAGCCTTTCCCGTCGAGAACACAGTTTTCTCATTGTCCTTATGGTCAATTTCAACTTGCCAGTAGCCACTTTTTAGATCCAGCATGCTAAACCACTTTACTCCTGTAAGCATGTCCAGCGTGTCATCAATTATTGGCAAGGGATAGCTGTCCTTCTTTGTAAAGTCGTTCAAACGGCGGTAGTCAACACAAAACCGCATGCTACCGTCCTTCTTTTTACCAGTACCACGGGTGAACACCATGGACTAGATGAAGGTTCAATAACACCATCCTTCACCATTCCCTCAATCATGGTTTCCTCTTCTTTTTCACGTGCTACCGGCAACCTTCTTGGTCGCTGTTGGATAGGCAATTCTTCTCCTGTGTTTATTTTGTGTTGAACTAAGCCGGTCTTCCCTATGTCAGCATCGTTTGACGAGAATACATCGGCGTATTTGAGTAACAACTTCTTCGCCTTGACCATTTCATTCTGGGAGAGAACGCTGCGACAGTCATCTAAAAGTGTGGTCACTCTCGTTTGTGCATCCTTGCTGGGGGTCCCAATCGATAGATATTGGCACTGACGCAACCAATCCACTTGCTCACAAGTACCAACCAGTGTGCCTTTTTCTATAACCTGTTCCTGGTCACAAAGGTTCAGCACACGTACTCCTGAGATGTCAGTGGTTCTGACCAAGATTCGAGCCACTTGCCATGGAAGCTCATTATCTAACCTTTCGACGAGTACACAACGATAGGTTGCCCAGGATTCCGAGGAAGACCAACTGGCAAAATCGTTTCCGATCTCGGCGGAAGTATAATCTTCTTAAGGCGGTACACGTTCCCTGGTAACACCCCTTCCACGAAAAGTTCCTCTTGTCCACATTTCAAAACACCTTGCTTAACGTCAATCTCACAACAATTCTTCCTCATGAAGTCTAGGCCCAGGATGCAGTCGTCCATTATATCAGCCACGATGACATTATGCAGGTAGATCACGTTGCCTAGCTTCAACTCCATCTCCTTCTCTCCACGGACGGGTATAAGCTGACCGGTGGCTGTTACCAAATTAATCTGTTCTCGGTTGTATGCGGAGTCCCCAAGGAACTGACTAATTAGTTGGGAACTAACAACCGTACGAGAGGCTCCAGTGTCTATGGTCAGTTTACACGGAATTCCGTTGACCTCGCCCTTGATGATTAGACTGTTCCCATCATGGGTTTGTGAGATCGAGATACTTGGGGCTCTTTTAACATCAGCTAGCACCCGCCCCACTGGTTCTGGCTTTTACTCGTTTCCCTGCTGCTGCTGGGCGGTGCTGTTGGCCGCACTACCCTCTCGAGATCGTTCACCTTCCCTTTCTACGTTTCGCTTAGGGCAGCTGGATCGAAGACGGCCCCTTGCCCCACAGCCATAGCAACTAGGTCTGTATCCTTTATTGCGGTTGCGAGCTGTAGCTGCCGCAACCTCCCTGACGCGAGGGGATTGAAGATCCTGCCGCACAGCCTCCACCTCCAGTGCATGGGCCAAGGCGTCCTTAAGCGTCTTGTGGTGCCCGAGCCTCACGGCAGCTCTGACTTCAAGGTCGCGGATGCCGTCGATGAATTTCTGCACCAGGTTCCCTTCAATGAGCGCAGGTACAGAATGGCATGCTTTTCGAACCATCTTCTCCACCTCAAGGGCCCACTGCTGCAGGTTTTCGTTGCTGCGTTGCACACGATCTTTAATCTGCGCACGAAAGACGTGTTCCAGGTGGGCGCCGCCATGTCTCGCCTCCAATGCCTCAAGGAGCTGCTCGTAGGTCATTTTTTATCGAGAGCTTCCAACACAGTTAAGGCTTGATCGCGCAGGCCTAGGGTGAGTGCAGTCATGGCCTGTTTTTTTTCCAGCCGTTCGCTTCCATGACAGCTTCCAACTGGATTTTGTAGGCTGACCAGAAAGAGTCCCGTCGAACGGCGGCACTTTGTACCCACGTAGCGAAGGTGTTGTAGCTACTACGGGAGCTGTAATTCCATCCCTCATTTCGAGGTCGTTTAGCATTTTCTTCACGTCCGCCATCACGTTGTCAACCCGATTGTTCACTTGGTCGATTTGGGTTTCAGCTTTCTCGATTCGGGTTTCAGATTTCGCGATTTGGGTTTCAGCTTCCGACAGGCGATTGTCATGCTGAGTAACCCTATCCTTCACCTCCCTTATCTCTTTCCCGAAGGTAGCGTGAAGTTCCTTCATGAGAAGCATCTGCTCTTCCCTATCGCGTTTGAGCTGCTCTTCTAAGCGACGGGACTGTTCCTCCTGTAGGCGGGCCTGTTCATCCTGTCCGCTCCGCAGCTGCTCTTCCAACTGACGGAACTGTTCCTCCTGCGAGCTGTTCCCCTCGGCGAGCCTGTTCCTCCTGTCGGCGAGCCTTTTCCTCATGTCGGTGAGCCTGTTCCTAATTCTGCTCTTTCAACCAACCGGCCTGCTCCTTCTGGCTGGCTCTCCGACGTCTGCGGCGTTGCACAACCAAATCTTCTTTGGTCCGTCTCCTGCTGGCGTTGACTTCGGGTACGGACACCCTCTGTCTCCTTAGGTAAAACCTGCATGATTTTATCCCACTTCTGACACCAATTGTTACGAGCTTGAGGTTCGTGACAATAAAAACTGCCGATTGAATTACCAAAATTTACACTTTTATTACCGAACACCAATTAAAACTTAAAAGACACTAATAATTAATTACACTGATTCACTTTATTTCTCTCCTAAGCTTCGCTTGTCTTGCCAAATTCAATATTGCCCCGATCGCAAGTTGTAGCGGTTTTAAATACACATTTTCTACCGAAACATCCAGAATATTCCTGTAAATACGGGCGCCGAACGACCAGGCACAGAAAGTTTGGGTGTTGGGCTTCTAGAAAGCTTAATTTTTCTGTTCGATACTAGATGGCGCTGTTGGTTGAAAGATTAGTCATGGCATTTTCTGGAAATGGTTATGATATTTCTGAGTTGACCCAAAAGAATAAATAATTAAACTCAGAAAATCTAAAAATCGGCTTCTATAAAAATAATAATCATCGACGTATTCTGTTTTCCGTAATTTTAAAATTGGTTGTGTATCTACGCAGCACTGTGTTATCTTTTTTATTTTGACGTATATTTATCCATAGGCGTACCACGCTCGAATTAGAGTCACATGTACATTTTACAACTCAAAATTGAAAGATTACCTCTATTTTTCAGCACATTGGGGTAAATTTTTTAGGTCCGATCTAAATCTGATGTAAAATTAAATAATAAATAGAAAATGTAATAAAGGATACTCTCATAAACAAAAAAAAAAAATATATATAATATATATATATATGATCAAATATTTTATGTTATATTTACTGGTATTTAGTGAGTAGATATATACTAGAGTATACTTACCATAAAGTGAACTGTACGTTCGTTTGTCACTTCAGTTTTATAAAAAAATATTTTACCATTAAGTTCGTAGCGCTTTTAAGAATATTAAGCCTAGATTTCTGTTTAAGTATACATACACAGTTTTTTATGACTCACTGCTCTATTTCACTAAAGTTGTATCATTACGGAGCCATTAAGACGATTTTGGGTCGAGTTTATTAGTTCATAAAATATTTTATATATTATACTTAAGACGATAAAAAGCTAAAAGCAAGAACTTGCTAAGAAATATTTAATGCTATATTTATGATCAGTCACAAAAAAGAAAACTTTGGTGCATAACCCGAAAATAATATTATATGGGTATCGTAAGAGGTGACAGAAGAAAATTAGAACAAATGGGCAGCAGCATTTTCCTGATATCAGAAATATGAAAATTAAACTTTTACAATTGCATTAATATGCCTACTATCATGTGTGAAGTTTACGATATACTGCACGATCTTAGGAGTTATAATGTTTAAATAATTTTGTGATTCTCAAGCTACGAAATAAGACAAAATGTCCATATTCTGTCGAGTTGCGAATCTAGCTAAGGACTAAACTCAAGTAATAAAAGACAGCGTTTTTAGGATTCCGTAGTTACACAACAAGGTACCCTTATAGTTTCGCCATGTCCGCCCGGCCGTCTAACCACCCGCGATTTTACTTAAAGACTCTAGGTGCTACGAATCCGTTATTTCCTTATGTGTGTGTCAAATACGAAATAGTTATTTGACACACACATAAGGAAAAGTTAGACAATTTTACAATTTTATTACATTTGGTACAAAATAAGAAATTTGCAAACAGTGCTCTTTGACTCCTGTGCTAGGAAAGCCTGTGTTAAAGGAGTCAATGCTCTTCATGTTTGGTTGGGCGGCGGGCCTTAGGGTTCCCGAGTTCGATTCCCCGGTCGAGCCTTGACCCTATTACGCGAGATGTTATACTAGATGGACTGTATACGCGGAAGCTTCTTCTGCATCAACAAGATGGTGGACCCTTAACAATGCACTCGCGCTTCCGAAATCTATTGTTTGCCAAGGTTATGAAGGAATCCTGCTTGAGCACATTAGGAGGAATGAAATAGAGCGGGTTAGCTAACAAACAAATTCTCAAGCAAGCATTGAATTATGGGAAAAAAACACTTATCGGGGTGTGACTTCGATGCGGCTCAGGCGCTTCCGTTGCTGTGGTGTGACTTCTGGTGAGTCTTCTGGGGCGCCCCAGAGATGCAATCCAGGCCAGTGGTGCGAAGGAAGAGAGCAGTACGCGACGATATCTCACACTATGTAAGGCGGTTACTTCTGGAGCTCGACTGCTCCAGGTGCGTGTGACGGCCCAATATTATTATTAATAATTAAATTCAATATAAAGGGGCGTCAAAAATAGTCTTAAAAGATATATATTAAGCAATTAAGTTAAATTAATAAACATAAAGTTAATATATTTCAGACATTATCCCAATAACATAGTAAATTAAAGGCAAAATTATTGTTTTTCGTAATAAATAAATTTATTTAAAAACTTGAAAAAATATTTAAAATAAGATAAATAATAGAAAAACATGTCAAAAATATTATAAAATTAAGTTAAATAACGTTTATAAGATAATTAGAAAATTTGTTAAAAATTGTTTAAGTCATGGGAGGTGTTCGTGTATAAAAGAAAATTTTTCTAAGTTGTGGAAGAAGTTCACGTATAGACGTCTTGTATGGAGGAAGCTGTCGGAGATACATACCTGCAGTTGTACATATATATGGGGTGGTCGGGAGCCCGACTGCCTGAAGTACTGTAGCACAATGACTAGTCCTATATTAGGGACTTATGATATTAAACTCAATGATACAAAAGCAATACTAAAGAAGGTCTCCATGATGAATTTGCATTACAATGGTAGGGTCGTGGGTTCGAACCCTATATATTAATGACTTATGAAAGTAAGGTCTATGATCCAAAAGCAATACTATAGAAGGTCTCTATGATTAATATGCATTACAATAGTAGGGTCGTGGGTTCGAATCCTATATATGAATGACTTATGAAAGTAAGGTCTATGATTCAAAAGCAATACTGTAGAAGGTCTCTATGATTAATATGCATTACAATAGTAGGGTCGTGGGTTCGAATCCTATATATTAATGACTTATGAAAGTAAGGTCTATGATTCAAAAGTAATACTATAGAAGGTCTCTATGATTAATATGCATTACAATAGTAGGGTCGTGGGTTCGAATCCTATATATACATGACTTATGAAAGTAAGGTCTATGATACATAAGCAATATTATAGGAGGTCTCCTTGATGCATAAGCATTGTATGGGGTGGTCGGGTGACTGACTGCTCCTAGTACTGTTGCAAAATGACTAGTCCTTATTAGGGACTTGAAAAGGAATATTATGGTGGCGTGTGTGCTGCTTCACGAGCAATTGGTCCGAGGTAAACTTGGACTCGCTAACCGATGTGTCCTAGACATATCATCTTAGTGCCGGTGGTAAGCGGGTTTGTTGTAGCAATACGGCTTTCCCGTGGACATCGCATACCCATACCGTTTGTGGGCGACGTCGTTGCGCATAGCGATGTGTCGTCTATCTTTCGGATTGGGATGATGAGTGTGTTTGGTAGCACTTTTAAGTGTAACAGTCATACTCAACTTCATGTCTTAGTGCATTAGCGCTATGATACGTGGAGTTTTGTCCACTGGCGTCTTAGTAGTGTGCTACTATGATACGTTGGTGATATTTTTTATATAACAACAATACCAACTTTGTTACCAAAGTCGATAAGAGTCATGTGGGTGTGTTGTGAGGGGGCGCCACCCGTATGATAGTTGCTTTGATGCTTACTGCTACTTGCGGTATTGCGTCTTGTGATGGATCTGCGGGTGTGCTGCGCCTGATTCGACGCTCTCTTGTGGTTCTGGTCGATGGAGGTATGCGGGTGGTGATGTCTGCTGGAATGTATGGGGGACCTTGGGATGGTGTAAGCCCGACGATAGTCGTATTGATGCTTGTTGCGTTCTGCAGCATTGCGTCTCTGCGATGGTTGTTTAGTGGGACGCTATTCTCAATGGCGCTCTCTGCGTCTTGGTTTGACTCACACCTAAGTAGCTTTGCCCAAGTCGGGTCCCTTCATTGCGGGGCTGCAGACTGTCTGCCCTTCACGATGTTTTATATAACAACGTAATATTATATCTCTGTAACTTTCCCACCTTTGAATGATTGAAGGCAACTTGTTGGTGGGTGAGACAAACATGATCGAAAATGCATTTACTCAACGTCAGTGACACAAACCCTTTCTGATGGCGAATTATTACTCTTATCTTATAACTGCCTTTTGGCTATATCTGCCGTTGTATTGGTTGGTGGAGCATATGTGTCGGCCTCATGCGGGTGGTAGCTGGCGGGAGGATCTGAGGAGACTCTCAAGGCTGCGGCCGAAAGCCGCACAACGTGGGACCCCATTCCCTTGAGGTGAGCAGTAGACTCATGACACGCTCTGAGGCTAGTAGCCGTGCTGATCATGCAATTGGTGGTGATGCCATACACTTACATCACGTCTGCAGGAGCGGCGGTCTGGCAGGTGGTGGCGCTCACGGAGGGTTTACGGCCAGTGTGCCTATTTGCCTAAACCGTGTGACGTACATTCACTGTGGCTGGATTCGTTCGTATTCTGTATTCTGGCATTTACACGCATTGACATGCGCGACTTCGGTCGATGTTTGTGCTTACGCACTAACAAGGGGCCAAGCCTCTTTTACTGGTTCGCCAGTTATTTTGCTGTGGACTACGGTCCAGTTCCCGAATTAGCATTCCCTACGGGAGGGGGTGCATCAAAATGGTTGGCACTCACCGTGCACGGCGGTGTGGGGCCGTGTACATCCCCTACATTTTTTTTAAATAAATGTAGGAGAGCGAAGCCCTTGTATCGGGTATTTTGTATAAATATATTTTGAGCTTTTTCCGAGCGGGAAGGGATAATTAATAATGTAAACCTGATGCAAGTGGAATAGGGACGTTTTATGTTCTTAACCTTTTTCGAGCCCTGTCTTCGTGAACGGGGTTCACTTAGTTTATAAGGCACTACCAACAGCTTTCAATTGCTCTAGTGAATATTCATTCTTCCAAAAGACACCTAAAAGAACTAAGTTACTAAACAAACATAACGTAAATAAGGGTTCTAACTAAGACGATCATGCCAAAATATTACAAACGGCCTATTATTAAACCTTTAGAAAGATCATTTAGAAAGACCGAAACATATTTTATTTATCCTAGTCACATATATATAATTTTTATTACAAAGGGGAATTAATTATATTTAATCTAATATATTTATTATTATATAACAGGGGGGGGAAGCGTTACATGCGGTTCCGACTAGCGGCGCGAAGGCAAGAGGGCGCACGAGGGCCGTGCGCGAGGTTATATTGTTTCGGCCTTCCTACCAATGCATCTCGGTCGGGCGCGCTTCGCATTGTTCGAAAGAATTACGCCACCTTCTAGCCTCTCCTCTTTCCTCTCTCAGTGTGTTTACGGAAGGGACCATAGGTCGGGGGAAGGATAGAAACTTGGCAAATATACCCTCGAATAAAATTAAAATACACGAATCGTTTCCGCGTAACTAATGTCTCACAATTGTACAATATAGAGTACATAATATATTACTTACAGTGTACAAAAATTGTGTATGTGCTCCTATGTTGTGTGTACTCTTAGGTCGGTCGTGTGTGTGTGCGCTTCACTTTATACTTTCCATCGTGTGTTCTGTATCTTTGTAATTTAATTTAAACATGAAGTTCTCTACATATTTATTTAATTTATAGGTATTAAATTTTCGTAAATGTTGAATATTACCTAATTTCTTATACACTCGTGTAGTCACCGCATTATAATGGCGCTTGGCAAACACCGTATGAGTCCGTACCATAGGACATGTCTCTCTCCTTCGCTGAGACGTTGGCAAAGGCGGCACAACTTCCCTATGGTGCCTGAGAACTATATATTTGTAGTATAATTGTCTCACAGTGAGAACCCTACAGTGCTGATACAAAGCGTGTGAGGGATATTTAAAAGGGAGAAGACATAGCACTTTTAGAATGTCTCTTTGAGCCCTTTCCAGTCCCAGCATACGAATTATTTCTGCACCTCCCCACACTGCAATACAATACGTTATGACAGATTGGCAAAGAGCCTTGTCCACATATAGGAGGAGGTCGCTATCTGGAATTTATCTTAGGTTCTTAAAAATATAAATGAGTTTTCTTACTATACTCGTGACATTTGAAATTTGACGGTTCCAATTTAGCTTCTCGTCAATTGTCACTCCTAGATATCGCACGTGTTTAACCATTTCTAGCTCTTTACAACCACATTGTCTGCCAGGAATTAAGGGTATTGTGTTGCATGGGAAATTGTGCATCTTGACTTTAAAGCTGCTGGAGGGTTTAGTAGCCTCTGTTATCGTGAATCATAGATTTTACGTATTTTTTTATGTTTAACGATGGCAAATTATTTTCCAGAGCCCTCGAAACTTCACACAGTCCTCTCTCTGTATGTTTTTGCACACCATCCCAAGTCTGATGATGAAATATCAGGACAGTGTCATCTGCGTACATTAATAAATCAGCTCCTTCTAATTCTATGTTGCAGAGATCGTTAACGTAGAGCAGGAAAAGTCGTCCAAGGGTGCTTCCCTGTGGGACTCCATAGTCACAGTTTGTTTCATCACTAATGTGTGTGCCAACTTTAATCTGCTGGCTTCGATTATTTAAGTAGTCTGCACACCAGTCATAGGGGATCCCATGTATACCCATGCCCATTCGTTTCAGAAGTATCCTCGTTGACACAGTATCGAAAGCCTTTCGTAAGTCTAAAAAGACACCAATAGAGTGATAATTATTATCCAAATAGTTTGTCACTAGTGTAGTAAGTCTTAAAACAGCATCTTCTGTAGATCTATTCTTCCTAAAGCCATACTGATTAGACGAGATGAGGTTTTTTGGTCAAGAAATTTTATAAGTCTAATATTAACTATTTTTTCCAGAATTTTAGACAGCGTGCTTAAAAGTGAAATTGATCTATAATTGCTTGCTAATTGTTTTTGTCCGCTTTGGAATATTGGGGTTATAATGGATTTTTTAAAGCACCTGGGAAAATCCCTGTTTCTAGGATCAGGTTATACAAATAACATAGTGGATCAACGAGAATATCTATCGATTGTTTTATGATCTTTGTACTAATCTTATCCCATCCAGGTGTTTTTGAGTCCTTCATCTGTTATATAATTTCCTTTATCGCTAATGGGTCAGTGGGTAAGAACATTATTGAGTCGACACAGCTTTTGCTGTGCACACTCCTACTTGCTAGCCTCTCTTCCGTCTCACCAAGTAGCTTTAATGTAGCTTCAGCTAGTGTTTTGCCAATAGACGCAAAGTATGTATTCAATTTATTAAATAATTCTTTAGGTGACTTATCACAAGAACAGATTAAATCAAAGGGTGTACTGCTAACCTTTTTTAAGTTGTTAATTTTTTGAATAACTTCCCATGTACCTTTGATGTCCCTACGTCTTTTTTCTAACAAATTTCTTAAATAGTGTCTTTTTTGAGTTTTTGTAATATTATTGCATATGTTTCTATATTGCTTGTATTCGTTCAAAATACTGTCATCATGAGGAGATCGCTTAAGTTTTCTGTGCATTTTATCCCTTTTTCGCATAAATTTTAATAATCCTACGGTGGTCCATGGTTTAAGTGGTTGCTTTTTCTTGGGTACTGTCCTTATCAAAGTGTTTTACGATATTATATTATGTATATTGCTTACTATAAACTCTGCTGCATGATAACAATCTCTTAGCTTATAGTAATTTTCCCAGGAGATGTCTTTGATCTCGTTTTTAATTTTTTATAAGTTTATTCTCAACTTTCTCGCATCTGAGGTTTTTTCTTTGTACTAATGATAACGAAATATAGAGCAATGTGGGTGAATGATCAGTAAACTCATTAAAAACTAGAGTTTGGGCCTGTATATTTGTTTTGATCATAAAATGATCCAAGCAGGTAGTTTGTCGTGTAGGCTTATTAATCCACTACTAGGCACTAATCCATGAGTCGCCATTAAATTAAGATACTGCGTTGCGTATACATTTGCGCTTTCATTAAGAATATCTAAGTTGATATCTCCTGTTAACACAACAGTACTGCTTTTATAATTATGTAATGATGTATCCAATGATTCTAAAAAGTTTGTAGCGTTTGTAAAACTAGGTGGCCTATATATACATAACACGGTGATATTACTCTGGATTTTAATTACAAGGCAGTTACCATCCTGGAAATCGGGTTCAATGGCAGACACTACTAAGTTATTCTTTGTGTATACTACTACACCATCATTTTTATTCAGATGTCTCTTAGTACAGTAAACATTGTATCCTGCCAGTGTTGGCGGCTCATAGTCCTCGTGAGACCAGCATTCTGTTAGAACAATCAAATCTATATTTATATCAAATTGGCTTAGGTATACTATAAACATCTGCAATTTACACTGCGTATGTTGATGGAAACAATACATATCGACCGGTTTTTTGTTCTGAACAAGCAACGGACAATATCTAAGCATTTCAACGGATTATCAGATCTATAACAATTTATTCCAGCTCCAGTTTGGTCTAGTTCTTGTAGAATATTATCTTTTGATAAAGTAACCGCTATAGATATATATTATTACAGAATATGACTTTAACGTTCCTTCTTATAAGTATTAGGATTTCATAGATATAACTGCTTTTTTAGTTAGTATGCGAAAATATACATTTATAAAATAAGACCCATGTATGTAAACGCAACAATAAACTATTGAGGAGTATCGTCTTTTGTTCATAAAAAACAAGTACAACTCATAATAAAAATTCTCTATTACAATTAATTTATTAAAATTAATACCAAAGAAAAGTGTATTGTTTATATTTATAAGTATTGCACGTTTAGTTCGATGATACACGTGATAAATAAAATAATTTAATCTAGTATATATGTAAGAACAGTACTTCAGATAAGTTGACCATCTAAATAAATTGTAAGTTTTTGGCATATGACATTGTAGGTTTTTGCTTTCATTTAAAAGAGTGCGCTTGAATACTCGTAGATTACTAGTGAAACCATGATTATAATTGATTGTGTGTGTTATGTAATAAATTATGTTATCATGGTATTTAAATAACAAGTGTAAATTGTGTATAATTGATACAAACAGGATACATAAAATCTCATACTAAAATAGTTCATAAAAATATAGTAATATATAAGTAAAGTTTTGAATTTCTGAAGCATAAAGAGTTTTGTGTGAAGTGTTTACATGATTATGATTAATTATTCGTAATTTTGATACACTATGCCTAAATAAAATATGGGGTAATGGATCATGAAGGAGCATGCAGATATGATTTATATTATTGTTACGAGCTTGAGGTTCGTGACAATAAAAATTGCCGATAAAGTTACCTAAATTAACAAACAAATTAAAACTTAAAACACTAATTCCGCTCCGAAGCTTCGCTTGTCTCGCCAAATCAACACTACTTCGATCGCATCTTGCAGCGCCTATTTATTTAAATTAGCAAAGAAGCATCCGGAATATTCAAGTAAATGCGCGCAAAGGGACGAGTGTTCGAGTATAGATTTTCTAGAAAATTAGTTCTTCGGATGGCGCTGTCGGTTGAGTGATTTGTGATGTCATTTTCTCAATGCTCATGTTTCTTGAAAGTCACTAAGTCGTATCGGCCCGGAAAAATTGGCGGTGGTAAACAATTACACAAAGAAGTCATGCATGGAAGAAAACTCTTAGTAAACTGCGTAGTGAACCGCTAAGCATCCAAATGATGTGGATGATAACGTGAGATTTGTTGCGATGTGTGTTGGTGAAATTTGGAGGCTGAAATTAATCCAAATAATTTCTCAGAATACTCACATAAAATGCGGGTTGCCAACCCGCCCGTCAAGCGTGGAAACTATAGCATACGAACCATCTTAAAATTAAACTATGGCGGAGTTCCCTCACACAGCCTTCTGAAAAGCAGTTTCGTGCAGAATACTACGATCCCACCACCATCACACTAGGAAAGACACCACTACACTAAGAATGATAAGACCACTGATAAGACGTATTAGCTGTCAGCCATGGCCGAGTCTGTTTTTTCAGATTATGCCTCGATTAGAGAAACACATGTCTTATTATCGACAGTGGTATTAAATTTGGTAGTGACGGGGTTACTGTACAAAAACAACTTCAATTAATCTTAGTAAGCTTAAAACGCATTATTAGTATTGTAAATACTTATTTAAATTACTATTTTTATTACTTTGCAATATTAAGTTTAATAAGAGAAACAAAAAATAACGTTTTTTTTTCACCGTTTGCACTACAGAATATATATGAATTACGAGAAACAATAGTTATAAAACGAACAACACACTCCAAGCACAGCACACCTGCTACCATACGTAACGAATATTTTCATGAATCGTAAAACCAAGAAATGTTTATCACTGTACTTACCCGTGTAGTTTTTTTTATAGAAGAGGGGGCAAACGAGCATGCGGCTCACCTGATGTTAAGTGCCTACCGCCGCCCATGATCAACCGCAACACCAGGGGAATTGCAGGTGCGTTGCCGGCCCTTTAGAAAGGAGTAAGCTCTCTTTTCTTGAAGGTCCCCAGGTCGTATCGATCCGGAAAAATCGTCGGTGGTAAACTATTCCACAGAGAGGTTGTACGCGGAAGAAAACTCCTTTTGAAACGTACTGTGGTGGACCGCCAATCATCCAGATGGTGTGGATGGTATCAGGACGTTTGCCGCGTAGTTCGTTCACGAAATTTGGCGGCTGGGATTAATCCGAACAATTCCTAAGAGCACTCTCCATGGTATATGCGAAATAAAATGCAAAGAGATGCAACATCTCTTCGCAGTGCCAGTAAATCGAGCCGATCGGAAAGCACTCGGTCGTCAACGATTCGAGCCGCTCTGCGCTGGATACGGTCAAGTGGAAGGAGCTGGTACTGGGGAGCCCCAGCCCAGAGATGGGAACAGTATTCCATGTGCGGCCGAACCTGCGCCTTGTAAAGTCGCAGGCGTTGTGCCGGCATGAAATACTGTCCCGCTCTGCTGAGCACGCCAAGCTTTTTAGAGGCCAATTTGGCCTCAAGTGACCACAAACTGCACTCACTCGATATGTCAACGCCGAGGGTTCCAATACTGGCTGAGGCAACAAGGGGACTGCCTTGTAACTGAGGAGATACGACAAAGGGGTTCTTTTTAGTGGTTAACGCGCAAACTTGTATCTTCTGGGGGTTAAACTGGACTAGATTTAGTCGCCCCCAATCCGAGACTCTGCTCAGCAAAGACTCGACTTCAGACACAAGTTTGTCCCGGCACTCGGAGACGTTTTCCCGAGAAATATTGGCTCGGCCGGTGTAAAGAGCATCACCAGTGCTGTCATCTGCATAGCAATGAACGTTACGGGTTTGCAACACATCATTGATATTGTGACGGCCCAATATTATTATTAATAATTAAATTCAATATAAAGGGGCGTCAAAAATAGTCTTAAAAGATATATATTAAACAATAAAATTACATTAATAACCATAAAGTTAATATAAATACATTTCAGACATTAGACCAATAACATAGTAAATTAAAGGTAAAATATTGTCTTCCATAATAAATAAATTTATTAAAAACTTGAAAAAATATTTAAAATAAGATAATTAATAGAAATATAAGTCGAAAATATTACAAAAATTAAGATAAATAACATTTATAAGATAATTAGAAAATTTGTTGAAAATTGTAAAGTCGTGGAAGGAGTTCTTGTATAAAAGAAACTTTTCCTAAGTTGTTGAAGGAGTTCGCGTATAAAAGAAATTTCCTAAGTTGTGGAAGGATTTCACGTATAAAAGAAAAGTTTCCTATGTTATGGAAGGTGTTCATGTATCTATAGATGTCTTGTATAGAGGAGCTGCCGGAGATATATACCTGTAGTTGTACATATATATGGGGTGGTCGGAAGCCCGACTGCCTGAAGTACTGTAGCACAATGACTAGTCCTATATTAGGGACTCATGATAGTAAGGTCTATGATACAAAAGCAATACATATAGAAGGTCTCTATGATTAATATGCATTACAATAGTAGGGTCGTGGGTTCAAACCCTATATATTAATGACTTATGAAAGTAAGGTCTGTGATACAAAAGCAATACTATAGGAAGGTCTCTATGATGAATATGCATTACAATAGTAGGGTCGTGGGTTCGAACCCTATATATTAATGACTTATGAAAGTAAGGTCTATGATACAAAAGCAATACTATTGAAGGTCTCCATGATGAATTTGCATTACAATAGTAGGTTCGTGGGTTCGAACCCTATATATTAATGACTTTTGAAAGTAAGGTCTATGATACAAAAGCAATACTATAGAAGGTCTCTATGATTAATATGCATTACAATAGTAGGGTCGTGGGTTCGAATCCTATATATGAATGACTTATGAAAGTAAGGTCTTTGATACAAAAGCAATAATATAGAAGGTCTCTATGATTAATATGCATTAAAATAGTAGGGTTGTGGGTTCGAATCCTATATATGAATGACTTATGAAAGTAAGGTCTATGATACAAAAGCAATATTATAGAAGGTCTCCTTGATGCATAAGCATTGTATGGGATGGTCGGGTGACCGACTGCTCCTAGTACTGTAGCAAAATGACTAGTCCTTATTAGGGACTTCGAAAGGAATATTATAGTGGCGTGTGTGCTGCTTCACGAGCAATTGGTCCGAGTTAAACTTGGACTCGATAACCGATGTGTCCTAGACATATCATCTTAGTGCTGGTGGTAAGCGGGTTTGTTGTAGCAATACGGCTTTCCCGTGGACATCGCACACCCATACCGTTCGTGGGCGGCGTAGTGGCGCATAGCGATGCATCGTCTATCTTTCGGATTGGGATGATGAGTGTGTTTGGTAGCACTTTTAAGTGTAACAGGCATACTCAACTTCATGTCTTACTGCATTAGCGCTATGATACGTGGAGTTTTGTTCATTGGCGTCTTAGTAGCGTGCTACTATGATACGTTGGTAATATTTTTTATATAAAAACAATACAAACTTTGTTACCAAAGTCGATAGGGATCATGTGGGTGTGTTGTGAGGGGGGCGCCACCCGTATGATAGTTGCATTAATGCTTACTGCTACTTGCGGTATTGCGTTTTGTGATGGATCTGCGGGTGTGCTGCGCCTGATTTGACGCATTCCTGTGGTTCTAGTCGATGGAGGTATACAATTAACATCTTAGTGCCGATGGTAAGCGGGTTTGTTGTAGCAATACGGCTTTCCCGTGGACATCGCACGCCCATACCGTTTGTGGGCGACGTCGTAGCGCATAGCGATGCGTCGTCTGTCTTTCGGATTGGGATGATGAGTGTGTTTGGTAGCACTTTTAAGTGTAACAGGCATACTCAACAGTAATGCAAATCAGGCGTAATCAAAAAAAAAAAGGGGGGGGCGCCATCCGTATGATGATTGCATTAATGCTTACTGCTACTTTCGGTATTGCGTCTTGTGATGGATCTGCGGGTGTGCTGCGCCTGATTCGACGCACTCTTGTGGTTCTGGTCGATGAAGGTATGCGGGTGGTGATGTCTGCTGGGATGTATGGGGGACCTTGGGATGGTGTAAGCCCGACGATAGTCGTATTTATGCTTGTTGCTTTCTGCAGCATTGCGTCTCTGCGATGGTTGTTTGGTGGGTCGCTATTCTCAATGGCGCTCTCTGCGTCTTGGTTTGACTCACACCTAATTAGCTTTGCCCAAGCCGGGTCCCTTCATTACGTGGCTGCAGACTGTCTGCCTACTAGGGAAAACACAATTTACACAATGGAACCGAAACATAATCCTTCCCATAAACAGGATGTTCAATTTTCTCTGCAAGATAAAACCCAGAAAAGGCGAATTCGTCTCTCCTAATTTATAGCGGGTCCATTTTAGTCTTCAGACGAGAAAACGCAAAACGTATTTATTTTGTTACTCTAGGATAGATCTACGAGTATGTAGCCATAAATGGCCGCAGCATCTGTTTACCATCAGGTAAACTGTGTCCTAAGGACTATGTCCTAAATTGAACTTTCATATCATACATTAATTCAAATGTCCACTGCTAAACATAATTTTCACCCAGGGAAACATGAAAAAAAAATCGGTTCTGAACCATCTGATATATATGAACCAGCTAACGAAACATGGAAGTAATATGTAATGCACATGATGAATCCAGGCGGGCAAGAGCGTGCTTTGTTACAAGTGCAATTGTAAATATTCTAGAAAATAGTAAAAGTAGCTTAATCGGTGGTCAGTATTTTGGTTACTAAGAAAAGTAGCAAAATGTTTTTTTTTAATTTGCAAATCCATCAGTCTATCACTGGATATCTAAAACTTACCTTTTTCGAAATTAGTTAATCATTTTTAATTGAACATTTTTCGCTTTCTATTGAATATATTTATTATTATACTACCTTTATATATTTTTTTCTACTAAAATCCGTTTTATCTTTATAAACACAAAATTGAACTATTTGACACTATTAATGAAATTAAAAGAAATGAAAGGAATGTTTGCATTATTAAAAATAATTAAAGTAGTATAAAAACATAAAAATATTTATGAAAATTTTCGTCACTACAAAATTTATGTTTAGCACACATAAATTATGTATTTTAATGAATGAAAGTCCACTTGAAAAAACAAAAACACAAAGCTACAGCCAAAATAAATTAGCACTAAATTCAGCTCAAAGCTTTCAATTACATAATTTACTTAAAACCGAAGCGTAACGAACGCCTCATTTGTTGAACTAGCTGTTTGTAATTTGGATTCTTTGTCATTTACATTACATTGTTATGCATTTAACAACAACCATTTAGTAATTACTGGACCTAAACATTACTCTGTTTTTACTGTGCTTATTTAGTCTTTTGGAAGTATCAGCTGTTGAACAATGTTTATAAATTACATCAAATATTTTTTGGTCATCGATTGTTGACATTTTAAAATAAAAGTGCAACATTTTTAGTGCCTTTAATTCTTTACGTGTGGAATTTTTTACTAAGTTTACTTCCGAGCCTGTATCATCACCATATTAATTTTCCACTGAAGAAGACGAGAAGGCATACGCGTGACTTAGTTGCACAGTATCTAGAGCCGAATCCACATTTAATCATCTTGGCGATTTTAGCAATATTTCCATTTTTTAAGAAAATCTTTTATATTTTACTTTTAAGTAGTTTGAATAAATTTGAATAAGAGAGCTAAGAATTTGGAACATTATACTTCCAAAAAAAGATTGATTTACCTCATTTTTTTAAATCCTACGTCTCTGAGATGAAGGTATCTTTTTAATGGTATTTAAAACAATGAAACAGTACGCCATTTCGTCATTTTTGTAAATACTAAATATTTCTTGCTAAAATATGACATTAACTAATAATCGGTTATATCACATAGCCCCTTTTAGATGATCGAAAATTTTACATTTATGTTATGTTCCTTAAATTTAAATAAAACGAAGTGTCTTCCTCGCAAAACTTCCTTGTGGACTCGACTACCACCAGAGATTTTTCCGGATCGATACGACTTAGGGACCTTTTAGAAAAGAGCCCACTCTAGGTCTAGGTATTTTATGTCTGACATTATGTTATGTAAGATAGTTTCGTAACCATCCTATGGTTACGAAACTGTTATTTAATAGCTATTGTAATCATCTTTCTTTCCGGTACATCCAAAATCTACATTCCAACTACTACATATTGGGGGTACCATGTGATGGATTCCTTTACATCGTCACCATCAAATACAAGAAAATTAACTACCCAAAAAACACTTATGAAATATAGCAGGAAAACTGCTTATTGCTGACATTTATATAAAGTTATATCTCGTAAAAATCAGCTCTTGTAAAATTTTCTCAAAGGAATACATTTATCGAGAAGTCGTTTTGAATACAGAAGTTATGTTTGCGAAAAGTTGATGCGTTGACTGATGTCGGACAGATAAATAAACTTTGTAACTTTAGCTGTCAAACAAACAAAATATCAAATTGAACGAAATAATAAGTATTTCTTCCTCCAAAAAGCGTTAAAAAAAGTGAATGTTTATATTTTCATCATTCTTTGACGTCCTCGTGGCGCAATGGCTTATGGATGATTATTGGGGCTGAGGACCTTGGGTTCAAATCCCGCACCGAAAAATTATTTTTATGACATAAAAATAATTGCTGCGTGTCTGGATGTTTGCGTTGTGAAATTTATGTAAGTAAACTGCCTCCACGATATAAAAGAAAATGCTGGTGTGAATGTGTGTTTTACTTGTACTTGAAATGCGTCTAAAATAATATTTAGATAAATAAATCATAATCTACATTTACTATATTAATATAGTATTTAGGCATACGAGATTATATCCGTACATCGCTAATTATTTTTATTTGTGTGACTTAAAAATAATAGCTACTTGTCTGCATGTTTGAAGAAGTTGATTTAATAGAAGAAGTTACAGGTTTCAAGGATTAATGTGTACTCCCCCCTCTCTTCGGACATCACATAAGCATATAAATATTTTAGTTTAGCTTGGGAAACCAAAGATAACATTTGCGTTCACCGTTTGCACTACCGAGTATACACGTTTTACGAGAAACAATGGTTATAAAAAGAACAACACGCATGAAGCACAGCACACCTGCTACCGTATGTAACAAATATTTTCTTGAATCGTAAAACTAAGTTATGTTTATCACTGTACTTACTCGTATTGTATTATGTTCTATTATTCATGGAAATCCCTGTTTTACTGAAATGCAGAAAAAAATGAAATCAAATTGTAGTGGTATACTACATCTTTCTTCGTATATCATCAAATTGTCTTCTGATTGAGACATGGTTATCATATTTGCTAAAAAGACAAAATAATATTTAAAACAAAGGCACTCTATTGTCAAAAAGCGATAATTTAATTTTAAGGAAGAACAAGGGAACAACACACCCTAAATATGGGACCAAGATCAGCGACAGGATACAGCGTCAGCGTTAAATGCTGCAATAGCCAATCTAAAGCATGGACATTATGATAAATTCTCCTTACAAAAGTAGGGTCCTGTGGCCAGCAGCAGATTTTCCGAGTTTATGACAATTATAAGATAAATAGCAAGAAGAATCTACACTCATAAAAATTTACTTTAATTTCATTATTCTACACTCAAAAAGAAACTAAATACTTTTGGAAATACTTCGGCGCTTTGCCTTTCTAACTAGGGGCTATGCTTCTATATAAACCTAAAAGAATGGCCGCTTTAATATATACATATAACTAAAGATAAACTAAAAAGTGTTTCTTTTTAACATAATAAGGTAAACATACAGTACAATGTAGGTGTGTTGTCCTCCTTGTGAACGCAGACAGAAGGCCTCGTTACTTAAGCTTTTTTAAGCAGTATTTGGCTGCTATTTTACGCTGGTGATCGGTGAGAACGTGGTTCAGCCTATACTACCCATATGTACCACAGCCATACTAGTTAGTGCGTGGATTGGATTTTACCATGCATTATTACTTTACATCATTATATTATATTTACTTTACATTACCATCCAGAGCGTGACTCTATCACGTAGATTTATGATAGAATTTATTTATTGAATAAACGCGCGAGACATAATCAGCCATCTTGCGCGTACTAGTGGCCTAGACTTATGAAATTTTTTATAAAAGGATAATTACCGTCGTTGTACTTGTTACATAAGAATAGTCCGGAACGCGACTCCTCGAATTTATAGACAATTCTATAGTGTATCTTGCAAAGTATAATGAGTTGTGCAAAACAGTGACGCCAATGGCAATCAATTATTAAAATATAAAAATTAAAAAAAGTAAATTTTATGTTGTTTGCTTATTTTGATTGCGTGGTACGAGTATTATATAAAGGCAAAGTGTGATACATTGTGCGAAATAATAGTGATTTATTTATACGAAAATGAATAATATATAAATTTGCCGTGTAGTGGCGGTTTAGAATATCCACTACCCCATATCTTCCCGTGGGTGTCGTAAAAGGCGACAGAGGGAAACAGGCAGGAGATGGGCAGCAGCATCTTCCTGATAGCAGCAACCGTACAACAAAAAACTGCGGTTGCCAACCCGATCACCAAGCGTGGCAACTATGGCAATATACCCCCATGAGAAACGACGCAAATAGACGGCCCTCAGTCCCCGGCGGCCCCGTTATTTCTGGCTACGGTGGCTACCATGGTAAAGACGGGACGGATGGTGCTAAGAATGTCCGGTGGAGGTTCGGTTGTCACCTACGACAAATCGACCTGGTAACATAAAACGCACGCTCTCTGGGACTAACGAGAGGATCATGGAGCTGGAAGAAGAGATGGACAAGTTGCGCTGGAATATTATAGGATTATCCGAGGTCCAAAGACAAGGGAGGACACGGTAATTCTCGAATCCGACAACTTGTTCTACCACTGGGAGGGCGACAATCTATCCCAAGGAGGTGTTGGATTTATCATCCACAAGTCTCTCGTTAACAACGTTGTAAAAATTGGGAGTGTGTCGACGAGGGTTGCGTACTTAAAACATGAAAGTAAAAAAAAAATCATAAGTATTCACTGAACATATATATTATTGAATATGATCTAAATGAGCTCCTATTAACCCTTTAAGGCTTTTCAGTCTGCTACATAACATGTTGCACATTACCAATCTGCTACATAACATGTTGCACATTACCAATCTGCTACATAACATGTTGCACATTACCAATCTGCTACACAACATTTGCACATTACCAATCTGCTACATAACATGTTGCACATTACCAATCTGCTACAACACACATTACAATCTGCTACATAACATGTCACATTACCAATCTGCTACATAACATGTTGCACATTACCAATCTGCTACATAACATGTTGCACATTACCAATCTGATACATAACATGTTGCACATTACCAATTATCATGATAATCATCAGCCTGCGTCAGTCCACGACTTGTCATAGGTATCTTCTTAGGCGAGACAGCCCAATCTATAAAATGTATTACATATAGTGAGTATTTATACTGATTAAAAGTAAAAACTCTCTACTATGGAGAAACCATTGTTTAGCTGTAGACTGTTTACTAGCATAAGCGAACGTTAAAAGACATTTTTTGTTTGGATATATTTTGAGTAACTGCCGCTTTCACTAGAAACTACCCAAACAGAAGTAGCACTAGTAACTTTATCCGTTAAGTTGACTTGAATAAATATTTTGCGATTGGATTGTAAATGGCGGCTTTTAAACAGATGTAGCGATCAATTAATAACGATAGATTTAATATAATCTCATCGTTTTCTTATAATTGATTTTATTATTGTTCTTAAAATACCTCGTCGATTACTAACTATTATAGTAGTAGTTGATCCGTACGAGTTAACGTTGTCAAAAAATTTCACAATTTTTTTTAATAACTTCGAAATTTCTGCTTAGATCGCTTTTGATGAAATGACTTAACTAATAGTTCGAAAAAATATTTTTCAAGCGTTTGGAGATCGAACATAGCGGGAGGTTCCAAGCATAGCCTGCAGGTTCAACAGATATTAATTAATTTTAATTTTTAATAGAATAAGGGTAACAAGCGAGCACAAAACCTGCCTGATGTTAAGTGGATGCTGTGGCCCATAGACATTCCCATCTACCCTCGAATAAGAATAAAAATGCAGATACGTTGCCATCCATTGAAACTAAGATGGTATGTCTCATATCAAGGCCTTCGGTTCTCTACACTCACCATACGAAACACAGCACATTGCTATTTTATGCTGGTATTCTGTCAGAGTGTGGTCCTCTCCATGGTCAAGTCAACCCATTCATGCTGCAACCATAATTTAGCTGCATCATGGCTGCACCACTTTTGAAATATATTTTAACCATTTTTTTATATTTTTGAACAAAGCATTCCCCCATCGTGATTCCAATATTATCGCTAGAAAAACCGTTGACTATTTTCATTAATATTTTTCGGGAAAATTTATTCAAAATTCCGGTCCTCATTTGTTATGAAGTTTGAGAATGAAGTTGTATAAAATGTAGAGTTACATATCTTTGGACAAAATCACTCTGCTATAGAAATATTATGATATTAGATTATAGAGATTTTACTGGTTTAATTTTTTCTAAGCAGCTTCTCTAAAGATTACATTTTTTAATTAAAATTTAAGCTTTACTCTTTTAAGGCCTAAATTTATTGACATAATATTTAATATACATCGAGATTCAATAATTATATATAAAAGTATGAGATAACTGAAAAGTTTAAAATAAAATGAGCAATTAATAAACAATATCGTTATATTTTGGGAGGACGTTTAATTTTACTAATCTCTTTTTGTTCAAAAGATGTAACTTAATTAGTAATAGTTGTCAATATGTTTATTTTTGTTGCCTTATAGATAATGCCCAAAATCAGTTGTTGAGTCTTTCTATCAAGACATTTTCAGCAGTATCCTGGAGTTAGGTAGTTGGTGGTATAACATACTCGTGCCTTAGAAAAGAGGTATAGTGATTGGTTCTGTGCCATAGTCTCTCCGGGATTTTAAAACGAAAGATTAGAGAAGACACGATTATAGTGCACTTGTATAGCAAACTATAAATCTTTCTTGCGTAGTCTAATGACTAGTCTACTTTGAGACTATGCGCCGTGAGCGAAAGTCTGGAGCATTTTATTATTCACATTTTGTCATATTTTAGTAGTAGTGGTTTGTAGTAGTGAGTTCCATAACATAACCACCTGAACAGGAAAGGAGTAGGAGTAAAACCGAAATTATGGAGGGAAAAGATAAGAAGAGTTTTCACAAAGGATCTGCACGGTTCAACCGGAGGACAGATGAAGGAAAATTTCTTCGAAGTCGAATGGGAACCACTTAAGTTGCTTTCGAAACTGAGATGTTCAATCAAATTTCTTGAGCCGAAATATGAACCGGATACACGGATTTTGCAAGAGCTCAAGTTTATTAAGAAGCTACTCCGTAGCATCCAAATAACAGGTGTCAGCATCATTAAGCAGAGGTAGGATAAAAGCTAGCACGAGTGATAATTTAGCTTTTAGAGGAAAGACATTTTGTAGACATTTAAGCGAATTCAACAACACACACACACACACACACACACACACACTCACACACGCACGTACACACACACACACACACACACACACACACACACACACACACACACACAAACAGCAAAATATTTATTTACATTATTTACTTTAAAGTATTTGTATTCTAAGATTGGAGACCTTATTTAATGTTAGTACGTAAACATTTTCTACGTAAAATGATTAAGAAATAAAATTTAGAGCCAAAATGACATTATGGCTCGTGTATCGAAAGCAGGCTACATTGAAATTGAAACATAATTAAATTTTGGTCCAATTTCTGTCACAACATTTTGTCTATATTCTTTGCGAATTATTTATAAGACACAAACTAATTTCCTCTGCGTTATTTTGTAAGCTTCATAAAAAATACTTAATCTAAAACACATATTGCACTATTAGTTTATTATCATTTATATATTTATTGATTGAAATGTCTGTCTGTAATATCCAAATAACTGTCTTTAATTGAGTTGATTAGGATATTCGCATGCAATTATGAATATATGATGAGCAGTGCCAGAAGTGATCTAGGCTATATTTTATCCGAAAAATTTGAGATTTTTATTTAGAAAAAAAAATAATATAAAATTTCTTTGATAGTGATCTTTAATCTGAATAGCGTCATAATAATAGATCGTGCTTAGGCGAAGGCGGGGCAGGTCGCTAGTATATTAATATACTAGCTTTTACCAGCGGCTTTACATGTATACATTTTTAAGCTTTCATTTTTCATTTTTATACCATTACTTATCGCTTGTAACTAAGCCCTCAATGAAAATTCAATCTGTTCAAGTAAGCCATGTGAAACTCAGTAGGTTAAATAAATGTTAAGTTTCTAGTATTTTGATTGCGGAATGCGGATTCAAAACAAACATTCGTGTCTTGCTGTCAGATATATAACGTTTGATGTGGCGGAAACAATCAAAAAATTGTAATACCAGACTGGTGATAAGCATCCAAGATATAATTTTGAAAAGGCTTTAAAATCAGGCGTTTATGCATTTCCGGAATATTTTACTAAAACTACAATCACTATTACGGTTTTACGGGTTTTTAACTCTACTTACTTTACCCAGCGATATAATGTGATAAAATGTCCCTATTATTATTATAACTTTTTCTATCAATAAATTTATTTCTATATAGGTGGGTGATAAAGATGGTATTTTTTATAGAATAACGGTGACAAACGCGTATAAAATCCACCTGATGGTAAGTGGTTACTTCGGCCGATAAATATCTACATATATCCTTGATAACGAGTCAAAATGCAGATCATCCCCGCGAGAACTAAGATAGAATGCCTCGCTTCCAGTAAAATGGGCCTCCGGTTCTCTACGCTCACCATACAATAGAAATCAATGTTGAGCTGCTATTTTACGCTTGTATTCTTAGCCTTCCTCATAAAATCTTGATTGCTCAATTATAGACATCAGTGTTTTATAAATGCGGACATCACCAATTAGTATCATCACTTGGTTTAATTTAAACGATATTTATTTTACTTTTTACTTTTAAGCCCACAAATTAATTAATATTTTGTACATCATACCGTAGTAGAATGCATGATACCAAATGTAAATATTACTAACATGTAACAAATTGTATTCACAAAAAAATTTAATTTGAAATTATAGAAACTTAGACACGTTTTATTTATATATGGTTTCTTTTATAGAATAAGGCTGACAAACAACACACAGTTTACTTGATGGTAAGTAAATGCGGAGGCCCATAGACATTTACATTTATCCTCGATTGAGATTCAACATTAGTCAGGGGTCACTCCAATTGTTGATATAATAATCAATATTTTTTATACGAGACTTACTTATTCCACCAAGAAATTAAGAACTTTTTGTCATAGTCAGGCCATATTAAAAAAAGTTTCTATGCATATTTTAATAATTCTCTATAGTTTTAGTTATTTTAATACTGTTTTTTTTTTAGTTTTATGTTCAAAGTATGTAATTCGAATTAGGGCTAATCATAGAAAAGTGTTGAAAACTGAAATAAAACTATTGCTATGTGGTCCGCTACGAGAGGTTAGTTACAAGAGGCCGATTAAAATGAAAAATAAATTAATCTAATTATACGTAAATTAAGTGTCGATAAAAAGCTACCGATCTTTCATCACTTATGGAATGACGTGACTAAAAAGCTTGTTTAACACGTTACCACGTTGATAGACTACAAATATTTAAAGACCACGAAAGATAAACCGCGGGGAAAACTAATGATTTATATATAGACGAAAAGCAATTTTTACTTATTATATGCCTGTACTTGACTAAAAAATCTAACCTGGTGGTAAGCAGAGTAAAATCCTAGATGGTAAATTACAATATCTTAGCGTAAAAATAGCTCATTTAAAGACCCAGTTTGTACTCTGATGGAAATACAGACATTGGATTATTTAATTTATTCGATTATTTATTATGTGGGCGCCAAAAGCAAATTTTTACCGCTTTATAGGTGCGCAGAAATGCAACTTTTTGTTATTAAAAACTACGAATTCACATTTCTTTTAAATTCATTATAAAAGATAAAGATTTTTCTTAGTAAACTATGGTGGCGAAAACTCGATTGACACATTTTGGCTGGATAGAAAAAGTTCGCAAAATTTCCTCAAAATCTACAATTTTAGGTACGTGTCCACTAGGTAAAAAAGCAGTTTCATTCGAATGTAATGAAATCAATTTCAATTAAGTTCAGGCTATGTGTTCACCAGTAAATACGTGAGTGAATTATGGGTTTATTTTTCAATAAAAGAGTATATATCATTGTAAAAAGAAATATCAAATAAATATTGTGCGATTAAATAGTGCACGGGCTGACCAAACAGTCCTGCCATTCACCCGCAGCGTGGCGTAGAGAACACCGTGTACAACTTTACGCACGCCCACTGTAATGGTATAAACGTAACAATGTATTTAAAAAATATTGATAACCGTGGTATGCCATGGAGAAATAGTGAACAATTAGGCATCCAAACCGGTTTGGATGCCTTCCTTAGTCCCATTATCCACTCAAACAGTCAGCTAGTAGCAAGTAGTACGCAAATATAGTTACAAAGTATGTTTATAATACTGACTGATATATGTAAAATTTTGTTATAGGTATGAGTAAGGTGACCATTTATTTTTTCTTTAAAGCGGGACACATTTAAAATAATTATAGATTTAACACTTTTGACAGTCTTCTTGGTCTAACGGTTGTAAATGCAATTGCTGATCATGTGGTACCGGGTTCGAAACCCGAGTCAGGCTTGGCCTGCAAGAGGCGTCCCGCCTAAAGTGGCACGTATGGTCACATAGATATAAGGGAACTCGTATATAGCAGATATACGTTGACAAAGTGATGGCTCCGTGGCGCACTGGATTAGTAATGAGTGTTTGCGTTGCGGGCCGCGGTAGTAAGGGTAACGTTATAAAAATACTGGTAAAAACACTCGTGTACTTAAGATGCCTATTTTTTTTATGTTGAAAAGCACTTTATCATTATTTTATTTGAACGTCGTCGTACAAGACGCTTGGAATAAAAATGTAAAAAAATAGATATTTGTTGGTACTTATTAGTTTACAAGAAGCTCATTTGATGATCGTGTCCAAATAACTCAGTAGGTATGTTGAAAAGTCAGTATACGTCGACTCCTAAGTAAGCATCTATTGGCATAGGTACGAGTTGTATCATGTTGTATTTGTATATAATATAATATAGTTATCGCAAGACGAGAAGGCACTTTTGGTGCACCTAATTATAATCTGAAATTATTTTATAAATAAACCCTGGTTTTATCAATAAATTACAATATATTTGTTTACTACGTAGATATATTCAACTATTAGTGGGTTATGAAATAATCCTACACTTATAAAAGTACGATCTGCAGCTTATCCTAGCGATAGATAGGGTAAAATATATATATCGTCAATATTTATAAATCATCTGTCATCTGATGACTTCATCTTCGTTATGTGAAACAGATGCTCCAGATGATTGATGATCATCTGGAGCATCTGTTTTTCTTTACCTTTTATTACACAATAAGGTCAGGGGCAACACCTCGTGTACCACGCCTTACGCACTGCAGACTGTCTTGGGCTACGTCATAGTTGGTTCCGCTCCTATCATGGATAATATTTCGGCACCTCCTATTGTTGAATGACTGTTGAACCGCGCGAGTCGTTGGTTTGCAAATTTTAGGAGATAGAGGAGGCGAACGTTCCACCTATACTTATCCCGGAAGATTGATAATGCGAGGAAATTTACATCCGCACGACCGTTCGTAATCACGATGGTCGATATAGTGTAGCGCTACCCTTTAAGGGGGATATTTTGTCTCTAGGTGACTCACAGGAAATGGCAGAAAAACCTTTCAATTCTTTGGAGCGCAAGATGCCCGCCTTGCCCAGATTGAAGATCGCTTATGACGGTGTCATTAATGAATATATAAGGGAGTGTGACGTATCACTTGCGGCTCCAAAATTCGATAACTATGAAAAAACGCCGTCGTATTTCATACCACATCGCGGTGTTATTAGGGAAGACAAACTTACGTCCAATTTATGTGTAGTGCTCGACCTTTCTCTTAACGATATTCTTTATAGTGGGCAACATTTGCAGAAAAAGTTATTTAATATAATAGAAATATATAATATAATAGCAAATTTTCGTTTGTTTCGTATTGCATTATCCGCCGATATTCACCAAATGTTCCTTTGCATAGGGGTCCGAGAATGCGATATCGTCATCTTATCATCTTCATATTCAACGTGATCGTCATCTTCATCATCGTCATCGTCATTGTCATCATCTTCGTCGTTGTCGTCTTCACCATCGTTATCATCATCGTCATCGTCATCGTCACCGTCATGGTCATCGTCATGGTCAACGTCATCGTCACCGTCATCGTCATGGTCAACGTTATCGTTCATCGTCATAGTCACTATCATCGTCATCATAATCGTCGTCATCATCGTCATAATCATCGTCATTATCGTCGTCGTCATCATCATCATCATCGTCATCATCATCGTCATCGTCATCGTCATCATCATCGCCACCGTCATCGTCATGGTCGACGTGATCGTCGTCTTCATCATCGTCATGATCATCATAATCTTCGTCGTCGCTTTCATCACCGTAATCATCATCGTCATCGTCATCGTCATCATCAACCTCATTGTCATAGTGTAGTGTATGTGCCTCCACTCTACTAGCATGTATTAATAAATGTTCTTACTCTTAGGTTTAAGAGAGCAGTCTAATTAAAGATTTAGTACCAACCACACGCTTCCTTCATTTGACATCTTTCCTATATTACATGGCAACCCTGCCAGGCGGTGCGCGGCGAAAATGCACGCGCACCGCCGTGGCCTGCATAAATAGTTAAAGAAAAATGGAAAAATTAATATAAATCTAAAAGAACAATTTTCAACTATTGAATTGACACTAACGGATGAGACAAATAAGCCGAAACGGGACATAAGAAGAGGCGACAAGGTTATTATTTATTTAAGGAGATATGCTAATAAAATCTATTAGAAAAAGAAGAAAAATGTTACGGAAAAAACGGGAAAGATCAACTTCAGAAACAAATATTATGACAGCTTAAAATATTACATGAAGATTAAACGAATTAGATGGTGAGACCACAAATTTAAGAAAAATAGAAGAAACTTAAGTCCACAAGCCTTAGCCGATAAGAAGATAGAAAAATTGATCCAAAAAGAACAAATTATGAGGTAACTTCGCTATGTGATTTTAATTCTATTTCAAACTTTATTTAACAATTTGAGATTGGTTTTTTTTTTGCTATTATGTTTTTAAAGTTAAATATTAAATATTCTGTATTTTACATATAATTAAGTTGAAATTATTTATCAGATTATTCACAATATACTTCATTATTAAATATTTTATTACCTACAATAAAAAAACACTTATGTGGCACTTCTATTAAGGCGCAAAACCACTTTATATTCCCTTTTATGCAGTTATAGTTTTGTACTATTTTTTACTGTGTCCTGCCAAACAATTAATGAAATAATAAAATAATAGATTCCAATTTTACGTACTTGATTTAAAATAACACTGTGATACATTTCGTAGATTTTTTTTTCGAATCCAAATTTTAAAGGGTGATAAACATATCACTATCATTATAAGTTTTAATTTTTTTAAGGCATTAAATCTTAAATTTATATAATAACTTACGTAAAATATAAAAAACTTTCTTTTAAATTTTTAAATAAATTAATGTATCTTTGTAAGTTGATAACTCTTATAATGTGATTTTCAATTATTCTATTCTATACACAACATAATAAATAACATACTTTCAGTAATATTTTTCGATCATACATTCGAACATAGATGATAAATTTAAACTAAACACAGCAACATGCAACACATGAACAGATGTAGGAAAAATCACAACAACATTGTAATAGCGATAAAAATAATAAGTATAGGAAAATAAATGAGTAAATGATAATAGTATTGTTTTATAGATTAAAATAATAAATAAATAACATTGTAAACCGGAATAAAGTAATTAAGAGAGGTTTTAAAAATAATGTTTAAAAAAAGGTTAAACACCGACAAAGAAAATTTATTGATAAGATTGTTATCACATTTGTATAAAAAATTAGAAAGCATGTAATTGGTATGAGGAACGGAAGAAAGGAATGTTCGAACGTGTGAATACGAATGATTTAGTTACTAAGTTTTGTCAATATTGGACTGATCACCCAAATATTGATGATGCTTAAACTGTGCGTCTGAAATGACTGAGAATGGTGCAAGAGATATAGAAGTGGAGCAGGAAATTATAATTAAAGATCTAGAACAAACCACACGTCTCTCTTTATTGACGCCTTTCATACATCACATTTTTACAATTTTTTTTTAAATTAAATTAGTTTTATATTTTGTTTAACTACTTTATTTTATTCCAATTAGAAATTGTATACATTTAAAGCCTATGTAACATTGTATTTTATTTTTATCTTCAATATTAAAAGATTAAAAATAAATATTAAAAATTATTCAATATTAAATATATTATTATGTTATAAGATTCAAGAAAACCAAAATGTAAAAAAAATAGAGAACTTTCCTTTTTTTTGTATCGGGGGGGTGTAGTGTATGTGCCCCAACCCCACTAGGATATATTAATAGATATACTTACTCTTAGGTTTAAGAGAGCAGTCTAATTAAAGATTTAGTACCAACCACACGCCTCCTTCATTTGACATCTTTCCTATATTACAATAGTAATCATCACCGTCATCGTCATCATCATCATCATAGTCATCATCATCGTCATCATCATCAGTCATCGTCACGTCATCATGGTCAACGTCATCATCACCGTCATCGTCATGGTCAACGTCATCATCATCGTCATTGTCAATCGTCATCGTGACCGACATCGTCATCTTATCATCATCGTCATATTCATAATCATCCACATCGTCATCTTTATCGACATCGTCATCGTCATCATCATCGTCTCGTCCATCGTCATGGTCAACGTCATCGTCACCGTCATCGTCATGGTCAACGTCATCGTCATCGTCATGGTCATCGTCATCGTCATCAACATTGCCATCGTCATCATCATCGTCATCGTCACCATCATCGTCATCACCATCGTCAACATCATCTTCATAGTCATCATCATCGTCATCGTAATCATAAACGTCATCGTCATCATCGTCGTCGTCATCGTCAGCATCATAGTTATTTTCATCATCATCATCGTCATCGTTACTATCATCGTCATCACCATCGTCATCATTATCATCATCGTCATCATCATCGTCAACGTAATCATAATCTTCATCGTAATCGTCATCATCATCGCCATCGTAATCATAATCATCATCGTCATCGTCAGCATCATAGTTATTTTCATTATCATCGTCGCCATCGTCATCTTATCATCATCGTAATCGTCGACGACGACGAAGTATAGGTCGACCCCCCACTAGATGGAGTGACGACCTGGTACGACATGTAGGAAGTCGGTGGATGCAGGTGGCTCAGGACCGTGCTTTGTGGCATACCTTGGGGGAGGCCTGTGTTCAGCAGTGGACTTGTGAAGGGCTGTAATGTAATGATGATGACGCATCACTTGGTTTAAAATTATACTTAAATATTAGGATAGTTATCATAGATCAGATAATATAATGTGTCAATATGGCATATATTGAAAAATGATATAAGATTTATCAGTGAAAAAGAACGATGAAAATCGTTTCTCTTTACTGATAAATATTATATATAATAATAATATAGTTTGTATTTTGTATAACTTTGACAACTCAAAGATGGCGATATTATTTATTCATTTTTTATATATTTAAACTCTGCCCTTTCACATTACATGGAGCCGTGGTAGGGTGAAGGCAAACATCGTGAGGAAACCTGCATGTCCGAGAAATAAGAAAAAAAAATTTCGAAGACATGTGAAGTTCGCCAACGCGTATTGGGGCAGCGCGGCGGACACTTCCTTGCCCTAAAACCCTCTCAGAAATGAGGGGAGGCCTGTGCCCAGCAGTGGGACGTATATAGGCTGTAACTTTACTTTACTTTACTTTACTTTCACATTACACATATAAACACACACACACACACACACACACACACACACACACACACACACACACACACATACATACATGTATACGTACACATTTTACATGCTCCTCTCCCATAACTGCTTATACACATTACACTCATATCACAATTACTTCTTACAGTTATACATTACACATGTTATGAGAGAGGAACGACATAAGTAGTATAAATTATTATTTTTATAAATTAACGGTGGGGATATGGCGCTGACAGCTGATGCACAGGTCTCCTAGTTCGGCTGCAGATGCTATGTTTTCAGGTATATGTACCAATGTAGCTTTATTAAATGTTAAGCAAATATCTTGATGTACAACTTCTTGGAAATAAAGAACTTATTATAAAGAACTTATTATTACTTATTATTATACAAGAGCGATTCCATTCTCTCAAAGTTCGACTCCTGTATCCATTTGTTAGCCCAAACACTTAGATAATCGATTAAGTTTTTGAGGATGTTAATGATTAAGTCAAATACGAAAGTGAATTTGTATAGTTTTTATTCTGTTCTTTCGAATGAAAGAACGCTTATTTACGGTAAGTAGTTGGCGTTTGCATTGAAAGTTAGAAAAAAGTTGCAGGTAGGGCACAATAGAAATTAAATTTATTCGTAGTTTTTTCATTTTTTTTGAATTGAAGAATATATTAATGTATTGTAAGATTCGATATTTTGCAGTGAAATAACGCATCAGATTATTTTCTACTCCATAGCTCTCCCAGAAATGAATAGAGCTCTTTTCCCAGCAGGAAGTCTTTAGACTCTGTAAATATATTAACATTTTCGAAACAGTTGGCACAGTATTCGGTCATCAAAGAGGTTGCAGGTTCATGTCTTTTGAAGTAGCAATTAGTTTGTCGTATGTGTATGAGTACAACCTCTAATAAAATTTTAAATGTAAAAGAGTGTTTGTCCTTTTTTCTATGCAGCATCAGAAAGATGGATCGACATATTTTTTGGGAAGAGATAGGTAATGAGCCGTAGAGTGGCATACGATTTTTATATACAAGAAAAACGTAGCGGTTCCCGCGGTATAAATCTTAATCGTAATTCTGTAATTTTTAACTGTTCCATATGTAATTTCACATGTATTAACTAAACAGTCAATATATCGCCTGACATTGCCCAAGAAATCTAAACATATCCACTATCCACTTACTATCACACTAAAATCATTCAAGCTCGACGTCACAGTCGGTATTTCGGTCAATCGTGTCAGTTAACGCGAAGGCATTAACTTGAAATAGATAAAGTTATTTAGGTCGAGAGTAAATAAAACATCAATAAATTTCACCCTAGATAGTCAAGCGGGGTGACCCGCCTCCCACCACACGAAAAATGTCTTAATATTTCCTTAATTATGTTGTGGTTTTTATACCTATATATTTTTTATAATAAACATATTTTTACTGAAAGTTAGGCATTTCATCTTAGTCTTCACAAGTAACAGCGCATCTGCATTTTGATTCTTCGTCAGGTGGACGGTATTTGCCGGTTTTTACCTTATTATATAAAAATACCGCTTTCTCTATTCTCTACCTAGAATGAAACAGAAACATTTTTATTCAATATTGATAAAAATAATACTTATTAAGTCATTTTTTTCATTTACCACTGGTTCCCACAAAAAACCTCTGTCATGGGAAGAATAAGCAAGAAACCCAGCGGGACTATTTTTAAGCTATTGCATAGCTTCTATCGCGGGCCTTGAGCGCGGGGACCGAATCCAGAAATTCTGTAAAGAAAAAACCTCACGCTCCCCACTCCGATGGGCACGGAGGTGTGGCGTTGAAAGCCGTGCATCGTCTAACGTCGTTTCAGTTCGGCAGACTTCGGCACGGCTGTTTGTGTGCGTGTACACTAGCTGCTAACTCAATGATAAAAATTCCTGAATAACTACATGTATTGTAAGATATTAAAAATATTTTAAACAATATTAACTTCACATTTATTCAATAAGAGAAAAAAATTGTTTTCTTATCGGTCACCACGCTCAAAAAGTGTAACTTGATTTAATATCAAAGACTTAACTGCATAAATAAAATAAATAAATAATTATAATTGCATAAGTTGATAAAAATGCTATGCAATAGCTTTACCGCGGCAGTCACCGAGTGCCACACGTATTTTTTTAATAAGAGCTTACAATCATGTTTGTTACAATTAACAACACAAAACAAAGTGGAAATAGCTTTGGAATAGGTTATTATCATCCATAAACCCCTAATATTTCAATAATCCTTTTGATATAAATTTAGTTTTATAGTTTTTGAACTTTGTGTATGTAAAATTTTGTGTATTTTGTGGGATTTTGTTGTATACATCGCGCCAAGAATGAATTACTGACTCGGTGGAGTTGAGTAACTGATACTACTAGTTTGTGTCTGTTCCTAGTATCAGTAGTAGTTACAGAATAAATATCACTCATTTTTGCAAAACTACTTTTACTTTTGGGTACGTACATAAAATTTTCATAAATGTATTAAAAGGCCTGAGTAAATATATTAATTTCCTTAAGTTTTTGTCTAAGCGATTCTGTTGATTTTAAATCACATATTGCTCTAATGGCTCTCTTCTGTAAAACAAATATAATTTCAGTGTCAGTCGTGTGTCCCCACAGTAAAATACCAAACGACATTATGTTATGGAAATAGCTAAAGTAAACTAGTTTAGCTGTTTCAACACTGGTAAGAGTTTTAATCTTTTTTACAGCATATGCTCCAAACTAAGTCTGCTAGCTGGTTTAGATATATGGGGGGCCCATTGAAGCTTTGCATCTAGTGTGATTCCAAGAAATATGGTGATTCACAAGATGATGGTGACAACAAGATTCCGCTCCTCCCCATTTAAAGTTACATTAGTATTAACATGTTTGACATTCGGAGCTACGAATTTCGTACATTTAGATTTATTTTCATTTAAATGAAAATTATTAACATTAAACCAATTGACTAACTTAGCTATAGCATTATTTATTTCCTCTTAATTTAGTAACTGTAGTTTTAATTTGAAAATTAATGAAGTGTTATCAGCAAATAATACTATATCATGGCGAATAATATATAATATGAATGCCTGAAATTGCAGCGTCAATTTAATTATTATTATTTATTTCATTGTTTAGGTACACCTATTTTGTTAGTCCACTTAAAACTTTAAAACTAGGGTTAGTAAATTCACAGAATACAGAAATTATTATACGGCACAAAAATTATTATTTATTATTAAACATATTGGGCCTGGAAGCCTGGAACCCATATGCACCGTTTTCCAGTACCTCACCACTGAGCAATCTTGCCTTCCATATAAGGAAGCTAGGAGGCCGTTGGTGCTGTCTCGCACACGACGCATCAACGAGGCTATTTTTTTACGTCATATTACTGCAAAACCGTCCACGCATGCCTTAGCAAACATACGCGATGCGCTGCAAAAGCATGGCAGCCCCAAAAATATCTTGAATCCATTGTAGTAAGGAATATGTAGCGCATTGAGAGTTCCGCGAGTACACTTCGTCCACAGGCTGCAGGTATAAAATATGTGACAGTTAGCTTTGAATAATGTTACCTTAACTTCATCCGTACAACTATCAAACCTGCGGGCAAGCATATTACACCTCACTGCCAACTCTCTACGTTGCCGTTCAACATTTAAATTGTCAGAGAGATTCTCGACGACCCTGCATCCCAAATATCTGAATTTGGTGACTCTACTCAGTGTAGTTCCTCCAAGTATAACGTGGGGAACTGATTTAGGTTTTCTGTTTCCAGCCTTCAACACGAGTAGTTCATTCTTATTAGAATTATATCTGAGCCCAAGAGCCGCCGCGTACCTTTCACAGATGTCCACTAGCGTTTCAAGGGGCACTGATCAAAGGGATCACCAAAACCATGTCATCGGAATAGTTTATATTATTGAAAAAATGACCGGCAATTGAGCAGTCGACTCTGGCATCACTGAGTTCAACGATCAAACGGTTGATGTACAGACTGAGGAGTTGAGGTGAGCTAAGGCCCTGCCCTAACCCGCACTCCAACCAGTACTCCGACGAATATAAGCTAGCCCACTTAACACAGTTAGTTTGGTTGTGATACTAATATTTGAAGAGGTTAATTAGTTCCTTAAGGCTAGTTTACTGGTTAAGTTTATTCCATAAAACGAAACCAGGTCGAATAGCTTCGACAGGTCCAAGAAACACGCGTAAACCGGCGTTTTTCGTGTAGTCTAATACTGGACAGTATTCTTGAGTAGCAGTATGCCCGTTTCAGATGAAAGCCCCAGCCTGAAGCTAAACTGAGCCTCATGTAGGTGAATTTGTTGGCTGAGTTGCTGACCAAGCAAACCGTTCAGAACCTTTGAAACTAGATTAGCCAAAGATATTGGGCGATAATTCGACCCAACGGAGGAATCACTAGTCTTATTTTTTAATATAAGTAGAACCATGGGTTTTCATAAGCTCTCCAGGTAAGTGTCGTAGAAATAGGTTAAACAATAGAGTTAACACCCTTGGCAAATGCAATGTGTTGCAAGTGCTTAATGCTGAGGTCATTTTGAACAGGAGACTTACCCCTAGTCATCCTACTTATTACAGGAGCTATATCCCTAGTTTTAAGACGGTGATAGTCTCTACTTAATTCTTTTTCAGCACTGAACACCTGCTGCGTTGACGCAATTAAATACTTAACCTTAGAAACATCTTAAAATAATTCAGCTATCTTACCTGGCTCATGTTGACTCTGGACGCTAGCTGAGACACATAGCTCTGTATTAATTTTTAGGTGTGTTTTCTGAACGCTCTAAAGCATTTTGAATTATGATGTTTGGCCAAAATGTCCTGTTTAATTTGTATCTCATTATCTTCACAGCACTTAAGTCGAGACTTAAAGCGCTTTATGGTCTCACACATATTTTCATACAAAACGCCAGATGTAGGTTTGCCGTGTTGGATCCACATCTTGTAACAGATTCGAGCTTCATTATGTATTTCCCATACATACCTGTTCCATCCTGCTAAATTTGATTTGATGAGTAAGATGTTTTATTGACTCATCACCCTCGTTGCTCTTCACGGAAATATTTTTTTTATAATTATAAAATAACCGATTTATACAACAAAGAAACTAATTATCTTAAAAGCCAAGTTAAATAGCTTTTTCGACAAATAAACAAAACGTTGTTATTTTATGTAATTTTTTTAAATTATTCACTGCTAACACGTTTTATATCTATTTTATTTTATTTTTTGTAACCTCAGTGGCCTCGGCTCTGTATTTGGATATTTGTAGGCTTTCACTTTTTTAATTTCTATGTGGCTTTTATGTAGTTTTTATTTCTTTCATATTTTCCGATCTTTATCTTTTTTGTAATCTAACGTTAATATTAAAAGTAGGCAAAATGAATTGAACTAATCGTTGTTATAATAAGTGCCAAACAAAAATCCTCTGCTGACTTGCCACGGTGGCAGTCGGATTGACAAACGCAGCTTTGTATTATTTTGAGCTTTTATTAGAAAAATTCTCCCGCTCTACAAGGCGAATATATTTATTCTTCTGTTCATGATTGTAGGTGTTTTATGCTCATCGTGAATCACACTATATTAATTTATCAACTTGAAGTCCACTCGGTACATAGTCAATCGAGTCAGTGATATGAATCAAATGTATTGCAATAAAAATTAAGTCGTAACTTGACAGTGGACCATAGATTATAACATAACTTGTCTTAACTAAATTTACTGTAATCTATCTATAAATAAAATTGAAGTCACAAATAGATATTTGCATGGTATTACGATATAAGTTACCAAAATAAAAACAATTCTGTCTTGTTTGTCTGCCTTTTCTAATCTTCGGAATAGCTTAATTAAAATGCTATATAAATATTTACTTTTCGGACAATGTGGGGTTGGATCGCTAGTTATAAATAATGTAAAGAGAAAATATAATTAACGCAATTCTGATTTCAAGACAAATCACCCTTAATAACATCATAGGACATTACCAATAGAAAAAAGTGGTAGTTGTCTCTAGACATATGGTATTAATTTATGTGTTACTGTAGTATATTATATTATTTATGCCAAGTTATATTAAGTTTATATACGCCAAGACTCAAAGAGTTAAAAAATACTGTGACAAATAGACATAGAGACACAGACACGGAGGTGATTCTATAAGTGATCCAGTTGTGCTTATTTTGGATCGGAGATGTATTAATGACGCCCAAGCCAATTCAATCTCAAGCGACAAAAGCACTGGTAAGGCTGCGGGTAAAAGCTAGTTCAATATAATACTTTAAAAGCAGCAGCATTATAATACTTTAAAAGACTGTAGTATAAAGTCGATAAATAAAAAAAAATATTATTGAATTTGTTGTTCGAAACCAAACAAAGAAGCGATTCACCGAAATTTACACAACAATAACAATTTTCATACCTTGTTTCAAAATATGATAATGGTAATGAGATGAAAGAAGTAATTTAGATTGAGGGAATTGGACATAAAAATAAACAACTCTAAATATATATTTAGCATTATTTTTTATTAAAATTTTGTACGACAGATCCCGTATTTGATGTTATTACCTATTAATAACAAAAGAAGCATGACAGTTAGTGAATTTTTCGAATAATATATAGCTGAAAATATATAATAACTTTTTTTTCAAGAAGTATTATGCTATAAACGAACTCAAACCAATGTTTCGAACATGCAATTGAACTACTTTCTCATTAATTAAAAATAAAAACGACCTTGTTTCCGTTATTCCAAAATTGCAAATTAATATTTGTTTTTCTGTCACATTTCAGGATTACAATTTCTTAGATTTTCTAATACGGTATTCAACCCTTAATTTGTATTTGTTTGTTGCTAAAGACACTGCATAGAATTTCGTTAACTTAATACAATTTTAAGCTTTAAGTTAAAACAAACCATCTGCATTCGTGTAGTATTTAAAACGTTCACTAATAGATATACACATTTATGTTTGTATGCCTCATGCTGATATACTAAGATTTCGTCTGACACAGCTTATTGTTACGTGTCATGTACCGTTGTGTCACATTATCGCGATGCGTTTAAATTTCGTATAAACTTACCCGAAACGCTTAATTATAATAGAACTTCATCTGAAGTCACATTTGATAACGCTAAAGAGTTGGTACTCTAATATAATCTCAAGAAGAAGAATTTGAATAATTATTCATAAAATAAATATTAAATACGTTTAACAATAAGTAGTGAATCAAGGATATTTCAATTGACTCACGAACTTGTCATCTTCACCCATTGTTCTATGGACAAGTGAGGCTGAAATAAGCGAGCGAGATTTGAAATCTCAGAGAGTGTTTCGGAAGCCCAGAGAAGGGGAATTCAACTTTTTTACGTGAAAATATAATTAAATTAAGAGATTAATAGACCTTTCTTCGGTAAAATTTTATATAAGACTTCACTTCTAAAAGGAAACATGTAACATTAGTAACAGTATTTAGAAAAAAAAACAGTCTGAAGAAAACGCATATCTTTAACCATCCTCTTTTCTTTAACTTTGGAATATATTAACCTTTGTACCCATTTATAGTAACCATTTATTTCCCGCATAGTTCATTCCATATGGCAATGGATGTGATTTCATAATGCAATTTAAGATATAAAATAGGCTTCCAAATGGGTGATTCCGGACGTTACAATATTAAACAAAAGAAATAAACCTGGCAACAAAATACAGTTTGTTACAAACTGGAAAACGCTAACTCATTCCAAGGCCAAATACGAAAAATAATAATTAAAATTAAAACTATCTAACTAGGTAAGTTTTCATCCAAAAACTAAGCATAATAAAAAATGGCATATGCCAATTGATTAAGCCAACGTTGGGACCTGAGACCATCACTCCCCACAAGGCACATGACTGACGAAAATACGTTAACACATTATCTTATAATAATCTCAGTCCAAAATAAACAATCACGAACTTTGCAGACTAGAGAATAATTGCTATCTGTCATGTAGACTATTCTCAACGTCAAACAAACCACTGTTTACAGGTTCTACGAATATGATGAATGCCTAAAGGGCAATTTATCGTAAATGTGAACCAAATGAAATAGTACTAATTAATATTTATTACTAAAACAACAAAAAATATTTTAATTGATTATATTTTAGTATTTTGAAAATAATATAATATCGTTTATTGGCGACCGACTTCGCACGGGTTCCACTATTTGCTTCAGTTCACATTCAAATCACATTTATTCTTCACAGCAAACAAATTGAAGTAGAGCAAAGATAAAATCTTAAAGCCACAGAGAGGTATAACAACGGCATTCTACAAAAATTCGCTTCACAGGACCATTCGCAATGATTTGCTTGCAAGTATAGTTTTCTAATATGTGAAACCAGTCTGGTCTCTAAGTCTCTGAATCATATACACTTACTTAAACACTCGGCTACCACCAGTAAAGTACATCTAGTTGGAGTATACCATCTCAAGTGGGACGTACAGGTTCATTTTGGGCCTGTAGGCAAACTATATGTGTTTTATTTCTTTTTTGATTTCACAGACATGCAGGTTTTCTCACAGCATTCTCTTTCACTGCTAAGCACGTGGGAAATCAGCACGCGAAATTGCAATTTTCTTGATTCAGGCGGATTTTGAAACCGAATTGCTCGTAACTGTCAAATTTACAGCGAGCACTTAGTCTCTGAACTACCATATTGAAATATCTGCTGCGCACACACGCGTGTATACTTAGTAATGTTATACGTATCTACTTAGTTACTAAAATTTTTGAGTCAGTCGCTAGTTGCCCGCCAACTGTATCGCGCGTATAAGTTATTCAATCTTTAATTATGGTCACCAGTAGGAACTTATGGACTCAGATCCAAAACTGGTGACCCCGAAGAGATATTAACACAATAGGGGACTAACTTCGCGTGTGTTGTGATCATGTAACATGAGTGTACCGCTTCTGCCATCGCTAATGAAAGTGCCACCTGTTAACGTGCCACCCGTCCAGGACATCTAGCCGCCCACACCACCAACCTTATGGCACCAGCTGAAGATTTAGTGTCTCTATGGTCCTGGCTCTCGGACGTTTGGATGGACCAACCGCGCGTGTGGTTCGTACACGCACAGAAGCTATCCTCGCACCTCAGAGGATAAGCGAAGAGGCGAAGTTTGACATGGTCGTGTCCAAGCTGAGTAAGTCATCGCGCAAGCGACGGATATATTACTAAACTCAGTACGACTACCCATAAGTACGACGCACATAAAGCTCAGCTACTCCACATCTACGAGGAGTCAATGTCGATGCAGATGGAGTAGCTTATGAGTGGTTCGAATGCGTGGAATACAACAAATGGGTGGAGATCCACAAACCGGCGAAGGATATTATATAATAATAATAATATATAAAGTAATTACGTGCAGGAATTATAGTTCCTGCTCATGATTACCTGAGTTTATCCTTTATGACACCGAGAGTGTGGCACTTTTCCAACTCACTCGAAGCTAACAACATTACATAACATAAACACTCACGCCTGTCACCCAGAGGGGTAGGCAGAGACTAAAGACTTCCATTTAGCATAATCCTGACATACCTCTTTCGCCTCTTCCACATCTATATACCTACGCATACGTGCTCGTCAGATAAGGATACTCTTAATTTGGCCCATTTTTAATATATCGCCAATTCGGTCGACAAACTTTCGCCTAGAACGTCCCTTTCCGACTCTTTCATTCACTTCTGCAACATATATTTACTTTGTCAGTCTTTCTTCATTCATTACTTCTATATGACCAAACCACCGAAGCATTCGTTTCTTAATCCTGGTCACCGCATCATCTTGCAACCAACACTCTTCTTTTATCATACAGTTTCTCACCCTGTCACTCAGATTCAGCCCTAACATACTCCTTAGCGACCGCATTTCTACTGCATTTATTCCACTCTCGTGCTTCTTCTGCCACACCCAACTTTCACTGACATACGTTAAATTAGGAACTAATACAGCATTGTGAATTTCCATAAGTGTCTTTTTAACACATACTGACTTTTCACAATAGAGTGTAGAGCCCCATTTACTTTATTTCTTGCATACTCTAATAAGATTAGTTTCAACAAAATTAGCGTCTCCCAATAAATCGTTTAGAATGTCTCTCCACTCCTATACCATACAAAACATACATTTAGCACATTAGAAATAGAGTTAATTTGTCCTAAAATTATAAGTGGTAGAGCCACGCTGTAGCTATACTATAGTTAGCTACAGCGTGGCTTTACCACTTATAATAGAATGGGTCGGCTCGACCGGGAAAAGACCACGCTCTCACAGAATACCAGCGTAAAATAGCAGCTTAATACCGCTGTATTTCGTACGGTGAGTGTAGAGATCCGGAGACCTTTTTTTACTGGTAACGAGGCATTCCATCTTAGTTCTCAGGGGTGGCAACGCATCGGCGTTTTGATTCTTAATGGAAGGTACATGTAAATGTCTATGAGCCACAGCAGTTACTTACCATCTAGTGAACTGTGTGCTCGTTTGTCACCCATATTCTATAAAAAAAAACATACGAAATCGTAAATCTGTTCATAGCGTACAGTGCAATTTTAAGTAAAATACAACGTTTTAAAGTTGAAAAAAAAATTGCAACCTAGTTTTTATTTCAAGATTAAATCTTTCATTTTCAAAAAATCCTTCGTTATATTTTGGAACAAAGCTTTCATTCAAATATTCAACCCAAGCAGTATTCAGGATTGTGGTTTTACTCACGGAATGAATTGAAACGCTGCAGTGTAAAGATGAGTACAAAAAGTTGTGTGTAAAAGATCCAAATAATTTGCGAACGGTACTTTAGTATTTAACTTTTTCTTTCATAACGGTAAACGTTTCTTCCATTGAGTTATTTTATAGCTTATGAAAGGTTTTTAATACTCGTATTTTTTTATGGTCAGTTAAGACTATAGCAGTGTTTTCTTGGCAGATGACTTCTTTTTATTAACCGTAATAAACTTCTAGTAAGAAGTTACACCGAGATTTTATTCTGTATTGTGAAGGCAATCTTCATACATATATTGCTCATGGACAAACATCTAGACCAACGATAATTATTTGTAGGCCATTCAAGCACTTGTTCCATGCGGGATTCGAACCTGCGGATCCACAGTGTCGTAGCCAAGGCTAACACTACTGCTTAGGTGTTTTGTATCATCATCATCATCATCATTACAACCTTTCACAAGAACACTGCTGAACATACCTCCCCCAAGGAATGCCACAAAGTACGGTCCTGAGCCACCTGCATCCATCGACTTCCTGCATGTCTTACCAGGTCATCACTCCAACTAGTCAGGGGTCACCCTACGCTACGCCTACCGGTACGCGGCTGCCACTCGAAAACCTTTTTTCGCCATCGGATGTCGGTTATTCAAGCTATATGCCCAGCCCATTGCCACTTCAGCTTACTAATCCGTTGGGCTATGTCGGTCAGTCTGGTTCTACTGCGGATATCCTCATTTTTAAGATTTTCATGCAGAGAAATCCCGATCATAGCCCTCTTCATTACCCGCTGAGACACCTTTAAGTTACATATACACCTAATTCGACATCGGCCGAAGTTTGCTCGCAATCGAAATCGAATCAAACAATTGTAAAACAAAGAGAGCGCGTATACAAACACGACCGTCATCGTCCGATGACGCACGAAAACGGCCGATCAACCGTCGAGTCCGAACTTGTTGGGATTTCTCGCCAGACTGACAGTGACAGTGCAAACTGAGTGTGTTTATAGTTTAATTTAATCATTTTGTCTTTATTCTGTTGTTTCTATCGGTGATGTTATCTACCTTAATGACTATGGACATGAAAAAATTAGTTACACATAAATATTTCATTATCCCACACACGCTTATGTTGTCGACGATGACGTCGATGAAGATATTAATTTTCTGAAAGATAAATTTCTTTGAATTCCGCCACTTTAAAAACGCGTATTTACACTGTTAAGCAACACAGTAAACTAGAGAATACCAGCAACGTCCAATGTCAGCACAAGTAGTACACTGTTGCAGTGTAAGCAGAGTTACTTGTCCGGGTATATCTGGCCACCTTCGGCCGACAAAATCGGTTTTGGTGTACACATACACTTAGTGTACTCAAACAGCCAGCAGGGAAGGACCACGTCTCAGATCCATAAATCATCACTCGCAACGTGCACTGGTTGAATAATCTAATTTTCAGGTGTTGAGGTAAACCTGACGAGAATTTCGTCGTAATTTCCCGAACGCTGCTCAGCCGAGTTGAATCCGTCGATTGACGTCTCGGTTTAAGTTGGACTTACGTAGTCGGACTATTTGTCCAAGCTATACGTACTAGTCAATAACTTCGATCTTAGTGCTCCTAACAACTACCGGCATAGAAGTGACATAGACGTCAAAGATAATCTTTGTTTTGTCCATGTTCATCTTAATACCTATGCATTGGGAGATATTATTGAGGTCATTGAGTATAGTGTGCTTAGGTGCTACAGCGATTCTGTTATAAGGACTATAGGGTTGGAAAATTGAAAGTGAGTGATGAATGATAGCCATTGATGTTAATACCTTATCCTTTCCAGTTCAGTAGCTTGAAAATGGTGAAAAGTTTTGTAGATATAACGTCACCCTGACTTACACCTCTCTGCAGTTGGATAGGTTTCGTACATTGGTTCTGTACTCGGATAGCCATCGTAACCCTACTGTATTTCGATATACCGACAGTCAACTTAGCACCGCTAAAGGTACTGTAGCACCACCAAAATTTTGACGGAATCAAAGGCTTTTTCATAGCCGAGATACGCAAGGCAAAGTGGCAGATTGAACTCTTCATTCTTGTGTACAATTTGCCGCAAGTTATCTATATGGTACTGATGATCTTTTGTCTTTGTGAGTGCGAGTCGATTCGTAATGGCTCTCGAAAACTGCACGTAGAAGCAGCTCAGATGGGAAATCACTTTTCTTGAGGAACAAGACTACCGCACTTCGGCCCCACGGCTCCGGATTAGTTCCATAATGGAGGACGGAATTAAAGAGCTTCTGAAGGTACCGGTTTTTCACCCGCTTTCAAAAGCTCTACTGTAATTCCATTCTCGCCCCGCCTTGCCATTTTTAAGATGCTGAAGGTGCTGGAGAGCCATTCTTATCTCGCCCAAACTGACGTCCGGGATATCATCGGAATAGTGTCCGATAAAACAAGCTCTTGAATCGTTACTTGCGTATGGCTCCTACGATTATTTATACAGCTGCCCACAGAACATCTCAATATCACTCAAGATCTCAGGTGTCGCGGAAAAGATTATCGTTGAAACAACCATTCGAAACAACTCTGACATCTATTTATTGCAAGATGACCTCAACCGACTTATACAATGGTGTAATAACAACCAAATGTTTCTCAATCGCAAAATATGTCAACTTATTAGGTTTACCAGAAAACAAAATTACATACACAGTTAGTACTATATTGACACTGAAAAACTGACTGCGGTTCGAGCGATACGTGATTTAAGACTGTTAGATATTTATGACTAGACAGCGAATTAAGATTTACTAACCATATCGATAGCATAATCACCTCAACTACGAAGTCAATGGGTTTTGTATTGAGAGTTCATGTAGCCCTCTACTACAATCAAACTTTTTAGTAGTTTGGTTAGAAGTAAACTAGAATACTGCAGTCAAATTTGGAATCCACACTACAAAATCCATAGCATTAGAATTGAAACAATACAAAAAGACTGCTACGTCATCTAGCGTACCGTTCGAATAGCTATCAAACTAATGATCCCTACGAAAGACAGTTGGCGCAATATAACATCAGATCATTACAATTGTGTAGAAGTATCTCGGACATGATATTCCTATATAAAACGCTCAATAATTATAGTGTTGATTGTCCAGCAATAGTCCAATTATTTAACTTTCAAGTGCCATGAAGACTGTCTAGGAAACCGCAAGCCTTTTTCAATGTATCTCTTTATAGATCTAACTTGGAAAAGTATTCCCCTCTAGCCAGACTGGCTCGCACTTATAACGAACTGCCCTCGAAGATTTCTGGCTTCAAATCAAAATTAATCAAAATTTCTTTAAAAATAATGAATCAATTAATTAATAAGTATAATATTGCTAGCAAAGCTAGTAAAATATAAATTTGTCTTTGTTTCTAGTAAAGCTTTCTACGAGTTTAAATAATATAAGTTGATAAATTAGAAAATATTTTAATTTATTTTTTCAATTAAAAATTAAGCATAGGAATTATGTGCACGAACCGATACTATGAATACATTAAATTTATTGAATATGGCTGATAAATGTAGTAGCACCGCTAGACGTTAACATAAATAATTATTTTTACCATAAACATAAGATAAATTAAAAGCAAAAAATATACGTCGGTATCAACGAAATAATTAATTAAACAATTACTACGTTTTAATCAGTATCAAATTCAAAAGCTTGCTTGCCACTTATGAGTTAGTGTGCTATTTACTAAAACTAGTCGTAATTAAGGTTCTGTTAAATCGATTTTCCAGTATTAGTAGTTTACAATATCCTCCTCCATTAAGTAGCAGACATGCATTTCGAGAAAAATTGGCATATTCCCAATTTAATTTGATTATGATAATAACGTATCCTCATTTCGCAATTTTTACAAACACAAGAGCTATTTAATGATTTCTTATACTTTTAACAGCCCCCCGTGACCATGGGTGCTGTAAAGTGATCGAAACGTCGGGGATATAAAATAAGTCAATATACTCAATAAAATCCGTAAAACCTAGTTTTATTTAAAACATGAAACATCTCCCATTTTATTTATTACCAAGTGGACTGTGTGCTCATTTTTTCAAAGTGATTTTTGCTATAAATATAATATTAATTCACAAAATTTAACACAATGTAGGTATGCCATAGCTAACATTCCGTGAACATAGTCACTTCATCACGCACTGCAAGGCTTTGTCAGGTATTCTCATTACGTATGCATTCTTGCGTCATAACGTAGCGCACCCATCGCAGCCCTTTCATTTCCAAGCGTTGAATTCCTGAACGTGTCGGATCAAGGTCTGACATACAATATAAAAATCGGGGAGATAGTGATATGCACTTGTAAATCTGACCTAGATTTTTAAATAAATATGCAAAATATATAGCTTGAAACATTTATTGTTTCTTAAATGTACGTAACTGATACGATGTCTAACTTTCAAATACCTATGGACCACCACCCGTTTTTTTATTATCATCGCCTTTTCCAACTTCAGTTACGATGACAGACTAGCTAAAGTGACTCATAAATTGACGAAGTTTGATTCTTTAAAACAAAAAAAAGTTATTGATGGACAAGGAAAATTTAGGATTAGAAAAGTTATGACGTATAAATATAAATGAAATAAATATTAATATATCGTTTCACTTGAAGACGACAATACCCGGCGCCGACATTCAGCGCCTTTATCTTAAAGAGACTCATATTCCAGTATGATAGGCTTGTGATAGGCTATGATACGTCCTACCTTTGTACTCAGGTGTTGGCAACACATGACCAACTAGGTTGATCAATAAGTTTTTGGAAACACAATAAAACTCTAGGTATTATAAGTATTTGTAAGTTATTTTTTTGTTTGAACGTAATCGTCTTTAATGCTAATACACCTTGTATAGGTTTTTTCAAATTGGTTAACCCTTTTGAAAAAAAAAATATTCTGGGACTCATAAAAGGCCTCTACAGCACACATCATCTCATTGTAGTCGTCGAATTTTATGTCACGCAAGTGCTCTGTCTGGTGAATAAAAAGGTGAATATAATTCAGAGCTAGGTTCGAAGAATACGGAGGGTACTGCGTCAACTGAAACCAAGCATTTTTGATGGTAGAGTCTGCAACATCGGATCAAGGGGTTGGGACATTATCATGATGAAAAACTACTCCAGTACGCAATTTTCTTCGAAGTTTATTCTCTTGTTCTTTGCATAGGTTTTTGATTAATAATCCGTAATATTTTTTTATTTATTTTTTTTGGTTTTTGCTTCTCCTTTAGTTAAATAGACGATCCTTGCGATTTTGAATTTTTCTCTACTAATTCTATCTATTCTGTATTATATGTCTCGTGTGTTATATGTATGTGTCTGTGTTATATGTCTATCTGTTCTGTATTATATCTATAATAATCACATCACCTAGATAATCTCTAACTGAACACTGGCGGATCGCAGTAGCCATTTAATCATATTGTCACATCTATCTACTAAGAGCTTTTTCGTCAAAAATCATAATCCTCATTCATCAATTTGATTTAATGTTGCATGATATTGGAGACAGCGCTAATATTGACCTCATGAAAATTGGTGTAGTAGCCAGAACTCTTTGAAACATGTTGTCTTAAGAATTTTTGGGTAGTGGACTATATTTAATTTATTAATTTTGACATCTCAGAATAAAGAGGCTATTATTTTTCCAGCGGAAAACTTGAATCTCAAGGCTGGCCGGGAAAACAGTTTTTCCACACCTTGATTTTGTAATTCATGTCCAGGTTAAAATGATGTATCCACGATTCATCTACGGTTACGAAACGAGCGCAAAAAGAATCTGAATCTTCTCTGGATCTTTTACAATTATTGCTAAATGTAGCTTTGAAATATCAACTCTTTTTGGAATCTGTTAACATTCGGGGACCGAGCGCGCGGCCACTTTTTGTATTTTATGAATTTCGAAATTCGAATTCGTTTTTTGAATTTTATGGTATGAGTTAAAATAAACTGAATTGTCCTGAACAAACTCATTAGTATCTCAGCTCAACAACGGATAGTCATCTTAACAATATCTTCGATTTTTTTATGTTTTCTTGCGTAGCGGCCGTTGTTGGCCGCCCGGGTGAGAGTCATCATTGCAGATGGTTTTGGTTTAAATTCAGCACACCATTATGCCACTCTCGAATACGATGGAGCATTGTCTGCCAAAGTAGATTACGGTTTTTCAAGAACTCTTTTTGCAAAAAACAAAATTTAGGTAAAAGTTTTTAATAATCGCAAGATGTTCGTCTTTCTCTATTTTCCATACGAATCTAATTCCCTCCAAATGTGAAGTTTAAAAAAAATTGGGTACTTATTTTACGTACTTAGTTTCGTTCTTTTCTGGCCTTGGCTACTACCGAATTAAGGATTCGAAAAAGGAACGCATTTCTGTAACTCATTAATAAGTGTCCTATCCCGAAAACTTATTAATTAATCAAAATTGCAATTATCTTGCTTGTAAACTAGTACACAGTCAAGATGAAGGTAAATGAATGCTGTGGTCGATGGGATGCAGATATCTCGTTAACCTAGAGGACTAAGATGGTATACCCTGTTGTTATTTAAATAGGTTTTCAACAAGACAGTTAGCAAATGAAAGCTATCATCATTGTACCATCAAAATGCCGCTGTTTTGTATGGTAATAGCTAGAACAGGAGACCGTAGTGGTTACGAGGTAATTCTTCTTATCACTCAGATAAAAGTAGGCATAGGAGGACTACAGCATCTGCATACTATAATGCAAATTGAGTGCTTGTATTAACCTTAACTTCAACTTTAATTTAAATAAAACCGTATTAAACCGTTTTAATTAATCAGTAATTAAAATATCTTCGTCTTTTTATTAAAACCTTAATTTATTTTCATATATTTTTTTTGCGGCCAGTAGTCTTCATCTATATTTAAATACTTGTTAACGAGAGGAAAAGAGTTAAGAAGTCAAGAATATATACTTCACGTCCCACGGCCGGTAAGAAGCCTCTACTAATTTAAGATTGTTAAATATCGGACATAATTATTGAAACTATACCTCCCTACCGTCCCATTAATCTAATTAACAAATATTGGCCATTTACGAGGTTTATGAATAGACATGTATTGTCAATTGTATGCATTAAACGAATTTGGATGTCTCGTTTTAATTTATTACTAGTTTGGCGTAAATTTAAAATATTACGTTCGATTCTTTATTGGACAAGAAAGTTTCATATGCATTACGAGCACTGACCTCTATATATACAAGTACGCTGGACTGGCTATACCATAGAAAATGACTGTGCCAATTTGAAGCGCCGCTAAAGGATGTCTTGAAAAATAAAATTGGCATAATATGCCAAAGTTTGTTGTCATATTCAAATTGTCTTATTTAATAAATCAGTATTTTGAACTTTTAAACTAAAAAAATGAAAGTATTTTATGTTGTTTAATTGTGTATAATATTAGTTACATAATAAGTATTATTTTTATTAATAATGAGAGTGTGCGTAATCTGTAAAACTCGTTATCAAAATAGAAGTGGTATAACATTTCACAAGTAAGTGAATTTGCAGCAAATATTAAACAAATTAAAACTATTTGATAATATAAGTATTTAAAAATTTGTTACTAATCTTAATATCATAAATACCAACACTTTTGGCTGTGTGGCCGTGGAAGGAAAAGGGGAGATCTCCCGCCGGGCAAGGTGTTCTGCCCGGGGAGCGGCCGACACTCCGTGTGATAGTTCGGAGAAGTTCTATATATACTGTCTATGATTCGGAAAGTTAATAGCGCGATTTAGGCTTCGGTGTGTTTCGTTTGTGGCGCGACGACAGCGCCGCTACATCACCCCCCTGCTCAGACCGGAGGTCGATAGTGCAGCCTCGTTGCCGAAGAATGTGCAAGTGCCAGGAGATTGCCTTGTAGTCTGCGGTGAGTCGAGAAGAAGGCAAGTAATCTGCGAGAGTGCCGTGAAGCAGAGGCGAGCAGTAAGGCTCAGAGCCTTGCTGAACACTGTAGCGCAGAGTGTAGCTTGAAGGAACAGGAAGCATTATTATTCCAGTGCTGCGATGAACCTTGTGAAGCTAGATGGCTTGCAGGATATGAAGACTGCAGACGATATCTGCTCGGGAGCGAATGGGTGGGATATTCCATGACGATGACGAAGCTTGAAGTTTCCGAAGGTTGTTTGGTTGCGTGTTCAGAATCACGTCGGGGTCACCACTGTGGCCGTGGAAGGAAAAGGGGAGATCTCCCGCCGGGCAAGGTGTTCTGCCCGGGGAGCGGCCGACACTCCGTGTGATAGTTCGGAGAAGTTCTATATATACTGTCTATGATTCGGAAAGTTAATAGCGCGATTTAGGCTTCGGTGTGTTTCGTTTGTGGCGCGACGACAGCGCCGCTACAGGCTGTATATTAGTATATTACTGAGTTTTGATAAACAATAAAATTCAATAGGGTTGTCGAGTTCCTTGTCTATAATACTTATCGATGTTCTTTCCCACCCATATCTGTTAACAAACAAAGTCGCCAACAACAGATGATTATCAAATGTTTATTACTTAACATTTTTCCAACTGAACCTAGACTAAAATTATGGATTAAAAGCATAAAAATTATGAATTGGCGTCCGAAACAAAATGATCATATTTGTTCCAAACGTTTCACAGACGACTGTTTTATTAGACATGAGAACTGCACCACTTTGAAAAAGTGCAGTATACCGACAATATTTTCTGGTAGTAACAGTACCAGTAAGTATAAAAGTATTAGATTATTATTTCGAATGTATTTTTTATTCCTTCTTTCCTCATTTTCCACCAAATTCAAGGGCCATAGCCAAGTGTCGAAAGGTCGCCTGATCATGTCGAGCCACGTTGACTAAGTTTTACAGCAATCTGATGAACGGTATAGCATCGTAGAAAGTACGAACAAACATAAATTTTTATATAGTACAAAATATTTTACTGTCTATAGACAGACCTGTAGTTGATTAGAATAGGCGTTATTATAGCAGCTGATTTGTTTTTTATAATACTAGAACTAAATGAACGGTTGTCAATAAATCAATTTAGAAATTATGTTTTTATTTTTATTTTGTGTAGTTAGTTTAATCTTAATAATATTTTAGTTGAATGATCTAAGGGCTACGATGGCTATCCGAGTACAGAAACAGAGTACAAAACTAATCCAACTGTAGAGATGTGTAAGACAGGGTGACGTAATATCCCCGAAATATTTTACCGCTGCATTGGAAGACGTTTTCAAGCTACTGGACTGGAAAGGATACGGTATTAACGTCAATGGCGTGTACGTCACTTACCTTCGATTTGCCGACAATATAGTCCTTATGGCAGAATCGCTGTAGGACCTACGCACTATGTTCAATAACCTCAATAGTGTCTCCCAACGGATAGATCTTAAGATGAACATGGACAAAACAAAAGTCATGTGCACTGTCCATATCACACCTATGCCGGTGGTTTTTGGGCGCACTTAGCTGAAGTTGTTGACGAGTATTTTTACTTGGGATAAATAGTCTGACTAGGTAAGTTAAACTTCGACGGACAGTTCAATCGACGGATTCAACTTGGCTGGGCAGCGTTCGGGAGATTACAACACATTTTCTCGCCAGGAATACCTCAAAACTGGATTGTGTTGCCAGTAATGACCTATGGATCTGAGACGAGGTCTTTCACTGCTAGCCGTATGAGGAAGATCGGAGTCACTCAGAGAGCTGTGAAAAGGGCTATGCTCAGGGGTTCAAACTTAGGAATGAGGATATCTGCAGCACAACCAGAGTGACCGACATCGCTCAATGGATTATTAAGCTGAAGTGGCAATTGACCGGCCATATAGCTCAAAGAACCGAATACCGATGCGGGAAAAAAGATTCTCGAAAGGCAGCCTCGTACCGGCAGGTGAAGTGTAGGACGTTCCCTCACTAGATGGAGTCAAAACCTGGTAAGATATACAGGAAGTTGATGGATGCAGGTGGCTCAGGACCGTGCTTTGTGGCATTCCTTGGGGAAGGCCTATGTTCAGCAGTGAACTTGTGAAGGACTTTAATGATGATGAATGATAATGGCATAACATTAATATGATACATAAATAGAATGGACGTTACGGGTAGAGTCCATCTATCCATAGAGTCCATTCTATATAGGTATAGGTAGGGTATAGAATTTTTATCGATATAATTTGGTACACCGTCTCATCCCTATTAGTAGTTCCGTGGGCGTGCACTTCTGCTGTCAGCGCCAAAATGGTGGAAATCAAATCGCTTCATCATGTCACGGTGTATAGCCAGTCCAGCGTACTTGTATATATAGAGGTCAGTGATTACGAGTGTACGTTCAATCTTCTAAACTCATTATAAAGTTTACATGTGAGGAGTTATCGGTATAACGCTCATCTAAACACCAGCTCAGCGTAGTGATCTAAGCAAAATTAATTAAGATATGTATTATATGACATATTCTTCAAAAGTCACAACATAAATGGAATTTAAAAAGCTGGAGGTAAGACGAGATACCATTAAATATCAAAATTTTAACGCCAGCTGCAATCTGCGGAGTTTATATATTGACAAATAATAACTGTCTTGACTGAAGTTAAAATACTGTGCGAAAGTAACAGTATTTATATGAAGTTAAATTAAAGCTTAAGTCTACTTAGGGTTATTTATGAAGTTAACAATATGGAAATGCGAGTTTAGTTTATAAAATACAATTCATACTTATGATGGTTGCCTCTTGGTAAACCTTTTTATTATTCGTTATGATCGAAGAATAATATAGGTTTTTAAATTAACATGAAATTTACTTTTTATCATATTTGGACACCAAATAATACTATTATATTGCAGAAAAATATATGTATTTTAAACACCAAATAATCAGTCGGTAAATGGATGGATTTGATAGGCACTCATAGTAAAATGACGCTTGTGGCTCATCTTTGAGCGACGCACGGGGATCTCCCACCACACCTGGATTGGATTTTTCTTTTTTTTACTAAGTAATCTAATTTAATATAATATGTATTACTTGTGAGATACATTGTGTTTTATTGCGATGACCAAGTCAATCTATTATTTAAAACATATAATTAACATAAGATTTTTAACATTGATATGGTCACTATAAAATGTTGTTAGGTTAGCTAATTACATAATAACTTAAAACAGAAGGACCCTTAGGTAGGGACTGGATAAATTAACCGACTTGGTAGTATATGGATCTCACAACTTTTTATGGTAGAAGAACTGAGTTACGAGACTTGTTTTTTTACAAGTTATGTTTTTGATGACATCATTCTTGACATTGACATTGGAACATCTAGTTCCAAGATCAAAATAGCACACCTTCAATCATTAATACACTTTATTCGTGTTTATCAAAAAATATTACCTTTTTTACTTTCCCTTCGGATTGGGGTTTCGAGAAATTTTAGCCATTGTACGTAACAAATTTACCTGATAAGCTATCAGTGATAAGAATGACACATTTCATAATTCAAATATCTGTCAACATATTATGTATGTATGTAATTATATATCTGTAACATCATGACAGTTGACAACTAACGTCAAAACGATATCAATTCGCCATTAATGTTGCAGTTTTTGGTAAGAATTAAATAATAATACCAGTGAAATAAAGGCAGATTCGTGGGTTTTAATGATCGAAATAGGTATTATATATCATAAGCTTTATACAATTTTCGACCGTCTACTTTGCAAAGTAAATAAATAAAGCATCGGTTCTGAATAACCGGTTTATGTAAAATATACATCAATTTAAAATTAAATTTACATAAAATAATATTTGCATGCTGACAGCACTAAAATTATTCTATTGAGTTTGTGGTATATTTGACAATTTAAAGTTTTCAGTTGTGTGTTATTACAATATTAAATTTTTCGTTGGACATGATTTTTTTTTTATAGAAGAGGGGGCAAACGAGCATGCGGCTCGCCTGATGTTAAGTGACTACCGCCGCCCATGATCAACCGCAACACCAGGGGAATTGCAGGTGCGTTGCCGGCCCTTTATAAAGGAGTACGCTCTTTTCTTGAAGGTCCCCAGGTCGTATCGGTCCGGAAAAATCGTTGGTGGTAGACTATTCCACAGAGAGGTTGTACGCGGAAGAAAACTCCTCTTGAAACGTACAGTGGTGGACTGCCAAGAATCCAGGTGATGTGAATGGTATCGCGAAGTTTGCCGCGTAGTGCGTTCACGAAATTTGGCAGCTGGGATTAATCTGAACAATTCCTCAGAGCACTCTCCATGGTATATGCGAAAGAAAATGCAGAGATGTAACACCTTTTCGCAGTGCCAGTGAATCGAGCCGATCGGAAAACACTCGGTCTTCGACGATTCGAGCCGCTCTGCGCTGGATGCGGTCAAGTGGAAGGAGCTGGTACTGGGGAGCCCCAGCCCAGAGATGGGTACAGTATTCCATGTGCGGCCGAACCTGCGCCTTGTAAAGTTGCAGGCGGTGTGCCGGCATGAAATACTGTCCCGCTCTGCTGAGCACGCCAAGCTTTTTAGAGGCCAATTTGGCCTTCTCTTCCAAGTGACCACGAAACTGCACGTCACTCGATATGTCGACGCCGAGGATTCCGATACTGGCTGAGGCAACAAGGGGAATGCCTCGAAACTGAGGAGATACGACAAAGGGGTTCTTTTTAGCGGTTAACGCGCAAACTTGTGTCTTCTGGGGGTTAAACTGGACTAGATTTAGTCGCCCCCAATCCGAGACTCTGTTCAGCAAAGACTTGACTTCAGACACAAGTTTTTCCTTGCACTCGGAGACGTTTTCCCGAGAAATATTGGCTCAACCGGTGTAAAGAGCATCACCAGTGCTGTCATCTGCATAGCAATGAATGTTACGGGTTTGCAACATATAATTGATATGCAGAAGAAACAGCGTTGGCGATAGCACGCAGTCTTGTGGAACACCAGCATTAATAGGCTTGCAATCGGAGCTTGCACCGTCTACAACGACCTTGATGCCCCGATCTGCACGAAAGCTGGTGATCCAATCGCGCAATTTCTCGGGAAGCCCATAGGAAGGGAGCTTCGAAAGAAGCGCTTTGTGCCAAAGCCGATCGAAGGCCTTCTCAATGTCCAAACTAACGGCCAATGCCTCCCCCTTGGACTCTACTGCCTCCGCCCATTTGTGAGTTAGGTAGACCAGAAGACCATCACCAGCTGACCGACCACGGCGAAAACCGTATTGGCGGTCACTAATCAGCTGGTGATCCTCAAGGTACCTCATGAGCTGGCAGTTTACAATGGACTCCATTGTTTTGGAGAACAATGAGGTGATGGCGATAGTCCGGTAGTTGGACGGGTCTGAGCGGTCGCCTTTTTTAGGGATCGGGTGGACGAAAGCCGTCTTCCATGATTTTGGGACTACGCCTAGGGAGTAGGAGTACCAGAAAAGACGCGTTAAAACCGGTGCCAACTCTGGAGCACACGTCCTCAGGACAATTGGGGGGATTCCGTAAGGCCCACTCGACTTGTGGATGTCCAGGGAGAGGAGTGCTTTGCGAACCGAGCGCTGTGTGAACTAAACTTCCGGCATGGAGCACTCACACCGCGGGATGGTCGGCGGCGTACTCCCCCCGTCATCGAGAGTCGAGTTGGACGCAAAGAAAGAGCCTAGAAGATCGGCTTTCTCCTTTGCGGTATGGGCCAGTGAGTCGTCCTCCCTGTGCAGAGATGGAAAAGATGGCTGACAGAAATTCCCCTGGACAGCCTTGGCGAGAGACCAGAATGCACGGGTTTCAGAAGGAAGGCGGACTAGTTTCTCGCCAATTCTGCCTATGTGCTCTGTCTTTGACTTGGCAATGACTCTTTTGAAGGACCTAGAGGCGGAATTATACTTCTTTTTTGAGTGTTGGTGTTTACATCCCGGGACGCTGATGCGTCAGCCCAGGCTTGGTAGCACTCCTGCTTACAGCATGATGCTATTTTACAGGAGCGACCAAACCATGGCTGAGATTTTCCTCCAATGGGCACCACAGAGGAAGAAATAAAAAGTTCCATACCCTGAAGTACCACATCAGTGACAGAATCCGCAACAACGTTGGAATCGTCCGGCGAGAAGCAAACCCGCCGCCAAGGGTAGGATGCAAAGAAAGAGCGCATCCCATCCCAATCGGCTGACCTATAGTGCCAAAGACGGCGGCAGCCTGCAGATTGCAACTGCGATTTCAGCGTGAGTGGCACCACACTCCGAACAAGACAATGTTCTGAGGAGCCTAAAGGGGCGGAAATCTGATATCCGTCGGGGTGAGAGGTCAGCAGAAGGTCCAACAGGGAAGGTGCATGATCCTCCACATCTGGAATCCGTGTAGGCGAAGTAACCAGTTGTGTCAGACCATATGCCAAGGTAAAATCATGAACAGATCTCCCCGCATGATCGGTTAAACGTGAACTAAGTCATTCGGCGTGATGGGCGTTAAAGTCGCCGAGGATCACGATCTCTGCGGAGGGGATCTGCTGTAGCAACTAATCTGTAGCCATTTGGACGTGGTCGAAGAGTCGGTCTGTTTCGGCATTACCGCTATTGGACCTATAGAGGCACATGTAGACGCGCGGATGGTCGTCGCTGTCTACGCGTAGCCAAAGGATGGACAGGTCCGAACCTTCACGTCTGCCGAGGCGTCGAGAACAGATGTCCTCTCTGACGTAAACGCAAACTCCAGCCCGAGGCACAAAGGAGTGTTCCAGTTTGTACCCCGGGTAGGAGAGGTACGAGACATCAGCCGGAGAGGACACCTGCGTCTCGGTCAGTATGAGCAGAGCCGGCCTCTCCGTCTCGAGATGAGTTAGAGTGAAGTCCCCTGATATTGCAGAAATTCACGGACAGCGTGGCAGGGGTCGCCTTGGTTTTGTTGCTCCATTTGCCCCGAGCAGTTATAGTCTTGAGCGGAATTTTGCCCCCCCCCCTCCCCCCCAGAATACGCGTGGCAGCCTGAGCACCCACGCTCAGAAGTGGAGAAACATGATCGTGGATGCTCAGCGAGGGATTCTCCTGCGGTGCTGGAGGTCGTGGTACTACCCCGGTTTGAGCCGGCCCATACGTGCAACAGCAAAGCTGCCGCGTGGCTCTACCACTGTTAAATGATTACATGATTACACGTGATTACAAACAACGATATTTTGTGGACACTTTGTTCTTAGAACTCAATTTACTTCTGCCTTTTTTTCTATTAAAAAACAATGATTATTTTTATATATTTAATTTTTTTTTTCTATAAAATATAATCGGTTCTCAGTAATAATTTACATAAATGAATAAAAAGAAGTAAATTTTATATTTTTTTTACTTCTAATTTCTTTTATTGTGAATAATCTTATGGTTTTTAGTAAATGTTGGTCTGTGACAATAATAATCTATATATTTTTTACATGTACTGATATCTTTTTAAAATGCCTTTCACCATTAACTACACGAGCACGCAATTTAATAGAAGAGATGAACGAATTTATGGGATTTCTTTTCAGGTGAAGTTTATGGAACAAGCGAAATCATAAAATCACACACACACACACACACACACACACACACACACACACACACAACCCCACGACGCACACGCACACGCACACGCACACGCACACCGCACACGCACACGCACACGCAACGCACACGCACACGCACACGCACATACAACACACACACACACACACACACACACTCACGTAGAGAAATTCCGATCATAGCCCTCTCCATAGCTCGCTGAGTGACCTTGAGCATCCTCATACGGCCAGCAGTGAAGGACCACGTCTCAGATCCGTAAGTCATCACTGGCAACACGCACTGGTTGTACACTTTAGTTTTTAGAGATTGAGGTATACCTGACGAGAAGATGTGTCGTAATTTCCCGAACGCTGCCCAGCCGAGTTGAATCCGTCGATTAACCTCTCGGTCGAAGTTGGACTTACCTAGTCAGACTATTTGTCCCAGGTAAACGTACTCGTCAACAACTTCAAGCATATTATGTATAATATCATAATATATTATAATATAATATATTATGACGTTATTTCCCCTTTTATATAAAATAAAATCTATATAATATCTGACCAGGATAAATAAATAGGTTTTGATCTTTCTATAGGTTTAGTAATATGCCGTTTGTAATATTTATATGATCGTCTTAGTTAGGACCCTTATTTACATTGTGTTTGTTTAGTAACATAGTTTCTTTTTCGTGTTTACTGGAAAAAGGAATATACACTAGAGCAATTGAAATCCGTTGTTAATGCCTTGTAAGCTAAGTGAACCCCGTTTACAAAGACAGGGCTCGAGAAAGGTTATGAACATTAAAACGTCCCTATTCCACTTGTATTAGGTTGACATTATTAATTTATTATTAATTATCTCTTCCCGCTTGGGAAAGGCTCATATATATGTTATAAATTCTTTTGTACCTCTAGATTCTGCAACATAAGGCAACAACCCGTAGAAACCTCTGCAATGATGAGAATTTTTCCCACAGATCGAAATCAGTAGCAAATCGACTATTAGTTACAGCATGGAACCTTTGTTAAAATTTTCTTTGTTCCAAAGTAGTCGAGATGGACTTTGGTCTTTGGTAAATAATATTGTCATCTTTTAATCATGATCTTTTAACCATTGATAATAGAATGGGCAAATGTATTTACTGTTATTATTTATTTATGCAATAATTAATGTAGACATGGGATAGATAAACATAGTTAAGTTATAGCCTATATGCGTGTAGGCATAGGCCTCCTCCCATTTATGTGTGGGTTTTATGTCAAGTTAATGCTGCCTCAATGCATATTGGTGGATTCCATACATGTATTTGAATAGTTCTATTTTTCTTTTACATCAAAATTTTCTCACGATGTTTTCCTTCATCTTATAACTTATATACACTTATAACTGCATGTAACAATTTCATTAGTACCAGCAAAGGTTGTACCCGAGGCTGTAATAATTTTACTAATCATTTATAAATGAGTAATTATATATGTTTTTTCATAGAGTTCACGTATACTGATTGTTGTTGCGGAAGTACACGGTAACTGGTTTCAGAGGTAAAGACGAATGCAATCCAGGGGGCCAATAGAAAATCATCGTTAGGTTTCCAACCTGACATCATGCTGAATTGGTTCCTGTCTTTTGGCATCACCCTGAGGCACTAGTTTTAAGAATATATATTATGAATAATTTTTTTTCCTAATTTTAACTGGCTGTTTGTTTGTTCTTAAATTGTTACTTTTTTTGACTGTGCTCTGGTGCCTTGTGTGTGTCAAAAATAAATATTTTTTCTTTTCTTTCTTTCCTTTAATATGCTTTTAAATTATTTATATGAAATTTTCTTATACATGGGTGCTTTAAAGTCTACTTTAGATCAATATACCCAGTTGTTATGATAATTTTCTATAATCGCAACGCTTGGTAGATTAACGATCGTACAGACGTCTCATAGTTTGAACCCTTCTCCTGTCTTGGTATTTAAAATATTATGGCGAAAAATGTATTGGTTACATTGTAATCTATCGTAAGTCATTAGATATTTTTGGGAATGCATCATTACCTTATACAACTACCATCCCGATGTATGCCGCCATCACACTGCAAGTCAAATTTTAAACCATTTAAAATATCAGCGCTTATTCAAAGATGATGACATAATTTGTAAAGTCATTCTAAAGTCATATATACCATAGCATCTAAGCTGACATAATAGTAGTGTGTTTATAACTCCTCAGACTTTCTATATAATATAGTTCACTGTAGAATTATTGTAACATAAATTAATGGGTTAGCTAGTTGAGATTATAAAAGGAAGTAAGGTACATGATTCTAGAAAGCTACAAAAACTTGCATCTTCGCCACGAACTAAGCCTCCTGTATCACATCATATTCGGGAGATTCGATTGGTTGAACGTCTGCATTGACGTAGTGTAATACAGCATCTCTTATGCGTTTGCCATGTATGTAAAAAGTAGCGTTAACACGTAGTAAAAAGTAAAAGTTAACTTACAGCCTATATACAGGCCACTATTGTGGACATCATTATTTTATTCATTTTATTTTTTATTTTCTCCTCATCATTACATTTTTATCTGAGAGGGATATGAAGCAATAAGTCCGCTGCACTGTTCTATTACGTTTTGACGGATTTGAAGACTTAAAAGTTTCCTCAAGGGTATTTTATTCTCCGTCGAGTACGTGATAAGTCAGGAGTAAATATTGCAACTAACATTTAGTTGAAACCGGCGGTGATCGAACACGGTTACCCAGGGAACTGTGAAATTTGCGACCAGTGCTTTTCTCCGGCACGGTTTTCTTAATAGGAAAAATTTAACACCTTACTTTTTGCTACATTTGATTTGCTTTTCGTCGTTGGTCATTCGTTTTGATTAATCAATATGACATTACAATAACATTGTAAGAAGATAGTAGCACAAAGGAAAAGAAATGCAAAAGCAGCAGTAAACGGTTGCGGAAAATTAATCTTGAAGATTGAATTTCTACACATGTTGTTTGAAGCAACAAATGCGCAAGTAATGCTACAGAATTGAAAGCTCATCGTGAATATATTACGCATACTATGAGACGAAATCATTTTGTGGGGTAATTTCACTAAGTGAACGTCATGAATTTGTATTTTAAATGTAAAATGTGCGTAGTAGAAAGTAAAAAGTTCACTAGACGCGTTCATTGCACTTCTAGATACAGGTCTGCTCCAATTTTCGAGAGTATTTTGAAGCTAAGAATAGTCCGTCATGCTACCAAAGACGTAATAATTAAAAACATCTTAGCATGCTATTCAATGTGTGTCATACTTAGTAGACTCCATTTATCCTAACGTATATATTTGATCTACAAAGTCTGTTTTTTGAAAAAAAAAAATAGAGCTTAATAAAATGATCACGCATAAAGTCAGTGATTACATTCTCTTTGGCAGGACTGAATTGACTACTTCTACCGGCCGCAAAAACTTAACCGCGAACACGACGAATACTCTGTTTTTTTTAAACAGTAGAGTACTAAGTATGTCTGTCTCACTTTTCTTATATTGACAGAGTGAGATGGTTCACTGTTAGGAGTTGGGCCAATGCCGTTGTTCTTGTTTTGAAATTGTAAAGGCTCGTTCATATTGAATAGTTCAAAAATGTACTGTAAAGAAAATTAAATTATTTTTATATATAAATAATTTCATAAATAAATAACAATAAAACAACACTGGATATAGTATTAAATATATTGGATGATCTTTTTTACGGTCTGGAAAAAATAGGGTGTAAAAGGTGAAGGGAGTATATTTATTATGGCACTGATATTTTACAAAAAATAAAAAGCAAAATTTGAATTAAATAATTAAATTAATTAAAATCTATCGAAATACAAATAAATAATATCCACCTAACTTTACGAACGGCAATAAAACGATAAATTTATTAGGCATCTTAGACCTTGTCACTTCCAGGGTAAAAGGCTTAAGGGCGAAGCCGCTCGTGCTTTCTATACTTCAGTTATTTTTTATACGCTGTGGCGTGACGTCGCGTCGCCGTCGTATTGTTTATGTGTCCGCGTTTGTATCGTAAGCATGTGCCAATATTCCATGCACGAGCCAAGTTAGTGATAGGTGGATAGGACGTGGCTGAACTGTGAACTGGCCGGCGAGATCACCAGATCTAACAACTCTTGACTTTAATTTATGGGGCGAACTAAAACGATTATTGTACACAGAAGAAGCACAAAGTGTTAGTGATTTAATAATAGACGCATTTAATATGATAAAAAGTGATAGACACACGCTTCGCACGTGTTTCGCAATGTTGGACACGAGACGGATATGTTGTGGTGCTTGGGTTCGATGGCACGAAGCACCGGGTGTACACCGTGGCTGAGGTGATCGCCATTCCTGATGCAGCTGGTAGTGTTCCTACTAACTCATCCTTGACTTCGGTGACGGCGGTGGCGGCATCTTCGGCTCCCAAGCCCTGTGTTACTACAGCTAGGGCTAGGAAGACGACGAAAAAATGATGGTAGTGGCGTGTTTCGCATGTAATTTCGCTTTCATTAATTTACTCCAGCAGCTGAATTCATATATTATTACAATTTTTTTTCTTCTTTCATTTTTTGTAACTTTTGGTTATCAGGTGTTATTAATATTATCCTTTGCCATAGATTTCTATGCCATTTATATATTGCCATAATAGGTTTGCACTGGTTTGATGACTATTACTCAAATTATTTTAATCATTGCACAATACAGGTAGATTAATTGTTAATTCTTTTTATTTAGTTTTTATTTGCTGATATTTATTTTTACGTTTAATTAACTTTATAATGACATTTGTTACCTGTAACCTCAGTAGCAGAAGCATTCTTTGATTTCTTTATTTTTTAGTTTATTAGTATGGCAAAAGCATATAAACCCACACTGCCTAGTCTGACGTGTATAATTTCTTCTTACAATTTATTGGTGTCAAACAGCTAGTTTTTGGGAAGTTTTACTACTAAACTGATTGTTTTATTTCTTTAAGTTGTTGTATTGTTATATGCTTTCTCTTTCATGCTGCTGGTGATTGTAATAGTGTAGGTACCGTCTGATCTTGCATTTTTATTTTATTTTTAAGTGTATATAAGTAGTATAAATTTATTTGTATATTTTAATATAGCATTTATGTTATCATGAAATATTTTTAACGACAGTGATTTGTTTCTGACGTTGTCTTCGGATGATGAGACACTTAGTGAAGTTAGTTATCACAGTACAACTGCTTCTCCTTCACTTAACATTACCTTAAATTCTTGTTTCTCAGACTGTGTGAATAACTTCAATGCTATTCATATTAATGCCCAAAGCATTCCGGCTCATTATCCTGACATGCTTGCGTCATTTGAATCCAAAAATATTCACGCTATTTTAGTTTCAGAATCTTGGCTAAAACCCTGGCTGCCTTCTACTTCTTACTCTTTGCCCGGGTTTTATCTAATTAGAAATGATCGCACTAATAGAGTTGGCGGGGGCGTGGCGATCTATCTTAGATCCTACTTTCCATTTAAAATTGTTAGTTCGTCATGTCAACCACCCCGTGTTGATTCTGATGAGCATTTGCTGGTTGAGGTCTCCCTGTCTCAGAATAAAATCCTTCTTGGAGTATTCTACAGTCCCTCTCTTTCTGTAAACTATTTTACTTCTTTCGAATCTCTTTTGGAATCACTAGTCCCTACGTATAGTCATACTATTTTGATGGAAGACTTTAACACCTGTTTGCTTAAAGGCGACAATCGGGCTATAAAACTTAAGTCTATAATTGAAGCGTGTAATATGCAAATCCTACCCCTTTCTGCTACTCATAACTTTCCTAACTGTACTCCTTCCCTTCTTGACTTAATTATAGTGTCATCTTCAATACTAGTTTTCAAACACGGACAGTGTCCTGCTGATGCATTCTCTCATCTCGATTTAATTTTCCTTTCGTATAAACTACGCCCTCCTAAAATCAAACCTAAATTAGTTCTGCGACGTAATTTTGGAAGAATGGATATTGACCAACTTTGTGAAGATGTGTGGTCATTGATAGAGAGCACCGTGCATTGATGATAAAGTTGAACTTTTCTGTTCCCTACTTACTCAGCTTTATGGCATTCACGAGCCAATGCATTACGTAAAACTCAAACATTTACCTGCTCCATGGCTCTCTGATGGTCTGAAAAGACTTATCTTGAAGAAAAATGTGGCATTGTCAAAGGTTAAGAGAAATAAAACAGAGGAAAACCAAAGGAAATACGCCAAAATCAGGAATCGCTGCAATACATTATGTAGAGATGCACAACGACGCCATATTCATACACCAGTCGAGAACGGCGACTCATCTAGGGTGTGGAAGTTTCTAAAAACAGTTGGAGTTGGAAGAACATCCCTAAATGCCTTACCTCCTTGTGTTGATGTTGAACTATTAAATCAACATTTTTCTCATCTTTCTAACTCTTTTAATAGAGAACAGAAACTGCAAACACTTCGTTCTCTTTCTGTAACTCCGACTCCTAATTATCCTCCGTTCGTTTTTAGTCAGTTTTTTGTATGTGATGTCACGTCTCAAGTGGTTACCTATCCGACTTCGCGGGAATATGCATATTTTTTCTATTCTGTACTATGTATTATTTTACCCTTCTACACCTCCCTATTTAAAGGAGAAGTATAATTTTGTAGGGCTTCCAGGTTTTAAGGGTTCCAACTCACAATACTTCCTTTTTTAATAAATCTTTTACTGTCCTGTCTATCAAGCTCTGGAATGCCCTACCGTTGCGTATACGTGAAGTACAAACTATTGTTATATTTAAGCGACTACTTAAAGAGCACTACTTGTCTCAGTCGTTTGAACACCGTTAGAATAAATTAAGTGATTATGTATCTATTGTATTTATCTGCTTTATATTATTGTTTGAGGAATTTTGCTCTACATATATATATATATATATATATATATATATATATATATATATTTTACTTTATTTTTATTATATTTTAGCAATTTATATAATTTCATGTATTAGTTGTTTGTGTGTTATTTTATTGCATGTATTGTCAACACCACCACCTACCTAGTTCTCATTATTCTAATCCTTAAACTTTTGGTTGCCTGGAAGAGATCGCTATGTAGCGATAAGGCCGCCAAATTGTACTTACATAATATTATAAACTGCTTTGTGTTTTGTTATCTGTATATTTGTATGTGGTGTACAATAAAAGTATATTCACTCATTCATTCATTTTCTATGTCACATTTTTTTTGCTATTTACCAACATGCGACACGCGACGTTGTTATTAATGAAAGAGTGGCAATGAGAAGTGCTCCTTATTTTAAATAATTATCTTTCATCGACCATGTATTTTACTAATAACAAGTATATGCTGATATTGAATTAGTAACTAGAACTAGGAGGTTTACTTACACTGAACGTTGTAAGGTCATTTACTAAATTGATTTTTTTATCCCGACTACAACTACAACCACAACCAACCAAACCACATGAGTCGATATACGTAATAGAGATAAAGCTTCATACAACCGCGCGAACAGGTTGCACTACCACAAGCAGGCGGGGCATGTGTACGTCAGTGGCCGCTTGTCGCGTACGCGGCGAGACTAGGAAATACAATTTGGTACGTCTTTCAGAAATTATAAGGCTGCTGGTGGCTTAACCGAGTTTTGTGGTGGTCCTTAGTGGAGGACTTTGTTCTTCTTTGTTGAATTATGGTGATGATACAAATGTAGCATTAATCTATGTAGCAGTACATCATAGTTGACAGCACAAGACAGTCTTTCACCCAATCCTAAACAATAGAAGTCGTAAAATGTAGGGAATAAAATCAATTGTTTTCGCAATTTCTATAAAAATACTGAATACTTAACAACGCACTTTAAGTCAAAAATAATTTTTTTTTAATTTTCTAATGTTTTAAATCAGAAGCGATGTTTGCTAGGTGAAAATTTTGCAAATACATATAACGGTTGCTCAAAGTCTTTGTTATATTTTAATGGATAGCGTTGTGAATGGAGCCCGAACAACTTACCCAATTTCTTTCAACAAACAATTTGTAAAGATTTGTTCCATTTTACAAAATATTTTCCTACTTTTTATTTTCATATAGGTCATATTTTAAGCGTGGTTGTAGCACGAATGCCTTCCTTAACAGTTCGATCCGACTCACAGAATACAGAGGAGCCTAGAAGAGCTCTTTTAACTAGAACATATGTATTCCGTCCTCCCAGGAGGAATCCTATCCTATAGCATCCATGTATCCTAGGCCTATAGCATCTCCTTAACATCAGGTGGGTAATGTGCTTCCTTGTCACCCTCATTTAAAAAATAAATAATGCAATATTTAAAAAAGGAACAGACTTACAAATTTATGAATGTTTAATTAATCAACTTACTGAATGTATTGATTTGTAAAATAGTACAATATCACTATCGTGTCAATTATGAATTATTTAAAATAGTAATTCTTTTTATTTTAAATAAGTAAAAATAAGTAAATGTAATGTCTAAAATTATTTTATTATTTTTAGTTGTCAAAGTCGGCTATAATTACACATTAATTAATATTAAACTTAATTTAATTTCCAATGAGTTTGTATAATTTAAGAAAAAATATTAAAAGTTTATTTTGAAAATAATGCTTATTGACTAGGTAATTTGATGTCGTGGGTAGAGTGGTCGTCGCACCTTCTGGATAACAACGCACAGTAATAAAAAAAAACGCCTGCCAACCCAATAGTGTAGCATTATAGACTATATTTAGCAGTGAACATTTTATTGTAAAATATAACGTAAAATTTAAGCCTATATACATCCCGCTCTTGGCGTAAGCCTGCTCTTATTTTTGAGTTCTTCCTTGCCCTAAGCAGTGAAGTCTCGAACGCGCTGCCTGGAATTGCTGATGGAACCCGGGTTACTAGTATACTGTGAATTTACAGCGAGCCCTTAACCCTTGAGCTACCACGGCTATTCTGTACACCAAGGACTTTTGATAGAAGGCTGAAATAAAATAAGGGAAAAAATCTCTTATGAGTTGTAACAACGAAGCCTGATTAACTACAAAGTTAGCTAACGGGTCGTTCCAAAAGAAACAACTCTAATGAACCAAGTTTATTAATAAAGTTGCTTACATTACTTTTAGATTTTCTAGATCGTACGTCATTTTCCCTTTTTTCGGAACACAGTACATCAAATTGATAAGCATAATATTACTTTTTCGGGAAAATATGTAGTTACAATTACTCGTATGGAATTACCGCCACAACCACGGGACCGATACCATCGCAGCCAAGTGCTATTAACTATGTCATTGTATATGTTAATTTTAACATCCACGTATGCTTCTGTGGCACATATTATATAGTAGAAACGGGGATTCTTCTTTTTTTAACTCTAGCTTAATTTCGCAGGGGCCGCAAAATACAAAATATAGCTTTGACTGTATCTTTCACGGGCAACGCAGCGACGTTGTTAAAAAGTGTATTGAGCACGCTTTCCGTGCTTGTGTTGAGTATCCGTCCTGCAATTGAAGAAACAACAACGTTCAAATTTAGCTTGAGTAGCGGCCACAAGTGCGCGGTATATTTCATAACGGTTTAATCCTATAGGACAAGGACAACCACGCCCCCGCCCCGCAAGTTGTTCCCGCGTCAGCCCTGGTAAAATACACATGGTTTGCCTGAGCTGAAGGGCTGGCTGAGGGAGCCACTACAAGACAGTGATATCGGATGGACGCTAGGCAAATAAAACTGTCTTCTCTTATCCAAGAATATATGTTTTCACTTTCATGCAAAGACAGTAGGAAATACAAGTGAAAGTATGTAGTAAACAAAAGAATGAAGAAGTAATATAACTAATTATAAATATATGAAAAGACATTTGAGATAGAAAGCCGAGAATAAGTTGGTGCGATTTAAATAAACCTTTACTCAGGCGGCGTGAGCGTGGCGTCTAGCGCTGGGGGCGTTTAAATGCTGACTGGCCGGTAAAAACGATGGCGCCTGGACGACCACGAAGGTAGCGCAAATGGCACCGAGTATTTATTATATTAAGTACGCCGTTCACTAAATATAGCGACAAGCAATTTTTTCATTTTTATAATAAAAAATGAAAAAAATGGCATGCAAATTGCATGCAAATTGCATTGCAATTGCAAAATGTGCAGCTTTATGGTCGATAGAAATCTTGAAATTGTACTTGACGATCGTAACGAGTTAGTCCCATGCATCTTAGGCACAGTCGACGACGCAGCAGAACTACCTGGTTCATCCGTCAGGAAATAGGCTGCTTTCAACTTGTCGATAGAGTCTGACTATTCTACCAGCAACGTCAACTTTGAATTTTTTTTAACCACGCTCTATTTCCTCATACGGACCGGCATGAAGTTGTTGTAAAGACCTCCGTACAAAGTTGTTTCGTTAAAATACACGTGAAACAGTCTATAAGTTAGTCTTTAAAAAAGAAGATTTTACGCGTGCCGTATCGAAGAGCTCTTGTAGGTTGTAATTTTTTTCATACTAAAACGCAATCTGTCAGCAGTCGGTTTAAACAAGTCCCCAAGTAACTTAAGTGATTCTCCGTAAACTAGCTCAGCAGTAGAAGCAGACAAATCATCCTTCCATGCACTACGAATACCCGGAAGTACAAGTGGATGTTTCTCATTACAGTTGACCTCTATGTGGCACATAATAGCTGCCTTAAGATGTTGATGGAGTATCCCACTAGAGCTAGACCATTTGCAGCATGATAATACTCAGTAGTTTGTATATGTCGTAAACCAATAAGCGCTGATATCTGACTGAAAAGGTGGAATTCGAACTGTTTCCTTCTATCTGTGGTTTACTTTTTTAAGCAACCAAAACATGCTATCCACGGCGAAATAAAAGCTTTTGCTACACTCACCGCTTTGATATCCTGTAACGTTACTACTTCCGGCCACCTGGTAAAATTATCTATAGCTATGAAGCAGTATTGTTATCTATCGGAAATGGGAAGTGAACCTATTAAGTTAACCTGAACATGAGAGAAACGGACCGTAATAAGCTTAAAATGGATGGATAAATTAGAAAATTATTTATTAGGTATTAAAAACCAAAACTCAAAAATAGAATATACGAACACCGACATAGAAAAGTCTATGAACTTTATATCTGAACAAATAAATTCGCTGGAGTCTAAAATTACTTACCTGGAACAGGAGCGTACCACCGTGGCTAACAAACTATTCTTGCTGGAAGAAAAAATGGAGACTCATGATCGCAGTTGCATAAAGACTTGTGTTGAAATTCGCAAGTTACCCAAGAGGATCCAAGAGTCAAAGAAAGATCTATATGATATGCTAATAAAATTATCAAAGCTCATAGAAATCGATTTGCAAGTCTCTGATATTCGAAATGTGTCAAGGCAATACTCGAAAAAGGAAAACAAAACATCTAATCTGACAGTTGAGTTCTCCAATACTCTTATAAAAAGTAATTTCTTGTCTCTGGTTAAGAATTATAACAAACGTAACTCAAACAATAAGCTGGATTCGTCTCATTTGGGTCTAGATGGCCCACTTACTCCTATATATATCACTGAGCAGCTCACTCCTAGCTCTAAGTCATTGTTTTATATCACGCGAAAATTTGCAAAATCAAACCAGTACGCATATTGCTGGACATCAAATGGAAGAATCCTGCTGAGAAAAGACGACAAATCTCCCTACATTATAGTAAGAAATGAGCAGCATTTAAACCAATTGTCTACATGCAAAGGAGTATGACTACGAAAATATTTTCGATTTTGTTTACGTTATATGTTATTAATGTTTTTCCCATATATTTTTATGTTTGCTTACTGTTTAAGTCCCAATAAGTTAACTAATTACACTCACTTACTTATCTTAATTACTAACATAGATATTAAATATTTACACCCACACAAATTAAATGTGAACTATAATATTACACTGAACATTAAGACTAATATTTTAACATCATTATTAAAATTATTAATATTGCTGTTCTTGTATACATAAAAACGTCTTTATTCTCGATCGTCGAAGAACCAGACTTTGACGGATCAGCCTCCGGACTAATAATTAAAATCAATCCTGATATAGTATCGATCTCCTTCTAATGAAAATATTAGTCCATTTCTATCTGCCTTAAACGATATACTCTTGCCACTCTCAAAATACAAAACTGTTGTGCTAACCGGAGATATTAACATTGATATTAAAACCTTCAATAACCACTCACATGAGTATCTAAATTTTCTTGCTTTTCATGGGTTGTTACCTGCTCACACCTTCCCAACAAGAGGTAACAACTTCCTTGACCATACTTGTCTTCAAAATAAATTCCAGGTTTTAACTTTTGTACTTGATACAACTATCACTGATCACTACTCTTCAATCATATGTATCAAAACAAAAAACACATATTTCAAACCTCCTAAGACAATCTCGAAAATAAACTATATAACATTAGACAAAACAATGGAGCAAATAGATCTTAAACCTATTCTAACTCTCAAAGACCCTAACATAGCAACGGATAGTTTTATACAGCTAATGTCTCAAGCTATACTCGATAATACGTACACTGTCAAATTATCAGCAAAAAAGAGGAAACTCAAGCCATGAATAACACCAGGTTTATTAAGATGTATCCATAACAGAGACTGTGGCTTACACAGTGGCTTACACAGAAAGTTAAAACAAGATCTAAACAATTTAACACTTATTATAACATACAAAAGGTACAGGAATTTCTGTACAAAAATATTAAAAAAGGTAAAAAGGCAGTACGATTCGGAGCAAATAAAAAAGCAGGTAAAAATAGTAAAGATTTATGGGACACTATAAAAAATATCGCTTGTAACGAAAAATCTCGACAATCGACAGCACAGCAATTATTATCCTCTCTCTCACCAATTCAGTCGTGTAATAACGTTAATAAGTTATTTATCAACATCGGGAAGGAACTAGCGCATAAAAACGCCAGCAATTGCGCAGATCCACCAAAAGGAACCACCCTAGTAAAATCTAATCTGTCATCTTTTGTTTTAGAATCCACGGACACTGATGAAATTAAATTACTTACCATCAACTTTTTAAAACGATATTTCACTATTCTCGCACCTATTCTAGCTCATATTTATAATCTCTGTCTGGAATCTTCTGTCTTTCCTACCTCTTTCAATAGGGCTATATATATCATCCATCCAATTTTCAAGAGTGGCGATGGGAATCTCATTAATAATTATCACCCCATTGCGGTGCTTAGTACTTTATCCAAGGTTTTGGAACGTTTAATCAACAGGCGACTAGCAAAATATCTGGAGCACTGTAATATAATCTCTTCCCAACAGTTTGGATTTCGTAAAAATAAATCCACTTCTGACGCTATTCACGAATTAACTACCTTCGTTGTAAGTAAACTTAACGACAACAAAAAAGTCCTTACAATATTCTTGTACTTAGCTAAGGCTTTTGATACGGTTTCAATCAATACTCTCTTATTAAAACTAGAAAATATAGGTATCAGGGGTTCTCAACTTGATTTTTTCCGTAGTTACCTTTCGGACCAGACTCAAAGAGTAGAAGATAGGCAACTATACAAGTAATGAACTTTCTATATCTTACGGTGTGCCCCAGGGTAGTATACTCGGACCTACTCTCTTCTTGATATTCATTAACGACCTCTGTAATATTAAAATTAATAATTCTAAGATAGTTTCATATGCTGATGACACCGCCCTTACCTCCTTTGCAGGTACTTGGAATAAACTCCAAGAAATTGAGCAAAGTGGCTTTAACGTTACATATGATTGGCTTCGTGCACACACCCTTACTTTAAACACAGCAAAAACCAAATTCGTTACTTTTTCTATCTCTACAATATCACAACCTAAAATTCCAGTAAAATTAATAGCCCACTCATATCATTACCAATTTCAACAAGCTTGCCACTGTCCCCTTGTTAATTCGGTCGACACAATCAAATATCTTGGCATAACTCTAGATAAAACCCTAAATTTTAAAACCCACATTGAAGATTTAACCAGCAGAGTCCGTAAATTAATCTTTATTTTCAAATCACTTCGTCACGTCACTAATCAGAGTATTATACGCAACGTTTATTTTGCACTTTGTCTTTCTATCATACCTTACTGCATTTCATGTTGGGGTGGTGCCGCTAAAACTATCTTGAAACGTTTAGAAATCGCACACAGATCAATTTTAAAGATTATGGCCTTTCGACCCATATTATATCCGACAATTCAGCTCTACAAAGATCACAACGTTCTTAATGTAAGACAATTGTTTATACTACATACAGTAATGTTACAACATCGTAAGGTTCCATATATCGAAATTACCAAGAGGCGTAAGGACAAAATCCGCAGTATTCCGACAGTCTACTCTCATTTTGCTAAAAGGTTTTTCTCATATGTCGGTCCCTTTCTTTATAATAAAATCAATTTTAATATTTCTATTTATGAACTATCTAATTACAAATGTAAGAAAGCCGTGTACTCCTTCCTATAAGTATAATAAGAGTTATGAAGAGACAGAACAGTACTTATTAACTAACTAATTTATATTGCATTAATATAATTATATTATGAGGTCACACACACACGCGCACACACACACACACACACACAACAACCCACACACACACACACACACACACACACACACACACACACACACACACACACACACACACAATCTGTAGTACTAAAAAGTTAAGAGCAATTTTTGCTTTCCGATCACATTTGTAAGGGGGTAAAGGACTGAATCTCCTTAATACAGGCTATTTCTTAGTCTAGCAAGGAGAACAGAACGTCACCCTCACTAGTATTTTTGTAATGTATCTCATGTAAGATTATTTTTTTTATATACTACAAGTTAAAGTTTTTAATAAATTATTATTATTATTATTATTAAAATCCTGGATAAAGGCGTGTACGTGTCTCGATATTTTCGATATCTGGCATGAGATATACGAGCACGCCATATTCCGACAGTCTAAGGAAAGTTTAATAGTGGCCCTGGCACTTGAATGACTAAGTCCATGAATATTGTTAATAACCATTTTACGGAATGCAGGTGTTATGAATAGCTCTATGTCTTGGTCCAGATTAGCACTAGAGATTTTCGAACCACCAATACAGACCTTCTGTAACTTGAGAGACGCACTGGTTCGTAAAATATTTTAGAGTTCTGAGTCCGTATCCTGAGAAGCTTCTAAGGCAATAGGGTCTAACGAGTGTGTTATTGCATCCGTTATTGATAATGCATGCGCGACAACATTGTCCTTCCCGGTAATGAGACATATATCCGTTGTAAATTGGGATGTAAAATCTAAATATCTAAATTGTGTATAGTATTGTTTGTTGTATTTTAATTCTTTCATATCTCGAAAATATTTTACTGATTCGTAAATGGCTAAGAGTTCATGATCACAAGCGCTGTATTTGACTTGCGTTCATGAAAGATTACGGAAAATGAATCCTAACGGCTGCCAATAGATATATAGATTTAGGAATTTCTGCTGCAAGACCTAACCGTTACATGCGTCAGGTACTACGGTCAACGGAGTAGACGAATCTGGATGCGGTAGAAGAGATGCAATAGTAATACTTGCCTTGCAAATATTAAGAGCGCTTTCGAGATTAGCAGTCCGGTTAACGTTGTTCATGCCCTTCATCGATGTACCACTAAGTGGTGCATGGAAAGGAGCTTGTAGCTAATCCTGTATCAGGGTATATAAATGTTTAAATCTCCTTAAAACTGCCTAAGATCCCTGACAATTCTAGAAAAGGAAAAGTCAGTAATGGTCTTCATCATGTCACCAACTGATTCAGTGATTTCTGAATAAACCACATAACCCTGAAACTCCACCTATGGCTATAATACATGGTTATTTGTATCGAATAAATTACTGTTTTTTTATATAATCGTAGGAGAGGCTGATGGTATGTGGTTGCTGTGGCCCAGAGAAATCTACATCTATCCTAGATTACGAATCAAAATGCAGTCACCCGTGAGGACTAAGATAGAATGCCTCGTTTCCAGTAAAAAGAGTCTCCGGTTCTCTAAACTCACCATACGAAACATAGTACCATTAAGCTACTATTTAACGCTTTTATTCTGTAAGAGCGTGGTCCTTACCTGTTCGAGCCGACCCATTCGTGCTATAATTATACTTTTAATAATAACTACAGCATGACTTTACCATTATTAAAACTGTATTCATTAAAACGCAAAACTACCGCACTTAGATACCCTGGTGCTCCATTTCATTAGCGAAAGCAAATAATATATCGCCAATGTAAGCAAAGTAGACCTGGAGACCCCTGAGGACCGCTGAAAAGTTTTCGCAGAATTCCTATGGCCAAATTTCATTAGTAGGTAATCAAGAAGTCGTACTATATGGTGTCGTTATAGCTATTTTCTCTATATTCTCTATCACAATCATTATGTAATGGAACGCCCAGACTAAATGGAATCTACTATATATTTTACAGTCAAAGAGATTGTGTAAAAAGTTCGAGCATAGAGTGCACGGTAATCCCCATAGGGTCGCCAACCGTCTTTTTGGCACTAAGTGGAGGAGTGACGATGATGAGCTCTATGACCTTCGCGCTACACCCGTACGAATCATTTACGCAAATTCCTCCAATTTATAGGTGGTCAGGTGCTATTCACCTTGGTCGCGATCAAATAGTTAGGCCTGGGGTTTTTCTAATACAATGCTGCTTATGGTGCTCAATTTTCGAATCCAAAGGTGCTCTAACCGGTCACATTATATCAGAATATTCTTGGAGTATCCGACGGAACGATGAATCACCTGAAATGGCTTTATGTGAGGGCACATGCAAGCAGGTGCAATCGAGGCTACAGATGTAACCGAATTACTATCATCGATTAATCGCGAATTATGCCAATCGACGAGTAAGTTATAGATGGATAGAAAGTCTATGCTTATTATAGAGCTTGCCTAATTCAACTATTATAATATGATAAAAAATGCGCGCCTTAAACCTAAATCTAAACATAAACTGAACAAACCATATGTAAATTTTTTTATATGCCAGGGAGCTAACAAGCATACGGCTCACCTGATGGTAAGTGATTAGAGCCACCCATGAATAACTACAAAACCAGAAGAGTTGCATATGCGTTGCTGACCTTTTAAAAAGGAATAGGCTCTTTTCTTGAAGGTCCCTAACTCGTATCGGTCCGGAAAAATCTTTGGCGGTACTTTATTCCACAGGGAAGTTGCGCAAGAAAGAAAACTTTTTTAAATTGCATATTGGTGAACCGCAAGTCATCCAGATGATATGGATGGTATCGTGAATTTTTGTTGCGAAGTGCGAAAGTGAAATTGTGCGGCTAGAAATAGTCCGAACAATTCCTCAGAGCACTCCCCGTGGTAGATGCGATAAAATATGCAAAGAGATTCGCAGTGCCAGTGAATCAAGCCGATCGGAAAGAACTCGGTCGCCGACAATTTAAACTGTTCTCAACCGATCAGCAAGAAAACTGGGGATCCAATTGCACAATTTCTCGGCAAGCCTATAGGAAGGAAGCTTGTAAGAAGTGCTTTGTGCCAAACCCGAGCGAAGTCCTTCGCTATGTCCAAACTAACGGCCAACGATCCAAGCTCCAAGATCGTATCCCGTCCCAATCGGCTGATTTATAATGCCAAACACTGCGGCAACCTGCAGTACGCAACCACGACGGGAGCGTAAATGGCACCGTAGTTTGGAAAAGGCCAAGAGGGGCATCAACTTAGACCTGATATCCATCCAGATGAGAGGTCAGCAGAAGGTCCAACAAGGAAGGTGTATAATCTTCCACATCTGGGATCTGCGTAGGCGAGGTAACAAGTTGCATCAGACCATATGCCAAAGCAAAGTCGTAAACAGATCTACCCGCATGATCGGTTAAACGAGAACCAAGCCATTCAGCGTGGTGGGCGTTAAAATCACCAAGTATCACGATCTCTACGGATGGAAACTGTTATAGCACGGAGTCTGCATCCATCTGGACGTGGTAGATCAGTCGGTCTGTGTTGACATTACCGCTATGAGACATATAGAGGCATCCGGAAACGCGGAGATGGTCGTCTCTCTCTACGCGCTGCCATAAGATGGACTGGTCCGTACCTTCAAGACTGCTGAGGCATCGAAAACAGATGACCTCTCTGACGTACACGCAAACTCCAGCCCGAGGCACAAAGAAGTGTTTTATGTTACAAGTAAGAGAGATATGAAGTATCAGAAGGAGAGGACACCTGCGTCTCGGTCAGAAAGAACAAGGCCGGTCTCGCCATCTCGAGATGGTACTGGAAGGCGTTTAGGTTTGAATGAAATCCGCTGATGTTTCAGAAATTCAAGGATAGCGTGGCAGGGGGCGCCTTCGACTTATTGCACCGTTTGCCCCGAGCAGATTTAGTTTCGAGCGGAATTTTGCTCCACCCAGAATACCAGGGGGAAGCCTGAGCACCCACGCTCAGGAAGAGTAGGGAAGTTTAGGCGTGGATGCTCAACGAGGGATTCACCGTCACCGGGGGTGCTGCTACCCTCCTGAGGTAGTGTTATATTTAACTCCGCTACCATGTTATGGGGAGATGGGAATTTAGCCTCCAGCCACCTGCACTCACCAGACGAATTGCAGAAGCAAAGCTTCTACTTCACGCTGGTCTTCTGTAAGCTCATGGTACCACCCCAGTTGGAGTGGGCCCATACGTGCAACAGCAAATGCTGCCAAGTGGCTCTACCACTGTCAAAAAAAATACATAATAAATTACAGTAATATGTGCAGAAAATAGCTCATAATTAGTTTTATTGCGTCGTTACATATGCACTTAGCTTAATGGATAAACACACAAATCAGATCCATTGTTGATTAAAACTGCACTTTTCTTTAAGTGTCAGTAACAAACAAACGCTTAGCGTTTGATTTACACTCGTCAGCGATCGCAGCGAGCGACCGCCCAACTCGTTTTTTAAACTTACACGCAAAAAACGCGCTTAGAAGTGAAGTATCAATATACGAGTATTGTAAGTTTTAGATTCAAAATTATTTAAAGATTGAAAGATAAAAATATATTTACCTCTCAATCGTTAACTGATTTGAAATAAACATATATTTTAATTTTTCGATTTTTTTTTAATAATGGCCTGTCTGCATTATTTTTAATTTTAATCCTCGTAATGGAATTTATGATTCACAAAAAATTCGAGCATAGTCGTGGTAATAACTTCTTGCGAAAAATTAATTATGTAATAAATATAAAATAAATAAATAAATATTAGGAATATCTTATAAAAATCTTAAAAAGGTTACAGGCTGCAGCATGAAACTCTTTTGTCCTTTGTTCTTTTTTATAAAACTACACTAGATTTTTTTTTTGTATCGTAGAGGCAATTTACATACATTAAACAAAAAAACAAAAGACAAACTCTTAAATCCGAAACAATTATTTATAGGCAATACAAATTACTTGCTCCGTGATTCGAACCCGCGGCCGTTAGTACCTTAACTCAATGCTAAACGGACGTCAACACGGAGATGGGGAAGGATCATGCCCATACAGATAGCAAATAATAGTGCCATGTTCCGTACGATAAGTTTTCTAGCAGCTAGGCTTTCCATATTAGTCCTTAAAGGTGACAAGTCTATGAATGAAAATATTTAACTTAAAAAAAATAAAAGCCGACTTCAGAGAACTAAACAGAATAAAATATTTTCACATTCTGAAGTCGGGGACTCAATTCTACTTCACATCATGTCTAAGCACCGAATTCAGAATGTGAAATTATTTTATATTATATAGTAAATTGAGTAATATTACAATCTCATTGTCATCTAAATAATTACATTTAAAACTTCATACCTTATTTCCTTATTTGGGTTGGTTTTTCCTTTACATTTATACATATTTACACGCCTGAAGTATAACCTGTTTAATTAAAACAGAATCATCAAAATCTGTTCACAATTCACAAAGTTTATACATACAAAAAACACATAGTCGATTAAACCTCCTCCCTTTTTGAAGTTTGCTATAAATGTAGATACAACTATCTGTATTCTTAATCGAATCAAAATGTAGGTACGTAATGTCCACAGTATCCACCCACCATTAAGTGAACCGAGTGCTTGTTTCCATCCTTAATTGTTTTATGTTTTATAAGTTATAGATCAAATATAAATATTTCTTTCTTCGATTCCTTAAAATTTATTGCAATTTATGTTGGTTTCGTAAGAAGATTTACCTTATTAATAGGTATATAAAATAGGAGGAAAATAACAATAGCATAGAAACTTTATTTCATTGTGATAGTTGTAATGAAGCGTTACGTAAAAGGCTTTGAGTAACTTACGCAATACATTTTACGAAACATTCTGCCTGCTAATGGACACAAATCGGGTAAATTCAATTAGTGCAAAATATTTCCAATGTAAATAAAATGTTGTACACATGATAAATTGAAAAGTAGTTCGTTGTAAAGTAGCCAATATCCAAAGGAACATCACTAATTGATACCAACTACAGAGAAACTTAGAAAAAGAATACAGACCGAGAATGGAATTCTTCCACGAAGTTATAACAGGTGGTGGATTTTTTTTCTGTCTAGGGTCCTAGCTTTTACCTATTTCTGCCGCCATAGTAGCAGTATTGCGATCTGAAGGTTATAGAGTGCTAGTATAATTACAGGCTATGAATCATTCCATCTTTGTCCTCTGAGATTACAACGCATAGACTTCTTTATTGGAAGTAGGTTGGTTGCGAGTGTTCATTGGCTACAGTAGCTACTTACTACTTACTTACAGTATTACTTACCATCAGGCGGACTGTAAGTTCGTTTGTCAATTGGTTGTATTAAAAATAATATTATTTGTTTATTGTTAAATTAAATTGTTTTTATAAAATGCTTATTTATCACACACTACGTTTTTAGGAATAGATAATATGTAGTTGCGAAGACTCAGAAGAAACAGAGCATCGGCTTCTCATAAGAAACGTGATTGGAATTATATCGCTTTACTTGTTAATGAAAAATACTTTTGAGAATTTATAAAATAATTTATTGGTATGAATTTTTGTTATAAATTTATACATATTTTGTATACTTGTAACTCTGATTAAAATATGTATGTCAATAAGAAAACTATGATCCGTTTTCATAAATACTCTCAATTATTCTATAAACAATAGTTTTTACACAAATCTTTGAAATAATATTTTTATATACGTAAGTAACACTTCTGCAGAAGTAGGTTTTTATTCATTAGTAAGTTGTTGTATTGTTCACTATTTATAACTGCATAAATAATTTCAGCATCAGTCTCCAGTATTTCATTATTCTATGGATATATATGGAGTGCCTTCAAACTGAAGAAATACGACAAAGGGGTTCTTTTTAGCGGTTAGCGCGTATACTTGTGTCTTCAGGAGATTCAATTGGACTAGATTTAGTCACCCCAATCCAAATCCAAAAAATTTGTTTGTTTTTTCGAGAAATATCGGCACGGCCGTATAAGACATCGCCAGTGCTGTTGTCTGCATGCCAATGAATGTTACCAGATAGCAACATGTCATTGATATGCAGAAAAAACAGCGTTGGTGATAGCACGCAGCCTTGTAGAACACCAACGTTAATAGTCTTATAATCAGAGCATGCACCGTCTACTACGACCATGATGCCCCGAATAGCAAGGAAACTAGTGATTCAATCGCACAATTTTTTGGGAAACCCATAGCAAGAGAGCTTCAAGAGAAGTGATTTGTGCCAGATCCGATCGAAGGCCTTTGCTATGTCCAAACTAACGGCTAATGCCTCCTCCTTGGACTCTACTTGGGTCTGATTGATCGCCTTTTTAGAAATCAGGTGGACTAAAGCTGTCTTACAAGAATTTAAGCCCACGCCTTGTGAGTAGAAATACCGGAAAATACGCGTTAAAGCTGGTGCCATCTCCGGAGCACACGTCTTCAGCACAATAGGAGGGACTCCATCAGGCCCACTCGACTTACTGACGTTCAGGAAGAAGAACTACCAATGAAGAAGCACGTACACAACTACAATTCAAGAAATCGCGAACGATTAGTTGTTCCAAGAACCAGATTAGTCAAAGTGTTCAAGCAAGGTTTTGCAATAAAAATTTAAATGTACAATAAATTACCACTAGAAATAACAAGACTTCCACTAAATGCATTTCGACAAGTGATTTCTTTTTGAATCACGTTTTTTACAATATAGAAGAATATATGCAATGTTCATTTTATGACTTGCTTGACGTATAAAATAATGTATTGTAAATGAGATGTATTTTAATTTGTAGTTTTAATTATATCATTGTCATTGTATAATTGGAAATTTTAATTATATTATTGTATTTATATGATTATAATTGTAATTTTGACGTTTCAATGTTACGTAATGTAACGTAATGGGAAATAAAATAAATAAATAAATAAAAGAAGTGTGCTTTGCTAACCGGGCGCTGTGTAAACCGCACATCCAGCATGGAGAAACTTTCTTCCCCATCGGTTATCGGTTCTTCGAGCTATATGGCCGGCCCATTGCCACTTCAGCTTACTAATCCGTTGGGCTATGTCGGTCACTCTGGTTTCACTGCGGATCCTCATTTCTGAGTCTATCACGCAGTGAAACTCCGAGCATAGCCCTCTCCATAGCTCGCTGAGCGACCTTGAACGTCCTCATACGGCCAGCGGCGAAGGACCGCGTCTCAGATCCGTAAGTCATCACTGGCCACACGCACTGGTTGTACACTTTAGTTTTCAGAGATTGAGGTATACATGATGAGAAGATGTGTCGTAATTTCCCGAACGCTGCCCAGCCGAGTTGAATCCGTCGATTGACCTCTCGGTCGAAATTGGACTTACCTAGTCGGACTATTTGTCCCAGGTAAACGTACTCGTCAACAACTTCGAGCATAGTGCTCCCAACAATTACAGTGAATAGTGACATGGACATTAAACATGATCTTTGTTTTGTCCATGTTCATCTTAAGACCTATCCGTTGGGAGACACCATTGAGGTCATTGAGCATAGTGCTAAGGTCCTCCAGCGATTCTGCCATAAGGACTACATCGTCGGCAAATCGAAGGTGAGTGATGTACTCGCCATTGATGTTAATACCGTATCCTTTCCAGTCCAGTAGCTTGAAAACGTCTTCCAAAGCAGCGGTGAAGAGTTTCGGGGATATAACATCACCCTGTCTTACACCTCTCTGCAGTTGGATAGGTTTCGTACTCTGGTTCTGTACTCGGATAGCCATCGTAGCCCTACTGTACAAACACTTCAGAACTTCAATATACCGATAGTCAACTAGGCACCGCTGAAGAGACTGTAGCACCGCCCAAATTTCGACGGAATCAAAGGCTTTCTCATAGTCCACATACGCCAGGCAAAGTGGCAGATTGTACTCTTCGGACTTCTGTACAATTTGCCGAAGTGTATTTATGTAGTCTATGGTACTGAAGCCTTTTCGGAAACCGGCTTGTTCGGGAGGCTGGAAGTCGTCAAGTCTGCGTGCGAGACGATTCGTAATGACTCTCGAAAACAGCACGTAGACGCGGCTCAGAAGGGAAATCGGTCTGTAGTTCGCTTTTCTTAAAGAACAAGACCATCGCGCTTCTGCTCCACGCCTCCGGAGTAATGCCACCATGGAGGACGGAATTGAAGAGCTTCTGAAGGACTTCAAGTACCGGTGTTCCACCCGCTTTCAGAAGCTCCGCTGTAATTCCATCCTCGCCCGGGGCCTTGCCGTTTTTAAGGTGGTGGAGAGCCATTCTAATCTCGTTCAGACTGATGTCCGGGATATCATTGGAATAGTGTCGGATAAGACTTGCTCTTGGATCGTTACTCACACTTGCGTGTGGCTCCAACGATGGTGTGTACAGCTGCCCATAGAACCTCTCAATCTCACTCAGAATCTCAGGTGTCCCGGAAACGATGTTGCCGACACTCAGTCTTCAGCCTTGACAGTTGGCTCCTTCTGGCAGACAGATCTCTGGCAAAGACTTTGGAGTCCTGGTTCCGCTCGATCGCTTCTTTAATACGAGCAGTATTAAAGTTGCGTAAGTCTCGCCGCATGCATTTGGAGATCTGTCTGTTCAGCTGCCTGTATGCTGTCAAATCTGTTGTCGATTTCAGCCTCATCTTCCGTCTAACAGCCATGAGATTAAGAGTGTGATTGGAGAGTTTTTGTGTTCTTCTGCGGCGGGTCTTGCAGAACTTAGCTCCGACCGCATGGACAGTTTCCACGAGCTTGTCATTCATATCGTCCACTGCATTGCAATCCTCTAGGCACTGAAAGCGGTTTTGTAACTCGAGCTGAAAGGTTTCGGGATTCTGGATTAGAGCACGAGGGGGACGGAGCGTTGACTTCATTAGACGAGACCTCTCCAACTTAACGTTTAGGTTCAGTGTGCCTCTAACCATTCGGTGATCGCTGCCAGTTTTCACCCTTGCGATCACTGAGACATCACTGAACAGTTGGCGTCTGGTCGTCATAATGAAGTCAATCTCATTTTTTGTCGAACCGTCGGGGCTCGACCAGGTCCACTTCCTGTGGGGCCGCTTCTGGAAGAAAGAGTTCATCATAAAGAGTCCCTCTTTCTCCATAAAATCGGCCAGCTGCTGGCCCCTTCGGTTCCGTTGCCCTTCTCCAAATTTCCCCACCTTCAGCTCACCGCTTTCTCTTGTGCCCAGTTTGGCGTAGAAATATCCCATCAACACCGTGTAGTGGGTTTTGGAGGAATGCATGGCTCTGGAAATATCCTCATACATTTCCTCCACCTCCTCATCGGGATGTGCCGAGGTTGGTGCGTAAACCTGTATGACCTTCAGCGAATACCGTTTGGTGATTCTGAGTATCAGGTACGCGACCCTCGTCGACACACTCCCAATCTTTACAACGTTGTTGACGAGAGACTTGTGGACGATAAATCCGACACCTCCTTGGGACAGATGGTCGCCCTTCCCGGTGGTAGAACAAGTTGCCGGACTCGAAGATTGCCGTATCCTCCCCCTCTCTTCGGACCTCGGATAATCCAATAATATGCCAGCGCAACTTGTCTACCTCTTCTTCCAGCTCCAGTATCTTCTCGTCAGTCCTCAGGGTGCGTGCGTTAATTGTTTCCAGGTCGAGTCGTCGTAGGTGGCAACCGAACCTCCACCGGAGATTCTTAGCACCCCCTGCCCCGCCGTTATCGTGGTCGCCACCGAATCCAGGAATAGCGGGGCCGCCGGGGACTGGGGGCTGTTTTTTTGCGCCATTATTCATGGGGGGATATTTGCCATAGTTGCCACGCTTGGCGAGCGGGTTGGCAACCGCAGTTTTTTATTATAACACAGTTGTTATCAGGAAGATGCTGCTGCTCATCTCCTGCCTGTCTCCCTCTGTCGCCTCTTACGACACCCACGGGAAGATATGGGGTAGTGGATATTCTCAACAGCCACTACACGGCAACTTTCTACTACACGCTGGTAATATGTGTGGTACCACCCCGGTTTGTTGCAAAAGCTGCCGCGTGGCTCTACCACTGTATAATAATAGTAGTAATGATGCTCTAAGTATGCTTTTTGCCATTTTCCTTAATGGGTAAGATATTTCAGAAAATATGGAATAACAGAACTCATTATAAGACTGTTTCTTGTTGTGTTTACATAATTAAATAAGAAAAAAAAACTTATAAGCTTATTTTATATTTAAGAAACATGACCAATCTTTTAATGATATTTCTACATACATAATACATTAACACTCACGCCTGTCCCCCATAGGGGTAGGCAAAGACTACAGACGTCCATTTATCATCTTCCTGACATACCTCTTTCGTTTTCTCCACTACCAAAAACCTACGCATACATACTCGTCGGTTAAAGGTACTCTTAATTTGGCCTATTTTCATTATATCGCTAATTTGATCGAGAAACTTTAACCTAGAGCATTTTTTCCGACTATTTCATTCACTTCTGCAACATATATTTGCTTTGTTAGTCTTCCCACATTAATTTTTCTACATGATCAAACCACCGAAGCATTTCTTTTTTAGTCTTGAACACAGCATCATCTTTCATACCACACTCTTCTTTTATTACACAGTTTCTCACCCTGTCACTCAAATTCAGCTATAACATACTCCTTTGCGACCGCATTTCTACTACATTTATTCTACTCTCGTGCTTCTTCTGCCACACAAAACTTTCACCACCATACGTTAAAGTAGGGACTAATACACATTCTGACTTTTCACAATAAAGTGTAGAGCCTCATTAACTTCATTTACTGCGTGTTTTCATCGTTATATATCCCTATCATATCTCCCATGCGTGCTGAATACACATCATAAATATCATTTACTTCTTCTACCATCTTCCCTTCTATTCTTATTTCACATATTCTTTTACTTTCTTCTCTTTCAAAAACCATAACTTTCGCCTTACTTGCATACACTTTCATTCCCCTTTCTTTTAATGACCTGTTCCTTAATGTAATCATCGTTTGCAATTCGACGCCGCGATGACCGCCGACGATGAAAATATGACTTGATAATCAGCGTACAGAAGGCATATGACGGTTAATTTACCCATTCTTAACCCGCATTCTACAACTTTCTAATTTTCCAAACAACTGTCCATAAATAGGTAGAACAGCCACAGGGTAGCCACACAGCCCTGTTTGATACCTTTATGGATGCCAAGACAGTACGAGTAGGCCCCGTTGGTCTTAAACACAAGCACTCGAGTACCTATACAGAGACAGTAATGCTTGTATGCACTTAGCGCTCCACTTAAATGAGTTCAGCGTTTACCATAACACATCACTGTTCACTCTGTCATAAGCCTTTTCCAAGTCCATGAACGTACAAAAAGCTTTTTGGTTGTTGGCCAAAAGCTTCTCCGCGATCATGCGCACGGAAAAAAATTGATCTGTACACCCCATTACCTTTCTAAATCCCACTTGCACATCCTAAATTTTTTCCATCAGTTTTCTTCATAGCTCTTTCAGTTAGTACCATAGCATACAGTTTTTACACAATGCGAAGAAGGCTGATACCACGGTAGTTTTAACAGTCCTGCTGCGACACTTTTCTCTTACATTTTGGGACTATCATGGAATTGCATCAGTTTCCCGATACGCGCTTCACTTCCGAACATAAATTAAACAAGGTGTACAGCAGGCCTGCCACCATATCCTTTTCAGCCCTTAGCATTTCAAGTGAAACCCTATCATATCCGACTTCCTTACCTACTTTCATGGTTTTCATTGCATTCATCATTTTATCTATACTTATCTGCCTATCTCTTTCCTCTTCTTTCGGAATTTCTATTTCTTTAGTTTACATGTCTCCTCATTCATTAATACGCTTTCAAAATATTCCTTCCATCTCTCTAGACTGAACACTTCATTATTCAGAATAGAGCTATTCTCGTCTCGTATAGCATTCAAACTAGGCTTTAAATGTCCCCTGGTAGTTCTACAAACATAACATTTTGATATCTGCCTGAAATTCCGATATTCTTCTATAACTCTTATCCGTTTTTTCTGGCTTTTTCCTTTAAACCAGTTCTTTTACTTACTTATTAGACGTTTAAACTCTACCTTTTTTCTTTCAATCTCATCCTTTATACCGCTATATATATTAAGATGTACAGCAGGCCTGCCACCACTTCCTTTCCAGCTCTTAGCATCTAGAGTGATACTCTATCATATTCAGCTGCCTTACCTGCTTTCATGCTTTTCATTGCTTTCATTATTTCATCTGTACTTATCTCTCTACCCCGTTCCACGTCTTTCATTACATTTCTTAATTCAGATGACTATTCACTCATTAACACGCCTTCAAAATATTTCTTCCAATTCTTTAAACTCGAAAGTTCGCCACTCAGAATACATCCGTTATCGTCTCGTATAGCATTCATTCTGGACTATTTTAAACGTCTCCTGGCAATTCTTACAAGTTTCCAGAACATTTTAATATTTGTCTACAAGTTATTAGATATATTTCTATCATTCTTACTCATTCTTTCTTGCTTTTTATTTCAACTACTTATTTTACTCTCTTATTTGGACGGCTAAAGTCTGTCTTCTTTCGTTCAATCTTATCATTAATATCGCCAGAATTACCAGCTTTGGTTGCTAGTAAACCCTGCCATGCTCTCTCTTTTGCTTCAACTTCCATAAGTACCTCATTACTCATTATTACACCATAACGTATTATCCTTTACTTTCGTTCGTTCTCTTATTAACACCGCACACTTCGGTAGCTACATCCACTAAACCTTTTTTAATATTATGCCACACATTCTCTAACTCTAACTCATTTATATAAAATTCATGCAGACCACTTATATTTTCTCTCAGTCTACATTTGTACTTGTCTTTCATATTTTCATCTTGTTACCTCTCTATTATTATACGCTGTAATTAAATGGAAGATACAGATGTCCCATACCGCCAACTTCTGAATAAACCATTAATTCGGCAGAAGACAGGTAATGATCCGTCCCTATCCTGCGACTCTCGGTAAACCCTTGTATCCATCACTGCGTTTCTCATTATTTTATCCACAATTATGAAATCTCTATCATGCTTCTATCATCACCTCTTTCCCACATATATTTGTGAATCTTCTTATGACTAAATAAAGTGTTTGTCACAAAAAGATTACTTTCCACGCATATAGTGAGGAGGCTTTCACCATTCTCATTCATACTTTAATCACCAAAAGTTCCCAATATTCTTTCATAGCCAAGCCCCTTCACCTTAACGCTTCCATTAAAATCTCCTAGCATAATATTATTTTCATTTCCCTTACATTTCATTAACACCATCCTTACCATCTACTCAGTACTCAGTATATATGCCATGTGAAGTGACGTCGCTTCCCTTCCGCTTCGTTTTATTTACATATAACACATCTATTCCTCTATTATACATCATATAGCATACTTCATTCATCTTATCGTTTATTGCTCCACATACATTCAGCGTAGCTAGACGGGCCTCCGCAATCCCCTTTTCGATATTTCTAAAAATAGTAATTTAATTTATCGTCGTCATATTAAAGGAGCTGACTTCGTTATGTACAACTTACCCTTTAGATTCGAGTAGCATTTTAATCAGAATCAGCGTCGTTCATCATCATTTGTTTTACCTTTTGATATTTGGTATTGTTTTATTGTATAAATGTATCAGTATCAAGCAAAAAACTAAAAACGCAGTAAAATAAAAATTCAAAAAATATTTCAATTAAGATGTAATTATCATAAGAAAATGATTCCCACCAGATTTTGCTGGAAATGAAAACTGAAAACCAACACATTTTGCTGGAAATGATTTTTCAATGAATCACTGTTTGAGAGATTGGGGCTTGGCATTTTTCATTTATATATCACGATTTATCATTTTAATTTGTTTTTCGCAATTGAGCACTAGATACTGAAGGAGTTACAATTTAAAAAAAATTAAAACATCTGTAGTAGTACTCATAATTTTTATGAGATTTTCATGAGAATGAAAACGAATAAAACATTTTCATACTGTCACCTCTGAGGACTAAAATGGAATGCCTAAAATCCTTTACTTATACGGGTTCTCTAGCATAACCTTCAGACAGGAACACAGCAGTTTTAACACTACTAACTACTATCAGGCAGCAGAAAAAGGTAAGAGGGCGGTACTTATCCAAACGGATTTCTATGCACAAATGGAGGCGTACCACATCAAGAGTAATATAAGCTGAATTTTACTAACTTCATACTTTTTAATAGTACGTATTGTCTATACAGTAATATTCACAGTTAGTTACTACATAATGAATTTTAAGCTTTTTGCTGATTTATCAGGATCCATTTAGGGTCTTGCTTGAAAGCATTCATGTCATTTATTATTCATCTTTCTCACCATTAGTGCGAGTTTTGCGACAAAAGGAAACATCAATCAATGTCCATAGTATTTGAAAATGCGTCTCAAGAATATTTTGTTTAAAATGTATTCCAAACATGTAATACATAATAAGATTTTTTTGTTACATTATTGGTGCTAAAGAAGCACACAGTCACACTTTAATTATTAAGAATCGAAATGCAAATACATTTCATCATTGAAAACTCCAGAATACCTCGTTACACCTCGATATCAATAAAATGATCTAGAAACATTTATCTTTGTTTTAGTTACTCCAGAGTAAATTTTACAGAGATATTTTTGATCTTTAAGATTTTCTGTTTTTTGTATCCTATATTGGCAGTTCTGTTCAAAGAATATAGAGAAATTCGTGAACATTTGCAACTGCTCCGATATCTAATTTGCAAATTTTGCAATAATTGTGGTAGGGCGCCCAAAGTTTGAACTATGCTCTCTTTGAGCACGCAAAAAAACCGACACTGGATGACGAAATTTGCAAACATACGCAATATCGTTGCAATTTTGTAGGTATTTGGGTATTTGAAGCTAAGTCTATCATCAAGATCATCAAGAGTAAGCGTTCAGAGCGCACGCGGTGGCTAAATGTTTTCCCTAGAAATAGAGCAGGCGCCTTTGAGAAAACTTCAATATAACACCGTGTATGTCATGGCCTGCACACTCCATGAATCTTTCGTTACTGAGAGTTTAGTAGTTTTAGTGTAGAAACTGTGTAAAGAGCGAGATTATATCTATATGATCCCGCACGTATACTAATTGCAATAATCCTTTTAACCCTCACAAAGGAAAATAACTAAGGTTATTTCAACAAACTGCCCTTTTGGTAGCTGTCTCTGTACATTTTTAAAATAGTATTATTTTTAATCGCTATAATAAGCCAAGCATTATAAAAAATAAATTTTTCCTCAAAAACAATACTTAGAATGCTTATTTTTGTTCAAGAAAAACTTTTGTATTTGTCCTTCTTTATTAAAATAATTTCACTAAAAGTTCTGATACTTTTTTCTTGGAGTACTAGGAATAGTTTGTTAAAAATGTATGCTTTTGAATGTAATAATGTAAAAAACAATTCAAAAATTTGTAATCGTTTTTGTCAACCTCCACCGACTCATTATCAGATTAACCTGATCAAACCTTGGACTATGCGCCGTTTAAAAATATTTATATGAACAGTTAGCTCAATGATTTAGTAAAACAAGCTGCGGTTTTTATTTGAGTATTTTATATCGTTTAGGGAAAAATACGAAATGTAGAATAGAAAATGACGTGCTTCAAATACTTTTAGTTTGAAAGGTGACTTATAAAACGGAATAAAACTAAGTCCCAACTGGCACTCGCTCTGACGATAATCTTCTTTTTAGCGAAATACTTAATCGAGTTTCTTCTATTGGCACAAGTTTCGTAAAAGACAGAATCTTCTCTAAACACTAAAATGTATAGTTTTGTCTTATATTATTTAAAAACAGTGCTACTATTTGGTCTCGTAATATATTTAATTAGTCCACCTTTAAAATATTTTAAATAATGGATAAATGTTATTACCAATTGTTTCATTTGGTTGAGAAATAAAACATTTTAATATTATTATTTTTTAAAGTAAAATTACTTAAGGGCAAAAAAAATTAGCGATTGTTAAAACAAATTGTAATATTAAGTACAAGAATGATCAACTTAGATAATTACTGCGTAAATTGTCAGCTTTTTAATAAATTTAACATTTTTTAGAGATATGGGAGTTATTTTTTATAAAATCGAGGTGACAAATGAACTTATATTCCAGCTGATGATAAGTGGCTACTGCAGTCTATGGACACCTGACTCCTGACATCGGATACCAACTTCAACTAAAAACGGCTACAGATGTGTTAAGACTATAAATATCGAGATGGATTGCCTCAAAGTCAGCTCGATTAAATATGAATATATGGCTCTTTTAGATCAGAAAACAGCAGTGTAATCAGCCCAAATAATCGTATACATTGGCAAAAAAGGAGTCTAACCACCTATATAGACTTTAAAAACTTATTGGTTGTTAAGAAAACCTTTTTCTGTAAGATAATTATTATTTGACAACAACTTGATTATTATTTTCTGGTGTTTTCGTCGGCATTAACACTGCGTTCAGTTTATTATAGCATGCGCATGTTATTGCCATTACTATTTTTGAAAAGAATACTTCAAAATAAAAGCATCACTTGTATAAAAATTCTGATCATTACTGACTGACATGACCTGTACAACTAATAAGATATATACATACCAAACACGTGGAAGGCAAATTCTAGTAGCATTCGTTTTTTGCGACCGAAGAAATTTATATTACAAGTATGGGCTTTGTCTATCGTGTTATGTAAAATACTGGGAAATATTATTCTATTCACACTTTTATTTTTAAAGTTAAGTATAACAGTTATATTTTTGTGTTAATGAAAATTCTTATAGTAGAGACAAGTCGGCGTACATTTTGTAAATTATTCTCGTTGCTCTTTTAACCCCTTAATAATTTTTATGACTATAATTTAAATCCCTACGAGAAAGTAGAATTATCTTATCAAATTATCTTATTAAATCAAATATTATTTTAAAAGACTTCACACCAAAATTCAATGATATTTTTATTGTATATATATTTAAGTTAAAAGTTTATACTTAAAAAACAACCTAATTAACAGTAATAATATTCTCAAGACCAAATTTCGGTCACTAGTCTATACGCAAGCATAATTGCGCTCTCTATTTCCCCACATTCTTAGGCCATCGAGTTCGGGGCAGTAATTGCCCATGAACGGAGAAAGATCAGGTACTTGTCCAACGAATTGCCCCGATGTAAAACTACTAATGCATGACACCTAGCTGCTGCTGAGAATTTATTCACTGAAAAAAAAATGATTTTGGTCCAACCGAGGACTTAAACTCAAAACCACGTGACCAGCAGTCGCACACAAAACCATTGACCAACAAGGTAGTGCTATAATACAGCAATGCAATAATAAATTTTTTACGCACTAGAGAATAAATTATGTAAATATATTTTACAAATGTTCTCGCTCTACAAGTCCTTACATGGACATGAACATTTTTGAAGGAGTAGTATTAAAACCTACACAAAGTATTTCATAACGTAAATTTAGAAGGGTAGGAAGAAACTATGTTTTTTTATAGAATAGGGTGACAAACGAGCACACAGTCCACCTGATGGTAAGTGGTTGCTGTGGCCCAGAGACATCTACATCTGTCCTTGATTACGAAACAAAATGCAGATACGTTGTCACCCGTAAGGACTTAGGTGGAATGCCTCGTTTCCAGTAAAAAGGGTCTCCGGTTTTCTACACTCACCATACGAAACACAGCAGCATTAAGCTACTATTTGACGCTGGTATTCTGTGAGAGCCTGGTTCCTCCCCGGTGGGACCCATTCGTGCTACAACTATACTATTAATATAAATGCAGCATATCTCTACCACGTAAAAAATAAAATAACGTTTTAATAAGAATAAAGGAACACAAATTACTTTGTAGCACTTTTTATTTACTTCATGAACTAATCAGAGTTATTATATTTTACTTTAGGGACATACAACAACTAGCAAAGTGTCACACTTCAGCACATGACTGAACCACCACTAAGATAACAATTCCTTTCATAGTGTACAACGCTGTTACGAATACCCACAAATCTTATTATTAAATCTGAATTATATGCACACCTAATTATTATTTATTACTTTCAGGCGAACAGCTCGTATTGCAATATCAGAGCTTTTTACCATAGTCTCCTTTTGTGAAGCTTTATCGTAGGTTTTTTAAATATAAGATTAGAATGACAAGTGAGCACACAGTCCACTCGATAGTAAGTGGATGCTGTCACCCATATATATCTACATTTAATGCAGATGCGTTGTAACCACTTACAATTAAAATGGAATGCCCCGTTTCCAGTAAAAAGGGTCTTCAGTTCTCTACACTCAACATACAAATACAGCAGCATTAGCAGCTATTTAATACTGGTGTTCTGTAAGATCTTAGTTCTTACACGGTCGAGCCCTTACATTCGTGTTGCAATCATAATATAGCACCATGGCTCTACTACGTATGTTATTGTGGTAAAGCTATGCCGCAGCTAGTTTGGGCAGGAATATTGCCTCTGATTAGGATTGAAAGTAAACTTGAAACGTACTATAGGTGTAAAGAATTAAGTTTATCATGAAAATAAATATTGCTTTCTTTGGACCTTCTACAAATGTATTATCTATTTCAATAGAAGATGAAAAAAATACAAACAAGTAAAATTTATAGAAAGATAAAATACACTACACTGGTCACTGACAAGGGTTGTTGTTGTCAGCTGCAAACATTTTTGTAATCCACGTGCCTTAGTCTTGAATAAATAATACCAATAGAAAATTATATCATTTACAGAAAAGCCGTCAGTTGTTCGACTGCACGTCAGAAGTGAAAACCATAGAGTAACCATGCTCATCTTATTATAAGAACAAGTAACAACGTATATGCATTAACAATCATTTGCAACCAACTATACTGTCGACCACACACAAGGAGGCTTATCTGCTTCAGTTCTCTGCCTATCTTCTGAGTGTTCGACGTCAAATTTTATATATGTCTGTGGCACACCAAAATACTTAATACATAAGTATACAATATAACCGTCCTATATTCCTCGGCAGCGCAGAAGCTAAGCGTTTGTCCGCAGAGCTTCGGGCCGCAGGTTAAATATTACTTGGGACAACTACTTGCATGGACTACAATAAATTGTGGCCGGCTTGGATGTTTGTCCTTACGTATATAATACAATTATTGTAAAATATATAGTATTTTTATATCTTCTATGTTTATTTACATAACTTATGTTTAAGGTAGGAGAAATAGATGTAGTTAAAGTAATAGTTGGACGTGTTGACTGTACGTTTTTTGCCAAAGGGCGTAGTGAAAACCTTTATCGTGGGCACGCAGTTAAACTGAGTGAAGTCTATTTTATTAAACTCGCACACATAAAGCCCACGATCTCTCCACGGTATCCCACCCTCCCTTAATTGCGTGCACTAATTCCAGTAACACTACTACACTAGGAAAAACACATCATCGACGATAATACGACACGTGTTTCGCCTCTACACGAGGCATCCTCAGGTGATGTAGACTCTGCGGGGGCTGACCGCTAAGTGAGTGGTGATTTTTTTTCGCTCGAAGCAATTAAGGGCAACCCTTCGCTAACGGGGGAAGGAGGTGGAGAATGCTCATAGCGAACCACGCAGCCTGCTTCGTGGTTATGTGGAGACTTTTACCCACTAAACTCCACCTTTTGGGTTTGGCTTACCGATCTGACGATCCGATATTTAAGCCGTAGACTGACGCGACCCTCCTTGGCAGAAAGGAGAGCGCAAGCGGCAAAAAGCCGAATAGAAGTGTGCCTAACTATGGCAGCTTAAGAGATGTATTAAGTAGGCTCGGCTTGAGCCGCCAGGAGGCCAGTCGAAAGCTTGTTTGTCCGAGAGGGAGTTTCTCGGTCTGCGCACACTATAGCGAGTGTGGAGAGGGGCTGCATAGGCAGCTGTCTCTGAGGCTTTGAAAAATCTCTCAGAGAGTGATTTATGGAACTGCTGTATTGTTGGGAGCTCTAAGTCTCGGTGGAGGTCGGCGTTACGGACATAATAGGGCGAGTTCGTGGCCCTACGACAGAATAGCTTTTGAAATATTTGAAGTTCATTTATGAGGTTGCGATTAGGATGTGCGAAAATGGGGGCCGCGTAAGTCATAACAGGTCGTATACAGACCTTATAAAGGGTTTGCTTGTTTCGGAGGGACATTTTACTGTGTCTGCCAACATGATCCTATCCATGTAAAATCGCGCGGTGCGAGTTACTTTCTTGATATGGGACTCGAAAGTGAGCCTTGCATCAAGGGTGACACCTAAATATTTGGTCGAATCTCTGTCGAATGCCTCGGCACTGTCGAAAAAACCGCGATGGTCTTCTGACGACGCGAATAAAAACCGCTGAGTATATATTCCACAATGCGGTGAACTTGCTGGGGGCACGAGTGTTTGGCTCGAAACCCGAATTGTTGAGGGATGACATGAGATTTTGATTAGAGGGAGGTGGTGAGGTTTGCCTGGCTTGGAAATGCCAATGACTGTTGCCTCTTTCCAAGAGGTGGGAAAATAGCTGAATTCGAAGCAGACGTTGAAGATTATGGCCAATAAGGCGATCACCTGCTCCGGAAAGTGTTTGAGGGCTTGATTGGAGATTCCATCTGCGACCTGTGCATTTTTGGGCTTAAGTCCTTTGATGGTAGATGAAATTTCACTTTTGGACATAGTGATAGGGTCAGAGGTGATATGGGGTGAGTTCCGGCGACGGACCTCGTCCTCCATTAGTTTGATATGTAGGGGGTCAGTGGGTTCCCCCCCGAACGGGTTCCCGCCTTGTCGTGGCGGGGGGGCTTAGTAGCCGTGGCTTGGTCTCCGACGGTGAACAAAGAGGAACCCACGTGGCTGGCCCGAGGTGAAGGGCCGGCCTGAGGTGGCCACTCCGAGTGGGCTTGGGGAGCCCACTTCGGATGTGTGCTGGTGGGCTGCAGCGAGTGGGGACTCGCGCACCCTCTACCGCTGCAGCCGAGGTGGAGTCACGGAGGAAGAGGAGTGTTGGTATGGCGATGCGCCACTCGCCCTATCCTCCGCGACTCAAACGTCACCGTTGATGCGGTGGTGATGGGGCTGCGGGGGGAGAGGCGCCGCACTCCCTATCCTCCGCAGCCGAATCTTGGTTGGCGGCGGAACCATAGACCAGATCCACCGCTGGGGTCGGGAAGGCTAGTACTTCTAAGTGCTCGTTTTTCCTGGCCCCATGGCCTTCGCGCATCGTACGCGGGGGCGTCTGTTGCGCAGATGCAATTAGAGGCCGTGGAGGAAGGCGTGCCATGTGTTGTGGTGCGCCTTACTTGGGAAGGAGAACGGGGAGGAATATTCCTCTCCCGAGGAAGTGCTGCCATGGGGCGGCAGTCGCTGGTAGGGCCGCGGAAGTGTGCGAAAGCGTTCCCGTAGCCCTGCCAATATGCGACGAAGGTGGAACACCATGGGGTTTTAGTCGGTGCGAGTCCGACATAACCCGTCCTTGACCCCGCGAGGCGGGTATGCATAGGCATTTCCCCATGTTAAAAAAAAAACACAAACAGTGGCTTGTGAGCTGGGAGAGTATTGAGCGATGACGCTATCGGCGAAGCACTCAGCCTTTTCTTCGTCCTCGAAGGCAATAGAGCCGTCGGGACGAGGGGGGAGTATGCGTGATAGCGTCTATCCGGAGGGCTCTCGCCATCTAGTAGTACGCTGTGCGAGAGGGGGGAGATATTCTGCATAAGATTGCCTCTTTCGAGGTCTCTGAAATCTTTTAGGCAGTAACGGAGTTTGCGTTGAAGGCGGTGGGCCACGAGTCTATACTTAGGAGTGGGATAGCGTGCAGCTCTACGGAGGGCAGCTTTTTTTGCTTTGAGCAGGTTGCTAATATCTAGGGGAAGACTAGTTTTATCAACCGGGACAACCTTTTCATTCTCTTTAAGAGAGAATGTTATAAGAGAGGTGAGATTTTTGACCGCGGTGTCTATTTTCCCCGTACTGTCGAGGACGTCGGAAAAGAGGGTTATGGGAGGGTCCGGAGATTCCATAGCCGAGGCTAGAGACTTTTTGAAGCCCTTCCAGTTGGTGTAGGCTTTGGAAGTGGGAGTTGGAGATGGCTGATGGCCAAGAAGGAGGGATACATGACGGTGATCGGATCCTAGATCATCGAGAGACTCGATTGCTCTAAGTTTAAGGGAGACTCCTTTAACTAGAGCAAAGTCTAGCACGTCAGGAGCGTAGTCAACGTTTTCGGGATAGTGGGTGACAGCGAGGGAGCTGTAAACGGTCAGGTCGAGAGACTGAGTGATATTGAGCAGCACCTTGCCACTACTAGTAGTAGTGCGGCAGGTCCAATTAGTATGCTTGGAGTTAAAATCTCCAAACATAATGACTGAGTTGCCTAATGCAAGGATGGCTTCGAAATCGCTCTTAACGGGAAGGGCTCCGCTAGGGATATAGCGAGAGGCTATAATGATAGACTGGTGTCCAGTCATGGCTATTCTAGTAATAGTGGCTTCCATATTGGTAAGCGTCGGAGTGGGGATGTTTGAGCAATGAAACGACTTTTTGTAGTACCGCCGCCTTTGCGGTCGGGTCTGTCATTACGAAGAAATGAATAACTTTTGATAAAGAGGCCCTTAGAGACCTTTGAGCTGAGGTGAGTCTCCTGAAGGAGGAGTAGTTCGACTTCGCGATCTCGAAGAAAGAGCCTATGCTCTGGGAGGTTTTTACGCAAACCGCGGATATCGAACGAAACAAGCGTTAAACCCTTTGGTTTGACACGACCGTGCGATATTGCGGAAGCAGAGGGCTCTGGCATAGTGTTTTTACAACGACCTTAGTAGATCAATGTGCTCAGCAAGAGCAAAGAGACGATCCTGAGGGGACTGATCAGCGCGCAGTTTACGCGCAAGGATTGAGATTTCCCCTATATTGACTTTACTCGTAGTGTTAGACACTAGGTTTAAGTCGTCTACTATAGGGTCTGCCTGTTTTTGTGGGGCGGCGGAGGGCCACGGGATGTTCGTTGCCTTTGGGCCCCAAGGCTTAATTGGGAGCGGTGCAGGCTGGGAGATCGGAAGGCTCATAAGGGCGGAGGACGGCCCTGAGGTGACCGATAGATGCCCTGTGTGGGCTGAGATGAGCTGTGTTAGGGCCAGGCTCTGGCGGGGCATGCGGCTTCGAAGAGCCAGGAAAGTTCGGTCATTGACCTGAGGTGAAGCTTTGTAGCTCAGAAATGGGCGAGGAGATCTCTAAAGTTGGCCGGGTGGCCTGTCTGTCCGCATAGGACACATGCAGGTGGGGATTCGGCGTTTTTGGGCCGAGGGCACTCTTTCGAGTGATGGGGTTCTAGGCACTTAACGCAACTGGGTGGGGCTGAGCAGTTGGCTGGCTCGTCCACATAAAGTTGGCAGCGGTGGCACTGCGCTGTGTAACCGCGTAGGTGTGGGGCTTCGACCCTTACACGCGACAGACCGCACACAGTGCGTACCTCGCGGAAGATGGCTGTCACCTCCGGCACATTGTTGAGAACGAGGAGGGCGAGGTTAAATCTCTCGCCCCTGCTACTGTGCATCTTGTGCACAGCCTCTATGGGGAAGCCTTGGGACTTAAGGTAGTTTAAAATGTCCTCGTTTGCGAGTTCATAAGGAACTCCGCGGAGAACCGCCTTGACTTTTCTTTCTTCGGCGAGAAGAGCCGTGAAGAGACGGGTTATGTTTCGGAAGTCTTCTATAGACGCCGGCATGATTTTAATGGCTTCGCCGACATTGGTGGCTTGGTCGTATTTGAAACCCTTTTCATAAAACATTTTGGATAGTTGGGTGAATTTCGCCTTGTCTCTGAGAAAGACAGGTGGCGGGACTTGGCTTTTAGCTAACTGGGGAGCGCAGCGGGTTGCTGGCTTGGTGGTAGAGTCTTGCGACTGAGAGCAGGCAGCGTTAGGTGCTGCGGGGGTAGGGGTAACGACGGGGGCTGCGGAGGTGGAGGCAGCGGCGGGGTCTGCGTGGGCAGCGGCAGAGGCCGCCGGGGCGGGGGGTAAGCGGGAAGTCGCGGCGCGCTTCAGGCCACGCTTGGACTTAGATAATACAGTAGCGAAGGAGTCCGAGTCTGAGACCGTTCCTTCGGAGTCGGAAGACTCCGAGGAGCCGGTTGAACTATGTGCGGTCCTCTTTCGGGAGGAGAAGGTAACGGACGTGATGTCCGAGTGCTCCATATCGGAGTCGGGGGACGCGGGCGAGTCGGTCTGCGGCACAACCGCTTGGGTCGCGAGGAAAGCCGCGATGGAGGGCGGGGGGACACATGCCTTAGGGGAAATGGGACAAAAGGCGGTGGCGAGAATGGTCTCGTTGATTTTGATGGGTAGTTCTGAGGCTTTGACGAATCGGGCGATTATGGCCATAAGTTGGCTCGAGAAATTGCTCATGTCTATGGTAGACATGTTGATTTGGACAGAGGGGTGACGATTTTCATCTAAGAATCTAGAGGTCTCTGTTCTGAGAAGAACAGGGCCTTGGGTGGCAGATGGGGAGGACTGACGTTCTATTCCCAGAAGCTGAAGTCCCTATGTTCTGACAAGAACAAGGGCTTGCTCTGAAAAGAGTAAGAGACGACCTTCCAAGAACAGAAACACAACAAAACAGTAACAGTATTACAAACAATAACAGAAAAATTCAAAATAGAACAAAAAAATTAAAAATAAAAACAAAACACTAAAAAGCGAAGCGCGCTCGAACCTCTCCGCCGAAGCGAGGGGGCAAGAACGATGCAAAAACAAAAGAACTCACCGACAGCGTCTGCTCGGCTGGTGTGAGCGGGAGAGCGGTGCACGACCGCTCGAGAGCGGTGCGGCAAGCGGAATGACTACTGAGTGGTGATCCAAAATAGCTCATATTTATACAACACCGCGTCATGCGATAAAACATACGACCAATCACCACTTGACGTACGCAGCCTTTTGCTGTAAAAACAATAAATAACAAACCGCCACGAATTGTCCACCTACCAGCCACGAAACTAATCGTTGATCACCTTGAATGTGATGAACGACCATATTGCAAGACTTTTATTTAAAATTTTATTTAAAAAATAGCCTCGCAATATTGCTCGCCGATTGCCTTTTTTTGTTTTATTTTTGCCTATCCGCCAGCTAAGCGTGGCACTCACAGCAAATCCCTATGAAAAGATCCAGCTGAACAGTTTGAATATGATATTTTATCATAGAAAACGTCTGCGTCAATCGATAACATTGGTTATATGATGTAACAAATATTATATATAAGAACATACCGTACTCAATCAGAGGAGAAGCATGAATGAATTCAGTGTATGTTGATTAATATATCCCGGATGCTAGTAAATTACTTTGTATTGTCACTTTCGTTCTTGTGCACGATAAGTAAAAACGTTTATGAGTTGGATTTCGTTAAAGTTGATAATTTTTTGTGTGATAAACTTAAAGGTATTTATTTTTTATAGGATAGGGTGACAAACGAGCACACAATCCACCTGATGGTAAGTGGATGCTGTGGCCCATAGACATCTACATCTATCCTCGATTACGGAACAAAATGCAAATGCGTTGTCACCCGTGAGGACTAAGATAGAGTGCCTCATTTCCAGTAAAAAGGGTCTCCGGTTCTTTACACTCACCATACGAAACACAGCAGCATTAAGCTACTATTTTACGCTGGTGTTCTGTGAATGCGTGGTCCTTCCCCGGTCAAGCCGACCCATTCGTGCTACAACTATACTACTAATATAACTGCAGCATTGCTTCACCACGCATATAATGTTAAATTTGTCAACTGGTAATATTTTATGTAAGCATTTAAAATAAGACTGACGGATTTTATCACGTTTAACTGTACTTATTTTAATAAAGATAACGACGTGACTCCGTGACGACGGGGCTGAGGTGATTGACGTCTTGATGTCAGAGTAAACGCAGAGTACCTTCAGATCAGATGTAGAACAGCGTAGATCGGACCAAAAGTAATAACTAAAAAGCTCCCCGCGTCCACGGGTGCTTTCTACGTTACGGAGAGAGCTACGCTCGGAGTTTCTCTGCGTGATATATTTAGAAATAAGGAATATTTTCATTGTTTTAAGGTCTTTGAAGCCAGCTTTTACTGTTTGGTCTTAGCAAATTTTTTGATAACAAGAAATGATAACAAACAAAAACGCTTAGTAAAATTCGTCATAGTGTTAATATTTAAACGGAATGGTTATTCAGAATATTAAATTAATACAAAGTATAAATTAAAGGATCAGTGAATAAAGCTCTTATTCAAGACGAAGACTAATTGAAAATTATAATTGCGCAAATACGATATAAATAATTTTCTGTTTCTGGTAACTTAACAGGTAAATGCTATGTTATGAAACAAGATTTTTTTTAATTTCATTTAAAATATTTACTTTTAAATTAATTATTGATTATGATTTTTTTCCATACCGACACGAAATAGGGACTTCGAAGAAAAGAGTTTACTCCTTTCTAAAAGGCCGGCAACTCACTTGCAATTCCCCTGGTGTAGGCAGTTGTTCATGGGTGGCGGTAGTCACTTACCATCAGGTCAGCCGTACGCACGTATGCCCCGTATTCTACAAGAAAAAAACTGTCAGAAAGCGGAACCCTGTGCAAAGCCATTAATAAATATTATAAAATTTACTACATACATACAGCCGGATATCACGCAGAAACTAACGGAGCGCATAGACGACCTGAAGCAAAAGATCGCTTCTTGGTAGAAGCGGATTCGCCGATTTACCGAGAGGTCAAGGCGGTTCAACCAGAATCGTCTCTTCTAGAGTGATCAGGAGAGGCTCTACAAATCATTGGAGCGACCAGAGGTATGTGGAGCGGACCAAGGGCCGGATCAGGCTAACACTGTCGCACTTTGGCGTGGCCTGTGGTCAGAGCCCGTAAACCACAACGAGGGCCCTTGGACGGAAGTTGTGGCGAGTCAGTGTGCGAGTATTACGCCCATGGACCCCGTCATCATAACGCCGGATGACGTAGCTGAGGCGGTCCGTAGAGCCAAGAACTGGAAAAGTCCGGGACTCGACGTGCTGCATCACTACTGGCTGAAGGGGTACGTGGTGTGTCACGCTGTGCTCGCCCTTCAATTTCAAGTCGCTCCCTAGCCTCTTTACTACTGGGATCACTCATTTGGTTCTTAAAGACCAGGTTACCACAGACCCGAGCAAATACCGCCGCATTACGTGTCTACCCACCATATATAAGACACTGACATCCATTTTGGGCGCGAGAATCACTCGTCACCTGGAGCTAAATGAGGTGATGTCACGCGCTCAAAGTGGATGTCGGGGCGGTGGTCGTGGAACTAAGGAACCGCTCCTCATTGACGCGGTCATTGACAAAGTGGTGAAACGCAACCGTCGGAACTTCTCCGCCGCCTGGATAGACTACAGAAAGGCATTCGACTCGGTGCCCCATAAATGGCTAAAGAGAGTCCTCGAGCTGTACAAGATAGACTGTACAGTGAGAGACTTCCTCGAGTAGTGTATGGGACAGTGGAGTACGATCCTTTGTCATCTGGGTGAGCGGATGATGGCTGAGGAGAACCACATAAGGATAAGAAGGGGTATCTTCCAGGGTGATTGTCTGAGTCCAATCTGGTTCTGCCTCTCTCTGAACCCTCTCAGTACCTTACTGGAGGGATCCGAGAGGGGATTTCAGCTACGGAAAGGAGGGACAAAAGTGACCCACCTTTTCTATATTGATGACCTCAAGTTATTTACCTCTAGTCGCTCCCATCTTATGGAATTGTTAAAAATCACTTGTGATTTAGCAATTCCATTGGAATGGAGCTGGGGACGGATAAGTGTGCAGTCTTCCATGTTGAAAGGGGAAGGGTTGCTAACTCTGAGGGCATAGATTTATCTATGCCCGTCAACTTAAGGACCCTTTCCGAGGCTGAAACATACCGATACCTGGGTATGTCACAGAACATCGGTATCGATGAGGCTGGTATGAAACAGTCAGTTTGCGACGTGTTTTATGCACGCTTGACCAAAGTGCTTAATAGCCTTTTGTCCGGTGTGAATAAGACACACGCATATAACGGTTGGGTCATGCCTGTCCTTAAGTATACCTTTGGCATACTCAGGTGGACTCAGACTGAAAATAACGCCCTGGATAGAAAAGTTCACACTACCATGTCGTCCCATAGGATGCATTATCCGAGATCGTCGGTAATGACGCTATACTTGCCGCGAAAGCATGGTGGGCGTGGCTTTCTGAGCGCGCTCACCATGCATAATAGTGAAGTATGCAGCCTCCGTCATTACTTCCTGGCGAGATTAGATGATCCATTCTATAATGACGTCATTTCTAGTGATAAAGCGCTTACCCCTCTTTCCTTAGCCAACGAGAAATGGCAAGACCCAGCAGTGCTTAGCATTTTCGCTCCCTCAACTGGCTACGTTTCGGTGACCTATTCGGGGAAACCGAGGGTTTTGTTTGTGCAATACAGGATCAGGTTATTAAGACCAACAACTATCGGAGATACATCCTAAAGGATGGCACCATCGACATTTTCTGACGGCGCTTTCTAACTTTGAGTACTTGCACAGACACAACCAAGTAGCCAGAATTCTACATCAGGAGCTCGCTCTGAAATACGGTCTCTGTGGACTCTCTGCGGACCGGAAATTGCCGTATTACAAGTACTTGCCGGAATCCGTGCTCGAAAATGACCGCGCCAGGCTCTACTGGGACCGGGCCATCATCACAGACAGGACTATTTTTGCGAATAAGCCCGATATTGTGCTGATGGACTGGGCACAGTCAAGGTTATTTTTGGTCGACATTACCATTCCGTATGACGAGAACCTCGTGAAAGCCAAAACAGATAAGCGAACTAAATATCTGGACCTGGCTCACGAGGTGACCGACATGTGGGGTGGTCTGCCGGCCGAAATTATTCCTGTAGTCGTCTCTGCGAATGGGCTAATCCCAGACAGCCTCTCGGGTCATCTGAGGCGACTGGGACTCCGTGACGGACCGCTCCAGCGGTGCTCCTCGATACCGCCCGCATCGTCCGCCGGTTGCTTTCCCTTTCCACCTAACCCACGGCCGTTTGGTCTCCCCTGCCGAGGGCCTCCATCTGGTTAGGCTTTTATTTATTTATGTATTATTTATTTATTTATGTTAGTATATTAAATATACATTTATGTATATTTATTTTTTCCTTTTATGTATTTATCCAGCCCAACCAGATATGATTACTCTATCAATGACACCCAATAATCATAATAATTTATTTGACTCTCAATTGACAGGTTACACTTATGTATTATATCTATTTTAAATTACAAAATTACATTTCAAAGTAGTTAGCGTTAACGGCCATACTAGTATAAACTGTGTTACAGCCGTCAGCGTCTTCCACCCTGAGTGGTACAATACAAATACAGTAAAAAATTACAAATTATTTCACTATACTCGTATAATACACAGCCATGTTAAGTTAAATATAAATAAAAAATTAAGAGAAAACTTGTGCGTGTGTGTGTGCATGTAATAGTGTGTGTTTTTGTGTGAATGTGTGTGTATGCGTGCGTGTGTGTGTGTGTGTGTGTGTGTGTGTGTGTGTGTGTGTGTGTGTGTGTGTGTGTGTGTGTGTGTGTGTGTGTGTGTGTGTTAGAACTTAAATACTGATGAACTTCTCTGTTTCCAGGTGATTAAGGCTTAGCAACCAATTTAGGATTTTATCTTTACATTTATAAAGGGATAAAGGGTAAATATTGTTTACTTTATTTACTACATTATATAAATAATTTCTAGTGACATAATATTGACGACGTGCTAAAGCAGTTCTATGATAAACCATGTCACAAATTCTATTTTTGTTACGTTTAAAATTAGGTTTAAACTCTGTATTTTTGTGTTTACGTAGTATAACAGACATGACAAAAAGCTGTCTTACAGTAAGTACAGAACACTCCTTAAAGATAAGTTCGGTGCTAAATCTTTGTGATTTACCTAGCATTACCTTTAAGATTGCTCTTTGAGCACGTTCTAAGGGGAGTAAAGTTGTTTTTCCAATTCCACCCCATTTTACAATGCAGTATTGTAGTAAACTTTGAACAAGAGCATAGTAAACACATATCAGTGTTTCAAAGTCAGCAGAATTCCTCAATTTTCTGAATATTGGTATTAGTTTTCTAATACGACAGGTTAAATTGCTTATATTATGCTCTGACCAAGATAGGCAGTAGTCAATGATAAGTCCGAGGTATCTTATGTTAGTGGAACGAGTAAGTTTTGTGCAGTTGTATAAGCTATGTTGTTCACATGTATGTGCTTTGATATAAAATTCAGCTAATGATTGGGTACTGGCACGGTGAGTGAAAGTAATATATTTAGTCTTGTTTACATTTAATGTCAATAGATTTCTACTAAGCCACCGCATGACCCTACCAAGCGCATATTCTGTATTTTGTTGGGCTTCATTCCAGTCCTTACCATATACAATTAAAGCCGTATCGACGGCGTATGAAATGATTTTGCAGTTAGACAAGGTAAGTGAGCATAAAGCATTTATGTTAACTAGAAAGAGAGTTGAGCCTAGTACACTACCTTGTGGTACACTGAACGAGACAGTAGTAGGTAAACTAGTGTAATCACCGATTTTAACTAACTGCGTGCTATTAGATAGATAAGATCGAAATATACCTAAAGCAATTCCTCGTACGCCGATCAATTCCATCTTATGCAGAAGTAGGGGAATAGAGACAGTGTCGAAAGCCTTTGACAAATCAAGAAAAACACCTATAACTTCCAACTTATTATCAAGATGTTTTGCGATTGTCTCAGTTAGAATAAAAGTTGCATCTTCAGTAGACTTACCTTTCACAAAGCCAAATTGATTATCTGAAATTATATTGTTATGTTTGAGAAAATTTGTGAGTCTGAGATTCCAATTTCTGCAAAGTATTTATTAACAATATCGACAGATTTATGAGGATCATCAGTTAGATTTCGTAATTCACATGGAGAGGGTGAATATTGTTAGAGGTTAGTGATCTTATTTATAGTATTCCAAGTACCCTTTGGATTGCGTTTACTTTTTACAGAACTCGGCTTTCTCATATGCGGTTTTAATTTTTTTTTCAACAAATTGTTGCAAAAATTGCGATATCTCGTGTAAGTAATCTGTAATATTGCATTGTTTTTATCTTGCTTTGCTTTCTTGTGCAATTTGTCCCTGTGTCTTATACAGCGTACCAATCCTGGAGTTAGCCATGGCTTGATACAACGTTTACGGTGAGGAATTTTTATTTTATTGGAATGAGCAGTTATGGCATCAGTAATAGTTTTAGTTAAAGTGGTAGCTGCTTCATTGGCATCTTTGATATTGTATATAAAGCTAAAATCTGTATCAGATAATTGTTTTAATACTGATGGATAATCAATTTTGAAAGTTGTGCTTTTATATGGATACCTTATAATTTTGCAATCTAAGTGAAACACTATCGGAGCATGATCAGTAATAAACGAATCCAGTATATATGTTGAAGAATATCTATCTGATCTCAACATTACATGGTCAATACAACTTTCATTACGAGTGGGAATTAAATGAGCTGCTAAATATCCGTGGAGCGCCATTAATTCCAAATATTTACTACTATTAAGGTCATTATTATTAGGAGAGATATTTATATTGATATCTCCAATCAAGATAACTGATCTTACAAAAACTAAAGATGCAAGACAGAGATCAAGGCTATCACAAAATTTATTGATATTTTTTTGTGAACGTGATCGATGTATGGCTAAAATGGCATATTTATTTTCATAATTTACGATAAGACCGTTCGCATCAGAAATTAAAGGTTTATGTATACTATGCTTTATTTCAGATTTTATATATATCAGAACACCGTCGTTTTGGTTACTGAGTATACTCAGAAGAATAAAACGTATACCCAGCAATTTCAGGTATTACTGATAATTTGCTTAGCCAGCATTTCGTCAGTACAAGGACGTCCCATTGAATACAAATTCTTTCCATTAGTATGGCTAGTGCATCAAAATTACAAGTTACGCTACATATATTAGTGTGAAACACTATCAAAGAATTTCTAGTCTGATAAACTAGATTTTCTGGAGTGCACATCATGGAATTGGAAACAAAAACTGAATCAATGTCATTAGAGATGTTATCAAGTATAACTATTAATAAGTGAATATTCAAAGGCGCATATCGTTGTTACATTCAATAGATTATTTATTATAAGCTTGTATTTTGAAGTCTGTTGAATTACAGTATTAATGATATAGAGATTTAATGAATTCGGATGTAGGTTAGGTAGTGTAAGTGTGTGAGAGTAGTATGTATTATTAAAAATTATACAATTAAGAAAAACAATGGTAAATGTTTGTGGTAATATGTAGTAAGTTTTTGAATCAATGTAAACAAAAGGATACGAATGACTTAAACATTTAGAGAGTAATAAAATTTTGTTAAAAATAATATATAAAAATCGAAGTAAATTGCTTAGTCACGAAGAAGATTGCGACTGCAATTGGTTTAGTTCATTTTCTGAATCAATCTGATGTGATGGAGCACCTTCTTTTTTACGGATGAAAACTTTCCCGTGAGCAGTCCAGCAGTAGGCATAGGAGTTCCTTTTTCTAAACTCTCGAGCGAGGTAGTATAGTTATTTTTGCTTTTTGAGTCAGACATTCGGTTACGAAAATTGGCTTTGCGAGTTCTTCAAATTGTATATCTCCTGTGTTTAGTTTTTTAGTATTATTAATCCGGTTATAATTTTTGACGGATGTTAAAATCTTTTCTTTTAAAAAAGCAGTTGTAAAGTCTACTATTATCGGCCTATTACTCCGTTTATCTTCATTCAAGCGAAATACATCGCGAATGAGAGAGTCTTCAATATGGGTGTTAGTAACTAGATTAACTTTTTTACTATCTGTAACAAGTCATCTTTAGTCTCGTTATGTTTGAAAGGGATATTCTTTATCTCAATACTAGACTGTTTTTGAAATCTCTCGAGATTCTCCACTATACTACTACACTATATTGCAACTAGGTAAGAATAAATTCGAGAAGGAAGCCGATCAGAGGATTCAGTTGCGCTGGGCAGCATTTGGAAAGCTCCGTCGGGTTTTCTCGCCGCCCATACCGCAAAGTCTGGAGATAAAAGTCTTTAACCAGAGCATTCTGCCCGTACTCATTCATGGTGTCGAAACTTGGACATTACATACGTCTACTCCAAAAGCTTAAAGTCGCTCAGCAAGCATTGAAAGAGCTATAAACGGATGTTCTCTGCTAGACAAAATCGAAATTGAGAAATCCGCTGGAGAACCAAGGTTACTAAGCATCCACGACCAAGTTACTCCACTCCTGAGCGTGGGTGCTCAGGCTGTCCCGTATCTCTCCTATCCGGGGTACAAACTGGAACACTCCTTTTTGCCTCGGGCTGGAGTTTGCGTTTACGTCAGAAGGGACATCTTTTCTCGAAGCCTTGGCAGTCTTGAAGGTTCGGACCTGTCCATCCTTTGATTACGCGTAGACAGCGAAGACCATCTGCGCATCTACGGGTGCCTCTATAGGTCCCATAGTGGTAATGCCGAACCCGACCGACTCTTCGACCGCGTCCAAATGGCTACAGATGCGTTGCTACAGCAAGATCAGCAGAGATCGCGATCCTCGGTGACTTTAACGCCCACCACGCCGAATGGCTTGGTTCACGTTTAACCGGTCATGCGGGGGGAACTGTTAATGATTTTGCCATGGCATATGGTGTGATACAACTGGTTACTTCGCCTATACGGATTCCAGATGTGGAGCTGCACCTTCCATGTTGGAAATTCTGCTGGCCACTCACCCGGACGGATATCATATTTCCGTTGACGCCCCTGTAGGATCCTCAGACCATTGTCTTGTCCGGAGTGTGGTGCCACTCACGCTGAAATCGCAGTTGCATTCTGCAGGCTGCCGCCGTAATTGGCACTATAGGTCAGCCGATTGGGATGGGATGCAGTCTTCCTTTGCATCCTACCCTTGGAAGCGGGTTTGCTTCTCACCGGACGATCCCAAAGTTGTTGCGGTTTCTAAAGCTGATGTGGTATTTCAGGGTATGGAACTTTTTATTCCTTCGTCTGTGGTGCCCATTGGAGTCAAATCTCAGCCATGGTTTGGTCGCTCCTGTAAAATAGCATCATGCTTTAAGCGGGAGTGCTACCAAGCCTGGGCTGACGCATCAACGTACCGGGATGTAAACACCAACACTCAAAAAATAAGTGTAATTCCACCTCCAGGTCCTTCAAAAGAGTCATTGCCAAGTCAAAGTCAGAGCAAATAGGTAGAATTGGATAGAAAATAGTTCGCTTTCCTTCTGGAACCCGTGCATTCCAGTGTCTCGCTAAGGCTGTCCAGGGGATTTTCTCTCAGCCATCTCTTCCATCTGTGCACAGTGAGGAAGACTCACTGGCCCGTACCGCTAAGGAGAAAGCCGATCTGCTAGGCTCTTTCTTTGCGTCCAAAACGACTCTCGATGACGGGGGGAGTACGCCGCCGACCATCCCGCGGTGTGAGTGCTCCATGCCGGAAGTGCAGTTCACACAGCGCTCGGTTCGCAAAGCACTCCTCTCCCTGGACATCCACAAGTCGAGTGGGCCAGACGGAATCCCCCCAATTGTGCTGAGGACGTGTGCTCCAGAGTTGGCACCGGTTTTAACGCGTCTTTTCCAGTACTCCTACTCCCTAGGCGTAGTCCCAAAATCATGGAAGACGGCTTTCGTCCACCGATCCCTAAAAAAGGCGACCGCTCAGACCCGTCCAACTACCGGCCTATCGCCATCACTTCCTTGTTCTCCAAAACAATGGAGTCTATTGTAAACTGTCAGCTCATGAGGTACCTTGAGGATCACCAGTTGATAAGTGACCGCCAATACGGTTTTCGAAGTGGTCGGTCAGCTGGTGATCTTCTGGTCTACCTAACTCATAGATGGGCGGAGGCAGTAGAGTCCAAGGGGGAGGCATTGGCCGTTAATTTGGACATTGCGAAGGCCTTCGATCGGGTTAGGCACAAAGCGCTTCTTTCGAAGCTCCCTTCCTATGGGCTTCTTGAGAAATTGTGCGATTAGATCATCAGCTTTCTTGCAGATCGGAGCATCAAGGTCTTTGTAGACGGTGCAAGCTCCGATTGCAAGCCTATTAATGTTGATGTTCCACAAGGCTGCGTGCTATCGCCAACGCTGTTTCTTCTGCATATCAATGATATGTTGCAAACCCGTAACATTCATTGCTATGCAGATGACAGCACTGGTGATGCTCTTTACACCGGCCGAGCCAATATTTCTCGGGAAAGCGTCTCCGAGTGCCGGGACAAACTTGTGTCTGAAGTCGAGTCTTTGCTGAACAGAGTCTCGGATTGGGGGCGAATAAATCTAGTCCAGTTTAACCCCCAGGAGACACAAGTTTGCGCGTTAACCGCAAAAAAGAAGCCCTTTGTCGTATCTCCTCAGTTTCAAGGCACTCCTTTTGTTGCCTCAGCCAGTATCGGAATCCTCGGCGTTGACATATCGAGTGACGTGCAGTTTCGTGGTCACTTGGAAGAGAAGACCAAATTGGTCTCTAAAAAGCTTGACGTGCTCAGCAGATCGGGACAGTATTTCATGCCGGCACACCGCCTGCGACTTTACAAGGCGCGGGTTCGGCCGCACATAGAATATTGTTCCCATCTCTGGGCTGAGGCTCCCCAGTACCAGCTCCTTCCACTTGACCGCATCCAGCGCAGAGCGGTTCGAATCGTCAACAACCGAATGCTTTCCGATCGGCTCGATTCACTGGCACTGCGAAGAGATGTTGCATCTCTTTGCATTTTATTTCGCATATACCATGGAGGGTGCTGTGAGGAATTGTTCGGATTAATCCTAGCCGCCAAATTTCGTGAACGCACTACGCGGCAAACGTCCCGATACCATCCACACCATCAGGATGATTGGCGGTCCACCACAGTACGTTTCAAAAGGAGTTTTCTTCCGCGTACAACCTCTCTGTGGAATAGTTTACCACCGGCGATTTTTCCGGACCGATACGACCTGGGGACCTTCAAGAAAATAGCTTACTCCTTTTTAAAGGGCCGCCAACGCACCTGCAATTCTCCTAGTATTCAGGTTGATCATGGGCGGCGGTAGTCACAGGCACAGGCATCAGGTGAGCCGCATGCTCGTTTGCCCCTCTTCTATAAAAAAAATTCATAATAACATTATTAATTAACTACCTTCCTACATATACGCTTCATTCCCGGTTTACGTAAATTCGACAACATCTCCTCTTATCTGCTCAGCTTAAATGGCTACCTCTCCGTTATCGGAGATATTTCAGAACACTAAACACATTATTCTTTGTTGGATCCGTTTGTCCCTGAATATCTGAAATACAAATTTCAGTACGAGGGTGATTGGCATAATCGTTGTCTCCGTTCTGCGTAAACGTCTAATCTCTTCTCATGTGGTTAGATTATGGAACGAGCTACCGAGCAGTGTAAGGTATCGTTCAAACGCTTGTTTTGAAATCATTTTCTGGCATTGCAGCATTGGTTTGTGGATTTCCATTTTTTATATCCTTAAATTCTGAAAACTGTTCCCTTTTCCTGTTTTATTATAAATATTTTATAGGTGTTTGGATTACAAACAGTTATATTCAATTATGTATGTACTACGTATGCATATATAGTCAGTTTGTTGTCAAAGCTCAACACGTCATATTTATAGCATATTGGTGACGCAAGAATAAGATTTTGTCCATCAGCGTCTAGCGTGCATTCAGTCGGGCCATATGTCATATTTATAGCCAAATAAATATTTTTAACATTAGCATGCCAGAGACGCCAAGTCATAACACTTTTTTTCACTTCAAAAATAATTTCAAATGAAGCTTCGAGTAAGAAATACAATTTATATTTACAAAATTAAAAAAAGTTATTTAGAACCAATGAAGAAAGGAATGTACAAGTAAAGAAATGTAAGCCGTAAAAGGAGCTCAGCGTGAAACAAAATTTTGTAGTTTACTAGCGAAAGGATTATCCCCTCGGCGACTGCTTTAAGTGTCTTAAGTTTCAAGACTATTAATTTTATAAACATTTTTCTTTATTAAGGTTAAGTCTTTGCTACTTTTGTTTTCTATACTAGCGTTTTAATGTTTTGATACACTGTGAAACATTTTAAATGTAAGTTCAACAAAAAAGACACGTTAAAAGATTTTATAAATTTAAGGACCTGGTGATTGTTATATATTTTTGACTGTATTAGCACATTATCATTTTATTGAAAGGAAACTCCAGATAGTTTAGCTAATTCTGCGCTTATTCCTCAATGTGCACAATTTTTTACTTCAGATTTTCAACCACAAATAATAGGTCCATATGAAATTACATATGGAAAATACATATGAAATTGGCGTTTTGTACGGGAGGAATATAAAGTCATTTTTATTCGTAAAATATATTTATTTAATCAAAGTATTCACCGTTGTTATCTATGCACTTTTGCCATGTCATAGGTAGTTCATTGATCCTTTTACTAAAAAAGCCATGGGGTGAGTATCAATAAACTCTTTGAAGCGGTTTGGTCTGTCGCATATGAGTTGATTTTTTTCCTTGTAAGAAGTTGAAATAATACTAGTTTTTACGGAATTTATCGCGTATACGCGATAAATTCCGTTAAAAACTAGTATTATTTCAATGTGTAGTGTTCGCGTAAATATAAAAATCATTTTGTAAGCAATTGTCCAAATTCCGGAAAAAATGGTAATCTGTTGGGGCAAGGTCCGGAGAGTACGGTGGATGTAGCAGACATTCCAATTGTAGCTCATCTAAGTTAGTGGTTGTTTGTTGTGCAGTGTGTAGTCTTGCGTTGTCATGAAGCAGCAGTGACCTAGAGCGATTAACCAATCTCGGTTGTTCAGCAGCTAGTTCCTCCTTCATGGTTTGCAGTTGCTCACAATAGATATCTGCTGTAATCGTTTGGCTAGATTTTAGAAAGATGTAGTGAACGACACCAGTGCTAGTCCACCAAACACTCACAATTAACTTTTTTAATGATTCATTTTTCGTTCAGAGCAGGATTTAGCTAGGTATCCAGGGTTCAGCCATTGCGACAAGCACTTCCGATTATTGTACAGTATCCACTTTTCATCAAAAGTAATGATTCTTTGTCATGTGATCAAAAATGTTGATCAAAAGAATTGATTGAAGTATTGGCAGTCACTAATCAGCTGGTGATCCCCGAGGTACCTCATGAGCTGGCAGTCAACAATAGACTTCATTGTTTTGGAGAACAAGAAGGTGATGGCGATAGGCCGGTTGTTGGACTGGTCTGCAACAAACGCAACAACTTTGGGATCGTCCGGCGAGAAGCGAACTCGCTCCCAAGGGTAGGCTGCAAAGGAAGACCGCATCCCATCACAATTGGCTGACCTATAGTGCCAATCAGGGCGGCAGCCTGCAGAATGCAACAGCGATTTCAGCGTGAGTGGCACCACACTCCGGACAAGACAATGGTCTGAGGATCCTACAGGGGCGTCAACGGAAATCTGATATCCGTCCGGGTGAGTGGTCAGCAAAATTTCCAACAGGGAAGGTGCATGATCCTCCACATCTGTAATCCGCGTAGGCGAAGTAACCAGTTGTATCAGACCATATGCCATGGCAAAATCATGAACAGATCCCCCCGCATAATCGGTTAAACGTGAACCAAGCCATTCGGCGTGATGGGCGTTAAAGTCACCGAGGATCGCGATCTCTGCTGATCTTGCTCTAGCAACGAATCTGTAGCCATTTGGACGTAGTCGAAGAGTCGGTCGGTTTCGGCATTACCACTATGGGACCTATAGAGGCACTCGTAGATGCGCAGATGATCGTCGCTGTCTACGTGTAATCAAAGTATGGACAGGTCTGAACCTTCAAGACTGCCGAGGCTTCGAGAACAGATGTCCCTTCTGACATAAACGCAAACTCCAGCCAAATAGGAGTGTTCCACTTTGTACCCCGGATAGGAGAGATACGAGACATCAGCCGGAGAGGTCACATGCGTCTCGGTATACAATCCCACTATCACACCGTCTTTCGGCGATAAAAGAATTCGAAGATTCTGATACGCACAAGGTGCTCGGTTTTTGTTGGTCACCAGAGTCCGACTTGTTTAGTCTTAAGGTAAACCCGCCCGCAGAAACGTGCAAAAAGCGCACAATACTGTCATGCGTTGCTAGATTATGGGATATCATGGGTTTCGTAGCCCCTAGGTACTATACGCTAATCTTTTGATTAAACAACTTTGGTTATGTTAATGCGATTGGGATGACCTGCCGCCTGATAGCATTGTTCGGTTGTGGCAACGTTTTAGAGAGTAACTTCCATTACTAAGCGAAATTAAAATACCGCGTCACATAAACGTCGATAGAAATAGCGTCATCGCGGTCGTTGGGTTTGCAGACGCTTGCGAGAGGGCTTACGGGGTCGTTCTATATTTTCACTTCCAGAATAATGATAGAAATTTGATCAGCCTCATTAGCTCTGTCAAGAGTCTCCCCCCGTAAGGTTGACTCCCTCGCGTGCTTAGAGCTTTGCGCGATATTAGTCCTTACCAAGCTTGTCACCGCAGTTATCAGTGCATGTAGTGACAGAGTTCACATAGAAAGGATATTTGCCTTTTCTGACTCAACCGTCGCTTTATGTTGGGTTTATTCTTCACCCCACCGTTGGGATTCGTTTGTCGCGAACCGAGTGACCAAAATCCAAGACGAGTTAGGAACACGGAACTTTTATAACGTGTCCGGTGCGGAAAACCCTGCTGATTGTCTGTCCCGTGGACTCACCCCGATGCAAATAATGGGCAATTCACTTTGGTTCCACGGACCTTCTTGGGTTCACTTGGAACCCTCGCAATGGCCAATAACCGATTTCGACCCTTCGTCAGTGTCACAACCGCCGGAAGAGAAGAGGCACGCTCTGGTAGCGAGCGTTTCGAGCGAGGTTTCTCCAATCATTGTTTTGGCGAACCGTTTGTCCTCTTGGTCGAAATTATTGCGTAGCGTGATTTACGTTTGTCGATTCGCGAAGCTTTTACCGCGACGTTCGTATATCGTAGCGTCCGATTACAACTACGCCGAGTTGCTAGTATTGCGTGAACTTCAACGTGCACATTTTTCCGAGGAAATTACAAGATTACAATCGAATAGAACTTGTAGTCGCGCCTTTCAACGCCTTAAGCCATTTTTACAAGATGGAATCGTCAGGGTAGGTGGACGCTTGTCCAACTTGCAGTTGAGTTTCGATCAACGGCACCCTATAGTTTTACCGTATAAAGACCATATCATGAATTTATTAGTTGATTACCATCATAAATTGAATTCTCACGCTGGTCCCGATTTGCTGATGTCAATCTTGCGTCAGAATTATTGGATTCTTGCAGCACGTAATTTAATCCGCAATCGGGTGCACAGATGTATAGCTTACTTTCGAGTACGTCCTAAGCCGCCATTTCCGGAAATGGCGGACCTTAGGTCCTGTCGAGTAACACAATCCGTTTGTGTTTATTCAATATTTGGATTAGTTTTCTAGATTATAAATTGTAGTCGAAATTTAGGTTTAATCTTAGTGTTAGATATGTGGTTAGTTTAATCTTAGCGTTAGTTGTTTTAGTTAATTTTGAAGGGGACCCTTCAAGCCGGGGGGGATGGTTGCGCGAAAAACCATTCGTATTTTTATTTTTATTTGAAGGTAGGCTTGCCAAGCATTCCTTTCATTCACCTATCCTTTCCGTACACACCGGGGTGGTGAGGTGAGAGGGGAAAGAAGATAATTCTATAATGTCGCGTGATTTGCAACCAATGAGAAGCGCGCCCCTCCAAGACGCATTGATAGGAGGGCCGAAGTAATATAAGCTAGCACACGGCCCTCGTGCGCTCTCTTGCCTTTGCGCCGCTGGTTGTAAGAACATCGCCTGGGACAGTCGCGTCCTAGAGGGCTCTTGCCCACGCGCACCGCTAGTTTCCATCGCGCCACCTGGAGCAGTCGAGCTCCAGAAGTGACCGCCTCACCTAGTGAGATATCGTCGCGCACCGCTCTCTTCCACCGCACCACCGACCAGGACCGCATCCCAGGGGCCCCAGGAGATCCGCCAGAAGTAGCACCGCAGCGTCCAAGCCGCATCGAAGTAACACCCCGCTAAGTGTTCTTCTTCCTTATGACTCCTGCCTGAATATTTGTGTTTTATTAGTTAATCCGCCCAATTTCATTTCTCCTAATGTGATCAAGCAGGGTTCCTTCATAAAACTTGGCAAGCAATAGGTTTTTTTGGAAGAGCGAGTGCATTGTCAAGGAACCGCATGCTACAGCCGCCATTTTGTTGAAGCAGAAGAAGCCAGCCGCGTATACAGTCCATCTAGTAAAACATCTCGCGTAGTAGGGTCAAGGCTCGACCGGGGAATTGTGACTCGGCAACCTTAAGGCCCGCCGCCCAAACATTTTCTATATTACATAACACGAGATGGCGTTGTATTGTTATTATTCTAAAATCATTTTTTTTAATAAGTATCTTATTCACTGATGAAAAGTTATTCCTTGTTATTTTTAAACCTTTTTTGGATTATTTGTGCAATATCTGAAAACACACCATGACATAATTTATCTAGAGATTTTATTTTGTATAATCAATCAACACGTATTAACTTACTAGGCATTAGCGAATGAGTAAAGTGCGGCGATAACGCCGCAGTTGAATGAGACAGGGTAACTAAGTGCAGTGTCGCCTCTAGTACGTATTACGTAATAATAGCTCAATATATAAATGTATTTTTAACGGTGAGCACTACTGTACTGTTCTCCAGAATGAATTCGTTTACGGCGGACGGTCTTAACGTTGACTAGCCACCTGCGCAGAACAGGAATATAGTGCCCGAGTGTATGCGCAAGCATGGGTGAACTTTTGATTCTCTCACTCTCATAGTCCGATAGGAGGGTAATTCAGCACGGCAGGAGTGATAACAGGCGCAGGACCAATGGTTTAACGTGCTCTTCGAGGCATGGGGCGAATCTCCGCCAATTTTATGAACCTGGGTTGCTACTAAGAATTTCTTACAGAAAAACCCAATAACTGATTTTTGCCCGACCCGGGATTTAATGTCTGGAATTCTTGTTCAGCAATTGCGTTTACGATCAGGAGACCAACGGGGCTTTCAATTTCTGTATGACTGTAGCTGTAAAGGTCGGCTAGTCCGAAGAATGACAGGACTCTCACAGGATACCGGAACGATGTGTTGAGAACCGTCCTCGATGATAATAAGGCATTTCACGTTGGTCCTCAAGTTTGACAACGCATCTAAATTATTGTTTCTATTTTATGATATACACAGCTAGTAAATATTGCGTGAATTGTGAATACACAGATGGACAGAAAAAATACTAAAAATCCTTCCTGTTAATTTAGTTCCCTAAATTATTAAAGTTCAAAACAACGACGGTAAAATCTGTAAAATTAGTTTCAATTAAATATTATTGGATTATAATCAGGAAGATATTAAACAGACGGATAATTTGTGATAAAGGTTTCTCTTATGGCGCTACTCGTTTTCACGGTACTGGTGCCGCGCGGCCAACTAATTGCTACAAAACCCTCTCAGAAATAGGGGAGGAATTTGCCCAGCCCTTTGGAAATTATATAGGTTGTAAATTTACTTTATATTTATTTTACTATGTAGGATAGAACTTCTTGTATGATTAGAGTTTTTTTTTTCGGTAATTCTATATATTTCTGCCAAAATATATCAGTGCGTGCATTTTTATAATTTTCCCAGAAGGATTACAGGGAGCCAGTATAATTAAAGATTTTGAGGCATTCCATTTTCGTCCTCAGATGTGACAACGTATTTGTAGCCTGTTGTATTTTTTGTTTGATGTTGGTTCTAGGTGAGTCATTTATCAGCGGCTACACCTTCAGATCATTTCTCACTTCAATTTAATAAGTATAAAAAATATATCAAATTGGCAGTTGCTGAAGTTTTATATGTTATTTAGCCATGCTTTTATTGCGCCGCATGCTGGTGAAGTTAGCACTTGAAGAAAAAGTTTCTTAGAAACTTTTTTCACTCATAAGCAGCTATGGAGATAAAGACACTTACCTATCATCATTATTATCATTATGGCATATCACAAGTGTATTGCTGAATAAGACCTATAATAATTCCGGAAATTAAATAAAAATTATTAATATATAGAAATTGTTTAACACAATCAACCTTGAGGCTACAGACTTTTAAAGTTGACTCGCATCGAATCATTAGCTCCACTTGATTTTTTTTAGAGCAAACTTATATTTTAGACTAAAATATTTTGATATCACATAAAACCCCACAACATAAATAAAAACTATGTTTTTCAGGTTCATCTCTGTAGCCTGCTTTAGCTAAAGGATTCACTTGCCTGTCGCACGGGCAATCTAGGGTGTGGGAGTGGGAATGACTCTCAATTGCCTCCTTAATTGTGATGTGTGTATGCAAGCAGAGGCAATACCCTAAGCCGGCCCTGTGGCAAGAAGGCAGAGGCGCAAGACTTTCTTCGCTCCCTAGATCATAGCTGCCGCGGCCGCATGTGTAGCGCAATTGAGGCAATTTCAATTAGTTCGTTGAGACTTTCTTGAATTTTGTTAAATAAAAATAATAAAAAATTTAGCTAGCTATATAAAAAAATTTGCTCGTTTTATTTAGTCAATTATTTTATACGATTATTTTAAAAAATACTATAAATCACCACACGCAGACGCCTTTCAATTCAGTTCGCCACAGTACGCTACGGGTCTTCTTAACGATAGGACGAATCATTTCTTCCCACCACCCGCGTACGTATTATTTCACACTGATAGCGTAAGCTAGTGTTGCCGAGTGTACCGATTTGTGTGGGACGTCCCGATTTTTAGGGCTATGTCCCGATTCACCCTCGATCGGGAGGCCAAATTTCCCGAATTTTCACTAACCTCTCTAGTCTATATTTCGATCGATGGTTTTGACAGCAGAATTGAGTATATAATTATGTAAGCTGCTACTACATAAAATACTTTTGCTTTGTATATTTTCCCACCCAAATCGGACTAAATAGGCAACATAAAAGTTTGCTTTGCGCGTAATGTTTTGGCATGGTAAGATACAGATTTCAATCATGTTGACTTTTTTTCTCAATGCCTGATACCTATCGCCGTGTTGCACAATGCGTCGATGTCATTAATTCGACGGTCATTTATTATCTCATTCTATTACTAGAAATTAGTACAGTAACTAACTTATGTACATGCTGCTGTTTATACGAGTATAAGTACATTTAGTAAAATGCAAAAGGCCCGTGGAAAAGTTCTTCTACTAGTAAATTTCTTCACTCGTTTGTAGGAATTGTTGTTTTCAATAAATAATGTAACATTATAAGTCTGATGCAAGGATTTCATCTAGGATATCCAGGTATAAGGTAACCGTTTGAATTATGCCGTTTTTATAAAGGGCTTTTTAAAGGGCATGAGTGTGAGTTCATAAGATTTATTACTATTTTCAAAATTATATTATTCATAAAGTTCAGAGTCTGCACTGCAACGATATATGGACGAAAAATTATTCGTTCGTTTGATCAGTTCTTAATAATAATTATAAAACGGATTTCGTAATCAACAATAATAATGTCATAAAGACCAAATTTCGGTCACGGCGGCCTGCCTCAACGGAGGCTGGCCATCGGCGCTGGACAGGATTATAGTGCCCAAGTGTACGCGCAAGCACAGGTGCACTTTCTATTCCCTCACTCTCATAATCCGATGGGGCGGTAAACTGACACGGCCGGAGAGAAATCAGGCGCAGGACCAACGGTTTTACGTGCTTTCCGAGGCACGGGGGTGAGACATCGCCAACTTCCTGACGTCGGGCAGCTACTGAGAACTTCTTGACAGAAAAACTCAATAAGTAATTGATTTTTTTGGCCCGACCCGGGATTCGAACCCAGGACCTCACGATCAGCAGTTGTACTACCACAACCACTAGACCAACGAGGCAGTCAAAAGTAATAAATAACAGTATAACTAATAGCGACCGCAATGGCTACAAAAATCTGTTTTTTGTAGCTATTGTAACTGTACTGACTTTAAAACCAAATTCCCGATTTTATCCGGCCACCCTATCGGAAACGATGAAGGCGCAAATACAGAATAAATAATAGCACACGCAACACAACTTTACGTAAACGATATTTTTTAATTTAATTATTAATAATTTTATATGTTTATTTAATAGGAAGCGCTTTATAATGAAAATATTTGTCACCATAATATATATATATTGGATGGCTTCGTAGCGGACCGGCTTAGCAATGAGTTTAACTCTAAGGACCGCTGCGCTGGATCGATTCCCGCATGGAACAAAAATTTGTATTCTTACAAATAATTTTCCGTCGGTAATAATTGGTCTGGATATTAATTTGTCCTTGTGAAATTTATGTTCTTATGTTAACTGCCCCCACGATTTACCTAGGAAACATTCATAGTGTGGGGGTAACAATATTATAAAATTGAAAAAAAAAAATAAGCCATGAAAGCTTAAGGAGAAGTGATCGACATAATCGCGAAAATCCGGGTTCAAACCCCGCTGACACCTATGAAATTATTATTTTAAAAATTAATGAATGAATTATATTTCCATTATAAACCAGAATAATCAGACGAAATTTATTTTATATAATAAACGTATCTTTCAATTCGAATATAATATATATTACTTATTCCTTTATAGTTGTAAGCTTGGCGTTGTGACATTCCTTAGTCTACTAAATAGAGTAAAAAAGAAAAGCCAACTTAAATTTACTAAAAGAATAAAATAATTTATACATATTGGCTTCCGATGTCGGGGCTTGATCGGATATTAATTCTTATATTCAATATGATTTAGCACCGAAATCATAAGCTATTATGTGGAAATTATTTTATTGTTTTAGTTCCAACAGTATCAAGATGATTCGTGTTGGAATAACTATAGATACCACTGCGCTCGCCCCACCTCGAGCAGTCACTTAGGCAGATAAGATTGTAGTGTGCGTCAATATTTCGCCATTCTAGAGTGATTTCGACTTGCTATACGCCAATGATATTATAAGTAAAATTATAATATCATTGATATACGCTCTTAATGCTTCTGTGTTACGTACACGTATATAAAATAATTCTTTAAATACAGCTTAATATTCATAAAAAATATTTTAATAAATTTAAATAACTGAAAGTGATTTATATTATATAAATAACTGTTAATTTAATTTAAACAAGCATTAGTTTTACATAGTCTGTTGAAGGATGGCGCTGCAAGCAACATTCGAATGAAAGTTAGCAAGACTTATAGCATAAAATATTAAACTAATTACATGAAATATTAAAATTTGATACGGATTTTAATATTTAGATACTAAAATTTGTATTTAAACAATAAATGAAACATCAAACGTCTTCAAAATTTTAAAACAATCAAAACAGTGTTTACTAAATATCAGACCTTAACAAATAATGTTTTTACGTTTACAAATAACTATTTGTTTTTAAATATTATATATTTCAGATATTTCAATACTTAATCATAATTATAATAAATTCACGTAAATGATAAATCTAAAATAAAAATATAAGTATTTGTAATTATTACCGATAGATGACGATATGCCCCCATATAAATATCAATATTTGCCTATTATTTCCGATAGGTGACGAATTGCGCTCATACGGCCATGCTGACTCCAGCAAGTCCTGTTGAAGGATGGCGCTGCAAGCAACATTCGAAAACATTCGTAAGCAAGATTTATTGCATAAAATAATAAAACTTATTACTTAAAATAATAAACATTGATATTTAATAATAATGTTAATTCCAAAAGACATTAATTTGAATATTTACATACTAAAGTTAGCATTTAAACAATAAATGAAACATCAAACGTCTTCAAAATTTTCAAACAATCAAAACAGTGTTTACTAAATATCAGAGCTTAAGAAATAATGGTTTTATGTTCACAAATAACTTTTTGTATTTAAATATTATATATATTAGATATTTCAATACTAAATAATAATTATAATAAATTAACGTAAACGATATTACCGATAGATGGCGATTTGCCCCCATATAAATATCAATATTTGCCTATTATTGCCGATTGATGGCGGCTTGCGCTAATACGGCCATACTCACCACGTTTTCCCATGCTGAACGCATAACTAATCAGTATTTAAATTCGGTTTTAGTTCTTATTTACTCATTAAGAATAATGTCATTTACATGTGTATTTAAACTTCAATTGACAATTTCATTGGTGGTGGCGAGAATCGCATGTAGTTTGTTCACGTTGCTTAGCTTAGTTATCACGGTTCAGCTTTTACTGATTATATTAGCAAAAGTTAGTAAAAGTGACATCTTTTATATATGAATACATGTTAAATTTAGTTGATGACAATATAATGGTTTTCTTCTGAACATCACAATCCGTGTAATATTATATTTCATTTTCCAGACGCCTTATCATTAGTTTGAACGCAATATAAAAATAGTACTCATTTAAAATACGTCAAGTGATATAATTCTAAGCCACGATAAGGTGAATTAGTGCTAACAAAAGTTTAAGTGGGTTTTCCGGACAATTTATTTAAAAGGTAAAGGTCGTTTTATTCAGGTAATTTTGTTGAACATTCCGCACGGGGTCACTATGGCGATTGCCTTTTTCATTCGTTTAGTTGTTTAATGCTAATAAGTATATCAACAATATCTTAATCGTTGTTGCTCTGGGAGGAGTTTTGGTGAATCATTCAATTCAAAAGTAACATGAGTTTTATACATTAACTAGTGTACGAATAGTGGTAAAAGTTATACCACAAATTTTATACATTTTAGATTTGTATATTAGTTGTATTTCATTTCAACTGCACATTGATATACAAAACTAAGATTCTATAATACAAAATAAAAAAACGGTTTTCGCCTCGTCGAATTTGAAATCACACAAAATTCAGAGCTTGTTCAGTCAATCTGTAAGTAGGTAATATATGCTGGAAAAATAATTTGGTACTTATAAATATCTATTCTGTATGACTGACCATATAGTATTAAATGTTTGATATTGGCAGTATGAATGTTATATTCACGTAGTATATATAGCGATTACCGACCTATTCCTGTTAGGAGGTTGTAGAGGAGGTTACTACTGATGAATTAGACTATAAAGTCTCTGAGCAAAAGTAAACCATTTACGAGAAAAAAACATGTGTTTAAGATTACTGATTTCGTTTTTGTCGGCAGTAAAAAAATTATTAAGTTAAACGATCGTTTCCCAGAAATTCGATACCTCTACTAACAAAAATGCGTTTTTTTTTGAATAATCACAAAATCGGCTCCAAGTTTATAAATTGTTAGAAAGATACGTGGACATCTTTAAAATATTCTGCACACCAAATAATTCAGTGTTTTTTTTGTTATATGTCATTCTTTTGAAACCCTTTAATTAAAATTATTAAAATTTATGATGTTTTCATCTGGTATTTTCTAATGTCGACAGACAGTTCTATTTTTGGTGATGAGAATGAATGATTGTCATGTATTTTCATTGAGAAAAAAAAACAAAAATTGGATGACAGCCAATATTTTTTTGTTTAATTTTTAAAACTTCCTATAAATAAATAAATTAAAAAATAAATAGCCTTCGATAAATAAATAAAATGCAATTTTTTTCTTATAAATGGTTCACTTTTGCTCAGGGAGTTTATGGTCTAATTCATCAGTAATAACCTCCCCTACAACCTCCTATATATAATTTCGAAAAGACAGGATATCACCTGGATGATGTTACCGGTTATAAGCAGTAACGTTCGGTTATGTCCCTTCTAATGTTGCAATTAAACGAATCCTGTAAAATAATGTCTGTAATTAAAACGTTTCGCTATTACATTTGTATATTCCCTGTTTTATTCCGGTTGAAAGTAACTGTTGTTCGGCGATATAAATATTTGAACCTTATTAATCTTCTGGCAGAAAAGAAGTTCTACTATAGTTCTATGAAACACTTTTATCTGATAATTGAAAAAGAGCCATAATTATATTAAAATGATGATGATACATAGAGTATTGAGAATGCATGCAAAATATGGTAGTATATTTATATATTCTTATTCGTTTTTAAATATGTATGTTAATGAAACCACGTTAAATACTAAAATGATCATCAACATAATTGGCAAGCTAAGCAATGATTTCAAAAGGAAGAATACACCCATCTAAATATTTTTCTCATATCTTTTTCATACAAGAAAAAGTAACGCATGTGTAGAAAAGGAGCACATTATACAAATGTCATAACACGACGTAACCAGGGTCGGATTTCGTAGTATAATTATCGTATTTGTAATATTATATCATAGTGTGTATGTAGTATCGTAATAAAAGCCTACTTGTATTATTGGGTCTTTTTACTTTTTAATATTAACCCTACTATATCGAGAATTTCTGTATTGAACATGAGTACCACGTTTTTTAATAAAATTAGCATTAGCTCCCTTTCTAGTCAATCAGTGCTCGATCGATGCATTTATGTTGTATCCTTGTTACAACTATAATGTGGGGTTATCACGATAAAAACTCTATGCTCCAGAAGCAATCGGTTTAAAAACGGAATTTCAAAATATTTTATTAAGAAGGTATAGTTTCTTTTGTACTCTTTTCGTTTTACATTTATGGATATAAAATATATTAGGTACGAATATTCAAAATTTATCTTACACTAAGTTCTTTAGACAAAAATAAAACAGAAATAAAAATAAAACCGTCAAAAAAGTCTAGTTTATCTATACGTTTCAGTATAGATAAACTAGACACGTGCCGCCAAAATCCCGGCGCATGGGAAAAAAGAAACATGAATCATCAAAAATCATCTGTGATATAATTTTTGACAAATAGTATAATTTTATTTTCCTTGTACAATATTTTTAAGGGTCTGAATCCAACCCTGGCCTAATTTTGGTAACGTAACTAAACTGACTATCTGTAAAATAAAACTTTAAAAATGCCTTTATATAATAATTATTTTGTTGTAAAAAAATTAATATAAGGTTACCGATACCGATGATACGATATCTCATGTTCCTTTTTAATCTTTGTATCGTCATTTTTGCATCCTTTTACCACGCAAGTAGGCATATTTATGACAGAGAAATCTGTCCTGCGCGCAGCACCACTGACGACCGATTCGTGTTGGCCCTAAACTGTAATTTTAGGGCCAAAGGTGTTTTACTTATGAAATATCTTTGTTTAGGGCCAACGCGATCCGTTTTAGTTGTTCGGTCGGCCCGGTCCTTACATTAGTAATATATAAGTCAATGAAACTAAGTGGCAAGGTGCAATCTATATGTGCCAGTCTCACACCGACAGCAAACAACTATTCGTTAATTTTCGAAACGCTTACAAATAAATATGAAGATCAGCGAATGTTATCTTCTACATATTTAAACCAAATATTCGATTATACAGCTATGTCATCTGCGAATATCAATAGCCTCGAACAATTTTTGGGTAGATCTGTAATATCGGTAGCCACTCTCAAAAATCTGAAATTTAATCACCTCGTGGACTTTACATTTTTACATATTGCGTTAAAGAAGCTAGACGCGAACAACGTGCGTGCGTTCGAAATGGAGGATCGTGACTCCATCTTTTGGCATCTTTTGTTCGAGACCAAATCAAGGTAATGCAGCATTCATCAAATGCCAAACAGGAAGCAAAAAAATGTGCCTACCATCGAATGGACGCTTCATCGAGGCTGGCGAGGACCCTGACGTGCGTAAATACCGCGCCTTCGTTTTCTCATAACGCCTGTTTTTATGTATGAATAACCAATACGGTAATCTGTACAATTGCGCGACTTTCCGTAAACGTTCACCGAGCGAAAGTTATAAAAAAGTAAAAGCTAACAACTTATGTTTGAATTGTTTAAGTAACAAGCATCGTATTGCTAATTATAACTCTAGTTCAGTGTGTAATAAATGCCACAACAAACATAGCACATTGTTGCATTTTAAGAGTGGTACCACGTCCGCGTTAAGCAAATCTGTGAGTGAGGCCCAATCAACCAAAGTCGGATTTAAATTAAAATTAAAAAAAACTGCCCACTATAAAGAATGTATTAAGAGAAAGGCGCGTGTTAGTTCTAGCATTAGCATCAAGCATTACTCGTAACTTGGATGTAAGTTTGTCTTCCCTGATGACACCGTGATGTTGTTTGAAATATGACGGTGTATTTTTAAAGTTATCTATTTTTGCAGAAGCAAGCGATATATAACCCTCTTTTATATATAATTAATAACGCTGTCATAAGCTTCCTTCAATTTGGGCAAAGCGAGCATCTTGCGCTCCAAACAATAGAGACGTTTTTCTCAAGCGGCTTAATAGCAGTGCAACAATAAGAGGTTGCCAAAATATTATCAACGGTAGGAGCGGAACCAACAATAACCTAACCTAAAACGGTTTCAAGTGAGTAAGGTTCGATAAGCGAGTTATCCTTGACCTTGTTGTCTCTTAAGCATATCAATGTCTCCAGGGACGGAGTAAGTGTCATTCGCCAAAGCTAGATTATCAAAATTAATCATTGAGGAAGCGTCTACCGAAACGGTTGGCAGGCCCTCGGTCTCTCCTCGCACTTTATCAACTACTAATGGATTTGTATTAAAATTTATACTTCGAACTAAACGAGCATAAAATTTAAAGTTTATCGAACCTTGGACCGTTTTGTTGAAGCGTCCTTTCCCTTTACTACGGGACATGAAGGCGTCTTGTTTATTAATAACTCCAAAAGTTGGCAACAAAGCTGCGTTATAAAATTACTTTGCGACACGCTATCTAATAACATACGAACGCTCCGTTCGTTTCCATACAGTTCGCACGCACAGTACTATTATAGTATTTAACCTAAATAGTAGTTAAGGTAAATAGTAGTTAACCATTTCTATCATCATCATCATACATCTAGGTAGCTCAGGTGTTCAACGCTCGCTGTAAGTATAACAGAACGCGAGTAACCAGGGTTCGATCCCCGCCGGCACCAATGAAATTGTTAATTGCAACTTTAAGTCCTGATTTACCACGTGCTCAGCAGTGACGTAATCATCGTGAGAAAACCTGCATGAGTGAGAATTAAGATAAAAAATATTTTGAAGACATATGAAGTTCGTCAACACGCATTGGGGCAGCGCGGCGGACACTTCCTTGCCATAAACCCTCTCAGAAATGAGGGGAGGCCGGAGCCCAGGAGTGGGACGTATATAGGCTGTAACTTTACTTTTTAATTTTTCAGTACTATTAGCACACTAGTTGGAACGAGATCAATCTCTCTCACGTTCGACAGTGAGCACAAAGTAACCTCACCCGAGCGCGCATTAGAAAATAAACTGTGGCCCATACACATTTACAATCTCAAGGCCGACATACCGCTACAGATTCCAAATGCATAGCCAACCTCTGATGGTTAATATAATCTCCTTAACACCCGTAAACATTTGAATATATATATATATATATATATATATATATATATATATATATATATATATATATATATATGAATATGAACTCAATATTACTTAAATTTTTCTAATGTTAAGAATGATTTATTCGGCTTTAGAACAAATAAATATATGATTATAAAATTGACATACTCAATATTTAAAAATATAAACTAGTGGAATATTATGTCCTATTCCTTTTATTTATTTTAAAACACTAATTGGTAGGAATATTCAAAATGTTGTTTTTACCACAGAAGTTGTTTAATAGCCCGAGCGAAACGAGGTCAAATTGCAGTAACTTATCCTCTGTTATTACATAATTAACGCTGGGTTAATTATTTTATCGTGTTTCTATTAGTTTTGTAAAATAAGCTTTTTTCCATTAGCTTTAGTCCCGTGGAATTCCTTAGGAAAGAGAAGAACGAAAAACTAAAAATAAATTTGTAAAGTATTGTATACCAGGTAATATGCAAACTGAAAATAAATTATTTTATGTACTATTCGTATCATAATTTTTTTTCATCGAATTTTATCTCTTCACTTTGCCTTTAAACGACTAGCATTGTCAATTAAAAGTTTTTGGTATTATATTGAAAAATAAATTGCTCATCAGTGTAAATATTTTGGATCTGTAATTGCATTGAAGTAATATGTCCTTACGTATTAGAACAGCTATTTTAAACAAAAAGTGTGCGCTACTCTGTCTTCGCGTATGTGCAGTAAAGAGAATGTGGCGCATGCTCGCATGGTTTTTTATCACAGAATAAACGTAGAGGTAGAATGTTCAGTATGCAATAATAGACTGTAATGTTAATTAGGTAAATTATATCTAGTACAATTTTTAAAGTTTGTAGTTTATTTTGTATATTATATGTGCTAATTTAATATAATATTACATAATATAACATTAAATTAAATTTTAATGATATTTTTACTTATATGAATATTTTAAAAGCTAACTATGTCGAATATAAAGACATACTAACTATATGTTTAACAAAACTTAATAATATAACATTTAAATTACAAATATATTTATTTATAGAAGTCGTTCATAAATGCTGGGCACGCGTGAGTTAAAAATGGACGAATTTATTCCACTTTGTGATGTCTTTGTATAATATTTTCCTGATTATAATCCAATAATATTTAATTGAAACTAATTTTACTGATTTTACCTTCGTTGTTTTGAACTTTAATTTAATCCCTATAATTCAGGTACTTTATAGTACCCACGGTCATAGCAGGACTAAAATGTTTGATGACCTAATATCATTGTTAACCTGTGCTACCTTCAGCTCTTGAATATTAAATTCAGAATATTTTAATTTAATTAGATATTTTACTGTGTTGTTCACCCGATATAGTATGGCAATTCTTGTAAGTAATGTATAATTCGCTTTTCTAAAAAAGCTGTAAGTAAAGAAGAAAAAAATGAGCTTCAATTCGAAGCTTATACCTGAATCTAAGTTAACAGGCATATTTTTGATGTCATAAATAATTTAAAAGAAGATCTGAAGAAAAAATTAAGTGAGATAAAATTTTTAGTAGTGAAGTAAGATAAATTTTTTTTAATATAATTAATGTACGAGGGTGGATTGAAAAGTACTCGGCCTAACCAAGAAAATAAACACATACTAAATCAGTTATATTTTTATTTTTCTACATAATCACCATCAAGTTCAATACACTTTTGCCACCTCCCCTTCCAAGCATTTAGACCGTTGAAAAAAAATGATTCTTCCTTAGAGTCAAAATATGCGTCTACAGCTGCTTTGACCTCGTCGTTTGTCGAAAATCTTTGACCTCCCAAGTGCTTTTTTAGGTTACGCTACAGAAAGAAGTCGGATGGTGCCAGATCAGGTGAATACGGCGGATGCGGTAACAGTTCAAAGCCACAGTTGTGAATTTCAGCCATTGACTGTACTGATGTGTGAACACGGGCGTTATATTGATGAAACAGGACTTTTCTTCTGAGCATTCCTCGACGTTTTTCTTTTATTTTCTCTCGTAAACGAGGTAGTAAGGTGCAGTAGTAATTAGAGTTTATAGTCTGACCCCTTTCAAGATAATCAATCATAATCACACCTTTCGAGTCCCAGAATACTGAAGCCATCACCTTATTTGCCGACAAAATCGACTTAGCCTTTTTAGGGGGTGGTGAACCAGGTCTTCTCCACTGTTTTGATTGTTGTTTTGTTTCCGGTCTACAGTAATAAACCCATGTGTGCCGGACGGGCGAAACTCTCCGGAGTAAATGTTGTCGAAGATACTTCGCGAGTCGCTCACGTCCTACACCTATAGGTTCCGGTGGGTACTCTCACCGCCGTCTTTGTTGGTGCCGCTGAAATATTGTGGACTGTAGTTAAAATCAAAATGCACGATTAACAAATACAAATAGCAAGGTAGTGGCCAGCGGTTCGACTTATTGATTAATCGCGAAATTTTATAACTATTATTTATTATCACGGTTGTTAAACTACGGTTGTTCACTATTGATTGGTCACTGTATATTTCAAAAGATTTCTATAAACTGTACGGTGGTATCAAATATCTATTGGTAGTAGCTGGTTTTCTAACACTACTGACTAGCAGCTATTATCAACTAAACTAGTTGATTTTATCACTTGTGTAACTGCGGATATCAGTTACCACTTTCACTATATGTAACTGCGAATATCAGTTACGACCTTTTTCGGCTAGCTAACACTTTCACTATATGTAACTGCGAATATCAGTTACGACCTTTTTCGGCTAGCTAACACTTTCACTATATGTAACTGCGAATATCAGTTACGACCTTTTTAGGCTAGGTAACACTTTCAATATGTAACTGCGAATGTCAGTTACGACCTTTTTCGGCTAGCTAACACTTTCACTATTCACTATATACTGCTACTAGTCACTTCAGCTACCACCGGATACCACTCACTTCACTTCACTAGTCACTGGTAGTTCTTCACACTACTACGGATACTGGGCCCCGAGCCCCTAAGGTAGACTTGAGCAATACTTTGCAGTGAGCCGCTTGCCATTTTCCATTTGCCTCTTTATTGCATAAACTTTTCACTATACAAATGGCATACATTGCAATATTTTCTATACAATACTAATTGCTACACTAACATGCTATACATCATTAAATCGGTAGTCTGGTACTTTATTAGTATATCATAAAGGTTAATAAAAACGTTAACATTGTAAAAAAGTTATTAAACGAAATGTCCCAAATTTTCATAATATTTGGGCATTTTAATTCTTTAATTTTTCTATAAATACGAAATGCGTTTAATTATACAAAAATATTCCTATACTTCTTTCATCTATAAGCCATATGCTAATTCAATGTCATATTTATAACTCTTTTAGGACATAAAATTATTTTCATTATATTATTACGCAGTTAATTAAAAAACTTCTAGAGAGTTCCACGATAAGACGCGCTGTGATTGGTCGATTTTTTGGTATATAATAAAAGTTGTTTACATTACTTGTTATCAAAACGACATTCTATACAAACATATTGAGAGTTATAAATATGCTAAACAACTATATTAATACACATTTTTACTCAGTTTTATCGGTAATTTCATTTTTAATACATAAAACAATATTCTTTATCACTTCGTTTCTTAAGGTTGTTAGTCCGTCGCGAACATTTCTCCCGCCGTGCAGCGTCGCGACGATTTTCTCACAGCGGCGCTGCATCCATTTCGGTGAGCGACGTTGCTTCTACTTCGGCAGCGGCACGAGTTTCCTGGTTGGCCTCTTGATTAGGCCGTTTGCTGTGCGTACCTCCACAGTGCGGATCTGTCCGTCCGCACCGGGGTAAACAGCTTCCACCCTCCCTCGTGGCCAGGTGTTACGAGGTAACTGGCCGTCAGCTATGAGGACTGGATCGCCCACCTGGAGATTGGGACCTCGCCCATGGGCCTCCCGCCGGTTTTGAAGTTCCGGTAAATACTCTCGGACCCAACGCTGCCAGAACATGTCAGCGAGTATCTGGGAGCGTCGCCAGTGTCTTTGGCTATTCATATCTTTTTCATCAAATACTCCAGGTGTCGGCAGTCTCGCAGATCCTCCTAAAAGGAAGTGATTTGGAGTGATGGCTTCGTCGTCGTTGCTGTCTACAGAGATGTGAGTCAATGGTCTGCTATTTACTGTGTACTCCACCTCGCAGAGCAGCGTGGCTAATACTTCCTCATGCGGATGTCTCTCATGAAGGACGGTGTATAGTGCCGTCTTCACGCATCGTATGAGACGTTCCCATACTCCTCCCATGAAAGGCGCGGAGGGGGGTTATAAAACGCCACACTATGCCTCGTCTACTGGCTTCTTCTCGAAAAGCCTCCCGAAGTTCCTTGTCTGCACCGTGCATGTTGGTGCCATTGTCGGAATAAATCTCGGTGGGGCACCCTCGGCGAGCTGCGAATCTTCTTAATGCTAGTATTGCGGAGTCAGCGCTGAGGTTTGCGACAACTTCTAAGTGGACAGCTCTGGATGTGAGGCAGGTGAAGAGAGCTACGTATCTCTTCTGATGTTGACGTCCCACAGTGACTGAAAGTGGCCCAAAATAGTCCAGACCGGTGAAGGTGAACGGTCTCTGATGATGAGCGAGACGTGTACTAGGATGGTCACCGGTCGCTGGCACTGATGGTTGTGCTTTTCTGATGCGACACTGTATGCATTGGCTCACTATCTTTTTCGTGGTGGGTCGAAGTCGGATCACCCAGTAGTGCTGTCGAACCTCGTTGATGGTAGGTTCGGTTCCGCAATGATGCAGGCTACGATGCGTCCAGTCAATATATAATTGTGTGATGTAATGATCACCATCCAATATAGCTGGCCCCTTCATGTCTTCTGTGACTCCCTTCACGGCGGCTATGCGACTTCGTAGCGCGATGATCCCGTCTTTCAATTCTATTTGAAGCGGTCGTAGGCGGCTATCATGAGCGACCTTTTTATTATTACGGAGATCAGTTATCTCTTGTGAGAAGGAGCCCTCCTGTATGGCACGTATCAGGAGCTTTTCGGCCTCTCTGATGAATTCGGCCTCTAGTGTGATGTACCTTTTGACATCTCTATTTTTCACTTGACTGGGAGGCTGCGCGATTTGTCGCGGATTATTTTTCGATTTCCTCCAGTCGGGATCTTCCTCTTTGCCCTTTTTTGTTCTTTTATAGAAGATCCTGTCTCTAGTTTTGCGGCAGAGTGTTATGAATTGTAGCACTCTAGCCGTAGCTCGCAATAAGCGTTCCCATCTCGAAAACCTTGCTGGATCGGGAACAGCTTCTCGGAGTATCGGAGCTTGATGAGATTCCTTAATGGTGAGGGATCTTTCCTCACCTATAGGTTCGGATGACGTGGGTCTTTCGGTTGGCCATTCTGACGGTTCTTTATACAGAAATGATGGGCCGTTGTACCACGTTCTTCCCGGTGTGCTAGTTTTCGGTGCTATCTCGGCGTATCCTTTTTGTACTAGGGAATTCATTTGTTCATCACTACTTTCTTTTTAGATCTTCGTCTCGATCTAATTTTCTTTCAATGGAAACGAGCCGTTTTATTGCTGTTTCGTAATTACCAGGCATCTCGATATCCGTTTTCTTCCAGAGAAGCGCTGTTCCTATGTGCCCGTCTTGTAACTGACGGGTGTTGCTATTTAGTATATCTTCAGCTTTCTTCTCTGGGTCAGAGTCTGGTCTTCTCGGGTTGATAATGAGAGATTCCAGCGCGAAATATTCGCGGAGTTGGTCATCTATAGATTCCTCGCTCTTGTGCAGCTCATTGGCCACGTGGACGCGCTGATACGGGGCTTTAGTGTGTGCCCCGTGTAGCACCCATCCTAATTCTGTGAGCGAGGCGATTGGCTGGTGCGGCGGACCTCTTCGGATTTGAGTGGCTATCAGAAGTCTCCAATTGTCCTGTCCTATTAGGATCCTTGGGTTGCCGGAGTCATATGTTAGCTGCTCCTTTATGTCTTTCAAGTGCTTGCACTTGGCTATGTCTGCTGCACGCACAGTCTGTGGCCCCAAGTTTAGGCTTGCAACCGTGCGTGCTCTGAATGGCACCCTTTTTCTGTGGAGACTCTTCAGCGATACTTTGATTCTTCGGGATTCCGGTGAATCGAGGGTAGTGTTCCCGATAGCGGTGATCTTAAACGGGTCCAACCGCCCTGTAGCTCCAATTTGTTTGGCAATCTCTTCATCCATTAGTGAAACTGTTGACCCATCATCTAGCAGGGCGTGTGTATTTACAGCTCCCGCCGGTCCAATTACTCGCACTGGAATTATTTTTAAATAGGCTTGATGCTTTGACATACTGAATGAGTTAGCAACAGTTTCTTGAGGTTCTTTTTGTTTGACCTCAGTCTTCTCCTTTGTATTGTTATGGAGAAGTCGATTGTGTGTCGCGGTGCATCCTTTTATTCCACACTTATTGGTTTTGCATTTGTGTGTCTGATTTCGATAACGTAAACAGCGGAAACATAAATTATTTTGCTTTGCGAGTTCCCATCTTTTGTTGATATCTGCCTCCTTAAATTTTTTACATTCGGATCCGTAGTGACCCTCCTTTTCGCACACTCTGCATTTCGGAGACGGCTTAGTAGTAGCCGCGTGTGCTCTATGTACTGAACGATTGCTTTGTGCTTCGTTTATAATTTCTGGAGGCGCAAATGCACTGCAGAAGCGAGCTTGCTCGGTAATAAACTCGCTGAAGCAGCCGAGGTCTGGTCTAGAGTCATATTTTTCGGTGTATATTCTATACCACTGGGCACGTATAGAGTTTGGCAGTTTGTCGGTGAGGTGTCGTAGCAGCTCTGCGTTAACGAGGTAATGATCTCGCTTTAGGGCTCGAAGAGTGACGACGCTTCCCCTCACTTTGCTCGCGAATGTGCAGATGTCTCTGGGCGCTTCTGTACAGCGTGCTAATCCTCGTAACTTCTCGGTTTCTGCTTGCGCGATTGAATCTGGACGCCCAAATTGTAGCTCCAGTTCTCGCATAATCTCATCTGGCTTAGCATGCCCGATGAGTTCTGAGCTGACTGTTTCCAAGGCTCTTCCTTGTAGACTTCGTCTTAGTCTAGCAGTGTTTTCAATGTCATTGAAGTAGCCTCGGGTTGTTTCGTAAATGGCACGGAATGAAAGCCACTCGGTATGTGCTCCGCTAAAGCTTGGCAGTGTCATTATAGCTTTCGACGCTGCGAAAGTATGCGACGATAGTGGCGCACTCTCTAACTTTGGTTTGTCAGCGAGCGCGGCTATAGCGGATGTGAGCTCCGATATAAATGGACGGAGCCCCCTGTCTTCACTTATGACAGGTTCCTGGCTAGGTTTCTTTGGATTGGGTCCTTTTGTACATCTTCTGGATAGGAATCCTGGTTTGTGAGCTCTGATACAATCGGTAGGAGCCCCCTGTCTTCATCAACGGTGGGTTCCTGGCTGAGCTTCTGTGGCATGGGATGCTTTTGTGCATCTTCTGGATAGGAATCCTGGTTCGTGAGCTCCTTTTGGGGCTCACTGAGGTCGACAACGTCCGGGGTCGGCTTTGTGACGGTTTTATTAAATGGTGCCTTCCCTCCGGTGATTGCGCCTTGATTTGACTTTTGTTTGGCTACAGAGTTTTCGAGCCAAGATCGAACGTACTCACTTTTGGAGTGACCATCTTCATCATAGTCGTCTGATTCGTCTTCTTCTTCAGCCATCTGTAAGGAGATCTGCGCAAGTTCTAGTTTGATCTTCAATACTTCTTCACGAGCCTTCAAAATTCTTCTATTGGGCCGAACAGTCTTCTTTGACTTCGTACTGCAAACGGTGTGGCCCCTCGGTGGCTCTTCGGTGTGGGTGTCTTCCCTGGCTGGTGGCGATGATGCACGGCTAAAGTCATCGTTGCCTTCTAGATGTTCCCTCTGCTTCGTTGTGCGGGCCGTAGTGGACGGCGCGGGCAGGGGTATCCCCCCCCTCGGGGGGGCAGCATGGCGCCTCAGCGCCCTCTACAGTTGACGGTGAGCGTGGTGGCATCTGGTGGTGGACGGCGGCGTTACTGGCCGACGAACCTCCTTCCAGACCGACGGTCCACGCCTTGGCTGCCCTTCCTTGCGAACGGGTGATCGGCATCTTGAATCTGAAAATTCTGCGGTTTTAATACGGTGGTGACTATTTACCCGGTTCCGAAATACAAACGGATAGATCCGGCTCGAAGGACCAACGAATGTGCCGGACGGGCGAAACTCTCCGGAGTAAATGTTGTCGAAGATACTTCGCGAGTCGCTCACGTCCTACACCTATAGGTTCCGGTGGGTACTCTCACCGCCGTCTTTGTTGGTGCCGCTGAAATATTGTGGACTGTAGTTAAAATCAAAATGCACGATTAACAAATACAAATAGCAAGGTAGTGGCCAGCGGTTCGACTGATTGATTAATCACGAAATTTTATAACTATTATTTATTGATCACTGTTGTTAAACTACGGTTGTACAGATTGGTCACTGTATATTTCAAAAGATTTCTTTAAACTGTACGGTGGTATCAAGTATCTATTGGTAGTAGCTGGTTTTCTAACACTACTGACTAGCAGCTATTATCAACTAAACTAGTTGATTTTATCACTTGTGTAACTGCGGATATCAGTTACCACTTTCACTATATGTAACTGCGAATATCAGTTACGACCTTTTTCGGCTAGCTAACACTTTCACTATATGTACTGCGAATATCAGTTACGACCTTTTTGGCTATCACTTTCACTATATGTAACTGCGAATATCAGTTACGACCTTTTTAGGCTAGGTAACACTTTCACTATATGTAACTGCGAATGTCAGTTACGACCTTTTTTCGGCTAGCTAACACTTTCACTATTCACTATATACTGCTACTAGTCACTTCAGCTACCACCGGATACCACTCACTTCACTTCACTAGTCACTGGTAGTTCTTCACACTACTACGGATACTGGGCCCCGAGCCCCTAAGGTAGACTTGAGCAATACTTTGCAGTGAGCCGCTTGCCATTTTCCATTTGCCTCTTTATTGCATAAACTTTTCACTATACAAATGGCATACATTGCAATATTTTCTATACAATACTAATTGCTACACTAACATGCTATACATCATTAAATCGGTAGTCTGGTACTTTATTAGTATATCATAAAGGTTAATAAAAACATTAACATTGTAAAAAGTTATTAAACGAAATGTCCCAAATTTTCATAATATTTGGGCATTTTAATTCTTTAATTTTTCTATAAATATGAAATGCGTTTAATTATACAAAAATATTCCTATACTTCTTTCATCTATAAGCCATATGCTAATTCAATGTCATATTTATAACTCTTTTAGGACATAAAATTATTTTCATTATTTTTAGTATGATCTATTACGCAGTTAATTAAAAAACTTCTAGAGAGTTCCACGATAAGACGCGCTGTGATTGGTCGATTTTTTGGTATATAATAAAAGTTGTTTACATTACTTGATATCAAAACGACATTCTATACAAATATATTGAGAGTTATAAATATGCTAAACAACTATATTAATACACATTTTTACTCAGTTTTATCGGTAATTTCATTATTAATACATAAAACAATATTCTTTATCACTTCGTTTCTTAAGGTTGTTAGGCCGTCGCGAACACCATGTTTCGTCTATAGTAACAAAACGATTCAAAAAATCATCTGCATCGGCTTCAAATAACTACAAACAGTCGCGTGAAATAGTCAATCGCGTCCTTTTTTGTTCAACTGAAAGCAGTCGCGGAGCCCACCTCGCAGACACCTTGTGGAAACCCAACTCGTTGACAATGATGTTTTGAGTTCGTTCATAAGAGATGCCTATAATCTCGGCTATCTCTCTAATTTTTAATCTGCGGTCTCCCATTATTAAATCAAGTACTTTTTTAATATTTTCGTCAGTAGTTGACGTCGAAGGCCTTCCAGAGCGGGGTTCATCTTTCACACTCTCTCTACCACGCTTAAATTCTGCTATCCATTTTTTGACGGATGAATATGACAGAGCACAATCGCCTAATGTACTGACCATGTCATCATGGATGGCTTTTGATGATAGCCCCTTCTTATGGAGGTACTTAATGACGGCACGCTGCTCGATTTGCTCCATTCGCGGCAATTATGTCCGATTACTTTGTTAATAAATTTACAAAATCACAACTAATTATCGCACACGTTTCGAACTACACACAATGAACTAGTCTGAACTGAACTAAATAATGTGGGTAGATTTGATTTTTACCCCTCGTAAACTTGTGTTTGTGATTTTTCTTAATCCATTCCAAACGGTTAATTTTACAAATAAATCAGCCTTTAACAGGAAGAAAAAACCTACTTTAATGTTTCATAAGAGAATGTAAGTCCTGCTTAATAGATTCTGAAAGTGGGGCTTTAATTTTTCATTTGGAGAAAATGTTTTCTTTTTCTATTTTAATGTGGAAAATATTTTTTTAATTTTAGTTCTTTCAAAGGGTTTTTAAATAATAAGATTGAAGATGAATTTTAATAATGTGAATATTCCTTGGAAAATTCTTGCTTATAATTTCAACATCTTTTAGAAGAACAATGCCCGGAGATTATTTATAGGGAACTAAATTAACAGGAAGGATTTTTAGTATTTTTTCTGTCCATCTATGTATTCACAATTCACGCAATATTTACTAGCTGTGTATATCATAAAATAGAAACAATAATTTATATGCGTTTTCAAACTTGAGGACCAACGTGAAATTCCTTATTATCATCGAGGACGGTTCTCAACACATCGTTCCGGTATCCTTTGAGAGTCTTATCATCCTTCGGTCTAGCCGACCTTTACAGCTACAGTCATACAGAAATTGAATACCCCGTTGGTCTCGTGATCGTAAACGCAATTGCTGATCAAGAATTCCGGACATTGAATCCCGGGTCGGGCAAAAATCAGTTATTGGGTTTTTCTGTAAGAAATTCTTAGTAGCAACCCAGGTTCATAAAGTTGACGGAGATTCGCCCCATGCCTCGAAGAGCACGTAAAACCATTGGTCTTGCACCTGTTATCACTCCTGTCGTGCTGGATTACCCTCCTATCGGACTATGAGAGTGAGAGAATCAAAAGTTCACCCATGCTTGCGCATACACTCGGGCACTATATTCCTGTTCTGCGCAGGTGGCTAGTCACCGTTGAGACCGTCCGCCGTGAACGAATTCATTCTGGAGAACAGTAAAATAGTGCTCACCGTTAAAAAAATACATTTACATATTGAGCTATTATTACGTAATACGTACTAGAGGCGACACTGCACTTAGTTACCCTCTCCCATTCAACTGCGGCGTTATCGCCGTACTTTACTCAGTCACTCGCTAAGGCCTAGTAAGTTATTACGTGTTGATTGATTATACAAAATAAAATCTCTAGATAAATTATGTCATGGTGTGTTTTCAGATATTGCACGAATAATCAAAAAAAAAGGTTTAAAAATAACAAGGCATAACTTTTCATCAGTGAATAAGATACTTATTTAAAAAAAGGGTTTTATAATAATAACAACACAAGGCCATCTCGTGTCATGTAATAAAGATTATGAAAATAATTTGTTCAGATGCGACATTTGTGAGTACTTAAATTAACTATGTTTATATTTAAGCACATTTTTTAGAAAGAAATATAAGTAATCATAGTAAGGCTAAATTTCTTATATTTAAATTTGTTCATTATTCATTTATTTTATTTTTAGGTTTCTACGTCCAAGTCAAAGTGGAATAAATTCGTCCATTTTTAACTCACGCGTGCCAAGCATTTATGAACGACTTCTATAAATAAATATATTTGTAATTTAAATGTTATATTATTAAGTTTTGTTAAACATATAGTTAGTATGTCTTTATATTCGACATAGTTAGCTTTTAAAATATTCATATAAGTAAAAATATCATTAAAATTTAATTTAATGTTATATTATGTAATATTATATTAAATTAGCACATATAATATACAAAATAAACTACAAACTTTAAAAATTGTACTAGATATAATTTACCTAATTAACATTACAGTCTATTATTGCATACTGAACATTCTACCTCTAGGTTTATTCTGTGATAAAAAACCATGCGAGCATGCGCCACATTCTCTTTACTGCACATACGCGAAGACAGAGTAGCGCACACTTTTTATTTAAAATAGCTGTTCTAATACGTAAGGACATATTACTTCAATGCAATTACAGATCCAAAATATTTACACTGATGAGCAATTTATTTTGCAATATAATACCAAAAACTTTTAATTGACAATGCTAGTCGTTTAAAGGTAAAGTGAAGAGATAAAATTCGATGAAAAAAAATTATGATACGAATAGTACATAAAATAATTTATTTTCAGTTTGCATATTACCTGGTATACAATACTTTACAAATTTATTTTTAGTTTTTCGTTCTTCTCTTTCCTAAGGAATTCCACGGGACTAAAGCTTATTTTACAAAACTAATAGAAACACGATAAAATAATTAACCCAGCGTTAATTATGTAATAACAGAGGATAAGTTACTGCAATTTGACCTCGTTTCGCTCCGGCTGTTAAACAACTTCTGTGGTAAAAACAACATTTTGAATATTCCTACCAATTAGTGTTTTAAAATAAATAAAATTAATTGGACATAATTTCCACTAGTTTATATTTTTAAATATTGAGTATGTCAATTTTATAATCATATATTTATTTGTTCTAAAGCCGAATAAATCATTGTTAACATTGGAAAAATTTAAGTAATATTGAGTTCATATTCATATATATATATACTTTACGGGTGTTAAGGAGATTATATTAACCTTCAGAGGTTGGCGATGCATTTGCAATCTGTAGCCGGTGGTTTGGTCATGTAGAAAGAATGAATGAGGAAAGAGTGACAAAGCAAATTTATATGGCAGATGTGAACGGCAGAGTCGGCAAGGGACGCCCTAGAAAAAAGTTTATCGACCAAATTGGCGATATTATGGAAATGAGCCACGTAAGAAGTACCTTTTTAACCGACGAGCATGTATACGTAGATATATGGACGAAAAGGAGGCGAGAGAGGTATGTCAGGATCGTGCCAAATGGAAGTCCGTAGTCTCTGCCTACCCCTGTGGGTGACAGGCGTGAGTGTTTATGTTATGTTACGTTTATATGTATATATATATATATATATATATACTTACGTAACCAGGATAGGTATACTTCCGTATACTGGTTTTTAAAATTATATAAATATTAAATTAGTTTGTTAAATGATAGGTAATTATGGCAGTAATAAATACATATGTTTATTATAATATACACCTTTTCATCAATAATGCGTATTGACATTTGTTACAGCCACTTGTCAATCCCGTTGCGTCACTTCATTACACTGTTACAAAGTGGTTATATTCTCTATGCACTGTTATGAAACATATATCTATGTATATATTGAATAAAACTAAATTTACGGATTCTATCGCGTTTATTTATTTTTATTAAGAAATCATTATCTATGTATATGTGAAAATTTTAATGTATTACTTTAATTGCTATGTGTGAGTTTCGTAGTGACAGACGATTATTTTTGTGTGTGAGTTTGAGAGAGTGCGCGTGGCGCAGATCTACCACTGCAAAAATGACAGACAGCTTAATATCAGAAAATAAAGCCATAGGGCTTTTCCTTTCCTGTATTCCAGTTAAATATACTCGTCAACACCATCGTGCTTAGTGTTTCAAACAACTACCATATGGACGTTACACATGACTTTTGTTTTGTCCATATTCACCTTAGGACCTATTCGTTGAGAGACACTATTTTAAGGTCAATGAACAGTGCTTGCTAGGTCTTTCAACGATTCTGTCATAAGGAAAATGGGAAGTTTTTTTTCTGATAACAGCATAAAACAATAAAATACTAAAAATACTTTAATGTAATTATTAACAAAAGCCTGATAACATTATATACTATTAGTGTTCAGAAAATACACACTTTAAACATCATTTGTATTGTTGCATTGCCTGTGGTCAAGAGTTACTCGTACGTAACTGAAGAGCTTAGAAAAACTTTCACAATTCTTTACGATCCCTTTTCCGTTAATGGACACAAATTTCGGGTAAAATTCAGTGTGTGAAAATATTTCTGCGTTAAGTAAAAGGTTTATTGTACTTGGTGTTTTATTTACTACATTTCCGACAACGTTTAGTTGCTTTTTCCAGGATTTTATTTGCATGCAGTAGAAAATATCTACAGATTAAGAAACATGACATTTACTTATATTTTATGACTGTTGTAAAGGTAATTTAATATACAATAATAATTAATACAACATACATTTAAATTTAGATAACCTGACATAAAAGTTTAGTACAGGCAAAATGTTCTCGGAATTTCACTGTATTATTGAGGCGTTTTCTATACATAAGTGGTACATGGAAACATCCCGGAACAACTTTTTGTAGATCCCAAAATCCGTGCGGGTAAGCCCGTTTCGACGGAACCAAACGCTCATAGTAGCAGACTGGCCGCCTGGTACGCTACGTATGCATCGCATTATGATGTCTGAACGCTTGATTTTGTATGAAAAACTACAAATTAGAAACACACCTAAGGTAGAAATAAGCTGGTACTACTTATACAACATGTGCAATGCATTATGATATCTGCACGCTTGATAGTAGTGAGTATGAATATGCATTATATACACCCTCATCGTATACAACGCAATCAAACGCGTCCGACCCAACGTCAATCTGCGATGTCTAGATCAGCGTGGGCAGGTGGAGGGGTATACAATCCCACGCGTACGCCAAGTGTGTTCTTAGAACTTATACGCGTGGAGTGTCATAAACAAATAGGCCTTTGCATTTCGTCAAATTTTAAGATGAACAGCTCATCGATTTATTAAGATGGTATGAATGTATTTATAATATTAAATGTGTGGAATATATCGATGCTAAAATACGTTACACAGTGCAGGAATGGATAAATCATGTACATAGCCTACCTACCTACTGCTATAACTTTTGTTATTGCTACGAGCTTAGTGTTCGTAACAATAAAAACTGCCTATTGAATAACCAAAATTGACACTTTTATTACTGAACACCAATAACAACATAAACACACTAATACCTAATCAATCACACTTAATACTTTATTTCGCGGTTATATCACTTTATCACTTAGAAGTATTCGCTTGTTTCGACAATTCGATACTGACTCCCCTACTGGCCTATTTCCTGCAGTGGTCTAACAATGTTATTATCGATATTATGTTGAGTTTAATTAAATGTTATTTTTGTTTACAATGGTAATGCTGATTTTGATTAAAGTATTTTTTATAATGCATATTTTGAATGCCAAAATAAAAAGCTGTCCCAATTCGTGTCGGCAGACTTCACGTATTTTCAAAAATTTACTTCTTATGTTTTAGATAATTTCCTTAAGATGTTCTCTGTCAACTCCGCCTCCGCCGAATAAAATGCATGTGCTAAATATGTTATGTGTTTATGTATATATATATATATATATATAATATATGTATATAATAAAAAAAAAAAAAATATATATATCGCATAACAAAATATACTGTTGTAATGCGAATGAAGCAATAAATAGATGAGAAATTGTCGTTGAAGATATCTTAAATAAATTACTCGGAACAACGGGTCGCTTATATTAAAACATTCGTCTTTCTTACGATAATCTTCGAAGCTTTCTCACAAAATCAGTGAATATTGTTTATTAACACCTAAGCTTGGGAATCCATTAACGTACATATTTAATTTTAAAAGTTTCTATTCAGAATTCAGAAGAGATTTATCTTACGTGTCAAGGGATCTCTAAAGTGCAGTTGAATCCATGACGTCACCGTTTGTATATAAAGAGTTAATATTCGAATATTAATAAGTGGTACCCGTAGAGGCACAGAGTTAATTTAAAATGAAATTTATAGCCTTTCATCCACTTACGTCCCACTGCGGGGCACTGGCCTCCGCTCATTTCTGAGAGGGTTTCAGGTCAAGTGAATGCTCACCGCTCTAATGAAGTTTGCCAACACGCGATGGGACAGCCCAAGATGTGTTCGAAATATTTTTTCTTATTTCTCAGACATGCAGGTCGCCTTACTATGTTTTTTTTTTCACCACCCTGCACCTGGCAAATCAGTACTTAAAATTGCAATTAACAATTTAATTTGTACCGGTGAGGATCGAAACCAGGTTGCTCGCATACTGTGAAACTTACAACGAGTGTACCCCTGAGCTACCATGGCTCGGTGCTAGGTGCTCAACATCAAATCTTCAGCCACCTCTTCCATCTCTGCACAGGGAGGACGACTCACTGGCCCATACCGCAAAGGAGGAAGCCGATGTGCTAGGCTCTTTCTTTGCGTCCAACTCGACTCTCGATGACGGGGGGAGTACGCCGCTCACCATCCGACGGTGTGAGTGCTCCTTGCCGGAAGTGCAGTTCACACAGCGCTCGGTTCGCAAAGCACTCCTCTCCCTGGACAACCACAAGTCAATTGTGATGAGAACGTGTGCTCCAGAGTTGACATCGATTTTAACGCGTCTTTTCCGGTACTCCTACTCCCTAGGCGTAGTCCCAAAGTCATGGAAGATGGCTTTCGTCCACCCGATCCCTAAAAAAGGCGACCGCTTAGACCCATCCAACTACCGGCCTATCGCCAACACCTCCTTGTTCTCCAAACATTGGAGTCTATTGTTAACTGCCAGCTCATGAGGTATCTTGAGGATCACCAGCTGATTAGTGATCGCCAATACGGTTTTCGCCGTGGTCGGTCAGCTGGTGATCTTCTCGTCTACAAAACTCACCGATGGGCGAAGGCAGTAGAGTCCAAGGGGGAGGCATTTGCCGTTAGTTTGGACATTGTGGAGGCCTTCGATCAGGTTTGGCACAAAGCGCTTCTTTCGAAGCTCCCTTCCTATGGGCTTCCCGAGAAATTGTGCGATTGGATCACCAGCTTTTTTGCAGATCGGAGCATCAAGGTCGTTGTAGACGGTACAAGCTTCGATTACAAGCCTATTAATGCTGGTGTTCCACAAGGATACGTGCTATCGCCAACGCTGTTTCTTCTACACATCAATGATATGTTGCAAACCCGTAACATTCATTGCTATGCAGATGACAGCACTGGTGATGCTCTTTACACCGGCCGTGTCAATATTTCTCGGGAAAACGTCTTCTAGTACCAGGAAAAACTTGTGTCTGAAGTCAAGTCTTTGCTGAACAGAGTCTCGGATTGGGGGCGACTAAATCTAGTTCAGTTTAACCCCCAGAAGACACAAGTTTGCGCGTTAACCGCTAAAAAGAACCCCTTTATCGTATCTCCTCAGTTTCAAGGCACTCCCCTTGTTGCATCAGCCAGTATCGGAATCCTCGGCGTCGACCTATCGAGTGACGTGCAGTTTCGTGAGCACTTGGGAGAGAAGGTCAAATTGACCACTAAAAAGCTTGGCGTCCTCAGCAGAGCAGGACAGTATTTCATGCCGGCACACTGCCTGCAACTTTCACCCGCATATGGAATACTGTTCCCATCTATGGGCTGGGGCTCCCCAGTACCAGCTTCTTCCACTTGACCGCATCCAGCGCAGAGCCACATGGACGACCAAGTGCTTTCCGGTCGGCTCGATTAACTGGCGCTGCGAAGAGATGTTGCATCTCTTTGCATTTTATTTCGCATATACCATGGGGAGTGCTCTGAATGATAGTTCGGATTAATCCCAGCCGCCAAATTTCGTGAACGCACTACGCGGCAATCGTCCCGGTACCACCCACACCATCTGGATGCTTTTCGGTCCACCACTGTACGTTTCAAAAGGAGTTTTCTTCCGCGTACAACCTCTCTGTGGAATAGTTTACCACCGGCGATTTTTCCGGACCGATGCGACCTGGGGACCTTCAAGAAAAGAGCTTACTCCTTTCTAAATAGCCGGCAACGCACATGCAATTCCCCTGGTGCTGCGGTTGATCAGAGGTAGTCACTTAACAACAGGTGAGCCGCATGCTCATTTGCCCCATCTTATAAAAAAAATATTACACGCACAATCTGGTTTTAATCCCCCCCGGTACCAAATTAAAATTTTAAATGCTGATTTACAACGTGCTTAGCGTTGAAAGAAAATAGCGGAGGAAAACATCGTGAAGGAACCTGCACGAATAAGAAATAAAATATATCGAGGACATGTGACTAATCGTTTTATAAACCTCTCATAAATGGTAGTATTAGATATATATTATGAGATTTAAGTATGTTTGTAATATAGAGATTTCTTGAATTTACTCAAATACTATACACATTGAATAAAACTATATATACGAATTTTTTCGCGTTTAATTAGCTTACTTTAACTTATTTTAATTAAACGCGATAAATACCGTATATACTTTTATTCAACGTGAAGTGTTCGCGTAAATTTAAGATATCATTATGTAAACCAGTACGGAATGGAAACTGCAAATGAAATTCCCCGATAAGAAGATCTTAAAACCAAGCGCGGAATATATGTAACATCTTTAAATTTCTTGAAGAGATACAGAGACCATAATCTTATTCATACGTGTGTCAAAATATCAACAAAAAGGACATTCGAGGAGGCAATAAGATCTTAAATCAGGCAAGTAAAAGTTGTTACGAACGTTGATTCAGCAGAAGCGATTCAATCTACATTTCATAAATAATACCATAGACAATTTATCCAGTGAATTAAATACGGTATTAACGATATTTGATTTTAATAATTGCATCAGAACTTTCAACAAGGGAGAGACATCGAAATGTAACGAATGCAAAAATAAACAAATTGAAAAATACCAAAAATTAACGATCAAATCAAATGCCAAATAAGTCAGCGTCAGAACGAAATACAACCGTTAATAGGCCTTCTACACGGTCGGGACCAACCACCAACCGTTGTTTTTACCGTGTTTAAAAATAATATTGGTAAGGAGGATTTGGAGGCCATACGTTAAGATTTTCGTTTTAGATACGTCGTAGTTCAGTGCCAAAACCAAACCTTCCTAAAGACGAATTTAAAGCGTTGAATAACTTACGGAACTGATCATGATTCTCCGCATTGATAAAGAAAATGCTACGGCAATCACATCAGAGTATAATTTTAAAATACGATTACCCTTGTAGGACGATATAACATACAAAGAGGTCAAAATAGACACCACAAATAATACGCTTAAAACAACTAGCAATTTAATAAATAAATACTCGGAAAAGTTAAATTCTGGATGTTAATTCGATAAAACCATCATGTTCCAAACCACCCAGGTTGTATGGGTTACCGAAGATACACAAACCAAACGCTCCACCTCGTCCCATAGTGAGCCAGATGGATTCACCAACTTATAAGCAGACACAAAACTTAGCAAAAATACTATCACCACTGAGACGACATACTAGAGCACACACAAAGGATTCATACCCTTTTATTAATGAGATAAAAGACCTATATCTCATTGACGATTAAACTACAGTCAGTTTTGATGTTCAGTCTCTATTTACATGCCTGCCTATTGTTGACTGCATCTCAATTGTCACTAGGAAGCTAGAAGAAAATAGCATACCTAAAGAATATGCAATATTACTAGAACACTGACTCACATCTGGCTATCTATTTTGAAATGTGGAGTTCTAAAAGCAAGTGGCGTGGTGATGGGATCACCTGTATCTCTCAAAGTCGCCGACATATTCATGCAGAACTTTGAGGAGAAAGTCCTCCTTACTGCTCCTGTAAATCCAAGATTCTACAAGCGGCACTTAGACGATATTTTCACAATTTCACCATCTGACAAAGTAACTGCATTTTTCGACCACCTTGACTACACGTTCTGTAACATACAGTTCACAATGGAGTTGGAGGCAAATAATTATTTAGCTTTCTTAGATGTTTTAGTCATCCGAAATCCGGATAACACCATTGGTCACACTTTGTATAGTAAAAAGACCATCACAAATAATACGTATCATCCTTTACATTTAGCTACCGTGAGTAAATCTTTGATTTAGAGAGCACGAAGGATCTGTGACAGAAAATATCTGACCGCCGAGATTCAACACGTCAAGCAAGTATTGAAAGACAACAAGCTTGGGGTCGCGCGCCTACGTCACAGTGACCGAGTGAAGCCGGCAACAGTCGAACGATTGCCTGCTATACTACCGTATGTCAGAGGAGTCATAAACATTTAGTTGGCTACATCTTGAAGCGAGCTTCCATTAAAATACACTTTAAGCCGCCAAAGAAGATTATTCAATTTTTACCATCTATCAAGTGTAATATTCCTCTACACGATGCAGAATTGTACAAGATAGATTGTGAATGTGGTCTCTCTTACATAGGTCAAACAAAAAGATCTATAAAAACTCGTGCGAAGCACCGACGCTACGGGAAGTTTGAAGTATGTGAACATGTTCAATATCGTCGCCACCATTCACAGAGATAAACAACAAATCCTCCAAAAAAACACCGATTCCTAACAAGGATGATACGCGAGGCTATTGAAATTAAAAAACATCCTAATTTCAATAGAATAGATGGATGGGTGCCGCCATCTGCTTGGGATAACCCAAGCACGCTACTGCAAGACTTCAAGATAATTTAAGCTAGTTTCGCATGGATCGGAACAAAAATTATTATTCAAAAACTGAAGGCAGCCGGGATAACTATAACATTGGGATGTCAAACATTTTAGTCCACTCGTGATCATGGGTGCTCTAAAGCAGCCGAAACGTCCGGAATTAAAAATAAGTTAATTAAACGCGATAAAATCTTAATATATAGTTTTATTCAATATTTTTAATATTTTGGAATATAATTAATAAAATAAAAATAATTATTTCTAAATAGATACTTAAAATAAAAAAAATATTAAAAAATTCTTCCTTTCTTCATAAACAATAAAATATATTTAAATAAGTTGTGAAATTACTTTTCACATTACATACGAGTAAATAAAAACTCACCAAATTTTTAAAAAATACTTAATTATTTTTCCTATAAGAAATGAAAATTCTTTATGAATTAACTATTCTTATTTATATACAAAGGTTTCTATTCGTATATAAAAATTATTAGTCTTATTTATGCAGAGTATCGTAATATGTCGTAAAACACAACAGGGGGAAATAAACAGAAAGTGAACAGTAGCATCATATTTATAATAACACAACATTATAAAAAATGTGGTTGCCACTCAGCCTGCTAAGCGTGGCTACTACTGCAAATATGTTCAACAGTGGACTTTTGACAGACTATAATTAATGTAAAAATGAATGACTAACGCGCAACAGCTCAGCTAAAGGTAAGCGGCTATATGCACACCTACAACTATCTTCAAACACAGATGCATAAACGCCTTTAGGAAATAAGATGGATTCATTCTGTCGTCACTTACACTTATAGGATCAAACGAGATAGTGAAAGTGCTTACGCCGTAACTTCCTGCAAAACTAATACACGTTTTCACACTCTTGTTATAAAAAGTAAAACAAATGAATAAACTTATTTCAAGACTTTTATCGCGTTTATTTTTAGCACTTGAATTTCCACTTTGAAACATCTTACTTTGAGATCTTTATTGCAGTGCTGATTTAATTCTAAAATTATTTTTACGGAATGTGCTGTATTTGCTCAAATAATACATGAAATCATTATCAAATACAAATTTTTATAATACGAAACATAATGCTATACAAAACATTATATACAAAATTGTATACAATTTTATAAGACGCGTGCACACAATTGCAACATACATTATACCTAAAGTCATCTATGAGAAAATTGGGTACAATTTTATGATTACAAAAAATAATGTGAGGTAGACTTGAATAAGTAAAACAGTTGAGTGAGTGCGTAGCTTATTTATATTATTACCAAAGATGTCAATGCCTACCTGACTCTGTGATAATCATACCATTATAAGAGCAACACATTCGTGTCAAAGGATCGTAAAATTAAGTTTTGTTCTCATAGATGTTTTATATAAACGTATTATTTAAGGCAACACCTGGCACTCGACTTGATATTAAAATTAATTTGGGATAAAAATTTGGGAAATAAAGTTTTATCTTTAAAAAAAAAATGCCAATATCACAAGACAAGTAGTATTTCGTCAACTACTTGTATAATACGTCATTAGTAATATTGGTTTATTTTGGCAATTTTTCAAAATTACTTGTTTCAGATTTCGCTTTTGTATATTACCCTTCATTATTCTTCTTCTTCTTCTTTGTCCAACCCTATTCCCAGTTTAACTGGGGTCAGGTCTCCTTGTACGATTGTGCCTGAGAGGTCTACTCTGGCTTGTCGGTGTACTCAGGTTTTCTCTCATGATCTCTTTCTGCATGACCACCAGGTGGCACGTGGTCGTCCTCTTCCTCGCGGACGGTCAGGAATATTCAAAACTATACGTATTGGATGGTCATCATTTCGCCTAAGGATATGGCCGTACCAACGCATTCGGCTTCCTTTTAGCTTTTCAGCTATAGGTGCTACCTTAAATGATCCTCTGGTGTATTCATTTTGTACTTTGTCTAGTCGGGTCACAACTCCCGCCCATTTAGATGGGCGGGAGTTGTGACCCGACTAGACAGAAAATGCTTAGGCATTCTCATTTCATTCGCGTGCATTTGTTGTTTTTGTCTTTTTTATGGTCCAGCACTCAGCTCCGTACGTCATGCCATAATTAATAAAGGGTATATTACCCGTTATTAACTATGTTATTTTTATATTATTAATTTAGTGCGATATGTATAATATTTGTATAATATTTGATTTTAACCAGCTTTTAACATTGACTATAAAAAACCCCAGGGATTTTTTATAGTTTCCGTTGAGGTGGCTTTTAATTACTTTCATTTTTATTATATTAGTAAACTATTTGTTTAAAAAAACACATAATAAATATATTTCCAATATTTAAGTTACTAAATTAACATATTTTTTGTATTATAGATTGAAATAAAAACTTGCAATAACTTCAGTTGAGAAATCTTGGAGTATAAATATTTACTTGTCCATAATTTAAATTTGAGTAAGAAAAGAAATGAATCAGCTAAGCAAAATAATTCTAAAAGGTACACCAATTTAATTTTATCAAAAAAAGAATAATAGTAGATCTATTAATAATTAAGTAAATATAGTAGATCTATTAATAATATGGACCAGAAGTCACGTTTTAATTAGAACAGTGTTGTTAGTTACATCGAAGCCATTTATCATGAACAGGCCATAATCCGGAGCTGCGTCCATTAGCGATTGGTCAACCATCTCATTAGTGATGTTAGATTTAGCGGTCTGCAATTGACAATAACAGATTGTTTCTAGATTTCTCCCTCACTTCCCGGATTTCCTTGCACTTTAATTAAAGCTTTAATCATATATAAATTTGCGTGTCATTTCGTCGTACACAGATATAGAAAAATTCCAATGTGTAGGCCTAAAGAATCAGCTAGTAACATTTGCTTTGTGGGGAGAAGACACACACCTTTCACATTTTCCGCGTTCACCGGCATAGATATAATACGAAGTGGTTAATTTTTTATAAATATTAAGTGATAGACAAACTCACAGTCCACCTGAAGATAAGCGACTATTGCATCTAATGGATACCTGCAATTAATTTCAAACATAATTGATAGAATCAGGCGTTACTTTGCGGAAATCCATTACAATAAAAATATTAATTGATTTGTGACCTTCCGCTAACGCTAACGCTAAGTCTTAGTAGTCAGCCGCCGTAGAGTCTACATCACTTGAGAATGCCTCGTGTAGAGGCGAAACACGTGGCGTATTGTCGTCGATGGTGTGTCTTACCTGGAATAGTGGTGTTGGAAGTAGTGGTGCCGGGAGTAGTGGTGCCGGGAGTAGTGGTGTTGGGAGCAGTGGTGCCGGGACTAGATGGTGACGGAGTTAGTGCACGCAATTGAGGGAGGACGGTAGGTGCTCTTCAATCCAGGTAAGACACATCATTGTATTTAGTTAGCGGAAGGTTGCAAATTAATTAATATTTTTATTAATTTCAAACATAGAAGGCTACCAATGCGTTGTCTCCTTTGAGGACTAAAAAGAATACCTCACAGCCTGTAATTGCATAAATAAGGAATTAAGCACCTTCAAACCCGCCCATAGACTGACTCCAAGGTAGAATGGTAGAACTACATTGTAAAAAAATAAAAACAACACTTAGTCCACCAGATGATAAGTAGCGTTTGCAGCCCATTAACATCTGCAAGTATAGTTTTTTCCTTAATGACTGGAATACTAAAGTCACCATTCACCCATCTAGTTGTGGTCCTAAAAATACTTTAAAAATAAGAACTAGTAAGGTATTTCTTACTGTAGGTTTCAGCAGATTCATAACTTAAGTCTATAAATAAAGATTACATAAACGAAAACTTTACAAATTCATCAAAAAATAAAAAAGTATATAATAAATAAATAAATAAATAAATAAATAAATAAATAAAGAGAAAAGTTCGATTCCCACGCATAACAAGTACTTGTTTATTAATACAAGTAGGTAATAGTTTCGAATCTAAGTGTTTTTCCAATGTCCAATTTATGAACATAAAACACCTAAAAAACATTAATTATGGTTGCAAAATTTACTAGGCCAAAGTTTATCCTCGCTGTAATATTAATGCAAAAGATAGTACTACGAGATCTAGTTTAAGTTTAATCAAACTTTGTTGTAACAGTCTACTTGCCCTTACATTGATGTAATTATAGTACACTTAGAAATGTGTTATTATTTCTTATTCAAAATTTGCACAGGATTAAAAATAATAGGTACATTCATAAAATCTCACGGCTGCTACATAGAAGGTTAGGACACTCATTTGACATGACCCTGATACACTTTTCTCGCTTCTTTCACATCCATAGTATCAAGTAATTTGACCCGTCTTTATATTTTATATAATTTACTCAAAACGCTGCCTTGGCGTAAGATGTATTTATTCTCAACTATACTTGGTATTTTTAAATACATACTTAGCAATGTATAATGAGGGGCCTATAACAAAAAAAGATTACTTCTGAAATACCTACTAAAATTCATAAACCAAACTACGAACATTACGAAAATAATTAAATGAAAAAGAATGTACAGTGCAAGAGTACATTTTAGTGTATAAGCGATTTATTTAGGTCAACATAATTTGCGTCATTCACTTTAGTTTTTAGCAATGGACAGTTGACGTTGTCGCTCAGAACACGATAGACGCGTTCTATATCATTATCAATATCATTACATAATATCATTATTTATTTTAAATAAAATCATTTTTCCTATCAACTATCATTTAAAGGTGTTCCGTACATCTTTATGGTCCTCCGGGCGGGCCGCAGGCGCTAGGCTCCGCCGGCGCCGGCACCACTGTTATCTCTTCAAGACATTCCTCGTGCGTGTACAAGTGATAGTGTCAGTGCCAATCAAAACATGTCAGTGCAAAGTGCGCGAGTACAAAACAAAGGCACCTCACCTGTATTTGCGAGAGTGTGCTTGAAGGACATACAAGTAAAATAGATCTGGACATAGACCTTTAACTACTTATTTTTATTTTATTTATTAGTGACATACTATGATAGTTTCTTAACTTAGTCATTATCTTATATCATTATCATTTTATCTTATATCATTTTTGTTGTTTCCTATCTATCTTATAACTCTCATCTCTCGCCCGGGAGCATGTACAGTGCAAGCGTACATTTTAGAGTGTAAGCGATTTATTTAGGTCAACATAATTTGCGTCTTTCACTTTAGTTTTTAGCAATGGACAGTTGACGTTGTCGCTCAGAACACGATAGACGCGTTCTATATCATTATCAATATCATTATATAATATCATTATTTATTTTAAATAAAATCATTTTTCCTATCAATTGAATATAAGCAAAAATAAATAAAGAACAACCACTGAGGTATTGTTTTCTTTAAATATGTATTTATACATTAAAAACCAAAATAAAATTTTATTTGAAACGCAATTATTTACTATCATGATAGGTATCTTGTAACAAGTGACTTCATCTTGGTCCCAACTGAAGTGAAGAGCGAAATCTGGTGAGCGGAAAATTATTAGCCCTTATTGGAAGATGCAATTATCTACATTGTATATTTTTAAAAAAGCGCCATCTATTATAATGAAGATTGTTATATTTTTCTTTTCCGCATTGCAATAATTAGTTTTATAAATAAATGTTTTAATATGTAGTATGTAATTTTTTTTTAAATTTCGATATTTCAAAAAGTCGAATCAATAGTATCGGTCTTAAAATAATAGAATAATTCTGCTTTGTTGTGTACTCGTGTGGTATCTGTTATAGAACACTGAGATCTATATACTTATATATAAGTACACTTGACTGGCAATACCATACAAAATGTCTGTGCCGATTCGGATCGCATCTATTTTCCGTCACGGAAACTAAAATTTACATAATATGTCAAAGTATGTTGTCTTAATTAAATCTTATCCCTGTATTTTGAACTTTTAAACTAAAAAACGAAAGTATTTTATGTGGTTTGATAGTGTATAATTTAAGTTACATAATAAGAATTATTTTTAATAATAATGAGAGTGTGCGTTTTATGTAAAACTCATTACCAAAAAGAAAGTGATATAACATTCCAAATTTAAGTGACTTTACAGCTAATATTAACCAAGTTAAGACTATTTGATAATACAGGTATTTAAAATTTGTTGCTAATCTTAAAATCGTAATTACCAACATGTTTAGCTTTATATTACTGAGTTGTGATAAACAAGAAAATTCAATAGGGTTATCGAATTCCTTGTCTATTATACTTATCGAGTTTTTTTCCTACCCGTATCTGTTTATAACCAAAGTCGCCGACAACAGATAATTATCAAATGTTTAATAATTAACAGGTTTCCATCTGAACCTAGACTAAAATTATGGCTTGAAAGCATAAATATTGTAAATTGGCATACTAAGCAAAATGATCATCTTTGTTCTAAACATTTCACACATGACTCCCTTATTAGACATGAGAAACGCACCACTTTTTAAAAAGAGACTTCTTATGGCAGGGGAGCATTGGTAACTATTGCATGGTAACCCATGCTAAAAGTAGGGGACTCACGTGATTGGCCCGAGAAGGTCACTCTGAGTGGGCTTGTCGAGCCCTTGGATGTGTTTTAGTGAGCTGCGGTTAGAAGAGATTCCTCTCTCTGTACCGCTGCAGTCAAGGTGAAGTCGCAGAGGAAGAGGAGTGTTGATATGGCGATTGGCGATACGCCACTCGACTATACTCAGACGTGGTCCTTCACTCCTGGCCTTATGAGGAAGCTCAAAGTAGCTCAGCGTATTATTTATTATTACGCTATATTATTATTTTATTACGCTAGAATTAAATTTCAACTACAAGTAAACTGTATTTTACATTATTTTGAAAATAACAAGTCGTTTTTTTTTTTGTAAAAAATGAGACTGTATTTGTTATATTTAATCGCTTAAATACATTAAAATATAAAATTTATTTTATACAATAGTGATGTGGTTTTAAGGCATCGATATAAATGACAAGATATGGTGGTGCAAACAAAAAAATTTCACGGTTTAAGCCAAGAATAAACCAGCGCCATCTCCTAAATACTCATGAACTACCACGGAAACAGTGTTTCCGCTTATGATTTTGGTTTTACCCCTAGAACCTGTAGAAATACTCCCGAAATTATTGTAAAAAAATCAAAATAGCCTTATTCGTTGCACTTATGTGTTTAATATATAAATAAGTAAAATATTATACCATTATTCCGATATATAGAATGAAAAAAAAAGTTAGCTCGTTTAATCTTATCCCCTTCTATAAATCTTTTGAAAAAATTACTTTGGGTGCGTATAAAAAACAGCCTACCTGAAGTTAGATTTCACCCCACATTATCCAGAAAAAAAAACACTGTTAACTTGAAGAAACGCCTAAATCCCTATCTATATACTATATTTGCCCTATAATACACATATTTAAATAATAGTAACAATACAAGATGCATGCCAAGAAGGACAAATAAAATAAAAATACATGCCAAATAGATTACATGTCAAATAAACTAAGCAAAATATCATTGTTAAATTGGTTACGTAAGATTGAAAGAATTTGTTACAATATGTCAAAATTGGATGTCAAAAATAGAAGAGATTTGTTAAATAGTTGCCCTAAGCTATTAGCAAATAAGTGAGTCTCGTAATCATGTGTGAGCATATCTCCAATAAGTCGTATAGCGCGAGAAGTGGGTGCATGACTGCCGCACCTAATGCGCGCCGCCCCTCTACTCTGCTTAATGTCATCATAATCATTTTAAATAATGAAAGTTAAAATTTTAAAATTTCCCATAAAAGGATATTTTAAATTTATATATTAGTTATTAACTCAAGCAGATCAATTTAAACTTTCTTTGTAGAATAAGAGTAACAAACGAGCACATAATCCAACTGATAGGTGTAAGCAGTTTATATACATAAATTGCACGAATAATAATTTATATTTAAGTAATTTAAGTAATTTTAGATAAAATTACCGTGCCTCAGCGCTGGTCAGCGCGCCGCTCAGCGCGCTAAAAAAGGCATAAAACATATTAGTCACGTTCACAATAATAATAGCAAACTTATGCTGAGCGTAGACCTAGTAGATACACACTCACATATTTGACGTACAAAGCTCAACGCAAACCATAATTCTTCAAAGACATTTAAAGTTCCGGTAACACTTGTACTTCAATAAACAAAATGATTGAATGATATTTTTTTAGTTTTTAAGAAACAAAAAAAAAACTTATGACCTAGATATTTTTAATATTTAACATTCATGTGAGTGTGGAGAGCAAGAGTGATGAGTAGTTAAAAAACTAAAAATTTAAAAATAAAGTTGAATGTTTGTTACGAATAAAGAAAGCGTTGCAATGCATTATAATCGGTTTACATTGAAATCTATGATGTGATTTTATGGCCGTAAACGTTAGATTCGTGCATTTTATTTAACGGACTTTTATTTATCTCGTTAAGAAAAGTAATCCGGGGAAATTGCAAATATTTGTTTTTGTACTTTTGTGAAATGACACATCATGGTAATATAAAAGTATTGTTTTATTCCAAACATGCGGCTCGTTGTGATTTGATGTCCACGTACAATATTTATTCAACATTTTTCGATATGGCTTATTAACAGAAGTTGATTTTATGATTCTTTTAACAAAAACTCCGACTAAAATAATTGAATTAATTAATTAAATTATCTATTTTTTTAAACATTACTTCGAAAACGTGCTTTACATAAATTGCACATGGACCAACATTCAGAGCTAAAATAATTTACTAACAGGCCATAAAAACTTAAGTAAGTCAAACCCGTTATAATTTGAATATAATTAGTTAGTATATTTAGAGTAATACGTCAGCAATACAAAGCGAATAATCAAAGTTTCGAGAACCAGTAAGCGGTTAACTAGATTGATACAACAATGAGCTTAGCGACGTTAAAGAGTGATAGTGATTAATTAATTTTAAGCGTATTACAATTCCACATATTTTGTTTGAAATACTTATTATTCACGCCTAGTTTTCGTCTACTGTTTAATTTATATAGGCGTGGGAAATTACTCTTAAGAAGCCTATAAAAGTTCACTGGTCGATAATATGGGTTTTACAATGCAAGGAGGATTTATCTTAATAATCACGCTAAGCCGACGAATTAACAATTGCGGTACCTGAAGTTCTGTATCTTAAATTGTACTCGCAATTGCTTGCAGAAAACGTTTCACAAAATGTCGCCAGTGCGCTTTCTACGTAGTTTACATACAGCTACTCTGACAGACTGTCGGGCACTTCTTGCAGAAGTTTTCTTTGACATAAGTTTTTCGGTTTTTAATTTATGTATTTACACATTTTTAACATTTTTCAGTACGTCTACTTCCAGAAACATGCCTACTTTGAAAAATCTATTTCCTATCTCTATCTACTTCCTAATATTTCTAAATAAAACATTAAGATCTACACTTTTGATACAAATTAACTTCACAGCAATGAAATCAATCGAATATTTCACCTCATTCTTAAGTGGCGCTGCCCTGATGGATGTCCTCATGGTTGGCATGCGGATTTTTGATTGCAGTAACAGACATCTCGCATCTTTAACGCTGCTGTACGTTACAGTTCTGAAAAGCTTCTATGTTCAATCAACACGATTGAAAATAAATCATAGAAATGAGGTGATCGCTTCCATGCTGATTCCGATGATAACTAGCAGCATTAGCAGTGCTAAGAATTTAGCCCTGTAATAGCCAAACTCAGTTCAGCGTGGTAAGAAAAGATAATTTCAAATAACGCGTTAAGATGGCCTATTCTCGGAAAGACCTGCGTTCAGTAATAGACTAGGAAAGGCTTCTCATTGTGTAGGGTGTAATTCCCACACTTGATAATATATGATATAAAGTTCCTACGATATGATTATATTTGATATGATATTGTGAACGATAAAGTAAACGACTGATTGATATGAATGTTTGAAATGCATGCTCGCCGAGTACTGGCGCATAAAAGTGCTGTGTTATTAATACTGCTAAGTTGGAATGAAATATGTACGTTTCACCGTACAGAATGAATAAAATTACTTACTCGCGTTTAGTAAGATTATTTTAATTTGAATCCTCCCCGTAATCAAAAATGCTGCAAAGCACCCGAAACGTCGATAATTAAAAATAAGTAATCAAGCGAGATTAAATCCAAAAAAGTAATTTTATCCAATATGTATTATATTGCAAATGTATGGTGATTGTTATTATTGCACGCTTTCAACGATAAACTAAAACATTAATATCAATATTTGCCAATAATTGCCGATAGATGGTGATTTGGGTCCATATATTCTAAGGAGCCGCTTAGTTATTCTATCGTGTCGCAAAGATAAAATCAAAATCGTTTCATTCGGTAAAATCTCATGAAAGTCCAAAACCTACTAAGTAAAAACTAGTATTTAAATATATTTTAATCAAAGAAAATTTGAAAAATAAAAAACAGAAATTTATTAATGTTCTAGCTACCAGACCGCTGCCAGTGTATTAAACATTATACCCACACTAACTACCAGTTACGAGTGTAAATCAAGACGGATTTATATCTTTGTAAGAACACTTCGCACTTATGATATTACGTTTTTACTGTTATGTTATTGTATTCGTAGCAAACTAGGCAATCGGTGTATCGAATACAGATTTAGATATTTATATTATTGTATTAATGCACTTAATATTTGATGATTAACAAAAGTTAAAAATATGTTATAAATGAAAAGGGCCACGCAATCCGTTAGCTCGTCCATCTGATGGTAAGTGAATTCCCATGAACACCTACCATCAAATTCAAAAAAGAAGTGTATGGTCGGAAAGGCTGCGTCAAACATGTAAACAGTTTTAAATTGGGCGTACTGTCTAATCTGGTTTGCTTTGTATAAACAACTACATACGTCTTTTTGGGATATTATTTAACACGAAAAACAAGAGAAAATGTATGTTCCGATAGTAGAAGTAAAATGAATATTATCAATGTTATGTGAAATGTAAAACCTTCTAATATAGTTTAGTAAATTTCGGCTGTTTTTTTATTAACATACAGTTTTTAATGATTCAAATCTCTACTAGACAGCAGCTAGATAAATAAGATTTTTTTTTTAAATTGAAAAGCATTGTTGTAATTGCCTTAACGGACACTTTTATTCATTTTTTTCAAAAATGTGAATATAGTTTTAAAATAGAACGTATAAAACAGCCCGGATACATCTCACAGGTCATTAGCTTGCTTTTATTTCTGAGTGAATTATGAAGTAGGAAGAAGTCCGTCGCGCTACTTATAAAATATGTGTATGTACTCGTATATTATGGCTTCTTAAAATTCTACGCAATTGAACAATATAAATGTAAAATACATTCACTGAGAAATATTAGATATTTTAATTATTTCGAATGTTGATCTAAGTCAGTTATTTCATAATCATTCGGCCGTCGTCTGAATCAAATCGTCAAGGAATCGATTATTGAAATAAGGTATTTGCTCATTTGAGAACGCAAGATTCTGTTTTTGGGTCAAATATAAAGATGAAGATTTAGTTATATTCTTACAATCATAGAGACATCTAAATGTATATTTTAAAAACTTTTAATATTTCTTTTTTATAGTGAATTTATTGATAACGGTCTGAAACTTTTGGAACTAGTTAATAATATAACAATTCACCACATAAAGCATTTTTTCAACAAACATCTCAACTATGACTATTTAAAAACAAGATTTCTTATTAAGTAAAACCTTCAAAAAAAAGAATAGACCCAAACTACTGTTATGATTGCAGCGTGATTTAGGCGACTCTTAATTCAAGCGTAAAATGGTAGTATAACGATGCTAATATTATATAGAATCTGAAACGAGTTTACCAGGTAGAACCTTCCATTTCAGTCTTCAAAAGTGACAACGCATCTGCAATTAGATCTTCTTTTAGTAAATATGTAGATGTCTACGGGTTACAACATAAAGTTATCAGGTGGACTATGTATGCGGTTGAAAATGAAAGAAAAAAATTCCAATAGTTTTATAAAAAAACAATTTAAAAAAAGGTTTTACCCATATTAATAAAGTTCTTATTTCCTTTCTACTCATTCCTACAATATATATTTTCATTTTTATATTTTATTTTTTGTTCTGCTTTGCTTCCGAGTTTCGAATGGCATTTTCCTGTACGTCTAGACAAAAGGCCTAGTCAGCCATGAAGTCGAAATTAGACAAGATGTTAATCTATAGTCATTTTATACTGGAATATAAATAATGAGCAAAAATTTTTCATAGCTTCGATAAGTTATATATTATGCATTGTGTAGGCGAATTGACGATCATAATATTGGATGTTTTGCACGTTAAAAGCTGCTTCAACCGGTATTGATATTTTATGCCGGGTACGAATGAGATGTTACTGCAATCAATCGGAAGCCATAACCTGCTTCATTTACACCATGGCCTTTTACGTGTTAGAGCTATATCTGCAGCTATATTATTGTTGTAGCCCAAGTGGTCGGCTCGACTGGTTTAGAACGACGCTCTCACATAATACCAGCGTTAAATAGCAGCGTAATGCTGCTGTGTTATGTATGGTGAATGTAGAGACACCGAAAGGCTTTCTACTAGAAACAAGGTATTCTATCTTAATCCTCAGGACTGACAACTGACGGTATTTGAATTTTGATTCTTAATTAAGGATAAAATGTAGATATCTTTGATCCATCCATTTACCATCTGTGGTCACGTTTGTCACCCTTATTCTATAAAAAAATATATGGCATTTCCCATAGCCATTCTCATGTCAAATACATACAAATTTTTTTCTCGTCAAACGTACATTGGAATGAAAGTCATTTATACTTTCTTTCCAATGTAAGTTTGACGAGGAAAAAACTTCGTTTCTTAGCAAACATATTCAATGTTTGTATAATGTGAATCAGGGATGCGAACGTAGCAAAATTTGAAATTAAATTGTATTTAAACTTTCTGTGCTTTATTGGTTGAAGTATGTAGTTTTAAATCTGGCACAGTGGGTTATTTGGGACTTATTATATTAAACTATTAGATAGCTGAACTAACAATAGTCAAAACAATGAAATTAAAAGTTGGAAAGTGTTTTTATTGATTCTAAACTCTATGATTCCTTAATTTCGTATTTATTGATACAAGACTATGGCACGTAGGTTATAAAAACCTACCCAGAAACTCCGTCTTAATTAAGAAATAAAACTTCAAATCATATATGTGTGATGTATCAAACATCACACATATATGATTTTTTATTGTTTGCGTAAGAATTTTCCATTGATTCTATACTCATTGATTTTTGAAGAAATAATTTTTATATTTATTTATTCAAGACTAAGTCACGTGGGTTACAAAAACGTCTGCAGCTGACAACAACAACCCTTGTCAGTGACCAGTGTAGTGTACTTTCTCTTTCAATAAATTTTATTTGTTTGTACATTTTTGTTCTCTTATCGAAATTGATACTTTTGTAGAATGTTTAAAGTAAACAAAATTTATTTTCAAGACGAAGTTACAGCTTTATAGTGGGTATAAAGCTGTAGTTCGTCTTGAATATATTTTTTTTTTTTACTTTAAACATTCTACAACAGTTCAACCTTATTTTCAATCTCAATCAGAGACAATGCTTTTAAACCATTTGTAAGACGGTTTGACAAAAACTGAGACTAACTTCATTATGATGACGAGATAGAACGGTTCTGCCAAACCTGCCTCAGAAGAACACAAAAACTATCCGATCACACTCTCATGGCTTTTATACGGGAAATGAAGTTGCAATTTTGAGCAGATTTGACATTATACAGGCAACTTAACAGACAGATCGCCAAGTGCATGCGGTGGGACCTCAAAACAGCTCGTATTAAAGAAGCGATCGAGCAAAACCAGGGCTCCAAATACTTTGCCAAAGATCTGTTTGCCGGAAAGAGCCAACTGTCGAAGTTAAAGACCGGATCATTTCCGGGACCCCTGCGATTTTGAGTGAGTTTGAGAGGTTCTATGGGTAGCTTTTCACGTTATTGTTGGTGCCACACGTAAGTGTGAGTAACGATCCGAGAGCAAGTCTCATCCAACACAATTCCGATGATATTCCAAATGTCAGTCTGAGAGAGATTATAATGGCTCTCCAGCACCCTAAAACGGCTAGTCTCTGGGTGAGGATGGAATTACTGCGGAACCTCTGAAATTGGTTTCAAAACCGATATTTGAATTCTTTCAGAAACTTTCATGCTAGCATTACGAGTACTTCGGAGGCTTGGAGCAAACGTGTGGTTGTTTATACGCGTGTTTTTGTGTTATACTTCAAGAAAGGCGACAACGCTCTCTTGAAGAACTACAGACCGTTTTCACTTCTAAGCAGCGTCTACGTTCTGTTTTCTAGAGTCATTACGAATCGTCTCGCACGCCGACTTGACGACTTCCAGTTCCAGCCTCCCGAACAAGATGACCACATATATATACTCCAGCGAATGTTACAGAAGATTGAAGAGTACAAAGTTTATCTTGCGTATGAGAAAGCCTTTGATTCCGTCGAAATTTGGGCGGTGTTAAATTCCTTTCAGTGATGCCTCGTTGACTGGCGGTATATCAAAAAGCTGAAGTATTTGTAAATTAGGGCTACGATGGCTATTCGAGTACAGAACCAGAGTACGAAACCGATCTAACTGCAGAGAGGTGTAAAACAGGGTGAAATTATATTCCCGAAACTCTTAACCACTACTTTGTAAAACGTTTTCAAGATACTAGACTGGAGATCATACGTTATTAACGACAACGGTGAGTACATCTCAACTTTAATTTACCGATGATATAGATCTTATGGAATAATTGCTGGAAGACGTAAGCACTATGCTCAATGACCTCAATAGTGCCTCCCAACGGTTAGGTCTTAAGATGAACATTAACACAAAAATGATCATGTGTAACGTCTATGCCGATTATTGTTGGGGGCGTTACGTCTAAAGTGGTTGACGAGTATTTTTACCTAAGACAAGTAGTCCGACTAGGTAAGTACAACTTCGACCAAGAGGTCAATCGACAGATTCACCTTAGTTGTGCAGCGCTCAGGAGATAACGACACATCTTCTTGTTAGGTATACCTCAAAACTTGTGGATCTGAAATGTAGTCTGAAAAGTTTAAAGTCACTCAGCGAGCTACGGAGAGAGCTATGCTAGCGACCGATATAGTCCAACGGATTAGTAAGCTGAAGTAGGAATGAGCTGGTCATATAGCTCGAAGAACCGATAACTGATTGGGAAAAAAGGTTCTCAAGTGGACTAGACGAAGTGACGATCTGGCAAGTCATGCTGAAAGCTGATTGATGCGGGTGGCTCAGGACCTAGATGTGTGGTATTCCTTGGGGGACGCCTATGTTCAGGAGTGGACTTGTAAAGGGCTGTAATAATGAATGATGAATCACTAACAAAAACGAGCAATAGCAGCGTTCAAACATAGTTTTCGAAGAAAAATATGTTTGAACGCTGGACGACTCCGTGGCGCAGTGGCTTAGCAATGAGTGGCTGCGCTGGGGGTCGCGGGTTCGAATCCCGTACGGAACAAGTATTTGTATGGCCTACAAGTAGTTGTTCTGGGTCTGGATGTTCATCCTTGTGCAATGTATGTTTGTAAACTGCCCCCACAATACAAGAGAAAATCTTAGTGTAGGGGTAACGTTTAAAAAAAAATAAAGGAAGAAAAATATCTTCGAGTTGTCTTATGTTAGTCTGTGATGACCAAAAATTTTGTTTGGTAAAGATTTATGCTTTGAGATTTTCTTTAATGAATTTTAGTTATTAAAGAAAATTTAAGTTAACAAGTAGTATCTAGTACCATGTAAGTGTAGTACTCATTTACTGTCTTACAGTTCGTTTGGGTAGATACTACCATCTTAGTTATTCTTGTCGCCAAATAGCAGTGTATACACTGCTTCTTTGAGGTCTAGTAGAGCCAGTACAGATTGTGAGGCATCCTTCTTAGATTTTTGACAAATTAACTTCAGACTTATTTATTTGAAGTTGGTTGCAGGTGTACATGAACACTAGTAGCCACTTGGCTCGTCATGGGCTATTGCACTATAAGTTCTTTTGTCACCTTTACTAAGTACTTTATCATGAAAGGCCAAAGTTTTATTTGTAAATTAGTTAAACCGAAACCAAATTCAGTTGTTGGAAATTTCAACTATTTCTAATTTTGAATGATTTAAAGATAGATCAATAAATGGTTTTAAAAAATATTTTAGCTAAGTAAAAACAATTCAAATAAACTACAAAAAAGTAACACTTATTTAAAATATAGACAAAAGTATTATAAATTTTGGTGCTTAGAGGTGATTCCTTTTTTTACGACACTTGGGCCAGTTGAAGAAACTCGATTACGTATTTCGCTAAAAAGAAAATTATCCTCAGAGAGAGTGCAGTTGGGACTTAGTTTTATTTCACTCTGTAAGCCTTCTTTCAAGCTGACATATTTTAAAGCACGTTATTTTCTGTTAAAAATTTCGTAGTTTTTCCCTTAAAGATATAAAATACACAAATAAAAAATCTGTCAGTCGTAAGACTACACGTCAGGAGTGAAATATTTTGTTATATATAAAAAATATAAAAACTATTAAAAATAATAGTGTTAAAATATAGTACAGAGAGTGCTTCAGTTTGTTGAAATTAATCTTTGTTGTTTTTGTAACCGTGCGAGATCCGAAAGCACGGCTCGCAGCGTCGCAGCCAAAGCAGCATATTTGCACTTTTCGTGTCAGTCACCATCAGTAGCGGTTTTTCTGCGCATTAAATTAATATAAATAACTTCTCTGTACCACTTTCTTTGAATTAAAGAAAATAAACAGTCCTAGTTTCTGTTTATTGGTTACAAGACATTCCGGAATTCTCAATCGTGAAATGCATCTGCATTTAAATTCTTAATCGAGGCTAGACGTAGGTGCTTAAGGCCACAATTGCTACTTGGAATTTATATTTGTTGTGACTGTATGCCTCTTTTTGGCCATAAATTGAATAAATAAATTAGATATTTTTACATAACATTATTATAGGATTACGTTCCAACCAAAATATTTTGATACGCATTATCATTTACTATGGACGTTGATTGATGTTTCCCCTTTGTCGCAAAATTCGTACAGATGGTAAGAAAGTTGAATGATAAATGACATTCATGAATGTTTTCAAGCAAGACTCAAAATGAATTCTGTTAAATCGGCATAAAGCTTAACATTCATTATGTAGTGGTTAACTGTGAACAACATCAACCATGAGAAATATAAAGTGAATACGTTATAGACTAAGGAGCATAAAGTTAGGAAAGATCCAGCCTACAATACTAGCCTATTGGTTGTAGTACGCCTTTTCTGCGTAGCGGTTCATCGGGTCAAGTAACGCCATTTCCCTTATTTCTGCCAACCAATAGCAGGGCGCTCACGGCTTTGCTGCTGCTATACTCTTGTTTTGTATGAGAAAGTTATAGATAAGCCGAAAATGTAATAACAGGGTTTGAGGCATTTCATTTTATAACTCAATTGTGACAACATTATGTACGCCTTTTATGCACTCATCTTTTTTCAATCGCAACATCTTCAGCACAAACCATCACTATACTAAATGATAAATGGTGGTATATATTTTTCATACGTAGTACAACCGAGCTGCAACTATATTATAGTTGTAGCACGCATAGGTTGACTCGACCGGGGAAGAACTACGCTCTCACAGAATAGCACCTTAAAACAGCAGCCTAATACTTTCGTGTTTTGTATGGTGAGTGTAGAAAATCGGAGACCCTTTTTAATGGCAACGAGGTATTCCATCCTAGCCCTAAGAGGTGGCAACAAATCGGAATCAAAATTTATAATCAAGGATAGATGTAGATATCTATGAACTCCAATAACCACTTACCGTCAGATGGAATGTGTGTGCTCGTTTGTCACCATAATCCTATAAAAAGGGGCATTCCATTTTATTCTTAAGAGATGACAACAAATTTTCTTTATTGAAAGTTAGTTGCAGGTGTTCGTAGGCTGCAGTAGCCACTTATCTTGCTGTGTAAGTTGTTTGTCAATTAATTTAATAAAAAAATATTTTCCTTATTTTCAAACGAAATTGTTTTTATTAAATGCTGTCGTATTCATACACACAACGTTATTGGGTATAGATGTGCAGTTGTGAAGAATTGCGTAATCAACAGAAACAGAACATCGGTTTCTCATGGGAAACCTGATTGGTATAATATCACTTTGCTCGCATATGAAAAATACCTTGAAGAATATGCGAAGGAAATTAATGATTAGACTTTTTTTAAAAGTATTAATATCTCATACTCAGATTAAAATAGGTATATCAATAATACATGTAGTAGGAGTGTAAGAATATCTTGTATATCATAGCATCATAAAAACTGCGTTTTCCTACCCGCATGCAAGCTATGAGTGAGGCTTGTGTTCAGCAGTATATTTTAATAGGTTATAATGGTATATCAACAGAAAAAATGTGTCTCCTTAAATACTCTCATTTCTGTCATTGTATAACACTGTTTTGAACAAATTATTAAATTCATATTTTTATGCATGAAAGTTGTACTCCTGCAAAAATAGGTATTTATTTATTAGTAATTTGTTGTATTGTTCATTAATTATAGCTCTATAAATAATTTCAGCACTGGTCTCGGACATTTTATTATCAAAGGATCACCGTGATTAAACCATCGCAAGAAGCTAAACAAAACTCAAAATCTAGCGCCAATACCAGGGTAGTTAAGAACAGACTTATAACATCAGCACGAGCCCCGTGTCGAGTTGCACAGCACAAAAAAAAATCGGAAACTAAAAACTAAAGTTGGCAATTAAACAAAATTCACGGAAACCTACAGCAATTAAAACTAAGGAGTTCAAGGTTAAGTAATAGCTACAAAAAAAGATAAATCTGAATAATAGTTTCTTTCAAATGCCCTGATGACTTTACAGCATCTATTTTAGTCAGATACCAACATCCACTTACAGGAAGGTAGATCTAGAACGATTTCTTCAGTATACATATATTGGGTATGCTAAATTTACTCGGACGGTGACTGTGATTGCCATTCTTGAATAAGGCTTTTTGTGCTGCTGATATTGAAACCAGTAGTTTTGCAGATTTGATGCTGCTCCATTCTCAGTGTTTTATAGCAACCTAGCATTATTATTTGTAAAAAGGCACAATCTGACAATTTTTTTGTGTTTAATTTTGTACCTCTTAAAATAGTTGATTTATTTCATAAATCAATGTATGGCAAATGTTGATAGAAAAAGCTAATTTTTATTAGTTACATTATTTAATGATTTTTTATATTTACGCGAACACTATACATTGATTAAAACTACACGTACTTTTACGGATTTTATCGCGTTTTATTTATATTAATTTTAATACCCGACTTTTCGGGTGCTTTCCAGCACCCATGGTCACGGGGGACTGAGGTGACTGACGCCCCGATGTCAAAGTTAACCCGGAGTACCTTCAGCTTTGTAATTATTGTTTTTGGTCCGATCTACGTAGAATGAACTAACTGTATTTTGAAGTCTTGCAGTGGTATGAAATCATTATGTAAACCAGTACGGACTGGAAATAGCAAATAAAATACGCCGATTAGAAGATCTAAAGACCAAGCGCGCAAAATACATAACAGCTTTAAATTTCTTGAAGAGATGCAGAGATCATAATCTCATTCCTACGTAAAAAACATAAAAAAAACATAAACACTCACGCCTGTCACCCAGAGGGGTAGGCAGAGATTACGGACTTCCATTTGGCACGATCCTGACATACCTCTTTCGCCTCCTTTACATCCATATATCTACGCATACATGCTCGTCGGTTAAGGGTACTTCTAACGTGGCCCATTTTCAAAATATCGCCAATTTGGTCGACAAACTTTTTTCTAGGGCGTCCCTTCCCGACTCGGCCGTTCACATCTGCCATATAAATTTGCTTTGTCACTCTTTCATCATTCATTCTTTCTACGTGACCAAACCACCGAAGCATTCCTTTCTTAATCCTGGTCACAACATCATCTTGCATACCACATTTATCTCTTATCACGCAATTTCTCACCCTGTCATTCAGATTAAACCCCAGCATATTCTTAAAGAACGCATTTCTACAGCATTTATTCTACTTTCGTGCTTCTTCTGCCACACCCAGCTTTCACTACCATACATTAACGTAGGGACTAACACAGCATTATGAATTACCATACGTGCCTGTTTTGACACATTCTGGTTCTTCATAATAGAGTGTAGTGCCCCATTCACTCTATTCTCTGCATTTACTCGTCGTTCTATATCCCTATCATATCTACCATCCCCGCTAAATACACATCCCAAATACACAAACTCATCCACTTGCTCAATTAACTCTCCTTCTATTCTTATTTCACATACCGTTTTGCTTTCTTCTCTTTCAAAAACCATCACTTTCGTCTTACTTGCGTTCACTTTCATTCCCCTTTCTTTTAATTCCCAGTTCATTAATGTAATCATCATTTGCAACTCAGCCGCTGATGACGCAAATATGACTTGATCATCGGCATACAAAAGGCATTTGACGGTTAACTCGCCCATTCTTAAACCACATTCTTCATCTTTCAAAGTTTGCAAACACCGGTCCATAAATAGGTTGAACAGCCAAGGGGAAGCTACACAGCCCTGTCTGACACCTTTTTGGATGCCAAACCAGTCCGAGTAGACCCCATTGATCCTGACACAAGCACTAGAGTCCCTATAAAGAGACCCTAATGCCTGTATCAAACCAGCGCTCAACCCATATGAGTTCAGTGTTTGCCATAACACATTCCTGTTCACTCTGTCATAAGCCTTTTCCAAGTCCATGAACGCACAAAAAACTTTCTGGTTTTTGGCCAAAAAACTTCTCCGCAATCATGCGCATGGAAAAGACTTGATCTGTGCACCCCATTCCCTTTCTAAAAGCCGCTTGCACATCCCAAATTTTTCCATCAGTTTCTTTCATAACTCTTTCAATTAACACCTTAGCATACAGTTTACCCACAATACTAAACAAGCTGATACCGCGGTAGTTTTTGCAGTCCTGCTGTGACCCTTTTCCTTTATATATTGGTACTATAACTGCTTTACACCAGTCATCCGGTACCCGTTTTAATTCCCAACATAAATTAAACAAGGTGTACAGCAGGCCTGCCACCACTCCCTCTCCAGCCCTTAGCATCTCGAGTGATACTCTATCATATCCAGCTGCCTTACCTGCTTTCATGCTTTTCATTGCTTTCATTATTTCATCTACACTTATCTCCATACCCCTTTCCACTACTTTCGGAATTTCTAGTTCATTTAATTCATACGACTCTTCACTCATAAACACGCTTTCAAAGTATTCCTTCCATCTGTTTAAATTTGAAACTTCATCATTCAGAATACATCCATTCTCGTCTCTTATAGCATTTATTATAGGCTGTTTTATTTTGTATTAATATCATTCCTACGTGTGTCAAGATATCTACTAAAAAAGACATTCGAGGAAGCGCTAAGATCTTAAATCAGGCGAGTAAAAAAGTTGTTAATAACGGTGATTCAGCAAAAACGTACCGATCTATGTTTCATAAAAAACCATAGACAATTCGTCCTGTGAATTAAAGACAGTTTTATCGACATTTGATTATAAGAATTGCATGGAAACTTTAGATAAACGCGAAAAACTAAATACAATGAATGCAAAAATAAACACATTGATAAATACCAAAAATTAACAACTAAATCAAATGTCCAACATCAATAGCAACATAAGAACGAAACGACCACAGACACGAATAGTAAACAAGGAGTGGTCTATAACCTGTCAAAACAAACTCTGGACGACGCCACATTACAAGTTTTAGGAAGAGGTTTTAATTACGCAATTACACCGCGAAGAATCCCGTATGAAGACATTATCTGTAGTGTTGAGGATTGTCTGTATAAAAATAATATTGGTAATGAAGATTTAGAGGCCATACGCCAAGAAATTTCGTCCATGATACGTCGAAGTACAGCGCCGAAATTAAATCTTCCCAAAAATGAATTTAACGGGTTAAAAACCTTACGCAACAGACCAGAGCTTACGATTCTCCGCGCAGATAAAGGAAATGCTACGGTTGTAATGGATACGTCGGACTACAATTTTAAAATACAACAACTTTTGTCGGATGAAAGTACATACCGTAAGGTCAAAACAGACCCTACAACTAATGCGCTTAAAACAACTAGCGATCTAATTAAGAAATACTCCGAGAAATTGAATCTAGACGTCAATTCGATAATACCTTCGTGTGCAAAACCTCTCAAGTTGTATGTGTTACCAAAACTACACAAACCTAACGCTCCACTACGTCCAATAGTGAGTCAAATCGATTCGCCAACGTACAGATTGGCTCAACACTTAGCCAAAAAATTATCACCACTCAGAGGACACACAAGAGCACATACAAAGGATTCATACCATTTTGTCAGTGAGATAAAAGACCTACGTCTTGCTGACAATGAAACCATGGTCAGTTTTGATGTTCAGTCTCTATATACATGCCTACCTGTTGAAGACTGCATCTCAATTATAACTAGGAAACAAGATGAAAATAACATGCCACCAGAATATGCAGTGCTACTAAGACATTGCCTTACATCTGGCTATCTATTGTGGAAGGAAGAGTTTTAAAAGCAAGTAGATGGTGTTGCGATGGGCTCACCTGTATCTCCCATTGTCGCCGATATATTCATGGAAGACTTTGAGGAGAAAGCCCTTCTTACTGCACCTGTTACCCCAATGTTCTACAAGCAGTACGTAGACGATACTTTCACAATTTTACCATCAGACAAAGTAACTGCATTTTTAAAACATCTTAATTCCATAAACCCTAAAATTCAATTTACTATGGAGTTAGAGGCAAATAATTCCTTAGCTTTCCTAGATGTGTTATGTGTTGCGTTTACGTCAGAGAGGACATCTGTTCTCGACGCCTCGGAATTCTTGAAGGTTCAGACCTGTCCATCCTTCGGCTACGCGTAGACAGCGACGACCATCCGCGCGTCTATGGGTGCCTCTATAGGTCCCATAGCGGTAATGCCGAAACAGACCGACTCTTCGACCACGTCCAAATGGCTACAGATTCGTTGCTACAGCAGATCCCCTCCACAGAGATCGTGATCCTCGGCGACTTTAACTCCCATCACGCCCAATAGCAGGTTCACGTTTAACCGATCATGCGGGTAGATCTGTTCATGATTTTGCCTTGGCATATGGTCTGACACAACTGGTTGCTTCGCCTACGTGGATTTCATATGTGGAGGATCATGCACCTTCCCTATTGGACCTTCTACTGACCTCTCACCCGGACGGATATCAGATTTCCGTCGACGCCCCTTCAGGCGCCTCGGACCATTAACTTGTCCGCAGTGTAGTGCCACTCACGCTGAAATCGCAGTTGCATTCTGCAGGCTCCCGCCGTGTTTGGCACTATAGGTAAACCGATTGGGATGGGATGCGGTCTTTCTTTGCATCCTACCCTTGGGGGCGGGTTTGCTTCTCACCGGATGATCCCAACGTTGTTGCAGATTCTGTCACTGATGTGGTACTTCAGGGTATGGAACTTTTTATTCCTACCTCTGTAGTACCCATTGCAGGCAAATCTCAGCCATGGTTTGGTCGCTCCTGTAAAGTAGCATCATGCTATAAGCAGGAGTGCTACCAAGCCTGAGCTGACGCATCAACGTCCCGGTATGTAAACACCAGCGCTCTAAAAAAGAAGTATAATTCCGACTCTAGGTTCTTCAAAAGAATCATTGCCAAGTCAAAGTCAGAGCACATAGGCAGAATTGGCGAGAAACTAGTTCGCCTTCCTTCTGGAACCCGTGCATTCTGGTCTCGCCAAGGCTGTCCAGGGGAATTTCTGTCAGCCATGATTTCAAGCACTGGCCTACCAGACAGACCCAGAGACAGCCAATCTGCTAGGCTCTTTCTTTGTATCCAATTCGACTCTCGATGACGGGGGGAGTACGTCGCCGACCATCCCGCGGTGTGAGTGCTTCATGCCGGAAGTGCAGTTCACACAGCGCTTGGTTCAAAAAGCACTCCTCTCCCTGGACATCCACAAGTCGAGTGGGCCTGACGGAATCCCCCCAATTGTGCTGAGGACGTGTGTTCCAGAGTTGGAACCGGTTTTAACGCGTCTTTTCCGGTACTCCTACTCCCTAGGCGTAGTCCCAAAATCATGGAAGATGGCTTTCGTCCACCCGATCCCTAAAAAAGGCAACCGCTCAGACCCGTCCAACCACCGGCCTATCGCCATCACCTCCTTGTTCTCCAAAACAATGGAGTCTATTGATAACTGTCTGCTCATGAAGTACATTGAGGATCACCAGCTGATTAGTGATCTCCAATACGGTTTTCGCCGTGGTCGATAAGCTGGTGATCTTCTGGACTACCTAACTCACAGATGAGCGTAGGCAGTAGAGTTCAAGGGGGAGGCATTGGCCGTTAGTTTGGACATTGCGTAGGCCTTCGATCAGGTTTGTCACAAAGCGCTTCTTTCGAAGCTCCCTTCCTATGGGCTTCCCGAGAAATTGTGCGATTGGATCACCAGATTTCTTGCAGATTGGAGAATCAAGGTCGTTGTAGACGGTGCAAGCTCCGATTACAAGCCTATTAATGCTGGTGTTCCGCAAGGCTGCGTTCTATCGCCAACGCTGTTTCTTCTGCATATCAATGATATGTTGCAAGCCCGTAATATTCATTGCTATGCAGATGACAGCACTGGTGATGCTCTTTATACCGGCCGTACCAATATTTCTTGGGAAAACGTCTCCGAGTACCGGGACAAACTTGTGTCTGAAGTCGAGTCTCTGCTGGAAAAAGTCTCGGATTGGGGGCGACTAAATCTAGTCCAGTTTAATCGCCAGAAGACACAAGTTTGAGCATTAACCGCTAAAAAGAACCCCTCTTTCGTATCTCCTCAGTTTCAAGGCACTCCCCATATTGACTCAGCCAATATCGGAATCCTCGGCGTCGACATACCGAATGACGTGCAGTTTCGTGGTCACTTGGAAGAGAAGGCCAAATTGATCTATAAAAAGCTTGGCGTGCTCAGCAGAGCGGGACAGTATTTCATGCCGGCACACCGCCTGCAACTTTACAAGGCGCAGGTTCGGCCGCACATGGAATACTGTTCCCATCTCTGGGCTGGGGCTCCCCAGTACCAGCTCCTTCCACTTGACCGCATCCAGCGCAGAGCGGCTCGAAACGTCGACGACCGAGTACTTTCCGGTCGGCTCGATTCACTGGCGCTGCGAAGAGATGTTGCATCTCTTTGCATTTTCTTTCTCATATACCATGGGGACTGCTCTGAGGAATTGTTCGGATTAATGCCAGTCGCCAAATTTCGTAAACGCACTACGCGGCAAACGTCCCGATCCCATCCACACCATCTGGATGCTTGGCGGTCCACCACTGTACGTTTCAAAAGGAGTTTTCTTCCGCGTACAACCTCTCTGTGGAATATTTTGCCACCGGCGATTTTTCCGGACCGATACGACCAGGAGACCTTCAAGAAAAGAGCTTACTCCTTTCTAAAGGGCCGGCAACGCACCTGCAATTCCCCTGATGTTGCGTTGCCCTGATATTGCGGTTGATCATGGGCGGCGGTAGTCACTTAACATCAGGTGAGCCGCATGCTCGTTTGCCCCCTCTTCTATATATAAAAAAAGCGTAAGTTTCTTGTCTCAATTGCCCGGACTGGATACATACCGTGAAATTCATATATACATTAATTTTACATTTTTCTTTTGTACAAATATTACTTTCATTGATTTTTAAATTTTCAATACAAAATTTAATTTCATAGATTTTTTTTAAGTAGGACTTTTAAATTATTTTTAACTTTAACCATTTCATTGTCCCATATATCATATACGTTCATTTAACTATTGTGTCTGTTTCACGCCTAGGGAAGCTGTTAACCCATTTAAAAATATTATGATGCCAAAAACATCACAAACGTGCGGAACCCAAATATCGTATACAGGTGACGGTAAGTATTTACATAAACACTAAAGTTAATTTCCTTCAACTGGCCAATTCATTTACCTCATCGCATGGGCTTCATCAGAAATAGGTACAGATACACCTTAAGTTACTAGAGAGATATTACAGTACGCAGCCATATTGGTGAAAGGATATCATAGTTTTGACTAGTAGAACACTAAGCATTTTAAGGGTAAAAAGAAAATAGAAAAAACTAAGCTACCGTTACCTCTTATCTTTAACACTGGCTGTCAACCTCCGAAGGGTAAATAGAGCAAGTATAATTTTATGCTGTAACGTACATCATACACCTTAATCCTCGGTGATGACAACGCATTTGTAGCCTTCTTAGCTTGAAGTTGGTTAAAGGTGTACATGGTTTGAAGTAGCCACTTACCATTAAGTGAATTTTAAATTGGTTCAAATTAAAAAAAAAAATCTGATATGTTGATTATAATAATACGATATCTGTGAATGAAAAGATTCTAAAAGTAATTAAAGATATCAGATAACATAACCAATACAAAAATCACTAACTGTTATATCAAAGCTTATATTCATAAATAAATATTGTCCACTTCCTCCTGATACGTGATGCAACATAGAAACGATACAAAAATGTTTGCAGCCACTAATGGACTTTAGTTGACCACCGCGCCGTGGCGCTTTATGGTGCGCCTGATATGTGATATGATACGTTTATGTTTGCACTTAATGAATAGTAGGATATTCAGTACTATTTTTGAAATCATTATATACAATTATTACTTATTTTGCTATTCTATAAAAATATTACTTCCTGATGATAATGAAACAAGCTAACAGTCGACCTGTTGGTAGTAGTAAATAGCTATTGCAACTGTCACCACCACTATAATTACCAATAACCCATAACATTTTACTGCTGGACACGGGTCTTTCACATTTTAGTAAAGATTAGCCTTAATGACATCTCACTTGACTGGTGTCTATGGTAGAACCACTTAATTGTTGTAGCACGAATGGGTCAGCTTGAAATAGCAACATAATTTTGTAGTGTATCGTATGGAGTGTAAAGAGATCCGAAGACCCTTTTTACTTAAAACTTAGTGATGTGTTTTCACACCTAATTAAAAATTTCAAGTAAAAACATCAAAGTGAAGAAATAGTTAAAAATACCTCAGAAAATATTTCACAGTGAACTACGGAAATATTAATACAAGGGCAGTATTGCGAGATTACAAAAGGTTTCTTTTCTTTTGGTTTTTTGCTTTTTCTTGAGCCTACCAGATAATAAGCAGTGTAACGTCGGATCTTTTCTACGATTACTTGTCTCTTTAAAAGATAGATACGGCTATGAAAAGACTACTCGAGGATAGAGCTTAGTCCCGTCAAGTGATTAATGCTATAGAGGAATACACGCATTGTAATAAGGCACTATTTGTCTGACTGGAAAAAGGGACTAAATGTGGTAGGTTCAGCCGACTATAGTGCTGACGCAGACGTTTGCGACGATAGCATTTCAATGGTACAGTGTATATGCGGCTTAAGGCCGAATACGAAGAGAACTGGCGAAATTTAATGTATTTCTCTTCGCTACAACTTTGACCTGAAGTAATTCTAAGCGTTAAAACATTTTTTGTAGGTTTGTGCGGTTCCTTCACAAGGTGGCCCTGTGAAACCGCAGTTTTAAAATTTTAAAATAAATGAATATACCAACAAATAAAAAAATGTTAAGAAATGATATTTAAAAATGATTGTTCTTCCAAAACTCTGTGAATTTTAATTTAGGAAAAATTATTTTACGTAAAAATGTTTGTATTGTGATTCCGAAGGTGCCTGCTGTCTTTGTTTTCGATAAAAAAATATTATTTATTAACATAATTCGTTTTAATTAAACACCTAATATCGTATATTGCCAGATAAAAGTTTGCCGTAATAAATTACCAGGCGCTTCGACGTGTGACGTAAGGTAACAACAGTCGATGTGTCTGTAGCGAAAATCGTTGATTTAGTGTTTTATACGAGTTTAAGTGACTATAAATGTAAATATAGGAAGGAAAAGAAATAAATGTTACCTAAGTGGTAAAACAAAGAGAGTTTATCGCATGAACGCTGCTCGAATGTTGTATTTTGAGGTTAATACTTATATTTTTGTTAGGTAATTTTTTGTTTGAGGCTGCCTATAGGTTGCATTTTTCCTCATTTACCTTAGCCAAACTGATCATTTATACTTTTCTAGTTTCAAGTGAGAAACACTAAAAATGTAAATATCAAGACCCAGTCGGAAAAGAATGTACAGAGTAGTGCAAGCACAGAGACCGCAAATAATGTCATAGTCAATGTATTGTCCGAAACCATGGGGTAAGTACATAATTAAGAAAAACCGAAATACTTCGGATGTGAAGTGATTGACCAGTCGGAGTAGTCTTGTGAGAATTTACATACACGGTACCTATCCCAACTATGGGGCAGTCACCAACTTTTTCTTTTTTTTTTCTTTATTATTTATGCAATTTGCATTACGGCATCTTGTAAGACTCGCAAGAACAAACATTTTCAGTTATATGAGGTTCTTTACGTACGATGAACCAATTAAGAAAAAAAAACCGTTATCAATTCAATAACTTTTCGAACAATATTATATAACGAATAAAGTAAGAATTTATAATCTTTAGGAACTAATATTATAAATAAGAAATATTTATTTAAGAAGTAAGCAATGCTCTCTGTATGTTGTTCATTACTCTGCATACTGAGCTAATTCAGTCAAATATAATATAATCAAAGCCCGTACGGCTTTGATTATATTATACATGTCTATATAAACAAAGAGTACGGGCGGCGCGTGGTTTGCTGCGAAACGAGCAAGGTCATTCGCGTCGTATTCGGCCTTAAGTAGTAAGGAACCACGGTAATATATAGATAATATTACCGTGGTGGAACAGTGTAGAATTTCATTCGGTGCGAATTGGACATAAATCGGTTTTGTCTCCGTGAGGTGGTTATGCGTAGACATTTCCCTTTTAAAAATCGAGTAACGTACCTTAAATTACTCGGGTATAGCAAGCAATGTTGATGGACGGTGGTCACTTACTATCATATGAGCTGTCTAGTCGTTTGCGTCTCTTCTGTGGAAAGGAATAATTTTAATTAGTTAATTAGTAATTATTTTAATAGTTTTTTTCCCGCGGCGGCTCTCACACTTGGATTTAGAAAAATTAATAATACTATTTCCTGCTAAAGTTAGCACAACTGGATTACTTTTAGACTCACCTCGGTATCTGTATCTGTAAAGGACGTAGGAAATTATTGAAATTTGGCAATATTATATGCCACAGAAACACATAGGTGAGTTCGTCAGACTTCCATTAATATTATACGTCTAGTGGTTGCGCGACGGGCCTAAGGGTTCCCGAGTTCGATTCCCAGGTTGAGCCTTGACCCTATTGTGTGAGGTGTTATACTAGGTGGACTGTATACGCGGATGGCTTCTTATGCCTCAACAAGATGGCGGACGTAGCACGCGGCACCTTGGACAATGCACTCGCTCTTCCAAATTAGTTGCTTGCCAAATCATTTCCGCGTAACCATCTTGCAACACCTTTATTTTATTGGGCATGTCTTCGGATGTACCTATGTAGGTAAAATATCCCTGGAATCAGAAATGCCTTATTTATGTAATATTCATAATTTAAGCTGAATATAGTTTTGACAAAATATTTGACAATTGATTCGCACCATAAAATATATGCCAGTATTTTTTTAAGTTCAAGTAGACTAAAATTCAATAAATGTAGTCCAAATTCACAGTGAACGAGTGAGAACTATATTTATGAACAGTAGTAGAAATATACAGAAGATATGCAGCAGCGTCTCTTTATTAGCTCAAAATAGTAAAAACATGCAGCTGGCAACCCGCAATCAAAATGTGGCAACTACGGCAAATATCCAAATTATTAGACAATCCAAAGGAGGGAATCAAATTGATAAACAGTAGTAGAAATTTATTAGCGATGTAGAGCCGCTGTAAGTAATAAAAAGCTGCAGTTGACAGCCCGCTTGCCAACCGTGAATACTACTGACAAACAATGGGGGAAGCCTATGATTGGCAGTGGATAGCCCTAACAAAAGTAAAAAAAGCAGCAGCAGAGTCTTCTCCGATCGAATTTGGGCTGCATACATACTACGAAATTTACATTTGGACCGGTTCGATTACGGACAAGTGACTTTCAAGATTCTATCCATGCACTCATAGTTAAAATGAAATAAATATGTGTTTAAAATTTGCTTTCATATTTATAATATTTTTCGCAAGAGCCTGTTCACTATATGTGAGCTAGGAGCTCGGGACTGTATGTCTGAAAATATGAAAGCAATCTTAATTTATATCAAACTGTTTTTAAACTCTCATTAAAAGTAGTAAATGCTGCGTTAACGGTATCACGAACTATTCCATCAATTAAAGATAAAAATCTCACAGTGCACTTAATGTATACGAAAAGAAATTAGTGAAATATTGCTATGCCGATAAACACAACATATTCAACTAAGGAGCTTCTCTCTAAATCACAGTTTTGTATACACAGTTTTATTCGTAATTTTGCTAAAATTGCCAATATTGATAAATCATGAGGACAATGGCCACATCTTATGTGTGACGTTGCAACAATAAGTATTAATTAGAATTGTTTTTAATTTTATCATTTACTTATTATTTGTTTATTTATCAGTAAGTAGATGGCGCTATTATTAGATTAAAACTATGAAATCCAAAGCTGTAGCCCCTAGTACTCAGGTTTTTCAGGTTACTCAGGTTTAGTAGTTTTGACTTGGTCAATCTATACCATGAACACACAACACAATCACTATTAAATTAATAAATTTTATGAAATGTCGCCATATCACGTAATGCTCGATTAATTCATTATATTATAAATTCTATAATCTGACCAATCCATTTTAATTTTTGAAAGAGGTATTCAATTCTTTTTGATTTTATGCATCCGAACAGAAACCTAGCTATATGTAAATCTCTTCTCAATGACGTCCTAAATATGTTATACTTATTTAGATATGGATGTACATGATGATATCGAGGAATATTAAAGACGTACCTCGCACATGTGTTTTGCACTCTTTGTATTGACCTTTTTCTTTTAACAAATAATCTAGGATAACACAAAGTATCTGCGTACCCAAGTCTTGGAACTACGAGGGATTTAGGTAGGCGTAAGCGAACACTCAGATAATCACGCACTTGATACAGTACTTTGAGTTTATAAATATAGTTGCATGTGATCTCATGTACATGATTCTCAAAGCAAAGACGCTGACCCATCAGCAATCCTAGATTACGAGTCTCGCTTACATGTTCCACCAGTTCTCCACATATACTTATAATAAATTTCTTTTTTATTATACAATTAACTTGTCGCTTTGACTCTAACAATATGAATTTAGATTTGCATAGGTTAAGCGCAAAAGAATTTGCTACTGGCCATAATGAGATGTGATGCAGATCCTCATTTAGTTTTTTCTACACTCACTATACGAAACACAGCAGTATAAAGCTACTATTGTACGCTGGTATTCTGTGAGAGCGTGGTCCTTCCCCGGTCGAAAAGAATCTTTCGTGCTACAACTATACTACTAATATAACTGCAGCATGGCTCTACAACAAATGGAACATGTTTCTATATAACCGAAAAGCCAAGTTTCGCGACAGTTTTATGATGACAGATATGACCACAAAATTTTGGAATAATTTACCACCACCTATAAGAGAAACTAAATCTATAAACGGTTTTAAAGCTCAATGAAAAAAACACCTTTTAGCATCTGAAAAGTCATTATTTTCGTGTAGTGACAGGATGTTTCACATGTAAGATTTATTAAGTATAAATGGATAATTAATGTGTATAATATTTGATATATACGTAACTTATTTTTATGTGTGAGTGTGTATATGCAAGTGTAAGTATATGTACTATTTTAATATTTATGTATATACTTAAAAATGTATACTTTAGAGTAAATTTATGATTCAGGATTTTTTAAATGGAAAGTTAGCACCGATTATGACGCGGGCGATATACAGAATAAATATTTATCAGGGCTCCTCTGAAAATCAGTGCTGCTGCGGTAGCATATGCTGGAACGAAATCCCTTTTGGCACTACATCACTCACTCTAACCGAGATTTATTTTTAATTATGATTATCATCTTGTTCTTTGTGTGTTTTTGTGTTATTGTTAACTTCTAAATGTATATTTTGTGAGTGTATTGATGCTAATAAAACCTATGTCTATGTATATGTCTACGTCTATTTTGATCAATAAGTGTTTGGAAACGCAATGAATTTCTAGGAAAAGAATGTGTAAATTGTATTTATTGTCAATGGCTTTTTAACTAATGAAACTTGAACAGCGTTTTGTAAGTTGATTAATCCGCATGAAATGCCTCCTGAGATTCAAAAAAGGCTTCTACAGCACACATCACCTCATCGTCGCCGTAGAATTTTATACCACAAAGTGTTTTCTCAGGTGAGAAAAATCACCCGAGGCTTGAACCGGATAATACGGCGGATGCTGCATCAACGAAAATCTAGCAGTTCAGATGGCAGTACTTGCAACATTAGATCAATGGGCATGGGTATTAATGGGCATTATCATATTTAAAAAGCATCCAAGCACGCAATTTTCTTGGAAATTTTCTTTAGATCTTTGCAAGGTTTTTTTTTATTTTTGGTACGTAATATATAATTTATAATATATAATAATCTCCAGTTATTTTTTCTCCTTTACTTAAATATTATATTATATATGATTATTATACCTTCCGCATCCAGGAAGATACGAGGCTATTATTTTGCCATGGCTGGTGGGGAAGATGGTTTTTTCCACACTTTCCTAGCTAGTTTTTTTTGTTTCCGGGTCAAACTGGTGTATCCAAGTTTCATGTACGGTTACGAAACGAGCGCAAAAAGAATCTGGATCTTCTTAAATTATTGCTAAGGGGATTGCCCACTCTTCATAGACACTTCGGCCATGGGTGCCCACATATAAAAGCATATAGATATGATAATATGCAATTAAAACAATGAAATGGTTAAGGAATTGCTTTAAAAAAAGTCGGGGTTTTGAAGATATATAAGTTTTTATTTTCACAAATGCAGTTTTTTTAACAACTATTTTTATCGATTTTATCGCGTTTTATTTCTTTGATTTTTAATTCCAGAAGTTTCGGGTGCTTTCCAACACCCATGGTTACGGCGGACTGAGGTGACTGACGTCCTAATGTAAGTGTTAACCCGGAGTACCTTCAGATTTTTAATTTTTATTTATGGTCCGATCTACAGAATGAACTTACTGTGTCTTGAAGTCTTGTAATGGTATGCTTGGGTTTAATTTTAATTTCATTAATTACAGGGTCTTAAGCAGGTGGTAGTACCAAGCCTCCTTCTCTATTGAATTTTTTTTTTATTTCAATAGTCTCAGGTATCGGTCCTTGATAGGAATTGATGTACCTTTTAGAGGATTTGTGGTCTATCAAATCTTTTTTATACGTCTATCTGGTTGGGGCCGTCCAGGATATGATCACAAACTGCAAACTTCCCTGAACCTTGATGCTTCATGTCAGCTCGCTTCAAGATGTATCCCATCTAGTCTGTGACACCCCTGACAAATGCTAGTACTGCAAATGCTTGACTGTGGCCGGCTTTACTCGGTCACTGTGACGTAAGCGCGGGCCTGAAGCTTGTTGACGTGCAGAACCTGCTTGACGTGCTGAAGCTCGACGGCTCGATGTTTGCTGCCTCAGATCCATTGTGCTCTCTGTAACAAAGATTTGCTCACGGTAACTTACTGTGAAGGATAATGGTGAAATTCATTGTTTTCTATACACAGTGTGACCTATGGTGTTGTTAGAATTTTGGATGGCTAACGCATCTAGGAAAGCTAAGGAATTATTTGCCTCTAATTTACACATCAATACATCATTCAGGAACTGAGCAGGAAGCAAAATATTAGTCTGATGCCGTGCCCAACCCAAATACCATATTACTGTCATAACATGGGCACAGAATCCAACAGTTTGACGGCCGACAGTACTTTTTAGTTGCACTTCTACCAGAACCATTGCCACTAATTAAAATATATATAAAATATACTTTACGACTAATGGTGATGACTTGCAATTCTAGCCCTAAGTAAAGATCAGCTAGGGCTTAAGTTTATTCCTTCCATAATGCTGCTCCTCTGGTTATCACAGAGTTCTATCCGGTAGCAACCATTAAATCTTATATGCTCACCATAATAGTAGCGAGCTTGCTTTAATTGGTATGTGACACAAGCAATTAATATTAAGTCGCTGTAAGTTAAAATAAGAAATTCCCTAACATTTTAAAGTCTACATTTATATTTCTAAAGTCTGCCTGCCCTAGCTCTATTTAGATTGCTTTCCCTAGAATACTCAGACAAATCATTATTTGTCTCCACATTTTGGTGAAATATTTCAAGTATTTGAGCTGCATTATCCCTGTCCCTTATTTTTGTGTGGAATTTATTAATTATAGCAGTAGCCACAGCAGTCTATCATCAAATGTAGAAGCCCTGTTATAGTAATTTTGAAGAAATATTTTAAATTCAGTTTTAAAAATGCCATTCACCACCTCTACTACAATTATCGACACATAGTCACGGCTCTGGATTTATTAGCATATCTTGTCATTAACTGAGATTCACCATCTGCTGGAGACATTTCTGCGGCCCTTAGACATCTACATCTATCCTCTATTACAAATCAAAATGCAGATGCGTTGTCACCCGTGAAGACTATGATCATTTTCTCGTTTCCAGTAAAAAGGGTCTCCGGTTTTCTACACTCACCATACAAAACACAGCAGCATTAAGCTACTATTTCACGCTGGTATTCTGTGAGAGCGTGGTCCTTCCCCGGTCGAGCCGACCCATTCATGCTACAACTATACTTCTAATATAACTGCAGCATTTCTCTACCACGTATAACACACGTACATAGTAATTGCAATCACAAAAGAGATATACTCGCAATGCTGATGGAACATTGAGTCCATTGGAATTGTTACAACCAGGTAAAAAACATTGATTTGGTGTTAGTGGCGCTTTTAAACAATTAGTTAGCAGTACACTGTGTGATGTATGATCTAAGCTTTGTTTTTCTGGGTGCAATACATTACTCACTTCAATTGCAAAGAGGATGGACTAGATGATTCAGATGGTTCCTGTTCTGCAGTTGAATGTGATGCTGTTCTATCAGTTCATTGCCAGCAATTATGATACACACGGCATGATAACGGCAACTGAAATAATGTAAAATACTAAAAATGAAGTCAAAGTAAAAAAAAAATAGATTTGTTTATTTTAAACTCAAATATAAATAAAATATTTATCAAGTTAAATGTTACTGCATAAGGATGCACTTAATGCCCTATATTATTTAATAATTAAGACCTGACAGACTACCAGCAGTCCAAAAACATGAAAAATCAACGGTCTCCTTTCTTGGTAGTTGATAAAAATGGTCAATCTCATAAATAAGCTAGTATGTTTGTCAGATATAGCTTGTGCAGATGTGAAAAAATAAAACAAGTTCTTGAGTTGATATACAATCAGTGTAAAAACATGTATCAGATATCAGATATGAGCATCACACTTAATAAATTGAAAAATGTTAAACACTTACCTCCAAAATTGTTGATCTCTCAACAATTGCATTTTCCAACAAAAGAAAATAACACGATAACACGCAAATGAATTCTTGTGACATAACAGTGACGGGGGCCTACCTGTCAGATTCGATATTGCCACTTAACTGTCATAAAATCTATGGAACAATATCGATTTTTATTCGATTAGTAATATCATAAAAAGAATAATCTTTGACGCGTTTTAAGTTCTGCACGCTTTTTAAAATATAATTTCCTTTATTTATTGAAATTCTATTTCAAACGTATTTTTAAGAATAGTTAACTTGTGCTGTATTGTTTTGTTATGCTTTAGAGAATTCATGGTAAATCAGCTAGAAATTAACTTCTTGAATTATCATAACATAATTCCATTTTAAATGTTATGTTAAGAACAGATAAGAATAACAGTTAAATTGTGCAGTAGCGTTTTGTTATACTCTAAATAATTCTTGGTAAATCAGGTAGTAATTCGCTTGCTTAATTATCATAACTATAAATGTGAAGGTTGTCATCGATTTCAACCGCGCCTATAACAACGGTTGTTTTTGTTTTTAACGGTTGACTACCGCTTTTGATGACTTGAAATGGATAAAAACCCATTTTGTGCAATAAGTTTTTTCTCTTTGGTAATGAATAAAGCACAGAAACCCGTTTAATGTATAATAGTCCTTTTTTTTAGATACAAGTAGCACATTTTAAAGAACCGCAAAAACAACTTTGTTATTAACACAAACACTATGAAAAACAAAATAATTTGTTGCTGGCGATAATGATAGTGGTATTTTGACTCGATTTAAAATATATGCTTGTTACTACAGAACTCTTCATGGGTCTGCGAGTCCGACTCGCACTGAACCAGTTTTTTTCAACTTTTAGTTTTATTTTAATAAATAGTTTTTTCGTTTAAGCGGAGCTCTTTTACTTTAGATTTATTACCTCTTTATCTATAATAATCAATCTGAGTAAGTAAAGTGTGCAAATACGATTATTAAATTGTAAAAATAATAATTGGATTTGAACATCTTAGGTAGGTATTTAGTTTTATTTATTTAGAAAATATTAATCTCACAAATAATTATTGTATTAATATAATTTTATCACACAAATAATGCCCTCATTAGCAATGTAACGGTGAAAGAATTTTCAAAATCGGTCTAGTAATTTTTGAGATTAGCCAAAAAACGTATTCATTGAAAGCAGCGCCCTCTATAATAAAATTCATCCTATATTAGATATCTAAAATTATAAATAACAATCTAGTAGTGAAAGAATTCTCAAAGTTGGTCAAGTATTTTACTTTGATAGTAGCGCCCTCTATAATAAAATGCATCCTACGTTTTTAAGCACCATAACACAGTAAAAACATAACCATCCTTTTTCGTCTGTAGTCGGATAAACAACTGGTTGATAACGGTTGCTTATCGGCTGCTTTGGATAAATATCCATTGCCAACGGTCCTTTTAAATATATTTCGTAACATCATAATAATTATCGAAAAATTATATTAGCATTATAATAATGACACCATAAGTAATCGATCAAAAAGGGGAATCGATTATTTAATGAGATTTGTGATTGGCAACACTTTTTATTTTATTCACAAACTAATGAATTAATGATTTACCTAATTTTATTCTTATCTTTTCGGTACTTTTAATTTGTGCAAAAATATTCCCATCTTTTTAGGATAAATGAATACCGCAATTAATAACCGTAAATAAAGATATATTTTTTTAACAAATGCACATTGTTTGGCGTTCCATGGCCGAAAATGGGCAATGCCCTTTAGTTTTAAAATGTCAGTTTTTGATTCCTTTTGCGTATCGCGCGGCCACTTTTTTGAGTTTTAAGTCGACACAGAAAGACAGCTAAGTTTTTTCCTTAGTAGACCAAAACAAAAGACAGATTGAATATTGGAAATGGCCATAAAAGCCTTTAAGTTTACAGTCTATTTAAAATACTTTAAACTACACTTGTTGACCACTAACCCAATGCTTTCTGCTGAATGTATTTTATTATACCCAAGAATGCTTCCCGGATCTTTAAGATAAGAATTACCAGCGCTAACCTCGTCACTGTTTTCCTATGTAGGCTTTCCCATGATATGATTGTCATATTTATTTGGGACTTATATCCGCCGCATGTCGCAAAAGACAACTTTTTTTATAGAATCAGGGTGACAAACGAGCACACAGTCTACGTGATGGTAAGTAGATGCTGTGACCATCTCCATTTATCCTCGATTAAGAATAAAAACTCAGATACGTTGTCACCCTTGAAGACTAACCCTTCAATCCCCACAAAATTCCCATGCATTCGCATGCGTTCATTAATTCCGAGCGGTCAAATGCGACCGCACCCACCCACAGCACTTTAAACCATTAAAACTTATATTTAAAGATTACGTTTCTTCAAAAAAGTTTGGCAGGATAAAATTAATACAAAATTCCCTGTCCTGAGGTCTAAACAAAAGTCAGTTACTATACGTATTTTTATTTTTATTCTACTGTTAATTTACGACATATTGCACCACATAAAATATAAAACAAAGCACTTTAAACCATAAATACTTATATTTATAGACTGCTTTTATAAAAAGAAGTATGGCATTGTAGAATCTATACAAAATTCTCTATCTTGTGGTCTAAACAAATCAATTACTCTACGAATTTTTATTTTTAATCTACCGTAAAATTCCACCATTTTTGTATGGTGGGAAAATGTCGTAAATTGACAGTAGAATAAAAATAAAACTACATAGAGTAACTGACTTTGTTTAGACCACATGATAGAAAATTTCATATAAATTCTACTATGCCAAACTTCTTCCTAGAAAAGTAGTCTCTTAATATAAGTATTTATGGGTTAAAGTACTAAGTGGGTGCGGTCGGATACGACCGCTTGAATTTTGATTGAACATCGCCTTAGTCGGATTCGACCGTGTGCCCATTGAAAGTTTAAGATCGAATGCCTCGTTTACACTAAAAATGGGTCACTGGATCTCTACACTCACCATATGAAACACAGCAGGATTAAGCTGCTAATTTACGCTAGTATTCTGTGAGAGCGTGGTGGTCCTTCCCCGGTCAAGCCAACTTATGGTGCATTAGGTCTTTGATTGTATAGGCGATGCGCTAGCCACCTGTTACTTATTTCACAAGTTTCCACCTAAGCCCATATTTTTGACTTTAATGGTGTTACGGATCGCCGTAACGCCGTTCGAAAAATGAATAAAACGCGTTGTTCTTATATAGGAGGCAAGCGGCGGTGAGGAGGAACTTGTACTTTTATTCTTCTTGCAGTGCCTTTTCGGTGGCTGGAGAGTGACGACGGACCCTACCGGTCGGTCCGTCTTTTATATGATTCGGCCACGGCTGGCCAGCGGACCCTTGCCTCACCCCCGCGCCTTTCTTTATTTATTTAAAATTTTTATTTATTAACAATCATATTTACTTATATGATATTTTTACATCTAATTCTTATACTATTATGTACACAATAATTATCTTACATTCTAAAAGGTTTTAAACCTTGTAATTTACAATTTTTAAGCTGAGAACCCTGCCCCGCACCTCAGCACTATAAATATAAAACGTTGTGACGCCCTACGCGTAGCTTCATTAATTCCGCGGCCGCATTACAATAACATGCCCTGATAAAGTTATAATTATTTTAAGAAAGGTAATTTATATGAATGGTAATATGTATACAATAAAGATGATATGCAACAAAGGTAAATTAACTATAAGAGTACAATTTATATTTTTAAAATCTATGCTAACTCTCGTTATTTATTCGATGCCTTTATTGGGAGAGTTATTTGCATAGTTACAACATCATTCTTTCTTTATTATCTTATTCTAAATCTTATATTAATATAAGTTATACATATTTAACAAATTAAATACAATAACCAAGACTACGGCTGTTTTTCTGTGTTGTTGTATGCACCCTCGCTAGTTGTCGAACCTCGCTGGTCGCGACCCCCGTGGCTCCGCCCACCGCCCCTGAGTTGCTCAACCAGTGCTGGTTACACTAAGCAGGTATCTCGTCGCTTGCGTCGTGCATATTCTCCCGCCGTCGCCACGCTGCGATCCCTCTGGTAGCACGACGATCTTCTTTGTTGGTCTGCGTAGTACATGCCCACTGCTAGTGGTTACGTCCACTACTCGTACCTCTCCGTCGACGCCGGGATACACGTTGCTTATTTTTCCCCTGGGCCAGATGTTGCGCGGTAGATTGGAGTCACAAATGATGACCAGGTCTCCAATCTTTGGTGATGCGCCTATGCTGCTGGGCTCCCGCCGGTGTTGGAGTAGGGGCAAGTATTCCTTCACCCATCTTCGCCAAAATACGTCTGCTAGGGCTTGAGCTCGTTTCCACTGCTGGCGGGCCGTCACGTCGCTCTTGCTGAAGTGTCCCGGTGCAGGTACATGTGAGTTGGGACCGATGAGGATGTGATTCGGCGTGATGGCTTCCGGGTCTCCTGGGTCAACTGAGACGTGTGTAAGAGGTCTTGAATTGACCGTGTTTTCGACCTCGGCGAGCAGGGTCACCAGTGTCTCGTCACTGGGATAGCGTTCGTTGAGGGTGACGCGTAGGGCTTCTTTCACGGAGCGAACCATTCGCTCCCAGGCGCCGCCCATGAATGGTGCTGATGGTGGTATGTACTTCCACACAATTTGTCGACATGTGGTTTCGTTCTCGAGGGCTGCGAGTGCTGCTTCGGCCAGCTCTTTGTCGGCTGCCTTAAAACACGTAGCGTTGTCACTCCAGATTTCTTTTGGGCATCCTCTTCTGCTCATGAAACGCCTAAGCGCTGACACAGCTGAGTCGGCGCTTAACGAATGGGCCACCTCTATATGTATTGCTCGTGACGTCATGCAGGTAAATAACGCGCCATAGCGTTTTTCACGATGTCGTCCCACTGTGACTTCTATTGGCCCGAAGTAGTCCAGTCCGGTGTATGTAAACGGACGTGCGTGATGAGCGAGACGCGCGGACGGCAAGTTTCCTGTAGACGGTGATGCAGGTTTGGCTTTTCTTAGACGACACAGTAGGCAGCCTTTGATAACAGTTTTTACTACTGGACGTATTTTTCTTATGTACAATCTCTGTCTTAATTCGTTCACGACTGTTTCCACGCCTCCGTGATGTAATCTCTCGTGTACGTGTGCTATGTACAGACGAGTGTATGCGTGCTTCCCGTCTAGTATGGGAGGGTCATACGTGTCCTCCTCTACCTCTGATGCTGCTTTTATTCGACCTCTGAGGCGTAGGGTCCCCTCTTCGTCGATATATGTGCTCAGGTGGCCTAGTTTGTCATCACCTCCTGGAACACTTCTGTTGGCGATCCTCTTGAGCTCCTTCGCGAAGCTTTTCCCGCTGACTGGCTTGCACCCACAGTTGTTCGGCTCTTGTATGATAAGCGGCTGGTATTCCTACAAGTGATGAGACAGTAGGTGTTGCCCTTTTCTCCTTGGTGGGGTTGTTGCGTCGGTTTGTTTTTTGCCAGCCGGAGTCGCTATCTTGTCTTGCTTTGTTGCGTTTGCGCCCAGCCTTCACCACGTGCTTGTTTGGTCTGCACATGTCGATGAATAGGAGGACTCTCGCTGTCGTCCTTATGAGGCGAATCCATTTTGAAAATCTTTCTATTTGTGGCAGATGTGTTGTTGGCGAGTCTTCATTTTTAACCGTGATGTTACATATTTCTCGTTCTTCTCCGGTGTCGTATTGTGTCGTTTTTTTCTTCCTGCGGCCATTCGGCCGGTGGACGTTGTAGAAACGAGGGCCCTCGGAACCACCGGTGCGACTCGTCGAACCTTTCTGGCGTGGTTCGGGTCGCGTCGTCTGCCACGTTTTCTTTGGACGGTAGCCAACGCCATTCGTTCTTTTTGGTCGTATCTTCTATCTCCGTCAGGCGATGAGCGACGAAAGCTTTGTACGCGCGGGGCTCCGACCTTATCCACACTAGTGCAGTGCGAGAGTCGCACCAGTATGTCTTGCCCGCTATATCGTCATCGTGCTCACTAATCACGGTCTGCGCAAGACGAGCTCCCAGTAGTGCTGCTTGTAACTCGAGCCGTGGTATGGAGACTGGTTTCAGTGGTGTCACGCGGCTCTTGGCGGCGGCCAATGATACGTTGACGCTGCGTCCGCTCGCTCCGTTCTCCAATACACGGCGGCTGCGTAGGCCTCCTCGCTTGCGTCGACGAATGTGTGTAGTTGCCGCGTTGACACTGGGTTGTAATCGTAGCATCGCGGTATTCTCAGTTGTTCTAGGGCGTGAAGTGAAGTAATCCAGTCTTCCCATTTTTCTTTTAACTCTATTGGCAGAGGGTCGTCCCATTCCGCCTTGTAACGCCATGTGTCTTGGAATATTCTCTTCGCTGGGGTAGTCACTGGTGATATTAACCCCAAATATCAAATAATGCCATTATTATGCTCAGCGCTTCACGTTTAGTTGGCAAGCGTTGTTTCTCTTTTTACGTCGATCGGCATCTTCATATTGTTTGTATTAAATCCAATATGATCGCTTTGTACATGCCAGAGCAGGCCGAGCGTTTTCTCAGTTTCTTTTCCGCCCAGGCGCACGGTCGCGTCGTTTTGTTTATGCTCTGTCGTTATCTCTTCTATTGTTTTTTCTTCGTTTGATGTCCACCCGCTGAGTACGAATCCCGCTTGTTTGTGGACGTGATCGACTGCTTTTACAGTTTGTTGAGCTTCCGTGATAGAGTGGAAGCTCTGCAAGTAGTCGTCCATATAGTGATTTCTTTTTATGGCGACCGCAGCTTCGGGGTATGTCTCTGAATGTTCTTCAGCATTTTTATTTTTGATGTATAGTGCTGTGCATGGTGATGATGTCGCTCCAAAGATGATCGATGTCATCCTATATTCCTCCGGTTGGCCCTCCCGCCGCTTGCCTCTCCACAAGAAACGTAAAACGTCTCTATCTTCTTTGCGCACTTTGATCTGCATAAACATTTCTTTTATGTCGGCGCTCACTGCATACGGATACTGTCGGAACCTCATGATTACTCCGGGCAATGATTGTAATAAGTCCGGCCCCGAGTGAAGCATATCGTTGAGACATATTCCTGCTGTCTTTGCGGCGGCGTCGTGTACCAATCTCGGCGGCTTGTTAGGTTTCGCAGGGTTGATGACTGGGAAGTGTGGCAGATACCATGTCTTTCCTTGTGGCGGTGGCATGGGTGCGCGTTCTGCGTAACCCGAGTTGAAGAGGTTCTGTATGCGTTCTTCGTATTGTAGCTTGAGATTGCTGTCTCGGTCGAGCCTCTTCTCTAAAGTGTGCAGACGTCTTTCCGCGTCTTTGTAATTATTTGGTATTTGGAGATCCTTTTCTTTCCACAGCAACCCTGTCTCGAATCTGCCATCCGCCGACCTTCTGCTGGTTTCCCTCAATATTTGCATAGCTCGCTGCTCGGGATCTTCTTTAGGTCTTCTTGGCTCGATGCACAGTGATTCTAATTTGAAATAATTTTTTATTTCTTCTTCTATTGGCTGTGCTTCTTCCCTTTGATGTAGTCTGCCGCAGAAGGTGACCGTCGATGTCAATGAGCTATGACAGCCATGTAGAACCCAGCCCAGGTTGGTGTATGAGGCGACTGGTTGATCTCGACGACCGACGCGCAGTTTTCTAAACACTATGAGGTGCCAGTTATCTTGCCCGATTAGTATTTTCGGTGAGGCGCGTTCGTAGGTGATATCCTCTTTGATATCTAGCAGATGTTGGCAATTCTTCAAGTGATTTTCATTCACGGATTCTGGCGCGAAGTCCAAACGCTCTACAGTACGCGCTGCTTCTATGTTGTGTTCCTCTTGCGCGTGCTTTCCTCTTATTTTAAGGCTGACGATCTTGCTCTTCTCATGCTTCACCTCCGAGCCAACCCCTTGTATCCACATTGTGTGGGCTGGGCCGTCGGCGCCAATGACGTCAGCTATCGAGGCGTCGACTAAGGTGACCGTGCTTCCTTCATCCAATAATGCATATGTTTCGACGCAGCTTAGCGGTCCCTTTATTGTTACGGGCGCAATCTTTAAGTAGGCGCGGCGGTGTTTGTATGGTTGAGTCGTTGTGATGACCTCCCTTGCCGATGTTGCAGTTTCCATAGCGGGTTCTTTTTCGGTTTCTGCTTTTTTGTCGTGATGCAGCAATTTATGGTGTTTCATCATGCATCCGCCTTTTTCCGCACGGTGGAGCTTTACACAGCAATCGGCGATGTTTGCCTCGCAGACAACGATAGCAGATATTATACTTCTTCGCCACTTCCCATCTGTCATTTGTGGACAGAGCGGCGTACGACTTGCAATCGGGCAGTTTGTGTTCTTGTTTGCATTGAGGGCAGCGTTCTTCATATTGTTTCTTGCTTGTGGTGAAGGCGCGTTCTATTTTTCTCGGCCTTCGCTCTCTCGGTTCGTTGTCCTCCGTGATGAATTCCGGCAAGGCATACGCGCTGCATTTATCCGCTTCTTCGTTTAGGAAGATTGATATTTTCTTAAGCTCTGGGATATCTTCTTTTTTTCTGGCTGCATAGTCGTACTATTTGCTTTTCAATATGGGCGTGAGTTTGTCTGTGATAACTCGCGTCATCTCCGGACTATGTAGATAGTGTGCTTTCTTGAGTGCTTCCACGGTGCCCACTACGTTTGCTATGCGATTGGCGAATATGCATAACTCCCTGGGATTGTCCGTAACTTTGTTCAGCAGCTTCAGCTTCTCTATTTCTAAGTGAATTAATGCTTCTGGCCGTCCGAATCTCCTTTCCAAAGCTTCTATTATTATTTTGGGGTCTGATTGGCTTATAAGTAGGCAGCTTGCGGCCTCTTTTGCTATCCCTTTTAAGCTTCGGCGTATTCTTGCTATGTTTTCGTTCATCGTGAAGTACTTTGAAGATTCTTCGTACGTTGTTTTGAAGCTGAGCCATTCTTTGCTGCTACCATTGAATGTGGGCAGCTCTTGCAAATATTTCGGCGGTTCCCTTGTGCTTCGTACTGCTTGTGATAGAGCAGCGGCTAAGGTAGCGACGTCGATTTGTTGCTGCGCCTGTCCATAGTCTTCTTTCTGCGGCGCGGTATGTTGTGGAACGTATTGCGGTGCATATTGTTGAAGTACGGGTGGTGCGATCTGCGGTGCTGGTTGCGACGTGAAGTACGACGTGGGTTGCGGCGCGGGTTGTGTTGCAGCCTGCGGAGCGGGTTGTGATGGGGAGTGTGCGGGGGGTTGTGGTGCTGGTTGCGGCGCGGGTTGTGACGTGGGTTGCGGCGCGGGTTGTGATGTGGGTTTTTCTTGTAACCATGTACTAATGCGTACTGATGCTAAGTCGTCCTCTATTTCTTCCTCTTCGTCCTCGGTTGATCCGGCTTCTGCTTGTAGTCGCTGCACGTGTATTTCTTGTAGTTCCGTTCTTGCTTGCAATCGGGCCTGCTCGAGCTTGAGTTCGGCTAGCCGCTCTTTCGCCTCTAACTCCGCGAGGAGTCTCTTGCGTGAGACTACGGAGCGGCGTGACCAGTCTCGCCCGGCTTTAATGTACGCTGTGATCTTTGATCACTTTCTTGCTGGGTTTCTTCCGTTGCAGTTGTTTTATCGGTCGCAGAGGTAGCAGTTGTATCGCTGCCCGTTGTGGTTTCGCTAGTGGTGTTTGATGAGCCACTTGTGGCTGATTCGCCCCCCGGAGGTCTCTTCCGTGGCCACCTGGGTCGTCTGTTCCTCCTTACGACGCTTCGATGATTCTCCGCTGTTACTACGCGTAATCACCATTTTTTCTTCAAAATAATATTTTTTCGTTCTTGCGGTTTGCTTCTTAATTCGGCTCTTCGAAGGACCATTAATGTTACGGATCGCCGTAACGCCGTTCGAAAAATGAATAAAACGCGTTGTTCTTATATAGGAGGCAAGCGGCGGTGAGGAGGAACTTGTACTTTTATTCTTCTTGCAGTGCCTTTTCGGTGGCTGGAGAGTGACGACGGACCCTACCGGTCGGTCCGTCTTTTATATGATTCGGCCACGGCTGGCCAGCGGACCCTTGCCTCACCCCGCCCCGCCTTTCTTTATTTATTTAAAATTTTTATTTATTAACAATCATATTTACTTATATGATATTTTTACATCTAATTCTTATACTATTTTAGTTGTTTTAGTTATGTACACAGTAATTATCTTACATTCTAAAAGGTTTTAAACCTTGTAATTTACAATTTTTAAGCTGAGAACCCTGCCCCGCACCTCAGCACTATAAATATAAAACGTTGTGACGCCCTACGCGTAGCTTCATTAATTCCGCGGCCGCATTACAATAACATGCCCTGATAAAGTTATAATTATTTTAAGAAAGGTAATTTATATGAATGGTAATATGTATACAATAAAGATGATATGCAACAAAGGTAAATTAACTATAAGAGTACAATTTATATTTTTAAAATCTATGCTAACTCTCGTTATTTATTCGATGCCTTTATTGGGAGAGTTATTTGCATAGTTACAACATCATTCTTTCTTTATTATCTTATTCTAAATCTTATATAATATAAGTTATACATATTTAACAAATTAAATACAATAACCAAGACTACGGCTGTTTTTCTGTGTTGTTGTATGCACCCTCGCTAGTTGTCGAACCTCGCTGGTCGCGACCCCCCGTGGCTCCGCCCACCGCCCCTGAGTTGCTCAACCAGTGCTGGTTACACTAAGCAGGTATCTCGTCGCTTGCGTCGTGCATAAATGGTCCGGGTAGTTTGCTGCTCTACAGACTGCCTGTCCCTTCGGAGATTACAGGCCAGACATTACGTAATGAAATATTAAGGAAAATTGGTTGTTTGCTTTGGGACACTTGTTATTAATAATGAAACAAAAACTTAACCCACAAACTATTCATTCATTCATTTTATTTTCAGGTAAAAGTAAATAACGTTCTTGAGTATCCTTATCAAATGATTCTTAACATACAATTTGCACTAAATAAATTAAATAAATACGCCGCAACTAGGTCACAACAAAATAGAAATTATGCTTAATCCTGAAATTTTTATTGTTTAAAAATTTCTTTATCTTTTCAAACTTAAACCCCATATGCAAAATATTTGATATGCACATATATCTTTACCGAAAAAAATGTCTTAAGATGCTTTATGTTCTGTAGTGTAGTGTTCCATGCAAAGTTAGGTCAATCGAAATACGAAAGGATCATCTGATGTGTTTGTCTGTCTGTTTCAGATTTTTACGTAAATGATTAAAAAATTGGCAAAAATATAGTTAATTGAAATGCAGTTAAATACGAATGTGAGGAGGTTCTAAGTTAAAAATTTCGAATGATCCGATTTGTTTCGAAGGATGAATGCCTAGTTGTAAATTTTGTAAATTTTGCTAAACATCGTCAATAATTTATAGATTGATAATTTTCAGTTTTCTGTAATTAAAAGTTAAGTAAATTAGGTTATCTCTCATACTATTACAAATATATTAAGGTTTATGCAGAATTTGTTTGTGCAAAATTTTAAAAGAAACCCTGTAAAAAATTAAGAAATATATGTGTGTAGTTCATCAGGATCCGGTTATTAAGGATTATTCTTTCAATAAAATTGTATTGTCCCAATTCAGTAAAAATAATATAACTACAACCTGGTTATAATGAATAAACTATTTAAACGAGATTAAATATTTAAATTAGTTTAATTTTTTTTACAACACGATTAAAATATTTAAACGCTAGAAAAGAAAACTTAATTTTCAGAGATTTAACGCTAATGAAAAAAATGTTTATAGAATAAGGAGCTTTAAGAGTTAAGTTCTTACTCTTAAGTTTTAAGGCTCTTTTCGTCGCCGGGGGATAATCCTTTCGCTAGAAACTACAGAATTTTGTTTCACGCTAAACTCTATCTACGGCTTGCATTACTTTATTGATACTTTTCATTGCATGAGGTTCTAAATAACCGTTGTTTTTTTTTTTCAATTTTATCAATATAAATTTTTACTCAAAGCAGAAGCAGTGCCAATAACTATTAATGTAAGCTCATTTATGTAATAAAACACAACAGTGGGTCTAGTACGCTACCTTGTGGTGTAGTATTATGTAGCTGGGTGTACCTAGACTTAATTATTCGAAATGGTATTTCACTTGAGTGATTTTTTTTTCAAATATATTTAATATTGTTGTCTTCTGTCAGTTAAATACGATACCCTTGATTTGTAACACGTAAGCTTATTTGTTCAAGCTATTTTAAAAGTATGTTATGAATCTCATAGTTAAAAATACACAGTACTTACTTTACTGTTTGTGAATCTATGTCCTGTAGTTGACTCTTACAGAGTATATAAAAAGTTGAAGAAAGTCAATAAGCTTAAGTGACTAACTACTTGCTTAAATTTTTGTTATATTTATTTTTTATCATTATTTTAGAAATTTATTTTATTCTTAAACAGTAATATCGTGATCAACATGCTTAGGCTATAATATATAATATTATGTTAAATCATAAAGTAAATAAAATCTTTGAAATTAATTAATGTACACAATCTTGGAAAGGAGTTGATGAATTAACGTTCATAAGAACGTGAAATAATTCTAAATTAAGCATTTATTTGTTATGTTACCGGAATTATTTGTGTAGTATTTGCACAAATCTGTTATTTTTTAAATTAATTCTCCGTCTTGAATTAAAAGCTATTGGCTTCTTCTATTCTTTACATTTTATATAAACTTATACCTCTGAATCACAGTGCTATTTTAACATTATCACTTTGCGAATTTTACTATACGCTTGAATGACATATATAGTTAGTATAGTTAGAAGTAAGTAGGCTACTTTAGAGTAGTTTTAGTCCTATTTTCTACCATTCATTGTTATCGGTCAATATAGTAAATGTTAATATATTTATTAGCTTTTATTTGTTAAAAGCTAAAAGCACAAATCACTAAAAGCCGTCCTTAAAAACCTAAAAATAATCAAATAATTTCACATTCTGAAGTCTGTGCCACAATATACAAAAGAATTAAAGTTACAAATTTAGAATGTGATTTTATTTTTAGTTTTGATGTCGCTATTTCATTTTTATTAAAAGCAGTCTTTTACCCTTTTAATTGAACTAAGGAATGTAATGCGTGTCGACAGTAAGGAAGTGATCACATAATATGGATGTGACACGTAGTCTTTCACTACTGGTTGAATGAGGAAGCTAAAGTTTGAGCTGTGGAGAGGGCTACGCTCGGAATTTACCAGTATAGTACATTAAGAAATAAGGATATACGCAGTACGCAACGGATTAGTATGCTGAAATAACATTAGGCTGTCCATATAGCTTAAAGAACCGACAACCAATGGGAAAAAAGGGTCTTTTGTGGAAGCCTCGTAAAAGTGGGATATACATTGAAGACTGCTGTCTGACAATGATTCTTAATATAAGACTTAAACCACCTAAACAGATTGCCACTGATACCTACATCGAGTAGTTTGTTGAAAAGTATAATGCAATCTAAATGATCCAGTGCTTTACTGTAATCGGTGTTGACTATCTCCACTTGTAATCGCTCGGATATGATGTAAGTTAAGTAATCAGAACAGAAAATAGTTTGGAAAAAGTCGATCAACTTTTTTGATAGTCACCGAGTGTTTATTTGGTGACATGATATATAAACGAGTATACGATATTCTCAAAGATTTTGGAGAATAAACAAAGCTTGGATATTATTTATCCTTATTTATAATTTTCTATACGGTCCTTTGGACTTTTTTATGGACGGGGGTAATAAATGCAGATTTCCAAATAAGAGGTACCGTTTCTTCCTTAAGAGAAGATCTGTATATTATTGTTGACGTTATACTCTAGCTTTTATCACTCTTACCTATAAGAATGGCTGGTAAACCATCTATGCCTGCAGATTTTTTAAGGTCAATAGAATTTAGAATCTTAAGGAATTGTAACGGGTTTATATCCAATACAGTCTGTGATTGCCAAATATCGAGCTCGTATCGAGTGTCGTAGTTACTGCAATTTTGGTGAAAATCACCACAGAAAAAACTAATAAACTTGTTTCAAATAATCCCCCCCTGGCCTGATAACATATGGCCATATTTTATTATAGAGCGAAAAGCGTTCAACCCTTTTCTATAATTCATTAAGGACCAGAAGTTCTTTGGCGATTTATTTATGCTGAGTTCTATCTCTGCTGCATATAATTGTTGAACGTTACGGATTCCAACTGTTTGGCGCGATTTCGTAACATTAAACAAACTCATAGTCTTTAAAATTTACATATTTTTCATATTTTGTGTGATATTTAAACTTTTCCTTTAATTTTTTTAAAAAAGGGGTTTAAAACAGGGGGGATATTTAAATGAAAATTTTACTACTTTTTTGGTATGTAAGTGTCTAATTAATTGTGAAATATTTTATTAATAAATAATTGTAAAAGTATCTAATTGAACAAGTTCATCTATTTTTATTTTCTTACATTCCCCCATTTTAATCGAATGTGACAATGCATCCTCAACAATAGTGACAATGCATCCTCCACTGTGCCTTTTAAAAATCGTGACACCATGTAAAATTATCAAGTTCTCATGATATAGAAAAGAAATCAACTAAGTGGTATGTAAACGTAGTACTTGATTGAAATAGTAAAATGTGGTACTCAACAAAATCCGCTAGAGCACTAAGAGCCACGTAATGAGGGTCTTCAGGCACTAAAGGGTCGTTACATTTTGTTGCGAATAAGTGATAGTTGCAATAAATTAAGTCGAGTTTTCTATTGTTAACATTGGTACGGGAGTTGTATTGCTGCAGATTACACGTATTTAAGGTATCAAAATATTCGGACTGAACTGACCAGTCAATATTTTATGGACAAACAGAGTATCCATCATCATCAACAGTTCAAGATATATTTGGTAGATTGAAATCTGTTATAATATTTAAAGCATCAGTTAAATTGGTCGTTACTGTATCGTATGATTTGGTATAAGAACAAGCTAACTGTGTAGATAATGAGTTACCCAGATTTTTTCAGCATAAATTAATCGTACAAATATGCAATTTATGTGTAAATTTCGTATGCTTTTTCATAAGCTCGCAAGTATTTGTGTCATTCCTAAATTCGCAACAGTTAAATATTTACATTTTTTAGTAGCAGCTATCAAATTATCTCTCAGGTAACGGGTGGGAAGTGATGATGATTTTTTGTTGTTTTTATTATAAATCTGAGCTAAAAATCACTTTAAAGTATTATACCACAAAAAGTTCAGTCAAATTGAACGACATCCTCCGTTTAAATTATTTTATTCCCTTATTGTGCACATAAATGAAAATGACAAAACAATGTAATTTACTAGCATCCGGGGTATATTTATCAACATACACTGAATACATTCACGATTCTCGTCTGATTAATTACGATGATAATTTATTGTTCAAAGTACACAAAATTTGCGAAGTCGATGCAGTGGTGGCGGAGTTACAGCTAAGAGGTTGGAATTACGATTTGCTGTTTTTCCTACCCTCGCAGCAGAAACATTTTTTTAGCCCCACTAGTGAGGTATAATGGACTCTGCCTCAAAAAGGGAAGAATCATCACAAAACTAAAATGTGGCGGTGTAACAATGTCCCTACCCCAAACTGCCCCGTGGATGCAATACGAGGTGACAAAGGGAAACAAACGAGGAGTTGGGGGGCAACAATTTTGTAATAAATGAATAAAATAAGAAAATAAACTGCGGTGGCCAACCTGCTTGCCAAGCGTGGTTTCTATTGAAAATATCTAGGATATTAGGCAAATATTAGGTTGAAATGATGCTGATGATGACGACTAAAAGTAACAGTAATAATTTTTAAACGTCTGAAAGCTGTGCACAGGCACACTCTCATATCTAAGAACGTTCATGAAGTATGGAGTACTCCAATCATCTATCCCTACGCTCGTTGAAGTTCTTCACAGATGCTTTAAATGTTTGATGGTTTTCTTAAGGATTTTCTTCACCGAACAATTAAGCATCACTTGAAAATTATTTCAGTAGCCCTTGCTGAGATTAAATCTTGAGTCTTTGTTTGCCTTCACTGAAATTTTACAGGATCGCCCAGCCCCTTATAATAACAATTGAACAGATTGCGAATCTTACATTGACCATGATTGTCTTGACTCCTTAACTGATCTGTTTCTTAAAAAAATCTTAAAGATTTGATCGAAATCAGTAGTAGTTAGTACTTTTTGCAACTTGATGGTTAGGTACTTGATTTACCATTAATAGATAATTACATTTCAAAGTAGTAGAGCCCTGCTAAAGCTATATTATATATGCAGCATCTGTAGGACTGCTTGACCGGGGATGGACAACGCTCTCTTAAAATACTAAAGTAAAATAACAGCTGAATGCAGCTGTGATTCGTATAGTGAGTGTAAATAACCAGATACCCTTTTTACTGGTAATGAGATATTGTATCTTAATTCTAAGAAGTGACAACGCATCTACATCTACATTTCGATGTCGATATCTACACCCCTCACCCTCCGGAATGTTTTCCTGCTTTTTTGTTGCGGGGAGGGCTTAATATCCGTGGCTTGGCCACCCGCGGTGAACTAAGAAGATTCCACAGGGTTGGCCTGAGGTGAATGGCCGGCCCGAAGCGAGCCCTCTGAGTTGGCTTGGCGAGCCTATTTCGGATGTAATTTGTTGTATTATGTGCGGCAAAAGGGGTATCCTCTCCCTCTACGCCGCTGCTGAGGTGGAATTGCGGGGGAATCGATGTGCATGCGGCACTCAATCTATCTTCCACATTTCTGGCGGGGCCGAAACGTTGATGCAGCATGCATGGTGGTGGGGATATGGGGAAGAAGATTGACGGTATTTTGAGGCGCCACTCTCCCTACTTATCGGAGCCACATATTAGTTGGTGACGGAGACACAGACCAGATCCGCCACTGGATCAGGAAAGCTGGTTTTTCTGTGTGCTGGATTTTCCTGGTCCAATGACCCCTGCGTATCGGAGGGTATGTTACGCAAGTGGAGTTGGAGGCCGCGGAGGAAGGCGCGTCTTGTGATACTGGTGCGCTCTACTGGATAACCAAAAAGGCAAGGAGAACTTCTCCACCCAGAGAGGGCTGCCATGGGAAGGCCGGCGTTGGTGGGAGCCGGATGTGAGCGAAAGCGTTCCCGTGGCCCTGCAAACATGTAGCGAAAGTTAACTGCTGACTGCGAAATACCGTGCTGTTAAAGTCGGTGCAAGTCCGACATAAGCCGTCCTTGCCCCCGCCAGGCGAGTCCGTGGGCATTCCCCCATCCAAAACAAAAAGGCGTCTATGGTCACAGCATCCACTTACCTACAAATGGACTGTCTTTTGATTTGCTACTATGATTCTATAACAATATTTGTCCCTTGGGTGTCATATGAGTTAACTGTGGAAATGCCACAAAATTTATGGATTTAAGAACAAAAAATTCCAAGACCGCCGACGGACAGCAGTTAAAATCTTCGAGTCGTATGGCATTTTGATCGTAAATCCGCCTACTAAACTCGATAATCTACAACAAGATAGGTCCATGACCATCAGTGGACTTTCACAGGCTGAAGAATAATCATTATCATCATTGTCAACATTAAAGTCTATAAGAATACGACTGATGAACGTACTTTACCTTCAAAGTATGATCCTTCCCGTCAACTATATCACTTCCCCAGTCTTAACGTTCAGTACACTTGTGGTACTTACTTTATGTTGCTTTTAGCCGACTTCAAAAAAGTAAGAGTTTCACTATTCGATTCATGTTTTTATTTGTAAGTATGTTACGCGGTATCTTCCTCATTTTGAAATATGTATACAGTTCATAATAGTTTATAGTTCCACCTTTATAGTGGTGGTAGGTCAGGTAGTTAGCGTTCGCTATAAATTTCACAGTACGTGAGTAAAACGCGTTTGATCCCCGCCCACACCAACAAAATTGATATAATTGTTGATTGTAATTTTAAATGCTTATTTACCAAGTGCACGGCGGTGAAGGAAAAACCATGAGGAAACCTGCATATCTGAGAAATAAGGATGGCGCTTGAGTTCTGATTGTTTAAAATAATCATTCCGGAAGTGTACCGACTCAATTGCGACACGGTCATTCTGCTTGCACACGTCCTCGTGTGTTATCCTGCAAACAAACTTTTATCCGATTTAACCGAAAGTGTTTATTCAACTCAGCCAATTCTGACCACATTAGCACGTATACACTCTTCTTTGACTCAAATTTAAAAAAAATATTTCAATCTTCATTTATTATTTCAACAGTCCTTATTATTTGCAGAGAGATCGGTAATTAACCTCTAAGTTGCATCATTAAAATCTACGTTCACATCTTTACGTTTTTTTAAACAGCTTTAACAAACATTTTAAAATCAAAGGAAGCAATTAAAAACTAACAACAATAATAAACCAGAGCCATGTACCATCATTATTGGCGAAAATAGGCTAGGCTTCCTGATTATTATCAAAATTATTGCGTACTTCCACAATGTCTGGTACATGGCATACGCTCACGTACGTTTAGAATTTAAGGCTATTAACGTGTAACGATCACCATACAAAATCCTTACTACCCGAAACTTACGTTTGAACGTCGGATTTAACTTAGTTTGATTCTGCTCTTCATTTTATAATAACACAAAATCATTAATAGCTAATTTGGAAACCAGAGCCTTATTTCGGTCAAATCGACTTTTATCATAGTTTCTTTTCAATATTGTGTCATGCTCATGCGTATTAACGTCATACTAATGTAGAATCCCTGATCTAAAAAATCTCACGACCAATTAAAATATCATTTTTAAGACAACTATCCGGTACAATACGAAATAATATCTCTAAACGTAAATCGTTAATCATAACTTCAGATAAAACTTGTAGGGTACTTTGCACACTAACATGACTGATTTTGGTCAAATTTACAATACTATTTACACTCTTGCCACTAAACTTTGATGCGACACAATCTTTGATGAGAGAGCGTTCGGCACCCGAATCATAATAAAATGGGTATGACATATGGATTGCTGACATAGCAAACGTCAACACGTCGTTATGGCACAGATCGTTCTATACACTAAAGACACACGCAACCCATCTAAATGCGGTCCAGTAAGCGGTTCCGCTGCATTCGCGCTAGCGAGCCGCTGCGCCACACCAGCGCCAGATAGCCGCTTCGTTCGCGCCAGCGAGCTGTCTCCGCTTCAAAACTGTATACATAGGCACCAAGTTTGCATACCTCCCAGTAGCTGTTAACATATGCTCAAAGCTAGCGTCAATTAGTACCCGAAACCTTTTTCATATTGGATTTTACTCAGAGTAGTTTTAATGTAAAATTTTAAGTCCACAACAGTCAAAGCAAAAGAGATGGAAGCAACAACATTATAAGCACAAGCGTGCACTCAAGTACATCCAATACATGTCTTGCAAAGTGGGTATCCAAAGTAATTTAAGATTGGAATATATGTAAAATGTTCCAGGTGCATGAAACAAATAAATGATCAGATGAATCTGCTTTGCAAAATTAAAAATTAAAAGAAGTGAAGATAAATGTATTGCAAGCCATAGCATTCTGGACTTCTAAAGTTCACCACACATTGTTACAAGAAATGGTAACTGTGTGACATGGCACTCACAAACCATTACACACATTGTAAAAAGGTAGCTGTATGCAGAGGCGTAGGCTAGGCTGTGCGCCAGCAGCAGACAGTAATGCGCCAGCAGCAAACAGTAATGCGCCCAGTGCGGAAAATACGCCACCAGCCGACCAGAGTTGTCGACGTGTGTCGGCGCCGAGCAGTTGAAGCTAGACCTTGGATATGGCATTATCTTTGTGGCAGTCAGCCACAAAACAATTTAGTAGTAAACGCTAGCGCAGGTGCATTTATCATCGTGCACTATTGCGAAAAATACGTCGTTGTGCTGACAGTTAACCCTAAATTTGTCGAATTTGTCGTCGCCTAGCGTTATCAGCGCTGCAACGTAGATCCATCAATCTCGAGGCCTGAGTAGGAGGCAATCAGTAGATTAACGCCAAAGTAGGTGCACTTTACCATCTTGAGCTGTTCTCATTTGTTGTTATTTTACAACAGCAGCTCATGCTTCTGCCTCTGCCAGCTGATTAGTCCTAGCAGAGAAGTAAATTAGGTCCTAGCAGAGTCTATCGCTCAAAACCAGCTACGTGCCACATTCGCCATTTCGTTTTGCTTAAAGTGAACCACGATACAGTCCACTTTAGTTAAATCTCGCGAACAAATCTCGGGGTCATTATTTCCGGAATCGATCCCGGGACCCTACTGCTCCAGCCATTTTGTGGTTCTTTCGCTCCAGGTACGAAGGGCAACTTAGTCATCCTTACCATTTTTTTACCATCCGCTTCCGGATATAAAATAAGCAACCAGTAGCGTCACCATTAAGTATTCAAAGTATAATGCTATACTAAGAGAACTTTAATTAAGCATCTTTATAACATGTGACCATTATATTGACGTTGTACTTGAATTATGTACCTACTGGTTCTGTATTTGATTTGGGTTGGACGTGTCCGGATCTCAAATTAACGAAAAGGCCTTAAAGGTCACGGTACATTATGTACAGAATCGATTCGAATTATAATAAAAATTTCTGTGAAAAATTATTTATTAAAAACTTTTATTGCTAATCTGGTTTTAATTGTATACTTGGCTATGCCAAGTGTGCGTTGACATATTGCTTTTTTACCTGAAATTCACTTAGGTATCATGGTAATCGAATTAATGGGAAACGTGTAGAAGACGAATAAATAAAAAAGAAATGCATTTTTATCCCTTTGATGGTGAGCACATAAACTCACCAGTTTTATATCGTTATGTTTTAATGGTGTAAAAATGATATAATAGAAGACAAACAAACAAACAAATGGGCATTTACCATAATTGAAAATTATAGTAAGTGAATGCTTTGACCCATAGACACCTCTAATTTTATTTTATACTAAATTAATAAACACATAATGATTTCTTATATTTACGCGAACATTGCACATGATTAAAACTACTTTTACGGATTTTATCGCGTTTATTTTTTACTTTTTATTTTTAATTCCCGACGTTTCGGGCGCTTTCCAGCACCCATGGTCACGGGGGACTGAGATGACTGACGTCCCGATGTCATTGTTAAACCCGGAGTACCTTCAGCTTTTTCAATTATTGTTTATGGTCCGATCTATGCAAAATGAACTGACTATGGCCTGAGGTCTTGCAGTATGCTTGGGTTTAGTTTTAATTTTATTGATTATAGGATCCCAAGCAGGTGGTAGTACCTAGCCTCCTTCTCTATTGAAATTAGGATGTTTTTTAATTTCAATAGCCTCACGTATCATCCTTGGTAGGAATCGGTGTTCTTTCGCGAGGATTTGTGGTCTATCAAATCTGATGTAATGGTTGGGGCCGTCTAGGATATGATCACAAACTGCAGACTTCCCGGAACGTTGATGCTTCACATCAGCTATATGTTCTCAAAGATCAATTAGGACCCGCGTAAAAGAACATATAGCTGATGTGAAGCATCAACGTTCCGGGAAGTCTGCAGTTTGTGATCATATCCTAGACGGCCCCAACCATTACATCAGATTTGATAGACCACAAATCCTCGCGAAAGAATACCGATTCCTACCAAGGATGATACGTGAGGCTATTGAAATTAAAAAAACATCCTAATTTCAATAGAGAAGGAGGCTGGGTACTACCACCTGCTTGGGATCCTATAATCAATAAAATTAAAACTAAACCCAAGCATACCACTGCAAGACCTCAGGCCATAGTCAGTTCATTTTGCATAGATCGGACCATAAACAATAATTGAAAAAGCTGAAGGTACTCCGGGTTTAACAATGACATCGGGACGTCAGTCATCTCAGTCCCCCGTGACCATGGGTGCTGGAAAGCGCCCGAAACGTCGGGAATTAAAAAATAAAAAAGTAAAAATAAACGCGATAAAAATCCGTAAAAGTAGTTTTAATAAACACAAGCAAAAATTTTTATTTTTCAATATTACGTGATTTACGTTGAAACCGCAAGTCCGTTACGACGAGTTCTTAGATGCTTAAGTATAATCCTCATGATGACTAGCACATGTAAAAATGTAATAATGAATAAACCGCGAAGGCCCATAAGTAGCTGTCGAGGAAAATGCTAATAATATTTACTAAATTATCAAAAATGAACTTCATTTCCAAAATGTATTGTTATTTACCCTAAATTATAGGAATACATAAAATGTGACATGACGTGTAAGGGAGAGGGCTATACTTGGAGTTTCTACGCGATTGACTTTCTAATGAGTATATTGGTAGTGGAACCAGAGTAACCGGCATAGTACAACGAATGAATGAGTCAAATTGGAAATGGGCAGGTAATATAGCTCAAAGAACCGACAACAGATGGAAAAGAAAGGTTCTCCAGTGGGAGTCTTGTACTGCAGCATCATGGTATTTATGATAAATATATAAAATAATTAAAGAAGAAAACAGGTCACTAATATCAGAAATTAAGCTTTGAAAATTATTAGCGAAGCTTTGTCATTTCTGGGCTGTATTCAAAATATCGCTGTAATCAAAGTAATGTGGCAAATTTAATATAAAGATGTTAAAAATTAAATAGCTATGATCCCTGTAATAAAATAAAATAATGTGGCTTACCCAGTTATAAAAGCACCTTCCACCCTCCTTTATTAAGTAGTGTTGGGGGAAGTGGAGTTGAGAGAAGTGGTGGTAGCATAAGTAGTGACAGGGATAGTGCAGCAAATAATTAAGAGAGGTCGGGAGGTGCTCTTTAAACTAGGAAAGCCTAATTTAAAAGATAATATTGGTTAATTTTTTTAATTTAAAATAATGGAGTTCCACATAGTAACGCCTTATTATTTTAATTATCAGGTCTGATATCTAAATTCTGGGTGCTAATAATAGTGTGTTTCAATAGTGTGTTACTAATCCGCCAAAATGAATCCGCTACCCCATATCGTCCCGTGGTTGTCATAAGAAGCAACACAGGGAAATGAAACAGTTCATCGATAGTTATAACGAAGATGCTGCTGATATTCGTGATAACAACTCAAAATAATAAAAACTGGAATTGCCAATCCGACCGCCAAGCATGGCAACTACGCCAAATATCTCTCTATGGGCGCGACCTATGATAAACAGTAAATTATTGATAAGCTGTGATAAATGATTGAATGAAACTATAATTTTGTTTCGAATAATTATATCTTTGTTTATATTAGTATCTTCTGCACTATTGTTTAAGAATTGAGTATTAATTTAAAAAAATCTCACGTATATAATTATGCCAACAACATTTTTAAAGTTCTTAGCATAAACAACGTTACCCCTTGCGTTTTTTAAACTGCTGAATGTTTTACACCTTCGCGACACAAAATGTTAAAACGAGTAAAAATAGCGAACATACGTTGTATATAGATTTGAAACTAAATCGGAAAACTGACGTACATTTTACATGTACATGTAGAATTAAGTATTATATTGACGTCAAATATTCACTTGATAGCACGTGAATTATATTGCGTCAAACATTTCGACAAAACCAATTCCAAGTATTTTACAAACATAGCTAGAAATAGTTCTAGGTCATCGAATGAGGACACAATAGATGATGTTTTCAATTTTTTTCTTTTAAATATACAATTGAAACGTATTTCAGATTCTAAAGAAATATCTTCAAATATTACAACTAATAACTAGTAATAATAAGTTTTTTCATTATTTAAACAATACGTCATTAAGATTTCGCTACGCTAAAACGCGTAGAGTTGGTGGAGAATTAAAACGTATTCATATTCTGGAAAAATATCTTCAAAAATTCAACTACAGTAACTAATTTTTCATCATTTGTTTATTATATTATAAACCCAGGAACCAGTAGACTCAATAATTTTGTGGTTCATTCGCCCCGCCAAGATTTCTGCTGAAACGTTTATACTTCTTACACGAGTATGCTCACTCTAAGTGCAAGATTTTTGTTTTTATTTAGTAGGTCTTGGTTTTTATTTTCGAGTTCTTTGATTTTGGTATCGTGTTTTTTAGGGTTTGATCAATAGTACTCAGCTGCTCATCCAGGAAATCAATTGAACTTTCTGGATTCCCGATTTCTCCCCGGAGTGTTTTCTTTACCTCCCGGCTGATGTACTTGAAAAGCTTCAGGTTGTCAATCTGTGTATTCAAAAACTCCCAACCATAGAGTCATCGTTATCAGCTTCTTCGTCCGAAGTGAAAAAGGAAGGCTTTTCAAAAAAACAATTTTTCAAACAAACATTTTTCATACATTCCTCGAAGCTCCACTCGATGCTCGGCGAATTGCGTAGAGTATCTCTTACTTTAATCTGTTTATTAGACAGTTTGTCGTAGGATGGATCGGAATGAACAGTAATGTTGCACCTGCTACATACCAGACCCGGCGCTTTTTTGTAATATTTTTCTTACAGTTAGCATAATTCACCAACGCCTTTGTGGGTAATTGAAAACAAAGATACACACAACTGATAGCAACAGTGCACTGACGTGGGCTGAAAAAAACTCTTAAATGGGGAAGAGTTGAATCTTTTGGATACCACTGTTTTTCTTGGTATTAATATTGACGCGAACTTCAATATCTAAATTCGCAGGTAGACTTAGTCCTGCAGCACATGCTGTAAGAAAGACTAGAAATTTATTTATTTATTTAATCTTCATTATACACCTTATATACTAAGGGATATAAAGGGCGGACTTAATGCCTTATGGCATTCTCTGCCAGTCGACCCTGGATGATTTGAGAAACTGTGGCAGGTGTAATCAATCGCTTCATAAATAAATAATAATGATATAAAACAAAATAAAATGCAAATGAATAGAATAGATATATAGTTAGTAAAATATACATACATACTTAATATATAATATAGGATAAATAATAAATATATAAACGGGTACTTCCATACAAAACTATAAGTAAAAAAATATTATGAGACAAAAATAAAATAACACAATACATATTAAATACATTATACAAAATATTACTTATAAAGTGAAAGAGAAAAAAAATCACAAAAACAATAGTCGGATAGTCAGGTGGTATTATTCTTACGACAGAATTCTCGAACTAGTCTTTTAAAATAATTCTTGTTATTAGTTTTCTTGATATAAACAGGCAAGGCATTCCAGAGCAGGATAGACTGCACAGTAAAAGAGGAATTATAGAAACCACTCCTATGTGGTGGAATACGAATTTTAAGACAATTTTGGGAACGGGGAACTCTATCGTTAGTAGAATACAAATATTGAAAGTTATCCTTAAGATAAGAGGGAGAATTGGGGTCATTTAAAATTTAATGTAGTACTTGCAAAGTTCGGGAGCTATGCCTTTGACGAAAAGATAGCCATTTAAGCTTAGATCGGTACTGGGAAATATGGTCATACTTACGTAAGCCGAAAATGAATCTAATACAATTGTTGAGAAGGCGCTCCAACTTATCGAGAAGATATTGAGATAGATCTGGGTAACACACATCCGCATAATCAATAATGGGTAATATCAAAGTCTGGATTAGCAGAAGTTTAGTTTTAAAAGGCAGGCAGGTGGCAGTTACTTTACGGCTTGTTTCGGCAACTTGAACTTACCAGCTTAAGGTACGGTCTATATGTAAGCCAAGATTTTTGACAGACTTACAAAATGGCAACAACGTGCCATTGTAAAATACGGGAGCAAGGTAATCGTTATTAATCTTAGCTAACATTCTGCTACTACCTATATCCATTGCTTTGCATTTGGTTGGGTTAACCAAAACACCATGTCTGTACGACCAATCTCTAATGACATCGAGGTTGTGGTTGAGTTTATGAATATTATCATTAAGGTCGTTAACACTAGATTGCACATAGAGGCGAAGATCATCTGCATACAGATGGTACGAACAATTGAGAACTGAAGTGATAGAATTTATGAATAAAGAAAACATTAAAGGAGAAAGTATTCCGCCTTGCGGCACGCCTGTTTCAATGTCAACCCATCTTGAGAACTCTTGTCCTAATCGTACTGATTGCTGGCGGCTGCGAAGATAGGATGAAAACCATTCCAAAGCTATGATTGATAATCTAAGATTAGTTAGGAAGGCTATAAGGATATCGTGGTCGACTGTGTTAAAAGCATTTGAAAAGTCAACAAGCACTACCACCGTAAGGTTTTGCTCATCCATTCCCATTCTAATATCATCTGTAACTTTTATCAATGCAGAGGTAGTAGTGTGACCTGCACGAAAGCCTGACTGATATTTATTCAGCAGATAGTATTTGGTTATGAACATATAGATTTGCTTGTGAACACAGGCTTCCAGAACTTTAGATAGGTATGGAAATATTGAAATTGGTCGGAAATGGGTAGGTAATGAGGGATTAGGTATTTTAGGAAGTGGTCGCACAAATGCTTTTTTCCACTGAGTAGGATATTAACCTGACTCAAGGGAATAGTTTATGATATGTGTGATTGCAGGCAAAAGACACTCAAGGATGATGGATACCATAACCTTACTAACCTCATCGCAACCCACAGCCTTGGATTTAACAGCTAGTACAGTTTTATGTATCTCATCCTCAGTCACAGGTAAGAATTGAAAAAAGGAATAGGAGGAGATGGCATGGATTGAATGGAAGCTATTGTCGTAGAACGAACTGTGGGATCCAAAGGAGAAGTAGAAAAAAGTAATGATTTATTTCATCCAGAGTGATTGATGGACAACGGTCAGATGTAACGGCCTTACTAATACCTAGTGTTTTAAGAAATTTCCACACATAAGCGGTTGAAGAGTTTGCAATATTACTATGGATATAACGACGTTTAGCATTTCGTACCATCTGATTGCATCTGTTTCTTAGCACTCTGTAGCGATCCCAGCTGTCCTGTGTACGTAGCTTCTTAAATTTCACAAATGCTCGATCTCGCCTAGTCATTGCCAACCTTACGGCCTCAGTCACCCACGGAGCTGGTGAACGCTTCACTCTTACTTGATGTTTGGGAGCGTGTTTGTTGTACAGACCAAGAACTATATTATTAAGGATTGAGACTTTATCGTCAATAAAAGTTGATTTAAATAAAGAGGTTAAGTCAATACCATAGGCGTCACTTTTAAGTTTATCAAAATCCATTCTAGAGAAATTACGAATGTATAGTACGACGGGACTGAGTTTAGGAGAAATCAGCTTATATGATATATAAATAAGATCATGTCATGAAAAAGCAGGAGCCGATAGTTGTCCGTGCTTAATGACGTAATCGGGAGAAACCGTGATAATATGATCAATCCATGAGTCATCAGTGTCAATGTTGTGGTGAGTTGCCGTTAAGGGGAGAATTTGGAGATCGACTGACTCTATGATTGACCGAAATAACAATGGCGAACGCCCATACAAATTTTTATGTCACGTAATCTGGAAGCGTCTTTACATCAAAAATATCAAAAGCGATTCACCATCTCTCCCTGAGATTGTTTGTCGAAGATTTTTTTATCTACGAGGCCGGGAATAATTGTTACGAGACTTTGAAGATTTGTAGGTTATGTGACATTATCACTTAAATGATTCAAGATTTATTATCAATTTATGAGTGTTTTACCTAAAGGATTTCAATAATTTAATCTTATATTAATGTTTAATTTATAATTATTCACCATTAGGTATATTACTGTTTTCAAAAAATTCAAAGTTATTTTTGAGTAATCAACTTGTGGAACAGATTAAACTCCCTATTAAGCAATTTACTCGCTTATTAAGGAATTCACTGCAGAGAATTCAAAATAATATGTTTAGCCATAGTACAAGTTCCACTTTAGAGCTAGATAATGAGGGCAGGGCATCCACGACTTTTTCTGCCACCAGAGCGGCGCTTCTTACAAATGAGGTGTAATATTTGACAGATTTCATAGCGGGAACTCAATTTGTTCGAAAAATGTAAAGGTTAACGTTTCTTTATGCACTATTAGTTATATTTTATATCAATTTAATTAAAACCAAACCACAGATATTTATAAAAGATGAGAATTAAAAAAAAGAGTGAAAAAGGTACAAAAAAATTAAAGAATTAACTCCTGAGGCATTGTTTTGTGTATTAATATAATACTATAGAAATTGATAAACTTTTATTTAAACCTAAATTCTCGATTAAATTACATTGTGTAACAAAAAACTTTGCCTGTGTCAACAGGCGACATCTGGTGAATGGAAGATTATTAGCCAAGTAATATTATTCGACCAAAGGTAAATAAAACAAAAAATTAATTGTACATTTATTCATCATCATTTTCCCTAATAATTACACCATCTAAAAACTCTGCTGGTACTGAAATATGTTGATGATGTCTGGCCCATCCTAAATACTAAACTAAAGTCATGACATGTGCGTAACAGCCTAGTGTGCGCCGACCAACTAAACAACTACAGCAGTACTCTGCGATTCCTGTTCGACCAGGTATATTATTTTCTAATAATATATATATATATATATATATATATATATATATATAATATTATCTCCGGGTTACATTCCGTGACTTAATCTTGCCTCTAATCAATGTAGTTCCATTTGTAGATCCCCTCAGATCATATTCAGATGGATCGAATTGCTCACTACAGATTTCTATTCTGTATCCGCCATGGAAATGCACATGGTCGCCGTAATATGAGCGAGCTTGTTGAATTTGGTACGTTCCCAGGGCGAACAAAACCAGTTCTTTCATTTCTAATATTGGAAAATATAAAATGTTATCCCTATCCGCAGTAATACTTTGAAAGTAGGATGTGCGTCTGTTCATATTTCAATCTTCAACCATATTAGCCAGATTATTTTCGAAATTCATTTGCTGCCTAATTATTTCTAATATTTCTGTGGCATATATATTATTATCTACAAAGCGAACACCAAACCTGTGTAACAGAGCCGCTGCTATTTGGAAGTTTTGCATCATATGTGGTAGAGACCTATAGAAATAATCTTGTGGAAATATTTTAAAATCTCTTTTAAAATGTCCATTTACGGCCTCTACCACCCATCTGCAAATTGTGACACAGCGACTCCGATTGGCTTGAGCAGTAGTGAGTTGGTGTTCACCTTCTATCAAAGATTCTGGCATATATGGTTTGTACCTACATCCTTATAACAAACTTATGCTGTCTCTGGATCCCCTATCCAAGATAAATGTATCATTCTCTTTACAATATAATCTTAAGGCAGAACTCTCACTGAACAAATTGATCATTAGTTCTGCATCTGATGTAGTTGCTTTGTATGGATCAAAAAAATCAACAATATATCCATCACATGCGACAATCATGAATGGTTTTAATAAGTTTCTATATTTGTGAAGGGAGTAACTCTGTTTTTGGAACATGTAGTTTGAATATGTTCCATCACAAATTACAATGCCATTTGTGTTGTTTTCATTTCCATAAAGGCCATGTGGTATTGTTAACTTGTGCTCCAGCAGTTGTTCTCGCTTTAAATGGTTTATTCCCAAGTTTTGGGGTACAAAATCTTGGAGCAAAATCTCTCTTATTTTGTCTATTGAATTCTCTAGTGTTTTGCGCGGCACTTATACTAAAGTGGCAATTCTTTCATCAGTATCCCCTGTCCTCATCTTCATTAAAAGTGCTGCTAGGCCCAAGCATCCTTTTCGTGCTTCATTTATACGCAGAACTTCTTCTAATATACTGTTGAACTTTTCTTTGGTAAGTCCAATCCAGTATTCGAATAATCTGTCATCCATTTCAAGAACATTTTCGAAGTCCAATATTGTATTAATTTTAATAAAAGAAAAAGTGTCAAAACTATTTGCAGAATCATATAAAGTCTCCCATAAATTGCTACTTAAATGTTCACTGAAAACATGAGCTAGTTTAGGTATGTAGTAGTTGTGATTGCTTAGAACTATAGCACGGAGTTTGTCACTGATGCAATGCAATGTGGTACTGTTACAATTGCTGAAAACACAACAATTGTTGTTGTTAGCCTTCTATAATCTGGTAAAGTTAATCCATTTGGTGTGCGACTCACTTCTTCATTTGAAACAGATGGCTGCACCTCTGCTACTATAGGCATATCTGCTGTTGAACTTCTTCTAATATACCGTTGAACTTTTCTTTGGTAAGTCCAATCCAGCAAATCAAAAAAAAAATTAAATATACGACTCCTCAGTTGCAGATTGTGGTCTGTTGACATCATGGGTATGACGGGCCTCTCTTTGAGTGCGCAACCAACAAGGGTGACATACCTTATCAGTTTCTGTAACCTAGAAATAAAAAAATACTTTAGTGAGAAAGCTGAAAAATTTCTTTTTAAATAAAATTTGTGGGAAAATAGGCATATCAGTAAAACCCTTTTGAATATATTCTAATACGAAGTGTATTCATTCATAGATTTGATTAGCATATAAGCACATAATAATCGTAACATTTGGAAATCAAATCAATGATATTTGTGTGTTAGTATATGTGCACATAGAAACCAAAAATACCCATTTGCTTAAAGATTAGAAATAAATGGTTCCAAAAATCAAAACAATTAGCTCAGTTTGAAACTAAGCCTGAGCACATGCTATGCCAACTAGGATAACAGATAGTACTTATATACGATTATAAACATCCATCACTGAGGTACAAATGTTCATGAACCCGCAACTGATGGTTTCGTAGTCCGCGCAGACCACTAGACTAAGATAATCATCAAAAAATTTTAATGTACATAGCATACCTGTCTTGGAGCAACTCTGTTTTCAATAATGGTAAACATCAACTGATGCAGGTCCATGGGGTTATCTCTCAATATTCTGCCACTTTGCATTCGCAAAATGGAACACCCACATAAAAGGCATACACTAGCGTGGCCTTGGTGACTTGGTCCAGGTTGTTGGTCATCAATGCCAGATATTTCTTGTAAACTATGATTTACACTTATCATTGCTAGATCTCTGCATGCTTCACAGATATAGTCATCTTCGGTAATCTGAAAAATAAAAGTACTTATTATTAGGATGGTGTCATCCGTAACTAGATCTATGCGAAAAAATGATTGTAATCTATTGTGTTTGGTAATGGCAACAGACGAGAGGTTAATGTTGAGTTAAAGTGTCATCCATTGTTCATCATATTAATTTATAAGGCAATCATATTACGTATAATGGGTGCAAAGACTATTTTTACAACAATTAACATTGATCACTAAAGACTCAGCGTAGGACATACCTATAATAGATTTATTATTCTGATAAATATAAGATATTACGGTTCCTTAGAATAAATAAACACTTACGATTTGTGGATACACTCAGCTACAGAGTAATGTGGTAACTCTTATGTCGACTTCCAAAGCACGGTATCGACGCAGTGTATTAACGCATATGTTTCAATTGATGCACATAATGCGAGTAACTCTGCCACGATCGCTCATCATGCCCTACGATTTTGTAATCCTGTGACAACAAAATCGTAGGGCACAAATCGGAGTCCAGATGAGAATAGCGCAATGTCGTCGGGTGTAGCAGTATCGGAATCCTTGGGCACGCAATATTCACACAATAGAAAATCAATATCGGATAAATCCAGGTCGAATAAAAATAAGGAAATCAAAAGGCAAAACCAAGGACACAAAACACAGGCAGCACAAACGGCGCGAGAGCAGTGTGTCAAACGTCAAAACGTCATTACGACACTGTCATAATTGACAGATGTGTTGCTATAGCATTTGTCCACAACAACCCCAAAGAAAAAATCACTAAACAAACTGAATTCCAAGAATATATAAGCAAATACGAGATATTTTTTTTAAATAATCTTATGTCACTTTTGTTTAAATGATATTTATAATAATTATATTACTTTATCGTAAACCAGATGCAACAAGATGAGGTGAAAATGATTTACTCGTATAACTACGAAACTGAAATAATTATAAACTGGTCACACTAAGTGACAGAAGCGATATCCATTTGATTACAATCAATTAAGTCCCCAAAAAAAGTAATGATTTTTATTCCGGCCTTTACTAATTTTGATGTTAATTTGATAAAATGCAATAATTTTTTTGATTACGTCCTATAATAATTATAACTCAAGACGCTTCAAAATATTTGACATATTATTTCGCCATTGTCCTTTTTGAGAACGAGAAGAATTTCTCAACAAATCAGTATTGAAATCACCCATTATTATGAAGTGCGTGTACTTAGATGAAGTGAAAGTGAGGGCGCCTTCAAGAACGTCGAAAAAATTAACAGCAGGTGGACAGTATACTACCCCGAGAATTGCCTTTACATCTTTACAAATTTCCAGAAACAGAAACTCCGGTGAGGCAGAATACGCAGATGGAGAAGCTAAAATTATTTTATAAGGGATGTTTGCTCTAAGGTATATGGCAACACTACCTCCTCCTTTTTACAATTCGGTCGTTACGCACAAGAACAAAATCATTTAGAGGATATAAGCTGGACATTAATGATGGCTTTAGCCAACTTTCTGATACTAAGATTGCATGAACACAGTCTATAGAAAAAACTTCTTCAAAATAAAAATAATGACTTGGAATGCTTTGAGCATTGACATGACATATATTAAGCAAGTTTTTACAAGGAGTAAATAAATTTATCAGCTCATCGCGGAGGGAGAGCATACTATCACTACTATCACAGGACTCGAACGAGATATCTGAATCATGGGCAGAATAAAAAGATTCATCATCCGACATATCTAACATTAATAATAGAGATACAAGAATAATAAACTTTAAATGAATAAAAATATAATATCATCATTATCATCATCATTACAGCCCTACAAGTCCACTGCTGAACATAGGCCTCCCCCAAGTAATGCCACAAAGCACGGTCCTGAGCCACCTGCATCCATCGACTTCCTGTATGTCTTACCAGGTCGTCACTCCATCTAGTGGGGGTCGCCCTACACTACGCCTACCAGTACGAGGCTGCCACTCGAGAACCATTCTTCCCCATCGGTTATCGGTCCTTCGAGCTATATGGCCGGCCCATTGCCACTTCAGCTTACTAATCCGTTGGGCTATGTCGGTCACTCTGGTTTTACTGCGGATATCCTCATTTCTGAGTCTATCACGCAGAGAAACTCCGAGCATAGCCCTCTCCATAGCTCGCTGAGCGACCTTGAGCGTCCTCATACGGCCAGCAGTGAAGGACCACGTCTCAGATCTGTAAGTCATCACTGGCAACACGCACTGGTTGTACACTTTAGTTTTCAGAGATTGAGGTATACCTGACGAGAAGATGTGTCGTAATTTCCCGAACGCTGCCCAGCCGAGTTGAATCCGTCGATTGACCTCTCGGTCGAAGTTGGACTTACCTATTCGGACTATTTATCCCAGGTAAACGTACTCGTCAACAACTTCGAGCATAGTGCTCCCCACAACTACCGGCATAGGTGTGACATGGACATTGAACATAATCTTTGTTTTGTCCATGTTCATCTTAAGACCATGTTTATGCCGCAGGGTATGTATGTGGTTTATGGTACTGAAGCTTTTTCGGAAACCGGCTTGTTTGGGAGGCTGGAAGTCGTCGAGTCTGCGTGCGAGACGAATCGTAATGACTCTCGAGAACGTAGACGCGGCTCAGAAGGGAAATCGGTCTGTAGTTCTTCAAGAGAGCGTTGTCGCTTTTCTTAAAGAAGAAGACCACCGCAGTTCTGCTCCACGCCTCCGGAGTAGTGCCACCATGGAGGACGGAATTGAAGAGCTTCTGAAGGACTTCAAATACCGGTGTCCCACCCGCTTTCAGAAGCCCCGCTGTAATTCCATTCTCGCCTGGGGCCCTGCCGTTTTTAAGCTGCTGGAGAGCCATTCTAATCTCACTCAGACTGACGTCCGGGATATCATCGGAATAGTGTCGGGTAAGACTTGCTTTTGGATCGTTACTCACACTTGCGTGTGGCTCCAACGATGATATGTACAGCTGCCCACAGAACCTCTCAATCTCACTCAAAATCTCAGGTGTCCCGGAAAAGATGCTGCCACACTCAGTCTTCAGCTTTGACAGTTGGCTCTTTCTGGCAGACAGATCTCTCGCAAAGACTTTGGAGCCCTGGTTCCGCTCGATCGCTTCTTTAATACGAGCAGTATTAAAGTTGCGTAAGTCTTGCCGCATGCATTTGGAGATCTGTCTGTTCAGTTGCCTGTATGTTGTCAAATCTGTTGACGATTGCAGCCTCATCTCCCTTTTAACAGCCATGAGATTAAGAGTGCGATCGGAGAGTTTTTGTGTTCTTCTGCGGCGGGTCTTGCAGAACTTAGCTCCGACCGCATGGACAGTTTCCACGAGCTTGTCATTCATATCGTCCACTGCATTGCAATCTTGTAGGCACTGAAAGCGGTTACGTAACTCGAGCTGAAAAGTCTCGGGATTCTGGATTAGAGCACGAGGGGAACGGAGCGTTGACTTCATTAGACTAGACCTCTCCAACTTAACGTTTAGGTTCAGCGTGCCTCTAACCATTCGGTGATGGCTGCCGGTTTTCACCCTTGCGATCACTGAGACATTACTGAACATTTGGCGTCTGGTCGTCATAATGAAGTCAATCTTATTTTTTGTCGAACCGTCGGGGTCCCCTCGACCAGGTCTACTTCCTGTGGGGCCGCTTCTGGAAGGAGGAGTTCATCATAAAGAGTCCCTCTTTCTACATAAAGTCAGCCAGCTGCTGGCCCCTACGGTTCCGTTGCCCTACTCCAAATTTCCCTAACTTCAGCTCACCGCCTTCTCTTGTGTCTAGTTTTGCGTTGAAGTCTCCCATCAACACCGTGTAGTGGGTTTTGGCGGAATGCATGGCTCTAGAAATATCGTCATACATTTCCTCCAACTCCTCATCGGGATGTGCCGAGGTTGGTGGATAACCTTATGACCTTCAGCAATACTTGGTCTGAATCAGGTAACCTCGTCGACACATCCCCACAAACGGACGATAAATCCGACACCTCCTTGGGACAGATGGTCGCCCTCCCGGTGATAGAACAAGTTGCCGGACTTGAGGATTACCGTGTCCTCCCCCTCTCTTCGGACCTCAGATAATCCAATAATATGCCAGCGCAACTTGTCTACCTCTTCTTCCAGCTCCAATATCTTCTCGTCAGTCCTCAGGCTGCGTGCGTTATACTTTGCCAGGTCGTGTCGTCGTAGGTGGCAACCGAACCTCCACCGGAGATTCTTAGCACCCCCTGCCCCGCCGTTACCATGGTCACCACCGTAGCCAGGAATAGCGGGGCCGCCGTGGACTGGGGGCCGTTCATTTGTGTCGTTGCTCATGGGGGGATATTTGTCATAGTTGCCACGCTTGGCGAGCGGGTTGGCAACCGCAGTTCTTGATTATGTTATTGTTGTTATTGGGAAGGTGCTGCTGCCCATCTCCTTTCTGTGTCCCTCTGTCGTCTCTTACGACACCCACGGGAAGATATGGGGTAGTGGATATTCTCAACCGCCACTACACGGGATAAAAATATAATACAGTAATATGTTATTAGATAATAAAATAATATGTTATTATTGTTAGACTAACTACAAAATACGACTCAATACATATTATACATCACCCAACAGTTGACTGATTGCAAAGGAATATCTATAGTTTACAATGATAATAAGAATTTAAAAAAAAGCAATTAACACTAACCTACTTGATCAAAGCATAATAAAACAAAAGTTTACTGTTAGTTAATCACTAAGTTAGTCACTTAATTAGCAAGATAACTTAATGGATACTATTTGACAACAAAATTCACCAAAACAAACAGTAATGCAAAAATAACATATTTTTAACAGTGTGAATACAAAAGAACTTAAATTTTGCTAACATAGCAGCAAGAAGGTTCCACACAAAAACAAAAAAAAAACAAAGGAATACGATTAAGTTTCGAAATACAAGATTAATAATGTACAATAAGTTTTCAAACACAGCTTATTCTATCCTTTATACAAAAGCTTACTCCATAAACATAGTGATTATATACTCTTTGTGTCGAACTGTCACTATTAGATTATCCGCCGTATGTTTGTTTTATAACCAAGCAAATAATGTAAATAATACAATTACCGTCAACAAATGATAACAAACAATGACAACAGACAAATGGAAAACCGAACAAAAAAAATACATTAAAAATAACTTAAGAACTAAAGATAGAATACAAACAGCCGATTACAGAGGAATTATTTTTTGGGCACAACACGACGTGTCTTCTTGATTTCTACACTTTGAACCACTGGGATGACTTGTCTACACCTGGCCCCACCTTGCTGAGAACTGGTTTCTAATGGGCTTTTCTGCGCAGTGACGGAAGGAGAATTAGGCTTGGGCCATTTAGTAAGAAGGATATCAAACCCTTTCTCAGTGGAAATTTTTATGCGGCTACTATCAGGAAGCCTAATGTTTATGGTTCCATCAAGAGTCCAAACATTCTTCATGCCGAAATGTCGGCGTGTCTTCTTATATATACTCTGTCTTATTTTAGTGAGAAACTCCGATACTGTGTATGATGTATTCTTTAATTTTGCCTCAGATCTCCAGACTTCGGATTTAGTATCACAACTATGGAAATGAACAAGTACAGCTCTTGTCCGATTACTGCCCGGAGCTCCTAATCGATGACAGCGCTTCAAGGAAGAGTTGCTTATATGTGAAAGGCCCAATTTATTATGAACAAGTGCAAGTACCTCATGTTCTACATTTAATCCATACTCTTCAGGAATACTATTAAAAAACCCTACGCTCTTGTCGCATATCTATTTCATGAACTGCATTAGTAAACCTCCGAAATTGTTGCTGCAGAAGACTAAACATGTTGCTCACTAAGTCTTTAAGAGCATAAAATTCCTCACTTAGTCGAACCAAGGTTGGATTTAATGGGACTAAAGCAGCTTTTAAGCGTTTCTCAAACTCTGACATCTTTTGCATCCAATCAGGGTTGGATTTAGAATCGTTTGGCAGGAATTTGGGGAGAGTAAGGTATTTTATTTGGTATAGGTTTGGTCCCCAATTATAATAATACCACTCCCATTAAAAGGTAATGCACCGTTCTTGAGAGAAATCAAAAAGAAAATCCCAGAGAACTAACCTCAAAATCATAACTTTGGCAGGAATTTGGGGGAGTAAGGTGTTTTATTTGGTAGAAGTTTGGTCTCCGATCATAATAATACCACTCACATTAAAAGGTAATGCACCGTTATCGAAAAAAAAAAAATAAAAAAATATTATAACCTTAAGGCCCGCCGCTGATTGCAATTTTTTGTCGACGTGACTTTTTGTCACTTAGTCAAGTGTCAATGAAGTCAATGAAAACTATATTGAGTGCGCTCATTATGGTGACGTGATAATACGGTGACAAATAGTTGCAGCGGCAGGCAACACCGGAGTGACGTGACTGTCACTCGCCCTGTGCATTAATATGGGAGTCCGCTCACTGGTGACTTTTTGTCACTCGGCCGGCGCCGCGCGTTCAGAGTAGACGTATGCTATTTAAAGTATTTGTTAAATAGTATTAATATATGTCTCAAATTACTCTGTAGATGATTGTGATATTGCAATTTTTTATGCCTCTGATTAATAAAGATTTTTTTGTTTAATCAAGCAGTTGATGTAGTTTTTGTTACTTACCTCAAAGTTACCATTAACCTTTCTTCTGCTGGAATAGCTTTGCAAAGCCAGCAACTCATCAAAAGAGTATTACTGACGTAATTCAGGATATATAGTGTAGAATTTTCCCTTTAAATATTCTTTCCGTGTATATAGGATGCACCCAGTAGCGTTTTTTCCGTTTCATTTTTCTTCTACGTATTTCAAGAGCACAAATCACGGCAACCTCGTTGAAGTCCATTACAAAAATGAACGCGATTTGTTACCCAAGAACAGATTCAGTGAGCGCATCGTGGGTGACAGCAGGCGACAGTAATAATAAATCACGGTGACAAAAAATTGCAATCAGCGGCGGGCCTAATACGTAAAGTATGAAAGTATAAAACATAGATTACTGACTATATACTCGAGCGTATGAAAAGTGGTACATTTTTTATTATTAACTGAATTTACGGCTCTGGGTTCTAGACTTTCTGAGAAAAAATTATACGATATTACTGTGAAAGATGGTTAGCATACAGAATTTTGTGTCTGTGGCGGGAGCAATGGCTACTTCACTATAGTTATCTGATCTGATCGAAACTGTACTAAAATTAAAATAGCATACTCCGAATCCAGGTATACTTGTCTGCTCTACTCCTAAAGTGTTTTTGTACAGCCGTAGGTGCGGAGGGAGAGCAGCCTGCGCCCGTCGTAGCAAATCGCAGGCACCTGTGCGAGCCGTAGTATGGTTATTATTGCATTATATATTATGTTTATAATTTAAATTAATTATAAAAGTTAATATTTTGGTGTTTTGTTGAGTGCAAGAGCGAGCGAAGCGAGCGGGACTTAGGACTTACTTATTTGTTTGTAAACCACTCAGAAGTAGGAGCCCCGCGAAGCGGGGCTCCGTCGACCGTCCTTCCCTCGACTGCGCTACGTGGTGCTTCCCTCCTCCAACTCTCTCCCTCCATTAATCCGGATTATAGTCAAAAATATTACAAAAACATAACCTCAAAATTAGATTTCAAAAATTTATTAAAAAAATAAGCATGTCCGGCAGGATATGGAAGTGTGGGGCAACTCTACAACACCCGCGCCTCTCTCTCCACCACCTCCCATCCCCTTAATACATTTTGAGTTATGATTTTGAGGTTAGTTCTATGGGATTTTTTTTTTATTTTTCTCAAGAACGGTGCATTACCTTTTAATGGGAGTGGTATTATTATAATCGGGGACCAAACCTCTACCAAATAAAACAACTTACTCCCCCAAATTTCCAATCCAATCAACTTCAAGTTCCTTCTGCACCAGATCAACCTTGGTGACATTTGCCATCATGTGTTAATTACTTTAAATGTATAAATATAGTTATTCGCTTGTAAGCTAAATGGAGCTGTAGGGTGATGCAAGTAAGTTCTTAAATCTTCTTTAAACACATATGTTTATAATAACAATGTAAACAAAAATGTGTTAAGTCACTGATTTGAAAGTAATTGAACTTAAATTAGATATTAAACTATTTTTATTTGAATAAACTAAACGGAGCTAACAAATCAACTGTTGACTTTTACACACCTACCCACCAAAAAACCTCACTAAAGAAACTCACCAATGTTGAGACAACTCGATTAGTTTATTTTAGTTACTTTCATAGCGTAAAGTATTACGGAAACTTGCTATGGGGTAATGCAACTGACACTGAAGTTATATTTATTTTGTAAAAGAGAGTCTTACGGGCAATTTATAACATAAATTGTAAAGAGTTATATGGAGAAAATGTTTTAAGAATTCTTAAAAATCGCAGTTGAAACGTGAACGTTACCATAAAACACGCGAGAACAGTGAAAGATGACAAATGCTTAAATTTCGAGAAGAGCTTTGAAGTATTTATCTCCTAAGTGTCAAATAAAATCGTTTCGGTGCTTTGTTTTAGTGCTCGTAAGCTTGAGGCACTTCTAGTTTAATAAATGCAGTTTATTTCGGAATATAAGATAGATTATACTGTTTCAAAAACAGAATTATAATTTGAGTAGCTAATGGGATTATCCTTATTCAATAATTGAGTGGCACGCTATTTTTTCAATGTCAACGAAAATTTTATAAAAACTGTCTGTTTTGTTTTAAGCCGTGTGCTGGCACTATTGTAGTGGCGGTGCAAGAATACCCACTACCCCATTACATTTCGTGAGTGTCGTAAGAAGAGACAGAGTGTAACAGATCAGGAGACGAGCAGCAGTGTCTTCATAATAACGAAAAAATATAAAACCTACGGTAGCCAACTATATCAAATCCTCTGTATAAAGAAATCTATGAGGGAGGCCTATATTCAGCAGTGAATTTTAACAGGTTGTAACGTAAAGGTAACGGCTGGCGATGTATCACCCCATTTTGTCGCATCGTAAGAATCGACCATGAGAAATGCCTGAAAAATCATACTGTTTTTTTGTATATATAGTTGTACAACCTGGTTTGTGAAGATGGCTTATTAAGTTGGCTTATGAAGTTTAGGCTAGATGTAAATTACCTAGACCAGTGACGTGCAGCAGTATCTAATGTACTTAACGCTCTATTTTGACGCGATACTTCTAAAACTGGGATTGTCAGTTCGCCTATACGGTAACATGTGTTCCATGAAGAAAAATCCTTCGAGCTATTTATTATACGGAGACAGGCTAAGTGGTTTTTAAAGAACAATTATTCAAAACACTAATATTTAATTATAGTATAAATGGATTATATATTATAAATTGGTTAGAATCTAATTTAGGGGCGTAGACAATCGAGCAGGTTTGATGATGGAAACAGACTGACTTGGTCAAATTGCTCCACGGCAATAATTGCTGAACCTTGAGGCTAAGCCAACATTATTAAGAGGCAGTGCCGCACTAAGGCTAACAGGGATTAACAGATAGAAGGGATGGATGGTCCCATTTTCTACAGTCGACTTATATTGGCTTATAAAGTTAAAGATTAAGAAGAAAATTTAAATACAATCTTTGAATATTATTTGTTTTACTGATTTTACTACAATGATTTTCACGAGAAAACTCATAATAATAATATCCCGCGGATCATACTTTGGTCATGGCAGCCAGTCTGAACAGAAACTAACCATCTGCGCAGGACAGGAGTATAGTGCCCGAAATTTTTCAAGCCCGTGCTTGTCAACACTCTCTATTTCGCCTCTCTCATAGTCCGATGAGATGGTAATTCAACACGACTGGAGAAAGATCATGCTCAAGACCGGCTTTACGTGCTTTCCGAGGTACGTAGATAAAATACTACTATTCTTGACTCTGGGCTCCTAGTGAGAATTTCTTGTAAGAAAAACCCAATAAAATAATCGATTTTAAGGAAAAAATCTTAAAATTAAACGAGACAAAATCCACAAAAGTATTTTATTAAAGTAGCACAGTAGTTAGTATACAAAGTGAGGTATTCGTGTAAATAGGTAAAAGAAATCACAACAAACATTTTTAAGACTTATAAAATTTATTTATTCATTTACGCCTGTGGTGCGACGACAGCGTCACGTCCGATTGTATATTATTCAGAAGAGAAGTTTTATATTTATAAACTAAAAAAAAAATAAAAAATAAATAAACGATCTATTTTTTTAAATCAACCTCGGGTGTTAATAAATTAAATGGCATACGCTAAAATAAAAAAAAAACAAACTTTGATATTTACTGGCAGGACAACGTCTGCTAGGTTCTGCTTTTGTTTTATATATTGAAATTTGTAGTGTAGTTGTGGTTATGGAACGCTCAATACGTTTCAAAAAATGAAGCGTACGATAATTTTCAATGCATTTGTTTCTTTTTACGAAGGTGTTACAGGTCGTTAGACGAAGAGCCAAAACATATAGGTTAGCTCTCGAGGCCTTTACACAATATAGGCATTTAATTTTCTAAAGCCTTAATGTTACTGTGTGATGATTTTTCGATGTAATATCATGGCACGTAAAATATTTGAGGTACACTTGTTTTTGCACTTTCGAACGACATCGGACTTTGAAACTAACACCGATATGTAGGTGGACCTGCAAGATTCTGGTTGGTTATTGGCAGACAATTTAGTCATCGTATGTGTATACACTTTATGCAGATAGATATATGAAACACTGAGCCACTATGAAAAATAATTTATTTTGAGATTGAAAATCCAGAGCTTTTTGTTTCTAAAAATAGACTCTTCTTACATACTCTATTTAAACTACAAATGAAGGGTCCATTTGTTTTAATCTTTATTATAAAAATTATTTTTTTTACAAAATAATTTCAAGATTTCAGAGTTGACTGAATTGTTTCTGTATTAAATCTGTATTAATTATCATTCTCATTCTCCTCAGTCTATTTTTGAACACAGGCCTCTCTCAAAGATTGTCTCTTTAAAGGAATATTTGCTATAGTTGCCATGCTTGGCAGGCGTGTTGGCAGACGGCAGTTTTTTTGTTATTTTGATCAGTTGTTTCCCTCTTTCACCTACTGCGGTATTCACGGTGTGATAGTAGTGGATATACTTACACGGTCAGAACAGGGAATTCACTTATTATAATATCTAAAAGCGGTTGGTTTTTATCAGTATTCTCATTCTTCATATAATTTTATGTAATAAGGAAAATATATTAATATAATTTATTTAATTATTATATTTCGTACATTGGGGTAACATAATTCACTCGACAAATGCTTTCACGCACAATGCTACTATTGGTCAGCTAGAATTAATTACATATTATTCTTATTTGCGAGTACTTAAGAGTCCTTAGGCAGTCTCTTTGCTTTGGAGCCTTTTTTTAACACAACAAACTGAACAAAAAGCGACAACTGAAAACGAAGACTTTTTTACATGGTAGAGCCATGCCGCAGTTATATTAGTAGTATAGTTGTAGCACGAATGGGTTGGCTCGACCGAAGAAGGACCACGCTCTCACAGAATACCCGCGTCAAATAGTAACTTAATGCTGTTGTGTTTCGTATGGTGTGTGTAGAAAACCGGACACCCTTTTTACTGGAAAAGAGGCGTTCCACCTAAGTCTTCACGGATGACAACGTATCTGCATTTTGATTCGTAATCGTGAATGTAGATGTCTATGGGCCACAACAACCACTTACCATCAGGTGGACTGTGTGCTCGTTTGTTATCCTATCCTATATAAAAAGAGAAGACGGGTCTCTGATATACAGAAAGTACGTATTTTTTCAAACCAAAATAGCATGTTCAGCATCAGAAACAGGAGCCGAATTTCGTCGTAATGACAATATATATGTAAATATATATGTAAAAACATTTTATAGTCATGTTAATGTTAAATATGACTAAACTATCCAAATACATTAACCCACCAATCATATTCACAGTAACGGAGTTAAAAACATCCACGATTTTATTTTAAACCTCTTTGAAGTAAAACCTATGCAAACTTGTTATTTCGTTCTATTTAATCTATAGTCTATTGGACAAAGAAAAATATTTATTTATCTGGCCGATACAGTCAAAGCATCAACTTTCCGCAAACACAACTTGTGTATTCAGAATGATTTGTAGAAAAATGAATTCCTACTACTATTTTCCTTGAGTTGAATTGTACGAGATACGACTTTATACAAAAGTCAGTAATAAGCAGTTTTCCTTTTTTTTATAATGAGTTTTTTTGTATAGATAACAATTTTTGTATGATCGTATGTTGATGACGTAAGAGAAGTCATCACACATAAGTGTATAAGCAAGTTGCGGGATAAGCCAGAAGGTATACGACACGTTTAGTTCTGGGATTGTAAATCCACCTGCAAAGCATGTAAACTAACATAAATCCTTGTTACAATGGAAGAGATTTGTATCCAGCGGCAGACTTTTAAGGGTTGATGAAAATAAGAAGAAAAAAAAGCAAAAATAGTCTATACCCACATAAAAACCCACTTTATATTTGATGTACTTCACTCAAAAACAAAAACTTGTGATATTAATTCGATGTGTTGTTTCTTTCTGTTTAGTTACGACATATTTATATAAGCCTGAAAGCCCGGTTGTTCTTATAAATTTATATTATTGAAGGTAAACGCTAAAGTGATTTCTTTAACTGTCTTATATGATAAGGTGACAAACGAATAATTATTATAAGTAGAAGCTATGGCCCGTATAATTATACATCTATCCTCAAAAAAGACTCAAAATGTAGATTTTGTCTTTAGTCACGCAGAGTTTGTGGGTTTTAAGCTTGACCACTGAGATGGAAATGGCTCTTTACAAGTAAAAAGGGTCTCTGATTCCATAAATTCACTATACGAAACACAGCAGTATTAAGCTGCTATTTTACGCTAGTCTTCATGGAGAACGTAGTCATACTCGGTTTAACCTATTCTACCTCTTTGTGCTGCAGCTAGAAACTAGCTACAGCGCAGCTCTACCATTTAAGATTAACACAAATTAAGTAGTTTTTTTTTTACCACAACGTATAACTAAAGATTTATTAGAAAAGTTCACGCACAAAACTAATATTATTACTGACTTCCGAACTTTAATAGGTCTAGGAATCTATGTCCGATCTATCCAGGGCTCAGAGTCTAACTGCATAGAAAGCAACAATACAATTCCTGATTAAGGTCATATAAAGAAAAAGTAATGTGGATTAAATAAATGCTTACTAAGATTTTACTGCTTTAATAAAGATATTAATAGTTATTTTGCAACCATCCGCTAAATTAAATAAAATGATGTGTCTTCCCTAGTTTGAAGAGCACCTCCCGCCCTCCCTCAGTTGCGTGGACTAATCCTGTCATCGTCAATCCCAGCACCACTATGGTGTGTCTTTCCTAGAATAGTGGTGTTGGGAGAAGCGTAGGTGGCGCAAAGTAACGCCTGATCATATCAATTTACTGCCTTGTAAAAAGGGATATAACAGATCAAATTTAACCTTTGTATAAGAGCTTACATACCATAAAAGTTCTCGTATTTTAGAATTATAATCGGACGTATCCATGACAGTGCCGTGTAGTGGCGGTTAAGAATATCAATTACCCCATATCTTCCTGTGGGTGTCGTAAAAGGCGACAGAGGGAAACAGACAGGAGATCGGCAGCAGCATCTTCCTGATAACAGCGACTGTACAACAAAAAAACTGCAGTTGCCAACCCGCCCGCCAAGCGTGGTAATTATGGCAATATACCCCCATGAACAATTACACAGATAGACGGCCCCCAGTCTCCGGCGGCCCCGCTATTCCTGGCTACGGTGGCGACCATGGTAACGGCGGGGCAGGAGGTGCTAAAAATCTCCGGCAGAGGTTCGGTTGTCACCTACGATGATTCGAACTGGCAACATTTAACGCACGCACCCTGAGGACTGACGAGGAGATCCTGGACCTGGAAGAACAGATAGACAAGTTGCGCTGGAATATTATAGGATAATCCGAGGTCCGGATAGAGGGGGAGGACACGGTGATTCTCGAATCCGGCAACTTGTTCTATCACTGGGAGGACGACCATCTGTCCCAAGGAGGTGTTGGATTTACTATCCACAAGTCTCTCGTTAACAAAGTTAGTTAAAGATTTTGAGTGTATCGACGAGGGTTGCGTACCATATACTCAGAATCACCAAACGGTATTCGCTGAAGGTCATTCAGGTTTACGCGCCAACGTCAGAATATCCCGATGAAGAGGTGGAGGAAATGTACGAGAATATTTTTAGAGCCATGCATTCCTCTTAAACTCACTACATCGTGTTAATGGAAGATTTTAACGCAAAACTGGGTACAAGAAAGAACGGTGACCTGAAGGTAGGGAAATTTGGGATAGGGCAACGTAACCAAAGGGGCCAGCAGCTAGCCGACTTCATGGAGAAAGAGCGACTTTTTATAATGAACTTTTTCTTCCAGAAGCGGCCCCACAGAAAGTTGACCCGTTCAAGCCCCGACGGTTCGAAAAAAATAAGATTGACTTCATTATGATGACCAGACGACAACTGTTCAGTGACGTCTCAATGATTGCAAGGGTGAAAACTGGCCACGATCACCGAATAGTTAGAGGCACACTGAACCTAAACGTTAACTTACAAAGGTCTCGTCTAAGAAAGTCAACGCTCCGTCCCCCTCGTGCTTTAATCCAGAATCCCGAAACCTTTCTGTAGCTCGAGTTATATAACCACTTTCAGTGCCTAGAAGATTGCAATGCAGTGAACGATATGAATGACAAGCTCGTAGAAACTGTCCATGCGGTCGGAGCTAAGTTCTGCAAGACTCGCCGCAGAAGAACACAAAAACTCTCCGATCACACTCTTAATCTCATGGATGTTAGATGAGAGATAAGGTTGCAATCGTCAACAGATTTGACAGCATACAGGCAACTGAACAGACAGATCTCCAAATGCATGCGGCGATATTTACACAACTTTAATACTGCTCGTATTAAAGAAGCGATCGAGCGGAATCAGGGCTCTAAAGTCTTGCCAGAGATTTGTCTGTCAGAAAGAGCCAATTGTCAAAGCTGAAGACTGAGTGTGGCAGCATCGTTTCCAGGACACCTGAGATTTTGAATGAGATTGAGAGGTTCTATAGGCAGCTGTACACATCAACGTTGGAGCCACACGCAATTGTGATTAACGATCAAAGACCAAGTCTTATTGACACTATTCCGATCATATCCCGGACGTCAGTCTGACCGAGATTTGAATGGCTCTCAAGCACCTTAAAACGGCAGGGCACCAGGTGAGGACGGAATTACGGCGGAGTTTCTGAGAGGGAGAGGAACACCGGTACTTGAAGTCCTTCAGTAGCTCTTCAATTCCGTCCTCCATGGTGGCACTACTCTGGAGGCGTGGAGCAGAAGTGCGGTGGTATTGTTCTGAAAGGCGACAACGCTGTCTTGAAGAAATACAGACCGATTTCCCTTCTGAGCCGCGTCTACGTGCTGTTTTCGAGATTCATTACGAATCGTCTCGCACGCAGACTCTACGACTTCCAGCCTCCCGAACAAGCTGAAAAGGCTTCAGTACCGTAGATCACATACATATCCTGCGGCAGATTGTACAGAAGACCGAAGAGTACAATCTGCCACTTTGCCTTGCGTATGTGGACTATGAGAAAGCCTTTGATTCCGTCGAAATTCTCTTCGTCGAAAGTCCCTTCAGCGGTGCTAAGTTGACTGTCGGTATTTAGAAGTGCTGAAGTTTTTGTACAGTAGTGTTACGATGGCTATCCGAGTACAGAACCAGAGTTCGAAACCTATCCAACTGCAGAGAGGTGTAAAACAGGATGACATTATATCCCCGAAACTCTTCACCGCTGCATTGAAGACGTTTTCAAGCTACTGGACTGGAAAGCACACGGTATTAACATCAATGGCGAGTATATCACTCACCTTCGATTTGCGGACGATATATTCCTTATGGCGGAATCGCTGGAGGACCTTAACACTATGCTCAATGACCTCAATGGTGTCTCCCAACGGATAGGTCTTAAGATGACAAAATCATGTTTAATGTCCATGTCACACCTATACCGGTAGTTGTTGGGAGTAGCTCGAAAATGTTGACGAGTACTTTTACCTGGGACAAATAATCCGACTAGGTAAGTCCAATATCGACCGAGAGGTCAGTCGACGGATTCAACTCGGCTGGGCAGCGTTCGGGAAATTACGACACATCTTCTCGTCAGGTATACCTCAAATTTTGAAAACTAGATTGTACAACCAGTGCGTGTTGCTATTGATGACTTACGAATCTGAGACGTGGTCCTTCACTGCTGGCCGTATGAGGACGCTCAAGGTCGCTCAGCGAGCTATGGAGAGGGCTATGCTCGGAGTTTCTCTGCATGATAGACTCAGAAATGAGGATATCCGCAGTAAAACCAGAGTGACCTACTTAGCCCAACGGATTAGTAAGCTGAAGTGGCAATGGGGCGGCCATATAGCTTGAAGAACCGATAACCGGTGGGGAAGAAAGTTTCTCGAGTGGCAGTCTCGTACCGCTAGGCGTGTAGAGCGAACCCCCACTAGATGGAGTGACTACCTGGTAAGACATGCAAGAGGTCGATGGATGCAGGTGGCTCGGGTCCGTGCTTTGTGGTATTACTTGGGGGAGGCCTATGTTCAGCGGTGGACTTGTTCTTGACTATGTTCGACTGTGAAGGGCTGTAATAATGATGAAATGATGATCCATGACTACCGTGGCATTTCCCTTATCTGTGCATAATTTCTTAAGACGTCGATACTACAGATAATATCTTCATATAATTCAATCTTTTCGAGATTACTTTGATTGTGGCATCATCCAGTGTTTTTTTTTGACAGATTATAGAAAGCGTGTAATCTATGATCTGTTTATGTGATCAGCGGTTTCGTTTCGTTCTAACGTTGACTCAAATTTTTGACATTAGATTTGGTCACTAATTTTTGATATTAGTTGTTTACGATTTTGTGTTCTTTACATTACATTAATTTTTCATTACACTATTTTTTCGTTTATTTAAAGTTTCGATTCAATTCACAAGGAAGGTAGAGGCAAACAATTATCTAGACTTTCTAGTTGTGTTAGTGATTCGGAATACTCATAACATCTTGAACCGCACTCTGTATAGAAAAAAGACCAAGTTTTGGATGAAAACAAGCTTACGCATCCCGCACCCACGTCACAATGAACAACTGAAGCCGGCCACCGTCGCGCGTGTGCCTACTGTACTGACATATTTCAAATGTGTCACTGACAAGGTTGGTATATCCTGAATTGTGATTCCATTAAAACTTTCTTCAAGTCGCCGAAGAAAATTAGTCATTTTTTTACATTCATCAAATGCAATATTTCTCCACAAGATGCAGGAGTGTATTAATTAGATTATGAATGTGGTATTTCTTACATAGGACAAACAAAAATGTCTATAAAAACCAGCGTTAAAAATGTATAGCTGACGTGAAGCACCGAGACTCCGCAAAGTCTGCAGTCTGTGAACATATTCAAGATCGTTTCCATTACACAAAATTTGATAAACCAGAAATCCTCGAAAAAAACGCGAGGCTATTGAAGTTTAAAAAAACATCCTAGTTTTAATGGAGAAGATGGGTGGGTGCTGCTATCTGCTTGGGATCCCACAAATATCAAAATTAAATCCAAACCCAGCATCATGCAAAACTAGATAAAGCATGAAAAAAAACCCATTTCATATTGTTTGCCACAACACTATACTGTATATACTATATACACTGTATACCAAAAATTAATATTAAAAAACTGAAAGAAGCCAGCCGGGTAGTAAGCACATATTTTTCTCTAAAGGTCATAGCTCGAAAATACAAATTTCCGTTCTGATTCTGGGGGAAAGTCGTTTAAGTTTATCGGTAGATTCACCTCTTCGAATATTATCAGGATTTTGTACACTTTGAATTAAATTCCAGTTAGGTGCAGCTTATTGAACGTGTTATTTGAATATTTTTTAATTGTTTTATAATGTCGTGGTTAAAATTCAGTAAATATTTGAAGTAATTCAGTTTCATGCTCTAAAACAAAAGTTTTAAATCTTTTTGCCATTTTTGTAAGTAAATTGTACATTACTATCTAATGCACAGAATGGCAAATTAAAATTTGTCACGTATTTCTGGCTCTCATTTCATATATACGCCAGTATATTTTAAATCTATAGCCTTTACAGCCATGTCTCTCTTGCTTAAAATCATTTTATAGATTATCTTTTCTTATATTTTAAGTATATATTGTTAGCTTTATTATAACTATTTTAATACAATAATTGCTTTAAATTAAATATAATGCAATATCAACGAGTGTTAATATATTTTAATTAAATAACTAAGAGTGAACTTCGTCCACAATGTTTTTTTTTAATTTATTGCCAGTTTTCTAAAGATCAGAACTTTAGGGATATATGAAAGAAAATTTGTGATTAGGATATTTTGGATTTCTCAAACATAAAATTAGAGAACATTTCAGCGACAGCAATAAACCTAAACGATCTTGTACCCCACACCAAAAAGTGCCAAATATCTTAAAAATTTCTCGGCAAATACTTTTTTCCGCCTATTAGTTAGCAATAATATGAAAATGATTTTACAAATCATAATTTGTAACTAGCAAGATGAACATTGAAAAAATATACAGATATAAAAATATATTTCTTATTAAATAAGCGACCCCAAAAAATAAATTCGCTATTTATACACAAAATTAATTCATTTTAAAAACCAGTGACAGACAGTTTAATCTATACATTATATAAACATCAAGTTTTTTTAGTTTAGTTAGTTAAAATTTTAGTAACTATAGTAGTAATAAAAAAGTCCTTTCATTATATGTAAATATTCAACTTTTCACGCGTATCGACAGCTGATACAGCCACTGCTGTAGTACGCTTCTTGTCAATTTGGTTGCGTCATTTCATTACACTGTTATGAAATGACGCAACCACATTACAGACATACACATACCAAGGATGTATCTATGTGTGTGTAAAATTGTTAGTATAATATTTTAATGTTTATGTGTGAGTTTCGTAGTGAAAAACAATTGGTTTTGTGTGGGAGTCTGGAAAAAATGCATGGCGCAAAATCCCCCGCAAAAAAAGACACAACTATACAAAACACAACAGCATTAAGCAGCTATTTTATGCTAGTATTCTGGGCGTGGTCCTTCAAAGTTCGAGCGAAGGAATTTTTGCTACAACAATAACATAGCTGCAGGTGCCTTTACCACTTCTCCATATTCTCATAACTATTAGACGATCCCTACTTATATTGTATTGTACTTTGCCACTGCGTCACTGAGTCATCCAAATACTGTACTCTTGCGTATATAATGATCGGGATAATATACATGTAGAAAATTTGTACGCTTTTGTTCAAAATTTGTACAACAGCTGGCATTAATGAACATTAGAAACCTTTGAGCACTTTGAACTGTAGTTAATTTCCGTCAACGTCGAGAGATTTATACAAATCTATGGAACAAACAAAAGGAGGATCGAGGTTAACCGACTTCCGCTGAATCTCTGAACTATATTAGATACAATAAATGCATTTCTAAATTATTAGCTGTGTCCGTGACTTTGTTTGCATTTAATCTTTGTTAGGTTAATTTGTCTAAAATTATTAATACTTTGGGCCTGATTGATTACATTTTATTATACAACTTTTCTACCTTAAACGTAATGGTACACATATTTTTATAATAAATAATATTGAAACACAAGATGAAGCACAACTCGTTCAATATTATATATTTAAAATAAAAAAGTAAAGTAAAATATGCACTAAGAAAATATCACAATCAATCTTTATTGATAAGAAGGTAACGGTATTCAGTTTGCCGTGTAGCAGCGGAATGGATTTTATTGTACCGGAGTGTAGCACGAGGTGACTATGGGAAACACCTATTGCGATTTCAGGTAATATAACTATCCTATAAAAAAATAACTCTATCGGTCGCTTCAGAGTTCGATATTATCCATATTGGCTTCGTGCAGCATATTCAAAGCTGCGTTAGCAGACGTCTTGTATTACGATTGTTAATTTCTTGCGAACCCTGGCTATTATGGGGAATCACCTGACCCTACCAAAAATTTTAACAATCATCCTAACAGTAGTAAGCGATCATAAGCTTTAGGACAAAGTGGCATATTACCACCGTTGTCTTCTGAACATCACTATGAACGTGTACACAATACATTAAAATATTTTACGAGTAAAATGTTTATTTCATAGATGATAAATATTGAAGTTTTTATATAATAACTTCGGATGAAAGTCACCAATTTTACCTATTTCAACCATTCTTCTGTCGTTAGTAATTAATATTAAACAAAATGACGTTTTAATTCACTTGACATTAGTATTAAAATTTTATCTGCATTTTGTTACCCTAATTGAAACTTTAGCGTTGAAAGGGGTCTTAATATAATAATGAGCTGGAAAGACGGCATTCATCGAGTTAGTAATATCGCTAGCTACTTACAAAGTATTAGAACAACTCCCCGAGACGCCTTTATTTAAGTTTTAAAAGTTTCATGTATATGCCAGGTTGGACTAAAAATACTCAATTAAACACTTAATTGAATGGATTTTTAAAATATTTTGTATTAATCGAGATAGAAAAATTATAATTTAATAGCCGGAAAATAATAAAAGCTTTGACGTAAAGTTTATAAGCAAAAATAATATAATATTTTTGATACATGGAGACGCATGATGTTGAATTATTTTTATCGACTATATTTTTGTTAAATAAACATAAACATTTCAATTATTGTAGCTCTTAATCCTTCTAATTTCTAATGTCGCACGATTACTTTGTGCTGGACAAATATGCTTGAAGCGGTTGTCCGCTACATTCTATTACTTTCCTTGAGCTTGGAATGTTCCATAATCCTCCCAATACGCCGACTAAACAATAAAATACAAAACTTTATTCCCTATTTCAAAAAACTGTAAGATCTTGCTCGGATTATAATGATTTAAGAAGCAAACCAACTTTTAGAATCTCCATTCCAATCGTAAAGTTGGACCTAGCTAAACGTTTTCCTACCTTCTCAAATGCCTTCATTTACAACAGAATATTAAAAATAATTGACCCTTAAAGAGAGTTTTAGATAAGGGAAGTGAGCGGCACTTCCCTTATCTAAAACCCTACTAAAGAACATATTATTTAATTACATTGAAGACCTAATTAAATAGGGCATAAGCAAGCACACACATAAAAACACACACACATATTACACGCACACGAAGAATTCTTTTATACAAGTGCTATAATAAATTTTAAATTTATTTTTTAATAGTCAAACAATAGGTATCTCCATGTTATTTGTATAAGAAGAATTACTTTTAACCTCTGATGTCAAACATGTTATATTAAGATTATTGTACAGAATACATTTATTTAGTAAATGAGGTCCAGTGACAAACTATTTAGTAATATTGCATGCCAGGGTCCTGAGATACAAACTGCGCTTTGTTTAGAACCCCTAGTTACCTCTTTCCTTTATTACGTTACTTTGATTGATAAGATAAAATAATGAATAACATATAAATTTCTCCACTCTAGGATATTTTTTTATAGAATAAAGGTTACTAACAAGCACACAGTTTACCTGATGCTAGTAGTCGACGCTGTACCCCAGAGACATCTACATTTATCCTCGATCAATAATCAAAACGCAGATGCGTTGTCACCCTTGAAGACTGAGATAAAATGCCTCGTTTCCAGGAAAAACGGCTCTACGGATCTCTACACTCACCATACGAAACATAGAAGTATTATCTAGCTATTTAACGCTGTTATTCTGTGAAAGCATAGTCCTTCCCAGGTCGAGCCGACCCGTACGTACTACAACCATAATATAGCTGCAGCGTGGTTCTGCCACGCGTAAATGAGATGCAGAAGGGGTTGATTTTTTTCCAAATTTAAATAGAAATTATAAGCGAGCGTACTTATTGGGAAAATACTCATCGAAAGTACATACAGTAAAAGCACAAAGCTTTTGCTAACATGTACTTATAATGAAAAATAATTAGCATAACTTTGAATTTGACGTCGAAATATATTAATTGTCCAGAATCTTAAAATATACAGCGAAACTTTTTACACTGATGGTTTAGTAAACCGTTCTATTTTAATACATAAGCAAGCTATAATTTCTGGAACACTATCTGAAATCTAAATCACGGCTCATCTTTTGCTGCAATATTTTGTATTAGCATACGATGTCAGAGGACACGACTTAAAACATGACAGTACATTTTTCATTGGGAATCAAAGTGTTTTGTTATTCACTAAATCTGTTTTCTATACTTGGCAATACAATTTTACGTCAAACAAACAAGTTGGAAATTTCCAGCTTTCTTTATAGCAATACTTATATTTTTGTTAGAATGTACGTAAACATAGAAAATGTACGGAAAAAAGAGCACACACCCTTTCAGAAAGCAGGATAGAGGACACTTGTAATCAATAATAATACTAGAGGTAAATGTATGAAATTGGCTTCTCATGTTTATAAATTCATATACAATTACTCTTATAAATAATGGAGAGGAAGAAAAGTTAGAGATAAAGCTCAACCGGATGGAAGACAATACGGCCGAAGGTTAGGAAGAAAGGGAAACAAACCGGCGGATGATTATCATTTAATTGTTATTGCATATCTTACACATTGTCTTGTAATTTGCACATGATATGTACATATCATGTGCAAATTACAAGACAATGTGTAAGTTATGCAATAATAATTCATACATATTATATTATATTCATTTAATCAATTCTACTATTTTACTAAAAAATAAAGAAAGTCACCCTGTTGAGTTTATTAAGCAAGTTACCTGAAGATAATAAACACATGATATCTTGGGGTCGTGATAGGAGGATTTTGGACATCCAGCGGAGCATAAAATATAAAAAATTAAATTAAATTATTTTTACAAAAAAATTACAAAATTACCAACATTTGATAAAATTCTTACAGAATTGTACAGAAATTGGTCTAAAATTGTCGGGGTCTAATATATTAAGGAAACACACCAAATTTGACACCTATATTAAAATGGTGGATAAGTAAGGTGTTATTGTATGTATTTTATAAGCAATAACTTTAACGGAAATTCCCATAAGTCTGCCGATTCCTTTACATCAATAGTTTTAAATAATTTAAAGATACATTTTGGCGATACTCTATGGAATTTAAAAGTATTTGAAGAAGCCTTTACATTTTGTCTAAGCAATGATTCGGTGACAGTTGGAGAAGAATTTAAAGGGTTTATTCTCAAAAATGGAAACTCTGTAAAATTTCTCTTAAAATCAATAGCAACTTCTTGATCTTATTTAGTAAAATTATTGTTAATATTCAAGTGGAAATCGGAGTTGCACGGTTTGACCTTGCCCGTTCCACTTTTAAGTATATTCAAGGTCATTTTAATTTTATTGGATGCAGTTTTAATTTTGTTGCTTAAATGTATAAAGACAGCCTCTTTTTTAAATATTTTGAAATACGTTTATACATATCTCTAAATATACATAACTATATAATAACTAATACTACATGATCTTTCTTTAAAATTTCGTATAAACTTTGTCCACTTTTATAAATTCCTACTGTCGCCTATTCATGAAATAATTTGCTACTATTCAAAGAGAAAGTTTTAGAAGTAAATATTGTACTTAATTCACAACTTATAATTTAAAATGTCACACCATACATATAATCAGCACTAGTTTTTAATGAAAGTGATATAATTCCTTTTACTATGTTACTTCTTAACTTCAAGCGATGTTTATTTATTGGAATAAACACACCTTTCCCACTGTCTGGTTTTTGTGTATGTAAGGTAGTGAGACCAACAGTCCATAGTAAACCGAACTTAAATTTTAAATGATTGATTTATGCAAGGGCTAAATACTAATACGTGTTGGTTTTGGTAATAAATTAACTAGGTACCAGCTACGATTTAAACATTGACCTAAATTTAATACTAACGAAAGAAGTTTTAAAAATGAAAAATGATGATGATATGTTTTTAAACATGTAAGTATCTACTTACCATCAGACTATCATCTCTTATGTGTCACCACCTCTTGTATCTATTATCAATTATTAATGAAATATTAAATAACTGATAAGTTATCACCCATTTGAAGTAGAAAATAATAGAAGTTTTTAAACTGTTGTGTCCGGAACAATAGTTTAAATAACTAATCTGAATGCCTCACATCCTGTAATTAAACTGGGTCAGTTTAATTACAGGATGTGAGGCATAAAATCATTGTAATAAGAGATGATAATCCATCTGTTGCCAGCTTTGCTTAATGTTGGCTGCAGGTGTCCACGGACAGCAGTTGCCACTCACCATCAGGTGGACTCTAAGTTCGTTTGTCAAAAATATAAGAAAACCAGAACCTTCGGTTTTCCTTACTTGACATAGAAAAACAACATTATTTTTCTGCTATTATCAAAAAAGTCCTACGTCCTATTATTGAAAAAGTTAACCAAACTAAATACCTAGGTATAATGCTGGACCAACGACTTAGCTGGCACTCAAATTTGGAGATTTTAACAAACCGCACTAGGAAACTCTTATGGGTATTATAATCACTACGGCAGGTCGTGTGTAACAAACTTAAAAACTGAATCTACGTGGTCCTGGCCCAAACGGTGCTCACCTACTGTATCTCGATTTGGGGAGGAGCAGACAAAACTCACTTCTTTGCACTCGAAAGAGCTCAGAGATCACTTATCAAAGTCATCTACACACCTTATCGTTTTACCACTGATACAATATATAGAATGAGTGGCCTACTCACAGCCCGAAAACTCTATATTCCGAATCTCATCTTAACGTGCCGCAAATCTCTGCCTTATGTCGACCTGAGTCATAAAAGAAAGAAGGATGTCATTTATATACTACCATACATGCTTACATAAAAATAGTTTATCTCCACTAGAGCAGCAATTTAAATTTAAACTAACATAACATAAACACTCACGCCTGTAACCCAGAGGGGTAGGCAGAGACTACGTACTTCCATTTGGCACGATCCTCTTTCGCCTCCTTTACATCCATATATCTACGCATACATGTTAAATTTAAATTAAATCAAAAATGTTAAATTTTAATGTAAAAAAATGTTAACCATCCTAACCTTTTAGATATAATTTACCTACCTATTTTATCTTATTTAGCCAACCGTAAGGGAAGTAGCGAGTTATTCCCAACACAAGTGTCTATGACTACTTAAAGGGAAGACTCGACAAATCTTTGTAATAGGATTTTTGGAAATAAAGGAAATTTTAATTTTTAATTTTTTTTTAATTATACGCCAACATAATGTTAGCATGGTTCGTGAACTTTACATCAAAATGTCTTCTGCAAACTATGGATTTGCTGATGAATGGAATAATACGATTTTTTTTTCAAAATCTTTAAAATGTTCTTTGGCCTATTGGACTAACAATAACTTCAATCCCTAATTCGGATCAATGTCCCGACTTCAGAATATGAAATTACGGAACTATATTTAATCCTTTAAGGTCGACTTTTACCTTTTGTAAAAATATTTTACCCCTTTTGTGTGGACTAGTAATAAATATCCCAATCGCAATATATCTAAAAAAATTATTCCCTATTTAAACACCTTAAGGATGGAATTTCGGTAGTTGAATTCCCTGTTAGTGTTGTGGAGTATACAGGATAGTCTCTTAATTAGTATGATTGTTGTTAAAATCTCGTCTGGGTCCACAGCAGGCCGCGGCGCCGGACCATAGTATGTTTTGTATTTAAAAAGTATTGATCTTATCTCTGATACAATAAAATTCGTTAATCAGTAATAAATTTACTGTGAAAATATTATTTAGGTAATTATCATTTAATTAAAAACGTTTGAAAAGAGAGTAGAAAATAGAACACATTTATTTCAAACAATTCAACGCAGTGAATGGGTAAAGGCAAGCCACGGTATTTGTTCAATTTGTTGTTTTATTTGCTTGACACGGAACGTCTTATTTGTCTGGGTGATAGCAATCAAGCATTCACACCCAGAAAATAACACAGAACATTTTGGATTTAGATTTATTACTTTCTAAGAGTGGTGAAAATATCAAATTTTATTTGGACTTTTGTTTACATTCTTATTGTTTATCCCGTGAAATAATTGTTACATAGTATTTTATTTATTTATTTAAAGAAAGAAAACACTTTAGTGGTTAAACATTAACTAAAATCACAGGAAAAGTAAAATAAATAAAAAAAAACATTCACTGTTTTTTTTAATATAATAAAACTACACTTTTTATTTATAATTAAAAATTTATAAATATTTAGAAAAATAATAGAAATTGGAATCAGAGGAAAAGAATACATAAAAAAACACTCACGCCTGTCACCCAGAGGGGTAGGCAGAGACTACAGACTTCCATTTAGCACGATCCTGACAAACCTCTCTCGCCTCTTTCACATCCATATACATACATGCTCGTCGGTTAAGGGTACTCTTAATTTGGCCCATTTTTAGTATATCGCCAATTTGGTCGACAAACTTCCGTCTAGGACGTCCCTTTCCGACTCTTCCATTCACTTCTGCAACATATATTTGCTTTGTCAGTCTTTCCGCATTCATTCTTTCTACATGATCAAACCACCGAAGCATTCCTTTCTTAATCCTGGTCAACGCATCATCTTGCAAACCACACTCTTCTTTTATCACACAGTTTCTCACCCTGTCACTCAGATTCAGCCCTAACATACTCCTTAGCGACCGCATTTCTAATGCATTTATTCTACTCTCGTGCTTCTTCTGCCACACCCAACTTTCACTACCATACGTTAAAGTAGGGACTAATACAACATTGTGAATTGCCATACGTGCCTTTTTTGACACATTCTGACTTTTCACAATAGAGTGTAGAGTCCCATTTACTTTATTTCCTGCATTCACTCGTCGTTCAATATCCTTATCATATTATCTCCCATCCCTGCTGAATACACATCCCAAATATACGAACTCATCCACTTGCTCAATTAACTCTCCTTCTATTCTTATTTCACATGCCGTTTTGCTTTCTTCTTTTTCAAAAACCATCACTTTCATCTTACTTGCGTTCACTTTCATTCCTCTTTCTTTTAATGACCAGTTCATTAATGTAACCATCATTTGCAACTCGACCGCCGACGACGCAAGTATGACTTGATCATCGGCGTAGAAAAAGCATTTGATGGTTAACCCACCCATTCTTAACCCGCATTCTTCAACTTTCAAATTTTCCAAACAACTGTCCATAAATAGGTTTAACAGCCACGGTGAAGCTACCCAATCACAGTCCGAGTAGACCCCGTTGATTCTAACACAAGCACTCGAGTCCCTATACAGAGACTTTAATGCCTGTATTCAACCAGCGCTCAACCTAAATGCGTTCAGCGTTTGCCATAACACATCCCTGTCCACTCTGTCATAAGCCTTTTCCAAGTCCATGAACGAACAAAAACCTTTTTGGTTTTTCACCAAAAACTTCTCTGCGATCAATTCGCAGGAAAAACTTGATCTGTACACCTTTTCCATTCCCCTTCCTCACACCCCAAATTTTTTCATCAGTGTCTTTCATAACTCTTTATATTAGTACCTTAGCATACAGTTTTCCCACAATGCTAAGAAAGCTGATACTACGGTAGTTTTTAAAGTCCTGCTGTGACTCTTTTCCCTTATATATTGGGACTATCACGGCTTTGCACCAGTCTCCCGGTACCCGCTTTAGTTCCTGACATAAATTAAACAAGGTTTACAGCAGGCCTGCCACCACGTCCTCTTCAGCCCTTAGCATTTCGAGTGAAACTCTATCATATCCGGCTGCCTTACCTACTTTCATGCTTTCATTATTTCATCTATACTTATCTCCCTATCTCTTTCATCTCTATTCTATTTCATTTAGTTCACACGTCTCCTCACTCATAAATACGCTTTCAAAATATTCCTTCCATCTCTTTAAACTCAACACCTCATCATTCAGAATACAGCCATTCTCGTCTCGTATCGCATTCAATCTAAGCTGTTTTGAATTTCCCCTGGTATTTTTTACGAGTTTCCAGAACATTTTAATATTTTCCTGGAAGTTATCCGATATTCTTCTATCATTTTTATCTGTTCTTTCTTGCTTTTTTTTTTCAATCTTATCATTATATACTAATATTGAAGAATAGTGAGTGTTTCGTGCAGTAGTGACATTCCATATATGATGTAAAACAATTATTGTACTAATTTGTTCGTTATGGGGTTGATTTTAAATTCGACAGTACTTATTTTATAAAATAAGGATAACAAACGGGCATACACTCCGACTGATGGTAAGTGGATGTTGTGGACCAAAGACATATACAGAACTCCACTATATAACTCAACTCCAATATGCAGAAGCATCGTCACTCCTGAGAAATAAGATGGAATATTTCATTTCCAGCAAAAAGGGTCTCCGATTCTCCACACTCACCACCATACGAAGATAGCGACATTGAGCTGCTATTTTACGCTGGTATTTTGTGACAGTTTGGTTCTTGCCCATTCACGTTACAATCATAATATAGCTGCAGCATGGCTCTATCACGTAAAAATAAGTTAATAGTTAAAACCACGAGTCGTCTAAAGTAAAATTATTATCATAGATAATTTAACTTTAGATTACTACTGATGCTATGCTTGCATTCATTTATTAGTAATTTGGCTGATTTTGTAAAAATTTTGTAGAGTTTTCTTGAAATTTGTAGTAAAAGTTTTCAAAATTTACGCTCATCAATTTTTACACCCATTATTACCTGCTTTTTGCAGTTTTGATTCATTATTAATTTCATTTCTATAGTTGAAGGTTTAAAATTTTGTATTAATTCAAAACGGAATGGAAAAATAAGTCCCAACGTTGATGTTTTGATGAAAAATCAATTATTCAGTGTAAAAAAAATGTAAAAACTCCAAATTTGCTTATTTTAAATGACAGTTATAAACTAAAGGCAAGATTCATTACGATTATAATGAATAATAATAACAACAACCAATAATTTATATATTATTGTCTTTTTCATATTAGTTTATATTTACAAGTTTATTTTAAGTAAGTACCTACATGTCCTTGTCCGAAATGATTCAAATAACCAAAATAACTCAGTGACCGCCATCAAATAGCTCTTTGTCCGTATCAACTACCTCTTTTACCGACATAAACATGTTGAGTCCATCAAATTTGTCCTCAAATTTGTGATTTAACAAAAGCAATAAAAGGTTGTCAGCGTCACATGTAGGTATACCAAAGACTTTGAAGAAATCGAAATATATAGTAATCTTCTCATATCTTAGGTGGAACTATTAAGTGTATTGTGTATTAGTTCATAATAAATAAAATTAGAAAAATAATGTAAAACTGTTGAAATGAGTTAAAATAGATTCGTTCTTAGCTTGTTAGTAATAAAAACTACAATGACATTGAATAAAACTACATTTACGGATTTTATCGCGTTTATTTCACTACTTTTACTTATTTTTAATTCCAGACGTTTCGGGTGCTTTACAGCACCCATGGTCATGGGGGGGGCTGAGATGAGATGTTTGACGCCCCAATGTCATAGTTAGTCCGGCTACCTTCAGTTTTTGAATATTAATTTTTGGTCCGATTTACGCAAAACGAGCTTATAGTATCATGAAGTCTTGCAGTGGTATGCTTAGGTTTGGGTTTAATTTTGTTAATTATAGGATCCCAAGCAGGTGGCAGCTCCCATCCATCTTCTCTATTGAAATTTGGATGTTTTTTAATTTCAATAGCCTCGCGTATCATCCTTGGTAGGAATCGGTGTTTCTTTTGCGAGGATTTGTGGTTTATCAAATCGAATGTAATTGTGGGGACAATCTTGAACATGTTCGCAGACTGCAGACTTCCCGGAGCGTGGGTGCTTCAAAGTAGTGAAATAAGCGCGATAAAATCCGTAAATTTAGTTTTATTCAATGTGTAGTGTTCGCGTAAATTTAAGAAATCATAACTACAAAGACATTTTAGTTCAGTTAATATTCATATTAAAACTTTAATTTTAAAATTGAAAGGGGTCTTAATATAATGAGAAAAAGAGACAGCAGTCACCAAGTTAGTGATATTACTAGCTACATACTAAGTGTTGTACAACTTCCCCAAATAACTAAGTTTCGAGAGTTACATGTGTACTTAAGGATTATTTCATTATTTTGCCTATCTTTGAATAAAACTAATAATAAAGGTCATATCGGTTTATTTTAATTTATTTAATTTACCTACGTGAGACGCTGTGACCGAGACCACAAATTTGTAAAAGAAGTTTAGCCTATTTAATGGAAAGAGAATCATCAAAAACACGTCCTGTGGAATACACAAAACCTGATGGTGAATTTAAACTAGACTAGAAACTTAGTCAACAAAAACTATAAGCAGCTTCTGCTAACATGATTGAGTTTTACGTTGGTGACAAAATATTTCCATATATACACTTAAATATTTTTAAATATACAACAAAACGTTTTTCAAAATTTCCGATGATGATGGTGATTCCTGCCTTGTGCTCTGTGGACTCCGGACGTGTCGGTTGAGTTCAATCCCGTCACTCTACTCTCTTAGCTCATGCGCCCAGTAATATTGTCTTCACGCCTAGTATTGCGTGGCGCTCTGTAGGCTACAACCAGGTACAAACCCTAGGTAGGTAGGTACATACATACCCTACATACCTTACCAACGCACTAGGTGTGCGTTATTTTAGGCACACACCGCCCCCGGCAAAAGGAGGGGGAGCTTGGAACTGGGTCATCTGGGTTAATTGTGTTAGCATAGGCAATATGGCGTCGTTTTCAAACGACGAATTTGCCAACTTTCTGCGTCGAGCTTTTCCCGATATTTGGTCGGCGTTCCATACGCTGATATGTCATAAGGAAAACCCCCTTTTTCCTTCTTTCGCCCGTTATCACCGATTTCTTTCGCGTCGGTAAACGATGCTGCGTCCCCTATGTCCTCCGCGATGTCAACCCGCAGCCGCTCTTCGGTTTTCTCGGATGCGGCAAAACTAACTCGAACTAAAAACTAAAAAGCCAGCCCTCGCGGCGCGCGCTCAATTTCCCAAATCCGTGGCTAAGCCCGCGGAGAAAGGGTCCTCTGCTGAACGTAGGAAAAAGCCGCCGCCACTCGTCGTCATTCACGACAGAACCAAGTGGAACAATCTGTCCAATTGTTTGAATGCCAATTCCGTTCTGCCCAAAGGTGCAAAACGCCGTCAGGGCATCAGAATGTACATCGATTAAAACTACTTTTACGGATTTTATCGCGTTTTATTTATATTAATTTTAATACCCGACGTTTCGGGTGCTTTCCAGCACCCATGGTCACGGGGGACTGAGGTGACTGACGTCTCGATGTCAAAGTTAACCCGGAGTACCTTCAGGTTTTTAATTATTGTCTTTGGTCCGATCTACGCAGAATGAACTAACTGTATTTTGAAGTGTTGCAGTGGTATGCTTGGTTTTAATTTTATTAATTATAGAATCCCAAGCAGGTGGTAGTACCCAGCCTCCTTCTCTATTGAAATTAGGATGTTTTTTAATTTCAATATCATCCTTGGTAGGAATCGATGTTCTTTCGCGAGGATTTGTGGTCTATCAAATCTGATGTAATGGTTGGGGCCATCTAGAATATGATCGCTAACTGCAGACTTCTGCGTAGATCGGGCCAAAGACAATAATTAAAAAGCTGAAGGTACTCCGGATTAACTTTGACATCGGGACGTCAGTCACCTCAGTCCCCCGTGACCATGGGTGCTGGAAAGCACCCGAAACGTCGGGTATTAAAATTAATATAAATAAAACGCGATAAAATCCGTAAAAGTAGTTTTAATCAATGTGTAGTGTTCGCGTAAATATAAGAAATCATCAGAATGTACGTTTACTCGACCATGGAATTCCTAAGCGTGATTAGTCTCAGGAAACTAGCTTTCACACCTACACCCTACAAGAGGACTGTAACCTTCGCATGGTCGTTCGAGGACTCCCTAAGAAACTCGAGTTTGTTCACATCTTTGACGACCTCAAGTTTCAAAATCTTCCGGTCCGAGAATTGCACATAATGCATGACCAGACCGACAAAAATCGATTCCTTGATTTGTGTCTTGCCATTTTGGACCTGTCTCGGGAAGGCAAGGAGATATTAAATGTCCGGCGTATCTGCAATCTTACCGGGTTTGCAATTGAGTACCCCGAAATAGGGCTATCGTGCCAGCCATGCCATTTTTATAGCTACTCGGACAGAAATTGCTACGCAAGGCCTAGGCACGTCAATTGCATCCGCACGTCCGAGACGGTAGAGCCTCCGAGGTGCATTAATTTCCGCGAAGGGGGAAACCCAGCAAACTATCGAGGTTGTTCTAAAGCGCTGCGACGGAAACAGCGCGGAGGTAAAAGCCGTCCCAGACGCGGTCAGCCCAGCTTGTCGAGCTTTTGGCTGCCTGGACCGAAACGCGCGCCATCTTCGGTGCCTTATCCTGCGCCCCAAACTGCCACCAAGCCCGCCTCCGTCTCCGGGGTCTCCGTAAAAGTTGATACCACTCCCGCGCTTCCTGCGCCGAATTTTTGTTCTTAATAGAAGACATATGTATATGATGTATATAGGCCGCATTATCCACTTATCATCGTGTTGGTTGTATGTCCGTTTGTCACCCTTATTTTATAAAAAATAGAACTAGCACATCAAACTAGGAATCAAAACTATCATGTCAAAAACCAAATATTTAAAATAAGGACGAAAACTATTATTTCTAGCAAAATGCTTAATTTATACAAATACTTTTGCAAAGAAATAGTATATTGTGCGAAAGCAACAAAGTTTTAAATAATCAACACTCTTGACCTTAAAACAAATCTTAACTCGGGAATATCTAAGCTCAATTTAAATAAACCTTTGGTTTATTTTGAAACTGCCTCACAATGTAATTTGTAAATGATCCTTATTGCAAGTCGACGTTTAAGAGGACTCTAAGATTGTGTTTTGTTTATTATAATTCAAATTAGACGAGTCGTATATACATATACCACCATATTACTACAAGAAATTTAAAATTAATATCAGATTTAAGGTAAACTGCTAGATAAATTTGGTCTTAACTAGATCTAATTAAAAAATGAAGATAACAACAAATACACGTGTACTCTACCATGCCTCTCCATGCCGCAACTATTATTATGGTTGTAGCACGAATGGATATGAGAAGGTTAACGCTTTCACAGAATACCAGCGTAAAATTGTTGTATTTCGTGTGGTGAGTGTAGAGAACTGGACGCTCTTCTTAATAAAAAGAAAAAATATCAAATTCAACAAAGACTGTCATCGCGGCCTTAGCCACGAAGTCTTATCTTTATTACTAACTTATTACTTGTTTTATTTCTTTAATATTCAAATGTCATATCTTAAATAATAGCTAAAAACCGAGACTATTAATAATAATACATTTTGTAATAAGATGGATGAGGTTTTAGCTGTATAATTCTCGCTCTCCTGCTTAACTGACACAAATCAGATGGAATGATCTAAGACTCTGGTAATTAATTTTTATCATACATACCGGAATGAACTCTTGTTTGTAAGTAGAAGCTTCCTCTCATTATTGAAAGGTTGTGACATCTGGAATAGCCCACCACGCTGTCTCAATGCGTTTTGTGTTACTTTACGCGTCTTTGAAATATCTGCTCGTCATGTAAATGTGCGTAGTAAATCAGCATTCATAATATAAAATAATTACAGCGGTTCCATGGGGCACGTATTCTCTTTGTTCGTAGCTTATAAAAATTTAAAGCAATTTTTTATACCCTGTGCTACGACTCAAAAATTTATAATATAATTTAAAAGTAATTTGAAGACTAGAGGATTTGGTCACTGAAAATAATTGAATTTACATTATCAGCCTCGTACACAGAACCTTTACCTAAACGAAAGATGAGGTTAATGATTGATAAAATTTTCAATAAATATGACAGTAGGGAACGAAATTTCAATATTAAAAGTTTTAATATTAAGTTTTATTTTATTGTGACAAAATTTCCATTCTTTCATTTTGATTTTTACCAAATATAACGAATTTTTGCTGTATAGTAGCGGTGCAAGGGCATCCATTTCTCATTTAATGCCGTGGTGTCATAAAAGGCTACTGTGGGTGCAAAGAATTACCATACTACATGGAGTAAAGAACTGCTGGAGCAGAGGCGTTGTCACCTGTGAGGACTAAGATGGAATGCCTCTTTTCCAGTAAAAAGGGTCTTCGGTTCTCTACACTCATCGTACGAAACACAGCAGCATCGAGCTCCTATTTTATGCTGCTAATCTGTGAGAGCGTGGTCTTTCCACGATCGAGCCGACCTATTTGTGCCACAACTATTATACACTTAATACAACTGCAGCATGGCTCTACCACGTATAACATTTATCATGATATTTGCAAAAATTCTATTAACCGTGTAAAAATTATATCCACGTATTATTGTATCCTATTAAAAAGTCTAAAAATTCAAATACATATCTCTCCAGCCTGTCCCCCATAGTATGGCTGTCCTAGTCGATACATTTAAGCTGGGAAATACTTGTACGTCGTTTGTTCTGAAATTATCCGCACTTAACACCCGATTTGCTAAGCAATTGCGGGGATAGAGGTAAAGTTTTTATTGCATTTTATATTTTTTTAGTATATGTGGCCTTAACCGCCACAAAACACTTCCTATATCACTACTTTTCGTAAAAATAAAACACTATCGTTATTTCGCATTCTGTAATACGCTTTTCTTTTATGTTATACCACGCAATCAAAATGAGCAAATAACATAAAATTTACATTGATTTCCACTGGTGTTACTACTTTGCATAACTCATTTTACTTTGCTAAATACACCACGGAATTGTCTCTAAATTCGGGGATTCACGTTGAAGACTAATCTTATATAATAAGTACAACGACAGTGATAAACCTTTTGTAAAATTTTTCATAGGTTCCAAGGGTGCGATATATATTTACCAAGCACGATATGAAAGCCATTAATACACCCGAGATGGGTGACTATATCTCTTGCGCGTTTATTTAACAAGTTAATCCCCTCGTAAATCTACGTGATCGATTCACGCTCACATGGTAAAGTAATGTTCTGCATGGTAGAGCCACGCTCTAGCTATAGCATGCTTGCAGTAAAAATGGCTAATAATAGCTGAACCTGGTAGGCTGAACTACGCTCTCCCACCGAATACAAGCCTAAAATAGTAGCTTATTACTGCTCAAAAGCTTAAGTAATGTGACATTCCGTCTGAGTTCTCAGGGATGACAACACATCATTGTACTGTGTGCTCGTTTATCAGCCTTATTATGTTAATAAAAAACCTTATAGCTATGTGATTTTACTAAAGCAGCCATTTTTTAGGTTTAATATATTTAGTATTTTTTCCTTGAGTGTCGAATATTAAAAGTTAAATAGACTTTTATACGTGTGTACACTCTTCTTGCTCATTTTCTTATTGTTTTCATATACCCGGAAAGTCTGCTGCTGGACACAGATCTCTTCTATTATAAAGAGAATTTATCATAATTTCCATGCTTTCCAGGCAAATTGGTGATCGCAGCAAGAATTATATTTGTACACCAGACTGAGGTATATGTTGTGTATACGTATGTATGTATACGATGTGTATATAATGCACGATGACTACTGAACATTTTATTAACATCTAACTCACTGTATTTAAAAATAAATAAATGATTTTGAATTAGAATCTTTTAACATCTTGAATCCCTAACGCTTAACCTCAAATCCTTAACGCTTAGTCTAGGTATTTTTGGTCCGGCATAAATATGTTGGTTATATAGCTATCTATCGTAACCATTTCTTCTCAAATATTCTCTTACATCGTCACCAAAAAGTACAAGAGATGATAACTACACAAAAATACTTATTAAATATGAAAGTAAACTGCTTATTGCTTACTTTTACAAACAGTTATATCTCGAACAAATCAACTCTAGTAAATTTTTCTCAAAAAAATAAATTTATCTACAAATCATTCTGAATACACAGGTTGTGCTTGTGGAGATTTGATGCATTGACTGATGTTGGTCAGACAAATAAACCTTGTAACTTTCCTTGTGAAACAAAGAAAAGAACAAATTAAACAAAATAACAAGTTTTCCTTCCTTGAAAGAGGGCTAAAAATGTGGATATTTGTATTTTCATCATTGTTTGATGGCTTCGTGGCGCAATGTATTTACAACGATTAAGAGGAATATTACAAAAAAAGCGAAATTACAAGGTTTCCTCGTTAAAATTGTATGTTTTTCGTTCATTGCTTGAAATAACAATTACTTGATAAAAATTATTGTGTTATATGGTTTCTCTACTACAATAAGCTCAGAGCAGATTTTACATAACTAATTTATTTAGCAATAATAATTCTCTAGACGCATGTTTAGGCCAAAATTTTCAGAGACATGATTTGGAAGCTCTCATTTTTGTAGATTCTATTGAATGTCGACCATAAAAATATTTTTATCTCAAAAATATCCTTTACTTTAATATACGTGGTAGAGCCACGTTGCAGCTATATTATGGTTGTAGCACGAATACAAGCGTAAAATAGCAGCTTATTGCTGCTGTGTTTCATTTGGTGAGTGTAGAGATCCAGGGACCGATTTTTACTGGAAAAGAGGCATTCCATCTTAGTCCCCAGGCGTGACAACGAATTTGCGTTTTGATTCTTAATCGAGGATCAATATAGATGTCTATGGGCCACAGCATCCAATTATTATCAGGTGGACTGTGTGCTCGTTAGTCACCATTATTCTATAAAAAAATCATAGAATACATTTTCGTTAAATGCCTTTTTTATTAATTTATTTAACAGTTTATGTACACACATACTTTGAGAGGAAAATGGTAAAAACAAAGTTATGTACAAAAGCACTGCTTATTCCATAAAGAAATTTCTTACAGCAGGCCTATTGAAGGATATGTAAGTGCGTAGGCGTAGGATCATATGCCGTTATAATAAGCAAATAAATTACTGCAGACCACTAATAACTATATTTATTAACACGCAAGTACAAGTTAGACAAGAGTACGAAATAAAACCTGATTGCATTGGAAACATTGCTTATATAGGTGAAAATAATTAACAATAATTAAAATCGCGATATGTTGTTTATCTTAACCTACACACTGATTGGTCGTATTCACAGCGAACACAATACATGCGCAAGCGGCCGTTGAACTCCGCCCATGACGCCGTCGATGAGAACAATAGGTACACAGGCGGCCATCGAACTCTGCTGGCGCTACGACCAATGGGAACGCATGCGCCCTAATGAGCGGGCGGTGCTTAGCAATGACGTAGAATATCGTCCGATGTATGACGTAGGAGTGGCGTGATGTTTAGGTCCGTTCTAGCTACTAATTTACTCGCCACACTACTCCCCCGTTGAGACCGTAACTACGGGCGATAGTAATCCGGAAACCTTACTGTGCGTCCGCTTCTGGTCGTTTTGGTGGTAGGTTGGCCATAGTCACTTAGGCTTTGCGGAATGGTCTCTGCGGTCTCTCTGGCAACATACGCTGGCTTCAGGCGGTCTATTGAGATCCTTTGTGTCCTGCCCTGGATTTCTACGTCGTATGTTTTGGAGTCCCGTCTCAGGACTTTGAAGGGACCTGAGTAGGGTGCCTCGAGTGGTCTTCTTGCGGGACCTTGGCGGACGAAGACATGCGTCGAAGTTCTGAGGTCTTTAGGCACGTAAAATATTCGACTGGAACTGCCATGCCAAGACGTAGGTTGTGGGGTCAATCTACTGACGTGCGCGCGTAGTCGACCAGCCACGGTGGTCGGGTCCGTCTCCGTATTGGGATTTGGGGAAAAGAACTGTCCAGGTAAACGGAGTGGTTCACCGTAGACTAGCTCTGCTGCCGATGATTGCAAGTCCTCTTTCCAGGCGCTGCGGATACCGAGGAGGACCCATGGTAGAACTTCAACCCAGTTTGAAGATGCGTGGCAAGTGATGGCGGATTTTAATTGGCGGTGCAGTCGTTCCACAAGACCATTAGCAGCTGGTTGATAAGATGTGGTAGTGTGGTGTGTTGCACTGACCAGTGCGGCGAGCTCCTTGAAAGTGTGCGATAGGAACTGTCTGCCGCGGTCTGTAGTGATGTGTTCTGGACATCCGAAGCGTGAAATCCATCCATTTGTTAGAGCGATGGTGCACGTCTCTACTGTCATGTCCTGGAGTGGGTACGCCTCAGGCCAACGAGTGAAGCGGTCAACAATCGTGAGGCAGTATCTGTACCCAGAACATAATGGTAAGGGACCGATCAGGTCAAGATGTATATGTCGAAAGCGTGCTGATGGTGGTATGAATGATGCGAGCGGTGCTGAAGTGTGCCTAGCTACCTTGGATCGTTGACAGTGCTGGCACTCCTTTGCCCATTGCCTACAATCCCGCTTAATGCCAGGCCAGACGAACCTCTGCGTCGTCAGCTTGACAGTAGCCTTCGCTCCTGGATGACTCAAGTTATGTAGTGCATTAAATACCTGTCTGCGGAACGAAGGTGTGATAAACGGCCGTGGACTCGGGGTGGAGACGTCACAGTATATCTGTAGGTCCTGTCCCGGTATCCTAAGCTTCTCCAACTTCAGGGCAGAGCCGTTTTTCAGCAGATCGTGTAGCTCGCTGTCGGTGTCTTGCTCACTGGCTAGGGACTGGTAGTCTAAGGGCATAGAAATTTCATTAATGTGGGAAAGAGTGTCAGCGACTATATTATCTTTTCCGGCAATATATCTGATGTCCGTAGTAAACTGGCTGATGAAGTCAAGGTAGCGAAACTGGCGTGGTGAGCAGCTAGTTCTGTGCGTTGTAAAAGCAAACGTCAGTGGCTTGTGGTCTGTTATGACCGCGAAATTTCGTGCTTCGACCATGAAGCGGAAGTGTTTGATGGCTTCGTATATGGAAAGAAGTTCGCGATCATAAGGACTATACTTCCTCTGGCTTGGACTTAGCTTCTTGGAAAAGAATGCCAGTGGTTTCCATTCGCTGTCCTGGTATTGCTGCAGGACTGCCCCTATTGCTGAATTTGAAGCGTCTGTATGAATCGCCAACTCTGCTTGTGAATCAGGGTGTACCAATAGTGTGGCTTCAGAAAGACTATTTTTGCAGTTATTAAATGCCTCCAACAGATCGGGTGTCATGTTGATAGGTTGTGAACCTTTCGTCTTTGGGCCGGTGAGCTTTTGGTTCAGTGCAGCTTGAATGGTAGCTGCATTTGGTATTAAACGACGATAAAAGTTTACCATTCCAAGAAAACGTCTGAGTTCCTTGACGGTTTTTGGTGGAGGGAATTCCCGAATAGCCTGCACCTTCGCATCCATTGGCTGGATTCCCGCTGCTGAAACCTTGAATCCTAGGAAGTTGACCTCAGACTGTCCAAAAACGCACTTGTTGGTGTTTATTAGAACGCCGTATTCCGTCAGTCTTTGAAAAAGTTGCCTGAGGTGTTGCTGATGCTGCGTACTGTTGGAGCTGTATACCAGGATATCATTCAAGTATCCAAAACAGAAGTCCAATCCCCGGAGAACCTCGTCCATGAAGCGCTGGAACGTTTGAGCGCCATTTCTGAGGCCGTAAGCCATGAACGGGAACTCATATAAGCCAAATGGTGTTGTGATAGCGGTCTTGCATACGTCAGTTTCGCAAACTGGTATCTGGTTGTAGGCTTTGACCAAATCCAATGTTGAGTAGACAGTACTTCCGGCCAGCTGTTGTGTAAAGTCCTGCAAGTGTCTGATGGGGTACCTGTCCGGGATTGTGCGTGCGTTCAATGAACGGTAATCACCGCAAGGTCTCCAGCCATCGTTCTTCTTGCGAGCTAAATGCAGTGGCGAAGACCAAGGGCTATCGGATCTGCGCGCTGTGCCGTTTTGTAGCATCTCGTCAAACTCCTGCTTTGCAATCTTCAAACGCTCAGGGTCTAAGCGACGCGGACGGCTGGTTACAGGTGGACCTGGAGTAGTGCGGATGTAGTGTACCGTTGAATGTTTTATTAACTTTTGCTTACCAGCAGGACGAGTGAGATCGGGAAACTCTCTCAGTAGACGATGGTAAGCGCAGTCTTCGATGGTTGTTCGAACAGATGAGATTGCCTCTGTTGAAGTATGACGTGGTACAGCAACTGTGAGCGACGTAACGCCATCGATCAGACGCTGGTTACGGCAATCGACTAGTAGGTTGTAGTGACCTAGAAAGTCAACGCCGATGATGGGCTTCGAGACGTCGGCTACGGTGAATCGCCAAGTAAAGCTCGTCGAAGTCCTAAGTCGATTGTTAATGGCAAGTAGCCATAAGTAGAGATAATTGTTCCGTTGGCTGCGAACAACTCGTACTTTGTTTTGGTTCGTGGCTCCCGAACAGCGGATCGCGGAAAGACGCACAGGTCTGAACCTGTATCGATGAGATATTGCACCTTTGTTTTGCGGTCCGTAATGAACAGGCGGCTCGAAATCGTTAGGCAGTCGTTTACCGCCACTAATGGCTGCCTTGGTAGTTTCCCTTTTTCTGGTAGGTACAGGGTTGAGTACACTTCCGTGCTTTTTCACCAAACCGGTAGTGGTAGAAACAATTCGGGTGATCGCTAGGACGTGAGCGTGAACGGGGGCGGTATTTTTTTCTTGAACCGTTAGAGCGTGAACGTGAACGCCTACGTAACTCCATACTCATTGCTTCCACTTTTTTGCTGAGCTCTGTCACTGTCCGCGTTAAGGCTTCAATGGTGTTATTAATTGGGGCCGTAGGCGTAGATGACGTACTAGCTACTTGCGCAAGTACTTGACTGTTGGCTAGCATAGTTGGAGGAACAACGTCATTAACCCGGTCTGCAAGCTCGGCCAAGTCTTCTAGCGACATCTTCGTTTGCTGCGCGGCGATGCAGGTCTGCAGGTGTGTAGGAAGTCGGCTTGCCCACATTGTTCTGATGAACTCAGCTGGTACATTTGCTCCGGCTAGGTGCTGCAAATGCCGGAGGAATTGCGTCGGCTTTCTATCTCCTATCTCCTCGTGCATTAACAACTGTTTGATCTTTCGTTCCTGGGAAGCGGACAGTCTTCGTATCAGCTCCGTCTTCAAAGTATCAAACTTGTTTGCAGCCGGTGGGGAAACTATTAAGTCTCGTACTTCTGCTGCGTGTTGCGGTTCCAGCTGTGCCAGGACGTAATAAAATTTCGTGGCGTCAGCGCTGATGCTGGACAACGTGAACTGCCCCTCCAGTTGCGCGAACCATAGTTCAGGGTCATCCGGGTTGAACGGGGGTATTCTTACCCCAACTCGCCAGGATTCTCCCAAAACACCAGCCTTGGCACCATCAGCTTGCATCTTCTTCGAGGTCTTGAACGTCGGTGTCACCAGTGTAAGTGCGTAGGCGTAGGATCATATGCCGTTATAATTAGCAAATAAATTACTGCAGACCACTAATAACTATATTTATTAACACGCAAGTACAAGTTAGACAAGAGTACGAAATAATACCTGATTGCATTGGAAACATTGCTTATATAGGTGAAAATAATTAACAATAATTAAAATCGCGATATGTTGTTTATCTTAACCTACACACTGATTGGTCGTATTCACAGCGAACACAATACATGCGCAAGCGGCCGTTGAACTCCGCCCATGACGCCGTCGATGAGAACAATAGGTACACAGGCGGCCATCGAACTCTGCTGGCGCTACGACCAATGGGAACGCATGCGCCCTAATGAGCGGGCGGTGCTTAGCAATGACGTAGAATATCGTCCGATGTATGACGTAGGAGTGGCGTGATGTTTAGGTCCGATCTAGCTACTAATTTACTCGCCACAGATAGTTGAAGGAAATAGGGGTAGTCAAAGTGTGCACTTTATTAAAATATACAATACAATACAAATATAGAAACCTCCATATGCATACATATACACATACATACATACACACACACAAACACACACAAAATATATATATATATATATATATATATATATATATATATAAATATAAAATACAAATATAATATATTATAAGAAAAAAAAATATAATTCAATATATTATATTTTAATGTTACATATATGTATACACACATCACGAATTAATAATTATGGTGTGAATGATAATGCTCTTTAACAAGTCTTTTAAACATAGACACCGACTTAGCGTCACGAATCCTAAAGGAAAAAGAATTCCACAACCGTACTGCGTTAACAGTAAAAGAATGAGAATAGAGCATTGTATTGAAAGACGGAAATCTTAACAGTGTTCTAGTATTTGATCTACATGGAACATCTGGAGAATGAACAAAAGTAAAGCGATTGTTTTAGATATAGCGGAGTATCAGGATTATGTAGAATATTGAAAAGAAGACAGAGGATTCGAGTGTAGTGAGTCTTTCGTAAGGAAAAATATAATCGTCATAATTCAATTTACTTACTAATTAGTTATTTATCTTTATTTTTATAATATTTTCGACTTGTATTTCTATTAATTATCTTATTTTAAATATTTTTTCAAGTTTTTAATAAATTTATTTATTATAGAAGACAATATTTTGCCTTTAATTTACTATGTTATTGGTCTAATGTCTGAAATGTATTTATATTAACTTTATGGTTATTAAAGTAAATTTATTGTTTAATCAAAAAAATTAAAAGTAAAATATTGTTATATCTTTTAAGACTATTTTTGACGCCCATTTATATTGAATTTAATTACTAATAATAATATTGGGCCGTCACAATCCACCCCCAAATTTTATGTTAATGACCCACACAGTGGAGTCGTTGATATAAAATTTTTCTATATTGAGAGCATATGCACTACACTCAAAATTTTGAACTTATGTGTATCTGTTCTTTCCTCTTTCAATCTGTTACAATTCATTATATATTTTCATCCCACCTACCCCAGGGAATGGCCGCCGCCACACACCCCTTCAAACACATCTATCCCAATGCAATAAACCATAAATCGTTACTTTGCTAAATTTATTGTATATTATGTCCTTAATATAGTGGTTCTCTTTAGTTTTTGACTTACATTTTTAAGTCTTTGAAATATTTATTCATCAATGCCGTCTTTATATGTACAGTATTTTGAATATGTGTTGAAATCAGATGGCTACACCCCCACAGGATAAATTTGATTGAGCCATTTACCCTGACCCAACTCCCCAAATTTATTCAAATAAAAATATTTTTCAAATTTATCTTACATTCAATATTTACAGATAGTCGTTAATATAAAATTATTATATCATTTTTCTTATTTTTAATAGTTTTTTGTCTTGCTCATAACTTTAATAATTTTAAATTTACTTTCTCAAAGGGCCACCCACGAGACCAATTTATATTACAGTATTTATTCTAGTATGTATATAAAACAAAACTATTATTTAAAATATTTTATTAAATGAATAGCATCAAAATTTCCGATAATTTTATTTGTTTCTGGGTTTGCTAAAGTATATTAAAGTACATTGTCAAATGGTACGGCTGCTATTATATAAGGCCCTTCATACGCCAAATTAAATTTACTCATAACTTTGTTATCTGCATCTGATTTACTAGATCTAGAACCTTTTACTAAATCGCCAATGTGATATTTCATTAATTTATTACGCTTATCAAATTTTGTGTTTCTAATGCGACTTGTCTCTTTTAAATTCTTTCGCACTTTTTATCTAATTTGTCCGACATTATGTTTACTTTTACTATTTAGTTTAAGTGGCTGCTTGAACTTATTAATGTTATTGAGTCAGGCGTACTGACCCAGGTTTATAATTCTCTCTATTTAATTTAAATTATTACAAATATCACACATGAACATTATTTGTTTTAATGAATTAATATAATAAAATACTTAAATTAATAATTTTCCTAAAAATTTTATGTTAAATCTTGCTCATAACTTTCGATTATATAGAGATTAGATGGAACATGGTATCTATGTTACTGGATGAGTATTTTCATTTCCAATTTCAGCTTTTCTATTGTCACATTATATATGTTATATAAAATATTTCGTCTAGGATCAGTGACATGTGAGGTGTTCGCCCCGTACACCTCTTCTTGGTTTACTTTAATTTGGTGAACTTTCGATTGGTTAATAAACTTTTCATCGAGAAATTATTTTAACCTCAAAGGTTTTCACTGCATTTTTAATTAATTTTTGAAGCATCTTAAATTCATTTTTAGGCTTAGCCTTCACTAATCCTCCAAGACACCTTTCCATTTCACGGACAACAAATTGTAGGCATAACGCCTACTTCATAATTCTTATATAGACGACCTTCTTTTTTTAAATATATCCTGGTCACGGCACCAAATTGTAACGCTTCCCCCCTTCTCATAATAATAAATATAAAAAATACTAAATGTATTATATTCCCCTTTATATTAAAAATTATATATATGTGACCAGGATTAATAAATTATGTTTTGATCTTTCTAAATGACCTTTCTAAAGGTTTAATAATAGGCCGTTTGTAAAATTTTGGCGTGATCGTCTTAGTTAGGACCCTTATTTACGTTGTGTTTGTTTAGTAACTTAGTTCTTTTAGGTGTCCTTTGGAAGAATGAATATTCACTAGAGCAATTGAAAGCTGTTGGTAGTGCCTTATAAGCTAAGTGAACCCCGTTCACGAAGACAGGGCTCGAGAAAGGTTAAGAACGTAAAACGTCTTTATTCCACTTGTATCAGGTTGACATTATTAATTTATTATTATTATTTATTTTTGGTACATTTGGTCTGAGCAGCGGGGTGATGTAGCGGCGCTGTCGTCGCGCCACAATCGAAATACACGGAAGTTCACCACTGTAATAGTGGAGACGAACTGTCCACTATTAACAGACTCCGAGTGGTTTTCTTTAAGGTGGAGAAATGAAACTACTGTTTATGTTTATGAATGTACTGTCGAATGGGATTCGGAATGGAATATATTTTGCATCAACCTTGCCTATATTTATATGGCTGGCTCACTATTGATTTGCCAATGGTAACAATTAATATTTTGCCTAGCCAATTATATTGCTTATTTTATGACCAATGAAAACTATTTAAAATATACAATTATCTACGTTTCGTTTCCCGGCGTGAGACTTGTTTGTTGTTCACGAAGCTACGTCGCTGGACCGGGCTATATAAGACATGCAGATCGGTGCGCACGCGTAGTCGGCGGGCGGCGGCGGTGTGGAATACAGCTCCGGAACAGCAAGAGGAAACGAACTGCGGCGTTGAAGAAACGGCTCACCATTGGTCGACGGATACGTGACGATAGCGGCGTGTGAAGTCGGTGTGGCGCTGAATGATATTTGCGGCTGCTTCTTGTTTCTTTATAAGAACGTCAAATTATCTATATACAGTCCGCAGTATCTCAGTAGCCAAGAATAATTAGGAAATAAAATGTTTTTTTATTTATTCTCGCCTTCCGCGTTATGGTAGCAGCGGAGTATATATTATTTATTCCCGTTTCGGTTTGATTAATCTGGCTGCTACATTTATCCCTTCCCGCTTGGAAAAGGCTCACAATATATTTATACAAAAATACCCGATACAAGGGCTTCGCTCTCCTACATTTATTTTAAAAAAAATGTAGGGGAGGTACACGGCCCCACACACGCCGTGCACGGTGAGCGCCAACCATTTTGATGCACTCCCCCCGAAGGGAACGTTAATTCGGGAACTGGACCGTAGTCCACAGCAAAATAACTGGCGAACCAGTAAAAGAGGCTTGGCCACTTGTTAGTGCGTAAGCACAAACATCGACCGAAGTCGCGCATGTCAATACGTGTAAACGCCATACAGAATACGAACGAATCCAGCCACAGTGAATGTACGTCACACGGTTTAGGCAAATAGGCACACTAGCCGTAAACCCTCCGTGAGCGCCCTGCCAGACCGCCGCTCCTGCAGACGTGATGTAAGTGTATGGCATCATCACCAATTGCATGATCAGCACGGCTACTAGCCGCAGAGCGTGTCATGAGTCTACCGCTCACCTCAAGGGAATGGGGTCCCACGTTGTGCGGCTTTCGGCCGCAGCCTTGAGAGTCTCCTCAGATCCTCCCGCCAGCTACCACCCGCATGAGGTCGACACATATGCTCCACTAACCAATACAACGGCAGATATAGCCAGAAGGCAGTTATAAAATAAGAGTAATAATTCGCCATCAGAAAGGGTTTGTGTCACTGACGTAGAGTAAATGCATTTTCGATCATGTTTGTCTCACCCACCGACAAGTTGCCTTCAATCATTCAAAGGTGGGAAAGTTACAGAGATATAATATTATGTTGTTATATAAAACATCGTGGAGGGCAGACAGTCTGCAGCCCCGCAATGAAGGGACCCGACTTGGGCAAAGCTACTTTGGTGTGAGTCAAACCAAGACGCAGAGAGCTCCATTGAGAAGAGCGTCCCACCAAACAACCATCGCAGAGACGCAATGCTGCAGAACGCAACAAGCATCAATACGACTATCGTCGGGCTTACACCATCCCAAGGTCCCCCATACATCCCAGCAGACATCACCACTCGCATACATCCATCGACCAGAACCACAAGAGAGCGTCGAATCAGGCGCAGCACACCCGAAGATCCATCACAAGACGCAATACCGCAAGTAGCAGTAAGCATCAATGCAACTATCATACGGATGGCGCCCCCTCACAACAAACCCACATGATCCCTATCGACTTTGGTAACAAAGTTTTTATTGTTGTTATATAAAAATATCACCAACGTATCATAGTAGCACGCTAGTAAGACGCCAATGAACAAAACTCCACGTATCATAGCGCTAATGCACTAAGACATGAAGTTGAGTATGCCTGTTACACTTAAAAGTGCTACCAAACACACTCATCATCCCAATCCGAAAGAAAGACGATGCATCGCTATGCGCTACTACGCCGCCCACAAACGGTATGGGTGTGCGATATCCACGGGAAAGCCGTATTGCTACAACAAACCCGCTTACCACCGGCACTAAGATGTTATTTGTTTACCTCCATCGACCAGAACCAAAAGAATGTGTCGAATCAGGCGCAGCACACCCGCAGATCCATCACAAGACGCAATACCGCAAGTAGCAGTAAGCATCAATGCAACTATCATACGGGTGGCGCCCCCCTCACAACACACCCACATGATCCCTATCGACTTTGGTAACAAAGTTGGCGTTGTTGTTATATAAAAAAATATCACCAACGTATCATAGTAGCACGCTACTAAGACGCCAATGAACAAAACTCCACGTATCATAGCGCTAATGCACTAAGACATGAAGTTGAGTATGCCTGTTACACTTAAAAGTGCTACCAAACACACTCATCATCCCAATCCGAAAGATAGACGACACATCGCTATGCGCATCGACGTCGCCCACAAACAGTATGGGTGTGCGATGTCCACGAGAAAGCCGTATTGCTACAACAAACCCGCTTACCACTGGCACTAAGATGTTAATTGTATACCTCCATCGACCAGAACCACAAGAATGCGTCGAATCAGGCGCAGCACACCCGCAGATCCATCACAAGACGCAATACCGCAAGTAGCAGTAAGCATCAATGCTACTATCATACGGGTGGCGCCCCCTCACAACACACCCACATGACCCCTATCGATTTGGGTAACAAAGATTTTATTGTTGTTATATAAAAAATATCACCAACGTATCATAGTAGTACGCTACTAAGACGCCAATGAACAAAACTCCACTTATCATAGCGCTAATGCACTAAGACATGAAGTTGAGTATGCCTGTTACACTTAAAAGTGCTACCAAACACACTCATCATCCCAATCCGAAAGATAGACGATGCATCGCTATGCGCTACTACGCCGCCCACAAACGGTATGGGTGTGCGATGTCCACGGGAAAGCCGTATTGCTACAACAAACCCGCTTACCACCGGCAGTAAGATTGTTGTTATATAAAACTGCACCAACGTATCATAGTAGCACGCTACTAAGACGTCAGTGGACAAAACTCCACGTATCATAGCGCTAATGCACTAAGACATGAAGTTGAGTATGCCTGTTACACTTAAAAGTGCTACCAAACACACTCATCCCAATCCGAAAGATAGACAACGCATCGCTATGCGCTACGACGTCGCCCACAAACGGTATGGGTGTGCGATGTCCACGGGAAAGCCGTATTGCTACAACAAACCCGCTTACCACCAGCACTAAGATTATATGTATAGGACACATCGGTTAGCGAGTCCAAGTTTACCTCGGACCAATTGCTCGTGAAGCAGCACACACTCCACCATAATATTCCTTTTCAATTCCCTAATAGGGACTAGTCATTTTGCTACAGTACTGGGAGCAGTCGGTCACCCAACCATACAATGCTTATGTATCAAGGAGACCTTCTATAATATTGCTTTTGTATCATAGACCTTACTTTCATAAGTCATTCATATATAGGGTTCGAACCCACAACCCTACTATTGTAATGCATATTTATGATAGAGACCTTCTATAGTATTGCTTTTGTATCATAGACCTTACTTTCATAAGTCATTAATATATAGGGTTCGAACCCACGACCCTACTATTGTAGTGCATATTAATCATAGAGACCTTCTATATTATTGTTTTTGTATCATAGACCTTACTTTCATAAGTCATTAATATATAGGGTTCGAACCCACGACCCTACTATTGTAATGCAAATTCATCATGGAGACCTTCTATAGTATTGCTTATGTATCATGTGAGTTTAATATCATAAGTCCCTAATATAGGACTAGTCATTGTGCTACAGTACTTCAGGCAGTCGGGCTCCCGACCACCCCATATATATGTACAACTGCAGGTATGTATCTCCGGCAGCTCCTCTATACAAGACATCTATACATGAACACCTTCCATAACTTAGGAAACTTTTCTTTTATACATGAACTCCTTCCACGACTTAGACAATTTTCAACAAATTTTCTAATTATCTTATAAATGTTATTTATCCTTTATTTTTATAAAATTTTCGACTTGTATTTCTATTAATTATCTTATTTTAAATACTTTTTCAAGTTTTTAATAAATTTATTTATTATAGAAGACAATATTTTGCCTTTAATTTACTATGTTATTGGTCTAATGTCTGAAATGTATTTATATTAACTTTATGGTTATTAAAGTAATTTTATTGTTTAATATATATCTTTTAAGACTATTTTTGACGCCCCTTTATATTGAATTTAATTATTAATAATAATATTGGGCCGTCACAGCACCATGACTCAGAAAATAAAAGAAAAGGCCCCGAGATCCCGGCGCGCCTTCAATGGGGCAGTGGTGCGAAGAATCTCCGGGAGAAAAACCGGCGACGAGGTTCGCCACCCGTCACGTTCTATCTCCCGGAGGGGCGAAAAGTGGATTATGGAAACCCGTCTGGCTACGCTGAATGTATGTGAAGGAATGAATGATAAGATGGATGAAGTATGCGAAATGATGAATGACAGAGGAATTGATGTGTTATGTGTGAACGAGACGAAACGAAAGGGAAAGGATGCCACTGCACATGGCACGTATACCGCGTATTGGTCTGGCGTAGACGAGACCGAACGGGCATGCCAGGGTGTCGGTTTCATCCTTTCAGAAAGAATGGGTCAATGTGTGAAAGAGTATGAATGTGTAATCCCGAGGCTGCTATGGATACGAATTAAAGTGGGCTTAAAGAAGCTGTTCCTGCTAGGGGTGTATGCCCCAGACATGTCTAAGCCCACTTACATCCGAGAGCAGTTTTGGGACATAGTAAGGATGGTGTTGACAAAATGTAAGGAAAATGAAAATATTATTATGTTAGGAGACTTTAATGGAAGGGTTGGTGTGAAGAGGTCTGATTATGAAAGGGATATTGGGAACGTTTGGTGATGAAAGTATAAATGAGAATGGTGAAGACCTCCTCACCGTATGTGTGGAAAAGAATCTTTTTGTGACGAATACTTTTTTCGTCATAAGAAGATTCACATGTATACATGGGAAAGAGGTGATGATAGAAGCATGATAGATTTCGTAATTGTGGATGAAAGAATGAGGAGCGCAGTCGTAGATACAAGGGTTTACCGGGGGTCCAACGTAGGGACGGATCATTACTTGGTCTTATGTCAAATTAATGGTCTTTTCAAGCGTTGGCGGCATCGGACATCTGTGTCTACCACTGCGTTACAGCGTATAAGAATAGAGAAGTTACAAGATGAAGATGTGAAAGAGAAGTATAAATGTAGACTGAGAGGAAATATTAGATGTTTGAATGAGTTGTGTATGAATGATTTAGACTTGAATACTGTGTGGGACAATATTAAGAAAGGTTTGGTGGATGCCGCCACAGAAGTATGTGGTGTAAGTAAGAGAACAAATGAAAGGAAAAGTAATACGTTGTGGTGGGATGATGAGGTACGGGTGGAAGTTGAATCAAAGAAGAAAGCATGGTTAGATTTACTAGCAACCAAAGCTGGTAATTCTTCTGGTATGAATGATGAGATTGAAAGAAAAAAGGCAGAATTTAGACGTATAAATAAGAGTAAAAGAAGTTGTTGAAAGGAAAAAGAAAGAAAGAACGGATAAGAATGATAGAAGGATATCTGATAATTTCCAGGCTAATATAAAAATGTTCTGGAAACTCGTAGAAACTGCCAGGGGAAATACAAAACATCCTATAATGAATGCTATAAGAGACGAGAATGGATGTATTCTGAATGATGAAGCTTCGAATTTAAACAGATGGAAGGAATACTTTGAATGCGTGTTTATGAGTGAAGAGTCGTCTGAATTAAATGAACTAGAAATTCCGAAAGAAGTGGAAAGGGGTATGGAGATAAGTGTAGATGAATTAACGAAAGCAATGAAAAGCATGAAAGCAAGTAAGGCAGTTGGATATGATAGAGTATCACTCGAGATGCTAAGGGCAGGAGAGGGAGTGGTGGCAGGCCTGTTGTACACCTTGTTTAATTTATGTTGGGAATTAAAACGGGTACCGGATGACTGGTGTAAAGCAGGTATAGTACCAATATATAATCGGAAAGGGTCACAGCAGGACTGCAAAAACTACCGTGGTATCAGCTTGCTTAGTATTGTGGGTAAACTGTATGCTAAGGTGTTAATTGAAAGAATTATGAAAGAAACTGATGGAAAAATTTGGGATGTGCAAGCGGGTTTTAGAAAGGGAATGGGGTGTATAGATCAAGTCTTTTCCATGCGTATGATTACGGAGAAGTTTTTTGCCAAAAACCAGAAATTTTTTGTGCGTTCAAGGACTTGGAAAAGGCTTATGACAGAGTGGACAGGAATGTGTTGTGGCAAACACTGAACTCATATGGGTTGAGCGCTGGTTTGATACAGGCATTAAGGTCTCTTTATAGGGACTCTAGTGCTTGTGTCAGGATCAATTGGGTCTACTCGGACTGGTTTGGCATCCAGAAAGGTGTCAGACAGGGCTGTGTAGCTTCCCCTTGGCTGTTCAACCTATTTATGGACAGGTGTTTGCAAACTTTGAAAGATGAAGAATGTGGGTTAAGAATGGGCGAGTTAACCGTCAAATGCCTTTCGTATGCCGATGATCAAGTCATATTTGCGTCATCGGCGGCTGAGTTGCAAATGATGGTTGCATTAATGAACTGGGAATTAAAAGAAAGGGGAATGAAAGTGAACGCAAGTAAGACGAAAGTGATGGTTTTTGAAAGAGAAGAAAGCAAAACGGTATGTGAAATAAGAATAGAAGGAGAGTTAATTGAGCAAGTGGATGAGTTTGTGTATTTGGGATGTGTATTTAACAGGGATGGTAGATATGATAGGGATATAGAACGACGAGTAAATGCAGGGAATAGAGTGAATGGGGCACTGCACTCTATTATGAAGAACCAGAATGTGTCAAAAAAGGCACGTATGGTAATTCATAATGCTGTGTTAGTCCCTAATTTAATGTATGGTAGTCAAAGCTGGGTGTGGCAGAAGAAGCACGAAAGTAGAATAAATGCTGTAGAAATGCGGTCTTTAAGGAATATGCTAGGGTTGAATCTGAATGACAGGGTGAGAAATTGCGTGATAAGAGATAAATGTGGTATGCAAGATGATGTTGTGACCAGGATTAAAAAAGGAATGCTTCGGTGGTTTGGTCATGTAGAAAGAATGAATGAGGAAAGAGTGACAAAGCAAATTTATATGGCAGATGTGAACGGCCGAGTCGGGAAGGGACGCCCTAGAAAAAAGTTTATCGACCAAATTGGCGATATTTTGAAAAGGGTCCACGTTAGAAGTACCCTTAACCGACGAGCATGTATGCGTAGATATATGTATGTAAAGGAGGCGAAAGAGGTATGTCAGGATCGTGCCAAATGGAAGTCCGTAGTCTCTGCCTACCCCTCTCGGTGACAGGCGTGAGTGTTTATGTGTAGCTCCCTGAGCTCTTTCCATTGGAGCTAATGTAGTTTTTAGGGCTCTGCCTCATATTGTTATACCGTTAGTTATAATGGATTGTCACAAAGCAGTGTATATTTTTTTCACAAGTTCTGGTTTAGCTACATGCCTCAGATTTTTAAAGACGTAAATAATTTTTTGAACTCGGGACGTTAAAATTTCTAAATGATCTTTAAAATTTAATTGGTTATCAATAAAAATACCTAAATACTTAACATAGTTGGTTTTGGATGAAGATGGACAGGAACACGGTAATCCTAAAGGTTTCGTTAAATTTAGACAAATATGAGCAGTTAACTTATAGTTGATAGTTGATTGGGGATCATTTGTCATGGAAAAGGTGATATATTTAGTTTTTTTTCAATATTAAGAGATAGGTAGTTACTACGTAATCATACTGAGATAACATCAATTCCAGTTTGAACGTTATCAAAAACCTCCTTCCATGTACTTGCCGAGAATAGGAGTGCTGTGTCATCAGCATAAAATATGATTTTGCCATGGAAGGATTTAGTTTTAGGAGGTCATTTATGTAGACGAGGAATAGAGTTGGGCCCAAAATACTCCCCTGAAGTACTCCGTAGGTAACAGGTACATCAGAACTACATCGGTTATTTATTGTAACACGCTGGAGTCTTCCAGTTAGATAGCTTTCAAATAAGTTTAGTTGTGTGCCCCGTATACCAATTTTTTCAAGTTTTCTTAGCAGTACGGGGATTGAAACCATGTCGAATACTTTAGCAAGGTCCAGAAAAATCCCTACCGTTTTAATGCCTTTGTCTAGATTTTTGATGATATTATCGGTTAATTCGTATACTGCATCATTGGTAGATTTTCCGGATCTAAACCCGAATTGATAGTTTAATAGAATATTAAAGTTCTCTAAGTATCTCTATTTTACAAGTCTGATATTAATTAAGTTTTCCAATACTTTTGAAATAGACTGAAGTTTAGAAATAGGCCTTCACACGGTCTCTATCTCCAGATTTATATATGGGGTGAATTATAAATTTTATTAAATAGTTAGAGAATATTCCGTTCGCGAAACATAAATGAAAGATATAAGTTAATGGTGGGATTAGGATATGTCGAAAATTTTTTAGAAAGTTATTAGAGATTTTATCCCAACCAAGTGTACATTCTGTTTTTAAATTTATTATAAAACGTCATACTTCGTACACATTAGTAGATAATAATACACGCGATTTTCTTATTGTATCAAGGTTAATTTGTGATAATTCTTGTTTTTCTACAATGATATTGCTGATGTCACTTTTTTCTGCGATGTTTTTTCCAATAGTTGACAAAAAATTACTAAAACTATTTAAGGGGTCTTTAATACAGTCAGTTTTCAGTAATTCCTGAGGCGAAGATTTCTGTTTAGATGTGTGTGTAATAGTTTTAATGGCTTTCCATACTTTTTAACTGTCTTTACCTGCTAATTCTAATTGTGTTTTCTTATACTCTCTTTTAATCTTTTTTAGTAAACTATTGCAATAATTTCTGTATCGTGTATAGATGAGTTTAAGCACTATATTTTCTGGTGCACGTTTTACTTACAGATGCATTAGATCCCTATTATGCATACGTTTTATTAGGCCGGGGGTTATCCATGGCTTAATGTTTTTTTTACATCATTTGACTTATATATTGTTTTAAAGTCTATATTACCAGTGTCCACAAGTAATCCGTCATTATTTGATTTAGTCCTATGATTAAAGAGGACTTTTTAATTTCATTTTCATTTAAGCACAGGAGTACTGCTTAATGGTAATTTAATATAGAAGTAATCACCATTGTATGAGCTGGCTTTTTTTGTTTTGAGCAAGATATGATGTTGGATAAGTGTGGGTAGATAATAAACCATGGCTAGCGCAAAGATTAAGATAATCGTGAGCTCTTTTATCTCTCATTCTGGTCTAATGTCTATGTTTAGGTCACCTATAATTGATATGTTTTTAAAAGTTGATAAATTTGACAAAATAATGTTAAGATACAGATTGAAAGAATCAAATTTGCAGTACGAAGGCGAACTATATATAGTTATAATTGCAGTTTCGAGAGCGAGTTTGATAACAAACCAGTTTCCTTCTAGAAATGTCGGTTCTCCAAAAATAATATTGATATCAGATTTTGCATATACCACGATTTCATCATTCTGCAATGCATGTTTTGTTGTGGCATGACTAATATATTCATTTAAATTAGGCAGTAAAGGATCATAACCTAGCCAGCTTTCGATCAGAATAATAATGTCACACTCAACCTCAAGTCTGTTCAATAATACAGTGAAACCGTCAAAATTCTTATTGATACTACGAATATTTTGATTAATAATAAGACTATTGGTTTGGCCACGTAGCATTTGTATAGTCTGCTCAACTTCACATATAGCTGATTCAGTTACAGAAATTTGATCAAGTTCATCTCCTATATCTTTATCCATTTTTATAAATTGTATGGCATTGAGTTTCTAGTTTAAATAGTTCTACAAAATGAATCAAATTGATCAGAGAGAGTAATATGTTGAGAGCAATGTAATTAATTATAATATAAATAAGATTTGTTTAAATATTGTTTGTGTATTGTGTAGTGGTATGGTATGGAGTTATAAATATAAAGGGCTATCATTAGTATGTAGAGTGTAGAGTAATTAAAAAGTAATAAGATAATGTGTGTAGAACAAAATAAAATAATGCATAATCTAGGCTAGTACAATACGTTATTTGAATAATTAGTGGCAAAAACATTTTTCTTATTATATACACTATAAACCGGAATGATAGTCATACGTTGGATTCCTTTAGCTTTGCAAGATCTACTTCTTCATTAATTTTTATTTGTGGGCTTCCTTCCTTCTTCCGCAAGTTTATTTTTCCATAAGATGACCAACAGAAAGCATATCCATGTGTTTTAGCAAAGTTGCGAGCCAGGAAAAATAATGCTTTGTTGAACCCCTGAAAGTAAGACTTTCAGAAATGAAAAATCTTTTCACTCGCAGATTTGTTTTAAGTCTTAACAGATTTCAATATAAGGACGGATACAAATTCGACCACGATAGGTTTATGCGAATGGGGTTTGGCGAATCCTCGATGTAGATCTTTTATGTCCGTCGTTAGAATAGGGGTATTTATAAGATCTCCAATAATCTGCCTGGTAAGTTCTAGTTTTGACTCATTTGGAATTTTAGGAACATTGCGTAAAACAATTTGTTTTTCAAAGTAGTACATAAATAAATATTAGTTACTTATTTTAATTATAATTGATGCTATAATCATTCTAAATAACGAAAGTCAAAATTTTAAAATTTCAGATAAAGGTATATTTTAATTTATATACTAATTATAATTTCAAACAGATCAATCACGATTTTTATAGGATAAGACTGACAAACGAGCACGTAATTCAGCTGATGGTAAGTGGATGCTATGGACCATAAACATCTAACGTCGTTGATCACGAATCAAAATGCAGATGCGTTGTCATCCGTTAGGACTAAAGTGGAATGCCTCGTTATCAATAAAAAATCTGGTTCTCTACCACATACTATACGAGTACATAACACAGCAGAATATATGTAATACTATTTTAAGGTGGATAATATGGAGTTGTTTAATTTATAAATACTGCAAGTTGAAATTTTAGAAAAAATGTTTACATACTACATAGTAAGTAAAGCATTTATCTTTTTACAAACGAATTATTGCAATATTTTATGATATATAGTAACAAAAAGAAAAATATAACAATCTCCATTTTATTAGATGGCTCTTAATAAAAGAAGGATTGTTATGTTTTTATTTTTTTACGTAGTGTCACGATAAAATTGTTCGGATTAATCCCAGCCGCCAAATTTCGTGAACACACTACGCGGCAAACGTCCCGATATCATCCACACCATCTGGATGCTTGGCGGTCCACCACAGTACGTTTCAAAAGGAGTTTTCATCCGCGTATAACCTCTCTGTGGAATAGTTTACCACCGGAGATTTTTCCGGACCGATACGACCTGGGGACCATCAAGAAAAGAGCTTACTCCTTTCTAAAGGGCCGGCAACGCACCTGCAATTCCCCTGGTGTTGCGGTTGATCATGGGCGGCGGTAGTCACTTAACATCAGATGAGCCGCATGCTAGTTTGCCCCCTCTTCTATAAAAAAACTACATTTTAAATAAAAGTTCTTTTCTTTATAATCTATAAATACTTGTTTACACAAAATACCTCAGTGGGTGTTTTTTATCCCTTCAATCCCCATAAAAATTCCATGCAGTCTGAGCCTGACAAATCCCGAGCGAGCGCATGCGACTAAAACTTATATTTAGAGAATACTTTTCTAGGAAGAAGTTTGGCATTATAAAATCTACGCAACATTATCTATCCTGTGGTTTAAACAATAGTCAGGTTTTACTTCGTTACAAAAATAATTTTATTGTATTTTGATAACAAAAAAAAAAAATACCAAGATGATGTCGGCAGCGTAAAGAGCACAATTATTTCAATATATATTACTCGAAATTATTTACGTTGAAAGACAAATTATATTCACACAAAATTTTCATTACAATTTTATAATATAACACTAGAAAAATCCAAAAATCAACACAATAACATACACACAAAAATGGCATATGAAATGAACGTTGATTATAAATAAATATCCATAGACTCTTAGTCTATACTAAGAGACTTTTTATTCCACTAGAGGATAGAAAATTTCATATTGATTTTATAATGCCAAACTTCTTCATAGAAAAGTAGTCTCTAAATATAAGTAGTTATGAGTTAAAGTGTTATGCGGTGCGGTCACATTTGACCTCTTGAATTTTGACGGAATATCGAAGCGGTCAAATTTGGACGCTTGCCGTTTGAGAGGTTTTTTTGGAACGTTTTTAACTCTCTTTTTCATTGTGTTCTTTTCTTTTCTATTATTTATTCACTATTTCTACTTTTTTTTGTAATATCCGTAGTTTTGTTTATCAATTTTAATATTTCAGAAATAAACATTAAATTTATAATTATTTTGTATAAAAGTGACTAAGCAGCTATTCAGAAAATAAACATCTGAAGAAGTAAAAGACATAAATCTCTACATAATCCCTGGATCAATAACTATCTGCATACAAAATCATTAAATTCTGTTAATTGTGCATGAATCATTAATAAGCAGATAGATAGACAAATAAACAGACAAAAACTCTAAAAATAAGTAACTTGGTTTCAGCATTATATGGTCCTTGGATTTTTTTAGAAAATAAAATAATTATAGATACGAAATTCCTACACATAATTATAATTTGTAGATGTAGACGAAGATAAAGTGCAGTAAAGCGTAAACTACCTTTCATTAACATTTAAAAACTGCAAAGGCATTATATTGACAAGACGAGCTAAAGAAAAGTAATAAATTAAAAGCTGCGATGTTCCTCAGAGGCCAAATTAATTTCACTGAGGTATAAGGGTATATTACATTTCGAACCGTTGATTAAAATGTGAGTTTAATTATTTTATCATGGGCTCTACACTATACAATAATAAATGAGGTTTGTTGTATTTAAAAACTCTTAGTATATTTGAGAATAAAAACATCTTACGCCAGGGACCCGTACCCTTTTTGGGTATATTATTTAAAATATATAATATTATGAAGATGGATTAAATTACTCGGCGAGCATAGATAATTAGATATGAAAGAAGCAAGAAGGGTGTGTCAGGATCGTATCAAATGTTGTATGTAGCAGCCGTGAGATTTTGTGTATGTATGTATAATTTTTATACTTGTGCAACGAATTCCAACTCTTGGTGCTGATGTAAATTTTGAATAAAAAATAGCAGTTCTTGCATTCTCAAATTCTTTATTAAAATAATAATACTTTCCTAAGTGAACTATAATTAATTACATCAAAGTAAGGTCAAGTATAATGTCACAACAAAGTTTGATTAAACGTAAACTAGATACGTACGAGTATATTGCATTAACCTTAACTGACTATAGCAAGGATCAACTTTAGCCCAGTTAATTTTACAATAATAAGTAATGTTATTTTGGACAACAAACAATGCAAAATTTAATATATCCTTCTGGAATATGTTTTATGTTCATAAATTTGACATGGAAAAACACTTAGATTCGAAAGTATTACTTGTAGCAATGTATACGTACTTGTTACACGCGGGAATCGAAAATCTGCTGAAACCTACAGTAAGAAATATCCATTTTGATGTTATTTATTTTTAAAGTATTTTTAGGATAAGAACTAAACGTATGAATTATGATGTTAGTATTTTGATTCATTAACTAAATACGTAGATTAAATCCGTTCATCGCTTTGAAATTATAAAAAAAATTACATGAGAGTAGTTATCCCATTCTGCCTAGGAGTCAGTCTGAGGGTGGGCTTAAAGGTGCTCTTACTTATTTATACAATTACAGGCTGAGAGGTATTCTACTTAGTCCGCAAAAGAGATAACCTTCTTTAGCTTTAGCTTTGGCCTTTTTTGTTTGCAATTAAATGCAGGTATCTAATGAATGTAAAAGCCGCTTACCGTCGGGTGGACTGTGAGTTTGTTTGTCATTTAATTTTTATAAAAAATAAACCGCTTTGGTGAATGTGGAAAATATCAAAGGTGCGTGTCTTTTCTCTATTTATTATTATTGATTATTTTACTTTCTTATCCTATTTAAAATTTCTGGTATCAACATATTTATACTCAAAGATTTTCTCATCTAAAGTTATTGCAGCTTTTGATTTCAATTTTTTACTACAAAAATATTTTTATTTAGTTAGTAAAATATTGGTAATGTATTTATTTATAATTTTTTAAACGAATGGTTCAAAAATACAACTGATTAATAAAAATAAAAGTAAGTAAAAGTCACAGCAACGAAAACTATTAAAAATCCTACGTTGTTAATGTTAAAAAATATTAATGAACAAATATTTTAAGAAATTGCAATAAATTAATAGTATGAGAAATATATAATTTATAAAGGGTAATATATAATATTGAAATCATAAAAAAGTAATATTGAAATAATTGCCGAAACCAACAAATACTACTAATTGTAGAAATTGATAACTCGAGATAAAAATGTACATTAACGTTTATTGAGCGGTTAAGCATTACAATGTTACTTTAGAAGGAATCACTTTCCGTAACGTCATAAATACAAAAAAATAAATAAAAAAAGGTAGTTCTAACTACGTGCTCTCGTGTTTAGTTCAGTTTACCAATAAATATTTATATTTACTGTTTTAATTTCCCTTAAACAGAAATCAACCCTATCTTGAAAGCACAATAAGCCAGTTTGGAGTATGCTGTTGCTTTGGTAAGGGCATCAGCTACCATCACATCCGTCTGTACATATTGAACATCAATGGTTCTTGAACAATTTTGTCACATACAAATTGCTGCCTCACACCTATACGGTTAGTTCTAGAATGATAGCCATCGGAACCTGAAAATTTGACAGAGCTTTGATTATCGCTATATATAACCATTGCCTCATACTTCTTAAAAATGTTTTGGCACATAACCATAGAAATGAATAACTCGAGGTAGAAAATATATAACATCGTTTATTAATCGGTAAAGCATTACAAACTGACTATAAAAGGAATCGCATTCTGTAATGTCAAAAGTGGAAATACTTAAATGTTTCGTTCAGCGACTATACTAAGACGTATTTATGTTTATTATTTCAACACTAAAGGTTTGTTATACGAGAAGTTGATAAAATACTACGGTCTTATAAGATTGGTAGATTTTTCCAATATGAAACATTATTTCTCAAATCTTCTATCCCAAATCAACTTTAATATCAAGTCGAATCCCAGGCGTTGTCTTAATACGTTTATATAAAACGTCTATTTGAACAATACTTCATTTTACAATCCTTTAACACGCATTTGTCGCTCTTATAATGATATGGATTTGAGTCAGGTAGGGACATTGACATTTTTAATAATAATATAAATTACGTACGCACTCAACTGTTACTGCTTCAAGTCATTATCAATAATGTTTCTTTTTTCATAAAATTATTTATCTAATTTTCTCAAAGATGCGTATAAAGCGTGTTGCATCTGTAAGTACTCGTATGCATCTTTGTAAAAATGAATATAAACTGTTGTGTACATTAAAAAAATAAAATAATGCTATTCAATTTAGATGCTTTGTACAACATGGTGTTTCGTATTGATATTGAATGATTTCATATATAATTTAAGCGAATACAACATATTAAGCAAAACCAATTTTAGTGAGATTCAGGTGTTAAAAATAAACGCGATAAAAGCTGTAAAATAAGTTTATTCAATAGTTTTACTTTACATAACAATAGTGTGAAGATGTGTAGTAGTTTATCCACGTAGTGCCGGCGTAAGCACTTTCGATTCACCGTATATATAAGGTATATGTGTTGTAAGAGGCGACAGAAAGAATCCATTTTATTTTCTAGAGGTGTCTATGAATCTGTGTTTGAAGATAATTGTAGGTGTCCAGCTGTTGTAACAGTTTATCTTTACCTAAACTGTTACGCATTTGTCATTCATTCTTACATTCATTATAGTCTGTCAAAAGTCCACTGCTGAACAAGTTCCTTTTCCTTAGATTGCCTTATATATTTGCCATAGTTGCCACGCTTGGCAGGTGGGCATGCAACCGCAGTTTCTAAAATGTTGTGCTACTACCCACGTCCTGTTCATATCCTGCTGTTGCGTCTTACGACACACAAATCATTATATGGAATGTTCTCTTGCTCCGCCAATAGAAGCAAAAATTATATACTCTACATAAGTAACACTAATATTCTCTATACAAAAATTAAAACCTCTTCGTATATAAAAATAATTAATCTTTTGAAAATTGGTTATTCCTTATAGGAATAATAATTTAGTCTCTCTTAAAATTTGGCAAAGTTTGACTTGCTTGTGTGTAATGTAGAAGGGAATTTCACAACTTATTTAAATATATTTTATTGTATAAATATAAAGGAAGAATTTCTTAATAATTATTAATTTAAATAATATGTATAAATATTTTTATTTTTATTTTTTAATATTGGAAAATATTACAAAAATATACTTAAGAAAGAGAGGTTTATAAAACGATTAATCACATGTTTCCTCACGATGTTTTCCTCCGCCTTTTTCTTTCACCGCTAAGTACTTAAAATTTAAATTTGTCACAGGTGGGGATCGAACTCAGATTCTTCGCATAATATGACGTCGAACACCTAGCATCGAGCCGTGGTAGCTCAGGGGCTAAGCACTCGCTCTAAGTTTTACAGTACGTGAGCAACCCGGGTTCGATGCTAGCCGGCACCAAAAACATTGTTAATGGCAGTTTCAAGTACTCATTTACTACATGCTCGGCGATAAAGGAAAACATCGTAGAGAAATCTGTATGTCTGAGACATAAGAAAAAAATTTCGAAGACTTATTATGAAATTTGCCAACACGAATTTAGAGAGAGCGGTGTACATTTACTTGCCCTGAATTCCTCTCAGAAATGAGCGGAGGCCTGTGTTCAGCAGTATGTCATATAAAGGCTGTAAATTTCACTATAACTTTAACATAGCCCTGTACCTATATATACAAACGGTGACGTCATAGATTCAAATGCACTTAAGGGATCCCTTCACCCTTAAGAAAAATCTTTTGAATTTCTTGCTCTGAATAAAAACTTTTGAAATTAAATATGTAAGTGGATTCCCAAGCTTCGGTGTTAATAAATGATATTCACTGATTTTGTGAGAAAGAATCGGGAATGATTGTAAAAAGAAGAATGTTTTAATATAAGTGACCCATTACTCAGAGTAATTTATTTAGGTTGCCTTCAACGAGAATTTATGATCGGTTTATTGCTTCATTCACATAGCAACAATAGAGCTTTTTATTTATTATATACTAACACATAATATATTTAGCACGTGCTTGGCGGAGGCGGAGTTGAATGACATTTTAAGGAAATCAGCATATTATTAGAAAAATGATAAATAAATTCATCATTCATCATCATTACAGCCCTTCACAAGTCCACTGCTGAACATAGGCCTCCCCCAAGTAATGCCACAAAGCACGGTCCTGAGCCACCTGCATCCATCGACTTCCTGCATGTCTTACCAGGTCGTCACTCCATCTAGTAGGGGGTCGCCCTACACTACGCCTACCGGTACGCGGCTGCCACTCGAGAACCTTTCTTCCCCATCGGTTATCGGTTCTTCGAGCTATATGGCCGGCCCATTGCCACTTCAGCTTACTAATCCGTTGGGCTATGTCGGTCACTCTGGTTTTACTGCGGATATCCTCATTTCTGAGTCTATCACGCAGAGAAACTCCGAGCATAGCCCTCTCCATAGCTCGCTGAGCGACCTTAAGCGTCCTCATACGGCCAGCAGTGAAGGACCACGTCTCAGATCCGTAAGTCATCACTGGCAACACGCACTGGTTGTACAATCTAGTTTTTAGAGATTGAGGTATACCTGACGAAAAGATATGCCGTAATTTCCCGAACGCTGCCCAGCCGAGTTGAATCCGTCGATTGACCTCTCGGTCGAAGTTGGACTTACCTAGTCGGACTATTTGTCCCAGGTAAACGTATTCGTCAACAACTTCGAGCATAGTGCTCCCAACAACTACCGGCATAGGTGTGACATGGACATTGAACATGATCTTTGTTTTGTCCATGTTCATCTTAAGACCTATCCGTTGGGAGGCACTATTGAGGTCATTGAGCATAGTGCTTAAGTCCTCCAGCGATTCTGCCATAAGGACTATATCGTCGGCAAATCGAAGGTGAGTGATGTACTCGCCATTGATGTCAATACCGTATCCTTTCCAGTCCAGTAGCTTGAAAACGTCTTCCAATGCAGCGGTGAAGAGTTTCGGGGATATAACGTCACCCTGTCTTACACCTCTCTGCAGTTGGATAGGTTTCGAGCTCTGGTTCTGTACTCGGATAGCCATCGTAGCCCTACTGTACAAACACTTCAGCACTTCGATATACCGACAGTCAACTTGGCACCGCTGAAGGGACTGTAGCACCGCCCAAATTTCGACGGAATCAAAGGCTTTCTCATAGTCCACATACGCCAGGCAAAGTGGCAGATTGTACTCTTCAGTCTTCTGTACAATCTGCCGCAGGGTATGCATGTGGTCTATGGTACTGAAGCCTTTTCGGAAACCGGCTTGTTCGGGAGGCTGGAAGTCGTCAAGTCTGCGTGCGAGACGATTCGTAATGACTCTCGAAAACAGCACGTAGACGCGGCTCAGAAGGGAAATCGGTCTGTAGTTCTTTAAGAGAGCGTTGTCGCCTTTCTTAAAGAACAAGACCACCGCACTTCTGCTCCACGCCTCTGGAGTAGTGCCACCATGGAGGACGGAATTGAAGAGCTTCTGAAGGACTTCAAGTACCGGTGTTCCACCCGCTTTCAGAAGCTCCGCTGTAATTCCATCCTCGCCTGGGGCCCTGCCGTTTTTAAGGTGCTTGAGAGCCATTCTAATCTCGCTTAGACTGACGTCCGGGATATCATCGGAATAGTGTCGGATAAGACTTGCTCTTGGATCGTTACTCACACTTGCGTGTGGCTCCAACGATGATGTGTACAGCTGCCCATAGAACCTCTCAATCTCACTCAAAATCTCAGGTGTCCCGGAAACGATGTTGCCACACTCAGTCTTCAGCCTTGACAGTTGGCTCTTTCTGGCAGACAGATCTCTGGCAAAGACTTTGGAGCCCTGGTTCCGCTCGATCGCTTCTTTAATACGAGAAGTATTAAAGTTGCGTAAGTCTCGCCGTATGCATTTGGAGATCTGTCTGTTCAGTTGCCTGTATGCTGTCAAATCTGTTGACGATTGCAGCCTCATCTCCCGTCTAACAGCCATGAGATTAAGAGTGTGATCGGAGAGTTTTTGTGTTCTTCTGCGGCGGATCTTGCAGAACTTAGCTCCGACCGCATGGACAGTTTCCACGAGCTTGTCATTCATATCGTCCACTGCATTGCAATCTTCTAGGCACTGGAAGCGGTTACGTAACTCGAGCTGAAAGGTTTCGGGATTCTGTATTAGAGCACGAGGGGGACGGAGCGTTGACTTCATTAGACGAGACCTCTCCAACTTAACGTTTAGGTTCAGTGTGCCTCTAACCATTCGGTGATCGCTGCCAGTTTTCACCCTTGCGATCACTGAGACATCACTGAACAGTTGGCGTCTGGTCGTCATAATGAAGTCAATCTCATTTTTTGTCGAACCGTCGGGGCTCGACCAGGTCCACTTCCTGTGGGGCCGCTTCTGGAAGAAAGAGTTCATCATAAAGAGTCCCTCTTTCTCCATAAAGTCGGCCAGCTGCTGGCCCCTTCGGTTCCGTTGCCCTACTCCAAATTTCCCTACCTTCAGCTCACCGCTTTCTCTTGTGCCCAGTTTTGCGTTGAAGTCTCCCATCAACACCGTGTAGTAGGTTTTGGAGGAATGTATGGCTCTGGAAATATCCTCATACATTTCCTCCACCTCCTCATCGGGATGTGCCGAGGTTGGTGCGTAAACCTGAATGACCTTCAGCGAATACCGTTTGGTGATTCCGAGTATCAGGTACGCGACCCTCGTCGACACACTCCCTATCTTTACAACGTTGTTGACGAGAGATTTGTGGACGATAAATCCGACACCTCCTTGGGACAGATGGTCGCCCTCCCGGTGATAGAACAAGTTGCCGGACTCGAGGATTGCCGTGTCCTCCCCCTCTCTTCGGACCTCGGATAATCCAATAATATGCCAGCGCAACTTGTCTACCTCTTCTTCCAGCTCCAGTATCTTCTCGTCAGTCCTCAGGGTGCGTGCGTTATATGTTGCCAGGTCGTGTCGTCGTAGGTGGCAACCGAACCTCCACCGGAGATTCTTAGCACCCCCTGCCCCGCCGTTACCATGGTCGCCACCGTAGCCAGGAATAGCGGGGCCGCCGGGGACTGGGGGCCGTCTGTTTGTGTATTTATTCATTGGGGGGTATTTGCCATAGTTGCCACGCTTGGCGAGCGGGTTGGCAACCGCAGTTTTTTATTACGTCACAGTTGTCATCAGGAAGACGCTGCTGCCCATCTCCTGCCTGTCTCCCTCTGTCGCCTCTTACCACACCCACGGGAAGATATGGGGTAGTGGATATTCTTAACCGCCACTACACGGCAATAATATCTTGAAAATATGTGAAGTCTGCCAACACGAATTGGGACAGCTTTTTATTTTTGTATTCATAATGAAGATTATAAAAATACTATCATCAAAATCAGCTTGATCATTGTAAAAATAAATAGCATTTAAATACACTCAACATATTACAGTTAATATTATTTTCAGACCACTGCCGGAAATAGGCCTCCCCCTAATATTGCTTTATAGTTGGGGATAATTAGAACAAAACATGATAATGATGGAATTAGTTACAGATCAATAGTGCAGGAAATTAGGAAAAACAGACTGATCCCACATATGCAACGTATGCGATGGAACGCCAAGTTGTTGTACACACTTGTCCTACGTACGCAACGTACGTTTGACGTCAGACACTCTTTTCACTTCTTAGCGGATGCACGAGAACAAATTTATACCATGTTTTCCGAATTTGAGTGTGATTTGAGAATATTTACTTAGTTTAATGTTCATAAAGGAATGTATCCACGCCAAAAAAGTGTCGGTAGTAATTCTGTTAAATTTTGTTTTATAAAGCAAACAAATACATGAATATGTAGAATGCAATGTGTTATTTCTACAATATTTATAAAATCATGTTTCATAACATAACTAGGATAGAAATACAAAAAAAAATTATATACCATTTACCTCTTCCCATACTGTATAACGTAATTTAGCATAGCGATATTATACACATTTAATACAATAAATACGTTCATATCGCCTCACTAAATCGATGTGTTAATCTTAAATTTTGACAAGAAAACGCGTGCAATGTGCAAAGGTATAATATTGGTTTATGACGTTCTACGCGTAAGTTCTAAGAACACACTTGTCGTATTCGTGGGATTGCATACATGGGATTGCATTGAAGAGCGACGTTACGTCGGACGCGTGTGATTGCGTTGCATACGATAAGTGTGTTTTTAATGCATAGTTTTTTAAACAAAATCAAACGTTCAAATGTCATAATGTATCGCATACGTTGCGTATTTGAGACCAGTCTGCCTCTGCCAAAAGCGATTCGTTTCGTTGCAACAGGTAAACACGAACGGATTGTGGGATCTACAGATAATTGTGCCGGGATGTTTTCTATGTACCATTTATGTATATAAATCGCCTCGATGATACGGCAAAATTCCAAGAACGTACGTAATCTTTATGTCACGTAATCTAAAATTAATTGTCATTTACAACAGTTATAACCTACAACAGTTTTAAAGTATAAGTAAATATCTTGTTAGTTAATCTGTAGACATTTTCTACGGCGTAAAAGAAAAAAATATCTTGGAAAAAGCAACTAAACGTTGTCGGAAATGTAGTTAATAAAACACCAAGTACAATAAACGTTTTACTTAACACAGAAATATTTTCACACACTGAATTTTACCTGAAATTTGTGTCCATTAACAGAGAAACTGTTACGGAAAAGGGATCGTAAAGGATCGTGTAAGTTCTAAGCTCTATAGTTATGTAACGTTTAACCACAGGCAATGCAACAATACAAGTGATATTTAATGTGTTTGTATTTTCTAAACAACAATATATAATGTTTCAGGCATTTGTTAATAATAACGATAAAGTATTTTGGGATTTTATTGTTTTTTTTGCTATTATCAAAAAGAAGCAGCTGATCATTTTCTGTCTCAGTTTCCCTCTGTCGCCTCCTGAACTAGCCGGCTTCTGAAAAGGCTTTAGTACCATAGAGTACATACATATCCTTCGGCAAATTGTGCAGAAGACCGAAGAGTACAATCTGCCACTTTGTGTTGCGTAAGTGAACTATGAGAAAGCCTTTGATTCCGTCAAAATTTGGGCGGTTCTGCAGTCCTTTAAGCGGTGCCAAGTTGACTGTCGGTATACCGAAATGCTGAAGTGTTTGTACAGTTGGGCTACGATGGCTATCCGAGTATAGAACCAGAGTACGAAACCTATCCAAATGCAGAGAGGTGTAAGACAGGGTGATGTTATATCCACGAAACTCTTCACCGCTGCATTGGAAGGCGTTTTTGAGCTATTGGACTGGAAAGGATACGGTATTAACGTCAATGACGAGTACTTTACTAACCTACGATTTGCTGACGATATAGTCCTTTAGGTAGAATGTTGGAGGATCTAATAAGCACTATGTTCTATGACCTTAATAGTGTCTCCCAATCGATAGGTCTTAAAGATGAACATGGACAAATCAAAAGTCATGTGTAATGTCTATGTCACACCTATGACAGTAGTTGTTGGGAGCACTATGCTCGAATTTGTTGACGAGTATGTTCAACTGGGACACAGGAAGGGAGAAACCATAGTCCCAACCGTCTGTCGTTTTTTGCGGGTGTAAATCTGCGCCACGCACACTTTCTCAGACTCCCACAAAAAATAATCGTCTGTCACTACGAAACTTACATATAACAATTAAAATAATATATTAAAAATTTCACATATACATTCTGTGTCATAAAAGTGTAATGAAGTGCTGCAAAATCATTGACAAGTTGCATAGAGCCGTGGCTGTAACAAATTTCAAAACGCATTATCGATGAAAAGGTGGATATTATAATAAATATACGACTTTTTAAGCTATTGCATAGCTTATATCGCGGGCCTTGAGCGCGGGGACCGAATCCAGAAATTCCGTAACGAAAAAAAAACCTCACGCTCCCCACTCCGACGGGCACGGAGGTGTGGCGTTGAAAGCCGTGCATCGTCTAACGTCGTTTCAGTTCGGCAGACTTCGGCACTCGCAGACTTCGGCACGGTGTTTGTGTGAGTGCGACTAGACGTATGCGTGTACACTAGCTGCTAACGCAATGATAAAAATTCCTGAATAACCTACTTGTATTGTAAGATATTAAAAATATTTTAAACAACATTAACTTCTCATTTATTCAATAAGAGAAAAAAAATTGTTTTCTTATCGGTCACCACGCTCAAAAAGTGTAACTTGATTTAATATCAAAGACTTAACTGCATAAATAAAATAAATAAATAATTATAATTGCATAAGTTGATAAAAAATGCTATGCAATAGCTTTACCGCGGCAGTCACCGAGTGCCACACGTATTTTTTTTTTACTACTATAATTAGCCTTTATTTAAAAATAATCTTAATATTTATGTACCTTTAAAAACCAGTGATAGATTTATCTGGTTTTCAAAATGAATTAGTTTTATATATAAAAACGAATATAGTTTTGTGGGTTCGAGTTTTTCATTCAGAAAGAAATTATAGTATCAGTATAGAGAGTTAAAACAAAACATCACCGTTGAGGTGAATATTTAGTTCATGAGAGCTTCCCATTTTTTAATTTTTTCTTAAATTTGTCCTTAGCATGTTTTGTTTCTTCAACGGAATTGTTTTCGATAGTCATCTGTTATTTTTTTCTATCGAAGATTTTTTTCAATCCAGCAAATTTTTTCTTTTAAAAAAAGACTTTTACCTTGGAGTCTTTTAAGTTTTCTTCTGGTAAAACCGGAATTGCTACATTTTTCTTTTTCTTCTTTTAAGTGCAATTGTAGGAATAGAATTATTATTTTCATATATTTTCTATACCTGAAAAACAAATATAGCCTATTTTCTATAAGGCTCAGTTAAAGGATGTATATTATGCTGTTACCTTACTTTCTATGCAGCTAACTCAATATCGCTTGTAGAAATTACTAATTGATAAAATGTATCTATTTATGTTAATCAATCATTTCAAACAATCAACAATTATCTACAGTAAACCATTTAAGGAAACTCGCACGTGGAGGAGTTGATATTTTACATGCAGGTGTCAAGGAATCAGGAATAGTTAGAGTGGCACTAATCGCATCGTAAGATGTCTGTCGTCTGGTGGGGTTAATAATAATTGATGGCTCTGGAAAATTTGATTTAACAAAGCACATCAGGATTGGGGATGCATTTGTAATCTGTAGCGGTTTGTTGGCCTTGAGATCGTAAACGTGTATGGCCCACAGTTTACTTTACAGCAGGTTGACTGTAAGCTAGTGAAACTTCTCTATGACATGAAAAAATTTACGGAACTCATACAATGTGGTATTAAAAATGGCTTGGTGACCTCGATCAATCGCCTTATATTGTATGCCAATGCTTTAAAGTCAAAGGTCTGAAATTGATCTGAGATAATTATACTGTTTCTTGAGGGAAGCTTGTTATTACAAAAGAACTTCCATATAGCCATTTAATTCTGATCGTTAGGAAACCTGCAATAAATAAATAAAAAAAAACGAATATGGTCGAAGTTCACAATCGGTGATTTTAATATTGTATATTATACATAACGTAAACTTGTTAGTATTGTTATTCACTCACGATGGTTACACTTCTATCAAATCTGACCATTACATCAGATTTCCAATTAATCCAACCATTACATCAGATTTGATAGACCACAAATCCTCGCGAAAGAACACCGATTCCTACCAAGGATGATACGTGAGGCTATTGAAATTAAAAAACATCCTAATTTCAATAGAGAAGGAGGCTGGGTACTACCACCTGCTTGGGATCCTATAATCAATAAAATTAAAACTAAACCCAAGCATACCACTGCAAGACCTCAAGACATAGTGAGTTCATTTTGCATAGATCGGACCATAAACAATAATTAAAAAAGCTGAAGGTACTCCGGGTTTAACAATGACATCGGGACGTCAGTCATCTCAGTCCCCCGTGACCATGGGTGCTGGAAAGCGCCCGAAACGTCGGGAATTAAAAAATAAAAAGTAAAAATAAACGCGATAAAATCCGTAAAAGTAGTTTTAATCATGTGCTCATAATTAGTTTGGCATTAATAAATGTTGGACAAAAGATTGTCATATAGTCATAATTGGTTCCAATGGTCAGCGATATACCGCCACCTCATTCGCTGATCTGAAATCTATTCCTTGCTCTACTGTTTATTTGGAAGGGTTGTCACTATTGGGAAAGAGTGTTAGCGAATATAGAGCTAAAGGAAACAAGATTATTTCTACAGCTATGTCTAAGAGAGTTATCAAGGTAAAATAACTTTGTATTGAGCTTCTTTAAACGCTGTATGTGATGCATTTTATTGAACAGCTATTTTTCTCTATTATGTAGTGTTCTTTTTTTGTTCTCTTTTTTATATTTGATAATTAAAAACTAAGTACTTTATTATATTTTGGCTACTTTATTCTATTTCTTACTAAACTTAGTAACTTTAGTTTGATATCCAAAGTGATTTTTTCTCTTTTTGTTCTGTAATACAACAAAATTTTAACATTTTTATTATATTTTGAGTAGGACAGACAACCCATAATATGAAATGAAATTATATTATTTCATTAGTTTTATTTTTATAAAAATATGCTTATCTGCTTGTATTACACATTGTGTATTTTAATAAATATAAATTGATGTAAATAACTCGCAAAATACTGAATATATCTGTGAATTTAATAAGAACTTCACATCATTGCGCTGCAAGACAAATCCAAACAAAACATATACCTAAAATGAAATAAAAAATTGATTTATTAAAATACACAATAGGTATTATCTTTTTAGCATGAATATGGAATTTAGTATAAAACTAGGCATTCTATTCGATATTTATTTAGGAAGGCATACAAACCATTACCATTACCCCAGATTGCTTTATAAGGCCAACATTTGCCATAGTGTCCACTCAAGTGTTCTATTAATTAATATAGGTACTTCAAGTTGTATTATTACTTCAGCATATGACTGTGTTTACTTTGTTCTATCTTCACTTCATAACTTTAGGCAACTTTATTTTATCTTTTACTAAAGATGGGTACTAAAGAACCTTAAATTGATACAATAAGTAAATATTTCTTTCTTCTCTGTACTGTAAAGTGTTTTTTTAAATAACATGGGTAATGGTTATAACTGCATTTACTGTGTTGTACCAACACACTGCAAAATGATTACCCTTGTTCACTTGATTATTTTTCATAATAAAGCTAAGTAAGCTAGCTAAGCTTTAGTATATTTAAACTAGTTTACTATATTTGCTACTAATGCTAGGTACTTCGGATAGATAATTATTTCTCTGTAATCGTTTAGTGTTTGGTTCATTAGCATAGTACTTTAAGTTGGATCATTACTTCAGTATATGCATTTGCATACTGCGTTCTACCGATACTTACATTATAATTTGTAAGATAAATTATTACAAATTACGGTCTTAAGTGATTTTTTATAGTAGAGGGGGCAAACGACAATGCGGCTCACCTGATGTTAAGTGACTACCGCCGCCCATGATTAACCGCAACACCAGGGGAATTGCAGATGCGTTGCCGGCCCTTTAGAAAGGAGTACGCTCTTTTCTTGAAGGTCCTCAGGTCGTATCGATTCGAAAAAACCACTGGTGGTAAACTATTCCACAGAGAGGTTGTACGCGGAAGAAAACTCCTCTTGAAACGTACAGTGGTGGACCGCCAAGCATCCAGATGGTGTGGATGGTATCAGGACGTTTGCCGCGTAGTGCGTTTACGAAACTTGGCGGCTGGGATTAATCCGAACAATTCCTCAGAGCACTCTCCATGGTATATGCGAAAGAAAATGCAAAGAAATGCAATATCTCTTCGCAGTGCCAGTAAACCGAGCCGATCGGAAAGCACTCGGTCGTCGACGATTCGAGCCGCTCTGCGCTGGATGCGGTCAAGTGGAAGGAGCTGGTACTGGGGAGCCCCAGCCCAGAGATGGGAACAGTATTCCATGTGCGGCCGTACCTGCGCCTTGTAAAGTTGCAGGCGGTGTGCCGGCATGAAATACTGTCCCGCTCTGCTGAGCACGCCAAGCTTTTTAGAGGCCAATTTGGCCTTCTCTTCCAAGTGACCATGAAACTGCACGTCACTCGATATGTCGAAGGCGAGGATTCCGATACTGGCTGAGGCAACAAGGGAAGTGCCTTGAAACTGAGGAGATACGACAAAGGGGTCCTTTTTAGCGGTTAACGCGTTAACGTTAATTTCAATTGTTTGATAAAAATGTAAATAAAAAGGGTAAAATTATACTCTATTTCGACATTGACTTAAGTCTGTCAGAGTAAATCTTGTTGATATCATATATTTTTCATAAAAAGAAAGACTTATTATGAGTTCTGAGTCGTTCAATTATATTGTTTCAAATAATGATTCCTTTGTGACACCTTACTCTGAAAGCGGCAGTAGTGACGATAGTTTTCACAGTACAGATCTCACTCCTCTAAACGAAGTCCTATCTTCTCAATTCTCAGATGTTCTGAAAAATTTCAATGTTATTCATATTAATGCCCAAAGTATTCCGGCACATTTTTCAGACATGCTTGCATCATTTAACACTAGCTTTCTCAGCTATTCTTGTATCCGAAACGTGGCTCAAACCATGTTTCCTTCTACCTGCTATTTACTACCAGGATTCAATCTTATTCGAAATGACCAAGTAGGCCAGAGTGGTGGTGGGGTAGGAATTTACCTTAGATATGATATTCCTTTTAATATTATTAAATTCTCTACTCAAGCACCCTTGCCTAATGAAGCTGAACATCTCTTGTTGGAAATTATATTATCTAACACGAAAATCTTACTAAGCGTCTTTTATATAGCCTATCCCTCCATGTGAATTATTTCCCTTCGTTTGAGAAAACATTTGAAGACCTGACTCCTCTATACAATCACATTATTTTTATGGGCGATTTTAACACTTGCTTGTTAAAGAATAATCACCGCACTAAAAAGCTGCGCTCTATTACTGACTCGTGTAATTTACATATTCTGCCACTTAATGCTACACACACCTTGCCTAACTGTATTTCATCCTTGTTAGATCTTATCATAGTTTCATCTCCTGATCACGTGTCAAAGTATGGTCAATGTGCACCTGTGGGATTCTCTCATCATGACCTCATCTTTCTGTCATATAAAATACGTACTCCCAAACTTCGAGGCAAGGTAATGATGCAACGGAAGTATAGTGGGATGTATATAGAACGTTTACAAGAGGATGCCCGGAATGCTAACTGGTCTGCTGTATACTCTGCAGATTCTATAGACCTAAAATTGGAAACATTTAATTACAATTTAATTGACCTTTTGACACCCATGCACCAATCAGACCAGTTAAAGTTAAACACACACCTTGGCTAACGGACGATATTAAATCACTGTTAAATAAGAAAAATAAAGCTAGGCTTATTTATAACAGTGATAAATCGGACCAAAAAAGGAACAAGTATAGGATCATACGGAATCGCTGCAATACAATTTGTAGAGACGCACAACAACGCCATGTTCAAAGATCAGCCGAGAACGGAGACCCTACAAAAATTTGGAAGTTTCTCAGATCTATAGGAGTTGGAAAATCTAAAGAATCTACTATTTCGAATGAAGACGTTGACATTGAATCATTAAATAAACATTTCTCATCTACATCTTCGTTTTCAAGCGATAATATAAAATTATAAACTTTAAACAATTCTTCATTTCAACGAGTTAATGCATTCAACTTTAAACTTCAATGAATTAACTCCTTATTTCTCGCCGTACACCTTCAATCAATTTTCCGACTGTGATGTTAAGAAGAACGTTTTGTCCATATCGTCAAGTGCCAAGTCGGATGTGATGAAATTAGCCGTAAAATGATCGTCCCCCTGATTGACATTATTCTCCCCATTTTAACTCATATTTTCAATTACTACATATTCTCTAAATCCTTTCCTCGAATTTGGAAGGAAGCAAATATCATTCCTCTTCCTAAAAAGAAGAATCCATGTTCACCCTCAGATTATCGACCTATATCTATCCTTCCATTCCTTTCAAAACTCCTTGAACGTTTAGTCTTTGCACAACTTAACCTCTTCTAAATAAAAACTCTGACTCTTTTCAATCGGGTTTCAGACTTGGTCATAGTACGGTTACAGCATTACTTAAAATCACAGATGATATTCGCTGGGGTATGGACCAAAAGCAGCTTACTATACTTACGCTACTGGATTTCAGTAACGCTTTTAACACCGTCGATTTTGATGTATTGCTGAGTCTGCTACGTTCTATTAACATATCTCCAGCGGCGATTGAATGATTTCAAAGCTATTTGCGTGGCCGCCGGCAGCGGGTTATGGTAGGGGTTGCCACATCTTCGTGGTGTAAACTAACTGCTGGTGTACAACAATGTGGCGTGTTGTCTCCTCTCCTTTTTTCTGTGTTTATTAATTCTGTTACTTCACGAATTTCTTCTCTCTACCATTTGTATGCAGATGATCTCTAAATTTATTCCCATACATCACTCCAGAACCTTCCCAGTGCCATCAATGAAACTAATATGAATCTTGCTGCAATACATGATTGAAGCAGGTCGTTCGGGCTTAATTTAAATCCCAATAAAACCCAAGCCATTATTGTTGGAAATAGTACTGTAATTTCCAGAATTTGTTGGGATAACCTACCACCTATTGTTATTGATGGTGTTTTGATACCTTTTAGCAAATCTGTAAATGACCTAGGATTACACCTAGGTTATCTTTCTCGGTCCCTACGTATTAAAAAGTCCAGTAGAAAGATGTTTCCGGCATCATCTTCCTTACGACGTTTGCGTAACTCATTACCCATTCCTACTACCTTGTTACTCCCTATCCTTGATTATGCTGACGTATGCTATTCTAATCTTACTGAAGATCAATTAAATAAACTTGAGCGTCTTCAGAATTTCGCTATTAGGTTCATATTTGGCCTCCGCAAATATGATCATGTTTCCGAGTTTCGTACTAAGTTCAAGTGGCTTCCTATCAGACTTCGTCGGAATACTCACATTCTATCTCAGCTGTACTGTGTACTATATGATCCTAAAATACCAATGTATCTAAAAAAAATTTGAGTTCGCGGGTGCAGATAAAGATCATTTCAGATTATCCGATAAACTTATTTTGCGAATGCCTGCTCACAACTCAAATTTTTTTAATTCTTCCTTTTGTGTCAAAGCAATTGAATTATGGAACTCGCTTCCTTTAGCAATTAAGAAAGCCCAAAGCATTGAGTCTTTAAAAAAACTGGTTAAAAATTATTATTTAAATATGTTGTGTTCTACTTAATATATTTCATTCTCATATCTACTATACTTGATAAGGTTTGTGTATATATGCTATGTATAATATAATGTGTAGCTATAATGTGTTACAAAAATATTTATAAATATGTATATATATTAATAGGTATATATGTGTATGATTATGTATGTATATATATGTTATGAGTTTGTTGTTCTTTGTATTATTTTGTGTGCAATAAAGAGTACTGTATTGTATTGTATTGTATAGTTGATTATTTATGTTTTTAATAATATAGTCTGTTTATTTCGTAATTGTATGAAGTGATATATTGTTAATTAATACTATTTAAAAGAAATGTCCCAATAGGTGTCTTGCAGCTGCTTTCTAAGACAAAGGTTTTCTACAAACCAGTGTTCATAGTACTATATCAAACTGAAATGATTATATTCTATTCTAAAAGTTACGAACCAGTTGAGGTAAATAACTACGAACAGACTCAAGTATTGTTGGCCCCCATTGGTCAACATACAGGCGAAAACGTGAGTCGATGTTATCTTGAGGTATTTCTTGGATCAAGGATTCCAATTCTCTTTTATTACGGAGTTAGCTGAGCAGAGCCTTGGGATTTTTTTAAGTTACTTACTTTGTTTTTAGGTTATTGCGATTTTCATATTTAAATTTTTATTTTATCTGTATTCCCGTTATATGTGGTAAAATTAATATTACCTGGTAATCTATACAAATAAATAAAATTGAAATGTCTGTTTCAAAATAACAGCTTTTAACTATATGCATATGAAATTTCGTACGGTAATAACAGCAAAAACACAATTTTTAAAACTTTTTTCTGTCTGTCTGTTTGTCAGGCTGTCTGTCTGTTTGTTCCAGCTAAACTCTGAAATACCTGACTGATTTTAACAAGACTTTCACCAGCGGATAAATGATGATATAAGGAGTAACGTAGGCTAATTTTATTTCAGAAAACTAATTCTTCCGCTCAAAACTTAAATGAAAATTCGTGGGGAACAGCTAGTAAGGTCGACATGCAATTCATTAAGTTGAGCCACAATTTGTGATAGGTCTATTCTCCATACAAAAATGCATTGGCTTCATTTTGAATTAAATCAGTTATGTTTATTTTATACTCGCATATAAAGGAGGACCCATTCTCTATACCATTGATACTAAAACCATGTGGTAATTTAATAGCTAATGTTGAAGATAATAGTGACAAACACTGTCTGAACCTAACGAATACATAGAAAATATTATAATGCCATAGGTAAATATTCGCGCCGGTATAATTTCTAGCAAATATACGTAAGTGACTCGTTAACATCTTATAGATATTGACGATTCAATGATGCAATCATGTGATAGTATATATGCAATGCTTGCCTCTAGCTTTTATAGATCACAAAGGGAAACTTCACACCTGTATAACATTTACCTTCTTACTAGTCAATACATATCGACTAGTGTTTTTCTGTTTTCATTTGTCGCCTTTTACTACACTGAAGGGACAATACGAGTTAGTGAATATTACGTATAATATACCAAACTATACATCAATAAGATCATTAAAATCTTACACCCGTGGTAAAGAAATCGGATGATAATTGGTAAAAAATTGTATTATTTAATGAAAGCTATCCAGTATTATAAAAAATAATTTGATCGGTACGGGGTAAATTGAATACCATAATTTATGGCACAGAACTTTAAACTCTATATAGTTATTATACAAATTCCGCATCCAATGCACTTCTAAAACATATCTTTTAACATTTTATAGCTATAGGTAAAAAGGGTTATATAAATATTTCCTTTCACTCCCCCTAGCATTATATAAAACAAAAGACCCCTGAAATTGCCTCTTAAATTAATGGTTTGAGAAGCCAGTCAGTGAATTCAGTAAACAGTACTTACGATGTCGCTGTTGGGTCATTTACGCCAAACAAAGTAAGCTTTCATAACAAGTTGATTCTTTTTTAATAATTGGTTTCTATGATTATTAAAAATGTCTTTTTATTTTTTGAATTTCAATTGCTTTTGCGCAAAAAATGTGTTTAGAATCTTTTGAATATAAATTATATCGCCATCAATATTATCAACGCTATATATTGGCAGCATACGTTATACACAACCTCATTTCATTGCGCTGGTGCAAAAATTAAGAGGCAACTTTAGGAAATAAAAGAGAAAACTCATGGCTAAATAGAATACATTTCGTAAACGCATGACGTAAAATTTGGCTGGTGAAGAAAAAAGCGTCAAAGGTGTGAGTTGTTTTATACTGTGATCGCCAATCCATCTACCAAGCATGCCAAGTATCCTTCCTAACAGCTCTAGCAGAGGACTTTTATGAGATGATGATGATGAAGATTATTATTATCATCACTGCAGTCCTTCCCTATTCCGAGTTACCTGCATCTATCGATTCCCCGCTTACTTCATCTCGCTATTCCATATATTGGGAGGGTCACCATTTACGTTTACCATGCTTACAATTATCTTGAAAAAGTTTCAGTTCTGCGGTTTTTCAGTTAATGAGAAATAGTGTGCAATTTAAAAAAAAATGAACATGAGCAGAGAGTTAAGAATAATAACATTTTTTTTTCATTTCCAATTACACATGTTTATATACAAGAGAAAATATGATTACAATTATATAAAATAACAATAAAGTCAAAAAATATGCTAATATAAAATTAAAACTATGTGTAGCTTAATGACGTAGAATCCACAAAAGAAAAGTTGAAAACTCAAGTTGATAATATAAGCTACCTGCCTGAACTAGTAGTACCTGTGTTTATGACCATCATCCCAATAATCCTTAAAATTTTGTCTTAAATTCAATAATTTCACGGCAGATAACCCTGTTATAAGGAAGTCCGCAGCTAGCCATAGTTAGTGATAAAGTTTAACTAATCAGTAAGCTGAAGTGGCTATGGGGCCGGTCATATAGCTTGAACAACTGGCAACTGTTGAGGAACAAATGTTCTCTTGTGGTAGACTCGTACCAGTAAGTTAAGGACGGCCCTCAATTAGGTGGAGTAACGACCATGTAAGACATGTAGGAAGTCAATGAAAGCAGATAGAACAGGAACATGTTTATTTGGAATGCGTTAGAGGAAACCTGCATACAGCAGTGGAATTGTTCATATATAGAGATTTCATGACGATAAGAAACCCCAAGAATAGTACCGCGACTTTTAATTTCTCATACAAGTTCAAAACTATGGAGACGTTTTTAGACATTTTGGTAGCACAGTAAGAAATTATATTATATGGGACAAGTGTAATATATAATATGTCCTACAAATATTTTCCCCATACTTTAATGTTTGACCATGTGCATTGATTATGTACGTAAAACGCCTTAACGATGCGGGAAAAATTCGGAAGTGGAGAATTCCGTAGCGGTATGTTTCCAAACCCTGTAGAATATCGTACACGGGAAAAATTTTTTCTTAAAAAACTTTTAAAACTTAGCAACTGACTTCAAAAAACTAAAAATAGTTAAATAATTTTCAATTATTAAATAGCTTCTGAAGTCAGTGCTAAGGCAGACCTTAATTAAATATATTTTCCACATAAACTAACCAAATGATACTTTCACACCGCAAATAATAAAAAAATCGTAAATCTTATAAAATAATAATTTAATACCAGATGAATAAGTCAGGCGATATCACGCACTCAAACTATCTTGTAGGGAATAATTCATAGCGGCAAGGTTTTACGGGTTAACCCCAGGGAGATATAAGAAGTCGGCAAAAGAATTTTCTTAAAGCAAATTTCGAATATTTACGATGTATTATAGCTGTAAAGATCGAATGGGTTCTGGTAAGTACTTGGCGAAAATATTTAACGAGGCAGAACGTGACGATATTCTGGCTAATCAAACAAAAAACACGATTTAAAAATACTTATTTGTAAGCCTTTTTTAAAATTTCTAAAAACAGATAACCTTTGTTAAAACGCTGACATCTCATTTTTTGGCATTTATTACTATTTATGGTTGTTCCGTACAGAAAAGTGGAATAAAGTGTATTATCTTTCTATCTATTAAAGAAGTTATTTTCAATACCTTTTAATAAAGATGATTGAAATTAAGCATAGTTATTAGTACTTAAAGTTCGGTAAATATCGATAATGTGAAGAGTATACCTAGGCAATCAAATTATATTTTTCAACCGAAATAGAAAAACGAAGTTTTACTTTAAAGAAATTATTCGCAAAACATGGTTAAATACTTGAACTCAATCATTGATATTCGATCGTTAATAGCTCACACTTTATTAAATTTTATTACGACTCCAGACGCACAGTCAAAATTAACCTTACTCTTCGATAGCTATTAGTCTCAACTGCCATTCACCATACAAGTCGCTTACAAACTTTATTATATGATGCTATTACGCTCGTCATAAGTGACTAAAGACCGATTTACACTTCGACAAGCACAGTAGCGAGTTTAGTTACAGGGCAGTTGACAGTAAACGGTTAAGTGGGCAGTAGCGTTCAAACAATGTTTTCGTGGCGAGTTTAGGTAAGGACATTAGTTCATAGAGTTCGTTGGAGTATGACGTTTCAATACTACAGAATTTTTCTGTTTTCGTTTAAGATGGTTCTAGGATTACGTCAAGAATTAAATGATCCAGTCAGAGGAGTATTAATGGTTGTTGTTAAAGAAGTTTTTAAGAGTTTTCATGAGTGCAGCATCTCGAGCAGGTTTAATTTTACAATTTGAACTTCTACTATTATATAAAAATTCGTGTTCTAAATACTCCTGTACAAATTTATACGTGATATATTCCGTCCATTTTATTATTAAAACTCAGTATAAAACGTATAGATATTCAATAAACAGTATCGTACAAACTTTGTGGCGAGTTTAATTATAAAAGTACAATTGTACGTTTTGGCGCGCAAACGTTGCGTCCTGTCAACTTATGCACTGAACTAAACTCGCTCGTGTTTACACAAACGGCGAGTTTAGTTGCAAGTGGCGGGGGAAGCGCGAGAGGGCAGCACTTCGCACTTAACTCGCCGAAAAATAGCTCGGCCGGTTATCCCGTTCAACTTAATCGTTAACTTGCTACTTAACTCGCTTATTGCCGTTCAAACGAGGTTCAAACTTAACTCGCTAGGTTCGCAAGTTAACTCGCTACTGTACTTGTCGAAGTGTAAATCGGTCTTAAGGACGTTTTATGTATCAAGTAAAGTAAAAGTAAAGTAAAGTTACAGCCTACATACGTCACACTGCTGGGCACAGGCCTCCCATCAGTTCTGAGAGGGTTTTAGGGCAAGTAAGTGTCCGCCGCACTGCCTCAATGCGTGTTGGCGAACTTCACATGTCTTAGAAATATTTTTTTTCTTATTCCTCAGACATGCAAGTTTCCTCACGATGTTTTCCTTCACCGCCGAGCTCGTGGTAAATTATTTAACAAGGCGCAATGCAAATTACAATTAATTATAATTCTGATAGCGACGGCACTCGAACTAGGCACGTATGCAGCACAATTGATGTCAAGGCTTTTTTATCCGTGGTCCTACTAGTACCGGACATCCGGCGCCAGACTCTCATCGAGAGATGATAAACCATAAAATACTATTGGTGGAGCCACGTGTTTAAGGCTGCCGAAGTCTAGTTCCCCCGGTCGAACCTTAAACCTATTACGCGAGATATTAATCTAAGTGGACTGTATCTACTAAATGTTTCTACACTTATATATGCGGTACAATGCACTCGATCTTCCCTAAGATGAACTATTATTTGCCAAATCGATGAAAGGAATCCTGCTTTATTAGGAAAACACAAAATTGGAGCGGGTTAAAACAATTATATCAAGCAGGCTATAATATTGGATATTGACTCACCGGGATGTTTCTTCTATGCGGTCGAGCACTATAACTGCGACTTCTGGAACTTCTTCTGGAACACTCCGGAGAGAGGCGGTGCGCGACTATATCTCACACGAGGTGAGGCGGGTTTCCTGGAGCTCGATTGCTTCCAGGCTAAAGCGGTTTCTACTAGTGGTGCGGTTTCAACAACGGGCGCGGCGGGAAGAGAGCTCTTTAGGACACTATTATCCTAGGCGGTGTGGGTTCAACGGCGAGCGCGGCGGGAAGAGCTCTTTAGGACACTATTATCCTAGGCGGTGTGGGTTCAACGACGAGCGCGGCGGGAAGAGGCCACGCGTCGGTCGCGCGTGCCTTATATATTCTCGGTTCCGATGATTACGTGATGTTCTAGAATCATCTTCTTTCCCCTCCCACCCCACCACCCCGATGTGTCGATAGGAGGGTATGTATGATATCGTTTTGGAAAGGGATAACCGATTTGGCAGCCTACCGTCAAATAAAATAAATACGAATGGTTTTCCGCGCAACCAACTATAATACACAATAGAATGACTACCAAACTTACCTTTTACGAGAACCGGTGTTGCTGGGAGCACACATACAAGCGTTTATGTCATATTATCGGTAGAAACCGAATTTGCTCATTGGTCATACAAATTACAATAAATACCTCTAAATGTTACAAAAGCATTTTAAAATTACAATATTATTTTATTATCGTTGCTACAAAATTTATATTTTGTATTTTTTTTCAAATTTTTTATATTTTATATTGCAATATTTACAAATAATATTCATAACTTACAATATAAAAAAATGTGTAGAAAAACTAAAACTAAAAATTTTAATTGTCATAAAGGCAGGTATCGTTCCAAGAACGCTGGCTGCGTTTCCTCGCTGAATTTGAGCGATAAAAGAACCAGCCCTCTTATCATCAGCAGCGGCGACCAGTCGTGGAAACAGTTCCTATAGGAACTAAACTGCACGTGGACCCCACTAACCGATAGTCTCTACAGCAAATGACACTAATATGTAGTCATTTATCAAAGACTCATATTTGCACCATTTACTTCATTCATTTGCCTCTGATGCCGCCCCGGTCTTAGTAGAAACAGCCAGAACGCGAGCGTGATCTTGGTCACTGTCGAAATTGTGAAATATATCTTTCTGGACACTTCGTACCAACGGAATATCCCACTGTTTTTGTTGGTTAACTTCCTTTGGGACATTTTAGCCGGGACAGAGCGTTAGCCATGTTTGCTTTGCCTTCGCAGCAAAACAAAGGCCAAATGTGTTAATTAAATTATGTTACATAACTCATTGACACAATTGAAGTAAGGAAAGCAGGCAATGCGACCCCAGAAAGATTTCTTACACCAATACGTAAGACACTCAATAAGTTTTGAGATATACAAAAAGTTTTCTAGATAACATTATATTTCTTTTACATATATTTCTTTTACATATATCATTATCGTACATTTAACAGTTAAAAAGAACTCCTTTGTCGTATCTCCTCAGTTTCAAGGCACTCACCTTGTTGCCTCAGCCAGTATCGGAATCCTCGGCGTCAAGATATCGAGTGTACGACCTAGGGACCTTCAAGAAAATAGCTTACTTCTTTCTAAAGGGCCGGCAACGCACCTACAATTCCCCTGGTGTTGTGGTTGATCATGGGCGGCGGTAGTCACTTAACATCAGGTGAACCGTATGCTCGTTTGCCCCCTCTTCTATAAAAAAAACATCTTTTAAAAATATTGTCCATCATGCTCTATACAAAGTTCCATTCACCTAAACCAACTCTGAAAACACATTTTCCAATCTTGATCTGACAGGTTGTAACTCGCTTCTTCGTAGACAGCCACGGCTTCTTCGGCGCTTAAAAACACTTGCCTTTTATTTATTTTTTAACTCCAGGGAACAAAACGAAATCACAAGAAGCTAAGTCAGGGCTGTAGTATGGGTGACTTTGAGTTACAACATCATATTCCATATTCTCTTCATATACCTTATATATTTATGAGGTGAGGTGAAAGGCGTTATGGTGATGCAGTATGATTACCCGAAGCTAGCGCACAATTTAAAAAGCTTTGGCTAATGCAACTTTAATGTACCATCTAGAGTTAAGTGACCTACAATTTTCCAGCATTGAAGTCGAAAATTGTCTGCTCCGCAAAAAAATACTAGCCACCGTTTTTTTGCCGAGATTGCGAGATATTTGCAGCTTTGTCGGTAACTTCTGAGTAGACGCATACCGATGATTGTCTTTTCTTTTCAGGAACATATTGAAAGATCCATGTCTCGTCACCAGTAACGATTCCTGAAAAACGCCTTTATGCCCCGTTTTCAAAACGTAGACGCATTTAATACATAGAACCAATCCACGCGAGTCTGTTTTTCGCTTTCGGAGAGCAAACGAGGGATCCATCGACAACAAAGTTTTCTCACTCCAAGATGTTGATGAAGGGTGTTATGAATGCTCCCCGAACTAATGCCTACAATCTTTTCGATGTCCGTATATGTCATTAGTGGTCATCCTGCACCAACATTTCAGTAGTCTGTACTTTTTCTGTTGTTACTGCTGTTTGCGGGGCCTTGGATCTTTGGTCATCTTTAAGGTTAATTTTACCCCTTTTGAATTCCGCAAATCACCTAAAAATAACATTTCTGAATTATAATAGTTAGAGGTTAGAAATTATTGTAATTCTGATAAAATACTTTTCGCACCGTTGTAGTTCCTAACGTTATCAGAGTATATTTTACTTACAGAGCCACGGCGAGAAACGAACCTTTTAAATGCATCCGTGAAGTTCGCTGTGCTGAGATCACCGACAAGTTCAATATGCACAGCGCGAGTAGCCAAACATACAAAAATACAAACACAAGCTAAATAAACACTAATAAGCAAAATACTTATTTATAATTCTACCAAGGACAAACTAATATTTAAATCGCACAAACTTTTCTAATCATAAGTATGCAATATCTAAAGCGAAACGAAACTATCAACAATTATAAGCGGCGAAGCAAAAACGCTCCGGAACAACATTGCTTATGGTTCGTTGCACGCGAAGCCTCACTTTTTTCTGCCAAGCAAGATTGGCCTCAGCTGGTTTACCTTGTAGCCTCCAATGAGGCACATTTTCTGCCGCAGCGGCTTGGCGTCTCCATGCGCCGTGACTGCGATCTCGCTCCACGCCGCGCGCGCTTCTGCTATTGACATCGATTTGAGTCTCGGGTCGCGAACACGTGCACCGACGATGTCACCTGACATGAACTTCGTCGAACACTATAACTCATTAAAAAGATTGGTATGTTTTATCTTAATCGGATGAAAAGTGTTTTTTTTTTAATGAAGATGGTGCCAACTAACATGTGATTCACCTGATGGTAACCTGTAACACTAGGGGAAAGAAAGTGCGTTTATGTAGAAGTAAGCTCGTTTCTTGAATGTCTCTAAATCGTACCGCTATTCGGAAAATTCCAGTTGGTAAACGATTCCACACAGTAGGTATGCAAGGAATAAAACTCCTAATAAAACGCACAGTGGTAGACTGCCAAGCATTCAGATGGTGTGAATGGTATCGTGAGTTATGTCTCGATATATGTTGGTGAAATTTGGCAGCTGATATTAATCCGGACATTAGAACAAACTGAAACTTTATAGACGTCTACTTTTGAAAGTGCAGCCCACCAACCACCCGCTTGATTTTTTTCATATGAATGATGACTATACAATCATTAATCAAAGTCCGTGGGATATTAGCGATATTCACCCTTGCCGCATCTAACAACACCTGGGCATATGGGTCCGTTGACAGGCATCTTAGAATCTGTCATTGTCGTCATAGTTGGGGTCTTTTATATAAAAATATTTTGAAAAAGATATTACATGATTGCTCAAAAATACCTGAAATAATTAAAATTTTAGATTGTAGCAATCCTATATCTCCTAGTATTCTATCTATGTAGGTAGCACACACCCTCTTACCTATATCTGGCGTTGCTAAACAGATGCCTAACAAAGAATGCCACAAAGCACAGTCTGCAGTTTAGTAACATAATACGGTTGAATTACAATATATGAATTATATAAAGTAAAATATGTAGAAATAAAACAGGAAATGGACAGCAGCAAATTCCCTGATATCAACTCGAAATAGTAAAAAAATGCTGCGGTTGCCATCAACCACCAGTTGCCAAGCGTGGCAATAATATCTTCCTATACGGCATCTTTGGAGTTCCTGAAGACTAATAGTTAAGTTAAATACTTTACAAAAATATTGGTTGAATTTCGTTATATTTTTATGTTCTTTTTTCATCATCTTTTACAGCGGATAAAATAGAATAATAGCTGCGTAAATCTCAGACGACTTTTGCGTGTTTAACAAGGACTCTCGTGCCATTAATTTTGTCGGCGCCTCTTTCTTTCATCGCGAAGTAGTATTACTAGCTTTTTAATAATAAAATAAATAAAAATAAAAATTGTTTATTTCGGAAAACTTGAATCCACAGAAATTTTTTGTAAAGAAATACTTACATCTATGTTAGTGATATAATTTATAAAAATAACATAACATAACATAAACACTCACGCCTGTCACCCAGAGGGGTAGGCAAAGACTACGGACTTACATTTGGCACGATCCTGACATGCATAATTATAATTAATACCTATTTTTAATACTAAATTATTGTTGCGCACCTAAGTTGACGTCATGTTGTGTCAGGGACGAGAACGGGGGAAACTTTCCAGAAAATGACATCACTAATCTTTCAACCGACAGTGTCGAAACGAAGAACTAAGCTTCTAGAAGCCGACACTCGAACTTTCGACGCCTTGCGCGTATTTACTTGAATGTTCTGGATGTTTCGGTGCTAATATGTATTTATAGGCGCTGCAAGGTGCGATCGGGGAAGTATTGAATTTGGCGAGATAAGCGAAGCTTCGTAGCGAAATAAAGTGAATCAGTGTGATTAATTATTAGTGTTCTAAGTTTTAATTGGTGTAAAGTGAATTAAAGTGTTAATTTTGGTAATTCAATCGGCAGTTTTTATTGTCACGAACCTCATGCTCGTAACAATTGATGTCAGAAGTGGGATAAAATCATGTCAATTTTACCTAAGGAGGAAACGGAGGGTGTCCGTACCCGAAGTCAACGCCAGAAGGAGACGGACCAAAGAAGATTTGGTGGTGCAACGCCGCAGACGTCGGAGGGCCAGCCACCGGCTGCAGGCCCGTCAGTAGCTCCTACATCTGCAGCACCTGACTTAGGTGCTCTGATGGTGATGCTGCAGGAGCAGGCTCGCTGACAGGAGGAGCAGGCTCGCCGACAGAAGGAACAGGCCCGCCGACAGGAGGAACAGGCCCGTCCGTTGGAAGAACAGCTCAAGCGCGATAAGGAAGAACAGATGCTCCTCATGAAGGACATTCACGCTACATTCGGGAAAGAGATAAGAAGAGGTGAAGGATAAGGTTGCTCAACATGAAAACCGCCTGTCGGAAGCTGAAACCCGAATCGACCAAGTAAACAATCTGGTTGACAACGTAATGGCTGTCGTGAAGAAAACGCCGGACGACCTCAAATTTGGGGATGGAACAACAGCTCCCGTAGTAGCTACAACACCTTCGCTACGTGGGTTCAAAGTGCCGCCGTTCGACGGGGCTTCTTCCTGGTCGGCCTACAAAATCCAGTTCGAGGCCGTCATGGAGGCGAACGGCTGGAATAAAAGCCAAGCCATGACTGCACTCACCCTAGGCCTGCGCGACCAAGCCTTAACTGTGTTGGAAGCACTCGGTAAGAAAGTGACCTACGAGCAGCTCCTTGAGGCGTTGGAGGCGAGATATGGCAACGCTCACCTGGAGCACGTCTTTCGTACGCAGCTTAAAGATCGCGTGCAGCGCATCAATAAAAACCTGCAGCAGTGGGCTCTAGAGATGGAGAAGCTGGTGCGAAAAGCATACCGGTCTGTACCTGCACTCATTGAAGGGAACCTGGTACAGACATTCATCGACGGCATCCGCGACCTTGAAGTCAGAGCTGCTGTGAGGCTGGGGCACCACGAAACGCTTAAGGACGCCTTGGCCCATGCACTGAAGGTGGAAGCCGTACGGCAGGATCATCGTTTCCATCGCGTCAGGGAGGTTGCAGCAGCTACAGTTTGCGACCGCAACAAAGGATTCAGCCCTTGGTGCTATGGCTGTGGGGAAAGGGATCATCTTCGATCCAGCTGCCCTAAGCGAACCATAGAAAGGGAAGTTGATCGATCTCGAGAGGGTAGTGCAGCTAACGGCACCACCTGGCGGTGACAGGATCGTCGTTCCCCTCACGCTAGGGAGGTTGCAGCAGTTACGGTTCGCGACCACAATAAAGGATACAGACCTAGGTGCTATGGCTGTAGGGAAAGGGGCTATCTTCGATCCAGCTGCCCTAAGCGAACCCTAGAAAGGGAAGGTGAATGACCTCAGAAGGGAAGTGCGGCTAACATCACCGCTCAGCAGCAGCCGGGATACGACTTTACTATCAGACATCGCAGCGGGAAATCTCATGGCAACGCAGATGCATTGTCAAGAAACCTTGTCCTGAAGATTGGAAACATTGTACTAGGCAAGAGAGTAAGGAAGTGGTACCGTGAGGATGCTCAGGACAGGCCACCTCAACAACGAGTGGAAGGATAGCCTACGACATGCACAGCAGGAAGATCCGGACATCAAGCCGATTCTGGAATGGATGAAGGCCCGTGCTAGCAAGCCTAAGTGGAGCGATGTCTCAGCGATGAGTTCAACCACGAAAAGCTATTGGGCCCAATGGGACAGCTTGCTGATTCAGGATGGATTCTTGTGCCGTAAATGGGACAATGGTCGAGGAGACAGCTGTCGTTTGCAAATGGTTGTCCCTAAAGCTAAAGTGCCGAATATTCTACAGCTGTGCGATAATGGTCGTTCAAGAGTCCACCTGGGTGTTAAACGAACTCTACTGAAGGTCCGAGAACAGTTTTACTGGGTCCATTATTGTGACAATGTCGAGGATTGGTGTCGTACATGTACAAGTCGTGCGGCTGTGAGGGGACCTCAGACACGTAGTAGAGGAGCATCGAAGTTGTACAATGTTGGTACACCAGGGACCCCCATACAGAAAGCGCAAGAGGGAGTCCTAAGATCGTCCATGTGGATCGCTTGGCGCGTTATTATGGGGTCGATAATGCTCGGGACGAGCATGTCTTAGGAGGGGGTAGTGTTGCGCGCCTAAGTTGACGTCATGTTGAGTCAGGGACGAGAGCGGGGGAAACTTTCCAGAAAATGACATCACTAATCTTTCAACCGACAGTGTCGAAACGAAGAACTAAGCTTCTAGAAGCCGACACTCAAACTTTCGATGCCTTGCGCGTATTTACTTGAATGTTCTGGATGTTTCGGTGCTAATGTGTATTTATAGGTGCTGCAAGGTGCGATCGGGGAAGTATTGAATTTGGCGAGATAAGCGAAGCTTCGGAGCGAAATAAAGTGAATCAGTGTGATTAATTATTAGTGTTCTAAGTTTTAATTGGTGTAAAGTGAATTAAAGTGTTAATTTTGGTAATTCAATCGGCAGTTTTTATTGTCACGAACCTCAAGCTCGTAACATTATTAAGCAGGAGATAGTCCTGGAGGTCATTTGTCTGATCAGTGGACAGTCCTCACTATAAAATTATATATTAAAATTTTTTTTTATCAAATCAAAGTTAACATATAAAAAAATAAAAGCATATTTTTAAATATCATTTTTAAAAACAAAGTTTGATTAATTCTCTCAAAAGAAGAAAATATACACTAAATTAAATCAAACTCATCAATTTATCACAATATGCAATTTTTATGATATAAAAGCCGGTCGCGAGAACTATTTTATTAAAATATATAATATTTTTTGTTTTAGAATTAGTTATGTCAAGATGAATAATTACATTTTGAATTCTTGTTTATTTATATCTACAGGTATATCTCGCGTCAAGCTTTTATATTATATAAATTGTATAATGTAATGAATTGACTCGTTAAATTTAATTAAAAGTTTATTTTCTTCTTCATAGAAAATTTTAATAAAAGCTTGTGTTATAAATGGTTTATTTCGTGTGAATTAATTTTTAATTTTTTTTAATTATCGCGTGTTCATTGCAACGATGACAAAAAAAATAAAGTTCTTATGATTGTTAATTCTGCAAGCACGATTAAAATTTATTATGTGATTTGTGACTTGATTGGGATAACAGATTTTAGTACTTATCTAGCGCACCTAGTGATATTTATTGTTTTATCAAAAGTAACTATTTGTATCTTTTCTGCTGTTTGTACTCGAGAGATATACTCTGATACATCGCTCAAACGACCATCTCGCTGTTCTGCTTAACAGCGAGATGTTCGTCCACCTACTCTGTATTTGATGATGATTTTTTTTTATTCGTGCATCGTGTTCTTCTTTTGACTCCGCTGTTTTTAATTGCAGCATGAGTTGCTTAGCTCTATCAAACTCCAACTTTCGTTCAGTGTGTGTATCACTGTTCACTTCTAACGCCTTTTGCTAAGTCATTGGCTTTTTTCGTAATCGCTTTCTGTTCGTAAAAGTTTTGTTGTAAAAGTTTTTCTTGCTGTTTTAACTTCCATTTCCTGAATCTTTTCTTCCTTTGTGTTGATGTTTCTTTTTTCAATATTGTTTCCACAAGCATTGAAAAAATATAGGTCAACCTTCCCAGATCTTCGTTTAGAAGTGTAAAAGCTAATAAACAACCAGTGCCTGGTGGTGGTATATTCACGTTATCATGTTAGATACACCCTGATGTCACTTATTCGTCGGCATGGCCTCACATTTACTTGGGTGTTTAGAGGTATGCGCCACATATTTCAGTTTGAAGCCTACTTGTGTCTAATAAAACACAGTTCTGGGTTTCATTTTGGGGATTTCCTTCTCTTAAACAGGCTGCAAAACAAATTTTATTGACGCACATCTCGCCAAGTTATACAAGACATAGTATAAAGCCAACCAATGCGTACTTTTAAAATTCAGTTGCAAAATTTTACCCGAACGATTAAACCTCAAAATGTTTTTTCACCACTGCTAGAAATTATCCAAGGCGTAGAGTGATATTAGTTAATACAAGTTCTCCCTAAATCTTACCTTTTAGCCGGGTGATAGTACACCATCTTATCGAAGAGCTACACGTGAACATAATTTCTTCGTATTTTTCTCAGCAAACCCTTTCAGTTGATATCTATATCATAGGGGTGCATGAAAAAAAAACATAGTTTTTTTATGGAATAAGGGTGCACGATTTTTGGGAATCCGCCATATTGGATTTATAGTGACATCATTTTACTTTTGCATTTTTATCAGCAACCTTTGATATGCACGTCATGAGAGTGCATAAATAATAACTAGTCCGTAATTTCAGGCGGTCCGACATATTGGATTTCGAATGATGTCATTTGGCTACCCATGCACTGTCATCCAAACAAAACGTATATGTACAATTTGGGCTAAACCGGTAGAGGATGAAAGCTTTAATTTAGTTGCAAGATTTGACCTTACACATACTTAAAGTAGGTATTCCAAGTTTATTAAAAGTTCGTAAAAAGGAACCTGATTTTTAGAAGTCAATTTATTTATACGTGTTACAGCCCAGCTGCAGCTATATTAGTTGTAGGACGAATGGGTCGGCTTGACTGGAGTACGACCACGCTCACGCACGCACAGGATACCAGCGTGAAATAGCAACTTATGGCTGCTTTGTTTATGGTATGGTGAGTATAGAAAACCGCAGACCGTTTTTACTGAAAACGCGACATTCAAGCTTTGTCCTCAGGGGTGACAACGCATCTGCATTTTGATTCTTAATCGATTCGGATACCTGTGACACAATCTTTGACAGATGCATTGTCACCCCTGAGGACTAAGATGCGTCGTATTCAGTAAATAGGGTTATATTTTCGGTGATATTCTTTGAGAACGTGATCCTTCCTTAATACACCCATGCGTACTTTAACTATAATATAGCTGTACCACGTAAAAAACTTTATTTATACTTCTAAACTTCTATCGTAAGCCAGTCCCAACACAAGAATTATAATCATACATAAATGGTTTTTAACGGAAATATTAGTAGTTTAAATAACACTGCTTGTATTTTAATTTAGAAAAGACTTTGTGAAAAGTAATTAAAAAATATTTAGTGAAAAGTATAATAAATCTCTTTCCTACAAAACGTATTTGAAAGTAATGAACTGACTTACTAATAAATGTTCAGCATTTTTGCACCCTACATTATTAAGTATTTTGTGGTTTTATACTATATCTTTTGTTAAACCGCATCTTTTTAATTTCACAGCACTTGTTACAATTATAACCATATTTTAATTTAAGAGAAAAATATTATTTATTTTTCAATTAATAGCTTTGGTAAATTTAACTGAAATAAATATTGAATTAAACCATAATTTGAATCAAATAAACACACATGTCAAAGTATGACACAATGTTTATTTAATGTTAATATACGAGTATATAAATAACGTATCACGTTGTTTGTCCACGATGGACTCCTAAACTACTTAACCGATTTTAATCAAATTTGCACATCCTATGCAGTTTGGTCCAACTTGAGAGATAGGATAGTTTTTTTGCCCATGTGTGACCCACAATTTTTTGCGAAGTTAAGAATTTTTAATAGGACATGACAAATTGTCATAGAAAAGGGCAGAACAACGTCTGCCTGGCAAGCTAGTCTTAATATATATAAATTACGTGTCACGTTGTTTGTCCGCGATGGACTCCTAAACTACTGAATCGATTTTAATCAAACTTGCACACCGTGTGCAGTTTGGTCCAACTTGAGAAATAGGATAGTTTTTTTGCCCATGAGTGAACCACAATATTTTTGCGAATTTAAGGATTTTTTATACGACATGAAAAAGGGTCATCGAAAATGGCAGAACGTCTTCCTGGCAAGCTAGTTATATATAAATTTGATATTATAAATAAATATCAGTTGTGCGCAACAAACATTCTCAGACCTTATCTATCCAGTATGCAACCTAGAAACTTAGAAGTATATAGGCTACAAATTTTCTATTTCATATTATCTCAATACAAACTTAATAATTATTAATAAACATTACATAATCTGTTGAAGTACTTATTTGAGTATAACATGATGTAATCGTGTTTGTAATTCTAATATTTTCTGGAAAAAAACAAGTCTTACAAGAAAAAGATTAATACGTAGTAGAGCCACACTATATTTGTATAACTGTTGTTAATGGGTCGGTTTGACCAGGGTAGGACCATGTTTTCACAAAATACCCGCATAAAATAGCAGCTCAAGGCTGCTGTGTTTCGTATGGTGAGAGTAGGGAAACCCTTTTTAGTTGAAAAGAGACAATCTTAGCCCTGAGGGGTGACAATGCATCTGTATTTTAATTCTTAATCGAGGATAAATGTATCTATATACAGTCTATGGAAACACCATGAACTTATCATCGGATGGACTGTGTACTCATTGTTCATAAAATCGAAGTGAAAGCTGCAAATATGTCTTCCTTGAAATTTATACCATGTCTTCCCTGATTGACCCCAGGTTTCGCGTGATGGATTACAACTTCAGAAAGCAGACGAAATGTACTGTAAAACACTCTGACATTTGGTGGTCATCGATTCGGATATCGCTCTTGGTATATCCGCCGTGCTGAAGATATATTAGTACCTTCAGCCCTGCTATACATGAAGACAATATCAGCATATTCTTCATAAGTAAAAGCAGCCACAGTTGACAGATCACACAAATAGTTGGGAAACAGTGAAAAAGTACACAGCTAGGCTATATTACTAATACTACATATTCTACGGGTATGTTATTTAAAATTTCATATTGTTGTAGGAAACAACATGCCAGTAGTACATATGACTACAATTTTTTTAGATAAAGTAACTGCATTTTACACCATCTTAACTCTACAAATTCTAAAATTAAGTTTACAATGCAGTTAGACGCAAACAATTCTCTAGCTTTTCTAGATGTGTTAATAATTCGGAGTCCTTATTTTTTTTATAGAAGAGGGGGCAAACGAGCATGCGGCTCACCTGATGTTAAGTGACTACCGCCGCCCATGATCAACCGCAACACCAGGGGAATTGCTCTTTTCTTGAAGGTCCTCAGGTCGTATCGGTCCGGAAAAATCGCCGGTGGTAAACTATTCCACAGAGAGGTTGTACGCGGAAAAAAACTCCTTTTGAAACGTACTGTGGTAGACCGCCAAGCATCCATCTTATAACACCTTAAACCACACTGTAAATATAAAATGATCCATAAAGATAGATACTTAAGCGGTGATTCTTACCAACATCCTTCACAGTTAAGTACGGTGGGTAAATCTTTGTTTCAGAGAGCACGAGGGATCTGTGACAGTAAACACCTAGCCGCAGAGCTCCAAAACGTCAAGCAAGTTTTGCATAACAACAAGCTTCGGGTTCCGCGCCTACGTCACAGAGAACAAGTGATGCCAACCACAGTCGAGCGTGTACTTGATGTACTGCCATATGTCAGAGGAGTCACTGACAAGTTTGGCTATATCTTGAAGCGCGCTTATATTAAAACATAATCCAAGCCGCCTAAGAAGTTTGGTCAGTTTTTACCATCAGTTAAGTGTTATGTCCCTCTGCAAGATGCAGAAGTGTACAAGCTTGATTGTGAATATGGTCTCTCTTACATAGGACAAACTAAAAGTTCAATTAAAACCAGCCTTAAAGGACATATAGCTGATTTGAAGAATCGATGCTCCGGAAAGTCTGCAGTCTGTGAATACGTACACGATCGCCACTGTCAATACATCAATACGCCGTCAATATATTTGATAGACCCCAAATCTTTGCTAAGGGCACCGATTCCTTCCAAAGATGATTCGCGAGGCTATTAATATCAAAAACGTCCTAATTTCAATAGAGAAGATGGCTGGGCGCTACCATCTGCTCGGGATCCTATAATTAATAGAATTAAATCCCAACTCAAGCATACAACTGCAGGTCTCCAAGATACTATAAGTTCCTACTGTGTAGATCTAAACAAAAATTAATATTTTAATCTGTGGGTAACCGCGTTTAATTATGACATCTGGACGTTGAAAACCTCAGTCCCTCCCTCTATGAACAAGGGTGCTGTTAAGTGCTCGAAACTTCGGGAATATAATTAATATGGCGTGTATTAAAACCAGTAAAAACTAGTTTTATTTAAATGTGTAGTGTTCGCGTAAATAAAGAAAACATAAAAATAATAACATAACAACTGTTAATGGACACTATTAGCAATTAATTGAAAAAAAGCTGGTTTTATTGTTAAAAACCTTAGAAATATTTTTAATAAAGGAGCAGACTTCTTTTAAGACAAGTTGAGTTTAATTTGTTTTAAATTATTTAAGGTATCATCCTTTTCTGGCTTTTGCACCCATCTTCTAAATGATCTGTTTATTTGAAGTCTGTGAAGTCTGCGATCTGTGAACATGTTCGAAATTATCCCACCATTACAACGAATTTGATGATAGACCAGATTCCTCACAAAATAACACCGATTCCTATTAAAGATAATTCGTGAGACTATTGGTATTAAAAAAAATCCTAATTTCAATAGAGTTATGTATGGGGATTGGGGACTACCATTTGCTTAGAATCATGGTAAATAATATCATCAAAAGTTAATATTTAAGAACTGAAAGTAGCCGGGATAACTATGACATCGGGATATCAAACACTTTAGTCCTCCCATAACCAAAGGTACCCAGAACGTCGGGAATTAAAAAAGGTAAAATTAACTCGATAAAATCCGTAAAAAAAAAGTTTAATTTAATATTTAAAATGGTTTGAAAGTTCTCACTTTCATTAATTAGTTTCTTCGTTATTTTACTTTAATATAGTAATTATTTAAAAAGATAATAGTGACATTTAATAAAAATATAAAAATTGAGATGTTTTTTGGTTTAGTTACTTATCTAAAATAAGCTAATTAAAACTGATCTGACTTCAATGATTAAAAACACCTGTCTTTATAGTTTCATTAAACAGTTTTTATTGTTTAATGAAACATAGTTATATAGGTGTTAACTCTGGAGGACACGTCTTCAGCACAATGGGGGGATACCGTCAGGCCCACTCGACTTGTGGATGTCCAGGAAGAGGAATGCTCTGTAAATCGAGCTATGTGAGAACTGCAACTCCAGCATGGAGCACTCACACCGCGGGATGGTCGGCAACGTACTCCCCCCGTCGTCAAGAATCAAGTTGGACGCAAAGAAAGAGCCTAGCAGATCGGTTTTCTCCTTTGCGTCATGGGCTAGTGAGTCGTCCTCCCTGTACAGAGACGGAAGAGAGAGAGAAATTCCCATGGATAGCCGTGGCGAGGACTAGAATGCACGGGTTCCAAAAGGAAGGCGAACTAGTTTCTCGCCAATTCTGCCTATGTGCTCTGACTTGGCAATGATTCTTTTGTAGGACCTGGAGGCGAAATTATACTTATTTTTTTGGAGTGCTGGTGTTTACATCCCGGGACGTTGATGCGTCAGCCCAGGCTTGGTAGCACTCCTGCCTATAGCATGATGCTATTTTACAGGACCAACCAAACCACGGCTGAGAATTGCCTCCGATGGGCACCCGATGAAGAAGGAATAAAAACTTCCATACCCTGAAGTACTATATCAGCAACAACGTTGGGATCGTCCGACGAGAAGCAAACCTACCCCCAAGGGTAGGATGCAAAGAAAGACCGCATCCTATCTCAATCAGCTGGCTTATAGTGCCAAACCCGGCAGCAGCCTGCAGAATACAACAGCGATTTCAGCATGAGTGGCACCACACTCCGGACAAGACAATGGTCCGAGGAGCCTAAAAGGGTGTCGAAGGAAATCTGATATCCGTCCGGATGAGAGGTCAGCAAAAGTTTCAACAGGGAAGGTGCATGATCCTCTACATCAGGAATCCGCGTAGGTGAAGTAACCAGTTGTGTCAGACTATATGCCAAGGCAAAAATCATGAACAGATTCGCATGATCGGTTGAACGTGAACCAAACCATTCGGCATAGTGGGCGTTAAAATCGCCGAGGATCACGATCTCTGCGGAGGGGATCTGTTGTAGCAACGAATCTGTAGCCATTTGGACGTGGTCGAAGAGTCGGTCTGTTTCGGCATTACCGCTATGGGACCTTTAGAAGTACCCGTAAACGCGCGGAAGGTCGTCGCTATCTACACGTAGCCAAAGGATGGACAGGTCCGAACCCTCAATACTGCCGAGGCGTCGAGAACAGGTGTTCTCTCTGACGTATACGCACATGTGAGGAACTCCATTCAAGTACGTGATTATAATTACATTCAACCTGTATCGGCGGCTTAATAAGTCCAGGGGCAACAAAGAGAAAGTGAAACAAGAGATGGACAGCCGCATTGTCCTGAGAGCTAAAAATAATAAAAGCTTCGGTTGCCAACCTGCCTAACAAGCGTCGCAAATACAGCAAATTTCCAGCCTATGAGGTCTGTGAGGGAGGCCTTTTTCTGCTGGGGCCATAGGATAGACTGTCATGATAATGCTAATGAGTGCTGTGTGATATATACAAAAATGTAATATCTCAAAGTGATGAATACAAAAATGTAATATCTCAGAAAATATGAATGAAATTACTGCATAAAATCCCCATTAAAGAAAAAGGATTATCCTACATTCATTCCACTACTGAGCACAAGCCGAAGAGATTTTTGGGACAAAAAAAAAGCGCTACGTGGGATGACTTAACATAAAAAAATATTTTTCATTTCTCAAACATGCAGGTATCTTCGCGATGTTTTCCTTCACTGCCGTGAACGTAGTGATCGACGCTTCAAATTGCAAGTATTTTAGTGGCGTCGGTGAGGATCAAATTTAGGCTGCTTAAGTGCTATGAATTTCCGTTTGGATCGGTTAGGTAGATTCAAAACCGTGTCAGTGCAATAAAAAATGTTAAAATAAAAATAAACACGTGTAACGTAACGTAACACATTAGCACGTAAAACATTAAAAACTTTTTAATGAAACATAGTTATTTATTAAACCATTTTTTAGTGATGGGACAAGTTTATTCGTATTTTGTTTGTATAAAATTGGAAAAAAATTACTTAATAACTTAGTTTTTATCTCGCTGGTTTTAATATCAAGACATATAGGGCATAAAGAACTAAAATAAAAGAATAAAAAAACATTCCCGCATTTTTTTTCAATTATTTTTTGTCCGCCAAAATGAGTGAATCTATCGAACCAATTCGATACATTCTGAAATTTTATTACACAAAAGAGCAAAATGCGATTCAAGCCGCGAAAAAAGTTGTGACGTATATGGAAAAGATGTGATTAGAGTAACACAAAGTTGATTCAAGCGTTTTCAATCGGGGACTTTTGGTGTAAAAGAAGCAACTCGCTCTTGTTGCCATCATATGGATAAATTTGATGCCATTTTTGAAAAAGTGGAGCAAAATCGGCATATTAGCAGTTACCGCATAGCAGATAAATTTTGAATTGACCAAAAAACTTCTTTAATCCATTTGAAAAAGTCTGGTTACACAAAAAATCTCTCTGAAATAAATCGTACTCATTTATGATTATCTAATGAAACGTAATGAAACCGAATTATTTTTAAAAATTGATCACTAGTGATGAAAAGTGGATCAACTACGACAAGAAAGTGCGAAAATGATCGTGGTCAAAAGGTAGTCAGCTGCACAAACTGTAGCGAAACCTGGATCAATAAGCAATGAGGTGACTTTTTTAAAGGATAAGGGTGATAAACGAATACACAGTACACCTGATGGTAAGTGGTTACCGTGGCCCACAGACATCTACATATATCCTCGAATACAAATCAAAATGCAGATGCATTGTCAATCGTGACGAATAAGATGAAATGCCTCGTTTCCTGTAAAAGATTCTCCGGTTCTCTTAACTCACCATAGCAAACACAGCAGGTTTTTGCTGTTTTTTTACGCTGGTATTCAGCGAGAGCGTGGTTCTTACCCTGTCCAGCCGAACCATTCGTGCTACAACCATACCATTAATATAGCTGCAACATAGCTTTAGCAGAAGTGATGTTGTGTGTATGCTGCGAAAGGAAAGTCATCGTTTTCTACCGCTACTACCGCTGGGCAAAATCATCGATTCGGCTCTCTACTGCCAACAACTAAGAGACTCTTTGGAACTGAGTGACAGTAAAGGAGTGGTCTTTCATAATTATAACGCCAGACCACACACATATATGAACACTAAGCAAAAATCTTGAGAGCTTGTTTGGGAAGTGTTAATGCATCTACCATAATATAGTTTTATCCTTGCACCCTCAGATTTTTACCTGTTTCGGTCTCTTTAGAATTCTTTGTATAGTATTAAGTTAAAATCAAGAAAGGACTACCAAAACTACAGCAACAGGATTATGTCACTGCCTACGAGATGACAACAAGTTATCGAATTAAATGGTGCATATATATTATAATTAAGGTTATTTAATATTGAAAAAAGTCTTGTATTTATTTAAAAAATGCTAAGAAACTTTTTCTCCGATCTTATATTGCTCTACAGTTTTGAGTTTATTCCAGTAAAAGCGCTATCTTCTTATTCCTAAATAAAATAAGTAACTGTTAAAATTTAATTAAAGAACACTACTGAATACTTTTCTTGTAGCATAAAAAATTGTCTGACTTAAAATACAGGCTCGAGATCATTGGCCACTATTTCGTGGAATAGTTCGAGGCGTTGTAGGATGACCATTTATTAAATATAATGCAGTCCATAACAATGCAAAAGCTGCTTTGCAGTTTACATGCATTGTGTAGCATAGGAGTAGCTCAGTGTACAGTCATAAGACGTATGTTGGCTGCAAAATTTAATGAGACTATAAAAGTTTGTCATTAAATAAGATAGCATTACATTTTCGATTATATAAAGTTTTTCATGAAAGACCGAGGTTCATAGCTCACATGAGTTGTAAATTAACAATGAATTTAAAAAAGAACCATAAATATTAAAGGAAGCAAATTTTACTTAAACACAAATATGTGTTTAAGTAAAAGTTTTTATTTTAACATTTTAATTTTTTTTATTACACTGATGCAGTTTTGAAAGTCGGATTGACTATCTACCTAATCAATCCAAACGGAAATTCATAGTAATTAAGCAGCCCAAATTCGATCCTCACCGACGCCACTAAAATATTTGCAATTTGAAGTGTTGATTCACGGCAATGAAGGAAAACATCGCGAAGATACCTGCATGTTTGAGAAATGAAAAATATTTTTTTATGTTTAGTCATCCTGCGCTTTCTCTTTTTTGTCCCAAAAACCTCCTCGGCTTGGGCTCAGTAGTGGGATGTATGTAGGATAATACTTTTTGCTTTAATGGGGATTTTATCCAGTAATTTCATTCATATTTTCTGAGATATTACATTTTTGTATTCATCCTGCCGCAAATATTTTGATTATTGAACATTAGTAGCACTAATTACCATTATCATGACAGCCTATCCTATGTCCCCAGTTGAACAAAGGCCTCTACCATAGACCTCATAGGCTGGATATTTGCCATATTTGCGACGCTTGGTAGGCAGGTTGGCAACCGAAGCTTTTATTATTTTTAGCTCTCAGGACAATGCGGCTGTCCATCTCCTGTTTCACTTTTTCTCTGTTACCCCTGGGCTTTTAGATTATATTAAGCCGCCGATACAGGTTGAATGTAATTCTAATCACGTACTTGAATAGAGTTTCTCGCATTTGCATATACGTCGGAGAGGACACCTGTTCTCGAGGCCTCGGCAGTCTTGATGGTTCGGACCTGCCCATCCTTTGGCTACGTGTAGATAGCGACGACCATTCGTGCGTCTACGGGTGCTTCTATAGGTCCCATAGCGGTAATGCCGAAACAGACTGACTCTTCGACCACGTCCAAATGGATCCAAATTCGTTTCTACAACAGATCCCCTCCGCAGAGATTGTGATCTTCGGCAATTTTAACGCCCACCACGCTGAATGGCTTGGTTCACGTTCAACCGATCATGCGGATCTGTTCATGGTTTTGCCTTGGCATATGTTGTGGGGGATTATCCCAAATTTTGAAATAATAAAAGAGATCTGGTAAAGGTTTGTATAATACGAATGCCAAAAGTACAATGAATCAGCAGGTAGTGACGAATAAAATTACAATGAATATTACACACATAAAATGTTAGAATTAAAAAGCTATAACAATCTAAGGCGAATGATTGCTAATGAAATGCATCAGGCGTCAACATGCCCCCGGGCGTTGAAAGCACGTCTTTCAACCAGAAGGCACTGGGAGCGGCAAATCTTGCTGAACGATTGTCGAATTATTTCTGGAGACGTTTTGATGTCTGCCACACGACTGATGTTGTCAGGTCCAGGATAAACAGCAACGACTCGGCCCAACTTCCATTTCAATGGAGGGAGATTGTCTACTTTCACGACAACCAAAGAATTCACACGCCACGCCACACGCCATTTCATTCGTTGCTGGAGTTCAGAAACATACTCTTTACATCATCTAGTCCGAAAATGTTGGCGGAGTTGCTCAATTCGTTGAAAGCGGCTCAAAGAGTTAGTTTGATGACTTCTATAATCTTCGTCTGGTAAAGACGTGAGCGGTCGTCCGATCAAAAAGTGACCTGGTGTTAGTGGCATTAAATCTTTTGGGTCGGATGACAATGGTGTGAGAGGCCGAGAGTTCAATATCGATTCAATTTGCACCAGCGTAGTATTAAGCTCCTCGTAAGTGGGATTACAATTTCCCAGCACTCTTTGTAAATGAAACTTGGTTGATTTAACACCCACCTCCCAGAGTCCACCGAAGTGTGGAGAATACGCAGGAATAAAATGGAAATTAATCCCATCATTACCCATTTTTTTCGGACAGTAAATTGCATTTGGTTTTTAAAAACGTGGAAAATTCATTGCATGCGCCAACAAACGAGGTACCGTTGTCAGAGTAAATACTATTTGGTTTACCCCTTCGTGATAAAAACCTTCGTAAGGTCAGTATAAAACTATGGCTTGTTAAATCGCCAACCAATTCTAAGTGAATTGCTTTGGTTGCCAAACACACAAATATGGCTATGTACACTTTTACCAAACGACAACCACGACCTTGGCGACTAGCAGATAACATAGGACCTGCATAGTCTACGCCTACATTTTCAAAGACGCCTCCAGGTTGAATACGCTGCTGTGGTAGATTATCCATCAATGGCGCTACGACCTTACCTTTTATGCGACTACAAAGGACGCATTGATGGTAGCATCTTCTCGCCAGATTTCGACCACCAAGTGGCCAATACGATTCTCTTATTGTAGCTAATAGTAATTGGGGTCCCGCGTGCATTAAATTTTTATGTTGATAATCAAATAACAATTGAGTAAAACGATGTGTGGACTGTATTAAGATAGGGTGTTTCTTATAATAAGAAAAGTTTGAATTGTTTAGGCGACCTTCTACTCGCATTATATTGTTTTTATCTAAAAATACTGTGAATTTATGTAATGGACTTTTTTGGGCAAAGATAATCCCTTAAGAAGCATGCTATACTCTAGAAATGACTCCCTTTGTACGTTCCTAATAATGTGGTTCAACGCGTCTTGTTGTTCACACTCGGTTAAATATTTAGTAGGAGGAATCCGTTTTCTACATATATTCATAAAACGTAAGACATATGCTACAGTGCGTTTGAGTCTTAAAAAATTGGAAAACCGATTAAATTCAATTAATTCAAAAGATTTTGTGTTATCATTGTCAGTAACATTTAATGAGACTTCCGGTTTAAGCTCGGGTAGTAAAGTGACATTTTTGGCTGTAAAGGCCATTATGATACATTTTGTTTAAGATAACTTGGATCACACCACCGCAAGTTACTATGCTGCAATATTTCACTGTCAACACCACGAGACAGTAGGTTTGCGGGGTTGTCACTAGTCGTTACATGTCTCCAAATACAACTACCTGATTTTTCTAAAATCTCCGCAACACGTTTGTGCACTAATGGCTGAAGCTTAGCGGGTGGCATTTTCAATACTAACAATACTATAGTGGAGTTGGTCCAGAATGTAGTATGACTAATTTGCACCCAAATGAAGTGACTACCTTTACATAAAGTCACGCACTAATGAGAGCGCTACAAAGCTCAAGTCTCGGAATTGTCGTAGGTTTAATGGGAGCAACACGACTCCTAGATATCAACAAACGCACGGAAATATCTCCATTATGGTTTATACTGCGAACATACACACAAGCGCCGTATGCCTGCTCAGACGCATCACAGAAAATATGTAGTTCAATTAACTGACATGAACCACAAATGACAACACGAGGAATACTAAGATTATTGAGCGAAGGTAAATCCTTAATTAATTCTGCCCATTGTTTACTAATCATGGGAGCTAATTGCTCGTCCCATGTTAGTTTTTGTAACCATAATTTTTGTAGCAGTATTTTCATTCTTATGACGTATTAAGCTAGCAGTCCTAGGGGGTCAAATATTTGCGCAATTGCAGAAAGTATATCGCGCTTTGTATTACCATTATTAGTTAGAGAACCTATCGGAAAACGGGGTTCATCAGGATCTGAACGCCAGTTAAGACCTAGAAGCTTACTCGGTTGACTAATTCCGATATTTAAATCTAACGATGTTTGTGATTGCTCCAAAATTAATTCTTTGCAATTTGACCTCCACTTTCTATACACGCGGAAGCAAGTTCCCTTTTTTAATGTTTTTGACGTCTTCGAGTTCATCCCCTCCCGTCAACAAGTCGTCAACGTAAAAATCGTGCAAAATAATCTCTGATATATTTTTGTCTTTACACTCGAGACCTATTTGCTTTATACATCGAGTAGCAAGAAAAGGCGCACTAGTCGTTCCGTATGTCACGCTATTTAATTGGTACAGTTTCACCGGTTGAGATGAGTCGTGACGTCACAGTATGACCTGCAAGTGCCTGTCCATGGGGTGTACGACGATCTGCCTATACATTTTCTCTACATCGGCAGCTAAAATAAATTTGTATTGCCGAAATCGGAGGAGTATAGACAGAAGGTCGTCTTGAACAGTATGGCCTATTATCTGAATACTGTTCAATGAAACACCTGTTGAAGTTGGCTCACTAGCATTAAACACAACTCTTAATTTTGTAGTCATGCTACTCTCGCGAAAAACGCCGTGGTGGGGGATGAAATAGGGCTTGTTTACAAATTCGCTGTCTTGGCATTCCGACATATTCAAACATAAAATCGTAATACATTTTACTTAGTTCCGGCTTGTTTTTTAGTTTACGCTCCAAGGAACAAAAACGTTGCTTAGCTCTTTTATAAGATTCACCTAATATATCAGGATTTTGCTTGAGGCGAATACGAACACAAAAACGACCGTCAGTGAGACGCGTTGTATTCTTGATAAAATGCTCCTCACATAGTTTCTCTTCAGGAAGATAACAGGGTGATCTTGAATCCACCTCTTCAAGACTTGTGAGTTGATTTTCTATGCTATCCTCTAAGATTTTATTTACTTTGACGAAGTTACATTTAATATAATATAATGAAACCAATGCATGATCGCTATTAATCGGACATGAAACTAACCATCCTAGCCCAGTCTCAAAAAGAATCGGTTTCCCTTCTCCTACTTTAATTCTTTGGGAACCTAATTTATCTCATAATATATCTGCACTGATAATTAAGTCAATCGATGCAGGCGTGTGAAAATAGGGGTCTGCTAAACAAATATTTGACGGAATATTCAGAGCCCTTATCGGTTATTGTCGGTAAAATAAAACATGTTTGCATGACTTGTTGTAAAACTTTCATCCCATGACTTAATGTCTACGCGACTCATTTTTGTGACAAGCGAAGATGCATTATTAATGCCAAGTAAAGATTAGTCAACACAGTTCCTAGGCAGATCTAACCTCTGACTTAAATTTTCTGTCATAAGACATGAAGTGCTGCCGCTGTCGAGAATGGCTCGAGCTATGTGCTCACGTTTGTTTTTATCATACAGTTTAATTAATGCTGTAGACAGCAATACGACTGGTATTATAGTTTGCGTGCGATTGTCCTCCGCTACGTGAGAGTTCTAACGTCTCAATTAAATCGGCACGATTTCGCATAAATTCGAGAAACATATCGAAAGTAATCGGCTTTTATTTGTCTAAGCTCCCCTTGAGTTCCTCCCACTCACGATAGGAATTTGAATCTAACTTATGAGTGACAATATATATTAAGAGAGTGTCCCAGTACTTGACAGGTTCGCCTAACGTTGTTAGCGCGCGTATGTTCTTACTTAATTGATCGATAACGCTTTATAAAACTACCGATTATTCCTTTGTAATGAACTCGATATTAAATAAAGCAGATACATGATTTTGAATGAGCAAACGTTTATTGTTGAATCTTTCACACAGAAGATTCCATGCTATTTCATAGTTGCTAGCGGAAAACTGAATAGATTGAAGTACCACAGCAGCCGATCCATCCAAAGATGCACGTCATCATCATCATCATCATTATAGCCCTTCACAAGTCCACTACTGAACATAGGCCTCCCCCAAGTAATGCCACAAAGCATGGTCCTGAGCCACCTGCATCCATCGACTTCCTGCATGTCTTACCAGGTCGTCACACACCATCTAGTGGGAGGTCGCTCTACACTACACCTACCGGTACGACGCTGCCACTCGAAGATGCACGTAGATAATAAAATTTATTAACATTGTCTATTTACAGCTACGGTGGCGACCATGGTGACGGCGGGGCAGCGGGTGCTAAGAATCTCCGGTGGAGGTTCGGTTGCCACCTACGACGACGTGACCTGGCAACGTATAACGCACGCACCCTGAGGACTGACGAGAAGATACTGGAGCTGGAAGAAGAGGTAAACAAGTTGCGCTGGCATATTATTGGATTATCTGTGATCCGAAGAGAGGGGGAGGACACGGTAATCCTCGAGTCCGGCAACTTGTTCTATCACCGGGAGGGTGACCATCTGTCCCAAGGAGGTATCGGACTTATCGTCCACAAGTCTCTCGTCAACAACGTTGTAAAGATTGGGAGTGTGTCGACGAGGGTCGTGTACCTGATACTCAGAATCACCAAACGGTATTCGCTGAAGGTCATACAGGTCTACGCACCAACCTCGTCACATCCCGATGAGGAGGTGGAGGAAATGTATGAGGATATTCCTAGAGCCATGCATTCCTCCAAAACCTACTACACGGTGTTAATGGGAGACTTCAACGCAAAACTAGGAACAAGAGAAGCCGGTGAGCTAAAGTTAGGGAAATTTGGAGTAGGGCTACGGAACCGTAGGGCCCAGCAGCTGGCTGACTTTATGGAGAAAGAGGGACGCTTTATGATGAACTCTTTCTTCCAGAAGCGGCCCCACAGGAAGTGGACCTGGTTGAGCCCCGACGGTTCGACAAAAAATGAGATTCACTTCATTATAACGACTAGACGCCAACTGTTCAGTGATGTCTCAGTGATCGCAAGGGTGAAAACCGGCAGCGATCGCCGAATGGTTAGAGGCACACTGAACCTAAACGTAGGTTTCGTCTAATGAAGTCAACGCTTCGTCCCCCTCGTGCTCTAATCCAGAATCCCGAGACTTTTCAGCTCGAGTTACGTAACCGCTTCCAGTGCCTAGAAGATTGCAATGCAGTGGACGATATGAATGACAAGCTCGTGGAAACTGTCCATGCGGCCGGATCTAAGATCTGCAAGACCCGCCGCAGAAGAACACAAAAACTCTCCGATCACACTCTTAATCTCATGGCTGTTAGACGGGAGATGAGGCTGCAATCGTCAACAGATTTGACAGCATACAGGCAACTGAATAGACAGATCTCCAAATGCATGTGGCGAGACTTACGCAACTTTAATACTGCTCGTATTAAAGAAGCGATCGAGCGGAACCAGGGCCCCAAATTCTTTGCCAGAGATCTGTCTGCCAGAAAGAGCCGACTCTCAAAGCTGAAGACTGAGTGTGGCAGCATCGTTTCCGGGACACCTGGACACCTGAGATTTTGAGTGAGATTGAGAGGTTCTGTGAGCAGCTGTACACATCATCGTTGGAGCCACACGCAAGTGTGAGTAACGATCCAAGAGCAAGTCTTACCCGACACTATTCCGATGATATCCCGGACATATATCATAATCCCGGACGGATATCAGTCTGAGCGACTGTGAATGGCTTTCCAGCACCTTAAAAACGGCAGGGCCCCAGGCGAGGATGGAATTACAGCGGAACTTCTGAAAGAGGGTGGAACACCGGTACTTGAAGTCCTTCAGAAGCTCTTCAATTCTGTCCTTCATGGTGGCACTACTTGAGGAGTGGAGCAGAAGTGCGGTGGTCTTGTTCTTTAAGAAAGGCGACAACGCTCTCTTGAAGAACTACAAACCGATTTCCCTTCTGAACTGCGTCTACGTGCTGTTTTAGAGAGTCAATACAAATCGTTTCTCACGCAAACTCGACGACTTCCAGCCTCCCGAACAAGCCGTTTTCCGAAAAGGCTTCAGTACCATAGACCACATACATATCCTGCGGCAGATTGTACAGAAGATCGAAAAGTACAATCTGCCACTTTGCCTGGCGTATGTGGACTATGAGAAAACCTTTGATTCCATCGAAATTTGGGCGATGCTACAGTCCCTTCAGCGGTGCCAAGTTGACTGTCGGTATATCGAAGTGCTGAACTGTTTATACAGTAGGGCTACGATGGCTATCCGAGTACAGAACGAGAGTTCGAAACCTATCCAACTGCGGAGAGGTGTAAGACAGGGTGACGTTATATCCCCGAAACTCTTCACCAATGCGTTGGAAGACGTTTTCAAGCTACTGGATTGGAAAAGATACGGTATTAACATTAATGGCGAGTACATAACTCACCTTCCATTTGCCGACGATATAGTCCTTATGGCAGAATCGCTGGAGGACCTTAGCACTATGCTCAATGACCTCAATGGTGTCTCCCAACGGATAGGTCTTAAGATGAACATGGACAAAACAAAGATCATGTTTAATGTTCATGTCACACCTATGCCGGTAGTTGTTGGGAGCACTATGCTCGAAGTTGTTGACGAGTACGTTTACCTGGGACAAATAGTCCGACTCGGTACGACCAACTTCGACCGAGAAGTCAATCGACGGATTCAACTTGGCTGGGCAGCGTTCGGGAAATTACGATATATCTTCTCGTCAGGTATACCTCAATCTCTAAAAACTAAAGTGTATAACCAGTGCGTGTTGCCCGTGATGACCTACGGAACCTAGACGTGGTCCTTCACTGCTGGCCGTTTGAGGACGCTCAAAGTCACTCAGCTAGCTATGGAGAGGGCTATGCTCGGAGTTTCTCTGCGTGATAAACTTAGAAATGAGGATATCCGCAGTAAAACCAGAGTGACCGACATAGCCCAACAGATTAGTAAGCTGAAGTAGCAATGGGCCGGCCATATAGCTCGAAGAACCGACAACCGTTGGGGAAAAAAGGTTCTCGAGTGGCAGCCTCGTACCGGTAGGCGAAGTGTAGGGCGACCCCCCACTAGATGGAGTGACGACCTGGTAGGACATGCTGGAAGTCGGTGGATGCAGGTGGCTCAGGATCGTGCTTTGTGGCATTACTTGGGGGAGGCCTATGTTCAGCAGTGGACTTGTGAAGGGCTGTAATGATGATGATCATGATGTCTATTTCATCGTTACTGTGAATAAGACTGGTAAAGGTGTCCCGAAATTCTAGCCAACCTTCATATAACCTACTAAAGCTCAGCATCTGAATTGTTGGCAATTAACTAGCTTATGCTGGCTTGATCTGGCACGAGAAAACTTATCACTGCACGCTGACTCTTCATTACTCTTATACTCTATAATATCATATTGTGATATAATATTTTGTGCCTTTGACAGTGCGTTATAATACTGTGACTCAAAAACATTACGCTCCGCAAGAATTATATCAGCATTATCGCTAATGCACTGGAGTTTTAATTGTACCTCGTCAAATTGGTCGTACAGTGACTCAATTTTACCCATATGTAATTGTAACTCACTTACCGCTGAAGAATCCAACGAAAAAACGCTAAGCGAATTTAAATAATTTGTGAAAAACGTCAAACGACCTTTAAAACTTCCTCGCTTTTTAATTAAATCTTTTTCGTCGGTCATACTGAGAGGCGTTTGTTATCAACCTTAATAATAAGTTAATACCTGACCATTAAGAGTGTTGGGCTTAAATAAAAATCGTAAGCCTATTGTCCTTTGTGTGCTGGTGCAAATTTCAAGTTGAATCTGCAATTTTTGCGACTCGAAATGCAACCAAAACGGTTTAAATAATTTGACTCATGCTCCTTTTTCAATATATAAATTAATCCAAATAATCTCCTTATATGCGGCTTCGATCCAGGACCATGTGGGGGATTCTCCCAAATTTTGAAATAATAAAAGAGATTAATCTGGTAAAGGTCTGTATAATGCAAGTGCCAAAAGTACAATGAATCAGCAGGTAGTGACGTATAAAATTACAATGAAAATATTACATAAATAAAATGTTAGAATTAAAAAGCTATAACAATCTAAGGCGAATGATTGCAAATGAAATGCATCAGGCGTCAACATATGGTCTGATACAACTGGTTTCCCTGTTGAAACTTTTTATGGCCTCTCGTACGGATGGATATCAGATTTCCGTTGACACCCCTTTTGGGCTCCTTGAACCATTGTCTTGTCCAGACTATGGTGCCACTCACGCATAAATCGTGGTTGCATTCTGCAGGCTGCCACCGAGTTTGGCACTATAGTTCAGCTGATTGAGATAGGATGCGGTCTTTTTTGCATCCTACCCTTGGGGGTAGGTTTGCTTCTCGCCAGACGATCCCAAAGTTGTTGCTGATGTGGTACTTTAGGTAATGGAAGTTTTTATTCCTTCCTCTGTGGTGCCCATCGGAGGAAAATCTCAGCCATGATTCGGTCGCTCCTGTAAAATAGCATCATGCTATAAGCAGGAGTGCTACCAAGCCTGGGCTAAAGCATCAACGTCCCGGGATGTAAGCACCAGCGCTCCAAAAAAAAGTATAATTTCGCCTCCAGGTCCTACAAAAGAGTCATTGGCAAGTCAAATTCAGAGCACATAAGCAGAATTGGCGAGAAACTAGTTCACCTTTCTTTTGGAACCCGTGCATTCTGGTCCTCGCTAAGGCTGTCCAGGGGAATTTCTGTCAGTCAGCTCTTCCATCTATGCACAGGGAGGACGACTCACTGCTCCATGACGCAAGGGAGAAAACCGATCTGCTAGGCTCTTTTTTTGCGTCCAACTTGATGCTTGATGACGGGGGAGTACGTCGCCGACCATTCCGCGGTGTGAGTGCCCCAAGCTGGAGGTGCGGTTCTCACATATCTCGATTCACAAAGCATTCCTCTCCCTGGACATCCACAAGTCGAGTGGGCCTGACGGTATCCTCCATTGTGCTGAAGACGTGTGGTCTATAATTAACACCAGGCTTAACGTGTCTTTTCCGGTACTCCTTCCCACTAGGCGTAGTCCCAAAATCATGGAAGCCGGATTTGGTCCACCCGTTCGCTTAAAAACGCGACCGCTCAGATCCGTTCAACTACAGGCCCATCTCCATCACCTCCTTGTTCTCCAAAACAATGGAGTCCATTTTAAATTCATTCACCTCATTAGGTACCTTGAGGACCATCAGCTGATTAGTGATCTCCAATACGGTTTTTTTTGTTCAAGACTTTCTTTTGACTAGATATTCAGATTTTGACGGGGGCAGCGTCAATGATGCTTACGTCTGTCAGATTTTACAGGGGGGGCTGCATCAATGATGCTTATGTCTGTCAGATTTTATAGGGTAGTTAAGGTGATTATTGGTTGTTTAATTTCACTTGTGACTTAAATATGAGGAGTTCATGTTTTATTAGCACTTAAAAATTCCTGATAAATGTATTAGGTATGTTACCAATTTGGTTGTTCTTGAAAGTGTTATACAATATTGTATTTTTCTTTTATTAGTTTGTGTCTTTTTAATGAAGGTATGGGTACATCTTTTTTGTTTTCCTTTGTAGATGATGCAATAACGCAAGTAGAATATCACAATATATACGTCACAATTAAAAAATTCAGTGTAAGGAAATACGTAATGTTTCAAGTAGTACAAGATGTTGCTTCGAGACAGTGTTGTTATTGAAAATGGAACACGAACTTTTATTTTACTAGCAAAGGCTTATCCTCTCTACAGCTGCATTTACCGTCTTAAGTTTCAAGCTAAAGTACATTGTAAAGGATTCTCATTACTCTTAAATATTACTTAAAGAGTTTTTTTCGTTATCTTGATATATGCACATGCAATTCAATTTTTAACCGGTTCAAAACAAGGGAGGTTTTCAATTAATCTATATTATATATTATACGGTTTCCTGTTTGTTTATTTTCGGGCATAACTTCGTCGTTTACTCGACAGTTTATAATATGCGGGATTTTATACGTTAATTTGAAATAAAAAACATCCCTAAGGATGAAAAAATAGTCGATGAAGATTTTATTTAAACTTGTATTATTCCTGAGTCCACATATATAAGTAAAAAACTAACTTAAAAATAAAATATTTTTTTATAATAGCTTCAAAAGCCTTAGCTCCGACTTTACAAGTTATTATGTGGAAATTACTTTATTCTTTTTTGATTTTGGAGTTAGTTTTTACTTTTTTTAAGATTAAATTTGTGCTTACCTCCAACAAATGTATTGTTGGAGGTAAGCACAAATTTAATCTTAAAAATTTGTGCTTACCTCCAACAAATGTATTTGTTATTGATATTTCTACAAATATTAATATATGATTCAAAAATAGCAGTATGGTATATTGTTAGCTATAGTTTTGTATATTGTTAGCATTTCAAGTAAAATTATTTGAAAATTCCTGGAATATATTATGTAAAATGTTGTGAGAAAAATTCGAAGTTTACTGAAGCGATTATAGATTAAAGATCAAAACACTTCGGGTATAATGAATATGCTTGACATATTTTATAAATATTGAATTGTTATTATGTATAAAATATCAATAATTTGAAGCGGTGATTTATGTGAAGATTTTCAATTAAAACACTTTATATGAAAATAATAGATTCTTAATTTTTATGGCAGGTTAAAAATGAATAAATTACAAGATAGGCTGGTGAATAATAAAAATAATTCATTAGACATTAAGTTCGCCTATATACCACGTGTGTATATAAAATTTTTAACAAATCATATATTTCTTATATCAAAAATTTTTGAACATTTTCATCAACTTCTACAGATCTATTTTTAGCATTGGATCAAATTTCCGGCGTTTCCATTAGGTTTAATTTAGATTTTTAATATGTTGGTTTTCTAATAAATATTTTAAAAAGTGCAAATGCTCCCTTAAAAACTACCTATTAACTGGCAGACAAACGTTGGCATTCACATTCAAAATATATCAGTTAACGTAAATCAAATAGTGAATTAAGAAAAACATTTTAGCGCAGCAGAATTACTGTTTATAATCAGCCTAGTCTACTGTTGGTTTCCAACTTATTGTTTGAGTGTGATAACAAGAAAAGACTTTCAAGATATATTTAACGTAGATAGAATATATAACTTCAATTTATATATTCATGATATTTAAATTTGAATCTTAGATTCAGATTGGCTTTGAGTACAGTTAATTTTGAGTAAAGCTAATTTCTTAATCCCTCATGTCTGTGTAAGATATGACTATTCTTAGCTAAGCGGGGTCGAGTAATGAATTGCTGTTTAATATTATTTTTTTTTATCAACTTCATGACTTTCGTTCGGAATTATACTGCTAATCATAGGCCACCCCCAACGATATCAAGTCTTGAATTCAGTTAAAAATTTCCATTACAATTAAAAATCATCACTATTTGTATTGGATGACAACACAGCTTTCTTCAACCAACGACTCGCATTACATAACTGTTAGATATATGGACGGACAAGTGATACGATCGCTGGCTACCTTAACACTGTTTATTGTTCACACAATAGTTAGTGGTGGGCTTAGCCACGCACACATACCCAACAATAACCTTCTTTGAAGTATGTTGTAGTATGTCGTATTAGCTGCAGTTGTAATTTATTTTTATTTCGTGTTTTTTTTATGTGAAAAAATATTTAATTATTTTTGTTTTAAGAATTGTTATAATTCGAATTCACACACCACTTTTATGAAATGACATTATGTTTGCGCAATACATTTTAGGCTGGAACAAAAAAATTTTCACCATATCATAATCTAATAGTGCGCAAAAGGTGCCATTAGGAATCAAATTAACTCATGCAATTTGATTACTAATGACATGGCAATATTATTTTGATTGATTCAGAGTAACTGCCTCCGCAAGGTCATGGGAATTTTATAAAAAGACGATTTTCGACCTAGGACTGACGCTAAGTAAATATCCCTATTATTAAACACATTTTAACCTTTTGTTTTATTTTTTAATTAAAATATAGTGAATTTTCATTATAAATCAATAAAAAACCAAGTTTTTATATAAACTTACTTCAAATCAAGGTCATGATGGCTCGCGCGAGAATTATTTTTGGCGAACTCTCTGCCAGTCACGGCCAGTGTGCCATTGCTTTTCAACGTAAAAGGTCGCACTTTTATCTATTTCGCAATATGTTTTGGTTGTTTGAAGCATGGAAAGAACCTTTGGTGCATTAAAGTATCCCTTTTATGGTGATATCCAATATATTAAAGATAACATTTTCACACCTACGTATGAAGATGTGATGAAGTACTACGAGTATACCATATATCAACTAAAGTTGCAACTAGAAACTGTTAAAGAGCCAATATTTTCACAAATAAGAGATATTGTGGCACCTAGAGTTGAAAATATCTGGCAAAGTGTGTCCATTCCGACCATAACTAGGACACTAGTTTTACAAATGTTAAAAGCCAACCACTTAAAATTAAAAAATGTACTCAAGTCTATTTTGAAGCTCACTTCAGAAAAATTGGATAATTTTCGAGAAAAGTAATAAATATTACAGAACAATGACTGTTAAAAGAGCACATTTCCCTAATTCAAGAGTCAGATCCTATCTACATGGGTTATGTAGTACCTAGCACTGCTTCGGTAAAATCAGTAGAACCAGCAACTACAGCGTTAATAGCAAAGGAAAGTATTTCCCTAGAACATTTTATAGCTATAGGTTATAATGAGACTAATGTAAATTCTGAAAAGTACTGTGGTATTATACGACTCCCAGAAAAACGGCTATAAAGGCCCCTCTTTTAACAACCAAAGATAATAATTAAAAAGCTGAAGGTACTCCGGGTTAACTTTGACATCGGGACGTCAGTCACCTCAGTCCCCCGTGACCATGGGTGCTGGAAAGCACCCGAAAAGTCGGGTATTAAAAATAAAATAAATAAAACGCGATAAAATTCGTAAAAGTAGTTTTAATCATGTCAACATCAATTATAACCATTCTGAATATAAACTATTTCTAAGAGTTTAAATGCGGCAATAATAAACGAGCTTTATATAAATGCTTATTAATATATCCTTCTGTCATGATTGTGTTAAGATAATATATCTTTTATTATTAACTATCGTAAAAAGTACGCGTCGCGTCTCGTTGAGTCGCTTCTTGGTGTGAACTGACCATTAAATGTAACCTAAATAGTTAACAATATTCCGAATTTCATAAAATACAGAATTAATTTATAATTTATATTTGAACCCGTTTAAGTCGATCACTAGTTTTAGTATTGGCAAAGGATATATTTTTCTACAAATGTTTCATTCATTATTTATTACTGGCTCTATAGGGACGCAAGAAAACCGTACCCTTTTAAATCGTATTAAGGGTTCATATATTCAAAGGGATCGGATACTGGTATTTCAAAATTTAAGCCATTGCAAAATATTTCATTAATTCCGTTACGAAATATATTTTTGTCAGTAAAAAAGCTATGCAAATGAATAGGAATGACTGACACGTATGTTAATGTAAGTCAAGTGATTTAGCTTAGTTATCTCTATTCATCCGAAGTGACAGAAGCATTTCGTAATCATTTCGATAGTGCTGATCGCTTCATTTTATATCACTGGGAACCATGATGCAATTTTAAACAATGCTAACGAAACGATAACATAGTTTATGAACGTACGAAATCACAAGGCCTACATGGAAAACTAAAAATAATATTCGTCGCCAAGTATTTAAAAAGTTAAATATACGCGATAAAATCCGTAAAAATTAGTAATATATATATATATATAATATTGTAACTGTTCTTGAATTTTGAACTTGTGAGCAAAACGGTTTAAGGTCTGAACAGGGAAAACGCGATTCTTTGGTGTAAAAAAAGTTAAGTAACGCCTTAGTTGAGTGCGATAAACCTAGCCCCTTATGTTATGTACAATCAAAGACGTATTGTGGATAGATAGGTTATACACTAACATTATGGTATTTTAAAGTTGTGCAGGTAGTACTGTATCTACGTACAATATTTATTATGACACGCAGCGCTAACAAAAAGAGACACGTGATAGGGTTCGCCTATCGTTATAAAAAGATATATACATTACTACTGCGTGTAGGTGCGACCACATGCGATCGCTCGGAATTTGCCGGGCACATGCGACTGCATGGGGTTTTTATGGGGATTGAAGAGTTAATGTTGATTAAATTAACTACAAAAAGTAAAGTCGCATTTCAGAGACCAGGATATACGCTTTGAATTTAGTTATTCTGTTATTAAAGGATTTGATAATCATTGATCGAAAAATATCTTCGGTATGCCGTTAAAATAATATTTGATGTAAATATTGTTCACTGTTCTTTTATTGCAGTTAAACTGAACCCGTTTACGCTGCTACCACACACGATAAAATTTTTGTTATTTTTATAATTATAACTATGCAACAATTCTAGTTTTTATTCTTCCTATTAAGATTTATAAGTTCAAAACCGGTCATAGGTCTTTCTCAAAATGCACCTGTTGGCAAACACAATTTGAAAGATTTGCCCATACTCACCACGCTGTCAAACAGGGTTAGTGAGTAGCCAAACCATCGAACTGAAATGAAGTTGGGTTTATTTTGGATAATTTTCCGCCATAATTTGGTCATCTAAAGGTGCTTCGCGTGCATTTGAGCTTGACAATAGAAGGAGATAATCTATTCTTCTTGACACAAAGCAAAAAGAAATCTAAAAACATTTGACCCTGCAGGCCATAACTGGAACTTCCCGCTATGTTCGATTTCAAAACGTTTGACAAATATTTTTACGAATTCATAGTTAAATTAATACATCAAAAGAGAACCGAGCAGAAAATACTTAAAAAAAGTTTTTATTTTCTGACAACGATAACTTTCTAACGGATCAACTAATTTTGATGTAATTGATGACAATCAACGAGGAAATTTAAGAAAAATAATAAAAATTAATAATAAAAATGTGATTAAGCTACAAATTCAAAATTTATGTAAAGAATCACTTTTTCGGAATTTTTCGTTAGCGGTTTCTCTTCAACGCATTACCCTTTTTTCAAATGGTTTGCAGCAGTCGACGTCGTTTTCCATTTTTAAGAGCTGATTATGTAGATCGTTACATCTGTTTAAAACTTATTCCAAGAAAACATATTTTGAAACTTTTATTTTTTAAGATTTCTCAAAATCTATCCAAATCGGTTGAAAAAGTATTGAAAATCTAATTTTGGTAATACATACACGCACGCAAGCTAGCACGCCCACAAACAGCCGAGTGCCTCTTAGGAACAGTCAGAACAGCTTCCTAGGACCTCAAAATGAAATCTCGATTTTAAAAACTGGGGTGAAACTATATAACTTCCTGATTTTTTGGAAACCATTGATTTTCATAACAAGTAGTTAAATTTAAATACTTTATTGTATACCGAGGAAAGAAAAAAATAACGAAAATAAACAAATATTGAGGCAAATACAAAAGGTAATTGCTACACAGAAATCTCCTCCAGACAATCCAAAAAAAAAATTAAAGAAAAATTAACAGGTAGGCTGCAATAATATATGAAAGGAGGTAGATTAAAAACCATATAGAAAAGTAAGAAGAGAGAGGGTTTAGAGAGACAAATAGTGTTCTCAAACTTGTTTCTTGAATATATTTAAGTATTGAGCAATTTAAATCTACTGGGGTAAAGAGTTAAAAAATCTTACTCAAGGAAGAGATAATATCATAATAAAATGTTGAAGAGTATACAGGACATTGCAGGGAAAGATTTTCCTTGGATCGTAAGGAAACATTATTACAGAAGCTGAGCAATTTAAAATGTTCTTTTATATAAGGAGGACTTGATATGTTAAATAATACGCATTTACGAGTACGTTATAAATGTCTGTTAATAAATATTTAAGTAATACTAGGAAAGGTAAAAAAAAAACATTCAAGAAAACTCATAGGTGGATATAATATGTATAGGTGAATATAATAAGCATTCGTTATAGTCGTATTTTACTGGTATTTGTTATTGTTTACCATAATATATATATAAATCAGATTTTAGATGCAAGCATGACTTAAAATATTAAATGTAATTTGAATATCATCATCATAAATGATCACTAGTCCACTTCTAAATATAGGCCTCCCTCAAGGAAGTTACAAAGGATGCTCGTGAGTGTGCTATATCCATCCAATGACAAATATGAATATTAACTTAAAATTAGATATATTCTTTAAAAAAAAAAGCAGAAACATGATTACAGCTATGACATACCGTGGCTATGTTTCTGTTTTATATTTATTTCATTCATAAGTACAGACAGTAAATTATATTATTTTATCCAACTATTACCTGATGTAAGAAATCTAGCACAGCCGGCACTTTCTCTTTCAAGAAGTGATAAGAAAACCTTACGCCATCGAAGCGCATAAATTTGATTTATTTCCGTGAGTTATCGTATTTTAACAGTGGTAGAGCCACATGGCAGCCTTTGCTGTTGCACGTATGGGCCGGCTCGAACCGCGGTGGTACTACGACCTCACAGAAGACTAGCTTGAATTAGAAGCTTTGCTTCTGAATTTCGTCTGGTGAGTGCAGGTGACCAGGGGCCGAATTCTATCCCCCTCTCCCTTATCATGGTAGCGGAGTTAAATATAACACTACCCCAGGAGGCTATCAGCATCTCCGGTGACGGAGAAACCTACTTTTCCCCAGCGTGGGGGTGCTCAGGCTGCTCCACGTATTCTGGGAGAGGAAGGGGGGCAAAATTCTGCTGGAGACTAAACCTGGTCGAGGCAAATGGAGCAATAAGTCAAAAGTGCACCCTGCCACGCTATCCGTGAATTTCTGCAGCATGAGGTTACTTCATCCAAACCTTAACGCCGTCCACTACCAACTGGAAACGGTGAAGATGGCCTTGCTATTTCTAACCGAGGCACAGGTGTCGTCTCCAGCTGATACTTCGTATATTCTTCTCACTCCTTTGTGCTTCGTACTTAATTACCCCCCCCCCCCCAGAATAAAATAGAATAATACGAGTAACAAAATTCACTGCCAGTAAAAATATGACAATAAGTTTTGCCTACAGGTTTTAGTGGCGTTCAGTGATGTAGTCTGCATTCAGTTTTCATAACGAACAATATCACATTTTTGTCTCACTGTCCTAAATGGCAGTCGCTCAAAATATATATCAAACGCGTTACACACGCACTGCTGAACGCTCTTAACTCAGACCTAGGTTTTTTGTTACAGCATAAGTGTAACAAGTAAGCACATATTTCACTTGATAGTAAGTTGCTACTGTGGAGAATCAATATACAAGTGCGTTGTTATTCCTTGGGAATAAGATGTAATGCTACCTGTAAAAAGTTCACCGGTTCTCTGCACTTACTATAAGAAACAAAACAGCATATACATGTAGCTGTTATTTTACGCTGCATTCTGTGAGGTTAACTTTCACGGTATTTTATTATATGCATTTTCATTTTTTTTTCATTATATTATTAATACTATAGTCTCTGTATAAATATTATTGAAGGTGAAACGTATATTTTGAAATAAATCTACAGTGTTATCCGACGTAAACTGAAATTTCAGATGAAGAACAAGGTCTTTTCTCATTGTTTTTTCATCAGCCTGTTAAAATCCTTGGCGGGACATCGGTATGTTTCGTTGTAAGGAGGATTATCCTTAGTATTTACGCTTGGCGTCTGCTCCTTGCCAATTTTGATATCTGCGTAGATTTTTTTGATTGAATGGGGTTTCTATGTACCGCCACCCCACAACAGTAGTGTTTCTTTAAATACCAGCTTGAGAAGGAAAAGGTATTTAAAATAAAATAAACCCCATAAACTCACTCGATGTACCGTGTACTATAAATAGTTTATTGCTATTATCTTATTGTTGTGTCTGAAAATTGGATAGTGAAAGTGTGAAAGCAGTGTGTCGTATCTTTCTATGCACATATATGAAGCGTTTAAATCGAAAATATTTTCTTAATTGGTGTCACCACATTTGTGTCTGTTGTTTTAGTAGAAATTTTAAAAGTATTATTCTATGTATACACACAGTAGTGGTAGCTGAAAAGATTAGCACGCAAGCGAACTGAAATTGGTACTCTCAATTAATACTGATAAAATAGTTGCAATTTCAAAATGCTGATTTAATACGTGCAGTGGAAACCTACACGTGTAGAAAATTAAATGAGAAATACTTCTCAGGCATGTGAATTGCAATAAGCATAGCACGGTGAACTTTGCCCTCATTCAAAACCCTTAGTAATGAGAGGTCAACAATTCGTATATGAAAACTAGCCAAGTCAGACCTTAGGCTACAATATATTATCCTAAGTTATAAGAAGAAAGGATATTTTATGTTTTTATAAATAAATTTCAGGGCTGACCATTGAACTTGGAACCCATTTAGATCTCAATTCTTTTGTCGTTGAAGTCAACAACCAAGGCATATATCATAATATTGAAATTGGCTCTCATTTCACATTTATGTTTTTGATGAGATTTGCGTATACGTCAGAGAGAACGTCGATGCCGCGGCAGTCTTAAACATACTTTAAGACTTTGTGATAACGTTGCCGTTGAAATAATTAAGTCGCAAGATCTCCAGGGTCCTTAGTTGTGAGCCTTTCCTTGTGTTATAGTTGTATTAGTTTTAGTTTTGAGGTATAGCTGACGAGAATATGTGTCGTAATTTCCCGAACGCTGCCCAGCCGAATTGAATCCGTCGATTGACCTCTCGGTCGAAGTTGAACTTACCTAGTCGGACTTTTTGACTCAGGTAAACGTACTCATAAAAAACTTCGAGCTGCTTAGTGCTGTCAACAACTACTGGTATATGTGTGACGTGGACGTTAAACATTATCTTTGTTTTGTCCACGTTCATATTAAGACCTATCCGTTGGGTCTATTGACCTATCTATTGAGGTCATTGAGCATAAAGCTTAGGTCGTCCAGCGATTCTGCTATAAGGACTATATTGTCGGCAAATCGTAGGTGAGTGATGTACTCGCCACTGATGTTAATACCGTATCCTTTCCAGTCCAGTAGCTTGAAAACGTCTTCCAATGCAGCGGTGAATAGTTTCGGGGATATAACTTCACCCTGTCTTACACCTCTCTGCAGTTGAATAGGTTCCGTACTCTGGTTCTGTACTCGGATAGCCATCGTAGCCCTACTGTATAAGCATGTCAGCACTTTGTTATACCGACAGTCTACTTAGCATCGCTGAAGAGACTGTAGCACCGCCCAAATTTCGACGAAATCAAACGTTTTCTCATAGTCCACATACGCCAGATAAAATGGCAGATTGTAATCTTCGGACTTCTCTACAATTTCCGCTGGGTATGTATGTAGTCTATAGTGGTTTTATGGAGGGCGGAAGTGAGGAGCTTCTGAAGGACTTCAAGCACCGGTTTTCCACCCGCTTTCAGAAGCTCCGCTGTAATTCCATCCTCACCCGGGAACTTGCCGTTTTTAAGGTGATGGAGAGCCATTCTAATTTTGTTTTGACTAACGTCCAGGATATCATCGGAATAGCGTCGGATAAGACTTTCTTTTGGATTGTTACTCACACTTGCGTGTGGCTCCGACGATGACGTGTACAGGTGCCCATAGAACCGCTCAATCCCAATAAAAATCTCAGGTGTCCCGGAAACGGTGCTGCCAATCTCGGTTTTTAGCTTAAGCAATTATCTCTTTCTGACAGACCTTGGCGCCTTGTTTCCGCTCGATCGCTTCTTCAATACGAGCTGTACTGAAGTTGCGTAAGTCCCGTCACATGTATTTGGAGATATTTCTATTCAGTTGCCTGACTGCAGCTTCATTTCCCGTCCAACAGCCATGAGATTAAGAGTGTGATCGGATTATTTTTGTGTTCTTCTGCGGCGGGTCTTGCAGAACTTAGCTCCGACCGCATGGACAGTTTTCACGAGCTTATCATTAATGTCGTCCACTGCATTGCAATCTTCTAGACACTGAAAACGGTTTTATATCTCGAGCCGATTCGACTGATCGTGGTTTCGGGACTCTGGATTAGAGCACGAGGGGGACGGAGCGTTGAATTCATTAGACAAGACCTCTCCAACTTAACGTTTAGGTTCAGTGTGCCTCGAACCATTCGGTGATCGTTGCCAGTTTTCACCCTAGCAATCACTGATACATCACTTAACAGTTAGCGTCTTAATGAAGTCAATCTCATTTTTGTCGAACCGTCGGGGTTCGACCAGGTTTACTTCCTATGGGGCCACTTCTGGAAGAAAAAGTTCATCATAAAGAGTCCCCCTTTCTCCATTAAGTCAGTTAGCCGCTGGCCTATTCCAAATTTCCCTAACTTCAGCACAGCGCTTTCTCTTGTGCATAGTTTTGTGTAAAAGTCTTCCATCAACACCGTATTATGGGTTTTGGAGGAATGCATGACCCTATAGATATCTTCATACATTTCCTCCACCTCCTCGTCGAGTTGTGCCGAGGTTGGTGCGTAAACCTGTATGATCTTCTGCGAATACCGTTTGGTGATTCTGAGTATCAGGTACGCAACTCTCGTTGACACACTCTCAATCTTTACAACTTGTGGACGACAAATCCGACACCTCCTTGGGATAGATGGTCGTCCACCCGGTAATAGAAAAATTTTCCGGATTCGAGGATTACCGTACGCTCCCCTCTCTTCGGACCTGCTATCATATACCAGCGCAACTTGTCTACCTTTTCTTCCAGCTCCAGTGTCTTCTTGTCAGTCCTCAGGGTGCATGCGTTATATGTTACCAGGTCGAGTCGTCGTAGGTGGCAACCGAACCTCCACCGGAAATTCTTAGCACACAGTGCCCCCATCGTTACCATGTTCGCTACCGTAGCCAGGAATAGCGGGGCCGCCGGGGACTGGGGACCGTTTTTTTGTGTCGTTCCTCATAGGGAGATGTTTGGCATAGTTGCCACGATTGGCGGGCGTGTTGGCAACCGCATTTTTTTATTGTATAATAGTTGTTATCAGGAAGATGCTGTTGCCTATCTCCTGCCTGTATCCCTCTGTCGCCTCTTACGACACCCACGGGAATATATGGGGTAGTGGATATTCTCAGCCGCCACTACACGACATTTCATAGGCTATTTTAAATAATTTCAAAGAGGTTAATTTGATAATAAGTAAATTTGATGAATGAACGAATGAATAATTGAGTATGATTTTATTACACATTACAAAAAAGAAATACATACAGTATACAATTTGGCGATCTTATCGCTGTATAAGGCTCTCTTTCAAGCAACTAAAGCGTAAAGAAATAAAGGTACAGACAGTAGTTGTTGCTAATTTAATAAAAATATTTAATTAAATTTACAAATAAAAAACATTGTTTATTTACGCTTGAAAATAACCCGCGGTAACGTGGTGATCGTTACAACGGTCTTTATAATCACTACAATGTTTTTATATTAATTGAACTTATTTATCTTATTTTAAAATAATATTAATTATTAAAAATACTACTGGGTGTCCTGTTGGTTCTTCCTAAAGGAGAGGTCTTTTTCTTCAAACCAGTGGTAAAAACATTAATGACATTCAATAGCATTCTTGAAATTAGAATTTTTTTTATATTCTACATAATTCTAAAGCTACACTAATATTCCCGATGGACATAAGTTGCTTTTTGTTGTGATAGAAAAATCCTTTTCTAATCAGTATATTTATAACAAATGAGTCGGGGAACAATAAGCTCATTGTCTGCTTTATAGGCCTCCGTCGCCGGGACGGTTTGATATTACAGAAGTAATATTGAGAGGTAACTGTCGGACTCGCTATATAGATTAGGCGAATCCTCTCCTCCTAGGCAGTGCCAGGGGAAATTACTTTTCTGTCTGTTGAATATCAGGCGAGCGAAGTCACGTGGATCGGCTAGTAAAAAATAATGAGTAACATTTTAAAAGTAAATTCATTTGATACAAAATAAAATGTAAAATATTCCCCCTGATATCAATTCGGTAAAAATTATGTTTAATAAGATATTTTTTAATCTGAAGCGTGAAGGGTTTTTTTAGATTAAAGTAGTACAGTGTCATGAATTTGACCGCTCTAACTACCCTCTTACACGAGAAATGAAGATAAAATCGCATATATTATTTTAAACTAATTAAGTGTAATAAAAACTTTCTCGCCTTGATGAGTTGGTAGTGTCCCTGTATGAAAATTAACAGTTTTTTATTTAATGTCTCTATGAGTGTAATTGGGCATTTTTAACAAAGGGCGGAATACGCTCGCAGGTTTTTTAGTTTAGTTAGAAAGCTTGCTGAACGCTGAGTAAATAAATGCTATTTTGGAAAAATTGTAAACAAGTTATGCAATAGATGAAAGTAAAACGTTAAAATGTTTTAAAACTTTTTTTGTCTTACATCAAATAGGACAAGGTTAACTTTTAAAATAAAACATACATGATACAGACAAACCCATATTTTCTGAAATATGTAAATTCAAATAGTATAGCATGTATGTTCATGAAAATGAATTGTACAAAAACTTTACGTTGTTTTTGGTAAAATCAACTTAAGGTTTTACTCATTCATATTAAACATTGCTATAATTTTAATTATTAAAAACTTCGTATAAAAGTTAAAAGTGATATACCATGTGCGCGTCCGATAATACATTTACATTCACATTAATTTTCAATATATTAAGTACCAAGCGTAAAAACTCAAAGTAAAACACAGCTAATAAATATGTTTTCACCACACTTTTAATAAATTGAATTGAAAAATGAATTTATAATCCATCTGATGGTACGGTATAACTGCTCAGATGAACGAATAAGTGCTCTTAATTGCTCACAAAGTGCTCACTTCATATCCGCAATTGCTCACACCATGAAAATAGAATAATTTTTTACAACGTTTGATTAGCTTTATTCACGCTCTATCATGTCAGTTTAGCTAAATGAAATGATAATTTATTAAAAAATGAAAATATCTAAACATAAACCAGCAATGAAAATTAAACAACTATTACTGAAGCCTATGGCCAAGCCTCTACTAATACTGTTTCTCCATTTAGACTAGAACTCAGTAGTGCACGTACTGCTGATTCGCGTCAGACATAGGTAAAACAGTGGTTCTTACCCAGATGAAATTCTCAGCAGTAAGGGAATCCAACCACCGACCTAACCTACAGGAGAAGGAGCACGTTCTCACAAAATACGAATGTAAAAAATCAGTATAATGCTGTTGTGTTTCGTTTATTGAGTGTAGAAATTGTACGTGGTAAAGCCACGCTGCAGTTATTATGGTTGTAGCATGAATTGGTCGGCTCGACCGGGGAAGGACCGCGCTCTCACAAAATACCAGCGTAAAATAGCAGCTCAATGCTGCTGTGTTTCGTTTGGTGAGTGTAGAGAACCGGAGACCCTTTTTACTGGAAACGAGGCATTAGGCTCCAAGTGATAACGCATCTGCATTTTGATTCGTAATCGAGAATAGATGTAGATGTCTATGGACCACAGCAACTACCTGCCATCAGGTAAACCGTTTGCTCGTTTGTCACCCTATACTATAAAAAAGAAAACCAGAGACCTTTTTACTGGAAACAAGGCATACCATCTTAGTTCTAAAGAGTGACAGCGCATCTGCTTACTAATTCTTAGTTAGTCACTGATATATTTAGATGTGTACAGGTCACAGGATCCACTTATCATCAGGTGGACTCTGTGCACCCTTTTCACCCGTATTTTATTAAAAAAATAACTATTTAAACTTATTTATGTGCATAGAATTGTGCCGCTTACTTTATTCGGATTTTTTTAACATTAGCGGTGCTAATATTACTAATATTTCCTATAACCACTCCTGGTAAGCTGCAAATGCTTGTGTTAGGAGAGGTTCACTACAGTAGTCGAATGGTGGATTCGAACCCACGACCTTGTGACGAGTTCGCGGACCACACTCTGCCATTAGGCTACGTATCATATCTCTTACGTGCAGAGTGCGAGGGAGCTCCAATAATATTCTGAAGGTTATTAGTGGTAGAATAGAATAATTTTTTATTCAATATAGATTACAATTAATTCTTATTGAATGTCAATATTTTACGTTACCACTGGTTCGAAAAAAAACCTCTGTCCTGGGAAGAATCAGCAAACTACACTGTCCAGTCATGGACACTGGGTATACATACATGGAGACACTGGATATATATATATATATATATATATATATATATATATATATATATATATATACATATATGCCTGTATACCAAGTGCCACAAACTAGCCCGGAAAATATTTAAATTAATGTTTTTGTGTTTTTTATTATGTTTTACTAACATAATTTTTAAATTCATACTTTGTACTAACACTTTTATGGACCAAAAATCTGAAATAAGTTCATTTTATTTTAATTTTATTTATTTTTTTGGAATTGATCGCTATAGATAAAAACTGTGTGGCACCGATGAATATGTCCCAGAATAACTCCAAATATGCCAAAGAGTATCGTTACATTGAATTAGCCGATAAAGATTTCAACTCCGCTGAAGCTTAGAATTCAGTAAACATGCCGCCAAATAGCTCCAAATTCAAAGAAGTCTATGTCTATCTATAAGTAAAAGTCTGCAAAATTACTTACTTTTTGCTATCTACAGTACGTCTTCCAGTACCAGTAGCAGAGCGCCATTATTTATAATAAAGCGGGGAGATTTTGAGTCCGATGATTCGGTAAAAGAATGGACTATGTACCGTCGTTGAGATGCCGCAAAACAGTTCTGATTCCGAATAAGACGACAATCAGTCGATATCATACTTTAACCCACGTACCAATTTCAGTGATAAAAAAAAAACAGTTAATAAATCAGATTCGTCAGATTGGATTTAGCAGAAGATGAAAAAATATAATTGATAACGGTTAAGCAGAGAAGAAAATCACATTTCAAAATAAAAAAGAGGTTCTTTAAGAATAAAAAAACAATCCCTTGTTTTTCCTTATAATTGCATGAATAAAGTTTTAATATTCTTTAAACTAAAGCACATATTATTTTTTACTTAGCAACTGTTCAAACTTACATAACAAAAATATACCTATGCTAATGCTAGCCAAAAAAGCGGTTCCGTGAGATTGATGTACATTTAACTACCTTTTAGTTTAGTTGCACTTTTATTTAATTTGATTATTTACTGATAAACTATACTATAAGGCAGTCATATCACTTAACAGCAATAAAGAGTAGTCCAAGTGTATAAGTTAAACAAAGCGTAAAAATCGAAAGAAAGTTAAGGTAGGTTAGCCGTATTTTTGCGTATGATTATTGTCAATGCTATACTAAAAAGCAGTTATACCTTAAACGCAGTTAAGGTATACTTAACGGCCTTTTATTTTGTAATTAATATTCATAGCATAGTGCTAAGGTCTTCCAGCGATTCTGCCATAAGGACTATATCGTCGGCCAATCGAAGTTGAGTGATGTACTCGCCATTGATGTTAATACCGTATCTTTTCCAGTCCAGTAGCTTGAAAACGCCTTCCAACGCAGCGGTGAAGAGTTTCGGGGGATATAATATCACACTTTCTTGCACTTCTTTGCAGTTGGATAGGTTTTGAACTCTGGTTTTGTACTCGGATAGCCATCGTAGCCCTACTGTACAAATACTTCAGCACGTCGATATACGACAGTCAACTTGGCACCGCTGACGGGACTGTAGCACCGCCCAAATGTCGACGGAATCAAAGGCTGAAAAAAAACGGATAGGTCTTAAGATGAACATGGACAAAACAAAGATCATGTTTAATGTCCATGTCACACCTATACCGGTAGTTGTTGGGAGCACTATGCTCGAAGTTGTTGACGAGTACGTTTACCTGGGACAAATAGTCTGACTAGGTAAGTCCAACTTCGACCGAGAGGTCAATCGACGGATTCAACTTGGCTGGGCAGCGTTCGGGAAATTACGAAACATCTTCTCGTCAGGTATACCTCAATCTCTAAAAACTAAAGTGTATAACCAGTGCGTGTTGCCCGTGATGACTTACGGATCTGAGACGTGGTCCTTCACTGCTGGCCGTATGAGGACGCTCAAGGTCGCTCAGCGAGCTATGGAGAGGGCTATTCTCGGAGTTTCTCTGCGTGATAGACTCAGAGATGAGGATATCCGCAGTAAAACCAGAGTGACCGACATAGCCCAACGGATTAGTGAGCTGAAGTAGCAATGGGCCAGCCATATAGCTCGAAGAACCGATAACCGATGGGGAAGAAAGGTTCTCGTACCGGTAGGCGTAGTGTAGGGCGACGCCCCACTAGATGGAGTGACGAGCTTGTAAGACATGCAGGAATTCAATGGATGCAGGTGGCTCAGGACCGTGCTTTGTGGCATTACTTGGGGGAGGCCTATGTTCAGCAGTGGACTTGTGAAGGGCTGTAATGATGTTGAACGATGATGATGATTTAAATATAGTGTTTAAATACTTACGTTAACTACATTTTCAGAATTTACAGAACATTATGCCAATAATTTTATTCAAAAGTATTTATGAAAGATTCGTAATTTTTTTTACATGGATTCCAATAGTTGAAATATTTTTTTTCGGTGATATCTATCACGAAAACCAATTTCGCGCTTTTTTTTTCAATTTTTCTCGATACATACATTTGTGGCTTAGCCGCCTTCTTCCGTATCAGGGCAGTTTTATTTTACTAGTACATAAACTTTTTATCGTATTATATCAAATTAAAAGTACCTTAGGTTGTGCTTACAACTTTGAGTCTTCTTTTAAATCATTTAAAAAGACTTCAACAATTATCACGGAAGAAAACTAAGTTCACACTATGACTCAATGAAGAATATATCCTCTATATACCATTATTAAAGCGAACAAATTTAAGACTTTTCTAGCCCCTAACAGTACTAATATGAGTAAATCTCTTGTACTGAAGGTATTATTTTCTCGTACCCGTTACTCCCGATTTTATAGTCCAATCACAGAAACATACCCTGCTCGAGAACTCTATGTTATATCAGTGAAAGACATTCCTAATATCTCCATTACTTACATATTAAGGTCAATTTTTCTTTTATATCTGTTCTTTTCATAAATCTCACTTATTTCTTCTTTATTTATTCATTACCTTGTTCTTCATTTATACACTTTCGTGCTTTACTTCCACATATTAACTTGCAATATACTCGCTCATAATGAATTTATATCAGGAGTTTAAACATTATCAATATTTGGATGATCAGTAGAATATTGAAGAAACTTAGGAACTAAATCATTCGTATTCACACGTTCGAATATTTCTTTCATCCATTTCTCATACCAATTACATACTTAATAATTTTGTACTAATGAGATAAAATTTTTATCAGTAAATTTCCACATATTATATATATATATATATATATATATATATATATATATATATATATATATATATATATATATATATATATTTATATTTATATATATGAAAATAATAAAACAATAAAGAGAACCTCTCTTTAATAAAGAGAGAACAATAAAGAGAGGTTTTAATAATAATTCTTCTTAAACAAAGTAACCGACAAAGGAAATTCATGTAAAAAAATACGAATCTTTCATAAATATTTTTGAATGAAATTATTGGCATAATGTTCTGTAAACTCTGAAAATGTAGTTAACGTAAGTATTGAAACACTATATTTGAATATTAATTACAAAATAAAAGGCCGTTAAGTACACCTTAACTGCGTTTAAAGTAAAACTGCTTTGTAGTATAGCATTGACAATAATCATACGCAAAAATGCGGCTAACCTATTTTAACTTTCTTTTGTTTTTTGACGCTTTGTTTAAATTATACACTTGGACTACTCTTTATTGCTGTTAAGTGATATAACTGCCTTATGGTATAGTTATCATCAAATAATCAAATTAAATAAAAGTGCAACTAAACTAAAAGATAGTTAAATGTACATCAATGTCACGGAACCGCTTTTTTGGTTAGCATTAGCGGAGGTATATTTTTGTTATGTAAGTTTGAAAAGTTGCTTAATTGTAAAATAAAATATGCTTTAGTTTAAAGAATATTAAAACTTTATTCATGCAATTATAAGGAAAAACAAGGGATTGTTTTTTATACTTAAAGAACCTCTTTTTTATTTTGAAATGTGATTTTCTGCTCTGCTAAACCGTTATCAATTATATTTCTTCATCTTCTGCTAAATCCAGTCTGACGAATCTGATTTATTTACTGATTTTTTTATCATGAAAATTGGTAGTTGGAATAAAGTATGATATCGAATGATTGTCGTCTTCTTCGGAATCAGAACTGTTTTGCGGCATCTCCACTGACGGTACATAGTCCATTCTTATACCGAATCATCGGACTCAAAATCTTCCCCGCTTTATTCTAAATCATGGCGCTCTTCTACTAGTACTGGAAGACGTACTGTAGATAGCAACGAGTAAGTTATTTTGCAGACTTTTACTTATAGATAGACATAGACTTCTTTGAATTTGGAGCTATTCGGCGGCATGTTTACTGAATTCAAAGCTTCACCGGAGTTGAAATCTTTATCGGCTAATTCAATGTAACGATACTCTTTGGCATATTTGGAGTTATTCTGGGTTATGTTCATCGGTGCCACACAGTTTTTATCTATAGCGATCAATTCCAAAAAAATAAATAAAATTAAAATAAAATGAACTTATTTCAGATTTTTGGTCCATAAAAGTGTTAGTACAAAGTATGAATTTAAAAATTATGTTAGTAAAACATAATAAAAAACACAAAAACATTAATTTAAATATTTTTCGGGCTAGTTTGTGGCACTTGGTATACAGGCATATATGTATATCCAGTATCTCCATGTATGTATACCCAGTGTCCTTGACTGGACAGTGTGGTTTGCTGGTTCTTCCCAGGACAGAGGTTTTTTTTCGAACCAGTGGTAACGTAAAATATTGACTTTCAATAAGAATTACTTGTAATCTATATTGAATAAAAAATTATTCTATTCTACCACTAATAACCTTCAGAATAGTATTGGAGCTCCCTCGCACTCTGCACATAAGAGATATGATACGTTGCCGTAGTACTACATCCCTGATGCACTGCAAAATCACGGCAGTCCCGACATCACTCGAAAGGCTATATTGAACTATACAATTAAATATAATATAATCATTACCATTGCATATATAAAATTATCACGTCATATGATATGCATAGCATATATAAGTAATCACAATTATATACATCGCTTATAGATGGTACCATTTCTTCATGATAAAAAATATTCAAAGCGTTTTATTCGTTTTCAATTAGGTGAATTCATTGTGTATCTTTATTTTGGTGTTGTGAGATATCAAGTTTGAACATCTCGTTTAACTTTCGAAGTTGATAAAATTTTGTAAATTGATTCAGAATCACTTATGAGATCCATAGATTATGATCAAGACCAAAGTGAATCAATTACTAAAGAACGGGGAGTCACTCGTGTCCAATGTGCCCACTGATTAAGTTTAAATGGTTTATAGTCTTCTACTGTCTCTTCTCTCGTCACGTTCACTAACTTCTTGCCTTTGTTAAATCAAAGCATTATTCAAGATGTAAATTAAAATATATATAAATACTCAAGTAAAGTAAGAAGGGAGAGGTAAGCTCCCTTAGGTTCGGAAACGATTTAATATTAAATTAGGAAAAATATTAGTTTATGAATTTGGTGTAATGGTAATCAAAATCCACTTATGCATAATAAAAAGTATTGTCAGACCTTTTTGCTTGGCAACCGAGCAGCTCAAAATTGAATTGAACACTCCTTGGCCGTAGCGTATTTTAAAATTATTTTGTAATGAATATAACGCTCTTTTTTACATATTAGAGAGGATTTTGAATAAAATGTGCTATTGTTGACTACTTTTTAAGTACTAACTAAATCAGGGTTTAAAGATATAAAAATAGATTTGTTTGTCTTGGCACTGCACAGTTTGCTCTTAATTATACATTAATTTACTTAAGCTTATTATTTAAATGACATTGGAATTAACTTTTACTTAAACTAAATATAAAGTACTATGAAATATTTGTGCTAAAAATTATTAGAATATAAAATAAAAAAAAATTGGTATAAAAAATTTATATAAAATCTATAATATGTATCTCTTAAACTATTTTTTTTTGTGGAGAAGGTAGTTTTTGGTATTATTTACCAGGAGTAGTGAAGTAAAAACGTGATTGTTGTCTTAGTTGTTCGCTTATCCGATATACTGTACAATCTTATTTATGCGCGTACACACGGAGTGTATTTTTAAGGAATAATTTTTTTTTCATGTATTTTATATTGTAACACGTTTTGTATATTTGTCCAATTTAACAATTATTGGCATAGATAGATATAGCTCGTTATGATTCTCATTGGAATAATATATATAGATACTTTTTTGAATTCTTATTATGTTTAAGTTAAAATTTTTAAGTTTTGTTTTCAAATTTTGTGCGGTTAGCTGACTTCTTATCTCCGTAGGTATAGAATTTAATATGTATGGTATTAGAAATTTACGTGTTCTCTTACCGTAGTAATTATTAGTTCTCATTGTTGAATAAGGTGTTTTATTTCTAGTGCTATAAATGCGTTCCCTTGGGGTTGGGTACATCAAGTATTCATAACCTTTCAGCTGCGGAGACTCTAACCGTAATTCTCCGTTGACTTCGGAGCTGTTTAATAAAATGGACGGCTGATTGGGCCCAATCCGTTTAAACGCAAATATCTTGATTTTGGTATATCGAATACTATAATATGTATACATTTCTGAATTCTCTATGAAATTTCCTATAAACGAGTACATATATTTAATAAAGTTTAAAGTAGTTAGTATAACTAAATATAGAATAAAGTCAAAACTATCATATTTCTCAATGACACAAAGTTTTTTAATAGTTCAATTTTGTTTTATTTTAATCTTAGGTCTATTTTTTACAATATTTTATGTGCAAAATCATAGGCTACAATACAATTTTTTATCGTAAAACGCATTAATAATAAGCTTACAAGAACCCACAATCAATTTACACCGATGTAGCATGTAGTTCGGACCAGATGCGGCATAATGCGGCGTAATGCTTTAGTCAATAAAAATAATTTTTTTTTATTTCATTACAATGATTCAGTCTTAAATCTCTCTTTTTCTTTAAATAATTCAGTCATCTTTCAATAGGTCTTGCTAAGTTTTAGAAATCCGATAAAGTATTTCATAAGTACTCTTAATGCCGATATCAAAATTTAAGTCGTAAGTGCCATATTTATTGAAAAATTAATTACTTTATTTGAGCAAACAAACTTTAACAGCACCTGTACAGAAATAAAGATTCATTCATTCCTTTAAAAACCATGAAAGCACTCAAGAGTCACTCCCGCTGATGTAGAGTTATAAATAACGTTTTTTGTAAACAATACCCAATGCACCATATTATGTGTCGAGTGACAGAGGCGCCGCGAGGTGCGCAGCGGTTATGTTACATTTCCAATAACCAATAACATTATTTCTCCAAACGGTAACATATTTCCTTTCAACACAAACAATAGCTACGAAATAATAAAATTTAAAATAAATATATCTCTTTCTGAAATAAAAAAAAACACCATTTATTATGTATATTTTCAAAGAACCCACTTCTTATGCATTATACAAAAATATGCCACAATTAAAGTTCGATTCTGCACTGTTTTGTGCATCATGTACTAGTTCATTAAAATATTTTTTATACGTGGTAGAGCCATGCTGCAGTTATATTAGTAGTATAGTTGTAGCACGAATAGGCCGGATCGACCGGGGAAGGACCACGCTCTCACAGAATACCAGCGTGAAATAATAGCTTAATGCTTCTGTATTTCGTATGGTGAGTGTAGAGAATCGGAGAGCCTTTTTGCTGGAAACGAGGCGTTCCATTTTAGTCCTCACGGGTGACACGCATTTTTGCATTTTGATTTGTAATCGAGGATAGATGTAGATGTCCATGGGCCGCAGCAAGCACCACAGGTGGACTGCGTGCTAGTTTGTCACCCTATCCTATAGAAAAAAAAAACAAACAAACCTGCACGTCTGTGAAATAAGAAAAAAAAATATTTCGAAGACATGTGAAGTTCGCCAATACGCATTGGGGCAGCGCGACGGAAACTTATTTGCCTTTGCCCAGCTGTGGGGCGTAAAAAAGGCTGTAACTTAACTAACTTAAGTATTCATTTCGACGATGAGAGAGCCCTGGTAGCTCAGATTGTTAGCTCTCGCGTTAAATTTCACAGTACGCTAGCACACCGGGTTCGATGCCCGCCGGCATCAATGAAATTATTAATTGCAATTTTAAGTGCTGATTTACCTTTGCTCGCCGGTGAAGAGAAACATCGTGACGAAGTCTGACTGTCTGATAAATAAAAAAAAAATATTTCCAAGGCATGCGCAGTTCGCCAACACGCATATGGGCAGCGCGGTGGATACTTCTTTGCCGTAAAACCCTTTCAGAAGTGAGGGAAGGCCTAGCAGTGGGACGGAAAGAGGCTGTGTAACTTAACTAACTTAACACTTTCGACGATGATAGTCTGAAATAATTAGCTGAACAAGTTATAGCTAGGCAACAATAAAAACTAAATGGATGGATAGACATAAGTATAAAATTGAATAAATATATAACATAGGTACTTATTTCTTTAAAAGGCTCCTGGTACTTGTTGAATTTACTGTATCTACAGTACAATTCATTTACGAATGGTACTGTAGGTAGCAGCAATCTTGCTATAGGTTGAAACATAACGCAACGTTACACGATTTGCAAAGTACATACAGACAAAATGTACATTAAAAAAACCAGTATAAGAAATATGTGTCTGAGGTGACCTTAAAAACTACAACCTGTTCATATTAAATTAAATAAAATAAAAATTTCAAATATTAAATATTAAAAAATATTAAAAAGCATATTATGTAAATACTATCTAACTTTCTGTTTTAATAAATTGTTTAAAAAATTCCGAAGTCTTGTGTTAACATACATGACATATCCAAATGCCACATTAAATTTTTTATAAATCATCGAATAATCGTGGAGTCAACCAAGCTCCATTTCTCTGCTCGAGGGCGCTAGATTCTTTACCATTCTAACCATTCAAACGAATTTGAACTTGATGCAGTATGGCAAACTTTAGTTCCTTTTTTCGCCACCCGCAAAACAGAGAACTAGAATTCACTTCTACGGACGTCTCAAAAATGGACACTATTGCACCTATTGCGTATATACATTAAAATTTTAAAAATATTGCACTTTATCCACATTTTGATGTACTAAAATTGTGAACGGTGAACAATTATACATATTTTAACACAAAACTGACCGTCAACAATAAAATTTTACGTACATTTCAAGTCAACTTTCCTCAACCAGCATGTTAGTTTTAAGATAGCTGTTTGCTTCATACATATTAAAAAACGATTTTACACGTACTTAATAAGATAAAACACAAAATGAGATTACAAATAAGAAGATTACTTACCCAGGCATTGTTTTAACACAATTCACCACACAATAAATATAAATTAATACAAAATAATTACAAACAACTTCGTTGTTAGCGCGCGTCAATCACATTAATGGCTGATTCAAGGAACGGACGATATTTAAGAATGATTTAAATAAAATATACTACTAAAGTGTATAAGCTGTGGGGTTTTTGTCCTAGCCTTTTTTATCCTGTACACATTGACATATGGTAGAATGAGTTAGAAATAGCGCATAATGCTTTGTTTCTTCATTAAAAGAGCGGGTAAAAAATGTCTAACACTTGGACGCCCGCAGTCAACGGAGATATTTTCGTGTCCAAGTCTTGGACATCCGCAGTTGAGAGGTTATCATTCTTTTAAAATCATATATTTCACATTTTTATGTATGGGTAAAACTTTGCAGTACGTGAAAAGGTATGAGTAATCAATTCGATATTTGTCCTTATTGTGTTGAGGCAATATAGATTTTAAAATTCTTATTTGTAAGCTGTAAATTTTATCTAGGTAAGTGCGAAAAGTTCATCCATAACTACTAAGACCATACGATACTATCGATTCCACTAGAGCATTATATAGGCTTAGAAGAATTTTAAATGGAACTTTATTACGAATAATATAAAATTTCGCTAGGATTGCCCTTAATTTACTACACACGTAATCAATATGATTCTTCCAGTTCATGCTATTATCTATAATCAGTCCTAAGTATGTGTGATACTTAACAAGTGGGATTTTTTCGCAGGAACAAGTTATTATATTGTGCAGACAAAGATGATTATGAGCAATAATGCTTACTGGCATAATATTCTTGATATGACTAGAATGAATGTGTAGTACCTTAGTTTTTTGTATATTTATTACAAGTCCTAGATCGTGAGCCCACATAGAGAGGCGTGAAAAATCATCTTGTAATTTTCGCATGGCAATATCCAGATTTTTATCTTCTGTCAGAAGGCACGTATCATCTGCATATTGGTATAAACTACATTTTTAATGACATTTTCTAATTCATTTACGTATGTTAAGTAATGGAGTGGCCCTATAACTGAGCCTTGTGCCGTACCTGTAGTCATAGGCATTTTAATACTTAAATTATTTTCTATCTTTACTTAGAAATATCGATTGCTAACATAATCTTTACACCATCTTAAGAAACGTCCTCTAACACCAGAGTTTTCGAGTTTTTTTAAAAGAATGTTATGTTTCAAGGTATCAAAGGCTTTACTGAAATCGAAGAATGCAATTAATACATGTTTTTTCTCATCTAAGCATTTGTTTACTTCGTCTGTAATATTTGACAGTAACTGTGTAGTAGATTTCTTAGGCTGAAATCCGTATTGAGATACCGAAATAATTTTATGTTTTTGGTAAAAGTTGTGAAGCTGGTTGGAAATGAATTTTTCTATAATTTTGTTAATTGTTGGAAGTATAGTAATAGGCCTGTAATTACTGTAATCGTCATGATGTCCACTTTTGTAAATAGGTCGTACCAAACCTAGCTTTAGATCTGTAGGATAAATACCTGTTTCTATACTACTATTAATTAACTTGACAATTACTTTAGCAATTTTTTCTGATATGGCTTTTATATCAATTGTATGAATTCCATCAGCACCTGGTACCTTTTTTGTGTTAAGTGTTTTTATTATATTTTTTATTTGCTTTGTGTTAGCTTTTTTGAAGCCGTATAGACTTATCTACTGAATTTGTGTACAAATCATCTGATAGCATTTTAATGGTACATTTTGGTATTATATTTTTTAAGTTTCTATCGAACTCAGTAGCAAAATTATCAGCAATCGCTTTACTATTTTGACTTTTGAAGTTAAATGCTTTATTTAACGATTCATCTAGTGTTTCGGTAACTTTGCCACAAAGTTTGTTTACAAATTTCCAAGTATATCTTGGATTAGATATATTGTTATTGATTTTTTGATAATAGTAATTACGTCTAGTTTATTTAAATAAAATTAATTGTTTTATTTCTATATTTATTATATTCTAGTCTTAGAAGTTTATTATTTGAGTCATTTTTCCATTTAGTAAACAAATTATCTCTAATTTTACACATATTTATGATGTCTTCATTTATCCAATTCTCTTTATTTCGTTTACTACTTTGTTTCGTTTTTTTTTTATTAATGACATTTACTGTAGCATTCCATAAAATTAGTTTTTATAAAATTGTTTATATTAGTAGGACATTGCATATTATTAACCGGTAACCAGTCTATTTCATTCAGCATTCTATGAAGTTTTTTGTTGACATATAAAATAATGTTTTCAAATTCATCCCGTGTGTACGAAACATATAAAACGCATGTTAGCACGGTCATGCGGTGATCGGCTAATACATTACCAATAGCATCCGAGTACAGGTCTAACGTACGCGATCGCACAAAGATATGATCTATACAACTTTTAGTTATTTTGTCTTTTCTTTTTTCTATTCTAGTGTAATCTGTTATCGCACACGTTAGACTGCACTCGGCCATTTTACTAAGATAATATTCTTGAATAGGTGTAATATCTTTAATGTTGATATTCATATCACCCAATATGATTAAGTTATGTTTTTTAGCAAAATTATCTTTTAATATGTGACACAACTTCTCAATAAACAAGTGTTTGTTTTCATTCGGTGGTCTATATATTATACAAAGATGGAATGTTTGCAAATTATTTTGGGTGGTGATTTTGCTTATGAGTGATTCACAGTGTAAGGTTCTGATATTTATAATTTCAAATTTATGGTTCTTACGTATATAAATAATTATCCCACCCCCCCTTTCTTTTAGTTTTTAAGATACTATGCATTGTATAGCCATCGATATGAAACATAGTGCATGCAGTCTAAATTAATTTTACTAGAATTTATACATTCCTTTAGCATTGCTAAGTTTTTTATGATAGATCTTAGGTTTATATGAATAAAAATGAAACTTTGTTTACCTTTAGGTATAAGTTTGTAGAAATCATTTAAATTAATACAGTCGTTTATTTCTGAGACGTTCGTGAGAGAATCCATTATGTTTGTTGTTATTATAACTTATAAGAATAATTAGCTATCGGTTTTTCACAATGATCACATTTATTCATTGCAATGTCGGTATAGGGATTTTTTTTTGTTCTATCCACACGTCCGATCGATTACACTCTATCGAGCAAACTTAAATAAAATTATATAACGGATTTTAAAGCGTTTAATTAACTATTTTAACCTATTTTTTTTCTATTAATTCCTGACGCTTAACTTCTAACTTGCAGTTGCAGTGGATTTAATATTTGTGTGATCAAATCCTCGAATGCATAAAATTCTTTACTTAGCTACACTAACGTTGGATTAAATGGGACCAGTGCTGCCTTCAGACGATCTTCGAATTCTGCCATCTTTTGCATCCAGCTAACTTCCAATTCTTTATGTATTTTGTTTGCGTTGTTGATGCTTTATCAATCCTGAGAGCTAAGAAGGAATGCCTCCTTTTCAGTAAAAAGCGACCGTATAATGGTGGTGTAAGTATCTAACTGTCGTTAGAGACGATAGAGGGAAATAAAGTAGCAGATGAGTGACAATTTCTTCCTCATAACAATTAAAAAGCCGTGGTTGCCAACTCGCCTGCCAAGCGTTGCAACAATGGCAAATACGTTACCATATGAGATAATCTGTGAGGGGCCTTTGTTGAGTTGTGAACCTTTGATACGCTGTAACAGTACAATATGTCTCCGGTTCTCTACACTCGCATACAAAACGCAGCAGTATTATACATTGGTATTCTGTGAGAGCATGGTTTTTCTTCGGTTGAGCTTATCAATTCATGCAAAAGCTATTATTTAAGTGCAGAATGGCTCTTCTTAAAAAGACTTTCGTAGTTATAGAATTCAATTATACAAATATCCCATAACTAAAACATTTACTAGAAGCGTTTCCACCAGAATTGCTCAGTAAGAAGATAGTTGACAAAAACTGATAAATGGCAGTTTCGAAATCAACTGTAGTACCTAAAACACTACGGAAATGTTCGCAATAAATCATTGTATTGCGATAATGCTACCAGATTTATTGAGAAAATAAGCGAAGACTAGTCGTGATTCTCGACTTACAATCTTAGTTTATTATGTGATATTTTAAACGCAAATGAGCTTATCTTTTAGCAGACAGCGGAGAAATTTCGAATTTTAATAAAATAAAAAAACAATGAAACACATTATTAATTTTGCTTCATTTAGCATAGTTTAGTATCCGTATTCTTAAAAATGTTTTTTTCGCAGTCAACTTACTTTACTTAGGTTACAATATAATATTAATATAAAAAAAAATTATATCGCAATTTCAGTGACCCTCTAAAGATTTTCATCAGAATTACATAATGGCACTGCAGATAAAATGACATGAAAAGATTTATCATAAACAATTAATTCTAAATACAATATGTATGGGGGGTATGCTATTTCCTTTAAAATGCAATTCGTCAAACAAGGAATGATATTTATTGACAAAATTGTTATTTTCAATCGTAATCACCACTTACACATTTTACCTTGTACTTGAGCATTAATAGTGATAACTCTCAATTAATTGGTACTTTAGTCTTTAGCCTTTTATTGCTAAAGATGCTAATTCTAGGATTCATTTCTAATCTATTGGCTGCTCAATTTCCCAAATATAGGTCTCTTATTTTTTATATATGCATTTTAATATATCAAGGCCTCTTTATCAAACAGATCGTTTTAAATTTCATAGCTCTTGTCATGATTTTTCAAATAAAGAAAATATTTCCTTCCAATGCCCTGTGTAATCGTGTATAAGTATGATAAACCTTTGCTATTCTTTGAGTAAGACTAAAACCACAGTCAATTAAAAGTGCTTAATCCTGAAATGTGTTCGAAAAACAGGTTAAGGAACCCTATTGGTCTCCTTGATCTCTCTCTTTTTTTTCTCCTTCAAACTTCCTCCTCTTAATTATGGTCGTTGATCTACTTAAAAATGTTGTATCTTTCGTATAAAAGTGGGTAATTTTTAAGTTTATTCTAATTAAGTGCGCCTTAACTGTAAATTTTTTCTTTTTCTTTGTAGCAATAAGACCGCTTTTTGTTTTTACCTCAGTATGTGCTAATTCTTATTACATTTATCTTTTCTTGGTGTACAATAAAGACTATTTTTTATAGAATAAGGATCACAATCGAGTACACATTCCACCTTATTGTAAGAGGACGCTGTGGCTGATAGACATTAACCTCGATTAAGAATCAGAATGCAGATGCGTTGTCATCCCTGAGGACTAAGATGGAATGCCTCGATTCCAGTAAAAACGCGTCTCCGGTTCTCTACATTCGATATTCGAAACAATATATAAGCATAAAACTGCTATTTTACGCTGGTATTTTGTGAGACCGTGGTCCTTTCCTGGTCGAGTCGACCCATTCGGGCTACAACCACATTTTAGCTACAGCAAGGTACTGTATTATTTTACGGTAATGACCTTTGGTATATAATATTCCTAATAAGCGTCGCGGGCTATAATAACCATAAGATGGTCAGAATATTGCTTGTGTGGAGAATATCCTGTGGTTGAGCTTAACGCTACAACCTATCAAAAGACTACTGCTGACCACAAGCCTCCACCGTAAATTGCTTCATAGGAAGATTGTCAACCATAGTTGTATTTTAAATAGTTATTAGGTAGACGATGCTGCCTTAGCTGTACTTATAAAAGATCTCGTGCTTTCGGTGTCTATCATAAAATGACTCTGAATTTGCGGGATTTCGATATGCGAGAATTTTAAAATTGTATCACAGTTTATTAGTATTATTTCGGGAGGAATCAGAGGCTTCTATCTAAAATTTTTCTGTATCATACGAAATTATATTAGGGTTGCAACTTACTTCTTCTATTTCACTATACGGTTCTACTTCGAACTGGGGCACTTCTAAATTATACGTGTAATTATTTTCGTCGCATATTGCGCGGGTAATCATAGTTATAATATAGCGCGGGTATTCCGGGTTCGTTATTATAGAACACGAGTATCTCATTATCTTGGGCAACCCTAGAGTTATCTCGTACATTTTATCTTAGTGGACGTGCGGTACGCATAAAGATATTATCAGTATTTTCATTTAAATTTTGTTTCTGGAAATTCTGATTAGGTATACCAAATTTAAAATTATTTTGGGGTTGATTTGTAAAAGCTAGTGGAGGTCACGCTTAATTATTCATGGGTGACCTAAAGCCCTGATGTTGTTGCGGTATGCCAAATTTAAAATAAGGTGGCTGGTTTGGAATACCAAACCTAAAGTTCTATGGTCCCGTATTATTATTAAATCTGGGGCCATTTTTAACATTATTTTGAGCAACAAATATTTGGCGCTGTTGCTGATGTAGGGTTCTAAATTTAAAATTATGATAAGGCAATTGGAATTTATTCTGTGGTCCAAAGTGTGGATTTGCAAAACTAAAATACGATTGATTATGATGATTACACTGACTGTAGATAGTATTACAATAATTTCTCTTTGGTATATAAAATGGTGAATAATTGGTTTGATAATTTCAAAAGAGTCACTATTCCTTGCTGTTATTTCTTTTGGTCATCAACCACTTTTTGTGATATTTTATTTTAATAGTGTTTTTGGACTTTTCGATCATTCATTTTTAGTGTTAATTTTAAAAACATTTTATTTTTTTATTTTTATTTCTTTAGATATTAAATTGTGTACCTTAGTTTTTTTCTTGTTTCATATTATTATTATTTAATTTTCCATGTAAACAGCCAACCAGTGGGATGGTGTATGTGAGAGTTTGAGATCTTTTGTTGAAGTATTTACGGATTTTTTTATTTATTTATATATTTATTTTAATATATTTAATTATTGTATTATATTATGATGAATATAATATATGATGAATATTTTGATTCAATTATGATTCAGAAGTTTCTTTTTCGTCTTGCAATGACTCCATGAATGGTGGCTTAGTGTCTTTAAATTTTCAAATAGATAATGTTTTTTTTAACCACTGACGATTTGTTGAATATTTGTCACATAAATGCCCAAAGTATTCCGAGTCATTTTTTCGAGCTTGAATTTTCATTCTCTTCTAAGCGCGTACATGCAATTTTGGTGTCAGAGATTTGGCTAAAGCCTTCTTTGCCCTCTATCTTATTTTATTACCTGAATTTATTCTTATTGGAAATGATCGCATTGACAAAAGAGGTGGTGGTGTTGCCATATATTTGCACAAGTACTACCTAAAAATAATTTTAACATCTCCTACTACCTACTTACTCTGCCTCCTCTGAGTCACTGTTCATTGAAATAAATGTCAAGGATAAAAGGATGATTCTTGATGTAGTGTATTGCCCCCCTGCTATTGATTACTTTCCTTCTATTGAAATGGCTTTAGAAAATTTTGCTTCTGAGTACGAATACTGTATAGTCATGGGTAATTTCAATACTGATATACAGAAGGCTTCTTATCGGTCTCAAAAACTTCATTTAGTCCTTGAGTCTGTCAACTTTCACATTCTTCCCTTAGGGACTACTCATCGCAATATAGATTGTGATGACGCTTTAATTGATATTATTATTACTGCTTTTTCTGATCATGTTATTAATCATCGTCAACTTCCCGCTCCGGGTTTTTCACGACATGACCTAATGTACGCTTCTTGTAACCTTAATAATGTTTGTAACTCTTCGCCAGCCGATGTTTGGAAATTCCTAAAACCTTTTTGTGTGGATAAAGTACCTACCCAATATTGTCGTCCTTCTCTTTATCTAAATGACTTGAATCTGCATTTTGTTTCTGCTTCAGCAATGTACCCTTCAATTCCTTCTCAAACGATAGCATATTTGGCTTCAATCCAATCTTCTCACACCTCAATTTTTAATTTCCCACCGGTTCATCAGGATGAGGTTAGAATGGCTGTGCTGGCAATCAAATCCAGGATTGTGGGTTGTGATGAAATAAGAGATATGATATTGAACATCTTAGAGTTTTTTTTTTATATAGAAGAGGGGGCAAACGAGCATACGGTTTACCTGATATTAAGCGACTATTGCCGCCCATGAATAACCGCAACACCAAGGGAACTGCAGGTGCGTTGCCGGCCCTTTAGAAAGGAGTAAGCTCTTTTCTTGAAGGTCCCCAGGTCGTATCGGTCCGGAAAAATCGCCGGTGGTAAATTATTCCACAGAGAGGTTGTACGCGGAAGAAAACTCCTTTTGAAACGTACAGTGGTGGACCGCCAAGCATCCAGATGGTGTGGATGGTATCGGGACGTTTGCCGTGTAGTGCGTTCACGAAATTTGGCGGCTGGGATTAATCCGAACAATTCCTCAGAGCACTCCCCTTGATAGATGCGATAAAATACGCAAAGAGATGCAACATCTCTTCGCAGCGCCAGTGAATCGAGCCGATCGGAAAGCACTCGGTCGTCGACGATTCGAGCCGCTCTGCGCTGAATGCGGTCAAGTGGAAGGAGCTGGTACTGGGGGAGCCCCAGCCCAGAGATGGGAACAGTATTCCATGAGCGGCCGAACCTGCGACTTGTAAAGTTGCAGGCGGTGTGCCGGCATGAAATACTGTCCCGCTCTGCTGAGCACGCCAAGCTTTTTAGAGGCCAATTTGGCCTTCCCTTCTAAGTGACCACGAAACTGCACGCCACTCGATATGTCGACGCCGAGGATTCCGATACTGGCTGAGGCAGAGTAGAGTATCTTCTAACAACTGTAACGCATATTATAATCTTCTCTATAGACTCTGGAAAGTATCCAACCCCTTGGCATAAGGGCTATGTACGTCCCCTTCCTAAATTTTCAAACCCATTACACCCTAAGCATTTTCGTCCAATATCTTTCTTGCTCTCTCCTTCCAAAGTTATAGAGGCCCGTTTATATAAGACAATATCCAAATTCATATAAAAAAACTTACTGAATGCTTATCAGTCTGGTTTTCGCTCCGATCACAGCACCACCACTGCTTTGCTAAAAGTAATTGAGGATATAAAACACGAAATGGATACCAAAAAAGGTAACAGTGATGGTGTTAGTAGACTTTTTTAACGCTTTTAACACAGTTGACCACTATATACTCGTATGTATCCTGTCCCAACTTAAATTTGCTCTCTCGGTCTTGGAATGGTATTCCTCTTATTTTCGCGACCGCCAGCAATCAGTCCACGTAGTAAGGAGACTTCCCAGTGGATAAATCTTAATTCTGGTGTACCGCTAGGCGGAATTCTATCTCCCATATTATGTTCAGTTTTCATTAACTACATATCTTCCGTCATTGATTGTTCGTATCATTTATAAGCAGATGATCTCCGAATATATGTGCAATCGGATATCGATAATCTACAAGATGCTATCGCTAAAATTAACTGTAATTTGAAAGCCATTTATGACTGGTAATTGCGTTTTAGCGTTTCTGTCAATCCAACTATATGTCAAGCAATGCTTGTTGGTAGCTGAAGAATGCTGGAAAAAGTTGACTCCAGTTGCTTGTCACCCGTAGTTTATAATAAAACTTGATCCCGTTCTCTGAATGGCTAAAAATCCTGGGTCTATACATGGATAAGACGGTGAATTGGGAAAAATAAGTCATTGAGGTCAGCCGTGAAGTCATTGCTACCTTAAGATCGCTCTGCCGTTTGAAAAAGTTTCTCTCATACAAAACTAAGCATGCTTTTGTCCAAACACTCATCTTGCCTGTCATTGATTATGTAGATGTTTGATACTCAGACTTGAATAAAAATCTTCTCAATAAGCTTGAGCGCCTCCTTAATAACTGCATCAGGTTTATTTTCGGCCTTCGAAAATATGACCACATCTTTCGATTTCGTATTCGCCTTATGGCTTATTATGCGAGAAAGGCGCACTTCCAGAATATTGTCTGTTCTCTACTCGTTATTTTTAAATGATTTGTCATTCCCTTCCCACCTTAAGGAAAATTTTTCTACACAAAATATGATAGCCTTTAAAAGGCTATCTTATTTGGTGCTTTTGATCCGGGGAAATCCGGGGAAACATCTCTCGGAAACAATGTCGTCAGCATAATATGAATGCTGCTACCTTTATCCAGATACTTTATGTGTGTTGTGTATTTCTATTTATGAATGTATTTATGTGTAAGTATATGACTGTATGTAGGTTTTAAAGATAATTCTTATATCGTCTTATCTCGTCTGTCCAAGCGCCATATTCTGGCGTCTCAAATAATATGCGCATCTGTCAAACGCCATAATATGGCGTCGAGTGATAGCAAACTATTTGTAGCATATATATATATATATATAAAATACATATATAAACATTCGAGTGAATATATGTATTATTACGTATTTGTTAGTGTTCATATGTATTAGTATAATTTACAAGCCTTATTTTTTAATTTGTGTTATATCTATATAAATTTATTATATTTAGTTATTTAAATCACCTGCCACTTATTTCTCACCACTCCATGGTTTGACTGGCAGAGAATGCTAACTGACATTAAGTACGCCCTTTGTAACCCGGTTAGAGCAATAAAGCTTTCAAAGAAATAAATAAATATTCCAGAAATTGTTTTTAACAAAACTGATTTTTAATAATACCGTGCTTTTGCCTATACATCAATTTATAATTCTTTACAATAAATTCAGTATTAGATCGACTTTCATTGGGTTTGTTTCGTACACTAACTTTCCCTTGCATTCCACCTGCACTTGTAAAGTTATTCATCATCATTCATCTTATATACTGTATACACCTTACAGTGTTTTTGGTTCTTCGAAAAGACAAGATCACATCTGTGGATTTCCATTGACATTTGGAAAATACAGGTACAGTGGTTCCTACGCTTACGCCACTTTATTTTCTTTGTGGATTTTGTGCGACTGCGAATCGGTTGACTGGCTTTCCAGAAGCGAGTCCCACCAGTTTTATTGAGAAGGCGCAAAAAAGGTCGTACTAGGTTCGCGAAGATATAGAGTGGCCTGGACCGCTGGACAAACATCTGCTACAGCTGCTATCAAAGTGGACAGTTGTCGTCGACATTCGACACAGTGAACAGTGCTAAGACTCGGTGAGCAGTGAACTTAGAGTGTACCTTTTTTCGTCCTCGAGTGTCACACTGTGAACAAGCATAATGGAGAATCTACTTCAGCGCCAACAGGAGATTGTTGAAGCGATGAAGAAGATAGAGAGAAACTTCAGCAAGGATTCCGCAACAAGCAAGACTCGTAAGTACTTGAACGAGCGACTCGATGCCCTTGATAAAATGTGGGCCGAGTTCCGAGTAAACAACCAAAGTTATCCGAATATGAGAATGACACTGATCCTTACTTTACGGAAAATCAGTACCAACAAGCAAGAACGTACTTTGATACTCTGCGCATCAAGATATCGACCTGCCCCCCTGCACGTGAACCTGTTTCTCCGGCACCAGAAGCGCTGCCTAAGATCGTAGCAACACCGGAGCCGACTCCCTCTACGGCTCCACCTAAACTACAGCCGAGAGGCACTCTGCCATCGACGTCAAATGCAACAACGGTCTCGCCTACAGATCGTCGCCAGGCAGATGAATTGGTATCTCTGCTAAGAACCAACTTCAGAGCTTTCCATCGACAAGTGAATAGCTTGCAACTTGACGAGATACGCGACAAGTGGGAGCTGGAAGATGAATTGCGTAACATTCAGACGCGCTGGGCTGCAATCGACGCTTTGCATTTACAAACCGATCACATTCTCCAAGATTCGGATACGCAGTATGACGATGAGTTTTATGCTTACGAAGACTCGTACAAGACCATCAAGAAGGCTTTGAATCTCAAGCTCGCGTCTACATTACATCTTTCGACACCACATATCGACATACCTACATTCACGGGCAAGTATACACAATGGCCTACATTCTATGATCTCTACGTAGAAAGCATCCATAACAATAACTTGCTCACGAAAACCCAGAAGATGCAGCACCTGAAAGGTAAACTACGAGGAGATGCTAAGCGACTTATTCAGCATCTAAACATATCGGCAGACAACTACGATACAGCGTGGGAATTGCTGACACACAGATATAACAACCCCCAGCTGTTATTTACAAAACAGATTGAGATTTTTCTCAATCAACCCGTCGCTCACAAGCAATCAGCGTACGAGATCAGACGCCTCTACGACACGTCCATGGAATGTATCCACGCCATACAGAACCTCGGTATCGACACAAGTACCTGGGATCCGTTGCTAGTACATATCATAGCGAAGAAGCTAGATGCTGAAACATACAGCAACTACAAAGAGGCACGAAAATCGCGGCGAGACATACCATCGCTTTCTGAGCTAATGAACTTCCTAGAGAGCAAATTCTACGCCTTAGAGCCAATAGGTAAAAAGGAACGAGAGATCTCAACATTATCAAATAGATCTTATCCACCGAAAATCATCAACAACAAATCATATAAGCCTCAGTTTTAACATGCTGGTGGTCATAGCTATGGAAAATTCTCGAACAGAGAATTTCAAGCTGTTGCGACATGCTCTTCAATTTGTCCGATTTGTAAAAATAATCACTACCTATACAAATGCATCAAATTCATCAAGTTTACACCGGACGAGCGGCTAATGGCCGTCAAGAAACACAATATTTGCCACAATTGTCTGTACGCACACACCGATAACATATGCACGTCGACGAAAAGATGCAAAGTCTGTCAAAAGGGTCATAATACAATGCTACATGACGCATACGCAAATATGAACCTTAATCAACAAACGGTAAACCGGGCGGCCGACGCGCCCGTCGGGTCGTTATCGCACATAACTACAGCTCCAGTTACGCAAAGTCCTCAAGTTTCAACGCGATGCGAAAACAAACAACATAGCGTGAATCACGTTGCTACAGATGACGAAGAGATCCTATTGACAACATTATCTGTCAGGGTCAAAGCTTCTGACGGGACTTACATCACTTTGAGATGTCTTTTAGACCAAGGCTCTCAGATTTCACACATTTCTGAGAACGCCGCTCAGATGCTGGGCTTGCCTCGACAACGGTACCACGCATCTGTATCTGGCATTGGAAATGGATCAAAGTACGGCAAGGGAGTCGTCACGCTCGAATGCCAGTCTATCTACCAAGACTATGAGTTTACAACTCAAGCATTAGTCATCAATCACGTCATCAACAATCTGCCAAACATGTCGTTCAGTAAGGAGTCCTGGCCACACTTGCAGCATATACAGTTAGCTGATCCCGAGTACAACATCTCTAGGCCTATTGATCTGCTACTAGACGGAAGCATATACTCCGAGATCATCATGAGTGGCCTGATAAAAGGTCCTAACATGGCTCCAATAGCTCAACAGACGAGATTGGGCTGGTTCCTTTCGGGTAACGTGAAAACGTTTAAGTGTCACGTTGTGATAACCGACCTATCAAAAATTTCTCAATACTGGAAGCTCGAAGAAATCAGTGACTCAGCTGCTGAATTGACACCTGATTAACAGTACTGTGAGCAATTCTATCAATCTACGACAAGACGCCTACCTGACGGAAGATACGAGGTTGCTCTTCCTATGAAGCCTGGATTCGAACAAGATCTAGGTGAATCAAAGTCAAAGGCGCTCGCACAATTCTATAATTTGGAAAATAAGATGTCCAAAAATGAATAATTTGCAGAAAGTTACAAACATTTTATGCAAGAATACGAGCAACAGGGTCATATGTCTCCGCTTTCACAACACAGTACATTAGTACATTATTTTCCACATCACGGTGTACTGAAAACTGACTCCACTACGACAAAACTTCGAACAGTTTTCAACGGGTCATCAAAAACATCGAGTGGATTCAATCTCAATGATTTAATGGAGCATGGTCCAAACTTACAAAAAGATTTGCAGCATCTCATCTTAGCATGGCGTCAACACAAATAGGTCGTAACTGCTGACATCGAAAGGATTTTCGCCATATAATGATTCGTAAACCTGATCAGCATTTACAACGCATTATTTGAAGAAGCGCAACTCAAGAGCACCTGAAGGAGTACCGGCTCACAACAGTTACGTATGGCACTAAGGCGGCTCCGTACCTTGCAATGCGCACCTTGTAACAGCTGGCTATGGATGACGTGCACAAGTTCCCCATGGCTGCTGCTGCATTGATGATGTCACTGTACATGGATGACCTTCTTGAAGGTCATGATGACCTCCCTCAGACAAAACAGCTACAAAGAGAAATAATCGACATATTGAAGGGCGCCGGCATGAACATCCGAAAGTGGTCCAGTAATGCAAAGGAACTGATTGAAGACCTATCAGCTGATCAACTGGGCACACCACTCGACTTCAAAGGTCTAGAAAACAGAAAGACCTTGGGCTTACGCTGGATTCCCTCGTCAGACATCTTTGTATTCAAGAACATATTCGAAGACGAGACCAGTGAGGACGACATAACAAAACGACAGCTACTATCCAACATCTCAAAGGTCTATGTGCTTTCTGTGTCCACTATCCATCCAAGAAAAGCTTCTGTTCCAACGTACATGGTCTGAAGAAGCTGCAGATTGGGATACGCGCTTAACTGAGAACATAACCCACGAGTGGAAAAAGTTGAAGTGTGATTATCAGAACATAGATCAGTTCAAGATCCCTAGATATATGGGAGATAAAAACCATTACATAATACATAGCTTTTGTGACGCGTCCGAAAAGGCGTATGCCTGCGCTATTTACGTTGTCACAAAGAGTCCTGTAGTGGCGGTTAAGAATATCCACTACCCCATATCTTCCCGTGGGTGTCGTAAGAGGCGACAGAGGGAGACAGGCAGGAGATGGGCAGCAGCATCTTCCTGATAACAGCAACTGTACGACAAAAAAAAAACTGCGGTTGCCAACCCGCTCGCCAAGCGTGGCAACTATGGCAATATACCCCCCATGAACAATTACACAAATAGACGGCCCCCAGTCCCCGGCGGCCCCGCTATTCCTGGCTACGGTGGCGACCATGGTAACGGCGGGGCAGGGGGTGCTAAGAATCTCCGGTGGAGGTTCGGTTGCCACCTACGACGACTCGACCTGGCAACATTTAACGCACGCACACTGAGGACTGACGAGAAGATCCTGGAGCTGGAAGAAGAGATAGACAAGTTGCGCTGGAGTATTATAGGATTATCCGAGGTCCGAAGAGAGGGGGGAGGACACGGTGATTCTCGAATCCGGCAACTTGTTCTATCACCGGGAGGGCGACCATCTGTCCCAAGGAGGTGTCGGATTTATCGTCCACAAGTCTCTCGTCAACAACGTTGTACAGATTGAGAGTGTGTCGACGAGGGTCGCGTACCTGATACTCAGAATCACCAAACGGTATTCGCTGAAGGTTATACAGGTTTACGCACCAACGTCGGCACATTCCGATGAGGAGGTGGAGGAAATGTATGAGGATATTTCCAAAGCCATACATTCCTCCAAAACCCACTACACGGTGTTGATGGGAGACTTCAACGCAAAACTAGGCACAAGAGAAAGCGGTGAGCTGAAGTTAGGGAAATTTGGAGTAGGGCAACGGAACCGAAGGGGCCAGCAGCTGGCCGACTTTATGGAGAAAGAGGGACTCTTTATGATGAACTCTTTCTTCCAGAAGCGGCCCCACAGGAAGTGGACCTGGTCGAGCCCCGACGGTTCGACAAAAAATGAGATTGACTTCATTATGACGACCAGACGCCAACTGTTCAGTGATGTCTCAGTGATCGCAAGGGTGAAAACTGGCAGCGATCACCGAATGGTTAGAGGCACACTGAACCTAAACGTTAAGTTGGCGAGGTCTCGTCTAATGAAGTCAACGCTCCGTCCCCCCTCGTGCTCTGATCCAAAATCCCGAAAACTTTCAGCTCGAGTTACACAACCGCTTTCAGTGCCTACAAGATTGCAATGCAGTGGACGATATGAATGACAAGCTCGTGGAAACTGTCCATGCGGTCGGAGCTAAGTTCTGCAAGACCCGCCGCAGAAGAACACAAAAACTCTCCGATCACACTCTTAATCTCATGGCTGTTAGACGGGAGATGAGGCTGCAATCGTCAACAGATTTGACAGCATACAGGCAACTGAACAGACAGATCTCCAAATGCATGCGGCGAGACTTACGCAACTTTAATACTGCTCGTATTAAAGAAGCGATCGAGCGGAACCAGGGCTCCAAAGTCTTTGCCAGAGATCTATCTGCCAGAAAGAGCCAACTGTCAAGGCTGAAGACTGAGTGTGGCAGCATCGTTTCCGGGACACCTGAGATTTTGAGTGAGATTGAGAGGTTCTATGGGCAGCTGTACACATCATCGTTGGAGCCACACGCAAGTGTGAGTAACGATCCAAGAGCAAGTCTTATCCGACACTATTCCGATGATATCCCGGACGTCAGTCTAAGCGAGATTAGAATGGCTCTCCAGCACCTTAAAAACGGCAGGGCCCCAGGCGAGGATGGAATTACAGCGGAGCTTCTGAAAGCGGGTGGAACACCGGTACTTGAAGTCCTTCAGAAGCTCTTCAATTCCGTCCTCCATGGTGGCACTACTCCAGAGGCGTGGAGCAGAAGTGCGGTGGTCTTGTTCTTTAAGAAAGGCGACAACGCTCTCTTGAAGAACTACAGACCGATTTCCCTTCTGAGCCGCGTCTACGTGCTGTTTTCGAGAGTCATTACGAATCGTCTCGCACGCAGACTCGACGACTTCCAGCCTCCCGAACAAGCCGGTTTCCGAAAAGGCTTCAGTACCATAGACCACATACATACCCTGCGGCAGATTGTACAGAAGACTGAAGAGTACAATTTGCCACTTTGCCTGGCGTATGTGGACTATGAGAAAGCCTTTGATTCCGTCGAAATTTGGGCGGCGCTGCAGTCCCTTCAGCGGTGCCAAGTTGACTGTCGGTATATCGAAGTGCTGAAGTGTTTGTACAGTAGGGCTACGATGGCTATCCGAGTACAGAACCAGAGCTCGAAACCTATCCAACTGCAGAGAGGTGTAAGACAGGGTGACGTTATATCCCCGAAACTCTTCACCGCTGCTTTGGAAGACGTTTTCAAGCTACTGGACTGGAAAGGATACGGTATTAACATCAATGGCGAGTACATCACTCACCTTCGATTTGCCGACGATATAGTCCTTATGGCAGAATCGCTGGAGGACTTAAGCACTATGCTCAATGACCTCAATAGTGCCTCCCAACGGATAGGTCTTAAGATGAACATGGACAAAACAAAGATTATGTTTAATGTCCATGTCACACCTATGCCGGTAGTTGTTGGGAGCACTATGCTCGAAGTTGTTGACGAGTACGTTTACCTGGGACAAATAGTCCGACTAGGTAAGTCCAACTTCGACCGAGAGGTCAATCGACGGATTCAATTGGGCTGGGCAGCGTTCGGGAAATTACGACATATCTTCTCGTCAGGTATACCTCAATCTCTGAAAACTAAAGTGTACAACCAGTGCGTGTTGCCAGTGATGACTTACGGATCAGAGACGTGGTCGTTCACTGCTGGCCGTATGAGGACGCTCAAGGTCGCTCAGCGAGCTATGGAGAGGGCTATGCTCGGAGTTTCTCTGCGTGATAGACTCAGAAATGAGGATATCCGCAGTAAAACCAGATTGACCGACATAGCCCAACGGATTAGTAAGCTGAAGTGGCAATGGGCCGGCCATATAGCTCGAAGAACCGATAACCGATGGGGAAGAAAGGTTCTCGAGTGGCAGCCTCGTACCGGTAGGCGTAGTGTAGGGCGACCCCCCACTAGATGGAGTGACGACCTGGTAAGATATGCAGGAAGTCGATGGATGCAGGTGGCTCAGGACCGTGCTTTGTGGCATTACTTGGGGGAGGCCTATGTTCAGCAGTGGACTTGTGAAGGGCTGTGATGATGATGATGAAAGAGTCCTAAGGGCGAGTTCACATCGACACTTGTGATAGCTAAAACAAAATTAGCACCGTTGAAAAACAAGTTGACGTTGCCTAAGCTTGAGCTATGTGGTGCGTTCATACAATCTCAACTTATGAAAAAGGTCATGAAAACTATGCCAAAAAACCTGCAAATCTACGCTTGGACCGATTCTATGGTGGTTCTTGGTTGGCTGTATGGAGACGTTAATAGATGGAAACGGTTCGTTGCCAACAGAGTTCGTACAATACTCAACATCATTCCATCATCATCTCAACACCATGTTCGATCTGAAGATAACCCTGCGGATTCTGCTACAAGAGGACTGTCGACACAGCAGTTATTAGAACATCAACTGTGGTGGCAGGGCCCGCAGTGGTTGTTGGCATTTGATCCCAACATGATCAAAAATGAAATATACCAACCACCAGAATTAGAAACCAAGAAAACTAGTGTGAACGCAGCCTTATCTCACAAAAATGATTTTATTTTACAATTATTACATGAATGCACTCGGTTACGAAACAAACAAATACCTCGGCAAAACTACCTATCGTCAACAGAAAAGCAACATGCTCTGAATTTAGTTATCAAAATTGTACAATCGATAGAATTTGAAGATGACATTCAACAACTTCAAAAACAAGAAAAGTTGAGAAGATCCAGTAAGCTACTGAGCCTCATTCCATACATTGACCCTAGTGATGGATTGCTGAAAGTTGGTGAACGATTGAACAACTTATTGCTTAGTCAATCAGCAAAGCATCCCACAATACTACCAAGTCATGGCAAACTCACTGAGCTCGTCTTACGGAAGGCTCGCTCCACCACACTACACGGTGGACCTAGCTTGACTTTGTCTCACACCCGAGAAAACTACTGGGTTCTCAGTGGGCTTCGCACAGTGAAGAAAGAACTTCGCAAATGTGTGAAGTGTCGACGCTTCAAAGAAGAGAAAAGAACACAGATTATGGCTGATTTACCAGAGCCTCGCGTCATACCTTCGCGCGCATTCACTCATTGTGGCGTTGACTTCACTGGAGCCTTTGACATCAAAGCAAACAAAGGTCGTGGAGTACGAACACACAAGGTCTATGTCGCAGTGTTTGTTTGTCTCTCGACAAAGGCTGTCCATCTTGAGTTGGTGTCCGACCTTAGTACACCTGGATTTCTGGCTGCATTTCGACGTTTCTGCGCCAGAAGATCTACCCCAAAACACATGTACAGCGATCAGGGTAGAAACTTCATCGGAGCATCCAAAGAACTTAAGAAAGAATACAAAGATATCCTCGCAACGATCAATGAAGAGCTAATAAACAAGATCGATGACCTTGACATACAGTGGCATTTCAATGCGCCATCCTACCCTTCTGCAGGTGGACTATGGGAAGCTGCCGTTAAGAGCTTGAAACACCACCTTCGTAGTGTGATAGGAGAGCAAAATCTCACGTACGAAGAATTCATCACACTGCTTCACCAGATCGAAGCGTGTCTAAACTCTAGGCCTCTACTAGCCTTGACTTAAATCCCAGAGGATGAATACCTAACACCGGGACATTTCTTAATTGGAGGATCACTGATATCAAGACCACAAACAGATCCTAATCACATGAACTTGACAACAAGATGGCAGATGATTCAAGCCATGAACAAACAGTTGTGGAAGACATGGTCATCTGACTACCTACAACAGCTGCAAGTTCGTACCAAGTGGAGAACACCCACAAAAAACGTCGAGATCAACGATATTTTCCTAATCAAGGATGAAAACTTACCACCTGGCAAATGGTTAATGGGTAGGGTCATTGATGTTCACCCTGGTAAGGATGGATACGTACGGCGGGTGGTGTCAGTCAAAACCAAAAATGGAATCATGCACAGGCCGATCTTAAAACTATCCGTTCTACCGGTGAGAGAAGAACTCACGGAACAACATACAAGCAACGACGTTCAATCATCTACATGTGATGACGTCACAACAACTGACTCGCAAGCAAAACAACAACGACCAAGGCGCACGACGAGAAGGCCTGTCAGAACATTCTTTACGATGGTGGTGATGCTGTTCCTATGTCTGTTCACCCCTAGCCAATGTTCATACAAAATATCAGCATTGGATAACAACCAAAACATTTATTTTGACAAAATGTACGACATAAATCTTATACGGAATGAATGGAAATTAATTGTGTACTATAATATGAGTACATACTGGTCAGCATTAAGTCACGTGAAAAGTTACGTCGGTCACTTGGAAGAGTACCTACACGGCATTACGCTTCCAGTACAATACAAGAGTATCATATATCAGCTGCAACATGAAATATCCGAAATTCAACATAACAAGATACTCAAGAACGGTGTTCACAGAAGACAAAAAAGAGGACTGATCAATGGTGTGGGATATGTGGCCCATTCCTTATTCGGTGTCCTGGGCGAGCTTTTCGCGAAGAAATATGAAAAGGACATAGAAAAAATTTCTGTGAACGAAAATCACCTACAATTTCTGCTTCGAAACCAAACAAGTGTCATAGAAGCACAGTACAATATTCTTAAAAGAAACGAAGCCATCATGAACAAGCAGTTTGGATTGGTTCAGAAATACATACAGAATATAACCTTCACTACCAACCGAATAGAGAAAATGAATAACGACGAGCTACATATCCTGTCAGCATCAATGTCAGCCATGATTATTATCACTAATGTTCGGCAGTTGCAGGAAAGTGTTATTAACACCCTAACAGACCTTGCAAATTGTCATATGGACGCTCTCTTATTGCCTCCAGAAACATTGGAAGAGCAGCTCAATATTATATACAGACACATACCAAATGACCTGAGTTTGCCTGCCGATATGCACGACTTTAAGGAACTATACAAATTGATGTAGATAAGTGGTGACCTGAGCAACTCTTATCTGATTATCGAAATTAAGATTCCTCTGGTCAACAAGGAAACCTTTGAGCTGGATAAGTCAGTCTTCCGCAGCAGAACTACATTGCGGAATTTATAACACCCTATATCGCATTCAATCTGCAAAAAGACCTGCTCCTCACGCTATCAGAATCCGACATTCAAAATTGTGTCCATACACAGACAAACAGATTGTTTTGCTCTATAGATAAACCAATTTATGAGTTACAAATAAAACAAGCAATTTGTAACTTGAGCATACACGATAAAATAATGTGTCATACAAAGGAGGCGCCGTGTCGCGAGCGATGAATTAAGTTACAATGCGATAACAGGTGGCTATTCTCTTGCTGTGGGAAATGCACAGTGCGCATATTTTGCATTGACACTGGAATGATAATGAAGTTACTGACCGGGAATGGCTTACTACAAATCGGTCAAGGTTGTACCATCAAGAGTGACATCTTTTCTATTTTTGGTCACAACAACTACTTGAGCCAAGTTCAAGTTCAAGAGGACATACCGATCCCATCAGACACTTCTATATTGAATTCCGTCCTAAATACTACTTCAGGCACATGCACTACAATTAACATCCGAAGACCATGGAGACGAGTGGCTTCGCATGAAGGCTTAGATTACAAAGCTCAAAGAACAAGAAAGCGCACCACTCAGCGTACATGACATACATCAATATTCAGTTATGTACACAATAATATGTAATATATTGATCATACTAGCGGCATCCATTTACATCATTATACAATGTCGCAGAACCAAGAGAGCACTGAAAATGACGGCAAACACTCCCCCTAATCTCCATTCTTATGGCGGCAGTCACGAGCGGAGACCAGGAACCTGCGCCAAGGACGAGTGCGACTGGACATTCCATCACAAGTGTAGTGCAGTGATGAAATATTTAAGGAATTCGTTTATATTATTTTACGATTTTATTTTTGTACTTTCAATTGTTATCATATTATTATTTTTTTTTTACATTCTTAGTACCTTTGTGTTTATAGTTTTCCCTCTTTTGGGCCGGCAGAATGTACGGGTTACCGCACATATTTTATGTAATTTTATTTCAATGACTCGTTTATTTAGGTCACGCAGAAACAATGCATTTGTTACTTGTGAAATCATGTACTTTTGCCTATACATCAATTTATAATTCTTTACAATAAATTCAGTGTTAGATCGACTTTCATTGGGTTTGTTTCGTACACTAACTTTCCCTTGCATCCCATCTGCACTCATTCATCTTATATACTGTATACACCTTACAGATATGTATAAATAAAGTCAATATTGCTTTGATTAAAATTTTGAACTTCTGTAATTCAATAATTATGAACGTGTTCAATGGAAATTCAAGTAAAAAACTTACATTTATTTTATTAGTTTGAATATACAAGGACGACTGAAATCATTACAATAACCACCTATAGATAAAGTTACTTAACTTTATTTTTAATAAAAAAATTAGTTCACTATTAAATTCAAATAATATCAGAGAAATAATAATTAAAAAAATCTTATGTTCAATCAAAAACAATAACTCAGATATAGAATTTGTGGTGCAGTGCATATGAACGCGTCTGCGCCGATGCACGTATGACGTCACCTTTATGGTTTGCTAGAATTCTCGTAAACAACACGTGCACCTACAGTAGCGCCCGGGTAGCTAGCTTCTTGTTTCACTTTTATTAAAGAAACGGAGCGATCGGCGTAGGGAAATCATCCATGAATAGATCCTCTCCACAGAAGAGAGAGCCTGTTTATACACCACACACACACACATTCCGACATTACACTAGTACAGAACACTAGGGCACAACGCGCTCGCCGGTGACCGTGAGGTCATAGACATGCCACATACACGAGGTTCTTAGTTACGACACGTTGCCCTATTTTTTTGTTGCGTTACTATTGCAATAGTGGTTCAAGCCAAGGTTCGTACCTCCATAAGAGGGGAGAGAGGCCCTTGAATTACTTTGAGCCCCCCCCCCTAGCTAGAGGAGCCTCACTTCAAAAGCAGGGGCTGTGGTACCTTGGAACTGCAGTCATCGACGCGGAGCTTCTCGTCACCTCGCCATTGGCAGAATCGTTGTATCAATAGCTCGTGAGTCCTCGCTCACGAGTCTATTTCGATGAAGCTGTAAAGGTCACAGGGCCAACAGCATACGTTTTCAAAAAAACGTTGGGGGGTTTTGATTCTGGCGTGGCACGTTGCACTTGTTGTATTCCGCTACCAGCTCATCCTAGATGCATCGTATAATTAATTTGGTAATTGAATTAATTGTTACTACACAATACACCACGGAATTAATAGAAAGCAAATAAGGAAGGAGTATTACTCATAATGTAATTTTCAAGTCGATAACACCATATTTTTTCTTACACAACATTATCTGCAAAATATAAACAAGTACAATCAGTGAATAAGAGAACAAAACATATAATTAATATCCGTCAGGCAGACAGGTTTCATGTCAAATGTTCGGTTACCGTTCCAATGAATACTCTGTACTAATGATGCCATAAATCTAGTAGACGATGTATTCCGGCATATATGAGATATTTGGTTACAATACGTAACCAGAGTATTACTACTAACTAGCAATTATATTTCTTCAGTATTGTATAGAACATCAGATATTTTTCATTGTAATTTAAGTAATATAAATAAACTGAGACGCGGTAGCTCAGTGGCTAAGCGTTCGTTGTAAATTTCACAGTCCGCGAGCAACACGTGCTTGATCCCGAAACCTGCATATCTGATAAATAAGAAAATGTATTTAAAAGTCATGTGAAGATCGCCAACATGTATTAGGACAAAAGGGCGAACGTTTCCTTGACCTAAAACTCTCTCAGATATGAAAAGACGCCGATGCATAGCAGTGGGATATATATATATACAACACGTGCGGCTCTGGCGTGGTTCGGTGTACTTGTATTACTCATCTACTAGCTCAACCTTGACTCTTGTGATAATTTATTCGTGGAAACGAATCAATTATTCTCAACTATTAAATTAGTCTCGGTACACTTTAAAGGTGATTAGTTCAATTCATATTGAGACGGCCCATCATTATTCTTAATTCAATATAAGATAATAATCTTAAAAGATATATATTAAACAGTAAAAATTCATTAATAAGCATAAAGCTAAAAATAAATACATTTCAAACATTAAGTATTATTGTAAATTTAAGGCAAAATATTGTCGTTCGAAATAAATAAATTTATTTAAAAAAACTTGTAAAAATATTTAAAATATGATAAATAATAGAAATACAAGTCGAAAATATTATAAAAATAAAGATAAATAACATTTCTAAGATAATTAGAAAATTGGTTAAAAAGTCTTGGAAGGAGTTCATGCATAAAAGAAAATTTTCCTGTTATGGAAGGTGTTTATGTATAGATGGCTTGTATGGAGGAGCTGCCGTAGATGCATACCTAATGTTGTACATATATATGGGATGGTTGGGTGCCCGAATGCTTGAAGTACTGTAGCACAATGACTAGTCCTATATTAGGGACTTATGATAGCTCTCTGATACTAAAGCATTATTATAGAAGGTTTCCATGATGCATAAGCATTATGATATTAGAGGTATGGGTTGAAGTCCTATATATTAAAGACATAAGATAGTAAGGTCTATGATTCAAAAGCAATACTATAGAAGGTCTCTATGATGAATTTACATTACAATAGTAGGGTTGTGGATTGAAGTCCTATATATTAATGACTTATGATAGTGAGGTCTATGATACAAAAGCAATACTATAGAAGGTCTCTATAACGAATTAGCATTACAATAGTAGAGTGTTATTGGTTGAAATCCTATATATTAAAGACATATAATAATAAGGTCTATGATACAAAAGCATTCCTATAGTAGGTCTCCTTGATGCATAAGCATTATATGGGGTGGTCGGGTGACCGACTGCTCTTAGTACTGTAGCAAAATGACTAGTCCTATATAAGGGACTTGAAAATGATTATTATGGTGGTATGTATGCTGTTCTACGAGAAATTAGTACGAGGTAAACTTGGACTTGCTATCCGATGTGTCCTAGACATATAATCTCAGTGCCGGTGCGGGTTTTTTGTAGCAATACGGCTTTCCTGTGGACATCTCACACCCATACCGTTTGTGGGTAGCGTCTTAGCGCATAGCGATGTGTCGTCTATCTTTCGGATTGGGTTGAGTGTGTTTGGTAGCACTTTTAAGTGTAACAAGCATACTCAACTTCATGTCTTAGTGCATGAGCACTATGACACGTGGAGTTTTGTTCACTAGCGTCTTAGTACCGTGCTACTGTGACACGTTGGTGTTATTTTTAAGTTAACAACAATACAAACGTTGTTACCAAAGTCGATAGGGATCATGTGGGTGTGTTTTGAGGGAGGGCCATCCATATGATAGTTGCATTGATGCTTACTGCTTTTTGCGGTATTACTTCTTGTGATGGCTCTGCGGGTATGGTGCGCCTGATTCAACGCATTCTTGTGGTTCTGGTCGATGGAGGTATGTAGGTGGTGATGTTTGCTGGGGTGTATAGGGGACCTTGGGATGGTGTAAGCCTGACGGCAGTCATATTGATGCTTGTTGCGTTCTGCAGTATTGCGTCTGTACAGTAGGACTTTGGTGGCACACTATTCTCAATGGCGTTCTCTGCGTCTTTGTTTGACTCACATCTAAGTAGCTTTGCCCAAGTCTGGTTCCTTCATTACGGGGCTGCAGACTGTCTGACTTCCTTGATGTTTTATATAACAACATAAATATATCTCTGTAACTTTCTCACCTTTGAATGATTGAATGCAACTTATTGGTTGGTGAGACAAACATGATCGAAAGTGCATTTAATGAACGTCAGTAATACAAACACTTTCTGTTGGCGAATTATTACTCTTACCTATCTTATAATTGCCTTTTGTCTATATCTGCCGTTGTATTGGTTGGTGGAGCACATGTGTCGACCTCATGCGGGTGGTAGCTAGAGGAAGGATCTGAGGAGACTTTCGAGGCTGCGGTGAGGTGAGGTGAGGTGAGCGGTAGACTCATGACATGCTCTGCGGCTAGTAGCCGTGTTGATCATGCAATTGGTGGTGATGACATACACTTACATCACGTCTGCAGGAGCGGCGGCGAGAGCGAAGCCTTTGTATCGGGTATTTTATGTGCAAATATATTGTGAGCCTTTTCCAAGCAGGAAGGAATAAATAATATTAAATTTATAATGTGAACCTGATACAAGTGGAATAGGAACGTTTTTATGTTCTTAACCTTTCTCGAGTCCTGTCTTCGTGAACGGGGTTCATTAGCTTATAAGGCACTACAAACAGCTTTCAATTGTTCTAGTGTATTTTTATTCTTCCAAAAGACACCTAAAAACTAAGTTACTAAATAAACACAACGTAAATAAGGGTCCTAACTAAGACGATCACGCCAAAAACATTACAAACGGCCTATTATTAAACCTTTAGAAAGATCATTTAGAAAGATCAAAATATATCTTATGTATCCTGGTAACATATAAATATAATTTTGTTTTAAAAGGGTAATTAAATTCATAATAAACAATTAATTTAAAATATAGTAATTAAGAGGGGGGGAGCGTTACACTAACATCAGCATTTTCAGTTTTCCATACAGTCTTGATTTCTTACGTTCATAAATTACGTTATAGTTTCGTTAGCGTTGTTTGAAATTATATCTTGGTTCCCATTGATGTAAAACGAAGCAATTGGAACTAACGAAATGATTCCGAAATTTGAAAATTATCACGAATCGAATCTATCGCTTCGAATGAATAGAGCAAACTAAGCTTAATCATGTGACTTACATTGAGATACGAGTGTATCTTTCCTATTTATCTGCATAGTTTATTTACTCAAAAAATTGTAAAGGAATTAATAAAATATTTCGCAGTAGTTTATATTCTAAAATACCATTATATGTCCTCTGTGAATATATGAACCCTTAATACGAATAAAAAGGGTATGGCTTTATTGCGTCCCTAAAGAGCCATTAATAAGTAATGGATGAAATATTTTTAGATAAATATATCTTGTGTCAATACTGAAACTAGTGATCGACTTATTCGGGTTTAGTTATAAACCATAAATTGATTTTGTATTTTATAAAATTCACAATATTGTAAACTATTCAGGTTACATTTAACCTTTGATATTTAAAAAAAATATATCTTAATAAAATCATGATATATTAACAAGCATTTATTCAAATATCGTTTATTATTGCCGCATTTTAACTCTTAAAAATAATTTACATTTAGTGTGATTATGATAAATAATATTGTCATAGTAAATTATTGCACTCACGAGTCTTCCTAGAGTGATTTAAGTATTAACGGTATGATATCATGATAAGCAAAGCGATATAAAAATATAAAAGTATGTATTTTTAAGAAGTTTTGCAAACTGTTATTCATGCAGATATATATGTTATATATACGTATATTATATATATATATATATATATATATATATATATATATATATATTACAAATAGTTTGCTATCACTCGACGCCATATTATGGCGTTTGACAGATGCGCGTATTATTTGAGACGCCAGAATATGGCGTTTGGACAGACGAGGGGATAACATGGTACCCATGCAACAAAAATAATTTAGTGGCATTATAATTTCTTTAATCTTCTTAAACCACTTTCAATCTTTTAAAATATATGTATTACGCTTAAATAAGATTTATAGCAACCCTTTAAACAGTAAAAATTGTATATTTTTAACAAATAAATTATATATTTTTAATAAATAAATTATAGCCGCAGTTAATATACTATACTGTGTATACTTCAAAGAAAGTTATACTATGCAAGTTGTTGCATGAATAAAGCTAGGTAGTCATTCAATTTAATCGGTGATGATTTTTAATTGAAATGAAAATTTTTATTTGAATTCAGGTCTTGGTTTCATGGCATTCGTTGAGGGTGGTCTATTTTCAGCAGTGTAATTCCAAAGACATCTAATGATGATGATCTGATGAAAAAAAAAACAAAATTCAACAGCATTTCATTACTCGACTCCGCTTAGCTAAGAATAATTATATCATATAGTGATATGAGGGATGAAGAGATAATTAACTTTTGTAAAACATAAAGTATCAGTTTTTTTAATGCCTTTATGGGTTTTTTATTAGTTAACCTTAGATATAATAACTATTTGTCGTGGATTCCTTATCCTAGTCTTTGTATAAAATAAGTAAGTAATATTAAAAATTTTGTAATAGAATAAATAGAATTTTAATGGTTATAAATATTTTCAGAATGGTTAAATGCAGATTAGTGTAAAGGGAAAAAATATCATACAAAATTTAACCAGTGCCCTGCAGCACTAAGTAATTGGTAATGACGTGGTTTTTTTTTCGTTGTAGGAATTTACCTAATAGTCACGTTTTGCACGCGGATCGACCATCGCAGTACCAGACCACTCGCATTTTTTTCGTTTGATCCCGTCGCTGTTTAGGGTATTTTAATCATTGCGTACACGTAATAATTATAACGATATCTATCGGAAGCTACAGGATTTGTCTTGTCACACTTGTCTATCTTATTTATAAAAATACTTCTGTATCCGTGTACAAATTAATCAAAGATGAACCAGGAGGAATATTAAATTTGTTCACGTTTTCATGAAATGTTAATAGATTATGACAAAATAATTTCGCTTAAGTAAACAAAAATCATATTTCATCAATCTGAATGGCATTGGCTGACCGTAGCTTTACCTCGTCTACTTAAACGTAATAAACAAGTAAGTTTTTAATCAAAGTAACAATAACGAACTTTAAAATGACTTCGATATATTGAGAGAAATTTAGTTGGAAAATGTTTTACTTGTTTATTATGTTTTGTTTTTAAAGTAACAATAACGAACTTTAAAATGACTTCGATATATTGAGAGAAATTTAGTTGGAAAATGTTTTACCAGGAAAATCTTGGATAATAACTTATTTATTTATTTAATTATTTTAGACAACACAGGCCTGAACATACTCATACATGTATACTGTTGTAAATATACGATAATATAAAATTATTTAACAACAAAACTATGAAATATTGACTGCGTCGTATTTCATCCTTTTGCCACTATTTTTCTTTCATGAGGGTTTCAATTTGGCGTATTTGGGTCCCACAAGGCAACTTAAACCTTTCGATCCTCAACGTAGAGTCAGTCTTTACTTAGATGTACTCCACAATCGTCTCAGTCTTTTTGGATTAGTGTAGTCCGGGCAAGTACAGGACGCAGCGGAATATTTGGTCCAATATAATATGTTAAGAATAATGTACTATTACTATTATTTCGAATTTTACTATATAATTCTAAGCAAAAGTAGGTGGTTTAAATCTATTAATACAATTAAAGTACGAAATTTTGGTAAGAATTATTTCAATCTTAATATATTATATTACATACAATTTGAAACAGTCCACTGCTAGGAGTAGGGATCTTTATAAGTAGGTAGAATCTTCCCTATATACCATTTAAGGTTTCGCATTTTTGACACTACTACCCGACGTCGCACTTGGCATTTATTACCTAAGTTTAAAACAGGAGGAGCTTCTCCATTTGACTGTATTTATTTATTTATTATGTTGGTACATACGTAATAGTTATTATCATCAATTTGGATCTCGGAATTTCATGATTTCTTAAGGTCTAATAAATATATATATATATATATATATATATATATATATATATATATATATATTTATATATTTATATGTATTATTTTATTATATAGGTATATAATATACAATAAATCTATGAGCACAATAGAAGCACATGCCAATGATTCCTTGCTGCCTGTGTTCTCAAAGATTTTGTAAAAGTTAATTAACAATAGACTTATTTGGATAACGGCAGAAAATATCTAAAAATAAATATATATATATATATATATATATACATATATTATTTTATTATATATATAATATACAATAAATCTATGAGCGCAATAGAAGCACACGCCATTGATTTCACAAAATTGATAGTCAACGCCCCTCTGGGCTCTCGGACCAGTCCGGTGTGTGGTGCCACTGACGCTCACCTCACAGTTACATTTTGCAGGCTGCCGTCGTATTTGACACTATAGGTTTGCTGATTGGAATAGCATGCGGACATTTTTGCATCCACCCCTTGGTTTGCTTCTAGCCGGATGATACGAGCATTGTTGCTGATTCTGTCAGCCATCGGAGGCAGATTCCAGCCATGATTTGGTCGTTCCCGTAAAATAGCATCACGCTATAAGGCGGGAGTCCCATCGGGCCTGGGCGGACGCATCAACGTCTCAGGATGTAAACACCAGCGCTTTTGTTAAAAAGTAAAACTTCACCTCCAGGTTCCTTAAAAGAGTCATTGTCAAAGCACATCGGCAGAATTGGTGAGAAGCTAGTTTGCCTTTCTTCGCTTCCAAACTGAAGAGATACGACTAAGGGGTTCTTTTTAGCGTTAAACACACAAAGTGTTTCTTTTTGAGATTGAACTGAACTAGAATTAGTTGACCCTAGTCCGAGACTGTGTTCCGTAAACTTCAGACACAAGTTTGTCGCGGTAATTGGCTACGTTTTTTAGAGAAATATTGTGCACGGCCGGTGTACAAAGCATCGCCAAAGCTATCTTTCGTATAGCAACGAGTGTCACCATTTGTAACATGTCTTTGATATTGTAACGCTTCCCCCCTCTTATAATAATAAATATATATTAAATACTAAATGTATTATATTCCCCTTTACATAATAATTATGTACATTTGTGACCAAGATTAATAAAATATGTTTTGATCTTTCTAAATGATCTTTCTAAAGGTTTGATAATAGGCCGTTTGTAATATTTTGGCGTGATCGACTTGGTTAGGACCCTTATTTACGTTGTATTTGTTTAGTAACTTAGTACTTTTAGGTGTCTTTTGGAAGAATGAATATTCGTTAGAGCAATTGAAAGCTGTTGGTAGTGCCTTATAAGCTAAGTGAACCCCGTTCACGAAGACAAGGCTCGAGAAAGGTTAAGACATAAAACGTCCCAATTCCACTTGTATCAGGTTTACATTATTAATTTAATATTATTTATCCCTTCCCGCTCGGAAAAGGCTCAAAATATATTTATACAAAATACCCGATACAAGGGCTTCGCTCTCCTACATTTATTAAAAAATGTAGGGGAGGCACACGGCTCCAAACACGCCGTGCACGGTGAGTGCCAATCATTTTGATGCACTCCCCCGGAAGGGAATGCTAATTCGGGAACTGAACCGTAGTCCACAGCAAAATAACTGGCGAACCAGTAAAAGAGGCTTGGCCCCTTGTTAGTGCGTAAGCACAAACATCGACCGAAGTCGCGCATGTCAATGCGTTTAAACGCCAAACAGAATACGAACGAGTCCAGCCATAGTGAATGTACGTCACAAGGTTTAGGCAAATAGGTACACTGGCCGTAAACCCTCCGTGAGCGCCACCAACTGCCAGACCGCCACTCCTGCAGACGTGATGTAAGTGTATGGTATCACCACCAATTGCGTGATCAGCACGGCTACTAGCCGCAGAGCGTGTCATGAGTCTACCGCTCACCTCAAGGGAATGGGGTCCCACGTTGTGCGGCTTTCGGCCGCAGCCTTGAGAGTCTCCTCAGATCCTCCCGCCAGCTACCACCCGCATGAGGTCGACAAATAGGCTTCACCAACCAATATAACGGCAGATATAGCCAAAAGGCAGTTATAAGATAAGAGTAATAATTCGCAATCAGAAAGGGTTTGTGTCACTGACGTTGAGTAAATGCATTTTCGATCATGTTTGTCTCACCCTCCAACAAGTTGCTTTCAATCATTCAAAGGTGGGAAAGTTACAGAGATATAATATTATGTTGTTATATAAAACATCGTGGAGGGCAGACAGTCTGCAGCCCCCGTAATGAAGGGACCCGACTTGGGCAAAGCTACTCAGGTGTGAGTCAAACCAAGACGCAGAGAGCGCCATTGAGAATAGCGTCCCACCAAATAACCATCGCAAAGACGCAACGCTGCAGAACGTAACAAGCATCAATACGACTATCGTCGGACTTACACCATCCCAAGGTCCCCCATATATCCCAGCAGACATCACCACCCGCATACCTCCATCGACCAGAACCATAAGAGTGCGTCGAATCAGGAGCAGCACACCCGCAGATCCATAACAAGACGCAATACCGCAAGTAGCAGTAAACATCAATGCAACTATAATACGGATGGCGCCCCCTCACAACACACCCACATGATCCCTATCGATTTTGGTAACAAAGTTTTTATTGTTGTTATATAAAAAATATCACCAACGTATCATAGTAGCACGCTACTAAGACGCCAATGAACAAAACTCCACGTATCATAGCGCTAATGCACTAAGACATGAAGTTGAGTATGCCTGTTACATTTAAAAGTGCTACCAAACACACTCATCCCAATCCGAACTATAGACGACGCATCGCTATGTGCTACGACGTCGCTCACAAACGGTATGGATGTGCGATGTCCACGGGAAAGCCGTATTGCTACAACAAACCCGCTTACAACCGACACTAAGATGTTTATTGTATACCTCCATTGACCAGAACCACAGGAATGCGTCGAATCAGGCGCAGCACACCCGCAGATCCATCACAAGGCACAATACCGCAAGTAGCAATAAGCATCAATGCAACTATCATACGGATGGCGCCCCCTCACAACACACCCACATGATCCCTATCGATTTTGGTAACAAAGTTTTTATTGTTGTTATTTAAAAAATATCACCAACGTATCATAGTAGCACGCTACTAAGACGCCAATGAACAAAACTCCACGTATCATAGCGCTAATGCACTAAGACATGAAGTAGAGTATGCCTGTTACATTTAAAAGTGCTACCAAACACACTCATCCATATCCGAACAATAGACGACGCATCGCTATGCGCTACGACGTCGCCCACAAACGGTATGGGTGTGCGATGTCCACGGGAAAGCCGTATTGCTACAACTACCCGCTTACCACCGACACTAAGATGTTAATTGTATACCTCCATCGATCAGAACTACAGGAATACGTCGAATCAGGCGCAGCACACCCGCAGATCCATCACAAGACGCAATACCGCAAGTAGCAGTAAGCATCAATGCAACTATCATACGTATGGGCCCCCTGACAACACACCCACATGATCCCTATCGATTTTGGTAACAAAGTTTTCATTGTTGTTATATAAAAATATCACCAACGTATCACAGTAGCACGCTACTAAGACGCCAATGAACAAAACTCCACGTATCATAGCGCTAATGAACTAAGACATGAAGTTGAGTATGCCTGTTACACTTAAAAGTACTACCAAACACACTCATTCATATCCGAACTATAGACGACGCATCGCTATGCGCTACGACGTCGCCCACAAACGGTATGGGTGTGTGCTACAACAAACCCGCTTACCACCAGCACTAAGATGATATGTCTAGGATACATCGGTTAGCGAGTCCAAGTTTACCTCGGACCAATCGCTCGTGAAGCAGCATACACGCCACCATAATATTCCTTTTTAAGTCCCTAATAAGGACTAGTCATTTTGCTACAGTACTAGGAGCAGTCGGTCACCCGACCACCCCATACGATGCTTATGCATCAAGGAGACCTTCAATAATAATGATTTTGTATTATAGACCTTACTTTCATAAGTCATTCATATATAGGGTTCGAACCCAAAACCCTACTATTGTAATGCAAATTCATCATGGAGACCTTCTATAGTATTACTTTTGTATCATAGACCTTACTTTCATAAGTCATTAATATATAGGATGTGAACCCACTACCCTACTATTGTAATGCATATTAATCATAGAGACCTTCTATAGTATTGCTTTTGTATCATAGACCTTACTTTCATAAGTCATTAATATATAGGGTTCGAACCCACGACCCTACTATTGTAATGCATATTAATCATAGAGACCTTCTATAGTATTGCTTTTGTATCATAGACCTTACTTTCATAAGTCATTAATATATAGGGTTCGAACCCACGACCCTACTATTGTAATGCATATTCATCATAGAGACCTTCTATAGTATTGTTTTTTGTATCGTTGAGTTTATTATCATAAGTCCCTAATATAGGACTAGTCATTGTACTGCAGTACTTCAGGCGGTCGGGCTCCCGACCACCCCATATATATGTACAATTGCAGGTATGTATCTCCGACAGCTCCTCCATACAATACATCTATACATGGACACCTTCCATAACTTAGGAAAATTTTCTTTTATACGTGAACTCCTTCCATAACTTAAGAAGTTTCTTTTATACATGAACTCCTTCCAAGACTTAGACAATTTTTAACAAATTTCTAATTATCTTATAAATGTTATTTATCTTTATTTTTATAATATTTTCGACTTGTATTTCTATTATTTATCTTATTTTAAATATTTTTTTCAAGTTTTTAATAAATTTATTTATTATGGAAGACAATATTTTGCCTTTAATTTACTATGTTATTGGTCTAATGTCTGAAATGTATTTATATTAACTTTATGGTTATTAATGCAATTTTATTGTTTAATATATATATATATATATATATATATATATATATATATATATATATATATATATATATATATATCTTTTAAGACTATTTTTGACGCCCCTTTATATTGAATTTAATTATTAATAATAATATTGGGCCGTCACAATATGAAGAAGAAATGGTCCATACAAAGCCTATAGAAAGGAAGCTTCTTAAAAAGCGCTTTTAGCTAAACCCGACCGAAGGTCTTTATTATGGCCAAACTAAACCAACGCCTTCACTTGAACTCTACTGCCTCCACTAATTTATGAGTTAGGTAACCCAGAATATCACCAGCCTAGCGACTGTGACGGAAACCGTAATAACTGTCAATGATCAGCTGGTAATCCTCAGGGTACCGCATGAGCTAGCTGTTAGTAATGTACTCCATTATTTTAAATAACAATGAGGTGATGGCGAAAGGCCTATAGTTGGACGGATCAGAGTGGTTACTGTTTTTTTAGGGATCCGCTGCAAGTAAGCTGTCTTCCATGACTTCGAAACTACGCAGGAAGTAGGAGTACCTTTAAATACGCGTTTAAACGAATGCCAACTCCGGAGCTCACATCTTCAGCACAATAGGAAGGACACCATCAGGTCCACTCAACTTGTTAACGTCCAGGGAGAAGATTGCTTATATACTTGCTTATATACTTGCTTTTATACTTTCTTATATACTTGCTCATATACTTGCCTATATACTTGCTTATATACTTACTTATATACCTACTTATGTACTTGCTTATATACTTGCTTATGAACTTGCTTATGTGCTTGCTTATATACGTTCTCATATACTTGCTTATTTACTTGCTCATATACTTGCTTATATACTTGATTATATATATCTTATATACTTACATATATACTTGCTTATATACTTGCCTATTTACTTGCCTGTATACTTGCTTATCTACTTGCTTATAACTTGCTTATATACTTATTAATTTACTTGCTTATATACTTTCTTATTAACTTGCCCATATACTTGCTTATATACTTGCTTATTAACTTGCCCATATACTTGCTTATTTACTTGCTTATTTACTTGCTTATATACTTGCTTATATATTTATTAACATACCTACTTATATTCTGACCTATATACTTGCTTATATACCTGCTTATATACGCCATGGCTAAACAACTACTTGTCCCCATCCTCTGCCATTTTGTTAATATATGCTTTGAAAAGGGTGTCTTTCCGAAGCTGCTGAAGCAATCTATTGTAATACCGATTTACAAAACTGGAGATAAGAAAGAAGTTGGTGATTATCGGCCAATCTCTTTGCGTCTTTGCTGCCTGTGTTTCAAAGATTTTGTAAAAGTTAATTAACAATAGACTTATAACGTATATCTCTAAATTTTCGGCTTTAGAAAGGAATGCTCTACGGAAGATGCAGTTGCCGCGTTGAGTTCTCAAATTGTAAACACCTTGGATAACGGCAGACAATGTCTTGCTGTCTTCCTAGATCTAAAAAAAGGCCTTTGATACTGTATCAATCCCCATTTTGTTAATAAATTAGAACAGATTGGTATCAGAGGCATACCTCTAAAACTTTTAAAGGATTACCTGTTTGACAGGACACAGATTGTAAGAATAGGTCAATACAGTAGTAGCTATATAAATTTTAATTATGGTGTACCGCAGGGAAGCGTACTCGGTCCTACGTTGTTCTTGGTGTATATTAATAATCTGTGTAGAGTGAGTGTGAATAGAGGAAGAGTTTTATCATACGCAGATGACACTGCGATATTATTTTGGGTAGACACTTGGGAAGAAGTGCAATTCATAGCGGAAAAATAATTAGCTAAGGTTGCTCGTTGGCTTGATAATAACTTACTTACTTTGAATAAAACTCAATTCATATGTTTTTCTATAACTAGCCGATCACAGCCAAAGGATGTTTTTAGACTCAAAATACATAAACGTAGCACAAATTATAGATTTTTCTACATTATTGTAAGATAATATTTACCATCATATAGACTTTGAAAATATTTACAATATGCCCGAATATACTGTACATTATTAGCTACGCTTATCAAAGGCACAATGCCAATAAATTCTGTCTGAAGTGCCCAAAATGTCAAGTAAACATAGTGGATGCTTTGCACTTGCTGTATATTTGATGAAAGTAAGAACAGGAGATAGTGATGAATGCATATAGGCATTATTGCAAGTACCAAGAAACAAATTAGAGCGGCTCATGAATATGGCCCAAGAAATATTAAATCAGGATGTTGTTCCTATGAATTTTATCCATCGTTACCACTCTCTGTGCCAAATTCTATTCAGTAATTATGATATTATATCTGAGGCAAATAATTTCTTAGCTTTTCTAGATGTTTTTGTTATCCAAAATCCTAACAACATCATAGGTCACACTGTGTATAGAAAAAAGACCCATACAAACTGATATTTAAGCGGTGAATCTCACCATAATCCTTCACAGTTAGTCACCATGAGCAAATCTTTGTTACAGAGAGCATATGGGATCTGTGAGAACAAGCACCTGGCCGCGAAGCTTCAGCATGTCAAGCAGGTTCTGCACAAAATCAAGCTTCGGGTCCCACGTCTTCGTCACAGTGACCGAGTGAAGCCGACCGCAGTTGAGCGTGTGCCTGCTGTACTACCGTATGTCAAGGGTGTCACCCCAACCAGATAGACATACATCAGATTTGATAGACCACAAATCCTCGTTAAAGAACATTAATTCCTACCAAGGATGATATGTGAGGCTACTGAAATTAAAAAAACATCCTAATTTCAGTAGAGAAGGCGGTTGGGTACTACCACCTGCTTGGGACACTATAATTAATAAAATTAAAACAAACCCCAAGCATACCACTGCAAGACTTAAAGATAGAGTAAGTTCAATCTGCGTAGATTGGACTATAAAAATAATAATAAAAAGCTGAAGGTACTCCATGTCCCAATACTGACATTGGGATGGCAGTCACCTCAGTACCCCGTGACCATGGGTGCTATAAAGCACCTGAAACGTCAGGAATTAATAATAATAGTATAATAATTATATAGCTATTTATTTCCGAACTTTGGGGTTACATAATATTTGTGTTTGAGTTCCTATTGTAATACTAATTAAAGTAAGTCCCTCTGTTCGGTGTGCCTTTTGACATAGGCCTCCAAAAGAAAAATCACGCGTCGGGAATTAAAAGTTAAAGAAATTAAAAGCAATAAAATTGGTAAAAGTAGTCGTTAAAAAACTGTATTTGTGAAAATAAAAAGCTTTATATCATAAAAATTCCGACTTTTTTTAAACCAATTCCTTAACCATTTCATTATTTTAATTGCATATTATCATTTCCATATGCTTTTATATGTGGGCACCCATGGCCGAAGTGTCTATGAACAGTGGGCATCCCCCTTTTGCATGTTTGGAGTCTGCAATTATATCTTTAATAGAATTGATTATTGATCTTTCAACATCACCAAAATATGTATGTCCTATGTCCAAAATTGTGACTTTTTACTTTATATTATGCCGTTATAAAATTATAAAAAACTGTTTAGAATACAAAACCCAGCTGAATACAAAAAATATATTACGATATTTTACAACCTTATCTTGTATTCCAAGCGGCAGTGTCGTAAAATCCAGTATTATTTTATAATCAGTTATCGCTTTAAATTTCAGCAGGATTAAAATTTATGATCAAATAACTATTTTGGTAACAGGCTTTTTTATTTAATAATTACGACAACATTAAAATGTTAGGTGATAGTATTTATTTTCGCTTAGGAGTCTTAATGAGTTAACACAACTCCCTTAGCTATTTCTGCTGTATGCCATAGAGATATATATATTAGCATTTAAAACTAGAGTTGTAAACTAATTTCATTAATGCCGTCAAAGATCGATCCTAGATTGCTTACTTACTATGCAGAGTAAATATATGAATTAGGTATTAGTGAAATTTTCATATATCATCCCTTGGGTATCGTAAAAGGCTACAGAGGCAAATTAAAGTAGAATATGGTCAGCAGCATCTTTCTATCACAGCTAAAAATAATAGATAATTGTGGTTGCCAACCTACCTGCTGAATGTGGCAATTATGGCAAAGTCTTCCCTATGAAGCGATCTATGAGATAGTCCCATGTTCAGTAGTGAACTTTTTTGGGCTGCAATGAATGGATAGATGAACACCTATTTACCAGTATTCCAAAACCAAGTCTCAACTATCAAAAATATACAAGCATTATGCCATCTTCGCTATAACTTGGTAACGTTAATTTAGATGCCATTTATTAATTAATTCATTAATTGGATGGCATAACGTTAGGATTTCCTAACGTTATGCCATCCAATTAAAGCCTACTCGTATAATTAATTAAGTCATGATTAAAAGCTAGAGACAAAAATTTAAGCACTGTTTACACAAAGTAGTTATCTGTTCTAAGTTTCGGAGGAGATCGCAAAAAATTGCATACGTGTCAGGTAAGTATTAAAGGGGTAAAGCTATGTTTCACTCCAGTAATGTGGAATGCCTTTATTTAATTTACGCGAAAATGATTGCTGGCAGTATTTAATTTGCATCAGTGATTCTTTTGATAGACACCATAAAATAAAGGCTCTTTCATAGATTCAGGTATGTAGTACTTTTCTTTAAGTAAAATTACTCTCTAGCGAATTTCCAGCTGTTAATATTTTCAAATGTTTTTCCAAAGCTTTTTGGTTTGCATGTAATCGTGTGAGCTGTGGAATTAGACTGGTAATAATTTATGTACTCGTATCAAGTAAAGCACTATCCACTTGATCGTTGAATATTACTGTAAAACATCCCAATAATAACCACCGGTCTAAGACTTCTAAGTCTGAGAAAATTTGATAGAGCTATGCTGCCCGATTTTCGGCAGATATAAAAATATTGTAGAACCATGTATTTATGATAAAATATTTGCTACCCTTAATTCACTACCTGAGTCCATTGGACTCACATCGAAATTTTAAACCATTATAAATTTTAGCTCTAGCGACTGGTTTCCTACCCCGCCTTAGTACCTTCCTACAGTGTCGCCGGTACCGCGGTAGAGAGAGGACGTGCACCTGTGACACGTAGGTGGTGAGTTATCAAGTCGAGTGAGTCCCATGGACTCATACTAGTGAATTATGTTAATATTTTTATTTAATTGCTACGATTATCAAACGTTGCTTATTTGTCGTGTTATTTATATAAAAACATATATATATATATATATATATATATATATTAATTTCTTTCATTGTAGGTTTGTAAAATGGATCTAAAACAACATAAAGTTGTAAATATGAAAGAAGACCAGACGGATTCTGTTGTGGAATCATGGATCACACAAATTATGCATGAAGAGACTGACGATGAAAATGCTGGCCAGTCACACGGTGTCGTGATGCCCACAAATGACGACATACACAACTCGGATAGGGAAGATGGTGAGTTAATTCACAGTTAACACAACACTGATTCGGAATCTGGTAATGAAAAGCAACCTGAGGCGCCTGCGACCGATGATTATGAGTCATCGAGTGAGAGCAACTTACCGCTGTTGGAGCTATCTCGCAGATTGCGCACTAGTTCGCCAGCTCAAGAAAATTTATCTGACGAGAGTGATGACGACCAATCGATACCCGCGCAAAATCAAAACTACTACTACGGGAAAAATCGGTACAAGTGGTCACGATTACCTCCAGCCCGAAATGTACGTACTGCGGCACATAATGTGGTTCAAATTTCTAGAGTAAGGCCTACAGCTGAAGGACCTCTTTCTCAATTGATGCGTTCCAGCTAATATTTGATCAAAGATTGCTAAACATCGTTTTGATTCATACAAATAAAAAACTTGCGGAATTTCAAACGAAATACCCAAAAGATTTTTCCTTTAGACAGACTGGCCTTATAGAATTGAAAAGGTTTCTGGCTTTGCTTATTTATTCCGCTATTTTCAAATCTAACAGGGAAAGCGTTCTATCATTATTCGCAACTGACGGCACTGGGCGTGAAATATTCAGAGCATCCATGTCCAAAAACAGATTTTTGGCATTGCTATTGGCGCTTCGCTTTGATAATGCTTCTGATCTTGACATCCGGAGGCAATTTGATCCTGCTTGTTTTATCAATGACATATTACAGACGTTTGTTGAAAACAGTCAAAACAATCATTCGAGGCACTAACGCGACCGTCTATGAAATGCTCATAGAATTTAGAGGACGATCAAGATTCAAAATGTACATGCCCTATAAGCTGGGGAAATATGATTTGAAGATGCAGTGCTTAGTAGATTCTGAAAAATTTAATGTTTACAACATCTATTTACACACCGGTAGAGGTTCGGATGGATTTGGTTTGACTGAAGAAGAGAAAAAGAAATCGGTACCGACACAGGCCACGCTCCGCTTGTGTCAACCTATTTTCAACACAAACATTAATGTTACCACAGACAACTGGTATTCCTCAATGGAATTACTTAAAGAATTGAAGAAAAGAGGCTTGACAACAATAGGTATGCTAAAAAAAACAAAAGAGTCATTCCGAAAGAATTTCTCCCGCACAAAGACAGGCCTGTTGAATCTTCTGTGTTTGGATTTACCAAAGAGTTACTTACTCTTGTAAGCTATGTCCCAAAAAAAAGGCTGTTGTGCTATACTCTTCCATGCACCATAACCACACATCACACAATTGACAGCAATACTGGAAAACCTGAAGAAATTATGTATTACAAATCAACCAAAGGAGATGTTGATATGGTTGACCAAAAATGTTCGGTGTACTCGTGCAGTAAAAGGACGACGCGTTGGCCTATGGCTGTGTTCTTCAGGATTGTTGATATGGCATGATGCAATGCGCAAGTCATCTATGGAAGCTAAAGTGATGTACCAAAACTGAGAAGATTGGATTTTCTCAAAAGCATCGCAGAAAACCTAAATCAAAGTAATTTGATGATACGTTTGCATAGTACACGTTTGCCAAACCAAATTCGTACTTCGATTTCATATATCTTGAAAAAAGACATTCCTGAAGATGCAAGCCACTCTGAAACTGAAGACAAGTTACCCGGGACGGAAAGAAAATATTGTTACCTATGTCACTACAAAAAGAGAACAAAAACTGCACATTTATGCACCAAATATCTGAAGCCTGTATGTTTGAGTTGGTCAAAAAAGGTATGCCGTCGTTGCCTGTAAGCGGTGGCAAGATCCATTGCACGTTTTTATTTTTGTATAGAAGCATAAATTTTTGTTCTATTATTTTTGTTTTGTATACCTATGAAAGGCTTATAAAGATAAAAATATATATTTGTTAAGGATATTTGGTTTTTTTGTAGAGGTCTAAAAATACCTTTGTTTTTGAGACTATTAGAACAAAGTTTCTTTAATTTTTAAGAGGATTTGAGAAGTTTATTCAGTTTTGTTACTTTTTCTAGTGTCTTATTTAATATTTAAGAATAATAATAAAAAAGAAATTATAAAAAAGTGTTTTATTTGAGAAAACCACGCTAAGAAAATATATGAGTCCAGTGGACTCATAGAAGGTGTTTACGTTAGCAAATTTCACCTAGTGGATTGAGGGTTAACTCAGGAGTTAAAGCGATTAATTTTGACGTTGTATGATGATATTTTTGCCATTTCAAATCAAATAATTTCTTTTTACTTATGGCAGATTAGTATGTAAGAACAACTCAATATTTTTTTCTTTTTTGTGTCTGAATCTATAACCAGTCTAAATAACGAAACTCAATTTTTTTAAATTTTATATAAAAGTACCTTTTTATTTATAAGTGCTGAAGTCCGTGGCAAATTATAATTTAACATTTTTTAAATATACAAGCACATCAACAGAATATTGGTATATTTTATCCTATACCTTTAAACGAGCAATTCTTGCATATATATATGTATATACATATATATATATATATATATATATATATATATATATATATATATATATATATATATAATCGGAATCTAGGAAATAGCTCCAACGATTTTCATAAAATTTAGTATCCAGGGAGTTTCGGGGGCAACAAATCGATCTAGCTTGAAGACCTTGTCAAATCGAATAAGAGGGCTCCCGTGTTTCGAGCCTTTTTCCTTATCGGGTTTTGGTTGAAGCCAGACAGAATGTATTCCATTAGGATGGTGGTGGGTGCATGAGTGATTGGCTCTAAAGCCAAACTGTTCGTCTGGGAGGAGTCCGTTAGATTCGGTATAATGACGAAGACGCTTATGAATAATGCGCTCGTATAGTTTGCCCAATGTGTTGAGCAGGCTAATGGGTCTGTAGCTAGAGGGACGATTACGCTGTTTACCCGGTTTTGGGATCCCTATTACGTCTGCTTCTTTCCAGATGTCCAGTAAGGAGCAGTTCGTGAGAAAGGTGTTAAATATTCCTACAAGGAGGCAAATAAGTGGCGCCGAAAGGGATTTGATCACCTTGTTGCTGATGCCGTCAGGCACAGGGGCTGATCTATTTTAAAGACTTTTGATGGTTTCGGTGACTTCAAGGTGAGTCACAAGATCGAGTGGTTCACCCGCTGGTGGCAGCGCAGACCTACGTTCTACTTCCGTTTCTACCTCTAATAGGTGAGCGGGATCTCTTGGTGCGCTGGATGGCTGGATGGAGACTGTCAGCTAGATATTCGGCTTTTTCGAGATCGTCTAGGGCGAGATCGGGGTGGTCCAGCCTCACGAGAGGTGGCATCGGTGAGGATTTGTCGGCTTTAAGAGCTCTCGTTAGTTTCCAGAAGGCGTCTTGGGATGGTTCGATACCTTCTAACAGGTTATCCCAGCTATCGTTTCTAGACTCGGCTACTCGTTGTTTAATCTCGTCTTGTAGAGAACGTACCCGAAGTTTATTGGTTTCCGTGCGGTAGCGGTAGTAAGTTTTAAGTGCGGAATTCTTCGCTCTAATCAGCTGTCGAACATCCGCCGGAAGTTTCGTGTATTGATCGCTCGACACACGAACCTTACGGGAGCAATCTTCGGCCGCTGATGCGAGGTGAAAGGGCGCTAATCGCTCTATCGGCCTCCTCCAACGAGTCTATCTTGTCAGGTATAGTGTCCAAATGCTGGGAGTTTGTAGACTTAAGTTTGACCTCAAGTTTACGCCAGTCGACAATAGTTTTGGTCTGAGGGACCACACCTGCCGGCCGGCCCAGTTGTAGAACCCTGCCTGTGGTCTGAGACTAGCTCGATTATAGTCTCTATCGTATTAATAGTAAGTCTTTTTTTTAGCAGTGTTATATCAAGGACGTACGGATGTTCGGTGTTTGCAAAAGGATAGCGTGTTGGACTCTCAGGAGCGATAACATCGAAGTTAAGTCTCTCCGTGAGGTCTCTTAGAATAATTCCGTTAGGATTGTTAACGTTAGAATTCCAGCTAAAGTATTTGCTATTTAGGTCTCCCACGATTAATACGCAAGGGCCTAGGTTTAATAGCGCCGATATGTCGGTATCTAATATACTTATACTACGGGTGTGCAATAAACTACTTACAGTTGTTACTGGAAATCCGGAGGACGTGGGGCACTAAAACTAGTACTACACACAATAGAACAATGGGCCAACAGAACAATGTGCCGGCGGCCCAATGTACCTGGCGGCCGTAAAGGAGCACAACGACACTGAAGCACTCGCGCGAACAGGTAAAATGTCTTTGTCTTCTCTCTTGAATAAACGCACTGGGAGTGCATGGGCTCGACCGAACAACTGCACTTCACGGTTGGGTCGCAGGCGACCGTACGCGGTGAGGTACCTGACGGACTCCACTTGGACCACTCACTCACTCACGATGGACTCTCTTGATGGACTGGACTCTTTTTGACCTACAACAATGCTTGCCAACCCCAGCTTTGCAATCATCTGTAGCCTTTTAGAAAAGACAACTTTGGACCTTTAGTCTTACGATATATGACAACGGAACTGGAATCAACGCACCACATGTGGCATGAGGGAATTTCGGGTCGAGAAGCTAATGAAATAGCCTCTTGTTTGTTTTTATATTCAAAAGAACTTCCTGAAGAAGTTTCAGAAGTAATTTTGTACTCTGATACTTGCGGAGGACAAAATAAGAACACCCATGTGGCTGCAATGTTTACCTTAATGTTGTCAGTAAAACCCTCTATTAAGTTAATAAATCATAAATTTATGGTACCTGGTCATACACATATGGAAGTGGATATGAACCATGCAATTATAGAAAAAAACTGAAATAAAAAATTTATCATCCACATGATTGGTTGCAATTATTCAGGTCGAGCGGCAAAAAAATTTACAGTTAAGGTGGCCCTAGTCGATAGCTCGAACTAAATGGTGGGCGGGGTTAAAATGCATGCTATCTCACACACACACAGCACACAGACTTCCTTACAGAAGTCCAAAGAACACGTCTAGCCAAGGTAAGTAATCAGAAAAAAACTACAATTTAGAGATCGATTGTAAATCAAATTCACAGTACAGACACAATTAGTGAAATATAAATAAAATTTTGAATTATTTTATGATCGTAGATAACGCTAGTTGAAAACTAAATACTGTATGGGAATTGATTAAAACTACTTTTACGGATTTTATCGCGTTTTATTTATATTAATTTTAATACCCGACGTTTCGGGTGCTTTCCAGCACCCATCTTCACTTTGACATCGGGACGTCAGTCACCTCAGTCCCCCGTCCAGAAGCACCCAAAACATCGGGTATTAAAATTAATATAAATAAAACGCGATAAAATCCGTAAAAGTAGTTTTAATCAATGTATAGTGTTTGCGTAAATATAAGAAATCATACTGTATGGGAATGACATCACTGAACTAGTCAGTCAGAAAGAGATTCGTTACGAAACGTTTGTAGGCTAGGGGGCTTGGCCTGTTTATGCTATTGATAACGAAGGCTATAAAATATGTACAAATTAGAAACTAAATCCTATGTGTACTTATCTGTATTCATAACCCAATATCTGAGGTAGGTTGATGCGCTCCTTAATTTTTATATAGTTCGTATTATTCTGTAATAGGTATATTAAATCTAAACCAAAATATATACTATAATACCATTGCAAAGCTACTACTATTTTATTTAGTAGTAGCTTATATAGTAGTATAGTAAATTAGTAGTCTAAGGTAAGGTTAAATATAAACAAATATTTTGTGTGGATCCGACTTCCGAGCTTCCGTACCATCTTACAAGATTTAAATATACATATTACTATCGATCAAAAAAAAAAAGCCAAAAATACACTTTTTCTAGTAGGAAACCCTTTAATTTCAAATTTATTTTTACTATTTGCTGTTATAGCGGCAACAGAAATACACGTTCTGTGAAAATTACAACCATCTAACTATTACGGATCATGAGATACAGCCCGCTGACAGACAGACACACGGACAGCGGAGGCTTCGTAATAGGGCCCTGCTGGTTACCCTTCGGGTACGGAATCCTAAAAATACTGTCCACTCACATCTGTATGGTTCTTTCTTCAAAGGACCATTAACCACCTGCCTGGTTCTCGTATGACATGACCAATGTAATACCTGGACTGACCTTTCTGAGTTTGTTTCGGCAGATCGGTTGCTTCTTCTCAGTATCATGTTTTTGTTGTGTTAAAGTGTTTTTTAAAAAACAACTTACAAAACAAATTTTATTTATCATTGAAGAAGGGCAGTTCTTAGATTCTTATGTAGGTAAAAGTAAAGTAAAGTAAAGTTACAGCCTATATACACGTCCCACTGCTGGGCACAGGCTCATTTCTGAGAGGGTTTTAGGGCAAGTAATTGTCCGCCGCGCTGCCCCAATGCGTGTTGGCGAACTTCAAATGTCTTCGAAATATATATTTTTTTCTTATTTCTCTGACATGCAGGTTTCCACACGATGTTTTTCTTCACCGCCGAGCACGTGTTAAATCAGCACTTAAAATTGCAATTAACAATTTCATTGGTGCCGGCGGGGATCGAACCCGGTTTGCTCGCGTACTGTGAAATTTACAGCAAGCGCTAAACATCTGAGCTACCACGGCTCTTAATTCTTATGTACTTACATAAATTACATTAGGTATATTAGGATATGAGATTCCTGTACGTAAGCACGATTATCGAAAATCTAAAAATTACCTATTCTAATTAAATTTAGAGATTATTTTAAGATTTTCGACAATCATGCTTATCAATGAGATGTTTTCGTTAGTTGGCAAATTAAAGTAGTTAAGTACCTAATGTATTACCTGTATCGAAAGTTCATTATTATGTACCTGCTTGTTTTCAATTTTAAAAACATGTGCTTCAACAAACTTATGGGTACATTTTACCAGCTATATTCATCCCGGCTTCAGCAAGTGGACACGAACAAAAGGAAGCAATTTTTCTAAATAAAGATGTAGTTATGTAGGTATTACAACCATAAATAGATAGCAGCGGCTAACCTAGTGAGCATGTGTGGGTGCGCGCTGCGCCCCCCCCCCTCCGTCCGTCCCACTGATCGGGGAAACAATTTGTAGCGAAAGGCAAGATGATTTACAACAAAAAGTAGCGCGCGAAATTTTATAAACAGACCTTTGGGAGTCTGGATGTCATGAAAAATCTATTAAATCTATCTGTTCAAAATAAAATTATTTGCATTTTTGACGTAGTTGTATGGTATAGTAATAAACACTTAAGTTGCGATTTCTTTGCGCGCATAAAAACTAAGTCAGATTTTTCAGATAATAACAAATAAGTTTGAAATATACTAAATGTAACGTGCAACTAGTTCGTGATTATGTAATAAAAAAACAATAAAATAAAAACCGTACTACATTTTTTTCACACCAATCGAATATAACCCTCCCCTGTTAAATTTTCGCATGCAAAAAAGATTTGACTTCCGAGCCTAGTGTGTGATGAAATAAGAGACTGTGAATTAAACTAACTGTGATATAAATTTTTTTGCGTCTAAAAATTTTAAGATTATAAATTTAACCAATGAACCGCTTTAAAAATAATTTCTAATTATCTGACATTTTTATTCTATTACGCCATTAGTTATCGATAAAAAAATTTGAAGCGGGAACATATATTTCTTTATAAGTAAATTGCAATGCATATAAATTTTGGTAACAGTTTGATACAATTTATAACAATATAGTAACATGTTGTATTATGTATTCATACGAAAATAAAATTCATCTCCTATTTTAATAATGGAGAAATATGAAAAAAAACCCTGATTTTTTTAATTAACATTTATTGATTTTTTGACAATATATAGATTTTTTTTGATATTTTACATCTATGTATAAACAATATAATGATAAAAAATTTGACATGATGTAGTATTTATTGTAATTTAACAACTTAACCACTCAGTCCCCTTAAAATTCTCCTGCAGTCGCATGCGCCCGGCGAATCCCGAGCGGTCGCATGCGACGGCACCCGTCCGCAGCACTTAAAACCATTAAAACTTATATTTGGAGACTACTTTTCTATGAAGAAATTTGACATTATAAAATTTATATAAAATTTTCTATATAAATTCGGGGTTTAATTCATAACAAAAAGACTATTTTATTTTGATAACAAAAACAAAACATACCAAGCGAATGTCGGCAGCATGAAAATCACAATTATTTCAATATACATTACTCGAAATTATTTACATAAAAAGATAAACTATATTCATACAAAAACTTTTGTTACAATTTTATAATAAAACACTATACTAAAACACTTATAAAACACTAGAAAAATCTAAAAATCAACACAATATCATTCACGTGAAAATGGCGTACGAAATGAACGTAGATTTTAAATAAATCTTCATAGGATTACAGTTTTTTATTGCACTAGAGGATAGAGTATTTCATAACGATTATAGAATGCCAAACTACTTCATAGAAAAGTAATCTCTATATATAAGTTTTTATGGGGTAAAGTGCTGTGGGTGGGTGATCTCATGAGACCGCTAGGGATTTGACAGAATATGGCCACGGTCTCATGAGACCACTAGGGAGTTGAGAGGTTATTACATTATCCATCGATTGTGTGTGCGAAAAAACGTAGGTGGGACGATTTTTTTGGAGGCCACTGTGTTTGTATATATATATATATATATATATATATATATATATATATATGAATTATAATTCATTTGTATGATAGAATGACATTTTCAATATATTTTACATGCCTCCATGCGAAAACAACGTTGCATGCTTGCTGGTGATAGAACAACTTATTTCCACAGCGTTGGCATGTAAAATAGTATACATTTTCTACATGCAAGTTTGCTTTATTGTGAAGAAATTTGTACACAGTTACGTAATCTACTATTATCGATACCGATAAAACACACCACACCACTAAAGTTCAATAAAATATTGTAGAATTTTTTTAGTGAAAAAAACATTGTTATAAAAAAATCAAAACCTGCTATCCTTGAAAATAATTTTAACTATTATGTTCAATACGAATTGTAGATTCAAAAATTCAGAAGCGTCTCGTCCAATAAACCGAAACAGTGTAGTAAACTCAGGATCATTTTACAGCAAAATTTTCTTTACTTACTCCAAGACGACGAGTGATTTTGGTGAAAATGGATTTTCGTAAGGTAATATAATATATTTACAGTGGCTTCACTAAGTTTTTACTCCGTAATTGGTATAATTATAAAGATATTAATTTTTGAATTCCAGCACAGTTTCATGAATAATGCGCAGTCGCCCCGTATTAAGTGGGCGCTCGATCTTGCCGGGAACCGTAGTAAAAGGTTAAATAAATAAACATATTAACTTTATATTAACTTTCGCATTGCAATATATTTATGGAAATGTCATGTTTGTATATAAAAACATAAACAGCTGTCATAAGAATAAAGATGTTCATACTTTAAACATTAGCAACAAACATAAGCTTGTGACTCGACTCCACAGAATTAGAAATTCATTTATTGGGCAATGTATGTTTTTTCAACAAAATCCCAGGGAATGTACAAAATTTGTGATCAAATAAGTATAAATGTTTTATTAAAGAAAAGTTGTACAAAAAGGAATATTATAAAATCAAAGAATACATAATTGAAAACCACCCTCGGGAATGAGGTAATCGCCGCCATGCTGATTCTATAAAAATTCATTAAAAAATGTATAAAGTGAAATATGCTTAAAAAAATGTCCCGTTGAGTTTTTTGCTGGTTCTTCCCAGGACAGATGTTTTTTTCTGAATCAGTGGTTTAAAAAATACTTTCAATAAGTATTATACAATCTATTTTGAATACAAATCATTAATTTCATTTCATTTTGTTAGTGTTATATGGTATATGCATTGCTACGTTATCATTGATAAAAGATCATAAACTGACAAATATTTTTTTCAATGTTCGGTTTTTTATCTGCTGAAATATTTCGTTTATTTAAGTAATGTATAGCAAATGTTGAATAATCTAACCAAATTTTAACGTTACATTTTTTAAAATTGATAAAATTTGAAACAAATTACTGCATAGTAAAAAAAAAACTTAAACGACACCTATTGTTACATAGAAAATTATTATATTTTGTCGGTTCTTAATGCGTCTCCGAAATTTCAGCTAAATCGGACATCTGAATGTGGGTGAAAAGTGAATTTAAAATTTTCATTGCATTTATTCATACCCACATACAAGTCAAGCTAATAAACATATTAAAGCGTGTAATACGTTCACTTAAGTTCACTTATGGTGATACTAAGTGAAGTTCACTTAAGTTCACTTATGGCGGCTGACCGCTAAGTTCACTTAAGTTCACTTAGCGGTCAGCCGCCATAGAGTCTATATTACCTGAGGATGCCTCGTGTAGAGGCGAAACACGTGTCGTATTATCGTCGATGGTGTGTCTTGCCTGGAATAGTGGTGTTGAGAGTAGTGGTGCTTGGTCTAGTGGTGACGGAGTTAGTGTATGCAATTGAGGGAGGACGGGAGGTGCGCTTCAATCCAGGTAAGACACATCATTTTATATGTTTAGCGGAAAGTTTCAAAGAAATTTATATTTTTATTTTTAGTAGTAAGAGTATTTAAAGATGACGGACAGCAAAATATACTAATCACAAATATAATATTGAACCATAAACCAATACAAAAATCAACAACTTTTTTAACAAAATATATATTTATAATTATATTATGTTGGCAAATTTCTCTTGAAACGTGATCCAACATTGAAAAGATACAAAAATGTTTGCTCCCACTAATGGGTTTTGGTTGACCGCCGCAACGCTTATTGTAGCGTCTGATATGTCAATCCGTTTATGTTTGCACTTCATGAATGTTAGGACAAATAATATTATTTTTATAAGCATTACAATTAATACATATTATACTATTTAACAACAAAGCATGTGTCAGTGAAGTTATCTATTCATTTTATTAAGTATAACCAATAACATATACATTATTTGTTGTGTTACAATATTTATATTGTAGAATAAACAAGTAAATGTTGCTTTAATTAAGGGTCACAAGGGTAAATGTTTTTGCTGTTTATTTAGACAGAGAGATATATCGACGTTGAGTTCTAGTCAAGATTGAGTTATTTTGTCACTAAAGGCGAATACTTTGAACATCTAGGTGTTCTAGTTGATTCAATCTTTTTTTTGTAATATTTATAATAAATAATATAATATTTTATAAGTCTGGACAGTCGACTTACCTTTGATTAGATGGAAGAGAAAACAAAATCGATTAAGTCCCTGCGTTCTTTCTGGCTATATAATTTAAAGTCTTTACAGAATGGTTGTCATTTCTTGTTGAAAGCATTTTTACTGTTAAACAATGTTGTTTTCAGAGATGTATTTTTAATATTTTTGATGTTTTTAGGACATTACACACTACACACTCTTTCTAGGAAACTTAGCATTTTAAAACTTCTAGTTACATTATTTGTACCGGAAAAGTATTACAAGCAATTTTATTTTAACTTTATTTTTATATTTAACTTTCGCTATACGTACTATATTGCAAGCGATATCAAAATGTATGTTACATTACATAATAGAAGTCAGTTAATCAATTTAACGATTTAAAAAAAATATGAATTAATTTATATTTTAAATAAAATATAATTTTTGAGACAATTTGGCAAATGATTTCTCAAATTTACGCGAACACTAAACATTGAATAAAACTATTTACCCGGATTTTATTTCTACTTATTTTTAATTCCCGGCGTTTCGGGTTACTTTACAATACTAATGTCACGGTGGGGACTGAGATGTTGGACGGCCCAATGTCATAGTTAGCCCAGTTAGCTTGAGTTGTTTTATATTAAGTTTTCGTACAATATACGCAGAACGAGCTTACAATATCTTGAAGTCTTGCAGTAGTATAATTGCACATGCATTACACATTATTAGTCACTTACTATTACATTATTAGTTACTATCTTCATATATCAGAAGTGAGATTAAAGATTTCTATAACGCTCCTATATTTCTACCTTTCTACATATATAATCATCGAATTGTGATAAAGTCAAAAGCGGAATGTTAGAAGACCCATAGCACAGTGTAACCTAATTTATACTCCAGTCTCCTACAGCAACTAAAAATACTTGAAATATTTATAAAAAAATGTACATAACTTTGTAATATTCGAGAGAAATAAATGTTTAATACCATTAATTCCACCCTAATATTTCCAAAAACTTATGATCTTAAATTAATAACTTAGATACAATAAGGCATATGAATCAAGCTTGGCGCATCACTATTCGACCGCTCTAACTATGTATCATATCAGGGCAATGAGCGATACGCGCGCTCTATTCCTTGCTTATTTAGAGTCTGCATAATCTGAGTTTTGTATCTAGATATACTCCAAGATCGCATACACTAGATACTGAAACGATTTTATGACCAATTAAGTAAAAAGCAAGATTGTCTTATAGGGCGGGTATTTTCCCTATTTGTTACGCGTGTTAGGCAGGATGGTAATCGCATTTTTTATTTTTTATTATTATTACGAAGACGGTGCTTCCCATCTCCTTGTTTGTATCCGTCATTCTCCTTATATTATACTCATAGAATGATATAGGGCAGTGGACATTCTTACACCGCCACCCAAGTTATTTACGACGCCTGATATTAAATGTTAACATTTTGTTTTAAAAAGCGTAAGTGACAAATATTGTAGAGACCTGGGAGAGAAGTGGGAATTAAATATATGCATTTTCAGATATTGTAGACGTTGCGAAACAATTTCGTTAATGTCAAACATTACGTCAATAATGAGATGGTTAACCGATTGCTAATGAATGTAGCTTCGTTTGTTAGTCTACTCGTGATAAATTACTCTATTTCGCCAACGATTTCGTTTATTGCTTTACTTACGACGAATAAATATTTTAATTACACCGTCAGTTTCATTGCTTACATAAAATAGTATGGCCAAAATGCTCTTGTGCCCTTTTATCATTGTAGGATAGAAGACGTTTTGAATATAGTGTGATAACATTTTGATAAATATGTCCTCTTGACTGAATTTCAGTCAAGGCTGCTAGTCTCAAAGGAGACTATCAATTAGACCAGTCTACGCAGGACAGGATTATAGTAAACTTGTGAAATGCACTATCATCCTTTCCTTTCTATTCTCTCAATGTCAAAGTCTGAAAGCACGTGTTGAATTAACACGATTGGAGAGCAATCAGGCACAGGACCAAACTTTACCTCTTTACCGAGGCACGAGGATGAAACACCACCCACTTCTTGCCTACTATTGAGAATCTCTTGACAGAGAGATCGGGCAACCGCTTTTGGCAACTAGACCGTTAATTTACCCCATGGGACAACAAAAAAGTAAACTAATAATTATTGCTAATTCCATTACACTTTTTGAACAAAAGAAATTAAAATCATACGTGCTATTAAAATAAAACGATTGTTATTATTTTTGTTTCACTAAGGATGGCAATTAAACACGATTGGGGAGCAATCAGCTGCAGGACCAAAGGATTTACTACTTTTCCAAGGCATGAGAATAAAACACCGCATACTTCTTGACTGCTACTGAGAATCTCTTGACAGAGAAACCCAATAACCGATTTTGGCAACTATACCGCTAATTCAACCCGTGGGGCAAGAAAAGTAAACTCATAATAATTATTAATTTCATTACACGTTTTCAACAAAAAAAAAAATTAACGCAATCTTAAAATATAACGATTGTTATTATGAGTTTTAAGAACTCTTTTTATGATATTACACCTCGATAGCTATCAAACATTATATAAATAAAATAACGTGATTAAAAATATTATCCTTAAAGGAACTGTTTTATAAAATTTGAACTCGTTACAGCTATTAAATATTTCATAAGCACAGTGATTTCCTCGACTGAAAACCCCACACTTTGTACAACTTCATTCTCAAACTTCATAGCAATTGGGAGCAGCAATTTTGATTAAATTTTCCAGAAAATTATCTGATTTTTTTTAACGAAATAACGTAACTCTAATTGCTTAACTTTCATTAAATAATATATATCGAATTATTTTCTTGACTTCTTCCAGAGTTTTTTATTGAAAATTTTGGAGACCCGATGGAAAAATACATAAAAAATAAACAAAATGAATGGAATAACATTTTGGCCATTTGATTATAATAATTTGTTTAATTTAAAAGAAATTTTTGCCCATAGATCGGATAATTTTTTTCTTTACAAAAGCATACACTTAGATTATATCCGAAATTGTGAAAACCTTTATAACACAAAAAGCACACAGAAAATAATCCAATGTGAAACAGGCATATAAAATTGCCGTTCTGCATACTGGCCATTTCAAAATAATTTTTGTTTCAATAAAAATATCAATTTAAAATTAATTTTATTCTAAAAACATATTTTTTTAAATTAGTATTTTTTTAACAAGCGTTACGTTTTCATTGCATTTGAATCTGTTTCCTCACCATAGATACTTTAAAAATAAAAGTAATTATGGAATACGTTTACCGTCATGGCAGCAACGCGGCACAAGCGGCACGCAACATCAACGACGTTTATGGAGCGCACCTCCTGTTACCGACCAGCCGGGCTAGCATGGGCAGGAGACAAAATTTTTATCCCACGATTATATCTACTGACATGAGATAAAATTGTCTTATCCCTATGCCAAAGTTTTATCCACCCTGCGAGCATGGGCCTATGGTGGATATAATATCGACAGTAGATAAAATAGGAGATAAACTTATCCCCGCGCATAGATAATATACCATAGTATAAAGCTATAAACTATAAAGGGCACGTACAAGTACTCGTACAAGGAAACAGGCGGAACGCCACGAAACTGTGACGCTCCAGCAGTTAAAAATTCGCAAAGTGATAAAAAAGTGAACACATTTGAGTGTACTTAGTGTCAAAATTTGCGTATTAACGAGACGCATCTAGTGATGTAATTTTTTTAGCCGCAAATCAATTTTTACTGATTTTTTAAGTGAAAAACCGTTTTAGCAAAACAGTAAATCGCACAACCTTTTTAGTGATTTTGTGCGCTACCTGGGGACACATAATCCTCCAAAAATTCCAAATTTTAATAAAGGACACCTGAGCTATTAGAGAAAAACGGAAACCACGTGGTAGGTGGTTTCGCAAACCAGGAGTCTGTGGCTGGAATTGAAGGTGTTGCTTGTGGCGTTTCGTAAAGCTCTATTCGAAAATATATGCATTATTAGCCGGAAGTGTATATCCTCGGAATAATCACACTTTTGCGGCTGGTGTCCCACATCTTGTAAGTTTGGACTCTAATAACTTTTATTTTGGAGTAACGACCCCCCTTCATATTTTGTATATAGGACAAACTCATGCCCTTACTGTGGGTGAAATTTCAAGCTTTTTAGGTAAGCAGTTTCTTAATAGTGAATTTTTTTGTAAAACATATACCTTTTCGCCATTCCGTGATAACTTTGTTTTACGTGTAGTGGCTAGCTAAACTAAGCACTAGCTCAAAAAATGAAATTGTTGTTCACTTTAATAATTAGGAATACACTGATTTATATCCATTTAATATAGCTATAAGGTACACTTTTTTATTATCGTATTTTAATTTTGCATTCTTCTTTCCATGTTACAAATTTTACTTGTCAACCCTAATTTAGTTGTAATATCTCATAGATACGAGTATAACAAAGAAGTGAAGTGTAATATCCATTTTATATTTTTAATTAATTTTAGTAGACTTTATATAGCTGATAAGTTCAGTTTTTTGTACGTGGTAGAGCCATGGTGCAGTTATATTAGTGGTATAGGTGTAGCACGAATGGGTCGGCTCGACCGGATAAGGACCACGCTCTCCCAGAATACCAGCGTAAAACAGTAGCTTAATTCTGCTGTGTTTTGTATGGTGAGTGTAGAGAACCGGAGACACTTTTTACTGGAAACGAGGCATTCCATCTTAGTCCTCACGGGTGACAATGCATCTGCATTTTGATTTGTAATCGAAGATAATATATATATATATATATATATATATATATATATATATATATATATATATATATATATATATATATATATATATATTACATAAATGTTGAAATTATTATTTCATGCCTTTCCTTTAATAATTTTTTTCTCGAACAATTTTGATATTTTCTTCTGATCTTGATGTTGAAGGACGGCCGGTTCTTTTACTATCTGCCACTGATCCAGTTTTCATCAACTTTGAATGACAATTTTAATGGTTTTTAGATCCAAAACAGCATGAGGTCCGTTGAAATTCCGCCACCACCTTTGAACTTCCACTATTGATTGCCACACTTCGCAGCGAGAGGCAATTTGCGCTCACTCTTGCATTGACAATCTCCCTTGAACCATTTTATGATGTTTCACCTAATTCTCAATCTGTAAAGAAAAAAATTTCATAAGATTACATGAATTTGGCCAAAGCTGGTAAAGTATACAACCAAATAAAGATAGGGAGTTTCTTTTCAACCACCCAGTATATAATTCGTAACACGAATATATAGAACTAGTTATTTATATTTTTTTAATTTTTAGAAAATAATATAAAGATAAATTTAACAATAATATAAAAATAATTTCAAAATTTTAAGGGGTACAACAACTTTTCCTAAGCTCTAAAGTTTTCAAGCAAGTTATGAGTCGTTCTATTCAATAATCAATTTACTGCAACCTCAATTGAAAACAATATAAACTTATTTTAAGATAATTATGTTCAGACGTTTAAACCTAAAACTATATGTTTTTTCTAAACTTTTTCAATAAATTATACTACAATAACTTTAAACATTCATCATCATATTCCGTGAACACTTATCCAATACGTGTTTTCACATTTGAAGATAGAAGAGCGAACAAACTTGCTGAGCAGTTGCAATTGTTAAACAGAGTATTTTTTGTCGCAGGTGACAAATGCTGTTCAAAAATCCTTTGTCCCTGTTCTATTAAGTAGCGCAAGGCAAGTCTGATGATCATTGAATTCGTAGGGGACATACTTGTCAAGCTTTTGTATCTTGTCAATTAAACGCAACTGGACTTATATTGTTTTGATGCTAACATTGAAAGCTGCTGCTAATTCAACCTAAGATTGAGTTTTATTTCCACAAACGTTTTTTATTGAATTATTGAATCGTGTTTAATTCGTCATTGTCGACCACAGTTTTCGGATGACCATGGGGTTCATTTTTCAGGTCGAAATCGGTCAGCCGGGCTAGCATGGACAGGAGAGAATATATCCCTAGGAAAGGGATAAAATTTTTGTCACTTGCTCAGTTTTATCCACCCTGCGAGCATGAACAGGAGACAAAAATTATATCCCCCGATTATATCCACTGACAAGAGATAAAATTATCTTATCCCTATAGTATATCCCCGTTTGACATCACGAGTAGACATATATCCCCCCGTCCGTAGCATGGGGCCGAAGGAAAGAGAAAAAATTATCCCTTTTTTGACATTTGAAAGGGACAATTTTGTCCTCTTTCGTGGACGTGGGTTTAAGTTTATCTTCAAACCATTTTAATACAAAAAAAGATGTCTCAAGCCTATTGCAATTATATTTTTGTATCAGAAGTTGAAAAAAAAGAAAGAAAATTAAATCGGCGATCATTACGTGATAAGAATACTTAATCTATTGGAATTCCCCGACATCGAATTTCTACGCCGGTTTCGGATGCTCAAAGATCGTGTTTTGTATTTGTGTTTGTGCACACAATCCATCTGATAGTAAGTTGTTGCTGAGGCACATAGACACCTACATGTATCCTCGATTATGAATCAAAATGCAGATGCGTTGCCACCGGTAAGTACTAAGATGGAATACCTCGTTTCAAGTAATATGGGTCTCCGGTTCTCTACACTCACCATACTAAACACAGTAGCATCAAGCTACTACTTTACGCTGGTGTTCTGTGAGAGCGAGGTCCTCTTTATTATGAAACTGATGTCTGTGAATGAAATGAATGAATGATGTCTATAAGGCTTTAAAGCCTATTAATGCTGCGAATGGACTACGTAAGCATCTATTACAACCCTCTTGTGCAAAAACATCGTATATTTGCAATCAATACATGTGACTAATTTATCATAATATTTGATTCCAGGTAGGTAGTTTACATCTTTCAGTCTCTTGGCAGGTGATAGTTACCAGAGAGGTACGAGTCAAGACCATGGAATGGCTGATGTTCAAACAACAAATAATCAGCAAATACTTGACCTAAGTTATTGGGGCCATCATTAGAATATGGGGAACAATACACTTTAACCTCTTGTGTAGGTAAATACAAGTTTCAGTGCATCTATTTCTTTCAATTATTTTTGACTAATACTGAAGTGAATATCATTTCCGGGTATATAAGAAGCAAGGCAAAATGTAGCTAAAGGATACCTAGCAGAGCATGGTCTGCCAGATATTCTTAGAGCTATTGCCTGCACCCATGTTGATATATTTCACCTACCATCCCAGACTGGGGTTTAGTACAAGAAAAGGGGAGTCTACAATTCTAATCTAAATTGTTCAACTGGTAATAGCAAACAAGTTATAGTTTTTAAAAAACCTAAAACCTAATAAAGAAGTTTTTTCAAATAAAGAATAGTAGTATTTTATTCATCTAATATTCCCCTTTTCCCCAGAAATAACTGTAATACATATGTGCCATAATAGTGTTACAGGTGGTCCCATGAGACTATAGTCGTCCCGGTTAAACATTTTAAAACCTTTCAGATTGTAGTCACCCCTAAACATTGAGTTATTGAGTCTCAATAGCTCAACGCCATGATTTAATTAGATAGGTTGTGTCCACAATACCCAAGGTGTTAATAGTCAAGTCATACTTAATGATAATAGAATCTGTCTATACTATATTTTAGGTATATTTTTTAAAATAAAGTTATCAAACTTAGTAAAGTTACAATTCAAAGGTTTAAATTAAGAAATATGTTAATTCTTTAGCAAAGCTTGTTAAATATTTTAAAGGCTAATATACATAATATTAGGAATACAAATAACACAAGACTCATGATCATAAAATTATTTATTCTTTGTTTTGTTTGAAATCACTACATTTTCGTTCCTCATGTTTCATCATTTTCAATTAAAATTAAATCTTTGTGACTTTTGAAATTTTGATGTATTTTGTAATTTTATTATAATGGCAGTAATTGCATGGATAAGATTTTTTTTAATTTCCTCCGAAGTTTACACCACCTCTAAAGGGTCTGTATTGTTCTGTTTCACAATTTGACTTAATTCTAGACACATATTTTTTAACAAATGCAATCCCAAGCGAAGTAATTATATAATAAGATTTAACACAAATAATGTATACTTAACTTAAATATTATACAAAAAATAAAGAAAAAATTAGAATAATAGAAAAAATGAAAACAAGACAAAAATATGCTTAAACTAAATAAATAATTATTATAAATGACATATTGTTTAACAAAAATTATTAACAGTTTAGCGATATAATAAACAAAAGGTAAAAGAAAATATAAGTTAATGTAAATCAAGTTAATCTTAACAATAAACAAAATAAAACAAGTTAAAATATAAATGAAAACATAAGTAATTAATATAATATTTCTATAGTTTTCACAGTGTCTATATAAATTTTAAATTACAATGACTTACATTTTAAATTAAAATTTTTTTTACAGTAGTCTCTAGTCGCCACAGTAAGATATTGTAACATTTTATTTATTGTACATTATTAAAGGAAAGGCATGAAATAATAATTTAAACATTTAAGTAATATATATATATATATATATATATATATTATATAATATTATACCTACCTGGAATCAAATATTATGATAAATTAGTCACATGTATTGATTGCAAATATACGATTTTTTTGCACAAGAGGGTTGTAATAGATGCTTACGTAGTCCATTCGCAGCATTAATAGGCTTTAAAGCCTTATAGACATCATTCATTCATTTCATTCACAGACATCAGTTTCATAATAAAGAGGACCTCGCTCTCACAGAACACCAGCGTAAAGTAGTAGCTTGATGCTACTGTGTTTAGTATGGTGAGTGTAGAGAACCGGAGACCCTTTTTACTAGAAACGAGGTATTCCATCTTAGTACTTACCGGTGGCAACGCATCTGCATTTTGATTCATAATCGAGGATACATGTAGGTGTCTATGTGCCTCAGCAACAACTTACTATCAGATGGATTGTGTGCACAAACACAAATACAAAACACGATCTTTGAGCATCCGAAACCGGCGTAGAAATTCGATGTCGGGGAATTCCAATAGATTAAGTATTCTTATCACGTAATGATCGCCGATTTAATTTTCTTTCTTTTTTTCAACTTCTGATACAAAAATATAATTGCAATAGGCTTGAGACATCTTTTTTGTATTAAAATGGTTTGAAGATAAACTTAAACCCACGTCCACGAAAGAGGACAAAATTGTCCCTTTCAAATGTCAAAAAGGGATAATTTTTTCTCTTTCCTTCGGCCCCATGCTACGGACGGGGGGATATATGTCTACTCGTGATGTCAAACGGGGATATACTATAGGGATAAGATAATTTTATCTCTTGTCAGTGGATATAATCGGGGGATATAATTTTTGTCTCCTGTTCATGCTCGCAGGGTGGATAAAACTGAGCAAGTGAAAATAATTTTATCCCTTTCCTAGAGATATATTCTCTCCTGTCCATGCTAGCCCGGCTGACCGATTTCGACCTGAAAAATGAACCCCATGGTCATCCGAAAACTGTGGTCGACAATGACGAATTAAACACGATTCAATAATTCAATAAAAAACGTTTGTGGAAATAAAACTCAATCTTAGGTTGAATTAGCAGCAGCTTTCAATGTTAGCATCAAAACAATATAAGTCCAGTTGCGTTTAATTGACAAGATACAAAAGCTTGACAAGTATGTCCCCTACGAATTCAATGATCATCAGACTTGCCTTGCGCTACTTAATAGAACAGGGACAAAGGATTTTTGAACAGCATTTGTCACCTGCGACAAAAAATACTCTGTTTAACAATTGCAACTGCTCAGCAAGTTTGTTCGCTCTTCTATCTTCAAATGTGAAAACACGTATTGGATAAGTGTTCACGGAATATGATGATGAATGTTTAAAGTTATTGTAGTATAATTTATTGAAAAACGTTTAGAAAAAACATATAGTTTTAGGTTTAAACGTCTGAACATAATTATCTTAAAATAAGTTTATATTGTTTTCAATTGAGGTTGCAGTAAATTGATTATTGAATAGAACAACTCATAATTTGCTTGAAAACTTTAGAGCTTAGGAAAAGTTGTTGTACCCCTTAAAATTTTGAAATTATTTTTATATTATTGTTAAATTTATCTTTATATTATTTTCTAAAAATTAAAAAATATAAATAACTAGTTCTATATATTCGTGTTACGAATTATATACTGGGTGGTTGAAAAGAAACTCCCTATCTTTATTTGGTTGTAAACTTTACCAGCTTTGGCCAAATTCATGTAATCTTATGAAATTTTTTTCTTTACAGATTGAGAATTAGGTGAAACATCATAAAATGGTTCAAGGGAGATTGTCAATGCAAGAGCGAGCGCAAATTGCCTCTCGCTGCGAAGTGTGGCAATCAATAGTGGAAGTTCAAAGGTGGTGGCGGAATTTCAACGGACCTCATGCTGTTTTGGATCTAAAAACCATTAAAATTGTCAATCAAAGTTGATAAAAACTGGATCAGTGGCAGATAGTAAAAGAACCGGCCGTCCTTCAACATCAAGATCAGAAGAAAATATCAAAATTGTTCGAGAAATGTTCACAAAAAGCCCCTACAAGTCAACATGTCAAGCAGCTCGTGAGAGCGGACTTACACGGCACACTGTAAGGACAGCCTTTAAGTCTATCAGCTTTCGTCCTTGGAAGCCACATTACTGCCATGAAATAACTCAAGAGGACTGTGATCGCCGGATGGTATTCGGAGAGTTTATGCTCAGATGGCATGGAGATTGTTCAGAACTGTTTGATAACATTATCTGGACTGACGAAGCAATTTTTACGTTGGGGGCTTTGTTAACTGTCATAACTGTCATTATTGGGCAGAGTTTGACCCCAAAATAACTGCTCAGAAAATGCAAAACCATTCCAAAGTAACAGTTTGGTGCGGTATGACATCAAGTCAAGTTATTGGCCCTTTTCTTTTGAGGGAAACAATGAATAGAGAGCACTATCTCAACATGCTCGAAAAAAAGAGTTTAGCCAGCTTTGTCAACGTTTGATAACATTGAAAATATAATATTTATGCAAGATGGAGCTTCACCACATTTCGCATCGAATGTCCGACAGTATAACCGCTTCCCAGGGCGTTGGTTAGGTCGCCGCGGGTGACACGTATGCTCTGTTCGTAGCCCGGACCTCGCGCCTTTCGATTTTTTCCTGTGGGGTTGGGAAAATGATGAAGTCTATCGCTCAAAACCTCGCACTCTTGATGAACTGGAAGTAAGAATTCAGCAAGTGCTAACAAATGTATCTCAACACTTTCTACAAAGGTCCGTAGCAGATATTACAAGACGTTTGAAAAAACTGGTAGAAAATGCAGGCGCTTATATTAAATTCTGAATTTTTCAGATTTTTTTTATAACTCACATTGTACAGTTTTATTTGCTTAGTGGTTTGACAAAGTAATGTACAAAATTAAAATCTTATAACCAAATAAAGATCGGGGGTTTCTTTTCAACCACCCGTATATTACTCTATATACCTGTTAAGCCCTCGTTTTTATACTATGGTAAATATTCTTAGTCACGTAAGTAAATTGAGTCACGTCTTTGAAGACGTGCTGTTATTTGCTTAGCAGGCGGTACTGAATAGTAGGTGACTTCCTGATTGCTTGCACGGTCTCAGTAGGCATATGTAACTCCTCCAATCTCATCGTGGCGACTTTTGCAGCACTTTCAGCGAAAATTTCGCCGGTACGTCTTACTGTGACGGCTTGCAAGGTCTCGGTAGGCATACGTAATAGGATGGAGCGCCGTTGTATGAAAAAAAATTTGCTTATATAAATGCACGGGATGAGTGCAATATAATTAGAGTCAAATTACCTTTTTTTAGCTCAATTGAATAACATCTTTTCCCTCCGCAGGGGCCTTAAAGTTTAATTTTTTACCGAAAAAAGTTTAGTATTGTTGCGCGGATAAGTTGACATCTGGCACTAGCGCCATCTGGTGTCGGGTAACAGCGAGGAGAGCTTTCCAGAAAATACATGACTAGTCTTTCAACCAACAGCGCTATCTAGTATCGAACAGAAGAATTAAGCTTTCTGGAAGCCGCACACTCGAATTTTCTGCGCTTGGTCGGTTGGCACGTGTATTTACTTGAATATTCTGGAATATTCTGAATGTTTTCGTGGAAGAGCCCTATATAAAGACGCTGCAATACGCGATCGGGGAAGTATTGAATTTGGCGAGACAAGCGAAGCTTCGGAGCGGAATAAAGTGAATTAGTGTGATTAATTATTAGTGTTTTAAGTTTAATTAGTGTAAAGTGAATTAAAGTGTTATTTCGGTAATTAACCTGTTCGCCAAGCGAGCGCGCGCCATGTTATACTCCCGTTCACTCGGGACCTTTTTTGGCGGGAAAATTTGTAAGTTAGCAAATTTTTTGCTATATTGCAAATTTTGCTATATTTTATTTAATTCTTGTTGAATGTATAAACTATCGAATAAAATTATTTTTGGTTGCTAGAAATTGTAATAAAATACGTAAATTACCCTGTATAGCATAGTAGTATACTTCAATTTTAGTGACAAAATTACTACTAATTTGAATTCTACACTTTTGTTTTTGGAGAAATTTATATCAAATTGTTTGGAAATATGTATATTTTTATGTTTTATGTGTTTCCATTCGTTACTCATACCAAAATATTAAAATTTAAAGAAATTAAAAAAAATTAAATAATAATATTTTATCTGTGTGACATTTAGAACAATATTTCTAAAATAGCTTTGTGTGAATTTGAAATAAATACAACGTCAAGTTATTTGAAATATGTAAGAAAACTATTTTTACTTACATTTTACACTAAAAATAAATGAGAATGTGAAAAATACCACATTTACGACCCAGCCGCCATAATGGGCCTTCCAGATTTTGAAGCACTTTTGGCAATTTACTTTTCACTTTTTATACCACAAATTATATATATAAGTGTTCACTATATTACAAGGAATATAAAAAAGTATAATACTTTCGTTTTTAGTCCAGACACAAATATAAAATTCTATAAAAAAAGACGGAGCACCTTCAACAAAGTGACACGTGGAACGCCGGAAGTTCAGAGTGATTTATTTTTTTTTTCTAAGAAACATTGCCAGGTTATGGTTTAAAATAAAAGAGCATATCTTTGTCTTTGATACTAATATCTATTGCATAGTGTCTTTGGTTTTGTTTAAAACGAAAAAATAGTTTTTTCATAGGTAGACATGTTTACATAATTCTGATCTAATTCGATCACTACTTGGCGGGCGTAAGGTTGGTATTGCGCGATCGAAGGTGAGCTAGGCTTGGTTAACAGGTTAAATCGGCAATTTTTATTGTCACGAACCCTAAATCGAATCGGAGGGTGTCGGAGGTAGTCCAAAGAGATTTGGTGGTGCAACGCCGCAGACGTCGGATGGCCAACTGCCAGCCACGGAGGCTGCGGGCCCGTCAGTAGCTCCTACATCTGCAGCACCTGACTTAGGTGCTCTGATGGCGATGATACAGGAGCAGCTGCAGCGCGGACGAGAGGATCAGGCCCATCTGTTGAAAGAACAGCAGGAGGAACAGGCTCGCCGACAGGAGGAACAGGCTCGCCGACAGGGGGAACAGGTCCGTCAGTTGAAAGAGCAGCTGCAGAGCGGACAGGATGAACAGGCCCGTCGGTTGGAAGAGCAAATGCTCCTCATGAAGAACCTTCACGCTACCTTTGCGAAGGAGATAAACGAGGTGAAGGATAGGGTTGCTCAGCATGATAACCGCCTGTCGGAAGCTGAAACCCAAATCGCGAAAGCTGAAACCCGAATCGAGAAATATGAAACGCGAATCGGCCAAGTGAACAATCGGGTTGACAAAGTGGTGGCTGACGTGAAGAAAACGCAGGACGACCTCACACTGGGGGATGGAATTACAGCTCCCGTAGTAGCTACAACACCTTCGCTACGTGGGTTCAAAGTGCCACCGTTCGACGGGACTTCTTCCTGGTCAGCTTACAAAATCCAGTTTGAAGCCGTTATGAAGGCGAACGGCTGGAATAAAAGCCAGGCCATGACTGCTCTCACACTAGGCCTGCGCGATCAGGCCTTAACAGTTCTGGAAGCTCTCGGTGAGAAAGTGACTAATGAGCAACTCCTTGAGGCATTGGAGGCGAGATATGGCGATGCTCACATAGAACACGTCTTTCGTGCGCAGCTTAAAGATCGCGTGCAGCGCATCAACGAGAACCTGCAGCAGTGGGCTCTAAAAGTGGAGAAGCTGGTGTGAAAAGCATACCGGTCTGTACCTGCGCTCATTGAAGGGAACCTGGTGCAGATATTCATCGACGGCATCCGCGACCTAGAAGTCAGAGCTGCTGTGAGGCTCGGGCACCACGAGACGCTTAAGGATGCCTTAGCCCATGCACTGTAGGTAGAAGCCGTGCGGCAGGATCATCGTTCCCATCGCGTCAGGGAGGTTGCAGCAGCTATAGTTCGCGACCGTAACAAAGGATACAGCCCTAGGTGCTATGACTGTGGGGAAAAGGGCCATCTTCGATCCAGCTGCCCTAAGCGAACCCTAGAAAGGGAAGGTGAACGATCTCAGGAGGGTAGTGCAGCCAACAGCACCGCCCAGCAGCAGCAGGGAAACGAGTAAAAGCCAGAACTGCGGGGCGGGTGCTGGCTGATGTTAAAAGAGCCCCAAGGATCTCGATCTCACAAACCATGATGGGAACAGTCTAATCATCAAGGGCGAGGTCAACGGAATGCCGTGTAAACTGACCATAGACACTGGAGCCTCTCGTACGGTTGTTAGTTCCCAACTTATAAGTCAGTTCCTTGGGGACTTCGCATACAACCGAGAACGCATTAATTTGGTAACAGCCACCGGTCAGCGTATACCCGTCCGTGGAGAGAAGGAGATGGAAATGAAGCTAGACAACGTGATCTACATGCATAATGTCATCGTCGCTGATATAATGGACGACTGCATCCTGGGCCTAGACTTTATGAAGAGTAACTGTCGTGAGATCGACGTTAAGCAAGGTGTTTTGAAATGTAGACAGGAGGAACTTTTTATGGAAGGTGCGTTACCAGGGAACGTGTACAGCATCAAGAAGATTGTTCTTCCGCCGAGATCGGAAACGATTGTTCCGGTTAGTCTTCCTCGAAACGCTGGGCAAGCTCACCGTTGTGTACTTGTGGAAAGGGCAAACAATGATCTTCCATGGAAAGTAGCTCGAACCTTGGTCAGGACCACTGATATTTCAGGAGTACGTGTGCTGAACCTTTGTGACCGGGAACAGATTGTAGAAAAAGGCACGCTGGTTAGTACTTGTGAGGAAGTGGATTGGTTACGTCGGTCCCAATATCTATCGAGTGCGACCCCCAGCAAGGAAGCACAAACGAGAGTGACCACACTTTTGGAAGACTGTCGCAGCGTTCTCTCCCCGAACGAAATGGTCAAGGCGAAGAAGTTGTTACTCAAGTATGCCGAAGTATTTTCATCAAAAGATGCTGACATAGGAAAGACTGGCTTAGTTCAACAAAAAATAAACACAGGAGAAGAGTTGCCTATCCGTCAGCGGCCAAGAAGATTGCCGGTAGCACGTGAAAAGGAAGTGGAAACCATGATTGAAGGAATGGTGAAGGATGGTGTTATTGAACCTTCCTCTTGTCCATGGTGTACACCAGTGGTGCTGCTGAAGAAGAAGGATGGCAGCATGCGGTTTTGTGTTGACTACCGCCGTCCGAACGACGCTACGAAGAAGGACAGCTATCCTTTGCCAAGAATTGATGAAACGCTAGACATGCTTACAGGAGTAAAGTGGTTTAGCACGCTGGATCTAAAAAGTGGCTACTGGCAAGTTGAAATTGACCCTAAGGACAAGGAGAAAACTGCGTTCTCAACGGGAAAGGGTCTAAGGCAATTTAAAGTAATGCCGTTTGGGTTGTGCAATGTTCCAGCAACGTTTGAAAGGCTGATGAAACTTGTACTTACCGGACTAATTGGCGATGCCTGTCTGGTCTACTTGGATGACATCATCATCGTAGGCCGTACATTTGAAGAACACCTTCAAAACCTGGAACGCGTGCTCATGAAGATTCAGAGTACCAACCTCAAGTTGAGTCCGAAGAAATGTTCACTATTCAAACGGCAAGTTAACTTTTTGGGGTGTGTAGTATCGGAAAAAGGTATCCGCACGGATCCAGAGAAAATCGCCGCTGTCAAGGATCGGCCGGTTCCAAAAGACAAGACGCAAGTTAGAGCATTTTTGGGTTTGTGCTCCTATTATCGGCGATTTGTGAAGAACTTTGCAGATATAGCCAAACCTCTGCATAAGCTAAGCGAGGAGAAGCGACATTTCTGCTGGGATGAAAGTTGCAATATCGCATTCCAGGAGCTCAAGGACCGCCTGTGCAAAACACCTATTTTGGAATACCCTGATGCAAGCAAAGAATTTATAGTTGACACAGACGCAAGTGATACCGGACTCGGCGGTGTGTTGTCTCCACGGAACGGTGATCGAGAAGTTGTTATAGCGTACTTCAGCAAGTCGTTGTCAAAACCGAAAGGAACTATTTTGTCACAAGACGCGAATTGCTAGCTTTGGTAAAGTCATTGCAGCATTTTAGCAAATATCTTCTGGGGCGGAAATTTCACTTACGAACTGACCATGCTGCACTAAAATGGCTATTACAGTTTAAAAATCCAGAAGGACAAGTTGCGAGGTGGATTGAACTACTGCAGGAATACGACTTTGAGTTCGAACATCGCAGCGGGAAATCTCACGGCAACGCAGACGCATTGTCAAGAAGACCTTGTCCTGAAGATTGCAAACATTGTACTAGGCAAGAGAGTAAGGAAGTGGAATCCGTGAGGTTGCTCAGAACAGACCACCTCAGCAACGAGTGGAAGGACAGCTTACTACATGCACAGCAAGAAGATCTGGACATCAAGCCGATTCTGGAATGGTTAAATGCCAGTGCTCCCAAGCCCAAGTGGAGCGACGTCTCAGCGATGAGTTCGACCACTAAAAGCTATTGGGCCCTATGGGACAATTTGCTGCTTTAGAATGGAGTTCTGTGCCGTAAATGGGAAAATGTTCGGGGAGACAACTGTTATTTGCAAATGGTCGTCCCTAAAGCTAAAGTACCGGATGTTCTACAGCTGTACCATAATGATTGTTCAGGAGGCCATCTGGGAGTTAAAAGAACGCTACTGAAGATCCGAGAACGGTTTTATTGGGTCCACTGTCGAAACGATGTCGAGGACTGGTGTCAAATGTACAAGTTGTGCGGCTGTTACGGGACCTCAGACTCGTAGTAGAGGTGCATTGAAGTTGTACAATGTTGGTGCACCATGGGAGAGAATAGCCATTGACGTGGCGGGGCCGTTTCCGAAGAGTGAAAGCGGTAACAAGTATTTCATGGTTGTGATGGATTACTTCACTAAGTGTCCAGAAGTCTTCGCCATTCTAAATCAAGAAGCTTCAAAAGTTGCAGATAAACTAGTTCATGAAGTCTTCTGTCGCTTTGGAGTACCTTTAGAGATTCACAACTATCAAGGAAGGAATTTTGAGTCTCAAATATTCCAGGAAACTTGCCGAGTTATGGGTACTCATAAAACAAGAACGACTTCTTATCCCCCGCAATCTGATGGAATGGTAGAACGATTTAATCAGACATTGGAGAGGTACCTAGCAAAAGTTGTAGACAACCCGCAACGCGATTGGGACAAGCACATACAACCATTTTTGTTGTCATATCGAAGCGCTGTTCACGAAAGTACATCACTGACACCAGCTTTCGCAAACTTTGGAAGAGAATTATGGCTGCCTGCAGACCTGATCACCGGGATACCACCTGATGCCCCACGAAGTATAACCGATTATGCAAACGACTTGCGGAACAAAATGAATGACATTTATGAGCACGTCAGACAATCAGGCCAGCAAATGTCTGAAAAGATGAAAACCCGGTATGACCGCAAAATGAACAACAAAGGGTTCGACGAAGGTTCACTAGTGTGGTTGCACAATCCAGTCCGCAGCAAAGGGAAATCTCCTAAGCTTCAAGCTTAATGGCACGGCCCGTACCGGATTGTGACCAGGATCAACGATGTAACCTACCGGGTACAGAAAGGCGCAAGAGGGACTCCTAAGATCGTTCATGTGGATCGCCTGGCGCGTTATTATGGGGCCGATAATGCTTGGGACGAGCATGTCTTAGGAGGGGGCAGTGTTGCGCGACTAAGTTGACATCTGGCACTAGCGCCATCTGGTGTCGGGTAACAGCGAGGAGAGCTTTCCAGAAAATACATAACTAGTCTTTTAAACCAACAGCGCCATCTAGTATCGAACATAAGAATTAAGCTTTCTGGAAGCCGCACACTCGAATTTTCTGCGCTTGGTCGGTTGGCGCGCGTATTTAGTTGAATATTCTGGAATATTTTGGATGTTTTCGTGGCAGAGCCCTGTATAAAGGCGCTGCAATACGTGATCGGGGAAGTATTGAATTTGGCCAGACAAGCGAAGCTTCGGAGCGGAATAAAGTGAATCAGTGTGATTAATTATTAGTGTTTTAAGTTTAATTAGTTTAAAGTGAATTAAAGTGTTAATTTCAATAATTCAATCGGCAATTTTTATTGTCACCAACTCTAAGCTCGTAACAATATGTTTAGGCTAAGATAAATAATAAATAAGAGTTATTTAGAGATTATTAATTAAATCCAATAATATAATTAGAATACTTACAAAGTATTTTAATGAAAAAGTGAAACAAATTTCAATAATATGTTTTAAAAATCAAATCGTCAATTTGCCTTAAAATCTCTCTTCTTCTTGAATTTTGGCATTTTCTTATGGGATTCCAATTTAGCTTTTATAGCTCCTAATCGTAATGAATCCTTACAATAAGAAATGGCAGCTTCTGTCTTTAACTTCACAGCTCGCTAAACAGTCCGGGTATGACACGGCAGACATAAAAACAAAAGTTCACCCTCACCACCTGATTGGACTATTTTCTGAATTTCTTGGTCACTTAAGTATTTCAAGATCGGCGATTCAGTAATGATTACTATATACTCTGTGCTTTTATTATACACCGGGCTCCCAATTCACGAATGTGCTTCTTATAGAAAAGTAGCTATTGCGTTGAATGACGGGGTCGATCACTTCTTTTAGGGATTCTGGCGGATACATAAAGGCAAATATAAGTTTAAATAAACGTCGGGCTCCATCTTTACATGATGGTTTAATCCTAATCAAGAACCAAGCTGGGGCGTAAACTTCTACGACAAATGTCAGCCCAAGCAATCAAATTCTCTGATTGTTTCTCTGTTCCTAAACACAAATGCAGGGTTCAATTCAGCATGAGGTTATGTAAAAAATAATGTGATGATGATTTACACACAAGGAGACCTGTTTGCTAGATCTTATGGAAAAGAACTTAATTGTACCGCGTAGACGACCTCGTGCAAGTACTATTGATCTGTGCTCAAATCTGGGGTATTTTTGGGAGTGATTCTGCTTCGATGGGTAGGAATTTCTTAATCGGCATTTGTTCATAAGTTTTCAGTTTGTTTCCCAACTGATCATTGTAAGACGGTTTCCGAAGTGCCTACGTTAATATGTAAAAACAATCTGAATTAGGTAAATGTGCTTTTAACAGTCATTGTAATGTAAAATTTATTACCTTTTCTAAAAAATATCCAATTTTTCTGAAGAGAGATTCTTAATAGACATGAGTAAACTTTTACATTTTAGGTGGTAGGCTATTAACATTTGTATAACTCGTGTTCTAATAACGGTCGGAATAGACATAATTTGCCAGATAGTTTCAACTCTAGGTGCCACAATATCTCTTATTTGTGAAAATATTGCCTCTTTCACAGTTTCCAGTTGATTACAGTTGAAAGTTGACCTAGTACACTCTTCTTCATCACATACGTAGGTAAAGTGATCTCTTTAATGTCCTGGATATCAAAAAAAGGGACACTTGAAAATCATCAAATGTTCTTTCCATGCCTCAAACAACCAAGAAATATTGTGAAATTGATTAAAGTGCGACATTTCACATTGAAAAGTAATAGCATGCTGGCAGTGACACGATAAATGCGCCACAAATCACCTCCCGTATGTGCGACAAAAATTACTTCCCGCGTGCGTCATTATGACCTTGATTTGAAATAAGTTTACGTAAAACTTGGTTTTTTATTGATTTATAATGAAAAAAATACTATATTTTAAATTAAAAATAAAACAAAATGTTACAATTTATTTAATAATAGCATATTGTAAATAGTCAATCCCGGGTTGAAAATCATCTTTTTACAAAATTTCAATGACCTTGCGGAGGCAGTTACTCTAAATCAATCCAAATAATATTTTGCTTGATTTTTTGATTTTGATTTGATTTTGATTCATAAAGGCACCTTTTGCACGTTATATTATGATAAGGTGAAAAAAATTTTTCGTTCCAACGTAATACGTAACTTGTTTGTTTCATGATTGATGTTTCATTTGTGTTGTTGTTGGTGACTGTTGGAATTGTTGTTGTAATTAAGCAATCACAAATTGCGCATTAATATTAACATGTCAACTAGAATTCTAAGCCATTTATACGTTAAATAACAATTTTTGTTTTGATATATAACTATTAAATCGACATAATACGATACCGACCACGTACATTATTTTATCCCCAAAACTACAATTTTAAAATAGAGCATTTTAAAGATTAAAATTTGGCTAAAAACTGCATTTATTATAGTCTTTAAATATTATCTTAACAAATCTTTGTGAAATTTAGTATATGATTGAAATTCATAATATTCTTGATTATACTTACTATATTTTCTGAGATATCGTTCATACAACTCTTGTACGCAGAGTACAAGCTGTGTCAGTTGATGTATCTCAGACTTACTACATTATATCGCGGTGTTTAGATTTCGTCAGTTTTTGTATATAAAAGTTGCAACTCACTAAAAACAGGTTTTCGATTCTGATCACGCACCACGACAAGAACGGTTACCTTCGTCCAACCGCGCAGTGTTAAATCGGTCTAGACCATACGCTTCCGTAGCACAAAGTGCTTAAGAACGAAGACAAAGACAGTTACCGGTTCGCGGAAGTGCTTCAGTGGTGTTGTGCGACTTAGGATCTGCCAGTTTGCATCGAGGCGCCGACATATAGTCTCCTTTATGTAGTGTTAGTCTAGTGCCCTACGTTCTGCCGATTCCAGTAAACTGTAAGTAGTTTATTATACACTCGCTGCCTCAACGGCGGCAATTCTATTGTTTTAATTTGTGTGTTCACTTGTCGCTTTGGGCAACAGCTAGGTACACACCAATGTGCTGGTTAAATAAGTGTTCGTAGGCACACGTCTCCCCCGCTGAAAGGTGGGGGGAGCTTGGTACACAAGTGTTTTTAAATCACCAACAAGATGGTGGCTATCTCTATAGCCGAACTATCTGACTTTTTAAGTATCGTATGTCACGACGTTTGGGCTACCTTCTTAGCGCAGCGCAATACGCTGCTGAACGTCTCGTGTTGCGTATGATCCTGCAACCCCTAGGGCACTTTATAAGACGCAGCGGCCGGCGCGCCTTCTACGCTTTCCAACCGCGGGCCCTCACCGTTGTTTTCGGCGTCATATGGGATTCCGAAGATGGAGACGGATGCAAACAGACCCGCCAAACCCGATGACGATGACTTCACCCTAGTATCGGGCATAAAGCGAAAGCGCCTCGCCGCAAAAATGGGAGACGAGCCTCACTCAGCCCCTCCGTCCCCTGACGCCACTCCGGCCTAGGTGCGTAAAGCATCTAGGCAATTACCCGAGTGCACCTGAACATCCGAGTCGGAAGACCCTCCGTGCTGTGTTCTGTGCGGCGAAGCGGTACTCCCAGCAAAATATCGCGGGTGTACCAAAGCGCAGCAGGTCCCGCCCTCAGTATTTCACCCTCTCAGTTGCACCGATCTCGGTTTCCCAACCTGCACTCTCTCAGGCTATGGCCAAACCCGCCCCCGTTAAAGGGACGTTCGGGTAAGGCCTAAACCTTCCGGTGCCATCAGCACCTAAACCAAATAATAAAGTAAAGCTCCTAGTGATTGCTATTAATGGTAATGGTAATGTAAATATTAAATGGTATTGCTATTAATGGATTGGTATTAATGACAATAGTCATAGCATTACTGTTTTTCAAAACATTACGATAGACAATTTTAAAAGGATCTCCTGCACATATTTGCACTTCTTTCATTTCGTTCCTAACTCTCCATTTATATTTTTGACGAATTGTGCACGATTAAAACTTCTTTATAATTAAACAATAATCGGTATGCTTCATTTCTAGGACGTTGCATGATTTTTCTTCCTGTTTTGCCCTTCTAACCAAGCTAAACCATTCCAGAGGTGTATAAAGTGAGAGGACGATTTTATACCGGTCAGTGCTGTTGCTTCATAATGATATGGCGGCTCTTATGCCGAACTATAATATTTTCATAGCGTAAGCATTTGCATAAGCATAACATAAGCAACCTATTGCGTGAAAATTATTCGCATTAGCGTGTCAACCTAAACAATCCGATAACGTCGTAGTCCACGAGTTCCTAACCTTTGTTTAACAAAATTTGACGTCATGGACTAGGTGTCTCTGGAGCAGATACTGACGACTAGCCTCAGCAAGGACGAGATCATCCAAGCGAAATCAATCCTTCTAATAAATACCTGCATGACTGTTTAATGAGATCGATCCTGATGACATCCCTACTTTGGTAGCACGTGATCGTAACAAGCTGCCTCCTGTGACATTTGATCACGTCGACGTAACCATATTGTTGAAAGACATCACCACGTTGAAGGCAGAGGTTACGGACCTAAGTTTCTAATTTTAAAAATCGGAAGGAGACGCAACAGAGCTGAGGAATGAAGTCACTATGTTGCGCAATATATATAAATATATATATATATATATATATATATATATATATATATATATATATATATATATATAAATGCAATATCTGCAAACTCACCGCCAATCTCTCAACAAGGGAAGACGTTTGTGGATGTTGTCCGATAGTTTTTAACACCGGCATTAGCCCTTTTGTGGTCAAAAACGAAAGAATGTGGATATAAAATCAGTTCCTGTGATGACCCGAAACAAAAGAGATAATGACGGGTTTATTCTTGTTGAGAAGAGACGTTGACGAGACTACAATAAACATAAGTACAGCTCTGCGTATTGTGGAGCCCACAATATAGTTCATTTCCATCCATCAATCCGTATTATCATAATCCATCTCCCGTTTAAACATAAGTACGTCGGGAGAATATGTCCTGCGTTTCGTGGAAGAACGAAGCCGTTGCCGAATTGAGGATCCGATCTCTTTATATTTGCAGCGTCTAGAGCCTAATAGGTCAACGAATTTCAAATCCTACGTACTCCAGGTTCCTGCAAAATACAAAGAGGCATTCCTCGCTCCCGTCTTCTGGCCCCCTGGCGTAGTGTTTCCCGATACAAGGACGCGTCAAAGAAGAAAGCCCTAAAAGTGCTATATTTATTTATATATATATATATATATATATATATATATATATATATATATATATATATATATATTGTGAGATTAAGGTATATATTTCTATGGGTCACTGTTCTAAATTATTAAGTCCTTGATGTCCTAATAAGTTTATAGTATTGTATTGTATTTTATTGTATAAAAAGTCTATTTTTAGATGAACGTTCTATTAAAGTATGAACGCTTTTACCCCCTGCTTGGGTATGTTCTCTGTCGAGAAAGGTATGTTTTATAGTAATATCAATGATATTATAAGAAAAACAGGTAGATAGGTTATACGCGCACCGCAAGTGGCACGTAAAAATGCCAATTATTATTGTATCGGTATAGACTTTACGTTTATTTTGCTTTTTTATCAAGCTACCCATCTATATACATCCTTTGCTTTTCTCGATCACCTAAACTTCAAAAAATCTCAATTTTTTTTTCTTTTTACTTCAACTATCAGAAAAACTCCTGCGGCAGCGACAAAGTGTGCACATTTTGTTATTTGGTTCTATTTTACCTTTTATCGATATATATTTTATTTGTGTAATAAGAGAAGAGTGTGGTTTGCAAGATGATGTTGTGACCAGGATCTAAGAAAGGAATGCTTCGGTGGTTTGGCCATGTGGAAAGAATGAATGAGGAAAGAGTGATAAAGAAAATTTATGATGCAGAAGTGAAAGGCAGAGTCGGAAAGGGACGTCCTAGACGAAAATTTATCGACAAAATTAGCGATTTATTGAAAACGGGCCAAATTGGGAGTACTCTTAACCGACGAACATGTATGCGGAGGTGTATGGATGTGAAGGAGGCGAGAGAGGTGTGTCAGGATCGTGCCAAATGGAAGTCTGTAGTCTCTGCCTACCCGTCTGGGTGACAGGCGTGAGTGTTGATGTATGTATGTATGTATTTTATTCCCAAATTACGTAAATACTTTATTTATTATCTGTCCATTCATTAAAATGTATTTTTCTAACATTCCCTTTACCTTTCCTTAATTGTCGACGGCGGACTCTTGTGCTAGGACTATTATTTGAAATATCCGACAGTGGAATATTGTCCATTGTTGTATACGTCGAGTAGCTAGAAAGACGTGCTAGTGAGGGTTAAGGTGAAATATCGAACTCTGATAAACTTTCCTCCTGTATATAATATGGGCAGAAATCATTATCACGGTCGTAGTCCAAGTGATCGATACTACAATTAGAGGAAGAGTGAGGTGTCTCAAGATTTGCAATATCAGAATCTGTTGCTACTTATAAGTTATTTTTAAAGATGTCTCCATCTTACATATATATCACTCATAGCGATTTCTTCCTGGTAACCAAAGGTGTAAAGGTATAAAACAATGAATGCTAGGTAGGTGGTGCAATAAAAAAATATATATATATATATATATATATATATATACTGGGGGGATAAGTCGCTCGCGTCCGTAGGCTTCGACCACCTAATCCTAGGCCCACCCTACACGTTTCCCCGGGTGGTGCTAAAAGAGCGACAAAGCCGAAAGAACAGACTCGGCTACTCGCCGTGCGGTAGCGGCGTAAAATATACCACACCCTATTTTCGCACCATGAGGCAAAAAGTAAAAGAAATGGCCCCGAGTTTCCGGCGCCCCTTTAATGGGGCAGGGGTGCGAAGAATCTCCGGGAGGAAAACCGGCGACGAGGTTCGCCACCCGTCACGTTCTGTCACCCAGAGAGGCGAAAAGTGGATTGCAGAGGCCCGTATGGCTACGTTGAATGTATGTGGGTCAATGAATGATAAAATGGATGAAGTATGCGATATGATGTATGATAGAGGAATAGATGTATTATGTGTAAATGAGACGAAAAGGAAGGGGTAGGATGTCACTGCACATGTCATGTATACCGCATACTGGTCTGGTGTAGACGAGATCGAGCGGGCATGCCAGGGAGTAGGTATCATACTTTCAGAAAGAATGGGCCAATGTGTGAAAGAGTATGAATGTGTAAGCCCAAGACTGCTATGGATACGAATGAAAGTGGGCTTAAAGAAGTTGTTTGTGTTAGGGGTCTACGCCCCAGACATGTCTAAGCCCACTTATATCCGGGAGCAATTTTCGGAAATGGTAAGGATGGTGTTAATGAAGTGTAAGGGAAATGAAAATATTATTATGCTAGGAGATTTTAATGGAAGGGTTGGGGTAAGGAGGCTTGGTTATGAAAGGATATTGGGAACGGTTGGTGATGAAAGTATAAATGAGAATGGTGAAAGCCTTCTCACCGTATGTGTGGAAAAGAATTGTTTTTGTGACGAACACTTTCTTACGTCATAAGAAGATTCACATGTATACTTGGAAAAGAGGTGATGATAAAAGCATGATAGATTTCATAACTGTGGATGAAGGAATGAGGAGCGCAGTGGTGGATACAAGGGTTTACCGGGGGTCCAACGTAGGGACGGATCACTACCCGGTCTTATGCTGAATTACGGGTTTATTCAGTCGTTGGCGGCATAGGACATCTGTGTCTACCACTGCGTTACAGCGTATAAGAATTAAGAGGTTACAAGAGGATGATGTGAAAGACAAGTGCAAATGCAGACTAAGAGAAAATATAAGTAATTTGGATGAGTTGTGTGTGAATGAGTTAGACTTGGAGAATGTGTGGCATAATGTTAAGAAAGGTTTAGTGGATGCAGCTACCGAAGTATATGGTGTTAGTAAGAGAACGAATGAAAGGAAAGACAATACGTTATGGTGGGATGATAAGGTACGTATGGAAGTTGAAGCAAAGAAGAGAGCATGGCTAGATTTACTAGCGACGAAGGCTGGTAATTCTGGCGGTAAAAATGATGAGAATGAAAGAAAAAAGGCAGAGTTTAAACGTTTAAATAAGAGAGTAAAAGAATTAGTTGAAAGGAAAAAGCAAGAAAGAACGGATAAGAATGATAGAAGAATATCGGATAACTTCCAGGCAAATATTAAAATATTCTGGAAACTCGTAAGAAATACCAGGGGACTTTCAAAACAGCCTAGATTGAATGCGATACGAGACGAGAATGGCTGTATCCTGAATGATGAAGTGTTGAGTCTAAAGAGATGGAAGGAGTATTTGGAAAGCCTATTTATGACTGAGGAGAAGTGTGAACTAAATGAAATAGAAATTCCGAAAGAAGATGAAAGAGATAGGGAGATAGGTATAGATGAAATAATGAAAGCAATGAAAAACATGAAAGTAGGTAAGGCAGCCGGATATGATAGAGTTTCACTCGAAATGCTAAGGGCTTGGGAGGACGTGGTGGCAGGCCTGCTGTACACCTTGTTTAATTTATGTTGGGAACTAAAGCGGGTACCGGGAGACTGGTGCAAAGCCGTGATAGTCCCAATATATAAGAGAAAAGGGTCACAGCAGGACTGTAAAAACTACCGTGGTATCAGCCTTCTTAGCATTGTGAGAAAACTGTATGTTAAGGTACTAATTGAAAGAGTTATGAAAGTAACTGATGAAAAAATTTGGGATGTGCAAGCGGGATTTAGAAAGGGAATGGGGTGTATAGATCAAGTCTTTTCCATGCGCATGATCGCGGAAAAGTTTTTGGCGAAAATCCAAAAAAGTTTTTGTGCGTTCATGGACCTGGAAAAAGGCTTATGACAGAGTGGACAGGGATGTGTTATGGCAAACGCTGAACGCATTTAGGTTGAGCGCTGGTTTGATACAGGCATTAAAGGCTCTGTATAGGGACTCGAGTGCTTGTGTTAGAATCAACGGGGTGTACTCAGACTGGTTTGGCATCCATAAAGGTGTCAGGCAGGGCTGTGTAGCTTCCCCCGTGGCTGTTCAACCTATTTATGGACAGCTGTTTGGAAAATTTGAAAGTTGAAGAATGCGGGTTAAGAATGTGTGAGTTAACCATTAAATGCCTTTTGTACGCCTATGATCAAGTCATACTTGCGTCGTCGGCGGTCGAGTTGCAAATGATGGTTACATTAATGAACAGGTCATTAAAAGAAAGGGAAATGAAAGTGAACGCAAGTAAGACGAAATTGATGGTTTTTAAAACAGATGAAAGCAAAACGGTATGTGAAATAAGAATAGAAGGAGGGTTTATTGAGCAAGTGGATGAGTTCGTATATTTGGGATGTGTATTCAGCAGGGATGGGAGATATGATAAGGATATTGAACGATGAGTGAATGCAGGAAATAAAGTAAATGGGGCTCTACACTCTATTGTGAAAATTCAGAATGTGTCAAAAAAGGCATGTATGGCAATTCACAGTGCTGTATTAGTCCCTACTTTAACTTATGGTAGTGAAAGTTGGGTGTGGCAGAAGAAGCACGAGAGTAAAATAAATGCAGTAGAAATGCGGTCGCTAAGGAGTATGTTAGGGCTGAATCTGAGTGACAGGGTGAGAAACTGTGTGATAAAAGAAGAGTGTAGTTTGCAAGATGATGCGGTGACCAGGATTAAGAAAGGAATGCTTCGGTGGTTTGGTCATGTAGAAAGAATGAATGCGGAAAGACTGACAAAGCAAATATATGTTGCAGAAGTGAACGGAAGAGTCGGAAAGGGACGTTCTAGACGGAAGTTTGTCGACCAAATTGGCGATATACTAAAAATGGGCCAAATTAAGAGTACCCTTAACCGACGAGCATGTATGCGTAGGTATATGGATGTGGAAGAGGCGAGAAACGTATGTCAGGATCGTGCTAAATGGAAGTCTGTAGTCTCTGCCTACCCCTCTGGGACACAGGCGTGAGTGTTTATGTACATGAGTGTTTATATATAACTTCCAATATCCGATATATAAGCATTTTTTTCAGTGTGACCTTTGGAAAGTTCGCTGTTCAATTTACATTTTCATGCAAATATTAGATATAAGGCTTAACCATACTCCTTGGTATGAGTTATTATTATTTTTAGTTGAAGAGTGTTTTAACAAAGCAATACAACAAACAAAAAAGCAAATATTATTTTTTTATTGTTTTTAATACTCTTTCTATAGCTGCACATGATAGTATTAATGAATTTTCTGTAAGCGATACTTGCCAATTTTGTTCTGATTCATTAAAAATTATTGGTGATGAAGAGTGAAACAGTAGTAAAGTTTTAATTTTATTGCTAGTAAGATAAAGTTTTAGAAAATACTTTTGACATGATTAAGTAAAAAAAGGTAATAGTTTTAAGTTTTGGACGCTCAACGACGTAAACTACTGTAAGTAATCTATGCAACAATTTAGTTTAGTTTCACCATAAAAAAGTAATAATAACGCAATTAATGCTAATAAAAAAAATGGAAAAAGAAACATACCTATGATATTTTGCAGGTTTGAATAATGAAAATTGTTTAGTTCTATTGCACCTAAAGAAACATTGATATTTTAAGTGGGTGTCTCGGAGTTACTAATTTGTGTAAACGAATTATTGACTATATCACATATACGACATGTACTTATTAATTATTATTAAGATGAACTGCAAATTACATAAGTTAATTTTTAAAGATTGAAACGCTTCTGATATATGTGCGGCCGGTTGAGAGATCGGCATGGTCTTTTGTACGTGACCGATATGAGACGCGAGCGCGTAATTCCACCAGCTCTGCACCGCGCGTAAACCGTTGCAAAGGTCTATACAGTGTTTAATTTCGTTCTCATTCGAATGTTAAAATCTGGCAAATCATTGAAAAAATTGTGTTTGCGCTATTTTTTTACTATGAATACATTAAATTATGCAAATTAGGATAGTTTTAATTAAAAACGCCTAACGGAATTTCTGTGGCAAACAACAGCTTACGTGGGAGGTACCGATATACAGAACATTGTATGTATTTATGTCAATACATGTACTACTAGCTTCAAACTCTTATTTGCGAAGCTATAATGAAAATTTCTGTTCCAATATGAAACCGTTCTACAGTTCAAAAGTCAAATAATAGAATAGTAATAAGCTTTTCCATTGTCATTGATTTATGAACTTCTACAACTCTACCGGTGGTTTAAACCAAAACGCATCACAGTAGAAATAAAAAGCAAATAATTTAAATTTTGTGGATATTATTTCCGTATCCATAGTTAGTATTAACTTTTATAATGTGTAAAACTATTACTAACAACATAATACAAAGAAGTGTTTTTTTTTAATTTTCAATAAATGCAAATATTAAACTACATAACAAGTAACAACCATCTTCAGAAATAGAAAAGAATAATATAATTTTCACATTCTTCTAAAGTCAGTTCTAAGAGATACACATAATTTAGGAATAAAGTAGGTCCCAGGATATAGCGCTGTAGCATGCCATAAGAGCTGTTTTGTAATTCATTACTTATAAAATCTAAAAATGTTGACCCAAAAATCATCAAGTGAGTGAAATCGATGCCCTCAAACAGAAAGGCAAATATAGGGCTGTTTCAAATGCGATTGAGTTTGCAATTACAAGAGGCTGCTCACAAGGAGGTGTTTTGTAACGCCTTCTTTAGATTCTTGCGGTTGAACAACTGTTGCACAAGATTGCAGATCTTCGCGTTGACAAACTAGGATATGCTGATGACCTTGTGATCATTGCGGTGGGCTTTTGCCAAAATATTTTATAAAATATATTAATGTGCAAAGAGCCGTAATACGACGTATACGATAAATAACTCATGTAGGGATAACAGTTTATCAGTTAATGCTCATAAAACTATTATATATAATAACCCTTACTTAAATAACCTTTAAAAAAACGCTTGGACAAATTAGTCTCACCAAAACTTATTGGTAAATAAATACAATTCTCCACTGAAGTTAAGTACTTAGGCGTAACAATCGACCAAAAACTAACGTGATACTCTCGCTTTAGCAACGTATGCCATTAGGCAAAAATTTCTTTAGCTGTGTGCGGTCCTTCGGACGAAAATAACTGGGGCTTGCGTCCCAGTATGATCCTATAGCTGTATAGCAGCATAGTAAGGCCTTTTCTTACGTACGCCTCCACGGTCTGATGCAAAAAGGCCAACCAATAGACGACTGCAGACAGACTAAATAGTCCACAAAGACTGCCTGCTTAATGGCAACTGCAGCGAAGCGATCATTGCCTGGAGCGGTTCTTAATGCTTTTCTATGCCTAATGCCCCTTTAATTTTATCTCGACAAAGAGGCAAGGGCTAGTTCGTATAGAATTAACGCCCAGGGCGGTTTAAGCTAGCTTTCCTACGGATTGAGATCCATGCTCGACTCAATTAAGGAAACAGCGGTCATATGCATGATCTCAGATATCATACACTCCACTATAAATTTTTGATAAAAAGTGAATATTGAAAGTACCCTCCAGAGAAAACTGGATAAATGGCTAGGTTATCTGTGAGGTCGGTAGCCTCATATGCTATGCCGTTGTGTCAAAATCGGCCTCAACCACGCTTTGGTATTTATGGCGAACGCCGCAAAATCAAACTAAGTATGATTGTGGGTAGATTCACCACTGTCTTCCAGGCCGAAATTTTCGTCATACTTCAGTGTACAGAAATCAATCTGCAAAAGCACTGCGTCAACCATATAATTTATATGAATTCTGATAGTCAAGCAGCACTGCCCGGGCAGACAATTTTTCGAAGCTAGTTGGAGACTGCGTGAACTGTCTAAACGCCTTAATATGTAACAACAGGTTCGTCTTAAAATGGGTTCGCGGGTATTTTAGGAAATGAACTTGCCTACAAACTCTCATGGGAGGAGAGTTGCAAGAGTATACAATGTGGACTGGAACTATTTTGTGGAATCTCAAAAAACCTAGTCCGATTGACCCTTGAAAGTCTTTATCATAATAAACTACTGAAGATTTGGTCTGACACACCAGGCTTAAAACATTACAAAACTTTAAACCGGGCTTTTGATTGTAATACGCTTCAGAAGCCCTAACTGGACACATTTGTCTTAAAAAGCACAGATTCATCGTAAGACTAAGCAACTCAAGGATGTGCCAGTTCTGTTACTTAATGGAAGAAACGCCTCTGCACATCCTAACTGATTGTAGACCTTTAATGCGCAAACATAACTCTTATCTGGGAAACTATATTCTCCGCCCAGAAGAATTGAAATTGCTCACAGCTAAGTACCTCCTTCTATTCATTGAAGGCATAATTTGGATTACTTTAAATACTTAGTTACGAGCTTGAGGTTCGTGACAATAAAAACTGCCGATTGAATTACCAAAATTTACACTTTAATTCATTATACACTAATTAAAACTTAAAACACTAATAATTAACCACACTGATTCACTTTATTTCGCTCCGAAGCTTCGCTTCTCTCGCCAAATTCAATACTGCCCCGATCGTGGCATGCAGCGGGTTTAAATACACTTTTACGCCGAAACATCCAGAATATTCCCGTAAATACGGGTGCCGACCGGCCAGACGCAGAAAGTTCGAGTGTGAGGCTTCTAGAAAGCTTAGTTCTTCAATTCGATACTAGATGGCGTTGTTGGTTAAAAGATTAGTCATGTCATTTTCTGGAAAGCTCTCCTCGCTCTGTTACCCGACACTAGATGACGCTAGTGCCAGGTACCTGACATCAACTTAGGCTCGCATCACTGCCCCCTCCTAAGACCCCATAATAACGAGCCAGGTGATCTACATGGACGATCTTAGGAGTCCCTCTTGCGACTTTCTGGATCCGGTAGGTTACATCATTGATCCTGGTCACAATCCGGTACGGACTGTCCCATTTAGCTTGAAGCTTAGGAGATTTCCCTTTGCTGCGGACTGGATTGTGCAACCACACTAATGAACCTTTGTCGAACCCTTTGTTGTACATTTTGCAGTCAAGGGTTTTCATATTTTCAGATATTTGCTGGCCCGATTGTCTGACGTGCTCTTAAATGTCATTCATTTTGTTCCAAAAATAATTTGCATAATCGATTATACTGCTTGGCATCAGGTGATATCCCAGTGATCAGGTCTGCAGGCAGCCGTAATTCTCTTGCAAAGTTTGCGAAAGCTGGTGTCACTGATGTACTTTCGTGAACAGCGCTTCGATATGACAACAAAAACGGTTGTATATGCTTGTCCCAATCTCATTTCCGACTGTTTACAACTTTTGCTAGGTACCTCTCCAATATCTGATTAAATCGTTCTACCATTCCATCAGATTTCGGGTGATAAGAAGTCGTTCTTGTTTTATGAGTACCCATAACTAGGCAAGTTTTCTGAAATATTTGAGACTCAAAATTCCTTCCTTGATTGCTGTGAATCTCTAAAGGTACTCCAAAACGACAGAAGATTTCATGAACTAGAAGAAAGAAAGAGAGAAAGAAAACATTTATTGCTCAAATACGCCACGTGTATATTTAAACCAGAAACATAAAAAATACATAGTAAAAAGAAAAAAAAGAAGAATAAAAAAAAATAAAAAATAAAATATTAAACACATCACACATTTTACGCACGCAAGTGTGTGTGGCGTACACGGCAAACAGACTGCACTCAGCTTAATGCCGCTGTCGATACGAGACTACAGCGCTGGTTTTCAGTGGGCCTATGAATTAAGTGACATGCGGACGTTCACACCGTCATTGGTAGACTAATAATAATTAACATAGATTACATGAATGAACTAACTGGATCTAATAAAAAGAATGTCCGAAATATTTTAAAAAGTATTGTTATCACCATAAGAATCATGTATCTATGAGGTATTAATTGGAAATAATATAAAAGAAGAAACACTAAATGATGGTACCCTACAAAAAAATTTCTCACAGGTGTGTAATCATAACCATAATCTTAAGCAACAATATTATCATTAGAAACAATATTTTAATAAAGTCAATAATGATTGCACGTTAAACATATACTTGTATCATAGTTATAATTAATAGCATGAAAAACACTTTTATTTCAGCTTTTAAGTATCAAAAAAAAGTACTATGCACTCATATGCTTTCCGTATGACCCCGCTGGACAGCGTTAAGTGTCTGTAATTATTTAGGTAGGTAAATATCAAGCCATAGCTTTTTGAACAATAATTAGATGAGTTTTATATTTCGTTTTAAATGTATTTAATGTTTTCAGACTACAAAGCGGTAGCGGCAGGTTATTCCAGCATTTAGAGGCAGAATATTTGAAACTTCCTCGGAAGGCGATGGTACGATGGTAGGGAACAACCAAAGAGTAACATGACGAGCTAGTGATCTTTGATTGTACGTCGCGAGACCACACTAATTTATGATAAATATAAGGTGGTACATTATATTTAATTAATCCAAATAGAAATGAGGCTAGGTGGTGTTCTCGCCGATACTGCATTTTTAAAATATTGTGCTCGTTTATGTACGGCGTGACGTGAGCGCGGGGAGGTATTTTAAAACAAAATCTCGCACAAGCATTCTGCACCCTCTGGACAAGTTTCTTGCTACGCACATGCAGACGAGGGCCATACACTATATCCATATAATTAAATTTAGACAGAATCAAAGAATCGCACAGTCTTATCCGCACATTGATATTTAGGCAATTTCTAATTTGATATAATACTTTTAACCTCTAAAAGCATGTTCTTGCAGTGTTTATTATGTAACTTTCAAAGCGTAACTTGTCATCTATCAACAAACCCAAATTGCGAGCCTCAGTCACGCGTTCAATTCTTTAGTTACCTTAGCCTCATGTTTTGCTATTTTTTGTATTTGCTGAGCCGTACTTAGCACCATATATTTAGACTTGCTTCCATTAAGGACTAATGTGTTCGAATCTGACCAAGCTGCAATTCTTTCGAGATCGTCATTTAATTTTTCCACCGCTAATTTAGTCTCCCCCCAGTTTACAAGGTATATAGATCTATGTATCATCCGCGTACATTTGGTATTTGCAATGCTTAATACAATTTCTTATATCCGCACAATACACGGCAAACAAAATAGGTCCTAGGATAGATACCTGCGGAACGCCTTGTTTGACAGCCTGAGCGTTCGAAATGACTGGTAACCCATTTTCGTCTGATATTTCTACTTACTGTATACGATGCTCGAAATAACTTTCGAACCATTTTATCGCAGATATGTCGAAACCGTAGTAATGTAATTTAGACAAAAGCAATGGCACATTAAGACATTCGAATGCTCTTGAAAAGTCTAGCAAGGCTAAAATCGTTCCTTTGCCACTGTCTATATCTGATAGTATATCGTCGACAACATTTATCATAGCGGTTGACGTACTGTGGTGTTTTCTAAACCCTGACTGAAGACTGGGAAACACATCGTTAGTTTCTAAGTATATTCTTACCTGCTCAGCCACGACTTTCTCCAAGATTTTTGATACACAGGGGAGTATACTAATCAGGCGTATGTCCTTCATGCTAATAGGATTTGAGTTTTTGGGTATAGGCCCGATGAGTGCGTGCTACCATTCTGAGGGATATGTTTGCGTTGTAATTGGTTTATTAATTATCTCCGTAATAACAGGTATTGTTACGGGAAAAGACATTTTCAACATATCCAAGGAAATACCGTCTGCACCTACCGCATTTGACTTTAATGACTGTGTTATTTTCACAATATCACTTTCCTCAATTGTCTTCAGTTTGAATATATTTGAGATTTTGACGTGTGATTTAAAGAATGTCATATATGAAATAGGAACTTGATTATTTCCGGGCACATTTAAAAAGCTTGTATTAATCAAATCGGGGTCGTTGAAAATATGGTGAGGCAGGTTCAGCTTAGTTTTTAACCTAACGTTTTTTTATATGTGACCATACGATGCGAGTATCTTTTTGATTATTTATAAAAAAAATGTGGTAAGCTTTCTTTTCTCTTATTAATGCTTGTGCAACATAGTGTTTGAGCTCTTTATAAAGTAATTTTTGGGTTGCTGTACCACCTGCCTTACGTGCGACAACACCTGCTTCATCTCTGACTTTCATCATTTTTTTTTATATTATAAGTAATCCAAGGATATTGGAAGTGTTTTAATGATTTTCTACGAACGGGCGCATAAATGTTAAATAATGTTTTCAACATAGTATTAAACAATGATACCATGTCATTGACGCTATCCATTGTTTTGAAACGTGTCCAATTTATAGACTTTAAATATAATAGGAACTGTTCATTATCAATCGCATGCAAATTTCTACGCGATATAATAATCGGTTTCGGTTTCGGTTTTTTATATTTAATTCGCAGCAAATAAATGCATGACCGCTTAGTTCCGGTATATGATTTACAGAAGTGAGTGATTTTTGAATGTCTGTACATACTAGGTATATTAAAGTTTCACTGTATTCCGTGAAGTGGGTAGGCCCAGTAACACACTTATTTAATTTATAACATTGTAAAAAAAATTTCAACTTCTTACACTTATTATTCATATCATTTAGTAAATTTATATTGAAATCGCCTAATAAAACTAAATTATTACACGATGATAATGTTCCGATAGTTTCCGATAAAGAATCGAAAAAAATGTCAACACTCAACCATGGCGGTCTGTAAGCAGTACCAATTATTAATTTTGTACCGTTAATTGTAAGTGCAAGGCACATTTGCTCTACGAGTGGGGCTGGGAGGTGCGGTAGTGTGGGGACTGCCATGCCCCCGACGTATGTAGAAGCCCACTTCACCTCCGCGCGAGCGCACGTCGGAAGGGCGAGGAACGTGACGTAATCTATAACCGGGCACCGCAGGCGAGCGCCCCTCTTCACCCTCTCGCAACCAGGTTTCATTAATCGCCATTATGTCGACAGAATAACGATCCATAGCTACGAGAAATTCGTCATGTCCTGCACCAAGCGATCCCACATTAAGTAAGCCTAACTTAAGATTATGTTTAGAATTGAATGAATGAGATAATAGTCAAAAATACTATACTTGTGCAGCAACGAAGTGAGAAAAAATACCTACGAAGAGTGCTCTTAAGATTATGATACACTAATATACTATTTATGAAGCTCAATGTTTTAAAAATATATATAAAATCATTAATCATCAATAGAATAGAATTATTGTTATTATAACTTAAACATTTTCCCTTAAAATAACCTTACCATCGTACCACCATAGCCATAACAGCTGTAAATGTTTGTATACATAACATTCTGAATAATTAAAAATATGGTTATAACAAATCTTAGTAGTAATAATTTTCTTATAATCAATATATTTTGACTTATATTGTTTACTTTATGCAGTGCTGCTAATGCAAACAATATTTGACTGAAAAACACGATTAAAGTCATCGTCTGTGCGGATGCAGTAAACCGGTTTTCCCTCTGCTTGGCGAGCGTAGACACGACCCCTTCTTGTCCAGGAGTAGCGCCACGAAAGCTTTCGATAGGCTTCACGGACCCTATGGAATAGCTGCCGATTATTCCTCATCAGGCGCTCATTTACGTAGAAGCGTTGGGGCGAGGAGGCCAGCCCGATGTCCGCGATAGTGATTGAGCGACGCACGCGCGCAGCGCGCAGCAACTCGTCGCGCAGGCTACGCCGCGCCAGCCGTACCACCACGCGGCGCGCTCGTATCGCTACGCCTCCTTCCGTACTAGCGCTCAAAGACAGTGGCGCCGCTCCAACAACGACGTCCCGTTCTTCCAGTGGTACCCCTAGCTTTACTGCTAGAACAGATATGGTGTGGATGATATTCTCCCCCTTCTACTCAGTTAGATGTCCGATCTCAAGATCCGAAAGCAGTGCCTCTTGATCCCGGTCATTGAGCTCCTGCTTTAATAAATTAACTGTTTTCTCTAACTCATTGACCTCCACTTTGGTAGGAGTATGCATTTGCTCGATTACCTCCAGCCATCGTTCAAAGCCATTCATTCGCTCCGTGAAACATGCAACGGATGCATGGAGTTCTGCCATTTCCTTACGGAGTTCTCGCATCTCGACCATGCAGGCAACAAGTTGGCGGCTAAGCTCTCGTGCAGGGGAATCAACATCGTTCAAAGAGTTCCATCGCTGCATGGCGCGCTCCTGATCACTTGAAGTTCTTGAGGGGTGTTTCCGGAGATACCTCTTACAGGGGTACAGCTGTTATCACCCTTTCTTGACTTTTTTTGTATTCCGGGCACACTCAATCTTTACTTATCTTTGTTCCATCAGACACCATTAGACATGCCCTATGAAATATATTTGGACAGACTGTACAACTAACGCCAACTGTCGACGAGAGAAATTTCCTGCAAGCTCCGCACGTTGCCATTTCGTATTTATTAATTACTAAGTAAATGCCGAAAGAAGTCGTTAATGTTACTGTTTCTTACTGCTCACCAGATGGTTCTGAGGTGCTGCCTACCCTCCACGGAGATTTAATGAGAGGAGACAATATTAATTACACAGTGAAATAAACACAATTGTTTTATACTATTACTTATCCACTGCAATCCACAACGATAACACAGCTCAGTTAAGATATCCGAACCTTAATTTTGACACAAAAAAGTGAAATTATACTCAAAAACTATTTTTACGAAGAAAAAAAACAACAGCTTAAGTTGACTGTATGCCGTCCCTAACGTCACTCAACTAGTTTATCTGCAACTGTTGAAGCTTCTTGATTTGGAATGGCGAAGACCTCTTGCCACTTAGTGAAGTAATGCATCACAATCATGAAATACTTGTTACCGCTTTCACTCTCCGGAAACGGCCCCTCCACGTCAATGGCTATTCTCTCCTACGGTGCACAAACATTGTACAACTTCAATGCACCTCTACTACAAGTATGAGGTCCCTTTACAGCCGCACAACTTGTAGATTTGCGACACCAGTCCTCGACATCGTTTCGACAGTAGACCCAGTAAATCCATTCTCGGATCTTCAGTAGAGTTCGTTTAACTCCCATATGGCCTCCTGAATAATCATTATGGTATAGCTGTAGAACATCCGGTACTTTAGCTTTAGGGACAACCATTTTCAAATGACAGCTGTCTCTCTGAACATTTTCTCATTTACGCTACAGAAATCCATCCTGAAGCAGCAAGCTGTCCCACTGTGCCCAATAGCTTTTAGTGGTCGAACTCATCGCTGAGACGTCACTCCACTTGGGCTTGGGAGCACTGGCCTTCAACCAATCCAGAATCGGCTTGATGTCCGGATCTTCCAGCTGTGCACGTTGTAAGCTGTCCTTCTACTCGTTGCTGAGGTAGTCTGTCCTGAGCAACCTCACGGATACCACTTCCTTACTCTCTTGCCTAGTACAATGTTTGCAATCTTCAGGACAAGGTCTTCTTGACAATGCATCTGCGTTGCCATGAGATTTCCCGCTGCGATGTTTGATCTCAAAGTCGTATTCCTGCAGTAGTTCAATCCACCTCGCAACTTGTCCTTCTGGATTTTTAAACTGCAATAGCCATTTCTGTGCAGCATGGTCAGTTCATAGGTGAAATTTCCGCCCCAGAAGATATTTGCTAAAATGCTGCAACGACTTTACCACAGCTAGAAATTCGAGTCATGTGACACAATAGTTCCTTTCCGGTTTTGACAACGACTTGCTGAAGTACGCTATCACGACCTCTTGAGACAGCACACCACCAAGTCCTATATCACTTGCGTCTGTGTCAACTATAAATTCTTTGCTTGAATCAGGGTATCCCAAGATAGGTGTTTTGCACAGACGGTCCTTGAGCTCCTGGAATGCGATATTGCAACTTTCATCCCAGCAGAAATGTCGCTTCACCTTGGTTAGTTTGTGCAGAGGTTGGCTATTACTGCAAAGTTCTTCACAAATCGTCGATAATAGGAGCACAAACCCAAAAATGCTCTAACCTGCGTCTTGTCTTTTAGAACCAGCCAATCCTTGACAGCGGCGATATCCTCCGGATCCGTGCGGATAACTTCTTCCGACACTACATACCCCAAAAAGTTGACTTGCCGTTTGAATAGTGATCATTTATTCGGACTCAACTTGAGGTTGGCACTCTGAATCTTCGTGAGCACGCGTACCAGGTTTTGAAGGTGTTTCTCAAACGTACGGCCCACGATGATGATATCATTCAAGTAGACCAGACAGACATCGCAAATTAGCCGGCAAGTACAAGCTCCATCAGCCTTTCAAACGTTGCTGGAGTATTGCACAATCCAAACGGCATTAATTTAAATTGCCACAGACCCTTCCCGTCGATGACGCAGTTTTCTCCTTTACTAGAAAATTGGTTTTTCAGACCATCTGGATAGCTGTGTGCCAAAACTCCTCCTAACCTATAAGCGCTACTGTCCACACTTAAAATCAGTGGCAATGACGGGTCATAATGCGCTAAAAATGTATCACTACTTAACGCTGTCTTGACATTGGCGTACGCTTGCTCGCATTCATGACTTTAGTACCATTTCATATTTTTTTGTAATAGAATATGCAAAGGATGTAATATTTTACTTAGATTTGGTATAAATTTACCGTAGTAGTCTACAAGCCTTAAAAATGCTTTCAACTGGTGAATATTTTGTGGGCGAGGTGCGTTAGTAATGGCATTAACTCTTTTATCATCTAGGTGTAAGCCACTTTTATCAATTATGTGTCCCAAATCACAGACACTTTTTTAAAAAAAACTCACATTTCTCTAATTTAATTCTTAAACCTACGTTCTGTAATCGACGAAAAACTTCCCGCAAAATATTCAAGTGAGTTTCTTAAAAACGACCCTGCTGTTACATCCCAGGGTGTTTAAACGGTTCACGTAGTCTCCAACTAGCTATAAGTTCACTAAGTTTGATCTCAGCACTAGCAGTGCTGCTTGACTATCACAGTTTATGTAAATTTTATGGTTGACGTAGTGTTTTTGTAGATTGATTTCCGCACACCGAAGTATGGCGAAAATTTCTGCCTGGAAGATAGAGGTGTATCTACCCAAATTCATACTAAGTTTGAATTTGGGGCGTTCCCCGTAAATTCCAAAGCCTACGTCGAGGCCCATTTTAGACCCATCGGTATACCATATGAGGCTACCGACCTCACAGATAACCTGGTCATTCAGCCAGTCTTCTATGTAGGGTAATTCCAATATATAATTTTTATCAAAAATGTGTAGTGTATGCAGGATATCTGAGATCATGCATAAGATTAAGAGGTGATTCCTTAATTGAGTCGAACATGGATCTCAATCTGCAGGAGAGCAAGCTCAGACCGCCCTGGGCGTAAATCCTATACAAACTAGCCCTCGCCTCCTTGTCTAGAGAGAAATCAAGGGGCGTTAGGCATAGAAGTGCATTAAGAGCCGCTCCAGGCGATGATCGCATAGCTCCAGTTGCCATTAAGCAGGCAGTCCTTTGTAGACTATTTAGTCTGTTCGCAGTCGTCTTTTGGTTGGCCTTTTTATACGAGACAATAGAGGCGTAGGTGAGAATCGGCCTAACTATGCTGCTGTACAGCCATAGGACCATACTGGGACGCAAGCTCCAGTTGTTCTCGACCAAACGACTGCACGTACCTAAAGCAATTTTTGCCTTATGGCATACATTGCTAAGATGAGAGTTCCACGTTAGTTTTTGGTCGATTCTTACGCCCAAGTACTTAACTTCCGTCAAAAATGGTACTTCTTTGCCATTAAGTTTTGCTTGGACTAACTTTTCCAACCGTCTTTTTTTGGTAAAGTGTATTATAACAGTTTATCAGCATTAACTGATAAACTGTTATTCCTACACCAGTTATTGATGGTATTTAGGGCTCTTTGTATTATTGACGATAAAGTACTTTGGCAAAAGCCCCTCGCAATGATCACAAGGTCATCAGCATAACCCAATGTGTCAATGCGTAGGTCTGCCATTTTGTACAATAGTTGGTCCACCGCAAGAGTCCAAAGAAGGGGTGACAAAAAACCTCCTTGTGGGCATTCTCTTGTGGTTGCAACCTCAATGGAAGTTCGAAAATGCGCTATTTTTGCCTTTCTGTTTGAGAGCATCGACTTCATCCATCTGATGCTTGTGGGGTGAACATTTTTAGATGTTAGGCTCCCCATCAGCAGTAATGTGGAGCTACTGTCGGAGGCGCCCTCAATATCTAGAAAGGCACAAAGAGCTATTTCTTTATCCTCCAGTGCTTTTTTTTTCAATGACACTGATCAGGGCTGTTTCCGTAGATTTGCCTTTGCGGTAAGCATACTGGTTGTAATGTATGGGCCTCGTAGCTAGAGCTACATCCCTTATATATCTATCTATGACCTATTCCAATGTCTTAAGAAGAAAGGAAGATAGGCTTATAGGTCTAACGGACTTTGGTAAAGCGTAGTCCTTTCTACCAGCCTTAGGTATAAATAGAACCTTGACAATTCTCTATCGTTCTGGAATATATCCCCATGCAAAACTTGCTCTGAAGATTTTCACAAGATAAGGAAGAAGGATGTCGATACCCCTCTGTAGTTGGATGGGAATTTTTCCATCCTCCTCACTTGATTTTAATGATTCAAATGAGTCAACAGCCCACTGCACCAGTTTTGGCCTTAATATCTTTGCAGCCCTACGCCAGACCTCATTTTAAGGCCTTCTTCGTAGGGCTCAGAAAGATTTCAAGGCTGAAGTCTTATAGACCTTGGGAAATGGGTTGACGCTAGTAACTCCAATGTTTCTGTTTCACTATTAGTGAAGTTACCATAAAGCTTTTTAAGAAGCCCGATCTGATAAGGTTTAGCTTTCGATAGCATCTTGTATAGTCTTGCACTGCGAGGCAAAGTCTCAACTTCCTCGCATAGCTTTCTCCCCGATGCTCTCTTGGCTTTCCTGATTTCTTTATTATATTCAATAAGGGCTGCACTGTAAATATCCAACTCTCTTTTTTTCTTAGCCCTATTAAATAGTTTCCATGTCTTTTCCCTAAGTTCTTTCAGTTTAGAATTCCACCAAGAAACTTTTCGTGTTGAGTTCTTGGTTTTGACGGGACAACTGTCCTCGAAGGCTTCACGGATACCTACGGTTACTCTCTCCGTCGCTAACTCCAGACCTTCAATTGTTTTGATGCTTTTAAGAAACGTTTCTAAATTCCTCCTTAGGCTATCTGTAGATATCCCAGGAGGTCGCTTTCGGATCCCTAAAAGTAACGGTTTCAAAGATTGGTGATGCTCCAATCACAAACTTAATGTGCTTGTGATCAGACATCGAGTTTTCGCTACTAACATGCCAGTCATTTATCCGCCTAGACATGTTATTGGTAGCAAAGATTATGTCTAACACTTCTAGCACACGTTACAAAGGTTGATGTACAACCTAAGTTTAGGCTTACCAGGCGGTTGGAGATGAGAAAATCATAAAGTACCTCACCTCTTTCGTTGATGTTGGTGCTTCCCCAGGCTGTGTGGTGAGCACTAGCATCACAACCCACCACAATTTCGGCGTTGTGTTTTCGGACAAACTCCGCCGCTCGCTCTAACTCGATGGTAGGATCTGCGTTCTCGCCGGGAAGATAGGCTAAGCAAATGATTACTCTGGCCCCTGTGCATCCCTTGAGATTTATGAAGTCTGTAACCAGGTCATCATTGCAGTACTCTGGAATAGCTAAAAGTTAAATATTTTTAATATAAAACTAAGGACTTGTTGGAGTTGGGACGGTACGGGCTCCATTGCTGCGTCAGAGCCTCCCTTGACTTTAAAAGTTATCATCTTAAAGCCAAGGATGACTCTGCCGCCTGCCTTCCGAAGAGCCTCCGCCGATGAGTCGTCCAGAGAAAAGGTTAATAGGAACCCATTCTCCTCGTCCCTATGGTGGAGGATTCTCCAGAGCTCAGTATGAAGCCCTTCATTTTGTGCCTCAACAGCACAGCCGCCTCCTCTGGAGAGTCGGCTTCGCTGCGGGGCAAGTAGGTAATGCCCAGCTGAGGCTTAGGCAGTTCGCCCTCGGGTAATACCGAGAGCTCTGTCTCCGGCCAGGGCTTTAGATTTCTGATTTCACCCACAATCCAGTCCTGGCTTGCATTATTCAGGCACGTTACCAGAATCCAACCTGGCTTGTGTGTGAAACCCGAAAATTTTGGACCCATTTCCGGTTGCGACCCACAGGCCGTCTTAGCGATGGCCTGTGTTAGTTCCCGGTGGACCAGCCACATCTGTTCCACACTTATAGGATTCGACTCGCGAATTCCTACACGCGCGGAGCCAGCTACGGCACTGAAGCTGAGCTTCTTCTCCTCCGTTGCCAGCTTCACAGTCTTCCTGAGCTGGTCTTTTGGGGGACTCTTCCTCAAACCGACTGCGTTTTTTCGCCTTTGTAGCTGGGGGAGGCTTGGGCAGAGGAATTTCGTCCCAAGGCTTCTGGCAGAGAGATAGGGCCACTTCGGCTCCAATCTCAGCTGCTATCAGTATTCGGTACCTTTTCCTCGCTGCCCCACTAAGCTTATAAGGACTAGCGAACTTTTTCTTTTCTCCTCCCTGGTTCGTTTCCGATTGTGGTTCGGCTGCGAACGTACCCTCCACTTCACGACTCGTCCCAGGTTGGGGCGCATTATTGCAGGGTGTTGGTGAGGCTAAAAAAGCCTCTTCCAAACCTGCAGCTAATTCCATTAAAGGAGACTTCTCATTGTCTTTTACAAAATGTCAGTTTTTATCCATTTTGTGCCCACAATTAGCTGGGAAATACTTGGTCACCCCCGCAGAGCCCCGCATGCCGAGGGAAGGGCTAAAATACTACCCGAATCGCCCTGGTCTCGGGTAGGCACCGTTTGCTACCGGACACCCACCAGCCACGTATCCATCAGCACGGTACGCTTGACACCTTGGATTGGGTTAGGATAGGAAAAGGGAGAGGGATAAAAGAAAAGAAAAAGAGGATCGTCCGAGTGTTTCTGTTCTGTCTGTTTCCTATTGAACCAGACCGAATAACAGGCGGCAACCACGTGAAGGAGAACTCTTCAGACTTTCCCTGGGGATCAACACGACCTGCGCTCTCCATCAGAGCCATAAGCCAAACTACTAGCCGGACAGGAGAGCAAAATAGGTGTTAATCTAGTCCTATTTATAATATCAAAACGTTAAGAGTAGACTAGCTCCCGCCCTAAAACGCCCATTTGCTTTCGCTTCCAGGTCTCTTACAGCGAGTGAGAGTAATTATAGCCAAATACAGAAAGGGGCTACGGCTATAATATTTGGCGTCAAATATTTCCACCAATATTTATTTGGAGGAAAAGAACCTTTAATATATAAGCTTAAAACAGATCATCGGCTCCTATTAGCCATATTTGGTAAGAAAAATAGAGTCTCGGTAATGGCGGCATCGCGTCCCCAAAGGTTCGCCCTATTTTTTTCAGCATATAATTATGTGGTTCAATGCGTATCTAGCGATAAAAATGTAATAGGGGTCTATTTTTCTCGGACACCTAATGATAAATCCTTAATGATCACGAAAATACGCCTTGATTAAAACTACTTTTACGGATTTTATCGCGTTTTATTTATATTAATTTTAATACCCGACGTTTCGGGTGCTTTCCAGCACCCATGGTCATGGGAGACTGAGGTGACTGACGTCCCGATGTCAAAGTTAACCCGGAGTACCTTCAGCTTTTTAATTATTGTCTTTGGTCCGATTTACGAAGAATCAACTAACTGTATTTTGATATATTGCAGTTGTATACTTGGGTTTAGTTTTAATTTTATTAATTATAGGATCCCAAGCAGGTGGTAGTATCCAGCCTCCTTCTCTATTGAAATTAGGATGTTTTTTTAATTTCAATAGTCTCACGTATCATCCTTGGTAGGAATCGATGTTCTTTCGCGAGGATTTGTGGTCTATCAAATCTGATGTAATGGTTGGGGCCATCTAGAATATGATCGCAAACTGCAGACTTCCCGGAACGTTGATGCTTCACGTCAGCTATGTGTTGTTTTACGCGGGTTCTAATTGATCTCTTTGTTTGACCTATATATGAGAGACCACAATCACAATCAAGCTTGTACACTCCTGAATCTTGTAGAGGAATATGACACTTGACGGATGGTAAGAACTGACTAATCTTCTTCGGCGGCTTGTAGAATGTTCTAATGGAAGCTCGCTTCAAGATGTAGCCAATCTTGTCTGTGACACCTCTGACATATGGTAGTATAGCAGGCACACGCTCGACTGTGGCCGGCTTCACTCGGTCACTGTGACGGAAGCGCGGGACCCGAAGCTTGTTGTCGTGCAGAACCTGCTTGACGTGCTGAAGCTCGGCGGCCAGGTGTTTGCTGTCACAGATCCCTCGTGCTCTCTGAAACAACACCAATTTCTAACAACACCATAGGTCATACTGTGTATAGAAAAAAGACCCATACAAACCGATACTTAAATGGTGAATCTCACCATCATCCTTCACAGTTAGCTACCGTGGGCAAATCTTTGTTTCAGAGAGCACGAAACCGCGCGCTATGTCTTTGCTTTTAACCATTCCTAAATGACTGCTGCTGCTGCTGAAGCTGAAGGTACTCCAGATTAATATTGACATCAGAATCTCGGTCACTACAGTCCCCCGTGATCATGGGTCAAAACGTCGGGAATTAAAAATAAAAGTAATTAAAAGTAAAATTAAACGTGATAAAATCCGTAAAAGTAGTTTTAATCAATGTGTAGTGTTCGCGTAAATGTAAGAAATCATTAGCTTCATAATGGTCATTTAGGAATGGTTAAAAGCAAAGACATAGCCTGCGGTTTGATGTGGTGGCCGGAAATTGACTCTGCTATAGAGCGATTAGTGTCGAGCTGTAGCGCGTGCAGCGCTATGCGTTCCTTGTCAACACGCGCGGGCGCCGTAAGTAATGTAAGCAATTAACGAATGAATGAATTTTTGTTAAGATATATGTTCGAATATCGCAGCATTTACAGTAGCACCGGTGAAACACCCGTAAAATTAATATTCGGTCGTGATACTGTCCTACTAAAACCGGGAAGGCGATTAGATTTAATTTTATCGCCTACGAATACCTACATGCAAACATGTTATGATAATAGTGTAAGACGATTTAATATTGGTGAAAAGGTTTGGACGCGTTGTTATACGTCCCGTAAACCATTCTGGTCCAAAGCTACAATTGTAAGTAGAGAAGGTAACAGAACGTATACGGTTTCAGTTGATGGTTAAGGTCTTTGCAAGCGACACGTAGATCAACTGCTGCGATATATGGAACGAGACAAGACACCTGAAACTGCGAATGATGTATATAGTGCATCAATATTTCACACGCAGTATCCTGTTGCCATCTCCCCTGCACCTCCTCCTGTTGGTACGACGGATATTGAAAATAACGCTCCGCCAGACGGCACAGCATCCACAAATACGCATTCTAATGCCAAAACATCTTCACGGCAAGGCAGTGAGCCAACTTTAATGCTAGATGCGGATAGAGGAGAAGCGGTGGTAGCAGATCGGCAGAGTGCTCGGTGGAGGGGATTATCGAACGACAGGATGGCGGAGAATAACCTGAGTTTGCTTCTGTTGCACCTATGCCCGGTCCTTCCCCGCCACAGCGATACCGAACAAAATATCCCTCGCTGCGGTTATAATTTAAGACCAAGGGAAAAGAAAATTGTTAAATTATAACATACGTTTTTGTTGTAATTAGTTTCTCAAATTAATGCAGAAGTAGATGATGTATATGCGCACAGGTACTTCAAAATAATGAGCCAGTAATAAACGAATTAACTGGCAATACGGTCGTTTCATTTAAATCGCATACACTACAAACTAACTGGGTAAAAAATCTTGAAATCGTCATTCCAAATTTTAAGCATAGAACGAAATTATAAAGGTTTCTTCTAATTATGAGCGTGACCTTAAAACCTAACCTGAGCATCACAATGTAGAAGACATCCATATTCAAAATTTATGGAGACACTTATTGGAATAATTTCTATAAATTCAAGCGTCATAAAGTATTTTTATGAAACATAAACTTATTATTTTTTTTTTTTGAAATTTTTAATTTAACTTGACAATACCGATTTATGTAGAATTTAATTTCAACTCAATTTTTCATTGAACTCTGAATGGCAGGACAATGACGCCTAATGAAAGACATATTCCGGTTTTCTTACAGAAATTGAAAATTAATCTGCTTTAAACGAGTCCCCTTTCGTCTTCCAAGGTTAGCTTCCATGGATAGCTATGGCTTAGTCAGTACAAGCATACACGCCTCGAGGCAAAAAAAACAAAATGGCTGCCATTTCATCATGCAGAGACAAAAAATAGGGATAGTGATTTGTCGATAAAAACTACCGTATTTCAAACCCCCCACCCATTAGGACGGTTGTTATAGCCACGGCTGTATGTTATTTGTGAAATTAGTTGCGTCACTTCATAACTTTGTCATGACACAGACTGTATCTATGTGTGTGTGAAATTGTAAACGTATTGTTTTAATTGTTATGTGAGTTTCGTAGTGACAGACGATTATTTCTGTGTGGGAGTCTGAGAAAGTTTGAGTGGCGCAGATTTTCCCCACAAATAATGACAGACAGTTTGTTATATATATAATAAATAAATAAATATAGAATATATATATACTCGATATTTATCTATTTATTTGCACTTTATTGCACCTTAATAAAGGGTGGACTTAATGCATTTTCGCATTCTCTCTCAGTCAACCCAGGACGTGTAGTTAATAATTTAATAGGTGACAAAAATGAAATTAACAATAGAATATATCAGAATATATTAGCTTTAAGAAAATTCTTTTGCCGTATACTTATATCTCCCTGGGGTTAACCCGTCAAACCCCGCCGCTATAAATTCTTTATTCCTTACAAGTCGGTTTGAGTGTGTGATATCGCTTCAGTTATTCATCGGGTATGATATTATTGCTTTATAGAATTTACGATTTTTTAATATTTACGTCGTGAAAGTTTAATTTAGTTACTTTATGTAGGAAATATATTAAATAAAGATAATGATAAAAATTCATGAAAAATACATAAATATATTTTTACAAAATATTATTTACGTACTTTCACTTAGTATGAAAAAAAATTAATTATTATTATATTATTATTAGAAGCTTTTTTTTAACTTCACTTGTATGTTTATATGTCCTGAAATTTTGCAAGCAATATTTCACCTCCTCCCACTTAAGCTATTGACCTAAAATTTAGCACACACGTTTGGTTCTTAAGACAATGCATGGTTACTTAAATGCCGCCATTTTTATTTCAATATGGCGGACGTTGCAAAATAGTAATTTATCATTTTAACAGCTACCTCTATGATATAGGTACTTCACGAAAGGACTTAATAAATAAAACACAATAGATAAAGTGAAGTTATTTTATACTAGCTGCATGGTCACTGGGAAATGAACTATGCATTGCTTTTTGAATTGAAAGAAAACTGAGTTTTATAGATTTGTCAGAGATGCAGCCTTTAAAAGGAAACTGAGCAAAATTGATTCGTCAGCCTATTTAAATGTTTTGAAACGCAGCGTATAGGAAAGCATGAAAATAGCCTGTTTATTCCAAATGGAAATGGGATATTTTTTATTAACTAAAGTATATATAGTTTAAATTTATTCTGCTAGATGTCGTTACTAGGTTTTTAAAACGCGGTAACGAAATGTTTCCTGACATGTACTTAACTCCCGCCGTTGAGCCGCGCGTCAACTTATAGTTCACACGGTACCTAAAGTAAAGTAAAGTTACAGCCTATATACGTCCCACTGCTGGGCTCAGGCCTCCCCTCATTTCTGAGAGGGTTTTAGGGCAAGGAAGTGTCCGCCGCGCTGCCCAAATGCGTGTTGACGAACTTCACATGTCTTCGAAATATTTTTTTTTCTTATTCCTCAGACATGCAGGTTTCCTCACGATGTTTTCCTTCACCGCCGAGCACGTGGTAAATCAGCACTTAAAATTGCAATTAACAATTTCATTGGTGCCGGCGGGGATCGAACCCGGGTTACTCGCCTTCTGTTATATTTACAGCGAGCGTTAACCACTGAGCTACCACGGCTCTATACGCTTAAATTGTTTCTATTTCGTAGCTTATTCGACTACCTGCTTTCAATTTCGGTTGTTTGTTATTTGCTTTGTGATTTGGTTAAGGTTGAATGGATTTATATTGGGTTTCATTTTCGGATTTGTATATTTTCTTGGATCGGTTTTGTTTATTTGGTTGTTATTACTTAATACATATTTAGACTCTGGCTTTGATTTTGCATTTTGTTTAGTTAGAATCGTGAATTGGTTTTCGTTGTTTTAGGTTGTTTAACAATATTTCAAAGGAATATTAATAGTATAGATAGTGTATACGGTAGCTATACACTTACTTCTTTTTTAGTTGGTTATATTTATATTGACTACTGCTTTCGATTTCGGTTTTCTGCGATTTGTTTTGTGATTTGGTTTAAGTTGATTCGATTTATTTTGGCTATCGTTTTCGGATTCGTGTTGTGTCGTGAATTGGTTTTATTGTTTTGATTTAAAAAAAATATTTAAAAGGAATATTTATTCCTTTTAAATATTTTGGATTTGCTTTTATAAAAATTATTTAAAAGGAAATTTAATTCCTTTTAGGTATTTTAACGTTTTTTTAGAAACGGGTTTTTTGTTACTTCATAAGGCGTCACAAACGTAAGTCCAGCCTTTCAAGAGTATCTTCTCAAAGACAAGCGAAAAGATTAGCTCGATCGCTAGAATCTTTGGAAGATGCTGAACTGTGAAGGCAAGAACAAGCAGAGCGTCAGGCTGCTTTTAGAGATCTGTGACACCTTCTCAACGTCAGCAAAGGCGCCTTGAACAGACAGAACGTCAGGCTGCTTTAAGAGCTTCCGAAACACCTTCTCAAAGTCAGGAAAGGCGTCTTGTATAGGCAGAGCATCAAGCTACTTTAAGAACTACCAAAACACCTGCTCAAAGTCAGCATATGCGTCTTGAACAGGCAGAGCGTCAAGCTACTTTAAGAGCTACTGAAACACCTGATCAAAGTCAGCAGAGGCGTCTTGAACAGGCAGAGCGTCAATCTACTTTAAGAGCCACTGAAACACCTGCTCAAAGTCAGCAAAGGCTATTCGAACAAGCGGAACGTCAGGCCACCTTAAGAGCCGCGGAAACAACTTATGAAACTCAACACAGACTCATTGAGCAAGCTGAACGTCAATCTACTATAAGAGCATCTGAAACATCAGAACAGACACAGGCGTGAACAGATGCAAATGCACAGCTCCAAGCTGAACGTCAACGAAATTTTCAAAGAAACAATTGGTCGGTTTTTATTGACGCAGCATTCAATTATGATCCGTTGATTGATTATAAAAATTACAGGTTAGTTGTTATCGGGCTGATGGACAAGGCGTGTCGATTTTGCAGCACTTTAAAATGGAAAGATAAGACCGCAGGCATGTGCTGTTCCAATGGCAATGTGTCTCTTCCGTTACATGGGGAACCATAAGAACCTTTGAAAACTCTCTTTTAATATGATGCTAATGAGTCAAAGCGCTTTTTAAACAGGATCCGGAAATATAACTCATGCTTTCAAATGACGTCCTTCGGAGTTGACCGGGAAATAATAATGCCGGATTTTCGCCTACATTTACGGTGCAAGGGCAAATTTATCATAGAATAGGTTCACTTTTTCCAGCTGAAAACGAACAGCATAAATTTTTACAAGTATATTTTATGGGTGACGAAGAAATTGAGGTAGACCGTAGCTGCCAATTTATCCAGGGAGTTGAGAGAGACACAGTATTCCAGCCTTCTAGATTGTAGCCTATGTCACTCTACAGCCACCGAACTATCCCCATACAAAAAATCATGCCACGCCGACGCTCTGTTGCGACGTGAAAAAGGACAAACTTGTGCAACATATTCGACTTTCCCACGAGAATGAGATGTTTTTCCGCGGAAAAAGTAGCCTATGTCACTCTACAGCAACTGAAATATCCCTATACCAAAATTCATTCCATGCCGACGCTCTGTTGCGACGTTAAAGAAGGACAAACTTTTGCAACATATTTGCGTCGGATAAGAGCGTCGGCACAACACTGCACAACGCACAACGGCACAACACGTCGGAACAAATCTTGTACGGCAACAAGGATAAATACTGGCAATTAAAAAAATTCAAGCTGGCGGATCTAAGTTGTCGATTAAGAACTTAGTTTCTCCAATGCCTATAAATTTTATCTCGGGGTTTTTGGAATCCCTGATTACGAGTTTGAGTCGAATTGTCTGAATCAAATTTTGCAACAGAAATTTAAAAGTACTCTTTGCGAGGTGACTTCATTATATATCCAATATGATTAGTCAACCAATATGACGAACTAGTTATTTTTCATACACTCTCATAATATAGGTATTATATGAAAGGGTTTTTTGGGACAAATGCGAAGAATAAAATGACGTCACTCTAAATCCAATAAGGTGAACCCCAAAGATAGCGTTCTATGTTTTTTTTATTAATCAACATAATATGAATATCAAATGAATACATGGATTCAAATAATGATAATAGGATCAACACTTTTTGTACTTACTGCCCGGCTACACGGAAGGATTAAGCGGGGTCGTGTCCGCACTAATATTGATTTAACGCGCTGGAAAATTTCGTGGCGGATGGAAGATGGCGATCAAAAACTAACAATTAACAAAATAAGCAGACTTAAAAATATTTGCAGAATAACTAAAAACTTAATAATTAAAAAAAAAAACAGTTTTTATTTAAATAATTCAACGTCGTCGCTTAGCAACTGACAATTTTATGTATATTTTGGTACCACAATTTTTATTTTTGGCTTTTATTTTATTTACATTAATATATAAAAAGGCTAAATAAATGATTATCAATAATATTTAACCTGCTTCGAGCCCAAATCCTGTCAACTACCTACTGTGGTATTAGTGAAGTATGCTAACTGTAAGAAAATTTTACAAAAAAGCGCCGGGTCTGGTATGTAGCAGGTGCAAGATTACTGTCCATTCGGATGCTTCGTGCACCAAGTTGTCTAATAAACATATTAATACTCTACGCAATTCAACGAACATCAAGTGGAGCAGCGACAAATGTATGAAAAATATATCCCGTAGGTTTTCTTTTTTAACTCTTTATGAAGAGTGTGATGATGGTGAATCTGTGGTTATAAGTTCTTTGAATACCCAAATTGACACCCAGAATTGAAATAGTACTAGTTTTTACGGAATTTATCGCGTATATTTAACTTTTTAAATACCCGACGTTTCGAACGCTTTACAACACTCATGGTCACGGGCGGGACTGAGATATTCAACGTCCAGATGTCATAGTTAACCGCGGTTACCATAGATTAAAATTTAACTGTTGTTCCGATCTACACAGTATGAACTTATGGTATCTTGAAGTCTTACAGTTATATGCTTGGGTTGGGATTTAATTTTATTTATTATAGGATCCCAAATCTGCTTGGCTGGATGGCTGTGTGCTGCCATCTGTGGTAGCACCCAGCCATCTTCTCTATTAAAATTAGGATGTTTTTTGATTTCAATAGCCTCGCGAATCATTCTTGGAAGGATTCGGTGTTCTTTAGCGAGGATTTGTGGTCTATCAAATCTGCAGACTTCCCGGAGCGTCGATTCTTCACATCAGCTATATGTTCTTTAACGCGGGTTTTAATTCGTCCCCTTAGTAACACAAAAACTTATCTCGATTTTTATGCGTTTTGAGTTAAGTATGCAACTTATCTCAAAATTAAAAGTTACATTTAGTCACAAAGATACGTATCTCAATAACACATAATCTTTAAAATGCCGGTCGACGTATCTGTATTATGCTTCAAACAAATACAAACACAGAAATTTATCTGAAGATACGTCTGTGTGTTACTTGTTACATGCGTAAAATAGAAAAAAATATTGAACCTTATTTGAAGATACGTATGTGTGTTATTTATATTCAGCGATGTATGCACACATAAACAAAGCGTATGCTATAATCTAGATGTACGTGGTTGTTTGGCTCAGTCTGAGCTTGGAGCTGTACGTTAGGTCAATTGCGGTTGGTGAGTGTAGAGATCCGGAGCCCTTTTTTACTAGAAACGAGGAATTCTATTTTAGTCCTCAGGGGTGACAATGCATCAGCGTTTTGATTCTTAAGCTAGGATAAATGTAGATGTCTATGAGCCACAGCATCCACTTACCATCATCTGAACTGTGTGCTCGTTTGTCGCCCTTATTCTTAAAAAAAAGAGCAGTACGTCACAATGTTAGTGCATAAAATTGAAACAAAAGTTAAAACTGCTGGCGAAATTTCCAGACGAAACAAGATGCAACAGTTTTTCTTTTACAAAGATGGCGGAAAAGTTCAAGTATGTCAAGGGTTTATTCTGGCTACGCGGGATATATCTGAAGTATTTTAAAGAAAAAGGTCGAAGCGCTCCTTGCATGAGAGGTAAACTCCAACCAGATATTACTAGATCAAGCGAAAACAAAGAAATAATAGAGAAACATATTCTGTCCATTCCTGCAGTGCCGTCACATTATTGCCAAAAATTATTAATTATAAATACTTGCCAGATGATTTGTCTTTAAGGGATATGCATAATCTATACACCAAACAATGCAAGGAGCAAAAGGTTTTGGCTTTTCAGACGAATTTTTAATAATCAAAACTTGAAATTTCATAAGCCAATTAAGGACATTTGTGATTCATGTGTAAAGTACAAAAAACAAGAAAACCAGCTTTACACATACAACATATTCGTCGGAAGATTGAAGCACATCAGTACCATAATAATTACAAGGAACCAGGAGAAAAGAAAGTTTTGAATTTATTGATATTGACTTAGAGGCCAACATATTGTCATATAACATATTGTCTTAAAGTATCAGCTAAAGCGATTTTTTACAAACGGCGACTCTTTTTTTATAATGTGACAGTCTATGATGTTGAATCAAGGAGTGCGTCAAACTTTATGTTGCGTGAAGGTATTGGGTCAAGAGGTTCCTACGAGATTTCTTCCTGTCTTTGTGAATATTAATTAGACCACGTTAATAAAAAAAGTTCGTTATTATGAGTGATACTTGTTGAGACCAGAATAGGAATGTAAATTTATCTGCAGTTATACTATATGCCGTGCAAATATTAGATATTCCTGAAATAGAATAGGGTTACTTTGAAACTTGCCATTCTTGAAAGTTCGTCAAAAAACGTAAATATTTACCATCTCTCAGGATGGTAAACCGCAGTAAGAACGGCATCAAAATCATCGAAATATGATGTTATTGAAATGGGCCAAGAGATGATTTTAACGCTGTCAAGTTAAGATAAAAGATTATTAAGAACAAAAAGACACTGATGGTAACAATATTATTTAGCTTAAGATCACTTTATTACTATATATATTATCTATGGTTGCGCGGAAAACCATTCGCGTTTTTTATTTTTGACGGTAGGAATTTGTCGAATCATTATTCCCTTCCGAAACAATATCATTCGTACCCTCCTATCGACACATCGGGGTGGTGGGGTGGGAGGGGAAAGAAGACGATTCTAGAACATCGCGTAATCATCGGACCCGAGGATATATAAGACACGCGCGACCGACGCGCGCTCTCTTCTCCCGCCGCAGTCGTCGTTGAACTACAACCTCCTCTTCCCGCGCGCTCGTTTGGAAACACCTCGCTAGTGGAAACCGCTTTGGCCTGGAAGCAGTCGAGCTCCAGGAACCCGCCTCACCTCGTGTGAGATATCGTCGCGCACCGCCTCTCTCCGGAGTGTTCCAGAAGTCGCCATAGTGATCGACAGGAAGAAGAAACCCCGGTGAGTCAATACTCCTTAATTATACCTGCTTGCTAATAATTTAACCCGCTCCAATTTGTGTTTTTTTTCCTAGTCAAGCAGGATTCCTTTCATCGATTCGACAAGTAATAGTTTAGTTTAGGGAAGAGCGAGTGCATTGTACCGCATGCTATAGTAGTCGCTTCACATAAGCATAGAAGCAATCGCATATACAGTCCACTTTAGTTAATATCTCGCGTAATAGGTTTGAGGTTTGACCGGGGAACTAGATTTTCGGCAGCCTTAAACACGTGGCTCCACCATTTTATGGTCACTTCGGCAGGATCTGGATTGGTGTTTAGTGGTTATCCAACCATTTTCTGGTCGAATTATTAAATTAATTGTTTAGATAACGCACTCTAACTTATGGAATAGACTTAAATAGTGTTCGTTTAAATTAAAATTTTGATTTGTTACTCGCAAACAGAATTATTCATTTAATAGCGCTCGTATTTGGTTAAATTTAAAGCTTATTAAATAATTGAAACGGCGTGATAGCAACCGTTTGATACGCTTACCCCACAATTTTATAAAATTATTAGGTTTAGCAAACGACGCGTAGCCTTGACTGCATCGGGCGCTCGATCTGATTACGTAATACAGCACGCCGAGTATTCATCCTACGTCGTTTATGCGTGTGAGATTAATTGTGATTAATATAACTTTATTATAATAATTTAAAATGGCAGTTAGTGGAAGTGAAATCAAAATTAAAACGCTTTATGCCAAGAGGGACATACTCTTTTCGCGTGTGCAAAATATAAGTGATTATATAAAGAACATTCATATAGAGGCAGTACGGGAGGCCTTTTTTAAATGAAATCGAAACGATTGATAATTTGCGGACAGATTACGAAAGAATATTAGACCAAATTAATCATTCGGAACTACAAACCGACCCGAAATACATAGTGAACTACCAACCGCTGCTGGCATTCGAAGATATGTTGTGTCGCGTGAAGAGAACCGCAAAATTGCTACAATCTCAAGGTGAAGCGAAGCCTGAAATGCAGGTACGCCCTCGTGACTCAATTAGGTTACCGCCAATAGATATTCCGGTATTCAATGGTGATATTAAGACGTGGCCCTTCTTCTTCAGTAGTTTTCAAAACAATATACACAACAACCCATCGTTATCGGACGCTGAAAAATTATATTACTTAATTAGCAAACTTAGTGGCAGAGCACAGTCGATCTGCTCGGGTTTTACACCTACAGCAAACAATTACGTATTAATATTTGAAACGCTTAAAACTAAATATGAAGATAGGAGAATGTTAGCTTCCGAATATTTGAACCAGATATTCGATCTTAAACCTATATCATCCGCGAACATCAACGGCTTAGAGCAGTTTCTCGATAAATTTGTGGCATCGGTGGCTGCACTTAAGAATTTGAAGTTTAATGACCTCATGGACGTGGTGTTTCTCCATATAGCATTGAAGAAACTAGACTCCGACACCGTGCGTGCGTTTGAAATGGAGCATCGTAGCTCGGAGATGCCTTCCTTTCATTCATTAGCATCGTTCGTGCGAGATCAAATAAAGGTGATGCAGCGCTCACCGAACGTTAAACAGGAGATTAAAAGGTGCGTCGACCGTAGACAGACTCAATCATCTAAAATAGCAGGGTCGTTAACTTACGTAACCGCTACGCCGACATCGCTCCAGCATACTTGTATAGTATGTAAAGATAAACACGGTAACTTATATAACTGTGCGACTTTTCGTAAATATTCACCAAGCGAACGTTATAAGTTAGTAAAGACAAACAACCTATGTTTGAACTGCTTAAGCGATAAGCATTTAGTTGCAAAAATGCAATTCGAGTTCCGTATGTAGCAAGTGCGCCAGGAAACATCACACGCTATTACATTTTGAAAATAGCAACATAGCGGCGTCAAGTAAGGCGAATAAGGAATTCACCCCTACTAAGGTCAACGATTCTAGCGGTCGACCTGATGATGTCGCTCTGTGCTCATTGGCAAATATGGGAGCACAACCTCCTTCAACCGTGTTACTGGGTACGGCGCGTATTTTGGTTAGGGATTCGCGTGGAAACAAACAAAGCGTCCGTGCACTGCTGGACAGCGGAGCCCAAAATAGCTTTATAACACGACAATGTTGTCAGCGCTTAGGCTTAGTAATAAATAGGTCACTTTCATGTCCTGTAGTTAAAGGCATCGGAGGTACTAGTAAAGCGACACAGGGATATATAAATTTAAAATTTTATTCTCGGATAGATCGTAACGTTAACTTTGATATAAATGCACTAGTAGTAGATAGGGTCACTGAACGGTTGCCAACCGTTTCGGTTGACACCTCGGCAATGATTGAATTTAAAAATTTGACTCTAGCAGACGACACTTACGCCGTTCCTGGAAACATAGACATGCTCATTGGGGCATCGCTTTTCCCTCATCTTTTGTTAAACAATAAGGTCAGGGGCAACTCCTCGCATACCGCGCCTTACGCACTGGAAACCGTATTGGGCTATGTGATCCTTGGCTCCGCCCCCATCCTAGATAGTATTTCGGCAGCCTCTTATTGTGGTATGGCTGTCGAACCGCTCGAGTCGTTAGTCCGCAAATTTTGGGAGATGGAGGAGGTGAACGTCCCACCCATAGCTAGTTCAGCTGACAGGATATGCGAGGAAATTTACGTCCGCACGACCGTTCGTGATCGCGACGGTAGATATAGTGTAGCGCTACCCTTTAAGGGAGATGTTTTATCTCTCGGCGATTCGCGTCAAATGGCGGAAAAACGTTTCTACAGCTTGGAGCGTAGGATGCTCGCTTCGCCCCAGTTAAAGGAAGCTTACGACGGCGTCATTAACGAATATATAAGAGAAGGTTACATATCACTTGTGGCTTCGAAATTAGATAACTACGAAGACACACCGTCGTATTTTATACCACACCACGGAGTCATTAGAGAGGACAAACTTACATCTAAATTACGTGTAGTGCTCGACGCTAGTGCTAAAACTAGCACTCACCTGTCGCTTAACGATATCCTCTATAGTGGGCAAAATTTACAGGGCAGTTTATTTGATATAATAGTCAATTTTCGTTTGTTTAGTATAGCACTATCCGCCGATATTCGCCAAATGTTTCTTTGCATAGGGGTCCGTGAATGCGACCGTAGATTCCAGCGCATTTTATATCGTTTCAACCCAAAGGAACCTCTAATGGTGTTTGAATTTAACCGCGTTTGTTTTGGTTTAAAGTCGAGCCCATTTCATGCGTTAAGCACGGTGAGACAGCTCGCTCACGATGAAGGTCCCTCTTATCCTAAAGCTAAGAGGGCAATTGAGAGCGGATTATATATGGATGATTTTGTGTATTCGGTCGATAGCGTGGAGGAGGCCACCCTAACCACCGCCGAGGTTATAAGGCTCATGAAATCGGGTCAATTCGATCTTGTGAAGTGGACTAGTAATTCGCGTCCGGTTTTAGATACAATCCCACTATCACACCGTCTTTCGGCGATAAAGGAATTCGACGATTCCGATACACACAAGGTGCTCGGTCTGTGTTGGTCACCAGAGTCCGACGTGTTTAGCCTTAAGGTAAATCCGCCCGTAGAGAAATGCACAAAGCGCACAATACTGTCATGCGTTGCTAGATTATGGGACGTCATGGGTTTCGTAGCTCCGGTGGTATTATACGCTAAGCTTTTGATTAAACAACTTTGGTTATTTGAATGCGATTGGGATGACTCGCCGCCTGACAGCATTGTTCGATTGTGGCAGCGCTTTAGAGAGGAACTTCCTTTACTAAGAGAAATTAAAATACCGCGTCATATAAATGTCGATAGAAATAGCAGCATAACGGTTGTTGGATTTGCAGACGCCAGCGAGAAGGCTTACGGGGGCGTTGTATATTTCCATGTCCAGAATAATGGTAGAAATTCGATTAGCCTCATTAGTTCTAAGTCGAGAGTCTCCCCCCGTAAGGTTGTCTCTCTGGCGCGCTTAGAGCTTTGCGCAATATTAGTACTCACCAAGCTTATTACCACAGTTATCGGCGCATGTAGGGATAGAGTTCACATAGAAAGAATATTTGCCTTTTCCGACTCCACCGTCGCCTTATGTTGGGTTCATTCTTCACCCCACCGTTGGGATACGTTTGTCGCGAACCGAGTGGCCAAGATCCAAGACGAGTTGGAAACGCGGAACTTTTATCACGTGTCCGGTAAGGAAAACCCTGCCGATTGTCTATCCCGGGGACTCACCCCGATGCAAATAATGGACCACCCGCTTTGGTTCCATGGACCTTCTTGGGTTCACTTGGATCCCTCACAATGGCCAATAACCGATTTCGAACCTTCGTCAGTGTCACAACCGCCGGAAGAGAAGAGGCACGCTCTAGTGGCGAACGTTTCGAGCGAGGTTTCTCCAATCATTGCTCTGGCGAACCGCTTGTCCTCTTGGTCGAAATTATTGCGTAGCGTAATTTACGTTTGTCGATTCGCGAAGCTTTTACCGCGACGTCCGTATGTCTTAGCATCCGATTACAACTATGCCGAGTCGCTAGTATTACGTGAACTTCAACGTGCGCACTTCTCTGAAGAAATTACAAGATTACAATCGAATAGAGCTTGTAGTCGCGCCTTTCAACGCCTTAAGCCATTTTTACAGGATGGGATTGTAAGGGTAGGTGGACGCTTGTCCAACTCGCAATTGAGTTTCGACCAACGGCACCCTATAGTTTTACCGCGTAAAGACCATATCATGAACTTATTAGTCGATTATCATCATAAATTGAACTCGCACGCTGGCCCCGATTTATTGATGTCGATCTTGCGTCAGAATTATTGGATTCTTTCTGCACGTAGTTTAATACGCAATCGGGTGCACAGATGTATAGCTTGCTTTCGGGCACGCCCCAAGCCGTCATTTCCGGAAATGGCGGAACTTAGATCTTGTAGAGTGATACAATCGGTAAAGCCCTTCACGCACACCAGGTCTGATTTTGCTGGTCCGTTTAAGGTCACGCTCACTCGCGGGCGTGGTATAAGATCCACAAAGGCTTACGTCTGCATTTTCGTATGTCTAACTACTCGAGCAGTGCATATAGAACTCGTTGGTGATCTAAGCACAGCAGGCTTTATGGGTGCATTTAAAAGATTTCTATCGCGCAGAGGCCCTGTAAGTAGATTATATTCGGATAACGGTACGAACTACGTCGGTGCAAAACGTATTCTATCGGAACTACATGAGCTCTTAGCTAGCAAGTATTATAATTCGGAGTTCGCTCACATTCTAGCCGAGAACCGCATTGAATGGTCTCTGAACGTCCCAGCCGCGAGTCATTTTGGGGGCAATTGGGAGACTAATATTAAAAGTCTAAAGAGCCACTTATACCGAGTAATAGGAGATCAAATTTTGTCCTTCGAAGAGCTAAGTACGGTGCTCGCTCAAATTGAATGCGTAATGAATAGCCGCCCACTTTGACGGACGTTATCTAGTGACCCCTCGGAACCGCTGGCTCTAACTCCAGCACATTTTTTGACTTTAACGCCTCTAAGGTATCTGCCCGCCGCGGATATGGATGAGAACAGACTTAACATTTCCACACGCCACAAATTATTAGATCGGTTAGTGCAATCGTTTTGGAAACGATGGAGGATGGAATACTTGCATACTTTGCAGTCTCGGCAAAAATGGAACACAGCGACAGAGCCTTTAGCTGTAGGAACCGTAGTTGTGCTCACTAAGGAGAATACGCCGCCTCTCCACTGGCCGTTAGGAATCGTCGAGGAGGTCTTTCCCGGTTCCGACGGAGTAATTAGGATAGCTCGCGTTAAGACCACGGTTGGGTCTTACCTACGTCCGGTTATCCGTTTGTGCCCCTTGCCTCTTCCATAATTTAAATTAGCTTTTTTGACTGAAATTGTAGTTTAATTTAGGTAATCTTAGCGTTAGTTAGTTATTTGTTAGTCGATCTTAGCTCTAGTTGTTTAGTTATTTTTTTTGAAGGAAATCCTTCAAGGGCGGGGGAGATGGTTGCGCGGAAAACCATTCGCGTTTTTTATTTTTGACGGTAGGAATTTGTCGAATCATTATTCCCTTCCGAAACAATATCATTCGTACCCTCCTATCGACACATCGGGGTGGTGGGGTGGGAGGGGAAAGAAGACGATTCTAGAACATCGCGTAATCATCGGACCCGAGGATATATAAGACACGCGCGACCGACGCGCGCTCTCTTCTCCCGCCGCAGTCGTCGTTGAACTACAACCTCCTCTTCCCGCGCGCTCGTTTGGAAACACCTCGCTAGTGGAAACCGCTTTGGCCTGGAAGCAGTCGAGCTCCAGGAACCCGCCTCACCTCGTGTGAGATATCGTCGCGCACCGCCTCTCTCCGGAGTGTTCCAGAAGTCGCCATAGTGATCGACAGGAGGAAGAAACCCCGGTGAGTCAATACTCCTTAATTATACCTGCTTGCTAATAATTTAACCCGCTCCAATTTGTGTTTTTTTCCTAGTCAAGCAGGATTCCTTTCATCGATTCGACAAGTAATAGTTTAGTTTAGGGAAGAGCGAGTGCATTGTACCGCATGCTATAGTAGTCGCTTCACATAAGCATAGAAGCAATCGCATATACAGTCCACTTTAGTTAATATCTCGCGTAATAGGTTTGAGGTTTGACCGGGGAACTAGATTTTCGGCAGCCTTAAACACGTGGCTCCACCAATATATAAATAAAAAAATAATGTATTAAAGACGATTGTCATCAATATATATATATATATATATATATATATATATATATATATATATATATATATATATATATATTAATATAACAAAAGCGACACAGACTTTAGTAAATTTGAAGTTATACGATGAGTGACAAGAGGTACTAAAAACTATGATTCCATGGAACTGAAAAGAGCGTATGCCCTATGAAAATATCGTCAGAAAAATTACAAGATTTAAAATGCCTTTGTGATCAAGGTATAATACCATCATCATACCACTGTTTTTTATGAAGAATTTAATAACGGCACAGCGAAGATAGATATTCGGAATCAGAATCTTCAGATTAGAATTTTACCTTCCTGTCATGTATTTTTTTCTTTTGTACCATTTATGTCAGTAATTAAGGTTTATTCTAACTTTTTTTTCATAAATTCGAAATAAATATGACTTTAACAAATTAAACCTGACGTATCTAATTTTAAAATAAAATATTTAACTAAAAAAATTTATAACACAAAAACGTATCTAAAACCTGACACAAAACTATTGAATTTTATACATATACAGAAATCTTTTAAAATAATCTGTTAATTGTTTTAGAACCCTAAATAAGCCTTTAAAAGTATTACAAGCTTTAAACGTAATAGCTATGAAAAGTAATTATTTTATTCTCATTAATGTATAGTGTCACGAGGTTTTTTCGCTTTTTTACAAATTCAACAAAATCGAGATACGTTTTTGTGTTACTAAGGGGACGAATTGATCTTTTAGTTTGTCCTATGTAGAAGAGACCACATTCACAATCGAGTTTGTACACTCCTGCATCTTGCAGAGGGATATTACACTTGACTGATGGTAAAAACGGACCAATCTTCTTCAGCGGCTTGAAGTATGTTTTTATGAAAGCGCGCTTCAAGATGTAGCGAATCTTGTCAGTGACTCCTCTAACATATGGTAGTACAGCAGGTACACGCTCGACTGTAGGTGGCTTCACTCGTTCACTGTGACGAAGGCGCTTGACCCGAAGCTTGTTGTCATGCAAAACTTGCTTGACATGGTGGAGCTCGGGAGCCAGGTGTTTACTGTCACAGATCCCTCGTGCTCTCTGAAACAAAAACTTACACACGGTAGCTAACTGTGAAGGATGGTGGTGAGAATCACCGTTTAAATATCTATCTGTATGGGTCTTTTTTCTATACACATTATGGCTCAAGGTGTTATCAGGATTCCGAATTACTAACACATCTATAAAAGCTAAGGAATTGTTTTCCTCTAACTCCATTGTGAACTGAATTTTAGAATTTATAGAATTAAGATGGTCTAAAAATGCAGTTACTTTATCTAAAGGTAGAATTGTGAAAGTGTCGTCTACGTACCGCTTGTAGAATCTTAGATTTATGGGAGAAGTAAGCAGGGCTATCTCAGTCCCGCCCGTGACCATGAGTCGGGTATTTAAAAAGTTAAATATACGCTATAAATTCCGTAAAAACTAGTATTATTTCAATGTGTAGTATTTGCGTGAATATAAGAAATCATTATGTAAACCAGTACGGACTGGCAATTGCAAATAAAATACGCCAATTAGAAGATCTAAAGACCAAGCACGCAAGAAATCTAACAGCCTTAAATTTCTTGAAGAGATGCCGAGACCATAATCTCATTCCTACGTGTGTCAAAATATCAACCAAAAAGGACATTAGAGAAAACGCGAAAAAAAAATCTTAAATCAGGCGAGTAAAAAAGTTGTTACGGACGGTAATCCAACAAAAACGCTCCGATTTATATGACATAAATAAATCCATAGACACATCATTCAGTGAATTAAAGAAAATTTTAACGACGTTTGATTATAATTTTTGCATGGAAACATTAAATTAGTAAATATAACGAATGCAAAAACAAACATACAGAAAAATATCAAAAATTAACGACCAAGTTAAATGTCAAACATCTGAATCCATGCCAGAACAAAAAGCAACCATTGACAAACACAGATCATAGATTAATCAAGCTCTATAATCTGTCAAAACAAACACTTGATGATGCAACAATTAGGGTTTTACCCAAAGGTCTTAATTTTGCTTTAAAACCACGAAAATTACCGTACGAAGAAATTATCTGTAGTGTCGAGGACTGTTTATTTAAAAACAATATGCGGAAAGATTTGGAGGCGATATCTCAAGAAATTTCATATATGTTACGTCGATGTTCAGTGCCTAAACCGAATCTTCCCAAAGACGAATTTATAGCGTTAAAGAACCTACGCAATAAACCAGAACTTACGATTCTCCGCGCAGATAAGTGAAACACCACAGTATCATGGATACGTCAGATTTTAATTCTAAAATACAAGAACTTTTTCGGATGTAAGTACTTAAAAAAAAGTTAAAAACGACCCAAAAAATAGTACACTAAAAACAACTAGTGACTTCATAAAGAGACACTCCGAAAAATTAAATCTTGACGTAAAATTGATAATACCTACGTGCGCCAAATCACCAAAATTGTATGGGTTACCAAAAATATACAAGCTCCATTATGTCCCTTAATGAGCCAAATTGATTCACCAACCTTACAGTTTGGCTCAATACTTAGCGAAAATACTCTCACCGCTCAGGGGACATACAAGAGCACACATAAAGGATTCCTACCATTTTGTCAGCAAGAACTACATCTAGCAGACAATGGAACTATGGTCAGTTTTGATGTGCAGTCATTGTTTACATGCTTACCTGTTGAAGACTTCATCTCAATTGTAACTAGAAGGCTGGAAGAAAACAACATGCCCGTAGAATATGCATTATTACTCAGACACCGCTTTATATCTGGCGACCTATTGTGGAAGGAGGAGTTCTACAAGCAAGTAGATGGTGTAGCGATGGGCTCACCTGTATCTCCTATTGTCGCCGACATATTCATGGAAGACTTTGAGGAGAAAGCCCTGCTTACTTCTCCCATAAATCCAAGATTCTACAAGCGGTACGTAGACGACACTTTCACAATTCTACCTTGAGATAAAGTAACTGCATTTTTAGATCATCATAACTCTATAAATTCTAGAATTCAGTTGAGAACACCATGAGCTATACTGTGTATAGAAAAAAGACCCACACAGATTGATATTTTAACGGTGATTTTCACCACCATCCTTCACAGTTAGCTACCGTGGGTAAATCTTTGTATCAGAGAGCACGGGGGATCTGTGACAGTAAACATTTGGCTGCGGAGCTCCACCATGTCAAGCAAGATTTGCATGACAACAAGCTTCGGGTCCCGCGCCTACTTCACAGTGAACGAGTGAAGGAGGCCACAGTCGAGCGTGTACCTGCTGTATTGCCATATGTCAGAGGAATCACTGACAAGATTGGCTACATCTTAAAGCGCGCTTCCATCAAAACATACTTCAAGCCGCTGAAGAAGATTGGTCCGTTTTTAACATCAGTGTAATGTCCCTCTGCAAGATGCAGGAGTGTACAAGCTTGATTGTGAATTTGGTCTCTCCTACAAAGGACAAACTAAAAGATCAATTAAAACCCGCTTTAAAGAACATATAGCTGATGTGAAAAATCGACTCTCCTTGAAATCTGCAGTCTGTGAACACGTAGAGGATCGCCCCTGTCACTACATCAGATTTGATAGACCACAACTCCTCGCTAAAGAACACCGATTCCTTCCAAGCGTGATTCGCGAGGCTATTGAAATCAAAAAATATCCTAATTTCAATAGAGAAGATAGCTGGTTGCTACCATCTGCTTGGGATCTTATAATAAATAAAATTAAATCCCAACCCAAGCATACAACTGCAAGACTTCAATATACCATAAGTTCATACTGTGTAGATCGGAACAAAAGTTAAATTTTAATCTATGGTAACTTCGGTTAACTGAACGTTGAATATCTCAGTCCCGCCCGTGACCATGAGTGCTGTAAAGCTTTCGAAACGTCGGGTATTTAGAAAGTTAAATATACGTGATAAATTGCGTAAAAACTAGTATTATTTCAATGTATAGTGTTCGCGTAAATATAAGAAATCATTATGACACCCAGAAGTTTATCTGGAATATAAGCCGGGAATTAAAGGAAACCGAAAAAAAAAAACAGGAATCTAGAGACTAAGTACTAATGATCGAACCCTAACAAAAACATGAACACAAAATCAAAGAACTCAAAAATAAAAACCGAGACCTACAAAATAATAACAAAAACCTTGAACTTAGAATGAGCATACTAGAGTTAGAAGTAAAAATGTTTGAGCAGAAATCTTTATCAAATATTGTAGAAATCGCGGGTCTGTCGTGAGATTCCCTCAAAGACGTCGATAAAGTTCCAGAAACGCTGGTTTCAGAACTGAATACTAGGGTGGGCGACATTTAATCTTAGCAACGCTTGCCCAGTTCGAAGGACCGCCTAAACCAATCCTCGTTGAGATGAAAACAAAGACAGCTCAAAAACAATGGATTGAAGCTGGTAAAGATAAATTTCCTCCCTTCGTGAGAACTGTCCTACCAAACTCGCCGAAGGAAGTGGCTGAACAGCGAGTGTATATCAGGGAGATCATCGTCAAGAATGGATAGACTCGAACGGGGAAAATCCACGCTTTCACAGAATATCAGCGTGAAATAGCAGTTAATACTACTTTGTTTCGTATGATGAGTGTAGAAAAACCGAATATTATCTTTAGTGGAAACGAGACATTACATCTTCTACATTATCACTTTCTTCTTTTGACTTACTATCAAGTGATATGCTGATTTGTCGCCCTTAATTTATAAAAGAAGTATACAGATTATGTATGTTCAAATTGAACTTATTATTTTGTCTATGAATTTGTAAGTGATAGTAAGAACCTGTAGATACTTCCAAATATAATCAAACAAAAAACCCATTGTCAATTCAGAGTAGTAAGACGAAATACCCCTCAGCCCGTAATATATACTGGCTCACCATTCCCTTCAAATCAGAAGCAAATTCCAAAGGCACATATTATTTGAATGACGCGCCCAGTGGAGAATTGGAGTACATAATTATCGTAAGTTTTACAACATAACTTAGAATTTTTAACAGTGGTAGCGCCACGCGGCAGATTTGCTATTGGACGTATAGACCGGCTCAAACCGGAGTGGTACGACGACCTGACAGAATACCGGCATGAAGTGGAAGTGCTTCCGCGTTCCGTCTGGTGAGTGCAGGTGACCAGAGGCCCAAATCCCCCCACCCTATCAATATGGTAGCGGAATTAAATGTCAAACTACCCCAAGAGGGTACCGGGGTCGGATGCTTGGGGCTAACGGAGCAACAATACTAAGGCGACCCCTGCCACGCTAATAGCGTTAATCATTATTAAATATATACATATATATAATTAATTAATATCCGTGAATTTCTGCAATATCAGGGGACTTCACTCTAACCTAAACGCCGTCCACTACCATCTCAAGACGGCGAGGCCAGCTCTGCTCTTTCAGACCGAGAGGCAGGTGTTCTCTCCGGCGGCTGATGTCTCGTATCTCTCCTACCCGGGGCACAAACTGGAACACTCCTTTGTGCCTCGGGCTGGACTTTGCGGTTACGTCAGAGAGAACATCTAATCTCTACGCCTCGGCAGACTTGAAGGTACGGACCTGTCCATCCTTTGGCTACGCGTAGACAGCGACGACCATCCGCGCCTCTACGGGTGCCTAGGGTATAGGTCCCATAGCAGTAATGCCGAAACGAACCGACTCTTCGACCACGTCCAAATGGCTACAGATTCGTTGCTACAGTAGATCCCCTCCGCAGAGATCGTGATCACCGGCGACTTTAACGCTCATCACGCCAAAGGACTTGGTTCACGTACAACCGATCAGGCGGGGAGATTTGTTCATGATTTTGCCTTGGCATATGGTCTGACAACTGGTTACTCCACCTACGCGGATTCCACATGTGTTTGATGTGTTTGACCTTCTGCTGACATCTCACCCGGACGGATATCAGATTTCCGTCGACGCCCCTTAAGGCTCCTCGGAACATTATCTTGTCCGGAGTGTGCTGCCACTCACGCTGAAATCGCTGTTGCATTCAGCAGGCTGCCACCTTGTTTGGCACTATAGGTGAGACGATTGGGATAGGATGCGGTGTTTATTTACATCCTACCCTTGGGGGCGGGTTTGATTCTTGCCGGATGATTACAAAGTGGTTGCGGATTCTGTCGCTGATGTGGTACTCGTACTTCAGGGTATGGAAATTTCTATTCCTTCCTCTGTGGTGCCCATTGGAGGCAAATCTCAGCCATGGTTTGGTCGCTCCTGTAAAATAGTATCATGCTTTAAGCAGGAGCGCTACCAAGCCTGTGCTGGACGCGTTAACGTTCCGGGATGTAAACACGAGCGCTCTTAAAAGGAATTATAATTCCGCCTCTAGGTCCTTCAAAAGAGTCATTGCTAAGCCAAAGTCAGAGCACATAGGCAGAATTGGTGAGAAACTAGTTCGCGTTCCTTCTGGAACCCGTGCATTCTGGTCTTTTGCCAAGGCTGTCCTGGGAAATTTCTGTCAGCCATCTCTTCCATCTCTGCACAAGAAGGAGGACTCATTGGCCCAAACCGCAAAAGAGAAAGCCGATCTGCTAGGCTCTTTCTTTGCGTCCAACTCAACTCGACGACGATAAGAGGGGGAGTACGCCACCGACCATCATGCGGTGTGAGTGCTCTATGCTGAAAATACAGTTCACAAAGCGCTCCGTTCGCAAAGCACTCCTCTCCCTGGAAATCCACAAGTCAAGTGGGCCTGACGGAATCCCCCCAATTGTGCTGAGGGCGTGTGCCCAGAATGGGCACCGGTTTTTACGAGAAAATTCATTGCTATGCTGATAACAGCACTGGTGATGCTCTGTACACCGGCCATGCCAATATTTCTCGGAAAAACGTCTCCGAGTGCCAGGACAAACTTGTGTCTGAAGTCGAGTCTTTGCTGAACAAAGTCTCGGATTGTTGGATTGTTAACCGCTAAAATGGAGTCCTTTGTCGTATCTCCTCAGTTTCAAGGCACTGCCCTTGTTGCCTCAGCCAGTATCGGAATCCTCGGCGTCGATATTTCGAGTGACGTGCAGTTTTGTGGTCACTTGGAAAAGAAGGCCAAATTGGCCTCTAAAAACTTGGCGTGCTTAGAAGAGTGGGACAGGCACACCGCCTGCAACTTTACAAGGCTCAGGTTCGGCCGCACATGGAATACTGTTCCCATCCCTGGGCTGAAGCTCCCCAGTACCAGCTCCTTCCACTTGACTGCATCCAGCGCAGATCGGCTCGAATCGTCGACGACCGAGTACTTTCCGATCAGCTAGATTAACTGGCGCTGCGAAGAGATGTTGCATCTCTTTGCACTTTCTTTCGCATATACCATGGGAAGTGCTCTGAGGAATTGACCGAATTAATCCCAGCCACCGAATTTCGTGAACGCACTACGCGGCAAACGACGCGATACCATCCACACCATCTGGATGACTGGCGGTCCAATACTGTACGTTTCACAAGGAGTTTTTTTCTGCGTACGACCCCTTTGTGGAATATTTTGCCACCGGCGATTTTTTCAAACTGGTGCATACGACTTGGGAACCTTCAAGAAAAGAGCTTACTCCTTTCTAAAAGGCCGGCAACGCACCTGCAATTCCCCTGGTGTTGCGGTTGATCATGGGTGGCGATAGTCACTTAACATAAGGTGAGCCTTATGTTCGTTTGCCCCCCCTTCTATAAAAAAAATATTTTATAAAAATGAAGAGATAAGCAGTAAGCTTGCAAAATCAGTATCCGTTTTATATTTGGGCTCAAGAAATTTGACCGTATATCTCAGTTTCGCAAGCAACTCAAGTGGCTCCCAATTTGACTTCGTTGGAACACTCGATTGTTATTTCTCCTCTGTAACATCTTACACAACTCTTCCTCTCCGATATTTTTTATTATTATATGCGAGCAGCTATGCAGGTCTAGGTAAAAAAACCAGTATCACTGCGACCTAAAAGATCTATTGTGATCGGTGCTATGGCTATAGTTCATGGCTAGGCCCTATGTCTTCAGTGAATCGAAGGAGTTGCTTAGCCGTGAGCAATTTCACTTCTTCTGGGCGGAGTAGATAGTGTCCCAGATGAGTGTTACCTTTGCGCATATCAGTTTAGGATGTATAAAAACGTTTCTTCCGTTATGGAAAAGAACCGACACATCCTTGAGTTGCTTAGTCCCAGGATGGACATGTTCTTTTTAACACAACAGTGTCCAGTTAGGGCTCTTGAGAATAGACAAACCCGGATTAAGGTTTTAGAATGTTTTAAACCTGGTGTGTCAGACCAGATCTTAAGTCATTTATTGTGATAAAGAGTTTCAAGGGTCAATCGGGCTAGGCTTCTTGAGATTCCACAAAATGGCTCAGGTCCAAATTGTGTGCACTTTGAGCCCTCCCGTGCAAGTTTGTCGGCAAATTCGTTGCCTACAATACCCTCGTGACCCGGAACCCATCTTAAAACGACCTTGTTGTTACATCCCAGGGCGTTTAAACGGTTCAAGCAGTCTCCAACTAGCTTTGAGTTCACTAAGTTTGATCTCAGCGCTAGCAGTGCTGCTTAACTATCAGAGTTTATGTAAATTTTATGGTTGATGTAGTGTTTTTGTAGATTGATTTCCGCACACCGAAGTATGGCGAAAATTTCTGCCTGGAAGATAGAGGTGTATCTACCCAAATTCATACTAAGTTTGAATTTGGGGCGTTCCCCGTAAATTCCAAAGCCTACGTCGAGGCCTATTTTAGACCCATCGGTATACCATATGAGGCTACCAACCTCACAGATAACCTGGTCATGCTGCCAGTCTTCTCTGTAAGGTAATTACAATATATAATTTTTATCAAAAATGTGTAGTGGATGCATGATATCTGAGATCATGCATAAGATTAAGAGGTGATTCCTTAATTGAGTCGAACATGGATCTCAATCAGTAGGAGAGCAAGCTCAGACCGCCCTGGGCGTAAATCCTATACAAACTAGCCCTCGCCTCCTTGTCTAGATAGAGTTAAAGGGGCGTTAGGCATAGAAATGCATTAAGAGCCGCTCCAGGCGATGATCGCATAGCGCCAGTTGCCATTAAGCAGGCAATCCTTTGTAGACTATTTAGTCTGTGCGCAGTCGTCTTTTGGTTGGCCTTGTTACACCAGACTATAGAGGCGTAGGTGAGAATCGGCCTCACTATGTTGCTGTGCAGCCATAGGACCATACTGGGACGCAAGCTCCAGTTGTTCCCGACCTAAAGACTGCACGTACCTAAAGCAATTTTTGCCTTATGGCATACGTTGCAAGGCGAGAGTTCCACGTTAGTTTTTGGTCGATTCTTACGCCCAAGTACTTAACTTCCGTAAAAATGGTACTTCTTTGCCATTAAGTTTTACTTGGACTAACTTGTCCAACCGTCTTTTTTTGGTAAAGTGTATTATAACAGTTTATCAGCATTAACTGATAAACCTTTATTCCTACACCAGTTATTGATGGTGTTTAGGGCTCTTTGTATTATTGACGATAAAGTACTTTGGCAAAAGCCCCTCGCAATGATCACAAGGTCATCAGCATAACCCAATGTGTCAATGCGTAGGTCTGCCATTTTGCACAATAGTTGGTCAACCGCAAGAGTCCAAAGAAGGGGTGACAAAACACCTCCTTGTGGGCATTCTCTTGTGGTTGCAACCTCAATCGAAGTTTGAAACAGCGCTACTTTTGCCTTTCCGTTTTAGTTTGATTTTCCTTCACACATCCTCCGGATAAACCATGCAGGTCCCTTGTTAAAACTCTTCTTGACTTTTCCGTATATAATTCCGGTTTTTACTCCCAATCCTTTTCGGTTCACGCGGTAAGGTTATGGAACTCACTACCGTCTAATATAAGAAATTCCAAACCTTTATTGGTATTCAAGAAACGTCTTAGAGATAACTTATTTGCATCCCGTTAAAAGTTAGTAAAGTAAAGTTACAGCCCGTATACTTCCCACTGCTGGGCACAGGCCTCCCCTCATTTCTGAGAGGGTTTTAGGGCAAGGAAGTGTCCACCGCGCTGCCCCAATGCGTGTTGGCGAAATTCACATGTCTTCGAAATATTTTTTTGTTATTTCTCTAACATTCAGGCTTCCTCACGATGTTTTCCTTCACCGTCGAGCACGTGGTAAATCAGCACTTGAAATTGCCATTAACAATTTCATTGGTGCCGGCGGGGATCGAACCCGGTTTGCTCGCGTACTGTGAAATTTACAGCGAGCGTTAACCATCTGAGCTACAACGGCTCCTTTTAATTAATACATATTATTCTATTATATTAGTATTAGTTTATATATATATATATATATATATATATATATATATATATATCATATGTAACTATCTATTTATTATTATATTTTACTATGTATTTATTATTTTTATCTACTGATTTATTTTATTTTTATTTATTGTTTTATTTTGAATATAATTTTCTTTATGGATCTACTGGAAGATATTTCAGCAAATTATGGAATAAGTAGAAACTTTGTACAAACTTACGATAAGACTGCTTCTGTATCCATAAAAAAACCTACTTGCCTGCTATGGATCATTGCAGACTAATAAAGAGGCAATGCTGTATATAATTTACGTAACAAAATTGAAATTATAAACGAACATACCGTTCACCAAATTGTAAGTGGCTACTACAGCCCATAGACACATATTTAACTACAAAGAGAGAAGATTACAGATTCGTTATTTCTGAGGGCTAAGGTAGATCGCTTTCCAGTCTGTAATAAAAACTCTTTTTAAGCTTTAGATGTAGCCGCAGCAATGAACGCACTGCTCATTTTGGGGCAGTAATTTGCAAGATGATGATACCTCCTGCTTTGCGGTAGTAATAGATAAGTTACTGGTCCGGATAAGTTCTAATTAGAAAAGGGTCCTCTCTACCTAGGAATAATGAGTGCTCAGTTAATAGGTATTTTACTAATTGTTCCCTAATTTCAATCTGCGTGAGTCTGGCGTAAGATATTCTGGTAACATAGAACGGTGAAAATCCGTACCAAGAATAAATTACTGAGAAATAGTAAATAAAAGCAGCGTTACTAGTGTGAAACTGCTGAAACTCCCCTTACTATTCCGTCCACTCTGGCAAGTATGTAGATATTTCTGGAAAATGCATGCCAGTTAGAGCATTATTTGATATGCCTATTAAGCAGAAGATTTTGGTAGTGATTTTAAATACGATGATATTAAATTTGGAATATTTTCACTCGACTACCTCAAAAAGAGAGGTTTGTATATATGTAGGACATGTATGTTTTGTCGTTATGCTGTTTACAGAATAGCAAATAATAATAATTAGGCAAATAAGAAATCAAATATAGATTATTTCCGAACTCTAACTATTAAAATATGTTCTATTCTCCAAAACTATTGTACTAAATCTCGTTAACAAACAAGCCCGTTTGTATGTTTATCTAACTGTTGACCTCACAAAGTGCAGACATTATGGCGCCTTCCGTTATGTTGTGGTTTAATGAATAATTGAACTAGATATTTAAAGGAGATGATTTTTCTGAAGTTTTTTTTACAATGAATACTTAATACGTTAAAGAATTGGCTGGGTTCAATTCCTTGGTCGGGTCAAAATCAGCTATGGAGTTTAGATGTCAAGAAATTCTCAGTAGCAGTCCTAAGGGTAGTGCACTTTTGTTGAATTATCCCGTCCTTCGCTGCATGGATGCATGGATAGTCTCCGTTAAGACTCGCCACCTATATATATATATATATATATATATATATATATATATATATATATATATATATATATATATATATATACTTTGTAGTATACGTTTAAGCAAGACATAATAAATGTCCCCTCAGGTTGAAAGTAAAATAAAGTTACGGCTTGTAAGTCTCACTTCTGAGCACTGACATCGTCTTAAATCTGAGAGGGTTTTATGACAAGGAACGTTGCTTCTATGAGAATTTTAAATCGAACATATACAATATGGTAAACCTCCGTTTGTCAGAAGCCGTTAGGTCTTACTTACTTTTCTCATATCGCCTGTCACAACAAACAAAGGGAGGAAATGGGGTAATGGATTCTGTGGTAAAGCCCAATCCCCCACGGTAAGACACTTTTTTTATATTTATTAACCGGGCCAGTAATGAAAGAGTTTGGTTTCGCTAAAGTCTATTTCATTATGTAGGGTTATAAATATAAATTAATAAAAATACTTTGAACAATAAACGAAATATAGATGAAATAAATCGTTGAGCATAAGTATCAAGTTCTTAGGAATCAAGTGTAATCTTTTTCCCATCAAGCGGTCCGTTACGAGTTTATAGGGTAACGGTATTATACAAATAATAAAAGGAGACGGGCGAATTTGGGCCTAACGTTACACAAGTGAAATATTTATCAATATTTTTTTAAAGTTTTTTTGTAGTTAATAATGAAATATTAAGCAGTTTTATTATGGCAAAAGAAATTAAATATTTAATAGGAATAATACTGACTTCCTTTATTTTTATTTTTAAACAATGCTGCCAGATGAAATAGGTTAGTTAATCGATTTTAATACAAAAATAGAAAAAAGACAATAAAAAGTGATTCAGTCTTTTCTTCTTTAGGTAAGTTTAAGAAACTTCTTATTTTTAAAACAGTGGTTCCCTCGTGACACCTTAACGTTTCAAAATAGTCGTAAAAATAAATTGATTGAATAAATTAATAAATCGATTTCACAATCGATTATCAATGTTTTATACAGGCCACAAAGCGTAAATGTCAACGTTAGTTTAAAAACTAAAAACGTCACTCAAATCATTTGTTACTTTTGTTCACAGAGTACTTTTTTTATATAGGGATTTTTTGTTTGGCTCTGTGCTTGCGGTGGTAGTGAATATTTTCTGTTGTTTTTCTGTGCTGTAATAATATTCCCATCTTTAACGACTCTGGCTACGTATAAAGGATTCTGACGTTTTTTTTTTTTTCTTATTTTACAAGAATACATGTGCAAAATGATAAATTATTTTCCCCAGCTCGCACACAGTAATTTAATAAAAATATATTTAGGTATTTATCAAATTAAGTGGGCTAGGTCCCATTATGGTGAACATATACAAGATGGGAGATATGAAATAGAAGTGTGTCTAGAAACGGACAGCAACCTACTAAGAGAATTTTCTATTCGACTTCTTAATAGCCACCTAGAATGGTAGTATCCAACCATTCTAGCTGGGTATTGAGAGGTCGAATAAAATCGAGAAATATTCTTAAGCTCAAAAACATATTTTATATATATTTTAGTTGACAGTCCTCTTAATGGTAGAGAGATCATCAAACAGTATTATTTCAATTCTTTGGTAGGAAAAAGAACTGTATTTTGCTGTTGTCATGTAATGTCCATGATATGGTACCTAAGCTGGGCAAGGCGTCAAGAGAATTTAATACCGCCTGTACCGTTTTTAGACGATATTTTATTTGTTTATGATGAAGTGGACGATTAATAAATCATTAAAAGAGAAAATGTTTTTAATTCATCCTCCTTCTGCTTTTTTATAATTATTTCAAACTTCTAGAATTTAGTTGGATGGTGGCGTCTGAATCTTCTATTTGTGAATGTCCTACAATACATAAAATTTTGGTGACGTCTAGTTTACAATAAAGTCTAATAATTATATTCTTAAAGTGTAATGTGAGAGCTTGGTGTGAAAATAACATTATATGCATAGCATAAGCAAAATAACAACCTATTTTTTTTCTACCATGAAGCACTCGTAAACATTTTAGTTTTTTTTAAATGGTATTGATATATAAATAAAATAATACAGTAATTGTTGCTGTAACATCAGGCCCAGCTTTCTATGAACTTTCGCCCGTCTCCTTTTTGAATTATATTCCGCCCATTTTAAGGAAATCGTGTAATTCGACAAATATTATAATATTGTAAGTCACAGTTTATATATTTATTAAAATATATTTTAATCACTTGAAAATTTATAATTTGATAGTTTTCAAACATTTAAAAATTCGTAACTGAAAATATTAACTTTATCTTATGAACTCAAGAGATCTGTTTTATTTGTATTTCATCAAAAAATTAAAAAAAAATATATCTTTCATGTTTTATTCTTTTTTTTATATTTTAATGAGTCAAAAGTATCAGAATTTTGTGATTTTTCTAACTTTTAAAAATTCATAACAATGAAAATATTAACTTTGTCGTAAAAAGTCATAGGATCTTTATATTAGTATTTCATCAAAGAATATAAACAATATTTTTTAAATTTGATTCTTTCCCTTTATGCATTATAATGGCAAATATGTATCCGAACTTGGGTTTTTTCAAATCTTTCATAATTCATAATACCGAAAATATTAACGGACTTATGATGAGCTGTAACGATAATAAATTTATACAAAGTTGAAGATTAATAATTTTAAATAGGTGACATTAAATATTTGTTAAAGTTCGTTATATTTTTGTTCTTTTTCATAATCTATTACAGCAGAAAGAATAATAGCTGCGTAAATCTCAGACGACTTATGTGTATTTTACAAGGACACTCGTGCCATTAATTTTGTCGGCGTGCCTTCCTTCCATCGCGAAGGAGTATTTTTTATATTTTAACTGTTACGTTTTGAAATCTTAGAAATAATATTATTTTTTTAATTAAAATGCTTGAGAACATTGTGTGTAACTTCATTATTTTTATTACGTAAAAATTGTTTAAATTATATTATATTTATTAAAAATTTGGATGAATTCAAAACAACAATTTGAAAAGTAACCTGATTTTTGGACATAAATTTAATTTTTGATTAAACAAAGTAAATACTGCAGTCAATATCATAATAGGAGAAAATATAATTGTTCGGTCACACAACTGCGATAACTAATATTAAGGTAATCAGAAGTAATGTTAAAATGTAAAATGATATCACTGATATCGAACCCTAAAACAAGTTCCGTAAAGCAGTGTGTGCTACAATAATTTCATTCATATGTCGCTATTTAGTCTAGCTAATTTGCTATTTTTTTTGGTTTAATTGGAAATCAATGTTTCTTTCTTTCTTTGCCTTTATAGTTATCGATCATAATTAAGTATTTTAAGAGTAATGTATCAAATTGTAAAGAAAATCGTGCGCATTTCTTTTTAAATTTTGGGTACAGATGTGATTTTTGCTTTAAGCAAATAGTATACTACTACCTACCAACATCGTCACTTAAGTGTTGTTAGAGGCAACAAAGGGAAATTAAAACATGATCAGCAGCGTTTTTCGGATAACAGCTCAAATGATCCATGTCCACCATATAAGGCAATTTGAAGGACAGATTTTTATGCTGCAATGAATAAATAAATTAAAAACTTAAAAATATGGTATCTACATTTATATAAGAAAAGGGTCAAATTTAAACAAAGGAAAATTGGCAAAATTTTTCATTAGTTGAAATGTAAATGTTCTTGTTTTGTCGAAAAACAGAGTTCAGTAACAAATATCTCACAAAGTAACGTTACAATAATATATATATATATATATATATATATATATATATATATATATATATAAAAAATATATATATATATATATATATATAAAGTAAAATTGGGGATTTAAATTAAGATTAAATATTACAATTTTTTTCCTATTTACCAAACTGATGTTTTTAAGTACACATTTTTACAAACCTTGTTTATAAAAGGTAAAGGGGAGAGGGAGAAGCTTAAGAAAGATAAAGGGTATAAAGGCTGTGTTAACTTGTTTTATCCATCTATACAATAAAGCCAATAAAAGTTCACTGCTAAACGTAAGCCTCCCCATAGATTAACCTGTAGGAAGATTTTACCATAGTAGTAGCCAAGTTTGGCAGGTTTTTTTATAGAAGAGGGGGCAAACGAGCATGCGGCTCACCTGATGTTAAGTGACTACCGCAGCCCACGATCAACACCAGGGGGAATTGCAGGTGCGTTGCCGGCCCTTTACAAAGGAGTACGCTCTTTTCTTGAAGGTCCCCAGGTCGTATCGGTCCGGAAAAATCGCAGGTAGTATACTATTCCATAGAGAGGTTGTTCGCGGAAGAAAACTCCTTTTTAAATGTACAGTGGTGGACCGCCAAGCATGCATATGGTGTGGATGGTATCGGGACGTTTGCCGCGTAGTGCGTTCACGAAATTTGGCAGCTGGGATTAATCCGAACAATTCAAAGAGATGCAACATCTCTTCGCAGTGCCGGTGAATCGAGCCGATCGGAAAGCACTCGGTCGTTGACGATTCGAAACGCTCTGCGCTGGATGCGGTCAAGTGGAAGGAGCTGGTACTGGGGAGCCCCAGCCCAGAGATGGGAACAGTATTCCATATGCGGCCGAACCAGCGCCCTGTAAAGTTGCAGGCGCTGCACCGATATGTAATACTGTCCCACTCTGCTAAGCACGCCAAGCTTTTTAGAGGCAAATTTGGCCTTTTCTCCCAAGTGACCACGAAAATGCACGTCACTCGATATGTCGACGCCGAGGATTCCGATACTGGCTGAGGCAACAAGGGGAGTGCCTTGAAACTGAGGAGATACGACAAACGGATTCTTTTTAGCGGTTAACGGGCAAACTTGTGTCTTCTGGGGGTTAAACTGGATAGATTTAGTCGCCCCCAACCCGAGACTCTGTTCAGCAAAGACTCGACTTCAGACACAAGTTTGTCCCGGATTCTCGAGAAATATTTAAAGAGCATCACCAGTGCTATCATCTGCATAGCAATGAATGTTACGGGTTTGCAACATATCATTGATATGCAGAAGAAACAGCGTTGGCGATAGCACGCAGCCTTGTGGAACACCAGCATTAATAGGCTTGCAATCGGAGCTTGCACCGTCTACAACGACCTTGATGCTCCGATCTGCACGAAATGCTGGTGATCCAATCGCACAATTTCTCGGGAAGCCCATAGAAAGAGAGCTTCGAAAGAAGCGCTGTGTTCAAAACCCGATCGAAGGCCTTCGCAATGTCCAAACTAACGGCCAATGCCTCCCCCTTGGACTCTACAGACTCCGCCCATCTGTGAATTTGGTAGACCAGAAGATCACCAGCTGACCGACCACGGCGAAAACAGTATTGGTGGTAACTAATCAGCTGGTGATCCTCAAGGTACCTCATGAGCTGGCAGTTTACAATGGACTCCATTGTTTTGGAGAACAATGAGGTGATGGCGATAGGCCGGTAGTTGGACGGGTCTGAGCGGTCGCCTTTTTTAGGGATTGGGTGGACGAAAGCCGTCTTCCATGATTTTGGGACTACGCCTAGGGAGTAGGAGTACCGGAAAAGACGCGTTAAAACCGGTGCCAACTCTGGATTCTACGTCCTCAGCACAATTGGGGGATTACATCAGGCCCACTCGACTTGTGGATGTCCAGGGAGAGGAGTGCTTTGCGAACCGAGCGCTGTGTGAACTGCACTTCCGGCATGGAGCACTCACACCGCGGGATGGTCGGCGGCGTACTCCCCCCGTCATAGAGAGTCGAGTTGGACGCAGAGAAAGAGCCTAGGAGATCGGCTTTCTCTTTTGCGGTATGGGCCAGGGAGTCGTCCTCCCTGTGCAGAGATGGAAGAGATGGCTGACAGAAATTCCACTGGAAAGCCTTGGCGAGAGACCAGAATGCAAGAGTTCCAGAAGGAAGGCGAACTAGTTTGCCGCCAATTCTGCCTATGTGCTCTGAATTTGCCTCGGCATTGACTCTCTTGAAGGACCTAGAGGTGGAATTATACCTCTTTTTTAGAGCGCTGGTGTTTACATCCCAGGACGCTGATGCGTCAGTCCAGGCTTGGTAGCACTTCTGCTTATAGCATGATGATATTTTACAGGAGCAACCAAACCAAAAAACTGCGAAAACAGGTGATGGGTACACAAGTGGTCAGGAGTGCTGACCTGGGAACGGATCACTATCTAGTAATTACTAGATTTAGGGCTTTTTTCGCGGGTTGGCGCTACCGGACGACAGTAACAGAACCACAGTCGGTCTGTCGCATCCGAAGCTGGAAGCTTCAGTAACCGAAAAGCCTGACACCATCGATGGCAGGAAAGAATGTGTGGAGAGAACATGGCAGAACCTTAGGGATGGAATGGTAAGTGCAGCGGAAGAAGTATGTGGAACGACAAAAAGAGGTAGTAGTAAAAGAAGAGATGCATGGTGGAATGATGAAGTGAGAGAAGCTGTAAAAAAGTAGAAAAAAGCATGGTTAAACTACTTGGCCTCTAGTAACGATAAGCATATGAGAGAGAAGATGAAAGAAAGATATAAGCTGCAGAAAGTTCATGCGAAAACATTGATTGAGGAAGTACGTGAAAGGTGTAGAATAGAAGCGGACGAGAGGTTGTCGCACAACTTTAAGGAAAACTCCAAACTCTTCTGGAAAGAGGTTGGAAGGTCTCGGAGTGGTACGACAGCCTTAAGAATGAACAAAGTGCTTTCGAGAACCAATGACTCCCTCTCAGAAAAATCGGACGTCATGCAGCGATGGAGTGAATTTTATAGAGAAATGTATGCGTGTCATGATCTTAGTGAAGGATCCCGGGGTAACGCCATGACTGGCACGCCAGACACGGACTTCGATGAAACTGAGGTCATCAGCATGAAAGAGATTGAACGTGCGATTCGAAGTTTGAAATGTGGTAAGGCTGCGGGACTAGACAGAGTTACTACTGAAATGGTCAAGTACGGTGGGCCTCGCGTCCGGGACAGCTTTCGTCTGCTGTGCAACTTGTGCTGGCGGACGGGAGATGTCCCGGATGATTGGCGATCCGCGGTCATTGTGCCTTTATATAAAGGTAAAGGTTCTCATTTTGACTGCGGGTGCTATCGGGCGATCAGCTTGACCAGTTTAGCAAGTAAAGTTTACTCGAAGGTTTTGACACGTAGGATGCAAGAGAAATCGGAAAGATTCTTATGGGAGGCTCAATGCGGATTTAGACCTGGAAGAGAATGCACGGATCAAATGTTTTCTCTCCGCATGATCACGGAAAAGCTTCTGAGTGTTAACCAGAGGATTTTCTGTGCTTTTGTGGATCTGCAGAAAGGATTTGATAAGGTTATAAGAAAGAAAATGTGGAAACTGTTACTGTGCAGTCAATTTACTATGACTGCAAAGCCTGTGTGCGGGTAGGGTATGACCTGTCACCCATGTTTAGCGTCCATGTGGGCGTACAACAGGGTTGTGTTATGTCTTCCTGTCTGTTAATACTGTATCTCGACAGCTGTTTACAGAAGCTGAGAAATAACTGTTTGGGTGTGAAATTGGGTGACATTAAAGTAAATTTTGAATGCTAATAAAACTAAGGTTCTGGTATTTGAAAAGGACGAAGAGAGAACGAAATTTGAAATATGGGTAAATCAGGAACGTCTAGAACAGGTAAATGAAATTGTATACTTGGGGAGTGCTTTCAGCCGGGATGGGAGATGTGATTTAGATGTGGATATGCGTGTCGCTGCCGGAAACAAAGTCAATGGTGCCCTGAATGCATTAGTCAAAAAGCAAGGCGTGGTGAAGGATGTACGCCTTACAATATATAACGCAGTATTGGTACCGACGTTGTTATATGGCAGCGAAACGTGGGTATGCCAGAAAAAGCATAAAAGCAAGTTGAATGCAGTGGAGATGCGATCTCTTCGTAAAATGTGTGGCGTTACCATAGCCGATCGAAAGCAAAACGAAGAGATTCGCAATATGGCAGGATTGAAAGATGACCTTATCACAAAAATTGATAGGAGCGTACTCCAATGGTTTGAGCACGTTGAGCGAATAAGTGAAGACCGAATGGTGAAGAAAATATATAGAGCGAAAACAAATATTAAAAGGTGTTGAGGTAGACTGAGACTAACTTTCGAAGACCATGTGAGCAAATTGCTCGAAGAGGGGAAGGTCAAGAGTACTCGGATACCTAGACGTGCATGTATGAAAAAGTTAATGAACCTGAAAGAAGCGAAAGAGGTATGTAAGGATCGTGACACTTGGCGATCTGTTCTCTCTGGCTACCCCGTTAGGGATTGTGCGTAAAGATAAGTAAGTAAGTAAGTAAGCAACCAAACCATGGCTGAGATTTTCCTCCAATGGGCACCACAGAGGCAGGAATAAAAAGTTGCATACCCTGAAGTATCACATCAGCGACAGAATCTGCAACAACGTTGGGATCGTCCCGCAGGAAGCAAACTAGCCCCCAAGGGTAGGATGCAAAGACAAACCGCATCCCATCCCAATCGGCTGACCTATAGTGCCAAACACGGCGGCAGCCTGCAGAATGCAACTACGATTTCAGCGTGATTGGCACCACACTCCGAACAACACAATGGTCCGAGGAGCCTAAAGGGGCGTCGACGGAAATCTGATATCCTTCCGGGTGAGAGGTCAGTAGAAGGTCCAACAGGGAAGGTCCATGATTCTCCACATCTGGAATCCGCGTAGACGAAGTAACCAGTTGTGTCAGACCATATGCCAAGACAAAACCATGAACAGATCTCTCCGAATGATCGGTTAAACGTGAACCAAGCCATTTGGCGTGATGGGCGTTAAAGTCGCCGAGGATCACGATCTTTGCGGAGGGGAATCTGCTATAGCAACGAATCTGTAGCCATTTGGACGTGGTCAAAGAGTCGGTCTGTTTCGGCATTGCCGCTATGGAACCTATAGATATACCCGTAGAGGTGCGGATGGTCGTCGCTGTCTACGCGTAGCCAAAGGATGGACAGGTCCGAACTTTCAAGTCTGCCGAGGCGTCGAGAACAGATGTCCTCTCTGACGTAAACGCAAACTCCAGCTCGAGGCACAAAGGAGTGTTTCAGTTTATATCCCGGGTAGGAGAGATACGAGTTATCAGCCAGTGAAGACACCTGCTCCTCGGTCAGAAAGAGCAGAGCCGGCCTCGCCGTCTCGAGATGGTAGTGGACGGCGTTTAGGTTTAGGTTAGAGTGAAGTCCCCTGATATTGCAGAAATTCACAGACAGCGTGGCAGGGGTCACCTTGGTCTTGTTGCTCCATTTGCCCTGAGCAGTTGTAGTATTGAGTGGAATTTTGCCCCCCCTCAGAATACACGGGGCAGCCTGAGCATCCACGCTCAGAAGTGGAGAAACATGGTCGTGAATGCTCAGCGAGGGATTCTCCAGGGGTGCTGGTACCCTCCTAGGGTAGTCTATCATCATTTAATTCCGCTACCATCTTGATGGGGCGAGGGGGGGGGATTTTGGCCTCCGGCTACCTGCACTCACCAATTGTTTTTGTGGATTGGCAAACAAGGCAAATTTTAATCAATCCCTCACCATCTTTTCCTCTTAAATTACTTTTTTAAAAGTAGGAATAGCATAATTTTCGAACAAATATAAATTACAAGAATATTTATAGTAAATTCTTACTTTTACCACTGTTTTGGAAAAAACCTCTGTCCTGGCAAAGAACGCAGTGAGACTTTTGGTAAATAAAATAATTTACATTATATAACTTTATACAATTGGTAGGGAGACATTATAAACCATGTGGTAGAGATCACCTCATTCTCTTGAGTTATTGTTAATCCTGTACTCATTAGTATTACTGATATTTATTTTCTTACTAATCAATTTTTGCTCATTAAAATTTTCAATCTTTTTGATAGATAAGGACTGCATATTTTCTGAAACTTTCATACTACTATAGCCATCATATAACTGCATGGCTGGCAGAATGGCTCTACCACGTAAATAAAGTATATTTCCTAACCTAAACCTTAACTTTTGGTAACTATTAAGTATGGAGATAGTTAGTAAAAGACTGATAGCACCGAGCACTAATTGGGCATATAAGATATTATTCATATTGGTATATATAATGTCTTATATGTGCTGGGCAGTTTTTTTTTATCATATTGAGGTATAAAACAACCTAACACAAAATGTAGTGGCAGTATAAGAATATCCACTGCACAACATCCTGTGGGTATTATAAGAGGCGATAGAGAGAAAATGAAACAGGATATGGGCAGTAGTATCTTCCTGATAACTCAAAATTGTAAAAAGAATGTGGTGACCCACCTGCCTGCCAGACGTGGCAACTATAGAAAAATTCTCCTTCAAGGCAATATATGGGGCAGGCTCATGTTTAGAAGTGGACTTTACAGCTTTGTACTTGTTGTTATAGTTTGTGACTTTCCATTTTCCTCAGACATGTCCCTCTCCAACTTAGCCTTTCGTAGAAAAATAAAAATTAAAATTAAAAGAGCCTGGCGCGGTCATTTTCGAACACGGCTTCCGGCAAGTACTTGTAATACGGCAATTTACGGTCAATGAGACCGTATTTCAGAGCGAGCTCCTGGTGTAGATTTCTGGCTACTTAGTTGTGCTTGTGCAAGTACTCAGAGTTAGAAAGCGCCGAACAACCGGAGATGACATGCCTAAGTAACTCACCGGAATGGAGACAAGCTCGATAGATATCGACGGTGCCATCCTTTAGGATGTATCTCCGATAGTTGTTGGTTTTAATAACCTGATCCTGTATTGCACAGACAAAACCCTCGGTTTCCCCGAAAGGGTCACCGATACGTAGCCAGTTGAGGGAGGCGACTGTATCTACGAAGGGCTCATGTAGAGCCCTGTAGTACCTCCTGTGGAGCTCCTTCTCCTTCCATACGGTCTCCCGGTCGGAAATGCTTTGTACTGCCGGGTCCTGCCAGTGCTCGTTGGCTAAGGATAGAGCGGTAAGCCCTTTATCACTAGAAATGACGTCATTATAGAATGGATCATCCGATCTCGCCAGGAAGTGATTACGGAGGCTGCACACTTCAAGATTATGCATGGTGAGTGCGCTGAGGAAGCCAAGCCCACCATGCTTTCGCGGCAAGTACAGCCTCATTACCGACGATCTCGGATGATGCATCCTATGGGACGTCATGGTAGTGCGGACTTTTCCATCCAGGGCGTGAAGTTCAGTCTGAGTCCACCTGAGTATACCAAAGGTATACATGAGGACAGGCATGACCCAGCCATTATATGCGTGTGCCTTATTCACACCTGATAAAAGGCTGTTAAGCAGTTTATGTCAAGCGTGCATAAAACATGTCGCAAACTGACTGTTTCATACCAGCTTCATCGATACCGATGTTCCGTGACATACCCAGGTGTCGGTATGTTTCAGCCTCGGAAAGGGTCCTTAAATTGACGGGCATAGATAAGTCTATGCCCTCAGAGTTAGCAACCCTTCCCCTTTCAACATGGAGGACCGCACACTTATCCGTCCCCAGCTCCATTCCAATAGAATTCCTAAATTCACAAGTGATGTTTGGCAATTCCATAAGGTGGGAGCAACTGGAGGCGAATAATTTGAGGTCATACATATATAAAAGGTGGGTCACTTTTGTACCTCCTCTGCGAAGCTGAAATCCCCTCCCGAAGCCCTCCAGTAAAGTACTGAGAGGGTTCAAAGGGAGGCAGAACCATATTGGACTCAGACAGTCGCCCTGAAATATACCTCTTCTTATCCTTATGCGGCTTTCCGCAGCCGTCATCCGCTCGCCTAGATGACAGAGGATCGTACTCCACTGCCCCATACACTGCTCGAGGAAGTCTCGAACTGTACAGTCAATCGTGTACAGCTCGAGGAACCTCTTTAGCCATGTATGGGGCACCAAGTCAAATGCCTTTCTGTAGTCTATCCAGGCTGTGGAGAAGATACGACGGTTGCATTTCTTCACTTTGCCAATGACCGCGTCAATGAGGAGTGGTTCCTTGATTCTACGACCGCCGCTCCGACATCCATTTTGAGCGTGCGACATCAGCTGATTTGAGTCCAGGTGACGAGTGATTCTCGCGCTCAAAATGGACGTTAGTGTCTTGTATATGGTCGGTGAACACGTGATGGGGCGGTATTTGCTCAGGTCTGTGGTACCCTGGTCTTTAGGAACCAAATGAGTGATCCCAGTAGTGAAGAGGCTTGGGAGCGACTTCTGGTTGAGAGCCTTTTGAAACTGTCGGGCGAGCACAGCGTGACACACCATAAACCCCTTCAGCCAGTAGTGATGCAGCCCCTCAAGCCCCGGACTTTTCCAGTTCGGGGGCGCTACGGACCGCCTCAGCTACGTCATCCCGCGTTATGATGACGGAGTCCATGGGCGTAATACCCGCACACTGACTCCCCTCAACTTCCACCCAAGGGCCCTCACTGTGGTTTACGGGCTCTGACCACAGGCTGCGCCAGAATGCGACCGTGTCGGCCTGATTTGTTGCTGAGCCCGTTCCACTTACCATTGGTCGCTCCAATGATTTATAGAGCCTCTTCTGATCACTCTGGAAGAGACAATTCTGGTTGAACCGTGTCGACCTCTCGGTATATCGCCGAATCCGCTTTCCCCAAGCGGCGATTCATCTATGCGCTCCGTCAGTTTTTGCATTATATCCGGCTGGGACAAACTAAAATTTATCCCAGCAAACGCCATCCTGACGTTGCGCACAACCCTTTTCCTATATTGTCTGATCTGAAGCATATCAGTCTGCCGATGAGGGCCCTAGCCTTTGCGATACGTTCTTCAATTCTTATTCTCCAAGCTGGGATAGCACTACTTTTTCCAGTAGCGCGTCCAGACATGGAAAGTTTGGCGCCTATAATACCGCAGACTGGCAGTGCGGCGCCAAAAAAATTGAACCCGTCTCGAAAAAGTCCCGGCTGGTTTCAAATAGGTCACCAGCATTGGGTTCAGAGCACTCACGTCAGCCCGATTCCGCTTGCTAAGGGATATGCGGGGAAGTCGCGGTCGATTTTGAGAGGCGTACTGCGCGTTTCCATAATCGACTCTTCCATTATTATTATTTTGTCGGTAACTCCTCTTTATGGGGTGATATCCTTAAATCGGCCTTAACGGCAAGATATTAAGGAACTTTTTGGCTACAAGGATAAACGTCTTATCACAATGACAGTTGTCCTCAAGATTACAGCCTTTTGAATTTTATCGAGCACAGATCTTGCTAAACCCAATTTTTCAAGGTTGCCACTAAACTGTATTGGTATAATACATGTAGTTGAGAGGATAAGCGGAATTGTAATTACCTCATTTTGTCGCCACATCTGCTTTACCTCTTCAGCAAGTGGTTGGTACTGTTACGAGCTTGAGGTTCGTGACAATAAAAATTGCCGATAAATTTACCTAAATTAACACTTTAATTTACTTTACACAAATTAAAGTTAAAACACTAATAATTAAACACACTAATTCACTTAATTCCGCCAGAAACTTCGCTTGTTTCGCCCAAATCAACACTGCCTCGATCGCACCTTGCAGCGCCTACTTATTTAAATTAGCAAATATCCAGAATGTTCAAGCAAACACGCGCAAGGTACCGAGAGTCCGAGTATAGATTTTCTGGAAACTTAGTTTCTTCGGATGGCGCTGTCGGTTGTGATGTCATTCACTGCAAAGCTCCCCTCGCTCTTGTTGCTGACACTAGATGGCGCTAGTTGACTTATTCATGCAACACTGCCCCCTCCTAAGACATGCTCGTCCCGAGCATTATCGGTCCCATAATAACGCGCCAAGCGATCCACATGGACGATCTTAGGAGTCCCTCTTGCGCCTTTCTGTATCCGGTAGGTCACATCGTTGATCCTGGTTACAATCCGGTACGGGCCGTCCCATTTAGCTTGAAGCTTAGGAGATTTCCATTTGCTGCGGACTGGATTGTGCAACCACACTAATGAACCTTCGTTGAACCCTTTATTGTTCATTTTGCGGTCGTACCGGGTTTTCATTTTCTCAGACATTTGCTGGCCCGATTGTCTGACGTGCTCATAAATGTCATTCATTTTGTTCCGCAAGTCATTTGCATAATCGGTTATACTGCGTGGGGCATCAGGTGGTATCCCGGTGATCAGGTCCGCAGGCAGCCGTAATTCTCTTCCAAAGTTTGCGAAAGCTGGTGTCACTGCTGTACTTTCGTGAACAGAACTTCGATATGACAACAAAAACGGTTGTATGTGCTTGTCCCAATCTCGTTGCCGATTGTTTACAACTTTTGCTAGGTACCTCTCCAATGTCTGATTAAATCGTTCCACCATTCCATCAGATTGCGGGTGATAAGAAGTCGTTCTTGTTTTATGAGTACCCATAACTCGGCAAGTATCCTGGAATATTTGAGACTCAAAATTCCTTCCTTGATCGCTGTGAATCTCTAAAGGTACTCCAAAACGACAGAAGACTTCATGAACTAGTTTATCTGCAACTGTTGAAGCTTCTTGATTTGGAATGGCGAAGACTTCTGGCCACTTAGTGAAGTAATCCATCACAACCATGAAATACTTGTTACCGCTTTCACTCTCCGGAAACGGCCCCGCCACGTCAATGGCTATTCTCTCCCATGGTGCGCCCACATTGTACAACTTCAATGCACCTCTACTACGAGTCTGAGGTCCCTTTACAGCCGCACAATTTGTACATTTGCGACACCAGTCCTCGACATCGTTTCGACAGTGGACCCAGTAAAACCGTTCTCGGATCTTCAGTAGAGTTCGCTTAACTCCCAGATGGCCTCCTGAATAATCATTATGGTACAGCTGTAGAACATCCGGTACTTTAGCTTTAGGGACAAGCATTTGTAAATGACAGCTGTCTCCCCGAACATATTCCCATTTACGGCACAGAACTCCATCCTGAAGCAGCAAGCTGTCCCACTGGGCCCAGTAGCTTTTAGTGGTCGAACTCATCGCTGAGACGTCGCTCCACTTGGGCTTGGGAGCACTGACCTTCATCCATTCCAGGATCGGCTTGATGTCCGGATCTTCCTGCTGTGCACGTTGTAAGCTGTCCTTCCACTCGTTGCTGAGGTGGTCTGCCCTGAGCATCCTCACGGATACCACTTCCTTACTCTCTTGCCTAGTACAATGTTTGCAATCTTCAGGACAAGGTCTTCTTGAAAATGCATCTGCGTTTCCATGAGAATTCCCGTTACGATGTTCGATCTCAAAGTCGTATTCCTGCAGTAGTTCAATCCACCTCGCAACTTGTCCTTCTGTATTCTTAAACTGCAATAGCCATTTTAGTGCAGCATGGTCAGTTCGTAAGTGAAATTTTCGCCCCAGAAGATATTTGCTAAAATGCTGCAACGACTTTACCACAGCTAGCAATTCGCGTCTTGTGACACAGTAGTTCCTTTGCGGTTTTGACAACGACTTGCTGAAGTACGCTATCACGACCTCTTGGTCACCATTACGTTGAGACAACACACCGCCAAGTCCTATATCACTTGCGTCTGTGTCAACTATAAATTCTTTGCTTGCATCAGGGTATCCCAAAATAGGTGTTTTGCACAGACGGTTCTTGAGCTCCTGGAATGCGATATTGCAACTTTCATCCCAGCAGAAATGTCGCTTCTCCTCGGTTAGCTTGTGCAGAGGTTTAGCTATATCTGCAAAGTTCTTCACGAATCGCCGGTAATAGGGGCACAAACTCAAAAATGCTTTAACCTGCGTCTTGTCTTTTGGAACCCGCCAATCCTTGACAGCGGCGATTTTCTCTGGATCTGTGCGGATACCTTCTTCCGATACTACAAACCCCAAAAAGTTAACTTGCCGTTGGAATAGTGAACATTTCTTCGGGCTCAACTTGAGGTTGGCACTCTGAATCTTCATGAGCACGCGTTCCAGGTTTTGAAGGTGTTCCTCAAACGTACGGCCCACGATGATGATGTCATCCAAGTAGACCAGACAGGCATCGCCAATTAGCCCGGTAAGTACAAGTTCCATCAGCCTTTCAAACGTTGCTGGAGCATTGCACAACCCAAACGGCATTACTTTGAATTGCCACAGACCCTTTCCCGTCGAGAACGCAGTTTTCTCCTTGTCCTTAGGGTCAATTTCAACTTGCCAGTAGCCACTTTTTAGATCCAGCGTGCTAAACCATTTTACTCCTGTAAGCATGTCCAGCGTGTCATCAATTCTTGGCAAGGGATAGCTGTCCTTCTTTGTAACGTCATTCAGACGGCGGTAATCAACACAGAACCGCATGCTGCCATCCTTCTTTTTCACCAGCACCACTGGTGAACACCATGGACTAGAGGAAGGTTCAATAACACCATCCTTCACCATTCCTTCAATCATGGTTTCCACTTCCTTTTCACGTGCTACCGGCAATCTTCTTGGCCGCTGACGGATAGGCAATTCCTCTCCTGTGTTTATTTTGTGTTGAACTAAGCCAGTCTTTCCTATGTCAGCATCGTTTACTTGAACATCGGCGTACTTGAGTAACAACTTCTTCGCCTTGACCAATTCGTTCGGCGACAGAACACTGCGACAGTCTTCCAAAAGTGTGGTCACTCTCGTTTCTGAATCCTTGCTGGGGGTCACACTCGATAAGGTAAGGATAAGGTTCAGCACACGTACTCCTGAGCTGTCAGTGGTCCTGACCAAGGTTCGAGCTACTTCCCATGGAAGGTCATTGTTTACCCTTTCCACAAGTACACAACGGTGAGTTTGCCCAGCGTTTCGAGGAAGACTAACCGGAACAATCGTTTCCGATCTCGGCGGAAGAACAATCTTCTTGATGCTGTACACGTTCCCTGGTAACGCACCTTCCATAAAAAGTTCCTCCTGTCCACATTTCAAAACACCTTGCTTAACGTCGATCTCGCAACAATTATTCCTCATAAAGTCTAAGCCTAGGATGCAGTCGTCCATTATATCAGCCACGATGACATTATGCAGGTAGATCACGTTGCCTAGCTTCAACTCCATCTCCTTCTCTCCACGGACGGGTATACGCTGACCGGTGGCTGTTACCAAATTAATGCGTTCTCGGTTGTATGCGGAGTCCCAAAGGAACTGACTTATAAGTTGGGAACTAACAACCGTACGAGAGGCTCCAGTGTCTATGGTCAGCTTACACGGCATTCCGTTGATCTCGCCCTTTATGATTAGGCTGTTCCCATCATGGGTTTGTGAGATCGAGATCCTTGGGGCTCTTTTAACATCAGCCAGCACCCGCCCCGCAGTTCTGGCTTTTACTCGTTTCCCTGCTGCTGCTGGGCGGCGCTGTTGGCCGCACTACCCTCCTGAGATCGTTCAATTTCCCTTTCTAGGGTTCGCTTAGGGCAGCTGGATCGAAGATGGCCCTTTTCCCCACAGCCATAGCACCTTGGGCTGTATCCTTTGTTGCGGTCGCGAACTGTAACTGCCGCAACCTCCCTGACGCGATGGGAACGATGATCCTGCCGCACGGCTTCCACTTCCAGTGCATGGGCCAAGGCGTCCTTAAGCGTCTCGTGGTGCCCGAGCCTCACAGCAGCTCTGACTTCCAGGTCGCGGATGCCGTCGATGAATGTCTGCACCAGATTCCCTTCAATGAGCGCAGGTACAGACCGGTATGCTTTTCGCACCAGCTTCTCCACTTCTAGAGCCCACTGCTGCAGGTTTTCGTTGATGCGCTGCACACGATCTTTAAGCTGCGCACGAAAGACGTGTTCCAGGTGAGCGTCACCATATCTCGCCTCCAATGCCTCAAGGAGCTGCTCGTAGGTCACTTTCTTACCGAGAGCTTTCAACACAGTTAAGGCTTGGTCGCGCAGGCCTAAGGTGAGTGCAGTCATGGCCTGGCTTTTATTCCAGCCGTTTGCCTCCATGACGGCCTCGAACTGGATTTTGTAGGACGACCAGGAAGAGGTCCCGTCGAACGGCGGCACTTTGAATCCACGTAGCGAAGGTGTTGTAGCTACTACGGGAGCTGTTGTTCCATCCCCAAGTTTGAGGTCGTCCAGCGTTTTCTTCACGTCAGCCATTACGTTGTCAACCCGATTGTTTACTTGGTCGATTCGGGTTTCGGCCTCCGACAGGCGGTTGTCATGTTGAGCAACCTTATCCTTCACCTCCCGTATCTCTTTTCCGAAGATAGCGTGAAGGTCCTTCATGAGGAGCATCTGCTCTTCCTTATCGCGTTGGAGTTGCTCTTCTAAACGACGGGCCTGTTCCTCCTGTCGGCGGGCCTGTTCCTCCTGTCCGCCCCGCAGCTGCTCTTCCAATCGGCGGGCCTGTCCCTCCTGTCCGCTCTGCAGCTGCTCTTTCAACTAACGGACCTGTTCCTCCTGTCGGCGAGCCTGCTCCTCCTGTCGGCGAGCCTGCTCCTCCTGTCGGCGAGCCTGCTCCTGCAGCATCACCATCAGAGCACCTAAGTCAGGTGCTGCAGATATAGGAGCTACCGACGGGCCTTCAGCCGGTGGCTGGCCCTCCGACGTCTGCGGCGTTGCACCACCAAATCTTCTTTGGTCCGTCTCCTGCTGGCGTTGACTTCGGGTACGGACACCCTCCGTTTCCTCCTTAGGTAAAATCGGCATGATTTTATCCCACTTCTGACAACAATTGTTACGAGCTTGAGGTTCGTGACAATAAAAATTGCCGATAAAATTACCTAAATTAACACTTTAATTTACTTTACACAAATTAAAGTTAAAACACTAATAATTAAACACACTAATTCACTTAATTCCGCCCGAAACTTCGCTTGTTTCGCCCAAATCAACACTGCCTCGATCGCACCTTGCAGCGCCTACTTATTTAAATTAGCAAATATCCAGAATGTTCAAGCAAACACGCGTAAGGTACCGAGAGTCCGAGTATAGATTTTCTAGAAACTTAGTTTCTTCGGATGGCGCTGTCGGTTGTGATGTCATTCACTGCAAAGCTCCCCTCGCTCTTGTTGCTGACACTAGATGGCGCTAGTTGACTTATTCATGCAACAGTACTTTGAATTTTTTTCTGTGTAGTATTGTTGAATGTTGTGTGAGTTGGGAACACCAATGTCAATTAAATAAGTCCGCTTCACTTCTTTGTCAATTAGTATAATATCTGGCCGGTTATGGGGAATTAATCAATCCGTCAAAATTGATCTGTCCCAGTAAACCTGAAAAAAGAAATCTGAGAAAACCCTTATTATTATTATTATTATTATATTGATAATATTAGAGTTATTTATTATTATTAATTTTAATATTGCCAGCGACCATTTCTTTGAAGTTTTACATACTTGTAATAAGGGGCTGCGACTGTGTGTGCTGGAACAGTTGGAGATTTAAAAAAATAATAATGGTAACAATGACCTGCTGAATGAACAAACAAATGTTTTTGTGTCTTTAAGGCTAATCTTTAATAATAATTTTAAGAGATTCGGATCTCTGACATAGAGGCACTGTATGGAGGTGGTACGCTGTTGTGCAAAGTATGTATAGTGTGAGGAGCACTTTGATGAAGAGGAAGTACTAAAACTGTAAATACTTACTCTCCTTTAGTACTTCCTTCCTTTTATAAATTATTGGTAGAATGAGTAGGTTGTGAGAATGGCGGTTGGACACAGTTGAGGAAAAAGTTTCTTCGTATTATATGTACAAATTTAAGACCCTTTTTAAAGTTTAATTACATTTAGTTATAATATATACATATATATATTCCATTTTGATCGATAACTTAGTGCCATCTTGTAGGTAGTAACATAATCCCGTTGCTGTAGAAATCTTGTAATATTTGATCATTAAATTGAGACAAGTAGTTTTGTCAGTCCTCTCTTGATGTTAACCTAACACTAACCAAAAAAATCTGAAGAGACCGAAGCAGGTAAAGAACTGAATGTGCAAGGTCAGGAATATATGGTGGATGCATTGACACTTACCAAAAAACCTCTTTCAATTTTTGTCGAATGGCCAAATAAGTGTTGAAACTGGCATTATCATGATGAAAGACGACTGCTTTTCTGATGAGCAATTCCGGCCGTTTTTTTTCAATTTGTTACATGAGTCTCATTTGTTGTAGGCAGTAGACATTTGAACGTTTTCGGAATCTTTTCTGAAACGGAATCCTTTTACCCGACGTTAGAACCTTATAATAAACGATCCCTTCCAATCCCAATGACCCAAAATGACCATGATCTCTTTCGCACGCATGTTTTAGCACATAAAAGTATTATGGTAACAATGCAATTGTTTTCAAAAGTGTATTTATATATATATATATATATATATATATATATATATATATATATATATATATATATATATAATGTATTTTTGTTTTAAGTTTTTGTTTTTTAATAAAGGTGTATTATCTTTTCTGGTTTTCCTTTGTAGATGTTGCAATAACAATGTACATAGTAAAGGATTTTCATAACTTGAGATAATGCAATTTTGTTTTTAATCCGTTTGAAAGGGAAGTGTTCAAACAGTGTGCATATTATAAATTTTCCACTTTATGTATGTTCGGACGTAACTTTTTCGTTTATTGAATAGGTTATAATATGTGGGTTGTTATATGTTATTCAAATTAATATAATTAAATAAAAAATATCGTTTAGAATGAAAAAATAGGCGACGAAGATTTTAATTAAACTTGTATTATTCCTGAGTCCACTCACATAAGTAAAAAGTCAACATAAAAAAATACTAATTTTATTAATAGCTTAATAAGCCTTAGCACCGAATTAACAAGCTGTTATGTGGAAACTATTTAATTCTCTTTTAGTTTTTGTAGTCTGGTTTTAATTTTTTAAGGACATATTGACGGTTAACCCAACAAATAAGTAATTTGCAATTGATATTTCCAAAAATATAAGTATGTGCCACTTCCCCAGTCCCCGGCGGCCCCGCTCTCCCTGGCTATGGTGGCGACCATGGTAACGGCGGGGCAGGGGGTGCTAAGAATCTCCGGTGGAGGTTCGGTTGCCACCAACGACAACTCGACCTGGCAACGTATAACGCACGCACCCTGAGGACTGACGAGAAGATACTGGAGCTGGAAGAAGAGGTAGACAATTTGCGCTTGGATGTTATTGGATTATCTGAGGTCTGAAGAGAGGGGGAGAACACGGTAATCCTCGAGTCCGGCAACTTGTTCTATCACCGAGAGGGCGAACATCTGTCCCAAGGAGTTGTCGGATTTATCGTCCACAAGTCTCTCGTCAACAACGTTGTAAAGATTGGGAGTGTGTCGACGAGGGTCGCGTACCTGATACTTAGAATCACCAAACGGTATTCGCTGAAGGTCATACAGGTCTACGCACCAACCTCGGCACATCCCCATGAGGAGGTGGAGGAAATGTATGAGGATATTTCTAGAGCCATGCATTCCTCCAAAACCCACTACACGGTGTTGATGGGAGATTTCAACGCAAAACTAGGCACAAGAGAAGGTGGTGAGCTGAAGTTAGGGAAATTTGGAGTAGAGCAACGGAACCGTACGGGCCAGCAGCTGGCTGACTTTACGGAGAAAGAGGGACTCTTTATGATGAACTCTTTCTTCATGAAGCGGCCCCACAGGAAGTGGACCTGGTCGAGCTCCGACGGTTCGACAAAAAATGAAATTTACTTCATTATGACGACCAGACGCCAACTGTTCAGTGATGTCTCGGTGATCGCAAGGGTGAAAACCGGCAGTGATCACCGAATGGTTAGAGGCACACTGAACCTTAACGTTAAGTTGGAGAGGTCTCGTCTAATGATGTCAACGCTCCGTCCACCTCGTACTCTAATCCAGAATCCCGAGACTTTTCAGCTCGAGTTACGTAACCGCTTTCAGCGCCTACAAGATTGCAATGCAGTGGACGATATGAATGACAAGATCGTGGAAACTGTCCATGCGGTCGGAGCTAAGTTCTGCAAGACCCGCCGCAGAAGAACAAAAAAACTCTCCGATCACACTCTTAATCTCATGGCTGATAGACGGGAGATGAGGCTGCAATCGTCAACAGATTTGACAGCATACCAACAACTGAACAGACAGATCACAGAGAGACTTACGCAACTTTAATACTGCTCGTATTAAAGAAGCGATCGAGCGGAACCAGGGCTCCAAAGTCTTTGCCAGAGATCTGTCTGCCAGAGAGAGCCAACTGTGAAAGCTGAAGACTGAGTGTGGCAGCATCGTTTCCGAGACACCTGAGATTTTGAGTGAGATAGAGAGTTTCTATGGGCAGCTGTACACATCATCGTTGGAGCCACACGCAAGTGTGAGTAACGATCCAAGAGCAAGTTTTACCCGACACTATTACGATGATATCCCGGACGTCAGTCTGAGTGAGATTAGAATGGCTCTCCAGCACCTTAAAAACGGCGGGGCCGGGGATGGAATTACAGCGGAGCTTCTGAAAGCGGGTGGAACACCGGTACTTGAAGTCCTTCAGAAGCTCTTCAATTCCGTCCTCCATGGTGGCACTACTCCGGAGGCGTGGAGCAGAAGTGCGATGGTATTTTTCTTAAAGAAAGGCGACAACGCTCTCTTGAAGAACTACAGACCGATTTCTCTTCTGAGCCGCGTCTACGTGCTGTCTTCTAGAGTCATTACGAATCGTCTCGTACTGTTAGGATGGCTCGCCTGGGGTCCTTTTTAAAAAAAGACACCTTTACTGCTGCAAAACTAATTTAATTTAATTTACACTTCGGAATATTATAAACTATAACAAAGTTGTGTACCGAACAGAGGTTAGAGTTTGACTGCTTAAATTATATGAAAAATCACTTTTATATACTTTACATAATGCTTACAACAACATCTACCTTGTACATCGGTTCATAACGTCTCCCCCCTTAAGACGGAGGCTTATCCTTTAAGATAAACGTAGGATACAATAAAGTCAAGATCCTAAGTTAATACAATAATATATTGAAATATAGTAAAATCATTCAAAAACTATAAAAATTTTAACTGATACAATTGCAATAGCTAACGCTTTATTTTAATTGACAATCTTATTCAATTAACAACTAAGAAACATAATAATAAGGAATATAAAGCTTAAAAAGAAATGATTGAATTTTAATCACATCATTATAAAGCAAGGTAATATAAATATTAATCGACTAATAACTAAGAACTTGTTTAAAAATTAAAAAAAAATAGTTTTGAAAAGAATTATACAATTTTAATTGTTATTTAACAATATTAATAATAATTATTAATTGAAACTTAAAACATGATTAAAAATATTAAAATAACATTTAGAAGAAATTTATACATTTTATTCTTGTTAAGTATATTAGCAATATTATTTAATTTATAACAAGTAACATGTTAAGAAAAGTAATTAATAAATTTCAATGTTTTTTTTTAATAATTGATTAAATTTCGGTTATAAGAAGCTCTGTTAAATTTCCTAAATTGAACCTTGTCCTTGTTTTTATTTATCTCTATTTCTGGGAGACTGCTAATCGATTTTTTGTCGCATTCAATTGATTCATCTGAAATATCCGTTAGTTCAATAGAAGTGTTAACATTAGTATCGTTTTTATTACATTTTTTGTTATAACACTGATTATATATTTGGATGCAACAAGATGTATTTTTACAACAATTTGAAAAGCATTTATTATATATCTTATACAGTATATAACAAAAAATACTGGCAATTACAATATAAGTAAGCGTTGAATAATAATGCCCGTATTTAACAATATGAGGCTGATTCTCGGCTTGATGAATTTGATTCTTTAAACTATCTAATTTATATGACGCTAATTTTAATGATTCCAAATCAATGTCTGTTAGCGTAATTGGGTTTAGGACATTAGAACTGTGGTTTAATAAATTGTATTTGCAACAACTATCTTCAACTATGTTAAAATCGATTGATATTTGGCTGGGCAGCACAGCCTTGTAATATGCAACGCAATCATTTTTTAAAGATAATATTCCAGTGCCTTGCACGGTATAATCAGAAATCTTATTATCATTTGTACATTTAACAGTCAATTTATTTGGTTTAGACTGAACATAAATAAATCGTCCATCACTAAGTTTTTGCCATAAATTAATATTACCATATATTATTTTCGAATCGCATGTTTCTGGAAGTGACATAATTACTTCAGTCAAGAGTTGAGTTTCACAGGTTGGATTATTAATTGTGGACAAAACAGAAGGTGACAAACATATCATAAACTTATTGTTAACGTTTTCAGACTCACTTAAGCTATCAAACAATGCGTAATTTAATCTATCATCCGTAAGGGCTACATACAGCTTGGAAGGATGAATGAGAACACAAGTTTGTAAATTATACATATCATGTTGTGTAGGTAATGGCAAAATCTTATAAACACTAACCTTAATAGGGTTAATTAAAGGAATTCTTATAACAAATACTATCGTATTATTATAGTAATACGAAGTTAATTCGGCTAGATCAATAATTGTATGTATATTCTCTAATGATAAGGAAATGGGAAATTCCACATTAATTTTGCTCATTTTGCTATTAGAGAGCTCTTTAAATAACTTAGTGGAAGTTAAGACATAGGGATGGAGGATGTTTGATTTTGCAAATAAAATTGTATCTAGTATGTTTGAAACCGATAGCAGTGAACCTTCAATCACATTAAAAATAGAATTTATTTTAGCTGAACTAATAAGTCTGTAGTAATTTTAGAATTTTCAGAAAAAATGTAATTTAATTTTTCTATTTGTTTATTTAATCTAATTTCGTTATTATTTAATTGACGAATAGAAACATTAAAATTATTGATGGTTGATTGAACAATGTGTATGTTGTCATTCATTAGCGAATATATCTCGTTTTCATTTTGCTGACAAGTAGAAATAGCTTCATCGTATTTTCTGGCGTCATCGGCATCTAATGTACCGAAGAAAAACTTAAGAATTTGACCGCCAAATTCAAGAGATCTTTTAAAACGATTAATAGGGTTTTCGGAAATAATATGTGATATCGAGTCGTATTTAAGATAATTAGCGTTAATTAAAATTTCTGACGAGTTTATAATATCCTTGCAATCTATAGTATTAATCGCGGTATTTTGAGCCTTCTCACAAAAACTAGACATGCTTGAAATAGATTGATCAATTTTCTTTAAATAAGGCTTTATAGGTATTATTTCCACATAGGTTACTATATTCCAATAATCGTTGAAGAAGTATGCCATAGAAGTCGGATCGAAGTATAATCCTGGACTATGTAAAATTTGTTCAATCGGTTCTGAATAACTCGATCGGAGGAGAAATCTGAAACAATTATTACATAATTTACGCTGGTTTTATTTCATTAATGTGGTATTTTACGTGTTTCCTATTTATGCATACAGTAACATTATTTTTGCTGTTAACCTTAATAATTTTAAAAGGTCCCTTCCAAATAGGAGACAGGGCCTTGCGCAACCTATGGTGCTGTTTAATATATACTATATCACCTACTTTATAAGCTATTTCTCGCGAAGAGGCATCATAGTATCTTTTTGAAGATTCCTTGCTTTTATTTATATTTTCTAAAGCTTTTTGGCGGGAGTATTTCATTCTATATTGTAGAGCGCGAATGTACTCGTGATAGGTTGTATTTTCATCAGAGTTGTATATGCTACTAGGGATAAAAGGCGTATGTCCGTACAATAATTCAAAAGGAGTAAATTCAGTAGTACAATGTGGAGTGGTATTGTAAGATAAAATTGCAGTAGCAAGATAACAGTGCCAGTCGTCCTGGTTCTCATTTACAAATGATTTTAAATATTCTTTAAGGGTGGCGTGACTACGTTCCAATGCGTCATTTGTTTGGGGATGGTATGGACTCGAGAATATATTTTATATTTTAAGAATGCTAGTCAATTGCTTAAATAACTCTGAAGTAAAACATGAACCTTGATCAGTTAGAATCATTTTAGGAAACCCAAATAATGAAATAAAGTGAATGAGATTGCGCGCGACTTCATCAGTTGTCGAAGTAATCATTGGATAGGCGCAAGAAAATTTAGTTAAGTCATCCTGGAGCGTTACTATGTATTTAAATTTTTGAAGACCCGCTTCAGGTAGGACACCGACAATATCTAGCGCTAATCTTTCAAACGGCTTGGTGCTTGAGGACGTTATGACCATGGGTGCCTTATTACAATCGCGCAACGGCTTATTAATTTGACATAGATTACAATCTTTAACGAAGCGTTTTATGTCTGCACGCATATTTTTCCAGTAAAACAAAGATTTAATTCTACTATACATGCGTTTTATACCTGGGTGACCAGCTACGGTAGTCCCGTGGTTTTCTTTTAAAATGGTTGGAATCTCGGCTGGAGAAGGGTATTGTATTCGATTCTTGTATATGTGAACCTTAATATTTGTTCCATGGAAAATATAAGATATTATATTGTAAATTTTTAAGTATACTAACTTTGTAAATGGTTCAGAAAAGTCAGATAATGCTATCTCAGTATCGTAATTATCTTTAGAAATAATTAAGTCCCTAAACTTACGTAATAAATTATAAATTGTCTTATAACTTGTCTCGTCATAATGATGAACTTTAGTGTAAAGAAAGTAAAATGTTTTATTGTTAGAATCGACCGAGTGTACGGTTTCAGGTTCGCGTTTCGCTGATAACAACTCGGCAGTATTATTTATCATTGACAATAGCTGTTCACAGTTCGGCATAGAGCAATCAAAGTCCAGAGAGACTGGACAAGCAATTATTTTTTGTTTTGCAGTATATAAACTTTGATTGTGCTCTTCAATTTGTGTATCATTAGAAATTGTTTTGTAAATTGTTTCTTAAAAAATTGTTCATATGTAGTCTTATTTAATTTAGAATGCGTGATAGCGTTTACTGGATTACGAGATAAACCATCCGCATTTGAATTAATTCTACCTGGCTTGTACGTTTTCTTGCGTGTGCCAACCCTAGAGAGTGACGTAGATTTTTCACAATTTATGACGTCACGTTGGCAACCATTAAATTTTTTATTACAAAAGTTATTAGAAATTGAGACATCATTTTTATTCCTTTGAGTCTCTGATTTTTTATTACTCTGTGTTAAAAATAACTTAGGAACACAGGAGTCGAGTCTTTTATTTGAAGTGGAGCATGTTAATTCAGACGAAGGTGCATTAAAATTAGAATCCTGTGCAACCGAGAATTGACCACAGGTGCGACCTTGAGACTCCATTGAAGACTCGTTGAATATAGAATTTAAAAAATGTTCATTAATATTTTTTTGCATCCGTGTTTTATAAGATAATTTAGGAACACGGGATTTAGAGAGATTAATAGTTTTCGTGTCATTTAAATTAATGATACGTTCCGGCAGACACGGCACCGAAACCCTGTTTAGTTTAAATTATCATTGTTATTTTCAGAGGCGCAAACAACATGTACATTAGAGCGATTATTGTCCGGCACATTACTAGTGCTCGGTACTCGTGTACTTGATAGTGCAGTACACTCATCGGGGCGCATATTATTGGTTTCAAACTTGAGCTTGCGACACTCGTTTACGGTTAAATGGCCTTTCTTTTTGCAATAGGCACATATTTTATTGGGATTAAAATTAGAAGAAGGTTTATTATAGTGAGTATTTGAATTATTTGAATTTTTATTATGCAATGAATTAGAATTAGAGTTAAGATGATGGAGGTTAGGATAGGAAACCTTTGATTTATTTTTGTAGCACTCGGAAGAAGTGTGTCCGAGTTTGTGGCAAATTGAGCACGATTTAGATGAGCGCAGCGATAATTTACGTAATTTAAATAACTTTTCTTCCTCGATAGCATGCGTAATCGCCTCAGATAAAGTTCGAGGGTTCCTACAGCGTACAATATGCGAATAACTAGAATTAAGCAATAAGCTAATTGTGCTTTTCCTTCAAGTTGGGACACAATATATTTAAACAAAACATTCTGTTGGTCTGTACTTGCCAATGAAATTGCATTTTCGCAATTCGTAAGAAATGCTGGCAAAGACTCGCGATCCCCATTGTAGGGCTTAACGAATTTGATAAGGACTGAAAGGGTGATTTTTTCGGACATTTTTAATTTAATATTTTTTCGTGTTGGATTTGATACCGACAGTGAACTATCTGAGGAGTCAGAGTTCGAAATTTTAACTTCTTCAGCTTTTACCTTTTTAGAGAACATTAATTAATAGGTAATATTTTTAAAATACAGTTCAGATCATCAGAACACTACAAAATATGTTAAACAAATAGGTATTAAAATACAATGATTAAGATAAATCTCTTATAACTGATTACTTTTTTAGATTAAATCACTTTCACTTGTTTCACTTTGATTAATAACTTTAGAAACTTTAATTTTATATTATATAAAAATTACTCACAAAATGTAGATTCTCATGAACATCTTGGTTTTCCAAAACGTGTGAGTTAATTCGACACTGCAGCGATGACGTCAATTGCAGCGGTGGCTTGAGTACCTATTCGACGACTCAGGAAGTCTTAAATTACCACGCTACCTCGAAGTCACGTTGCGTTGTCCGTGAAGAAACCTTACACGTGGTGATGGTGGTGATGATGTAAGGTCTGATGTTGGTGGCGAGTCAAACTGTCCGGTGATCCGATAGTGCAATGGGTTGTGATGCGGGCTCACACTCGAAAGTGGAGACTTATTATCGTCGACCACAATGGAGCAGCAGGAGTTTCTGAATGATGTGGTGCGGGCTCGCGCTTAGTAGCGGAGTCTTATCGTCGACCACAAGTGCAACTGTGCGGGCTTAGGCACATGTACTCAAGACTTACCGTCGACAGCTGGCACCTTACCCAAGGACCGTGGTGATGAACGCTGAGGTTCACGGAGCCAAATAAGTATTAGGGCGGGAACTCCTTGTCGCGACGCGCCTAACATCTAGGAATCCCAGTACTTTAATTGCTTTCCCAGGATATCCCACTTCTGACACCAAAATTGTTAGGATGGCTCGACTGGGGTCCTTTTTAAAAAAAGACACCTTTACTGTTGCAAAACTAATTTAATTTAATTTACACTTCGGAATATTATAAACTATAACAAAGTTGTGTACCGAACAGAGGTTAGAGTTTGACTGCTTAAATTATATGAAAAATCACTTTTATATACTTTACATAATGCTTACAACAACAATTACTACTTTGTACATCGGTTCATAACAGTACGCAGAATCGACGACTTCCAGCCTCCCGAACAAGCCGGTTTTCGAAAAGGCTTCAGTACCATAGACCACATACATACCCTGCGGCAGATTGTACAGAAGACCGAAGAGTACAATCTGCCACTTTGCCTGGCGTATGTGGACTATGAGAAAGCCTTTGATTCCGTCGAAATTTGGGCGGTGCTACAGTCCCTTCAGCGGTGTCAAGTTGACTGTCGGTATATCGAAGTGCTGAAGTGTTTGTACAGTAGGGCTACGATGGCTATCCAAGTACAGAACCAGAGTTCGAAACCTATCCAACTGCAGAGAGGTGTAAGACAGGGTGACGTTATATCCCCGAAACTCTTCACCGCTGCGTTGGAAGACCATTTCAAGCTACCGGACTGGAAAGGATACGGTATTAACATCAATGGCGAGTACATCACTCACCTTCGATTTGCCGACGATATAGTCCTTATGGCAGAATCGCACTTCGATATACCGAATTAGCACTATGCTTAATGACCTCAATGGTGTCTCCCAACGGATAGGTCTTAAGATGAACATGGACAAAACAAAGATCATGTTTAATGTCCATGTCACACTTATGCCGGTAGTTTTTGGGAGCACTGTGCTCGAAGTTGTTGACGAGTACGTTTACCTGGGACAAATAGTCCGACTAGGTAAGTCCAACTTCGACCGAGTGGTCAATCGACGGATTCAACTCGGCTGGGCAGCGTTCGGGAAATTACGATACATCTTCTCGTCAGGTATACCTCAATCTCTGAACTAAAGTGTACAACCAGTGCGTGTTGCTAGTGATGACTTACGGATCAGAGACGTGGTACTTCACTGCTGGCCGTATGAGGACGCTCAAGGTCGCTCAGCGAGCTATGTAGAGGGCTATGCTCGGAGTTTCTCTGCATGATAGACTCAGAAATGATGATATCCGCAGTAAAACCAGAGTGACCGACATAGCCCAACGGATTAGTAAGCTGAAGTGGCAATGGGCCGGCCATATAGCTCGAAGAACCGATAACCGATGGGGAAGAAAGGTTCTCGAGTGGCAGCCTCGTACCGGTAGGCGTAGTGTAGGGCGACCTCCCACTAGATGGAGTGATGACCTGGTAAGACATGCAGGAAGTCAATGCATGCAGTTGGCTCAGGACCGTGCTTTGTGGCATTGCTTGGGGGAGGCCTATGTTCAGTAGTGGACTTGTGAAGGGCTGTAATGATGAATGATGATGAAGTATGTGCCACTTATAGTAATATTATAACAGTTTTGTTTATTATTAGCATATTAAGTAAAATGTTTTGTTTATTCGTTGACAATTCTTGGAATATATTATGTAAAACGCTGTGAAATATAAATAATGTGATATTCTTTAGAGGAATATTGAAGGGATTATATAGATTAAGAGTTTAGACTTAAGATTTCTGCCTCTTAATGAAAAAGCAATTCATCGATAAATAGTAAATAATTTTAAGTAAAATTTGAAAAATGCGACACCATGCATAAAACTTTGTTAATAGTCATTATTGGGAGTCATGCCATCTATCTGATTATACTTTTTTATTTCATATTATATTGCGTTATTTGTTATGTTTTTACCATTTTATGCTTTCATATTTTACGTAATTTTCATGACTGAATAGTTTTCATATTTTTTAAACAAAAAAGCAGCATATCACTATTTTACGGTGTAACTACCAAGTAATACGTTTATACTTTGAAATTACGTTCGACTAATCGAAAACTTGTTTTAGTACTAAGTAAGAGTGCCGTAATTATTGTTTATACCGCCTATTAATTTCAAATGAAGTGCAGAATATTTGAATACATATTTACCTAGTACTACCTCATAATACTTATATGCTGTATAAAATTGGTCTATTTTAGATGCTTTAACCAAAACAACTTGTAAACAAATTAAAATGAATGAATGTATTATTTACGTAGAATTACTCAATATCAGAAAAAATGTTTTCCATGTTGTTGTTATTAGGATTTTTGACGCCTCTTCTGTGTTTCCTATGTATTCACGATTTGACGTACAAAATCACATGAGTTTTAACCTGCAATTATAAAGGTTGCTTATAAAATCAAAATTATTTCAGTTCATAATTGATGTGACATTGTTTTTTGATCAAAACTCTACATGGGTAAGACAAAATCTACATTAAGAAGGACAAAACATGTTGAACATGTTTTAATATAGGTAATAGCATAATTATTTTTAAATAATAGGCGGGTACTACTTTGATTTTTATATTCGATCATAGAGTTTGTTATAATCCCCATAGCTGAAGTTTGTTGTGACACTACAGCTATATCATACATATACTGTGTGGGTGACATTTAGTAACCACATCAAGTGACATAACTCGTAAAATTGATCCTGTAAAATATATGTTTTTATTTTTGCCTTATAAGTAACATCTCAAGGAAATTCTCTCGTATGTTAATATAGAAAAATGTATATAATATTAATACAGAAAATTAATGACAAAATAAAATGAGCATCAAATTCCTAAACCTATAGGAAAATAGGCTTTTGATCAAAGTTAATAGATAAACTAGATTTGATGCATTTGCTATTAAAAAAAGGAACAACCTTTAAGTTTTATGCACTATTCTCCACAATCTTAAAATAAGAAATACAGAAGAAGGAATAACCTTAAATTCTTCATAAGCCTGTTAGTAAATCTAAAATTGATCAATACTCAAATGTGTTCAAGAAACAAAATTAGACAACACTATTATGTAACTCCACTCTCTTCTTGCTTTTATTTGTGGTCATTGATATACCTTAATAATTATGTGATTTTAGTGCACAAATTAGTATCCTTGTCTATCCTTTTCTTTCCATGGTGTACAATAAAAAGTAATTGAATTTGTTTACACACACACATGTACACAGTTGATGTTATAGATATCCAGTGCGAAAGTTTGGCTACTCACTAATCCTGTTTGACAGCGTGTTGAGTATGGGCAAATCTATTAAATGATGCATGGCAGTAGGTGCTTTTTTAAAATGGCTTACGAACAGCTTTGAACGCATAACGCTGGTAAAGAAGGATAAAAAGTAGAATTGTTGCACAGGTATAATTAGGAAAAGAAACATTTTTGATCGTACGTGGTAGCAGCGTAAACGAATTCATTTTAACTGTTATAAATGAACTGTGATCAATATTTAAGTCCAATGTTATTTTAACGGCATACGGAAAACATTTTTGGAACAACGATTATCAAATCGTTTAATAACGGAAAGACGAATTTTTTGTAGTTTTTTAATCAAAATTATCATTTATTTCCTCGTATAATTTATATTTAAGAATGTTCTCAAATAACTTTGATTAGGAAATATATCAAAGGGAATGCATCAATACCGAAAAAGTATTGTAATATTAATTGATAACTGCTAACTTATATTTAATTAATACTTTGAGTTTGTTTTGGGATTCACTTACCATTAGGTCTATTTTATGTACATTCATTATTCTTACTCTTACTTCTATTTAAAAAAGTTTCGTTTTACACTAATGTTTCATAAGCCATTTCTTGCATAGTGATACAAACAAATTCTATGTTTAGGACGATTCCACACTAAATGGGGTAAGGGATTGAGTGAGTGAGTTTTATGACAATTTGAGTGGGAGATATATATCGTTTTCAAATGATTTGTAACCTTCGATCAACAATACTAACTAGATGACGAGTCACGTACAAAATAATAGTTAGTGTAAACACCGTTATCCTTGAAACCAGTGGTTTGATTTCACTTATAGAATGTAAATTCAATGAATTTTAAGAAAAACCGCTATTTTCTTTCATAAAATTTAAGTTTATGTCCGACACCGTCCGTAAATTCATTGATACCATATGCGCCCGAGTGACGTAATCACTGTAAAGATCACCGCCCGCGCTAGCTACCTACACAACATTCCAATAAAAACACAAGAGGTACACATAACCTGTGATGTATCTTTTCCTTTATACTTTCATCCTGACATCGGTTATTTTTCATTGGATTTACGTTCTATAAGTGAAACCAAACCAATAGTTTCTAGGATAACGGTGTTTACACTAACAACCTGTATACTTAAACTACTACATTTGTTTACTAAAGCAATGAGACAAAAACACACACAAAAAATTAAAATAGTTTTAAGTTCAACCTAATTACAACCATGGCATAGTAATTAAGTCACAAATACATAAACACTCACGCCTGTCACCCAGAGGGGTAGGCAGAGACTACAGACTTCCATTTAGCACGATCCTGACACACCTCTCTTGCCTCCTTCACATCCATACACCTACGCATACATGCGCGTCGGTTAAGGGTACTCCTAATTTGGCCCGTTTTCAATAAATCGCCAATTTGGTCGATAAATATTCGCCTAGACGTCCCTTTCCCACTCTGCCATTCACTTCTGCACCATAAATTTTCTTTGTCACTCTTTCCTCATTCATTCTTTCCACATGACCAAACCACCGAAGCATTCCTTTCTTAATCCTGGTCACAACATCATTTTGCAAACCACACTCTTCTCTTATTACACAATTTCTTACCCTGTCATTCAGATTCAGCCCTAACATACTTCTTAACGACCGCATTTCTACTGCGTTTATTCTACTCTCGTGCTTCTTCTGCCACACCCAACTTTCACTACCATACGTTAAAGTAGGGACCAACACAGCATTGTGAATTGCCATACGTGCCTTTTTCGACACATTTTGACTCTTCACAATAGAGTGCAAGGCCCCATTTACTCTATTTCCCGTATTCACTCGTCGTTCTATATCTTTATCATATCTCCCATCCCTGCTAAATACGCTGCCCAAATATACAAACTCATCTACTTGCTCGATCAACTCACCTTTTATTCTTATTTCACAAATCGTTTTACTTTCTTCTCTTTCAAATACCATAACCTTCGTCTTACTTGCGTTCACTTTCATACCCCTTTCTTTTAATGATCCGTTCATTAATGTAACCATCATTTGCAACTCGGCCGCCGACGACGCAAGAATAACTTGATCATCGGCGTACAAAAGGCATTTGACGGTTAACTCACCCATTCTTAATCCGCATTCTTCAACTTTCAAATTTTGCAAATAACTGTCCATAAATAGATTGAACAGCCACGGGGAAGCTACACAGCCCTGTCTGACACTTTTATGGATGTCAAACCAGTCCAAATAGACCCCGTTGACCCTAGCACAAGCACTAGAGTCCCTATAAAGAGACTCCAATGCCTGTATCAAGCCAGCGCTCAACCCAAATGAATTCAGTGTTTGCCATAGCAAATCCCTATCCACTCTGTCATAGGCCTTTTCCAAGTCCATTAACGCACAAAATACCTTTTGGTTTTTGGTCAGAAACTTCTCCGCGATCATGCACATGGAAAAGACTTGATCTGTACATCCCATTCTCTTTCTAAATCCCGCTTGCACATCCCAAATTTTTACATCAGTTTCTTTCATGACCCTTTCAATCAGTACCTTAGCATACAGTTTTCCCACAATGCTAAGAAGGCTGATGCAACGGTAGTTTTTACAGTCCTGCTGCGACCCTCTTCGTTTATATACTGGGACTATCACGGCTTTGCACCAGTCTACCGGTACCCGCTTCAGTTCCCAGCATAAATTAAATAAGGTGTGCAGCAGGCCTGCCACCACTTCCTCTCCAGCCGTTAGCATTTCAAGTGAAACTCTATCATATCCGGCAGCCTTACCTGCTTTCATGCTTTTCATTGCTTTCATTATTTCATCTATACTTATCTCGCTACCTTTTTCCTCTTCTTTCGGTGTTTCTACTTCACTTAGTACACACGTTGTCTCCTCACTCGTAAACACGCTTTCAAAATATTCCTTCCATCTCTTTAAACTCAAAACTCCATCATTCAGAATATAGCCATTTTCGTCTCTTACAGCATTCATCATAGGCTGTTTTGAATGTCCCCTGGCAGTTCTTACAATTTTCCAGAACATTTTAATATTTGTCTGGAAGTTATCCGATATTCTTCTATCATTCTTATCCGTTCTTTCTTGCTTTTTCTTTCAACTACTTCTTTTACTTTCTTATTAAGATGTCTAAAGACTGCCTTTTATCTTTCAATATCACCATTCGTACCACTAGAATTAGCAGCATTTGTCGCTAGTAAACTTAGCCATGTTCTCTTCTTTGCTTCAACTTTCATACGTACCACATCATCCCACCATAACGTATTATTTTTCTTTTATTCTTTCTCTTACTAACACCACATACTTCGGTAGCTGCATCCACTAAACCTTTCTTTACATTTTGCCATATATTCTCCAAGTCTAACTCATCATACGTAATTCATCCAAACCACTTATATTTTCTTTCAGTCTACATTTGAACTTGTTTTTATCACTTTCATCTTGTAACCTTTCTGTTCTAATACGCTGTAACGCAGTGGTAGACGCAGACGATCGATGGCGCCAACGCCTGATTAGGCCATTAATTCGGCATAAAACTAAATAATTATCCGTTCCTACGTTAGAACCCCGGTAAACTCTTGTATCTACCACTGCACCCCTCAATCTTTCATCCACAATTATGAAATCTATCATGCTTCTATATTCACCTCTTTCCCAAGTGATACATGTGAATTCTCTAGTGGCGAAAGCAAGTGTTCGTCACAAAAAGATTCTTTTCCATACATACGGTGAGGAGACTTTCACCATTCTCATTTATACTTTCATCACCGAACGTTCCCAATATCCCTTCATAACAAACCCCAACCCTTCCATTAAAATCTCCTAGCATAATAATATTTTCATTTCCCTTACACTTCATTAACACCATCCTTACCATTTCCTAAAACTGCTCTCGGATATAATTGAGCTTAGACATGTCTGGGGCGTAGACCCCTAACACAAACAACTTCTTTAAGCCCACTTTCATTCGTATCCATAGCAGTCTTGGGCTTACACATTCATACTCTTTCACACATTGGCCCATTCTTTCTGAAAGGATGATACCTACTCCCTGGCATGCCCGCTCGATCTCGTCTACACCAGACCAGTATGCGGTATACATGTCATGTGTGGTGACATCCTTCCCCTTCCTTTTCGTCTCATTTACGCATAACACATCTATTCTTCTATCATACATCATATCGCATACTTCATCCATTTTATCATTTATTGCCCCACATACATTCAACGTAGCCAGACGTGCCTCTGCAATCCACTTTCGCCTCTCCGGGAGACAGAACGTGACGGGTGGCGAACCTCGTCGTCACAAATCTTACAATCATAAGTCACAAAAAAAAGAACAAAGCGACAATATATAATTCTGTTACTTGGAAATGAAAAGACATAGGTTAAATAATATTTAGTGTGAAATCAACCTTAAGATATAACAAATAAAGTACTTTTTCCGTTATTGCCCTGCAAGCTACGTCGTTTTGTTATGTTTCTGTTTTCTTCTTCGTATTTGGTCCAGGATGTATGGAGCCGCGTGAACACTAAATAATGTATAATATATTTAATTTAAATTATTTTTATGTTTTGGGCATTTATGATCGTTGGTATAAATACTTTCCACACTAGTTATTAAATATAATACATTGTATAGTATTTTGATACATTTCACTTTTATATGTTTCTATATTTGTAGTATTTATGTATGTATATATACGGTGTGTGTGTGTGTGTGTGTGTGTGTGTGTGTGTGTGTGTGTGTTTATATTATTATTTTACGTTTTTGTGTATAACATGATAATTTAATTTATAAGTGTCTTTATATGTTGTATACAAAATTTTATAAACTGCAAGTACGCTTTTTTGTTTTTCAAATGAATGTAATATTGGCACCTGGCAAAGGTGGTTTTTATTTGTGATATTTATATCACGAAATTCCACATCTTTATATTTATCTTTACAATCTTTATAATACAAGTACATTTCAGTGCAACCAATAAATAAAAAAAAATATTTAAAACAGAAACGGAAACTGCACACTTAAACGGATTGCTAGGAAAATAAAACAAACCAAGTATTTAATGGAATTACACAAACAGAGACGAAAGTAACAATTATCATTATTTATTTTGGTAAACAATTACTAAAAATTACTACAATACAAATCTAGTACGCATCTGTGTTCTGTTTCACAAATGTTTACGAGTGTATTGGCCAACCTTGGCAAAACATTTTTAGGGGTGGTTTTAATCGGTAACTTAGTTTCAAATATGTTATAATTTTTTTTTAGTTTAAGGCTTAAAACATAACATATTATACATATACTTACCGAAAGTAAGATACTACGGCCGTTACATTGCTTTTTCAAGCATTATCCTTGCAACTTTTAAATACACATTGCGGCATTGTGAAACGTGTTTACGCTCACGTCTCAAGTGCACTCTTATTTATTGAAACGTATTTTTTGCGCCAACCCGACATCTAGTTGGAATTTTCGATCGAAGTTTGTAATGGTCTATATTGATAATATTGACGGTGGCGTAAATATAAATAATTGTTTTTATTTTATATTCCATTTAACCTGAAACGATAACGACTTAAGTTTGCTTTACACGTTTCAATCCGTGAGAAACGGCGCTGAATATAAATTAACTCTAATTTATTGACGAGACACGAATCTTGAGAGAAAAGCCTCAGAAAATTTAATTCTATTTAGTTCACAACACAAACAAATCTAATACAGAGAATTGCGCAATCATTCGGAAACGGTGAATTAAAACGAAATAAACGGAACTTAACAAAAATACGTTCCTAGTATATCACTTATTTTTCTAGTTTGTTTGAATTTATGAAAGATTGAGATAAAAAAAAACTTTGATACCCCTTAGTATCGGCGGTTATAAAATCTTTTATTCCTCAAAGACTTACCCGTCCATAACTCACAAGTGACGCTTCAAGTTACTTCTGAGCACAGAATTCATATCAGGTCCCACAGGCCTTATTTTTAAAAAAGTGTTAGGGAAAGGACTTCACATGTTCACCAACATGCATAGGGGCAGTCACGTGGATTATTATTATTGCAAGTTACAAAATCACTACTGAACACTGCCTCCCCACTACTGGACCGGATTATAGTGCCAAACACAGGTGCATTCTCTATTCCCTCACTCTCATACTAAGACGGGATGGTAAACCGAAACAACCGGAGAGAAATCAAATGCAGGACTAACGGATTTACATGCTATCCGAGGTACGGGGTGAGACACCGACAGGTACCGGACTGCGGGCAGCTATTGAGAATTTTTTGACGGAAAAACTTAATAATTATTTTTTTGGCTCGATCCGTATTCAAACTCATGACTTCATGATCAGCAGTCGCACTACTACGACTATTAGACCAATGGGGCAGTTTTTTTTAATATCATGGCATTATATATATTACATAATCAAGGGTAGATTTAGATATGTATGGTCCACGGCATCCATTAAACATTACTTCGAATTTTTGTTCCATTCATTAATAGAGACGTTGCTTCTATAGAAAAATATTCACATTTTTATATAACTCAATTTCTAAAATTCTCTTTAAATTAAGCTATTTTAACAATGGTCTACATAACCACTACTTTCGCTAGATAGACTAATTAAGTAAGGAGACTCTAAACTTTGTTTGCATCACTACGCAAGAAACGGCTAATGAAACATTAGTGTAAAACAAAACATTTTTAAATAGAATTAAGAGTAAGAATAATAAACGTGCATAAACTAGACCTAATGGTAAGTGAATCCCAAAACTAACTCAAAGTATTAATTTAATATAAGTTAGCAATTATCAATTAATATTACAATATTTTTTCGGTCTTGATGCATTTCCGTTGATATAATATTTCCTAATCAAAGTTATTTGAGAACATTCTTAAATATAAACGATATGAGGAAATAAGTTATAAATTTTGATTAAAATAACTGAAAAAAAAATCGTTTTTCAGTTATCAAAGTATTTGATAATCGTTGTTCGAAAAATGTTTTCCGTATGCCGATAAAATAAAATTGTACTTAAATATTGATCACAGTTCATTTATAACAGTTAAAATGAATTCGTTTACGCTGCTATCACGTACGATCAAAAATGTTTCTTTTCCTAATTATACCTGTGCAACGATTCTACTTTTTATCCTTCTTTACCAGCGTTATGCGTTCAAAGCTGTTCGTAAGCCTTTTTAAAAATGCACCTTCTGTCATGCATCATTTAATAGATTTGCCCATACTCAACACGCTGTCAAACAGGATTGGTGAGTAGCCCAACTTTCGCACTGGATATCTACAACTGGCAGAAATAGGAGAGAACATTCTACACCTGGTCGGTGAGGGCCGGTATTTGCTCGAATATTCTGGATGTTTCAGTGGAATAGGCCTAAATATACGGCTGAGTTAGATCGCGACCCGAGTCAGTATTGAATTGGCAAACCCAGCGAATACTTCGAAACGATATAACTGCAAATTGGGTTTCATTATTAGTGTGTTTTAAGTTGTAATTGGTGTTCGGTAATTAAAGTGTCAATTTTGGTAATTTAATCGGCAGTTCTTATAGTCACGTACCCTAAGCTTGGAACATTATAAAGTACGTTTACGACATTAAGTTACGTTTTAGATGAAAACATCACTTAAAATGTTAAGTATAATTTGAGTCATCATCATCATCATCACCGATCACAAATCTACTTCTTTATGTAGGCCTCACTCAAGGAACGTAAAAATGGAAGCTCCTGAGTTAGCTATATGCACGAATGATAAATTTAAATATCAGCTAAAAATTAGATACATTTTTTGAATAAAGCGGAAACATGGCTACGCTACGACATATCGTGGCTATGTTTATACTTTATTTCTATTTTATTCAAACTGTAAGCAATCAATTGTATTATTTTAAGCAACTATTATTCAAGGTCAGCTCTTTCAAGTAGTAATAAGAAAACCTTACGGCCTCGAAGCATATAAATTTAATTTATTTCGGTGAGTTACTATACTTATCATAGTTTGAGTTATACTGCGTATTCGCCTCCATTCTAAATGGTTATGTATCAATGTTGTCGGGTATTTAATTCATAGCTTTTATCAGTTTATGTTAAATCTCATAAAATAACGCGTTATATTTTTTATAGAATAAGGGTGATCAACGAGCACACAGTCTACCTGATAGTAAGTGTATGCTGTGGCCCATAGACATCTACATTTATCCGCGATTAAAAATCAACGTAGAAGCGTTATCACTCCTTAGGACTATGATGGAATGTCTCGTTTCCAGTAGAAAAGGTTCTCCGCATCGCTTCACTCACCACACGAAGCAAGCAGTAGCTTGTTCGTATGGTATAGTTGCTATTTTACGCTGGTGTTTTATTTTATTTTAGCTGCAGCTTAGCAAAATTTTTGTTCAGTTACTTAAAATTGTATTTATTTAAGTGTATTTTTGTCTTATCCAAAAATTCAATAAAATAAAACTATTCTACAAAATAATATTCCATCGTCTATTAAAAATATGATTAAATCTTTACATCAGGTTGACCCGCTTTCACCTCGTCCTTATACTCAGAAGGATGCTTATGTTTATAGTGGTTCATAACGTCGTTGAGGTTACATTTGCCGAAATAACACTCACACTTTTATTTTAAGTTTTTTATTTCTTAAAAACAGAAACATTATCTAGTGAAAACATATTAAAATAGTTACAACCCATTTCAGCGCAATTTAACATGTTTATTAATTATTTTGAATATTTATAAATAAAAAGTAAATTATCTTTATATTCAAGGCTCAGTATTAAAGTTAAATAGTTGTAAATTAAAATAGTGCCTTCGGCCAAACACCATGTCATACGGGAGTAACTAACCTCGAGGGTTATTTATTCTGGTATAATTTTAATCTTTGTTTTAACTTTTAGATAACATCGTTTGGGTTTTTCCATTACCAACGTAGATTAGCCCATATTGAAAATTGTAAGTCTAAAGTTGATGAATGAATGACGAATTAATATGTAACCCCACTAAAATCAAAATAAAATTTTTCGTATGAAGGAACGTAAACTTTGTGTCCAAATAATTTGTCGGGTTATAATGATTGTAACTGTCACAGAACATTGAATTATTTACACGGAATTTCAGATGAATAAATTTATTTTTTAGAGTTTAGTAGTGAGATCGGGCGCAGGATCAACAGATTTACGTAATTTTCGAGGCAACACCGACTACTTCCTCGCTCGAGGATAGCTACTGAGATGGTTCCTATATTAAAATGTTTTATCTCGTTTTTTTTTAAGTCACTTTCTAGTAGTCCCAAACTATTTATACAGATTTTATGGCGTTTATTTACCTATTTTTAATTCTCGACGTTTCAGGTGCACACACGATCACGGGGGTCCGAGATGTTTGTGGCGAGTTTTATATTTTATATTTTAATTGTTGAAAATGCAAAAATGTTCATATTTTTATACTTTCATTTTAAACTATTATTAATTTATATTTTCTTAGTTGTTAATGATATGAATGTGAATAAAAATGCCTAAATTTTGTAAAATTTAATTGATAAACCATATATGTAAATAAAATAATTTATGTACAAGCAGACACGCGCCGTGCACTTTTATGTATATACTGTAGTTAGGCCGCGCCTTCGGGGCAACGAGATCGTCCGCTCGTCCGCTTCCGCGTTGCACGTCTCATGTGTCCATGTCTATTGTTAACTTGAGACCCGTGCTTATGCAGTTCGTATTGCTAAATTCTCTTTCTCTTATTGTACTGTTTTCCTGTCTTCTCATTCTTACCTTCTATATTGTGCTGTTGTTAGACTGTAATTACTGTGTGTACCAGCGCAATTAAAAAAGATAAGTGTGAAAATAGACTATCATTATACCACCCACCATACACACTTACATTGGTGACACCGAACTGTACACGCCATGAGTGAGAAGGGAAAAAGAGATGTTGCAGGCAGTAGCACCAGCAGCGCCGAAAATTAGGATGGACCGTCGGGTGATTTGTGCCGCGTGGGCATACGCGCGCCGCCATTTTACCCACAAAAACTGGCATTGTGGTTTGCTCAACTTGAAAGTAAATTCGTGCTGGCTAATATTACCACGGATACTACAAAATTTCATCACACAATGAGCGGTCTTGACCCAGTCTACGCAGCGGAAGTCGAGGATATAATTATTGACCCCTCTAAAGCTAACAAATACGAGCGGGTAAAGACGGAACTTATGAAGAGGTTAACAGAGTCACGGGAGAAGAAAGTCATGCAACTACTGACCCGCAAAGAGTTAGGTGATATAATTCCTTCACGATTTATAAGGCGCCTGAAGCAGTTAGCAGGCCCTGATGTACCGGAAAACTTCATGAGGACTATCTGGACCAGCCTTTGTCGTTGAGTTTACGCCTTACAAACAAAGCTAGACAGAATTCTACGCCCGAGGACAAGGTACAACTCTAGACGAGGTAAGCGCAACCGATCGTCATCAACTAGATCTCAATCAAATTATAGAAAATTCCCTACATGTTGGTACCACTATAAATTCGGTGAAAAGGCAAATAAATGTAATAAGCCTTGCGACTACGCGGGAAATGCACCGGGCAGTCGATAATGGCGACCGGTGACTGCCCAAGTACCGGTTGCTTATTTATTACGGACAAATACACCAAAATGCAGTTTTAGTGGACACCGGAAGTGATCTTTGTGTGTTTCCGCGTCCTGCTCTAAAAGAGCACCGCCAAAAAACTAATTTTGAACTATGTGCAGCAAACGATTCTACAATTAATACCTATGGTTATGCTTATTTATTTTTCAATATAGGTTTACGTCGCGACTTTTCTTGGCAATTCGTTGTGGCCGATGTAACTAAGGCGATAATAGGAGTAGATTTCTTGTCTTAATATAATCTTATATTTGATGTACGCAACAAACGTTTAGTAGACAATCCTCGCGACCGCGGCTTCGCTTGCTCGATTTTCTGATAATGTTTCTTCAGTAAAAGTAATGTTAGGAAACACAACTTACCACCACATACTCGCAGAATATCCCGACATCACCAAACCACCAGGTATTCAACACACAATACAATACACATACGAACAACACCAGGCCCACCAGTTTCTTGCACGCCACGCAGGTTAGCACCAGATTAATTGAAAATCGCTAAAGCCGAGTTTGAAGAATCGGCATGGGCATCACCACTGCACCTTGCTCCCAAAAAAAAAAGAATAGCTGGCGTCCATGCGGCGATTACCGCATGCTCAAGGCCCGAACCATCTCTGACAAGTACCCAATACCTCATATTCAGGACTTTGCTTTTAGCCTTTCAGGTTGCACCGTGTTCTCTACAATCGATTTGGTCATAGCCTACAACCAAATTCCTGTGAGCTCCGACGTTCAGGCTTTATGAGTTCCCATTCATCGTATGGCCTCCGGAACGCCGGGCAGACCTTCCAGCGCTTCGTGGACGAAATGCTCCGGGGACTGGAATTCACGTATGCATATTTAGACGATTTTTTGATCTTCTCTAGGGACCAGGAGACGCATGAACAACATCTCCGTCAGGTTTTCGACCGACTAAGGGAATATGGGATGGTGATAAATACAGCCAAATGTGTATTCGGTGTACCAGAAGTGACCTTCCTTGGATATATTTCTGCCGAAGAGTCTAAGCCTCTCCCTTCCAAGGTTGAAGCCATTAAGAATTTTCCTTTGCCAAAGGTAGCAAGAGAGCTTCGCAGATTTTTGGGAATGGTTAATTTCTACCGTAGATTCATCCCAGAAGCTGCTAAACATCAGGCATCCCTCAATGGGTTGCTTACGGGGTCAATCAAAGGCTCACATCCAGTTAATTTCACCAAGAAAGAGTAGGAAGCCTTCAATGCCTGTAAAGAAAGCCTCTGTCGAACCACCATGCTAGTGCACCCAGAGTGCGACGCAAAATTAGCGCTGGTTAGCGACGCGTCAGATAAAGCAATTGGCACAACCTTGCAGCAGCTAAAAGGTAAGGACTGGCAGCCTTTAGCATTTTTTTCTCAGAAGCTCAGTCCAGCACAGCAGAAATACTCAGCATATGATCGAGAACTGCTTGCTATTTATAAAAGCATCAAATACTTCCGGCATATAATTGAGGCTAGAGATTTCGTGATCTAGACGGATCACAAGCCCCTAACTTACGCATTATTAACGAGGAAAGAAAACTGCTCACCGAGACGGTTTCGGCACTTAGATTTTATCTCGCAATTCAGTACCGATATAAGGCACATTGCGGGAAAAAATAATGTGGTCGCCGTTACTTTATCACGGTTCGAGGAAATTGCACAACCCATAATTCTGGAAAAGCTAGCCCAATGCCAGAAAGCCGATTGCGAATTAAAGCAATTGCTGGAATCCAAGAATTCCCTCCAACTGCGAAAAGTACGAGAGGCTCAGATGTGGAGCTGCACTGTGACGATGATGGTAACACCTTGAGACCATTTGTCTCGAAGAGTTTGCGTCAACTGGTTTTTGAAAACTTGCACTCACTAAGCCATCCAGGCGATAGTGCGTCAGCAAAACTAGTTGCCGAATGGTACGTTTGACCTGGAGTGCGCAAATATTGCCGTGAGTGGGCACGTGATTGTCTGCAATTCACGAGCCAAAGTTACACGTCACGTATCTGCACCCATCGGTAAATACTCCTTGCCAAAGTGAAGATTCGCGTTTTTGCATATTGACTTAATCGGGCCTCTACCTATATCCGAAGGCTACCGCTATTGCCTTACAGCCATTGACCGCTTCACACGATGGCCTGAGGCAATACCACAGCTGAGGCAATACTACTTGGTTGCCCGACAGATATCGTTTCAGATTGTGGTAGACAATTCGAATCCGCTCTCTTTAAGTGCCTATCAGATATCGCAGGATTTAGGCATAGACGAACAACAGCGTACCACCCTGCATGCAATGGATTAGTGGAGCATTTCCACCGACAGTTAAAGGCTGCTATCATCTGTCATGTGAGTGAAAACTGGGTTGACTGCCTTCCACTCGTCCTATTGGGGATACGAAGTTCTTTTATGGAAGACATCAAAGCATCATCTGCGGAGTTAGTGTATGGGTAACCCCTACGCCTCCCAGGTGAATTATTTGCCACACAGATCGAAGGCACCATCGACCTAACAGACTACTTATCGCGTCTTCGCAATTTTGTCAAACAATTGCAACTGTCCTCTACCTCACATCACGGTAGTAAAAAACGACCCATATTCGTTTTTAAAGATCTAGCTACAGCGACTCATGTTTTTATTAGGGACGACACCGGTTTTAAGGAACCAGCTATGGTTCCTTAAAACCAGCTTACACGGGCCCATATTAAGTAGTAAAAAGAGGAGACAAAATATTTAAGTTACTAGTGAATGGCAACAAAATCTCGGTTTCAGTAGACCGAATTAACCCTGCCTATGTACTGCAACCTACAAACGAACCTGATTCTTTTAGGTTGAAACAATATAAAATGCGTTGGAATCGACGGTCGCATTCACGGACCCCTATGCAAAGAAACATTTGGCGAATATCGGCAGATAGTGCTATACTAAACAAACGAAATTTTACTATTATGTTGAATAAACTGCCCTGTAAATTTTGCCCACTGTAGAGGATATCGTTAAGAGAAAGGTGAGTGCTAGTTTTAGCACCAGCGTCGAGCACTACACGTAACTTAGACGTAAGTTTGTTTTCACTAATGACCCCGTGATGTGGTATGAAATACGACGGTGTGTCTTCGTAGTTATCTTATTTTGGAGCCACAAGTGATATGTAACCCTCCCTTATATATTCATTAATAACGCCGTCATAAGCTTCCTTTAATCGGAGTGAGGCGAGCATCCTACGCTCCAAACTGTAAAAACGTTTTTCCGCCATTTGACGCGAATCGCCGAGAAATAAAACATCTCCTTTAAAGGGTAGCGCTACGCTATATCGACCGTCGCGATCACGAACGGTCGTGCGGTCGTAAATTTCCTCGCATAATCTATCATCTGGGCTAATTATATCAAAGTTAACATTACGATCTAGCCGAGAATAAAATTTCAAATTTATATATCCCTTTCAAATTTATTAGTACCTCCGATGCCTTTGACTACGGGATATGAAGGTGTCCTATTTATTGGCAGCCCTAAACGCTGACAACATTGCCGCTTTATAAGGCTACTTTGAGATCCTGTCTAGCAATGTACGGACACTTTGTTCGTTTCCATGCGAATCCCTAACTACGATATGGGCTGTACCTAGTAACACGGTTGAATGAGACTGTGTTCCCACATTCGACGATGAGCACAGAGCGGCGTCACCAGGTCAACCGCTAGAATCGTCGACTTTAGTAGGTGTGATTTCCTTATTTGATTTACTTGACGCGGGCATGTTGCCGTTTTCGAAATGTAAAAACGTGTGATGTCTGCTGGCGCACTTGTTACACACGGAGCTAGAATTGCATTTAGCAACTAAATGTCTATCGCTTAGACAATTCAAACATGAGTTGTTCGTCTTTACTATTCTATAACGTTCGCTGGGTGAATGTCTACGAAAAGTCGCACAATTGTATAAATTACCGTGTTGTTTATTTTTACATAGAACACAGGCGTTATGAAGCGTTGCAGGCGCAGCGGTTACGTACGTTAGAGGCCTTGCGGGTCTAGATGATGAAGTCTGTCTGCGGTCGACACATTTCTTGACTTCTTGTTTAACATTCGAGGAGCGCTGTAACACTTTGATTTGATCTCGCACAAAGGAGGCTAATAAATCGAATGACGGTAACTCAGAAGTACGATGCTCCATTTCAAACACACGCACGGTGTTTGAATCTAATTTCTTTTAGGCGATATGGAGAAACACCACCTCCGTAAGGTCATTAAATTTCAGGTTCCTAAGTGCAGCCACCGATGCTATAAATTTATCCAAAAACTGCTCTAAGCCGGTGATGTTCGCGGATGAAATAGCTTTAAGATCGAATATTTGGTCTAAATATGAAGAGGCTAACATTCGCTTATCTTCATATTTGTCCTTAAGTGTTTCAAATATTAATGAATAATTGTTTGCTGTTGGTGTGAAGCCCGAACAAATGGACTGTGCCTTACCGGTTAATTTACTAATTAAGTAATATAATTTTTCAGCGTCCGTTTATAATGGATTATTATATATGTTGTTTTGAAAACTAATAAAGAAAAACGGCCATGTTTATAATCGCCATTGAATACCGGAATATCTATAGGGGTCAATCTAAGCGGATCACGTGGGCGTACCTGGGCTTCCGGCTTGGCTTCGCTTTGATACGCGGAAATGCAAGAGCTTCGCCGTTCTTTTCACGCGACACAGCATATCTTCAAATGATAGCAGCGGCTGGTAATTTACTGTATACTTAGGGTCGATTTGTAATTCCAAATTATTGATTTGGTCTAATATCTTTTCGTAATCCGTCCGCAAAGAGTCCACCGTTTCGATTTCACACAAAAACGTCTCCCGCACTGCTTCTACGTTAATATTCTTTATGTGATCACTTATATATTGTATACGTGAAAAGAGTATGTCCCTCTTGGCGTTTTAAGAATTTTAAGTTTAATTTTATTTCCACTAACTGCCATTTTAAATTACTATAATAAATATTAGATCAATCACAATTAATTGCACAATGCTGGAAGATGGACACAATGTAATACAACTATATCTCACAACACTATTGTCTTATCGTGCCGTATTACGTCGTTAAATTGAACACCTTTGCAATGAAACGAGGTGACGCGCGTCGATAGGTAAGCTAAATTCACTTTGTTTTTTACAAATGTCAGGTAGGCCGAATATGCCGTGCGGAACTAAACTATTTTAAATGAATAAGGCGATTTACTTATGCTAGTAACCAATAAATTCCAAACTCAAACCAAACAAACATTATTTAAATTAATTATTCTATTTGCGAATGAAACTAACTAAATTTTAAATTTAAACTAAACGAACACTATTTAAATCTATTCAACTTTAAATTAGAGTGCATTTTCTAAGGAATTAATCTAACAATTCGATGATTGAATGGTTGGAGAGGCTATAAAGCACCAGTCCAAATCCGGCCGAAGGATCAGAAATGGTTAGGCGGCGGGCCGCGGGCCTTAAGGTTGCCGAGTCACAATTCCCCGGTAGAGCCTTGACCCTACTACGCGATATGTTTTACTAGATGGACTGTATACGCGGTTGGCTTCTTCTGCTTCAACAAAATGGCGGCTGTAGCATGCGGTTCCTGACAATGCACTCGCTCTTCCAAAAAAAAACCTATTGCTATCCAAGGTTTATCAACGAACCCTGCTTGATCACATTAGAAGAAATGAAATTGGGCGGATTAACTAATAAAACACAATATTCAAGCAGGAGTCATAAGGAAGAAGAACACTTACCGGGGTGTTACTTCGATGCGGCTTGGACGCTGTTGTGCTACTTCTGGCGGATCTCCTGGGGCCCCAGGGATGCGGTCCTGGTCGGTGGTGCGGTGGAAGATGGCGCACGGGGGCCGTGCGCGCGCTTATATTACTTCGATCCTTCTCTCATCACTATGTTTTACTCACACACCACTACACTGTATTATAGGAACACACAAAGTGGTTAAGATAAGTTAAGATAAGTGTTTAACTATACATCATAATGAAAACCCAAATGATACCACGTTTTTTTCTGCGATAGTGCCATCTAGGGAGAACAGGAAGAACTATATTTACTTACAAAGTTTGTTAGCTAAACATTCCGCCACCCAAGGATGATTACAGTCCTTAAAAAAATGAACATAAAACAAAACAACGACACTTTACTTCAAATTCCGTAAAAACTAGTATTATTTCAATGTGTAGTGTTCGCGTAAATATAAGAAATCATTACGAATAAAACAATCCAAATTCTTATAACTAGTCGGAATCATTCAGGGGCAGAGGGCACAATTTTGCGATAGGCCTCTTAACATTATTATCCTTATATTGTAAGGACACAACTCTTGTGACGCCATCTGCACCTGGGTGCTTCCGAATGATTCGTCCCAAAAGCCACTTTCCAGGAAGAAGTCTATCATCTTTTACCAACACGATAGTACCAATAGCAAGTTCTGGCTGACTTTTGTTCCATTTATAACGATGTTGCAACGTTGTCAGATACTCATTTTGCCATCGTTACCACAAACACTGCACCATACGTTGAATAATATGCCACCGATGTAAAGGGTTGACTTTATAATCAATTAAAGGTGGTTCTGGTACACCAATTAACGGTTCCCCAACCAGAAAGTGCTCAGGCGTTAAGGGAGGTTCATCAAGTGTAGAATTTACTACGGTAAGTGGACGACAGTTGACACAAGCTTCGACTTGAGTTAAAAGAGTAGAGAACTCTTCGTAGGTCAGTAAAGTTTGTCCAATTACGCGTTTCAAGTGTCCTTTAACGCTCTTTACTCCAGATTCCCAAAGTCCTCCGAAGTAAGGTGCGCTAGGGGGTATAAAATTCCAGTGAGTTTGGTTATTAGCTAGTTGTTCAGCAATTTCAGAAATAATTCCAGATTTTGCATCTCTAAAGGCAAGATCTAGTTCACGGGCTGCGCCCACAAAATTTGTACCATGATCACTCCAAATTTCCTTGCAGTAACCACGGCGAGCAGTGAAGCGTCGAAAAGCAGCTATGAACGCAGCTGAAGTGAGATCAGTTACCAATTCTAGATGAATGGCTTTTGTGACGGTGCACACAAATAAGCAAACATAAACTTTACAGGTTTTTCTACATCTACCAGGGTACATTTTCATTGTAAAAGGTCCAGCGAAATCAACTCCACTTGTCAAAAATGGACGACTTGGTTTAACACGAAATTTAGGGAGATTTGCCATAAATGGTACAGAAGGATTAGCCCTTTGTTTAAAACATGGTATACATTTAGTGAGGACAGTTTTAACAATACTTTTGACTCTAATAATCCAAAATTTTTGTCTTATAAAGTTCAAAGTAAGTTGATGCCCTCCATGCAGAGTTTTCAAATGAGCGTTCGAAACAATAAGTTTAGAAAGACCACAATCGTTACTCAAAATAATAGGTTTTTTCATAGTATATGAAATCTCTGCATTGGCAAGTCGACCACCCACATGAATAATGCCTTTGTTATCTAGATATGGGTTAAGAACATGTAGTTTGCTCGATTGGTGAACTCGTTTACTATATGCCAATCGAGAAATTTCATCACTGAACGAAACGGATTGAGACATCTTAATACATCTATTTAGAGCATCGTCAAGCTCATCTGGGATCAGATAAACGGGTTCATCAACTGGTATCCTATATATTTTAAGTTTAAACAGTTTAATAAAACGTAAACAATAAGCAGTGACACGTATCAGTTTTGAAAGTGTCGAATATCGTTTTAAGTAAGAAATAACAGCATCATTTTCAAAAACATTAATATTTGTCTGTCCATTAGTTTTAACCTTTATTTCTAAATCCGTTGTATGTACAACGTTATCTAAATTAACAACAACATCGAGGTTTTGTATAAATTGTGGGCCATTCCACCATAGTTCAGACTGCTGCAAATCGGATGGGTATACTCCACGGGAAGCTAAATCGGCTGGATTATTCGCGGAACTAACATGATGCCATTGGTTACCAATCGTAAATGTCAAAATCTCTGAAGTGCGATTAGCAACAAATGTGGTCCATGTATTAGGTGACTTACGCAGCCAAGCCAAAACTATGGTCGAATCCGTCCATGCATATACATTTTCATCAGGGATATTTAATATAGTCTTAACATGTTGTATCATTTTCACCAAAAGAACTGCACCACAGAGCTCGAGACGGGGAAGTGAAATTTGTTTAACGGGAGCAACTTTAGATTTAGCCATAACCAGAAATACTTTAACAACATCATTTTCCCAAACTCTGAGATACACTACTCCAGCATAAGCGGCACAGGAAGCATCACTGAATCCATGCAGTTCTTGTCTAATTGTGCTGTTAGAAACTCCAAGCCATCGTGGGAACTGAATGGGTTCAGAGTGCGCAAAACGTTCAAGATAAGTAATCCACTCATTTTTCAGATCATGAGGTAGTTCTTCGTCCCAAGCTAAGCCAGATAACCACAACTTTTGCATAAACATTTTAATTAAGATTATTTCAGGTGTTAGCCAACCTAGAGGGTCAAAGGTTTTTGCAATTGTGGACAGAACATTTCGTTTTGTGACATTATCATCAGTAAAATTCATGTTTATGTTTAATTCAAAATTATCTGTTTGTGAGTTCCAGGTGATACCCAAAGTTTTCAGAGTATCTTCAACCTTTATATTTATTGCGTTTTGTGATTCTTTATCATGATCAGGAATTTGTGATAACACTAATTGACTGTTAGATGCCCATTTGTGCAAAGGGAAACCACCGCGAGACAACAATTCAGTAAGCCTTTTTTGCAAGATAACAGCATCTTCTTCATTAGATGCACCAGTCATTAAATCGTCCATGTACAAATCATTTTTCAATATTTCAGATTCCACAGGAAAATCATGTTTTTCATCTTCAGCAAGTTGGTGAAGCGTACGAATAGCTAAGAAGGGTGCACAAGATGTGCCGTAAGTCACGGTAAGTAGTCTATATTCCTGTATGGATTGTGTTGGAGATTCTCGCCATAGTATTCTCTGGTAGTCCACATCATCTTTAGATACTAAGATCTGTCTATACATTTTTTGAATGTCAGCGACTAAACAAAATTTGTGTTGTCTCCACCGAGTAATTAAATCTCTGACATCTTGTTGCAACGGATATCCAATCAAAAGTTCTTCATTTAACGATTTTCCTTTTTCAGGTTTAGCACTTCCGTCAAAGACAACTCGTAGCTTCGTGCTCAAGCTCGTCGGCCGAAGAACAGCGTGGTGAGGTAAGTAGTGAATTTTATGTGTTTTCTTTTCATTTTCAGGTACGGTTATCATATGAGATTCTGACTCATATTGCTTCATAAATTTGTGATAGTCTTCCTTGAAGTCAGCGTTACGTGTGAAACGTTTCTCCATATGCTGTAAGCGACTAACAGCAAGAGGTCTAACATCACCAAGATTTGTGGGAGGATCATCCTTGAACGGTAAACACACAATGTAACGTCCGTCATCATTGCGCGTGTGTGGATTTAAAATGCTCCTCACATTGTGCTTCTAATTCAGTCATCGGCTTTTTGCGAGGTAAGTTCTCTTCGATTTCCCAGAATTGTCTGAGTAACTGATCTGCTTCGAATTTAGTGTGAGCAACTATCATATTGTGTTTCTGTGTAGCAGTATCAGTTTGTAAAGCCTTGCCAGAGATCAACCAACCCAGACGAGAGTTAAGTACGATCAGAGAATTGTGCTTGTGTAGTCCTTGTAGTAGTATGTTAGCATGCACATCGGCACCAAGTAGAACGTCAATAGATCTAACTGCATATACGAAGGCCAAGTATCTTGTGGGAATTCACGTGACGGCAACAATGAAGTAAGTTTCTTCAGTACACATGCATTTACTTCGAATGTGGAGGATTTGCATTTTGTGGAATGTATTGTAAGTTTAGCCATAGATTTTGTAGTTACCACTGATGAGTTTGATATACCAGAGATCCTTCCAATAACGGGAGTGCGATCAAGATTTAATAACTGTGCTACTGCTTCAGAGATAAAAGAGCCCTGTGAGCCCTGATCAATAAGAGCTCTTAGTGTATAGATACCACTGTCCCTGGACTCAACGTTTATTTCGGCTTTAGCTAAGATAACCATTTCATCATTTGTTTCAGCCTTCAAGTTTACACTGAGGTTGCAAGAAGTACTAGGAGTAGATGTATTTTCCTTTGGTGTAGCGGTATCTTTTTGAGCCTTATCAGAAGTGTTATTCTTGGGAGAGGTTGTGAAATGTAGTAACGTATAATGTCGACGTCCACATTTTTTGCAGTTTGTACTCTGTCTACAATTGAACACGGAGTGATCTTTGACCAGGCAATTGAAACATATATTGTTTTTCTTTATAAAATCTTGGCGTTCAGAAACCGTTAATGCAGAAAACTCTTTACAGTGACAAATGTAATGATTCTGTGAGCATTAAGTACAAGTGCTTTCAACTTCGGTAGTAAAGTTTTTAACTGTAGTTGTTTTTGGAATATGTTTTGCAGATTTCGGTGCGTCTTTTTTAAATGTTTCTCGAGGTTGTGAAAGATTGACCATTTCCATTTTTCGGAATCGTTTTTCTAGGAAGCTGTTTAGGTCGTCATATGTGGGAATATTTGTTGAGCTTTCTAACGACTGTTCCCAAAGCTTGTGAGATTCAATGTCTAGCTGTGAGACTAGAATATGAACGACTATTGCATTCCATGAATCAATCTTCAAATTTTTTAGAGATGTGAGACATTGGCTAGTAGTGTCTAGTAAATCTTTGATACCTTTCGCTGATTCAGTTGTTAGTTTTTTCTGAGTTAAAAATCGATTTAGAATATTATTTAAAATCACTCGCTTATTCTCATATCTTTCATTTAGTTTTTTCCATGCATCATCATAGTTCGCTTCAGTTAAAGAATAATTTTTGAGTAACTGTTCGGCTTCTCCGGTTAAACTAGATTTTAAATAATGATGTTTTTCGATTTTAGACAAGCGGTCATCACAATGTATCAAGGAAATAAATAGATCTCTGAAGCTCATCCACTGATTATAATCACCAGAAAATTGTGGTATAGCTATCGGTGGTAGCTTTGGTCTAAGTTTAGGAAGTTCTGAAGTTGTATCAGATTTTGAAGATTAACTCATTGGTGTAATATCATAAAACCTATCCTTTAGCCAAGTCTTTAAGTCCAAATAATGTTCCTCTGTTTGTTCAAAATTATCATCAATATCGAAATCATATTCGGTTTTCAATGTCTCACTGTCCAACGATGCAGTAAGCAAATCATAACTTTTTGTGTAACAAGCCCAATATTCATGTAATGTCTCCATGCGCGTATCTAAATAACCTCTTGTTCATTTATCCTTTGAACATTTTTTACGTATTTGTAAGTAATTTCTCGATTTTAGTTGAATTTTGAATCATAATAGCTACATGTTGTTTTGCAAGTTGATCCGCCATATTGAATGATATTCGGAAATGTAAATTGATGAAAAAGTTTAATTTAGACAAATATCACTATTTCAACGCAGATACTAAATGTTCATCATTCAATATTAGGTTTGTTTGCTAAGTCCAAATCTACTAAGTCTATGTAAAATACGGAGCAAATTTTTCTAAGTCTTTTTTGTCAAGAAATTTTTCTAAGTCTTTATCACACAAATTCAACAAAGTCTTTTTTCAATCAAATTTTTCTAAGTGTTTTTATTACGCGAAATCGGCTAAGTCTTTTATTTTTACACTTTGAAATAACACAAGTCTTAGACGCACTGTTATTGCACTATGTTCGACACTTGCACTTTACTTACAGTTTATTCGGCAGCAGAAGGACCATTTGTTTAATGAAACACTCACACTTTATCACTATGTTTTACTCACACACCACTAAACTGTATTATAGGAACACACAAAGATGTTAAGAATGTTTAACTATACATCATAATGAAAACCCAAATGACACCACGTTTTTTCTGCGATAGTGCCATCTAGGGAGAACAGGAAGAACTATATTTACTTACAAAGTTTGTTAGCTAAACACCGTGAAAATTATAAATTACAATTCACTCCTGAAGTGATAGAGGTCCATGCCTTGCAGTAGACTTTTAAGGGCTTATGATGAAAGACAGAAGAAGAATTCATAATTTTTGCGTCATAAAGTAATACAATAATACTCTGAGCCCCTCCTAACTTTCTAAAGTAACGTCTTACAAGTTACTTTAACTTTTTTAATTTTCATTGCAAAGTTATAGGCGTTACGTTTTAAGTTCTAAATTCGAAGTATAAAACACCTCCTCATCTTTATCATAACCGATGTTAAAGCTTGCCCAGGGTTCCGAGGAAGACTAACCGGCACAATCGTTTCTGATCTCGGCGGAAGAACAATCTTCTTAATGCTGTACACATTCCCTGGTAACGCACCTTCCATAAAAAGTTCCTCCTGTCCACATTTCAATATCTGCGTCTAGCATTTTATTTTAAGGAAAAATTAAATTAAGCAGCTTACTATCATAAAGATATGGAGCCAAGCGAAGAAGCAGCGAAACAAACTAATTATCCATTGCAGCCTCTAGAAGTATTCTGCTGAATATAGGCCTCCTCCATATATTTCCTCACATGGGGAAATTTCTTATAAAATGAACTGGACGATTTATAAAAAAAAATCTGCAACCGTATTAAAAAAATGATTATTAGTAATGCGACGAATTCTGCCCAATCCAAAAAACAAACCCTCTAAGAAATATGAAGATGAACACAGGTCTCTCCTATAGATAGCGTCATAGGGGGATATTTGCCATTGTTGCCAGTTGTCACGCTTAGTAAGCGAGTTCGCAGCCGCAGTTTTTAATTAAGTCGTTATTAGAAACACGCTGCTGCCTATCTCCTAGTTTGTTTCCTTCTGTCGCCTCTTATGACATCCATAGGATGCTATGTTATAGTGAATATTCTGAAACAGCCACTACACGGGCAAAAAGTTATACAACTTAAATCTTTGATTTGATTGATATTTTATGTATACACAATGTTTTTACGATTACTAATGTTACGAGCTTGGGGTTCGTGACAATAAAATTGTCGATAGAATTACCTAAATTAACACTTTAATTTTCTTTACGCAAATTAAAACTTAAAACACTAATAATTAAGCACACTGATTCACTTTATTCCGCTCCGAAGCTTCGCTTGTCTCGCCGAATTCAATACTTCCCCGATCGCACCTTGCAGCGCCTATAAATACACATTAGTACCGAATCATCCAGAACATTCAAGTAAATACGCGCACTAATCGACAAAGCGCAGAAATTTCGAGAGTAAGCTTCCAGAAGCATAGCTCGTTTCGACAGCAGATGGCGCTGTCGGTTGCAAGATTAGTGATGTCATTTTCTGGAAAGCTCTCCCCTCGCTCCGTTACCCGACACTAGATGGCGCTAGTGCCAGATGTCAACTTAGCCGCGCAACACTGCCCCCTCCTAAGACATGCTCGTCCCGAGCATTATCGGCCCCATAATAATGCGCCAGGCGATCCACATGGACGATCTTAGGAGTCCCTCTTGCGACTTTCTGTAACGACTCCGCAATTTCAAGGGCTGTCCTATCCCATGGTGCACCAACATTGTACAATTTTAGTGCTCCTCTACTACGTGTCTGAGGTCCACTCACGGCCGCAAAACTTGTACATGTACGACACCAAGCCTCGACATCATCACGATAATGGACCCAGTAAAACTGTTCTCGGACCTTCAGTTGAGTTCGTTTAACTCCCAGATGGACTCTTGAACGACCATTATGGCACAGCTGTGGAACATTCGGCACTTTAGCTTTAGGGACAACCATTTGTAAACGACAGCTGTCTCCTCGACAATTGTCCCATTTACGGCACTGGACTCCATCCTGTATCAGCAAGCTGTCCCATTGGGCCCAATAGCTTTTCGTGGTTGAACTCATCGCTGAGACGTCGTTCCACTTAGGCTTGGTAGCGCGGGCCTTCATCCATTCCAGAATCGGCTTGATGTCCGGATCTTCCTGCTGTGCATGTCGTAGGCCGTCCTTCCACTCGTTGCTGAGGTGGTCTGTCCTGAGCATCCTCACGGGTACCACTTCCTTACTCTCTTGCCTAGTACAATGTTTCCGATCTTCAGGACAAGGTCTTCTTGACAATGCATCTGCGTTGCCATGAGATTTCCCGCTGCGATATCTGATAGTAAAGTCGTATCCCGGCTGCTGCTGGGCGGTGATGTTAGCCGCACTACCCTTCTGAGATCGTTCACCTTCCCTTTCTAGGGTTCGCTTAGGGCAGCTGGATCGAAGGTGGGTCCTTTCACCACAGCCATAGCACCTAGGGCTGTATCCTTTATTGTGGTCGCGAACTGATGCAACATCCCTGGCGTGAGGGGAATGATGTTGCTGCCACCGCCAGGCGGTGCCGTTAGCTGCACTACCCTCTCGAGATCGATCAACTTCCCTTTCTACAGTTCGCTTAGGGCAGCTGGATCGTAGATGGCCCTTTTCCCCACAGCCATAGCACCTAGGGCTGAATCCTTTGTTGCGGTCCCGAACTGTTGCTGCTGCGATCTCCCTGACGCGATGGGAACGATGATCCTGCCGCACGGCTTCCACGTCCAGTGCATGGGCCAAGGCGTCCTTAAGCGTCTCGTGGTGCCCGAGCCTCACAGCAGCTTTGACTTCCAGGTCGCGGATGCCGTCGATGAATGTCTGCACCAGGTTCCCTTCAATGAGCGCAGGTACAGACCGGTATGCTTTTCGCACCAGCTTCTCCACCTCTAGAGCCCACTGCTGCAGGTTTTCGTTGATGCGCTGCACGCGATCTTTAAGCTGCGCACGAAAGACATGTTCCAGGTGAGCGTCGCCATGCCAAGCCGACGTGTTATGTCTCCGGCAACAGGTATCGCGGACCAGTGGGGGGCAGCAGAACGCCCCGTTTGTTCAGCGGTTAAACCCACCCTTTCGCTAGAAGGAGGATAGCGGGCCCAGGTGGTGTGCCCCCCCCCCCCTTGGTTTCCTACAGGTGTGGCCCCCCCACGGATCTGTTCTTCCTGGCCGCCCCGCAGCTGTTCTTCCAACCGACGGACTTGTTCCGTCCTCCTGTCGGCGAGCCTGTTCCTCCTGTCGGCGAGCCTGTTCCTCCTGTCGGCGAGCCTGTTCCTCCTGTCCGCGAGCCTTTTCCTCCTGTCGGCGAGCCTGTTCCTCCTGTCGGCGAGCCTGTTCCTCCTGCTGCTTTTTCAACAGACGGGCCTGTTCCTCTCTTCCGCGCTGCAGCTGCTCCTGTAGCATCGCCATCAGAGCACCTAAGTTAGGTGCTGCAGATGTAGGAGCTACTGACGGGCCCGCAGCCTCCGTGGCTGGCAGTTGGCCCTCCAACGTCTGCGGCGTTGCACCACCAAATCTCCTCTGGTCCGTCTTATGCTGGCGTTGACTGGGGTACGGACACCCCGTTTCTAATAAAATCGGCATGATTTTATCCCACTTCTGACACCAATTGTTACGAGCTTGAGGTTCGTGACAATAAAAATTGCCGATAGAATTACCTAAATTAACACTTTAATTTTCTTTACACATATTAAAACTTAAAACAGTAATAATTAAGCACACTGATTCACTTTATTCCGCTCCGAAGCTTCGCTTGTCTCGCCGAATTCAATACTTCCCCGATTGCACCTTGCAGCGCACATTAATTGTGAAGTGGGTTACCCAGTTGAGGTATTAAAGAAAAATATAGATCTTTGTAGGGAGTCTAACGGTTTTGGTGTTTTGTCTTATATATTTTAAAAGAATATAGGTTGTTACTGCCACGGTAATTTATGCCATGGTAAATTATCCGTAGTGATAGTTGAACGGTTGAACCAACTAGCTACTCTTGCTGTCACTGAATTAGGTCCATAAGCGTCACAAAATGTTTTCGCGGCTTGAGCCGCATTTTTACCTCTCTATTTATAAAAATTCAGAATTTATGGAATTTCTTCGTTAAATTCACTCATTTTGGCGAACAGGAAAACAAATAAAAATGGCGGTAAAGTATTTTTTACTTTTTCTTTTTCTTTTACCTAATATTCTATACTGATATTAGAACCAGCCAGATACGAACAATGCAATGAAAGAGATTTTACTTCAATTTTATACAAACAAAATATGGAGAAAATTTTTCCCCGACCTATTAAAAATATTGTTATAAAACTTTAAATGTCTGAAGTTTTGATCAATCGTTGAATATGAAATTTAAAGATATACATAAAAGACGTTCATCGATGAGTAAATTTCCTCTTTATGTGAATCCGGATCAAGGAATTTAAAACCTCAAAAATGGTGCTCTTAAGTGGAATGCATAAACAGATTTGCTATAAATATATTTTGTCGTGTTCCAGCACGCATACAAATAATAGTGATTAAACGTTATTATGATTCTTTATTTTTGAAGTACCTAGGTATTGAAATATATTAAATGCAAAATACCTGTCGTGTCGATAAAATAAAGAAATAACTTTTGGAAAACGAAACTAATAAATATATTTAAATTATTAAATGTAGTTTACTTCATTGGGTCAGCCAGGAAAACTTAACATGTATTTTTTATATATTTTTAGAACGTCGTAAAGGTACTAGAAAATATTTTAAGCTAGTGCTAAACATTTCAAAGGTTGAGGTAAAACTAAATTTTTTTGCTGTTTTACGATTTTTAGTTGTGCCTTGATGCAGCCGAAGTATACCGAATTATTCTGCATACAATTCACGATTCATGCTCCATTCGGGACCATTTAGTTTCTAAGCCAGCTACCGGGTTCAATTTTTTCGCTTTTTTTTTAGGAAGATTATCAACGTGATGATCAGATGGAGGTGGGTTTCGACATTTCAATCTTCTAAGAATAGGGTCGAGGACGCCCATAACACGATTGAAAAATTCTCAGAGCTAAATAAGTGGGTCACATGATATGTTGAATTTAGATTGACAACCAAGGAAGGACTACTGTTTAAAACTACTGTCTAAAAAGCTTTATTTTCGTCTGCTGGATAATGTTGTAACAGGAGATGAGAAGTGTATGTACGAGATATACCAGAACACAACACTGGCCAGAGCCCAAAAATTTGTTTTGCGTCTGAAGAAATTATAGTAAGGTTTTACATTGGGAGTGCGTGGAATATATCATTGGAAGATCCTTCCTGCTACCGTTAACTGATATAATTTATAATAATACTGAACAATACAATGATTACCGCAAATATTTATACTAACAAAAAACCTGAGAGCCCAACCTGAAAATAGTAAGGCTTTTTATGATTGGGCTGTACAATTCGGATGACAACTTCTTTTATTTTCGTAAGTTGTTGGAGCCTATTAAAAGTTCTGATGTATTCTAAGAATAGTTGAACTAATGTCTTTTTAGCCTAAGCTTATAAATATAGTTCTACTACCTTACCTTAATAACGTAATCAATAATTCTGTTATTATAAAAATAATATAGTATGAGGACATTTTAATATTGTATTAGTATTAAAAAAGTCACTGTTAAATATAGGGATTATCCATATATTGCATCATAAGGGTGATATTTTTTTGTTTCGGTTTCCCTTCCGTCGCCTCTTACGATACCCACGGGATGATAACAATGAGTGGGTTCCTTGTGTGGTGTGGGTTTTTTGTAGAATAATCATGATGAATGAGCACACAGTCCACCCGATACTAAGTAGTTGGTGTGGCTCGTAGACATATATATATATATATATATATATATATATATATATATATATACCCTCGATTACAAATCAAAATGCAGACGCGTCGTTTGCAGTAAAAAGGGTCTCCCGTTCTCTATACTCAATATACGAAACACAGCAGTATTGAGCTGCTGTTTTACCGCTGGTATTATGTAGGAACGTGGTAGAGCCTACCCATTCGTGCCACAACTATACTACTAATATAGCTGCAGCATAGCTCTACCGCGTATAAACACAGCAACTCCAGATGGCAAACAAGTTCCTTGGCATTCTTCATATCAACCAGACCCAGTCCCAAGTGACATTTATAAATTACTTGACAGATCAAAGATTATATCAAAAAGATTTTAAACGATACTTGTGTCTTGTCCGAATAACTTTAAAAGTATGTTATTCACTCTTTAACTTATCATCAACACAAGGTATATCAACTAAGCGATTACTATATTCCTCTAAAGTATAACTAAGTTGTTATTTTATATATTAACTATAAAGTTAACTTAAAGTTAGTTATAGCTCAGATTAATTCGTTGTATATTAACTGTTACCCTATATTTATTAATATTTTAATTTATAGATTAGATTCCTCATTAATTAAATCTACATACTCTGTGTTTGTGTAGTAATTATTTGAATAACTATTTACTCGAAATCTGTAGGAGACATCAATTGGAATGAGAACTGAGAGAGTAAGTAAATGAATTCCTAAATTGGACATTGCGAGGTCGTTTCACGGCACAAATCACACCTGGGATCGATTTGGTGTTTTGCTTATTTAATATACCCGATGGAATCCTAGGAGATATACCGGTACAAAGGTATTTTTATTTAAAACCTAGTTACTACCAACAAAATGAACAAATAAATATACCTCAAGCAATTGTTACGAAAATGTTTTAGTTGATATGGAATGTGCATTATTATGACCCATTTTTATCTTAGCCTCAATCTTACGAGGATACTTGCACGTTGGAGTGGCTCATAGAGTGTAGTAGCAACTAAAACTTTTTTGCCTTATGAATGAGTAAAAGAATAAGTTTTTTATACTTTTTCTATCTTAATCTTCATTTTTATGTTTTTAACTTTAAATGTTTAATGATTATGGATACTATTCTATTAGTCAGATTATATTAGTCAGGGGGTTTTCATGCTGGTCTACCTTTCCGGTGATCCTGTTATGGAATACGGGTACGCGACCCCGGCTCCCCGAGCTACTGTTATTCTCATACCTTTCCTGCCGAGATAACAGTATCCTTACACCTGCGCTCCTATCCCCAACCTTCTTTTTCCTTTTCCCAAAATGGTAGCTTCCTCTACCAACAATAGCATACCCAAAGAGGGTTGGTGTCAGGCAGGCGGCCGACTGTAAAACTTTTGCCAAATCCCATGCAGTAAACCTATGAATATTACGAGTTGTGGGATATATGACAGGGCTAGGGCGTACCCCGCAGGCGACGCGCAGGGGCAGCACCCGGCTCCTGTGGGAAGTGGGCAAGGGTTGTCGCACCTTACGGAGCGTGTGCGACGTAAGAGGCGAGCCCGGAGAGAGAAGAATGTCAGAGTGAGTTTTGTAAGCTGGAATGTAGGTACGATGACTGGAAGAGGAAGAGAGTTAGCAGATGTTTTGAAACGACGAAGAGTGAATGTTGCCTGTTTGCAGGAAACAAAATGGAAGGGCAATAAAGCAAGAGAGATTGGGGAAGGATACAAGTTTTATTATTGTGGAAGTGATGGGAAGCGAAATGGAGTAGGAGTTGTGTTAGATAGTGGAATGAAAGAACGAGTGACAGATGTGAAAAGAGTAAATGACAGAATGATAGTTGTTAAATTAATGATTGAAAACAAAGTAGTGAATGTTGTAAGTGTGTATGCTCCGCAAACAGGCTGTGAAGAGAGTGTGAAAGAGAAGTTTTGGGAGGAATTTGATTGTATGATGATGGGAATACCTGAGAGTGAGGATGTTTATATGGGAGGAGATTTTAATGGACATGTAGGGAGAGTGAATGACGGGTATGAAAGAGTACACGGTGGATGGGGGTACGGTGTGCGGAACTGTGAGGGGGAAGTTCTTCTGCAAGCAGCATGTGCTTTCGACCTGGCTGTAGTAAACACGTGGTTCCAAAAACGAGATCAGCATCTTGTTACTTAGAAAAGTGGCCACCACGCGACACAGATCGACTATCTTCTGATAAGACGGAACCAAATCAAGAGTGTAAAAAACTGCAAAGTGCTTCCAGGTGAAGACTTAGTATCCCAGCACCGAATTCTGCTGGCTGACATCTGCTTAACTGTTCGCCTCAACAAACATAAGGATCGTCCCCCACCCAAAATAAAGTGGCATTTGTTGCATAAGGAGGAGTATGCAAGTGAATTTAGAGAGCTAGTTGTAAACAAGATGATAGAGATGGGTGATATGGAAGGAATGAGTGTGAATGAGTGCTGGAAGGAAATAGCTGATTGTATCCGAAGTGTGGCAAGGAAGGTGTTAGGAGAAACAAAAGGGAAGCGTATGATAGATAAGGATGGGTGGTGGTGGAGTGAAAGTATTAGAGAAGTTTTGAGAGAAAAGAAAAATGCCTTTAAAGAATGGCAGAGCGTAGAAGACCAGAATGATTCCATAAAAGAAAGTAAGAGAGGGGCGTATAAAGAATGTAAGAAGAGAGCAAAGAAGGAAGTTGCTATTTGTAGGGCAGAGGCGCAAGATAAATTATATCGGTCCCTTGAAAGCCCCGAAGGTCAAAAACGACTTTTTCAAATTGCAAAAGCGAGAGAAAGGTATGGAAGAGATGTTTCACATGTAAAATGTATAAAAGATGATTCTGGAAGGATTTTGACTGACGATGAAAGTATAAAGAAGCGATGGAAGGAGTATTTTGAGAAATTGATGAATGAGGAGAATGAATGGAATGGTATGCTTGAAAACCCACCAGTGAATATGGGCTTAGTGAGAGAAATTAGTGTGGAAGAAGTAAAAATGGCTGTTAGGAATATGAAGAATGGGAAGGCGGTTGGCCCAGATGGAATACCAGTAGAAGTGTGGAAGTTGCTGAGTGCGGATGGATGGAAGTGGTTGAGTTTATTTTTCGGTAAATTGTTGCAGGAAGAACAAATACCTGAGGAATGGTGCAGTAGTATACTGGTCCCCATTTTTAAAAACAAAGGAGACGTTCAAAACTGCAGCAGTTACCGGGGAATAAAACTCATGTCACATACGATGAAAGTCTGGGAAAGAATAATAGAGAAAAGAATGAGAGAAGAGTGTGAGATAACACAAAACCAGTTCGGATTCATGCCCGGTCGAGGTACGACAGATGCCATTTTCGCATTACGCCAATTGTGCGAAAAGTACAAGCGCGTGCATAAAAATCTGCACATGGTTTTTGTCGACCTTGAAAAGGCGTACGATCGGGTTCCCCGTGAGGTTTTGTGGTGGGCGTTAAAGATGAAAGGTATGCCTGGGAAGTATGTGAGGTTAGTCCGTGCTATGTACAGAGCATCCCGTACATGTGTACGATCTGCCGCGGGAACTACGGGCAGTATCGATGTGGCGGTAGGGCTGCACCAAGGGTCGGCATTGAGCCCTTACCTCTTCCTACTGATTATGGACGCTTTGACGTCGGACCTGCAGGATGAGGCACCCTGGTGCATGCTCTTTGCCGATGACATCGTGCTTGTCGGGGAAGAAGGCATCGAGGTACAGAGCAGACTGACGGGGTGGCAACAGAGGCTGGAAAGTGTTGGCTTGAAGATCAGCAGATCCAAAACCGAATATCTGTGCTGTGATTTCGGCGGTCTTTCCAGTCCTGTACCCATGTCGTTGGATGGCGCTATACTGCCTACCTGCTCAGAATTCAAGTATCTCGGTTCCCTCATTCAAGGCGACGGCGGAATAGATAGAGCTGTGCAGCATAGGATTAACGCAGGGTGGATGAAATGGCGACAGGTCACAGCCACAACGTGCGATCCCCGAATGCCAATAAGGCTGAAGGGGAAAATTTACAAATCGATCATCCGACCTGTCGTCATGTATGGAAGTGAATGCTGGGCCGTCAAGAAGAAGGATGAAAATAGACTGCATGCGAATGAAATGAGAATGTTACGATGGATGTGTGGTGTGACAAGGATGGATAAGATAAGGAATGAGTATATAAGAGGAAGCCTGAAAGTAGCGCCAGTGGTAGAAAAGGTGAGAGGAAGCAGATTGGCATGGTTTGGGCATGTGATGCGGAGGGATGAAAGTCATGTCACAAAACGAGTGTTGAATATGAATGTGGAGGGACACACGGGCAGAGGAAGGCCGAATAAAAGATGGATCGATTGTGTGAAGAGTGATATGAGAATGAAAGGAGTAAGTATGGAAATGACGGCTGATAGAGAGGAATGGAACAAGAAGATTTACTGCGCCGACCCCAGATAATGGGAAATGGCTTAGAGAATGATGATGATTATGGATACTATTATTAAATCATAATAATATTTAATGATAATATTCATTAAAAAAAGCCGTATGGTGTTAATCAATCCTTTACCCTATTATATCCTGTGGGTGTAGTAAGAGAGAAACTATAGAAAAATCCAGAAAGATTTTATGGCTGATGCATAGCGATGCATCATCACTAGAATCATTTTGTGTATGCCAGAGGTGAAACGCCCACATCGGCGACGGGTAGCAGGGTCAAAGGTGCTGGAAGTTTAGTAGCCGATCACCAATCAATCCGTCAAGTATTACTTCCTATGACGGGGGGATATTCTTTTAGGTACTTAAGATAATTTGTGAAAATGAGTCATAGAAACAGAAATAGAAACAGAAATTTTTTATTCAATGTAGATTATAACAATACTTATTGAAAGTCACTTTTTTAATTTACCACTGGTTCGCAAAAAAAACCTCAGTCCTGGGAAGAAAGAACCAGCAAGAAACCCAGCGGGACTATTTTTTTTTTCCAATAATGGCTTACAATCATGTATACAATTAACAAAATAAGACAAATTAGAAATAGCTTGGTAGCGATCACCCTTCTTTTTACCCTTTGTGTAGTTTTAAACATAGGAGATAACGACATTTCAAATTCTATTGTAAATAGTTAGAAGGAAGTAAAGCTAATAAGTAAATTTGATAAATGAGTGAATGAATGAGTGTGATTTTACCGTACACCACAAAAAGGATACAAAAACATAAAAAATAAGAATAATATACAATTTAGCCGATTTGTCGATATCGATATATAGGGGACCTCTTCCAAGTAACCACAGCGTAAAGAAAGAAAGCTACAGATAAAGGTAGATGGTGCAATATAAATGCTTAGTTTACAAATAAAATACACTAAATATGTATAAATTATTTATTTACGGTAAACAATAACCCCCGGAACCGTGATGATCGTTACCATTCTGTTTATAATGGTCCTTATGTTAATTGGTCAATGTAATATTCTAAATTATTATTTCATTTTAATTAGAATTTTTAGTTTTTACGTTTTTTTTTTTACTTTTTAGTTTTTTCTATAAAACTTATTGAACGCTGACTAAAAACTAGAAGTGTCAGTAATATCGTAAACAATGATGCACAGACAATGGTGAATGTTAAGATTTTACAAAACACTTTTCATCTTATATCAAATAAGGCTAAATGATACCTTTTGAAATAAAGCTTTGATTCAGACATTGATTTCAAGAAGAATTCAAACAATTTTTTCTGAAATAAATTCAAATATTTTGGCATATAGGATGATAACAATGGATTGTATGGAAATTATCTTCTAATATTATTCTGTGCTTGTGCAAATAAAATATTTCCTTACTTTTAATTATTAATAACTTTGTATAAAAGACAAAAATGACATGCGATAAATAATAGGACTGTTAAAATATTTCGAATCGCGTTCCACGCTAATTTTGTATACGTACCAACAAAATAATAAGAGTATAAATAAATAGATTGTCACCACATTGTTTTATAAATTTATATGAAAAATCAATTTACAGTTTATGGTCATTGGAGCCTATGGACAATACTCTAGTTATACTGTCTCTTCGTTTAGGCCGGAACTCAGCAGTTTTAGTACCGCTGCTTGGCGTTAGACGCATGTAAGAGAGTGGTATTAAAAAAAATTAAAAAAAAAAAAAGAAGCGATAACCTTTTTATTGGAAACGAGTTATCTCAGGGGTGACACGCATATGGTGTTTGATTTTTATCGTGAATAGATTTAGATGTCTATTGGCCTCAGGATCCACTTACTATCAGGTGGATTCTGCGTTCCTTTGTCGCCCTTATTCCATTAGAAAAGTTTCTATTCCTCCCTTCCATATTTCTTTCCCAGACTGTCAGCGGATCTTCACCAATTTGTTTCTACAGGATAAATACAATCTGAAACTCTTCAAGGCAAGTGTGAATAACTTTTTGTTACGCTAAGACAGTGCGATTTACTATCTGGGGTTTCATCACCACTTACCATTAGGTAGGGGTATAGTCAACCATTGTTTCATTGTTACAGAAATAATAATAACTTTCAAATATAATTGCAGCCACAGCATTCCCTGAAAACAGAGAACAGCCATCTTGTGTTTACAAGCCCAGGTGCACACGTTCATTCGCCTTCATAGTCCGACGAGACGGCAATCCAGGACGACCAAAGAGAGATCGGATTTAATGCAGAACCAAAAGCTTTACTTGCCTTACGAAGCACGGGGGTGAAACATGGTCCGAGCTGTTATTGATAAATATATTAACAGAAAACCCAATTATTGGATCAAACCTGAGACCGCATGATGTACAGTCAACAACACACAACGCACCAACAAGTTAGTCAATTATTGTTACATTTTTTTGGATCACAATAATTTTTACCCGAATATCTGTATCATTGTTAGTACTTATACATTATTTTCTTAAATGATCTGCTGGTTACTTAATAGTTTGATTAATTGGGCTTAAAATATGAGGTGTTTTAAGATTCGCTTTCATATCCGGGGTATGTGTCGCGGCATTCGCTAAAATCTTCATTAAATTGCTCGCTCGAAGCACATTCTTATTAGTAACTTTTAATTTTATTAGTTAAGTAGTAAATCACTACAGTAGGGTAATTCATTTTTTTGAGTTAATATATAGAAACGTCATGTTCTATCTTTAGCACTAGTCCCCATCGCCAATTTAGGTATATTAAACATTACATAATAAACTCGATTATTAACTGCCATCTATCGAAAACTATGGTATCTTTCTGAGTAACTCTATAATTATGTATAAAACACTCACAGGTTCATATGGTATATATGTAATATAATCCGATATTAAGTGTAAACAGACCTAAGTAAAAACATAATGAAAAGTGAGCAACAAAAGTCTTATTCCATGTTATTTACATACATTTTAATTTATTATGTCGTTTTCTCTGATAATGACTGCGCGAGACGTAGGAAACACATTCAAAGACAATTCACGTTCACAACTTGTTATCGTAATTTTCGTCGACTCGAGCGTAAATTTTCACAATGAAAAATATTTGAAGCACCGAACATTATTTTAACAAATTTATTTCTCAAATATATCAGAGATAAGCATATTTTCAACTTTATTTATTATACATGAATATTTGTTAATTATTTCTTAACCTATGTTTTGATAAGTTTAATAAAATAAATTTTGTCACTTCATATTTAACTGTTTGTAAATTATTTTAAGTTAAAATACAAACCAATTTAATGAGAGAATATTAAGAAAATTGTAGTACTGTCTGAACAAGACTTTTGTTGCAGTATCTACACAACTCACACTGCCCATAATATCAATAAATTATGATCTTATGTGTGCAAAATATTTCAAACAGGTTTTTTCTATGTATCGTAGTCTGTTTTAAAAGGAAGCAATCAGTTAATTAGGTTGTAGTTTCTATTTTTTTTAATGAAAAAGTATGAACTTTAATTCAATTTTGATTGTTTTTGCCGACTTCAAAATAGGAGGTATTTTCAATTCGATTGCATGTTTTTCATGGGTTCTTTTCTTATTTGAAAGCTGGTGCATCTTTAATGGTCCTATTTAAATTTGATAAAGATCCGATAAACCTTTTTTGAGTTATCCTTAAAAATGCGTATTTATTTGATTTTGAATATATTGATCTGACCGTATTAAATTCGGTTGTACAAAATTTTTCATTTCATCACTTGTTTATAAAATAATCATTAAATATTGTAGGGCTACTTTTTATAAATATAAACTTAAAATTTTCTATTCTGGTACTAGGTACCCCTAGGGACCCGGGTCGTTAATTACCACTCCGTTACGTGTTTATGCCATCAAATACCTGTGCTAGAACTGCTGTGGCAGGTCTGAGATGTATGGGCACTTAGTATAATTATAGGCTGTAAAACATTCTATTTTAGACCTTTAGAACTACAGTAGCCATTTACCACCAGATGGACTGGAAGTTCATTTGTCACTTCAGCTTTATAGTAAAAAATCTTAGTAAATGTATTATAACACAATAATTACCAATTTTGTTATTGTAGTTTACAGCTTACTTCTAACACTCGGAATATATTATGCATACTATTTTTGCCTTAAATAGTAAATCATCGCTCCTGTCACTACTTACCATACCAACCTCATCTCGGAAGTATTCTTGCATTGGCTTACGACAGTTCAGAAAAATTGCTTAAGGAATTTCCGTGCAAACGTTGTAGACAGATATTAAGCCTACAACGTTTACACTGAGATAATTTTAAGGCAGGTAGAATGAAAAAACGCTCTGAAAGTTTTCTCTGCGTTGACAACGGAAATATAAAATATCGGCGCCGCAAAGGAAACCATTTTTAACTTTGTGAATTCACACTGTATTTTCTTAAAAATAATAGTTAATCGACAAGAAAAAGTAAAAAATAAATAGTAAGTAATACTTAATTATGACAAACACGGGACCTGAGTTATGCTACCATAGAGCCGTGGTAGCTCAGGTGCTAAGCGCTCTCAGTTAATTACACAGAACGTGGGAAATTCGGGTTCATTCACAATTAAACTGTTAATTTTAATTGTAAGTGATTACTAATCGGTGGAGTAGAAAAACGCAAATAAACCTGTATGTCTGCGAAAGTTCGAAAATATGTAAAGTCCTCCAATACGCATTGGGGTAGCGCCGTAGACTTAAAATTCTCGCAGTAATGAGAAAAGGCCTGACTGTTAAAGTAATAAAGAACGTACTAGATGGTGCAACATTCAGAGAGCGTAATCGGAATTTCGGAAACGGCTCCAACGATTTTCATAAAATTTTGTGTCTAGAAAGTTTCGGGTGCAATAAATCGATCTACCTAGATTTTATTTTTAGAAAATGTATTTTTGTCCGTGTTTTCAGGCAATGGAAAACTGCTAAAATATAAGACGGTAAATTTTGACACTGTATTAATGATCGTAATAGCACAAGTGAATACTGAGCGGTCGCGAAATAGAAATGCCTTGTTTCGTGCCGTGTCCTCGGTCCGATTTTTTTTCCTTTTTTTTCAAGTTCCCTTCTTTTGTGAGAAAATATATTATTTCGAGATTTTTTAGTATTTTTTAAAAATACGAAAATTTTAATTAAACTAATTGCATTCATGATTTTTTATTCAAGTAACCAGTTCAGTTTTTCTCTTATGTCAATAAGATCAAAAAATATTATTCATCAGTATGTAATTTGTATCTAAATGTAATTTAAAAAAAAAACCGGTCATCCTCTACAATAACTACAATGATATAGGACCTTGCCAATTTAATATACAAATGAATATCTGTTCGTCCAGCTATCTCCTATGGGTGAATGTGTACAAAATATTTTGAATTTATATATATTTTCTCCTGAATAAAAATAATCATTTTGATCTGCTTAAAAGAGATAGATGATGCTTATCTTACGTATGAAACGTAGATAAGCGTGAGCTGTCTCTGAAATAAACTCATATGCAATAGTAAGTTACCGATATTAAATTTATATTTGCATACTTATATTTACATTTTTATAAGTTTTTGCAGCGTATCTTGATTTAAAATATTCACGCAACAATTACTTGAGGCAAATTCATTCATTTGTTCATTTTATTGGTATTTTACATAAAAATACATTTGTATCGGTATTTATCTACATCTCCTGAGCTGCTGCAAAAACTTATAAATGAAAGTATGAAAGATATACAAAATAAACAAAATCAGTTTTCATTAGAGAGATAACCAGATAAATAAACAAATTGATTGATGATTTCTTATATTGAGTGTAGAGAACGGGAGATCCTTTTTACCGGAAACGAAGCATTCCATTTTAGTCCTCACGGGTGCAACGCATCTGCATTTTGATTTGTAATCGAGGATAGATGTAAATGTCTAAGGGCCACTCCAACTATTTACCTGTAGTTTATTAGCTTCAAGTGGACAGATAAAAGAACCCACTCTCTATCGCCTATATAACCCCTACATCACATCTAATCATCTGTGGGTGTCGTGAGAGGCGACAGAGGGAAACTGAAACTAGAAAATATCATCCCTATGGACTTTTAATGATCGCTAATAAATAAATGAAAATTGAGAAACTTGTCATCCAAATCCTAAAAGGCCTTTATTTTAAGCTTGGTTTCTCACACTTTGTAATTATTTAGTTTTAACATTTGCGGTAATCGTTGTATTATTCTGTATTATTCAAAATAATAGCAGGTAATAGTAGCAGGAAGGGTCTCCCAATGATTAATTCTAATCACTCTCCATCACAAATTTTGCAATATTTTCTTCAGTCACAAGACAAAATTTTGTTGACTGATCAGTGTCGTTTTCTGGAATGCCTTATAAATACACTTCTCATCTCCATTTCTCATCGAAACATCTGATATGCATATTATTAAATATCATATTCCAAGATTAATAAAAACTTTAGCTTTTCTTAAGACAACTTAATTTTAACTACAATATTTTTATTATCTTGCTTTCTCTGTACGTCTTTCCAGTTCAAAATTTTTAAGTAATTTTTCAAGTCCTTGCTGACATCCGTTTGAGCTGAATTTTTCATACTCAACTGGTTCCTTGTCCGTGAAAAAGACACAATATATCAACCATCGCAATGTTCACATATGTCAGTTAACGGTTAGGTACCTGACAATATATGTAATGCAATAGTAATATGGTGTCATGGATGCTAACCCTAGCAACCCCTTTGAAATAATGATTTCTTAAATTTACTTAATTAAACGTCGAAAATTAAAAATAAGTTAAAATAAATAAATTAAACGCAATTAAATCCGTATATACAGTTTTATTCAACCCCTTTGAAAGGTTGTTAACCCATAAGTTCTAGTATAGTAAATAATATTTAAATAAAAATAGGGACTTCAGCGAAATCTAGAAAACTACATTTAATACAAAAAAAAACCAAACAGCCAAGGATATTTTCTTAAAGAATGCTTTTATTCGAATAATAATTTCATGTACAATTAAATTTCACAGATATTCTACGAAATAAGTATAAGCTGTCGAATATTGTGGATGACGAAATAATGCAAAAGAAAAAAATCACTTTTTAAAAATTTTTGCTATTTTAGAACTATTTGTTAACAAAATGTTTTCTTACAAATTATTAATGTGTAATTACAATTAAATTTAGGCACCATTTAATTTTTAGGATGTTAAAATTCGGTTACTGAACGTACAACTGAGCAATGTTTTTGTATATTTCTAATTTAAACTTTTTTCTAGTTGTGTATAATAAATAAAATTATAAAATGTGGCCGATCAAATAATATTATATTTATAAAAGTATTATTTATGTTCTATCTAGTACATACAATCTTTATGATCAAAACTTGTTCGAACCTAAATAATAAGAAAAGATTTCCTGTACGCCCCGATATGACATGATTCCTACATTCGATATGATTTTTATGTTTTATTTCTTCCCATTTTACCATAATTTTGGCTGATTTAGTATCATTCTGAAAATTTTGCCTGCAAACACTTATTAAAATAAACTTATTTTCTGAATTTTCTACTTTTTTGTCATTATCAGACAGAGTCAGTCCATTGCCGGACAGTTCTCTCCCAAGGTGCGCTTATTTGCCCCAGCTTCTCACATCTAGTTGATGTCAGCCGCTCTCTGAATTTTGCACCATCTACGGCCTTTATTACTTTAACAGTCAGGCCTTTTCTCATTACTGCAAGAATTTTAGGGCAATAAAGTTGACTGCGCTACCCCAATACGTATTGGAGCACTTTACATATTTTCGAACTAAAATATATATATAAATTCAAAATATTTTGTACACATTCACCCATAGGAGATAGCTGGACAAACAGATATTCATTTGTATATTAAATTGGCAAAGGTCCTATATCATTGTAGTTAATTGTAAATACCCGGATGACCGATGATTTTTTTTAAATTAAATTTAGATACTAATTACATACTGATGAAAATAATATTTTTTGATCTTATTGATATAATAGAAAAACTGAACTGGTTACTTGAATAAAAAATCATGAATGCAATTAGTTTAATTAAAATTTTCGTATTTTTACAAAATACTGAAAAAAAGCTCGAAATAATAGATTTTCTCACAAAAGAAGGGAACTTGAAAAAAAAAAGGGAAAAAATCGGACCGAGGACAGGGCGCGAACCAAGATATTTCGATTTCACGACCGCTCGGTATTCACTTGTGCTATTACAATCATTAACACAGTGTTAAAATTTACCTTCTTATATTGTAGCAGTTTTTCATTGTCTGTAAACACGGACAAAAAGACATTTTCTAAAAATAAATCCTATGTGTGAAAATTATACAACGGTTAAAGTTTAGTAATATTTTAACAGGATAACTTTTAAGTGGATTGCATATCATGGCTATTAAACTTTCTATCACGGTTATTATTATTTGTATACTTCAAATTCAGAGTACGAAACTGTTATTTTTTGAGAACGCGAAACTATATAAAGAAAAATGAGATTTTGCTATGAGAAATATTTCTGTTACAGCAATCCTGCAAATATTTAGTCCTCTGTATTTGTATTCTTTTTATACAAACTGTCAGAATGAATTTTCGAACCAAATCACACGAGTTTTACCCTTCCAGGGGAAAAATAATATTTTACTGGCATTCCAACCTATGTAAACTCCCACTGGCTACATTTTTTAGATAATAAAAAGATCAGAAATCACTTAACATTCCGCCCAACAAGGACGATATAAACAAAATCGTCCTTAATTAACATTAACATGTAAATAAAACAATAAAAGTAAACCGCCCACCATGCCACAATACAAAAACAAAATAATGTAAGTAACCTATATTTACCCATTACAAATAAAATATATTTTATAGATACACATAAGGGTAAAGAAGTACATTAAACATTTTATTGGTTAGCAGAGGGTCCAGCATCAATCGAAAGTATACAGAGCTTGGATACTGGTCTCTTGATAACTGTATTTTTAGTTCGCAAAGTGACTACACGCGTAATGTTATCCGTTTCTGGATGTTTAGCTACCACACGGCCAAGGGGGGTAAGTCATTCTCTTTTATAAACACTATATCTCCTAACTGCGGTTCAGGTGTTTGTTGAGACCATCTATACCTATGTAAAAACTGGTTTAAATATTCTTGAGACCATCGTCGTCAAAATTGTTGCATCAGCTTCTGGGTGAGTTGCCACCTGCGTAAACTGCTGATGTTAAAGGTTTCAAAGTTGTTGTCTGGTAAGTTAACCAAGGGTTCTCCAACCAAAAAATGGCCGGAAGTTAGTACCTCCAATGATTCAGGGTCAGTCCGAAGTTGTGTTAGAGGTCTTGAATTCAGGCAGACCTCAATCTAAATCAAGACTGTAGACAGCTCTTCGTAGGTTAAGGTTGTGTCTCCGATGACCTTCCTTAAGTGTGTCTTCACAGACTTAATTCCGGCTTCCCACATCCCTCCAAAATTCGGTGACCGTGGCGGAACAAAGTGCCAAGAAGTGCCATGTGAAGCCAAGGAATCTGCCACCTCTCTTAAGATTTCTGACCTTTCAGATGCAAATAGTGTGCGCAACTCTCTAACGGCTCCCACGAAGTTTGTGGCGTTGTCGCTCCAAATGTCGGTACAGAGACCACGGCGAGCAACAAATCGTTTGAACACACTTAGAAATCATTCGGTTGTAAGATCACTAACAACTTTCAGATGAATTGCTCTAGTCGCCATACAAATAAAAATACATATGTATCCCTTATATGATTTGTATCCTCTGCCCTTTATTGTCCGTACGTTGATGGGTCCAGCCTAATCAATTCCACAGCATTTAAATGGTTTAGAAGGTGTTACTCTAGCAGGTGGAACCTGGCCCAGTAAAGGCGTGGCAGATTTTGCCCTGTCCTTGAAACATGTCACACTTTTTCTGACATGTGATTTTGTCAACAGTTGGGAGCCTAAAATCCAATATTTGGATTGAAATATGTAAGCATAAGCTGCGGACCTCCAAGTAGTGTTTTTGTGTGGGAATCAGCGACAATGGAATCCGTTACAGGCGATTTTTTATGAAACAGAATCAGATGCTTTTTGTATGTGTCCAATTGGAATTTTTCCAGACGTCCTCCCACTCGTAGCAGCCCTGATTCATCTACAAACGGATTTAAAGGTTTAAGAGGACCCTTGGTTTTATTCGGTTCATTAGCTTTCAAAAGTTCAAATTCCATTTTAAAATGTTCCCGTTGGCATTGTCTAATACAGGTGTCAATAGCATGTTTCAACTCTTGAGCTGTAAGTTAATTATGACGGCGTTCAGAGTTATTTTTACCACACAGAAAATGCCTGCAATAAGCCACCACTCTTACCAGCTTGGTCCATGAAGAGTATTTGTCCCAAATGAATTTATCCATTTCAGTAAAGTGAACCTTTCATATTTCCAACTGAGTTTCATCGTTTTTTGGTTTAGAATATTTTACGATCTTTACCTGAAGAAGCGGTGGACTATAAAACTACAAAGTATTTTTCAACAAATCTGTTGGATTTAGCCCTCTCGATGCGCAATCAGCAGGATTCTGGCTGGATGGAATATCAGACCATTGATTAGAATCAAGTGTGCTCAGGATTTCTGAGACACGATTTCCAACAAATGTCTGCCATTTGCTTGAATGTCCTCTCAACCAGGCCAAAACCACTTCTGAATCTGACCAAGCATGAATATGAGACCTTTCAACGTTCAACACCTCAGACACCTCCTTCAGAAGCTTACATAATAATGTTGCCCCATACAACTCCATTTTAAGAATTGATATTTGTTTAATTGGTGCTACTTTTGTTTTACAGGTAACCAAGCTGACGTAAATATTGCCATCCGAATCAACAACTCGCAAATACACTACTGCACTATACGCAGCATTCGAAGCATCTGCAAATCCATGGAGTTCTACCACTTCATCGTCAGCTTTGGTTTTCATCCAACGAGGCAACTTGAATTGTTTTAAATTTTGTAACTCGTTTCGGTAAGTAATCCATTCCTTGAGTACTACGTTTGGAAGTTCTTCGTCCAAATTTATTCCCGCCAGCCACAATTTTTGGATTAAAATCTTTGCTTTGATTATGCATTGCGCAAGGCAACCTAGGGGGTAGTATAATTTAGCTATGTTTGACAAAACCTTTCTTTTTGTTACAGGTGCTGCCTTTGGAAGAAGTGTCACCGTGTACTGAAATTTGTCGGATCGTCGATTCCAGGTAAGTCCTAAAAGTTTAACTATCTCATCTGTTTTTAAGTTAATCCCTTCTCCTATATCTTTTCCTTCTTCCTCCTTTTTTAACTTTTCCAGTAGTTTACTGTCATTTGTCATCTACTTTTGAAGTTCAAACCCTCCATTTTTTATCATTATGTTTAATTCTCTATAAATCTGTAATCCTTTTTCCACTGTTTGACAGCCAGATAACAAGTCATCCACATAAAAATCACTAACTATTTATTTAGCTGTTTCAGGATACCGTACACCTTCGTGACGAGCCAGTTGTTGCAGCGTCTTTACAGCCAAATAGGGCGCTGAAACCGCTCCGAATGTTAGTCGCAATAAACGATATTCCTGTATACTTGCCCTTGATTTTCTAGTAGCTTCTGCATTTTCGTTATCCTCATCCTCACCATTCCACTGATCACACCATAATAATCGTTGCTGTATCTTGATCAGCCACCTTGACTTTACGGTACATCTTAATGATGTCAGCTGCCAAGGAAATAGGTTGTTTCCTCCACCTTATCATTAAATGCCTTAATTCTGGCTGTAGGGTTGGTCCTATCATAAGAGCATCATTTAGGGAGTTACCATTTTGATCTTTACAAGATGCATCGAATACGACTCGAATCTTGGTCGTGTTTTTGTCATCTCTAATGACAGCGTGATGTGGAAGAAAGAAAGATTTGTTTTCGTTTTGTTCCTTCTCTGGAACGATCTCCATATGATTTAAGTCTTTTTATTCTTTGATTACCTTAGCGTAGTTCCTTTTCAAAGATTCATTCTTATTGAATCTAGATTCTAATGATCTAAGCCTTTTCTCTGCGATCAATTTAGAATTCTCAAACTCGACATTTTGTTGTTTAAATGGAAGTCGCACTATATAACGTCCCTGCGAGTCTCTGCACGTTGTTTGTGCATAAAACCTTTCACACTCTTCTTCTTCCTGCAATAATATTTTTGATTGATTCTTGGGTTCACCTTTCATTTCCCAAAATACCTTGAGGTAATCATCCGTCAAAGCATGCATTACAACGACGTGGTTGCTTCGGATCTGTTGTGTAGTACCTGAAATTATCCAACCCAGAGAGGTACTTTGAGCTACTAATGATCCTTCTGATCCCCTTTTGATTTGAACTTGTATGACTTGTCCGTATACCTCTGCACCCAACAAAACATCAATTTTGTTAGGAGTGTGGTATTGTGGGTCAGCTAAGCATATGCCACTTTTATTTACCCACTCTAATTCAACAACCTTTTTACTAGGAATAAAAGAGGTAATAGACTTGTGAATGTAAGCTCCAACAGTTATCACTGTGGTAGAATCAAACCTAGGATGAACCTTCAAATTTACCATATATTTAACAGCAATGTTGTTGTTACCCTCCAATCCAAATATACGCCCCGGTACAGCCATCTTCTTAAGACACAAGTACTGAGCAACCGCTTCCGTGACAAAAGAGGGTTGGGAGCCTTGATCAAGCAGCGTTCGGATTGAATAACGCTCTCCGTTGGATGACTCTGCCTTAACCAGAGCTGTGGCTAACAGAAACTGACTTTGAACCGGCAACTGGTTCGATGAATAGCACGTGATAACAGAAAAAGTGACAAAGAAACGAAAACTTTACTAGACCCTTGAGCGCTAGCAGAACCCCTAGGCACATCACCAGACCTACCTGAACCTTCACCATGAGACATTTTAGGATGAAGCATCGAATGATGTTTACGTTTACAAATTCTACAGCTTAAAGTACTTTGGCATATCTTGGCTGCATGGTGACCAAAACAATTAAAACACAGACGGTTCTTCTCAATAAAACTTCTACGGTTATCAATATCTTCCTTTGCGTACTTTTTACAATTACCAATTTTGTGATTGTCAGAACATATTCACATTTAAGTTCAGTTGCGTAAAAAACTAAAACCAAACTTTTAGGACTTACCTGGAATTGACGATCCGACGAATTTCAGTACAGGGTGACAGTTCTGTCGCAGGCAGCACCTGTAACAAAAAGAAAGGTTTTGTCAGACATAATAATAATAATAATATATTTATTTGCTTAAAACATGGTATGAAAAAGATTTTACAAATATACATTCGAACAACATGTTTTGCTAGAGAGAACATAGCATGCAAAAGATTTTTATCGTGCATTAAGACTTATGATTAATATAGTCCATAATGCTATAAAAATTATTCTTAACTAGGTATTCCAGTAATTTTATAGCTAATTTATACGACCCCCTAGGTTGCCTTGCGCCATGCATAATCAAAGCAAAGATTTTAATCCAAAAATTGTGGCTGGCAGTAATAAATTGGGACGAAGAACTTCCAAACGTAATACTCAAGGAATGGATTACTTACCGGAACGAGTTAGAAAATTTAAAACAATTCAAGTTGCCTCGTTGGATGAAAACCAAAGCTGACGATGAAGTGGTAGAACTCCATGGATTTGCAGATGCTTCGAATGCTGCGTATAGTGCAGTAGTGTATTTGCGAGTTGTTGATTCGGATGGAAATATTTACGTCAGCTTGGTTACCTGTAAAACAAAGGTAGCACCATTTAAACAAATATCAATTCCTAAAATGGAGTTGTGTGTAGCAATATTACTATGTAAGCTTCTGAAGGAGGTGTTGAACATAGAAAGGTCTTATATTTATGCTTGGTCAGATTCAGAAGTGGTTTTGGCCTGGTTGAGAGGACATTCAAGCAAATGGCAAACATTTGTTGGAAATCGTGTCTCAGAAATTCTGAGCACACTTGATTCTAATCAATGGTTAGATATTCCATCCAGCCGGAATCCTGCTGATTGCGTATCGAGAGGGCTAAATCCATCAGATTTATTGAAAAATACTTTGTGGTTTTATGGTCCACCGCTTCTTCAAGAAGAGACCGTAAAGTATTATAAACCAATAAACGATGAAACACAGTTGGAAATAAGAAAGGTTCACTTTACTGAAATGGATAAATTTATTTGGGACAAATACTCTTCATGGACCAAGCTGGTAAGAGTGGTGGCTTATTGCAGGCGTTTCCTGCGTGGTAAAAATAACTCTGAACGCCGTCATAATTACCTTACAGCTCAAGAGTTAAAACATGCTACTGACACCTGTATTAGACAATGCCAACGGGAACATTTTAAAAGGGAATTTGAACTTTTGAAAGCTAATGAACCGAATAAAATCAAGGGTCCTCTTAAACCTTTAAATCCGTTTGTAGATGAATCAGGGCTGCTACGAGTTGGAGGACGTCTGGAAAAATCCCAATTGGATACATACAAAAAGCATCTGATTCTGCTTCCTAAAAAATCGCCTGTAACGTATTTAATTGTCGCTAATGCCCACACAAAATACTACATGTAGGTCCGTAGCTTATGCTTACATATTTGCAATCCAAATACTGGATTTTAGGCTCCAAACTGTTGACAAAATCACATGTCAGAAAATGTGTGACATATTTCAAGGACAGGGCAAAATCTGCCACGCCTTTACTGGGCCAGATTCCACCTGCTAGAGTAACACCTTCTTAACCATTTAAATGCTGTGGAATTGATTAGGCTGGACCCATCAACATACGGACAATAAAGGGCAGAGGATACAAATCATATAAGGGATACATATGTATTTTTATTTGTATGGCGACTAGAGCAATTCATCTGGAAGTTGTTAGTGATCTTACAACCGAAGGATTTCTAAGTGTGTTCAGACGATTTGTTGCTCGCCGTGGTCTCTGTACCGACATTTGGAGCGACAATGGCACAAATTTTCTGGGAGCCGCTAGAGAGTTGCGCACACTATTTGCATCTGAAAGGTCAGAAATCTTAAGAGAGGTGGCAGATTCCTTGGCTTCACACGGCACTTCTTGGCACTTTGTTCCGTCACGGTCACCGAATTTTGGAGGGATGTGGGAAGCCGGAATTAAGTCTGTGAAGACACACTTAAGGAAGGTCATCGGAGACACAACCTTAACCTACGAAGAGCTGTCTACAGTCTTGATTTAGATTGAGGTCTGCCTGAATTCAAGACCTCTAACACAACTTCGGACAGACCCTGAATCATTGGAGGTACTAACTTCCGGCCATTTTTTGGTTGGAGAACCCTTGGTTAACTTACCAGACAACAACTTTGAAACCACTAACATCAGCAGTTTACGCAGGTGGCAACTCACCCAGAAGCTGATGCAACAATTTTGGCGACGATGGTCGCAAGAATATTTAAACCAGTTTTTACATAGGTATAGACGGTCTCAACAAACACCTGAACCGCAGTTAGGAGATATAGTGTTAATAAAAGAGAATGACTTACCCCCGTGTAAATGGTTCCTTGGCCGTGTGGTATATATATATATATATCTTTTTTATTATCGAACTTTGAGATAAACAAAATTTAATTTTTACGTAGTTAGTCGTTTTCATTTGCGTAAAACAAAACGAATGATCGAATTATGAACGAATGTATTTTTTTTTTACACGGGGAAATGCCTACGCATACCCACCTCGCGGCGGCAAGGACGGGTTATGTCGGACTCGCACCGACTAAAACCCCATGGTGTTCCACCTTCGTCGCATATTGGCAGGGCTACGGGAACGCTTTCGCACACATCCGCGGCCCCACCAGCGACTGCCGCCCCATGGCAGCACCTCATCGGGAGAGGAATATTCCTCCCCGTTCTCCTTCCCAAGTAAGGCGCACCAGAACACATGGCACGCCTTCCTCTACGGCCTCCAATTACATCTGCGCAACAGACGCCCCCCGCGTCCGATGCGCGAAGGCCATGGGGCCAGGAAAAACGAGCACTTAGAAGTACTAGCCTTCCCGACCCCAGCGGCGGATCTGGTCTATGGCTCCGCCGCCAACCAAGATTCGGCTGCGGAGGATAGGGAGAGCGGCGCCTCGCAATACCGACAATCCTCTCCCCCCCGCAGCCCCACCACCACCGCATCCACGGTGCGGCCCCGTTTGAGTCGCGGAGGATAGGGCGAGTGGCGCATCGCCATACCAACACTCCTCTTCCTCCGCCACTCCACCTCGGCTGCAGCGGTAGGTGGGGAGGACACACCTCTCACCGCAGTCCACCAACACACATCCGAAGTGGGCTTCCGAAGCCCACTCGAGTGGCCACCTCGGGCCGGCCCTCCACCTCGGACCAGCCAAATGGGTTCCTCTTTGTTTCGCCGTGGGTGACCAAGCCACGGCTTCTAAGCCCCCCCGCCACGACAAGGCGGGAAACCGTTCGGGGGGGTGATCGAATGTATTGCAGTGTGACTTAGAGAATAAAGTTAAACGTTGTCTATAGAGGCACGCGTTAAACGCGGTTTAGTGGTAGCGAAATTTAAACCATTGTTTAACATATGTTTATTATTTAAGTCTGTGTCTATTATTTAAATTTGTGTGATATTAATTCAGTGAAACCTAACTTCCAACTCATTATCAGTACTTGTTATTTTGAAGTTAACTGAGTGAAAATTATACATGGGTTAAAGTTTAGTAACATTTTAATAGGATAACTTTTAAGTGGATTGCATATCATTATAATTATAATTAGAAATAAAAATAAAAGTAATTAAAAGTAAAATTAAACGCGATAAAATCTGTAAAAGTAGTTTTAATCAATGTGTAGTGTTCGCATAAATATAAGAAATCATTATGTAAACCAATACGGACTGGAAATAGCAAATAAAAAACGCCGATTAGAAGATCTAAAGACCAAGCGCTCAAGATACATAACAGCTTTAAATTTCTTGAAAAGATGCAGAGATTATAATCTCATTCCTACGTGTGTCAAGATATCCACTAAAAAAGACATTCGAGAAATCACTAAGATCTTAAATCAGGCTAGTAATAAGTTGTTAATAACGGTGATTCAGCAAAAACGTACCGATCTATATTTCATACATAAAACCATAAACAATTCGTCCAGTGAATTAAAGACAGTTTTATCGGCATTTGATTATAAAAATTTCATGGAAAATTAAGATAAACGTGAAACAATTAAATACAATGAATGCAATAATAAACATTTTGATAAACTAACTGTTACCCGCGGCTTCGCTCGCATGGTGAATGTGATATGAACTATCCATTTCTTTTTGAATTGAAAGAAAACTGAGTTTTTTAGATTTGTCAGAGATGCAGCCATTAAAAGGTAACTAAGCAAAATTGATTCGTCAGCCTATTTAAATGTTTTGAAACGCAGTATATAGGAAAACAAAAAATAAAAAGAAAATAGTCTATTTATTCCAAATAGAAATGGGATATTTTTTTAATAAAGGAAACAGCATAATTATCCGTCAGGGATGCAGACTTTTGAAAAGAAACTGAGCTTAATTGATTCATCAGAGATGCAGTTTTCTGAATTGAAAGGAAACTGAGCCATATAAAAGAACCGTCAGAAATGCAGCCTTTTGAGTTGAAAGGAAACTGAGCTTAATAAGTCCGTCAGAGGTGCAGCATTAGGAATTGAAAAGAAACTGAGCTAAATAGGAAATTTTGAATTGAAAGGGAAGATTGTAGGTGGGAATTCTGATTAATTAATTATGGGAATTTTGAAAAAAAAAACTAACTGAACACTATTTTAAGACGCTACTGTACACAATGTTATACGTTATTCCATTCGGGGAAAGAATGTGGAGATTCTGGGCATTTGACACACGTGAACATGCTACATACAGCTGACCATGAGAAAAGCACGGTTTTTTTAAGTTGATCTCCGCTACTTATAACGTTTGCCCTTGCGCTTTACTAATTATCATTGCAAACTAAGCTTAATAGGGAACTGCAACCTTTTGAATTGAAAAGGAAGATCTGTGGGAATTATAGGGATCCGTCGTATAATAAGATTCTCACATTTTCCTACGCCTGTCAAAATTGTAGCACCGATCATGTTCCGTCCAAGATGTGTCACACGCAGCCTTGTCCCGTTACACAACCGAGGAGCATCTAAATTTCGCATTAGCATGACTGGGACGCCTAATTTTTATTGAAGCTTATGTGAGGGCACACCTGACAACTCTAGAGTTGTGTTTAGAAACTCTGCGGGATATGAAGTGCTCTGTTCTGTGTCCATAACTGTGTCTACTGACAAATACTCTGTTATTTCTCCTGCTACTTCGCTTAATATATCTGAATTTATTTTATTAACGCTCTCATTTTTTGGTGCAAGAATCGCCCTTTCACATAACCATTGATCTTCATGCATGTTGTTCGTTAAATCTGAATAAACGTTCGCAAATAATTCGGAATGACTTTGTACTAAATTACAAAAATCTCTCGTCAATTTAACGCAGCCCTCAGCATCCGTTTCCAACTGCCCATCGGCAGTTTTTAATAGTGTGTCAGCATAGTTTCCAGCATTGATATCATTATACAAATTCACTCTCATATTCGTAGTTAAACTGAATTTTGTCACCTTGTTCCATAAAATAGACGACTTGAGACATGTTTTAATTTCATCTGCAGGTGTGCCCTTTTGAATAACAGGTAAAGTTTGGCGAAAGTCACCAGCCAGTAAAACCACCATTCCTCCTATTACATGGGTATTGCTGCGCAAATCCTGGAGCGTTCGATTTAGTGCTTCTACAGCTTTTTTATGCGACATTGTACTTTCGTCCCACACTAAAAGTTTGCATTGTCGTAGCATTGTACCTCGTGCACTATTTTTTCTAAAGCTGCAGATCGGCGATTCTTTCTGGGCTAGATTTAGAGGGTATTTTAAAACAGAATATGCAGTGCGGCCCCCACTTAGCAGCGTGGCAGCTATACTGGAGGAAGCTACGGCCACAGCAATGTTTTTATCTTTCCGTACTTGCGCTAATAATAAATTTAACAAAAATGTCTTCCCAGTTTCTTCAGGGGCATCTAAAATGAAAAGTGCACCATTTCCAGATTCAATTTGTCCTAATACTTTGTCAAAAACTCGTTTTTGTTCGGGAAGCAAGCGGGGTACAAATTCAGCTACTTGCTGCTGCAAAGCTGGTATATCGTAGTTTGTATCACGTATAATTTCATCACTTAGTTCATTTTTGGTTGTTCGCTGAGGGCTTATCATTCAAAACTCGCTTAATTTTTTGGCTACCATTGCCATTACTTTATCTTCAATATTTCCAAGTGCTTCATTATAAAAGTGTTCATTGTATGTCACGTTAGCGGGTGTCTGCTGTAACCTTCGCAAAATATCTTCCGCCATGTACTCTTTATATTTGTCCTACAATTCATGTACATTAGATAGCCCGCAAGATGATATGAGAGTTGCATAAAGATCCCCTATTTTGGCTGGTGACTGGCACTGCACAGCATCCTCCATGGTTTCATCCCAGTGCTTATCGTTTTCTAAAAGATGCAGAGCTTTACATACTTCTCTATGAGTAGCGCATTCCAGACCGTTGAAAGTTTTAAGGTCTTTATATTCTGTAGAATAAAAGACCTTAAAACAGAACCCCGAACATGGTGCAGCAGCAACATTCAAAACAACATTCAAAATTAGTTACATGGACGGTATATACACGACCAAGGGCATCTGATGACTTTACACTGGGCCAATTTGCAACAGGCGCGCCTTGAATACGGCCTTTCCACTCCTTCCTAGATGTGTTCCGAGTATAATAGCGGGGGGACTTCAGAATATAACAACGTTTTTGCAAAGGGATCGGTTTGACAAAGTTGAAAGAAGGCTGTTAGTGTAGTTTTTGCGGTGATGCAATTCTTTCTTGGAAATTTCTTTCGGTGAACTATACACGCTCTCCATTTTCTAAGTGCTTAGCAAGGTGAGTAACTGTTGGGTGCCTTTTGTGTAAAGGGAAGCCAAGGAGACGCCACGGTGCTCGTTACTGCTGACATAACGCCCTGCTTGTAAGGTTTGTACTTCATTAATGGGATTTGCCTCACCTTCACTCCTGAGATTAAATATTGCTTGGTCGCTTCCTTTATTTATGTACTTACAGATATACTTGACTGCGAGGACAGAGCAACATGCTTCTACATTAATGTGGGCATTAAACATTTTACATAGAATAGGCGAATACGGGACAATCCAGCTGTTATCTCAGGTTTCGATCGCTCCAGAGCGAGATTTGAATGTAAATTTCTGCCACCATCTTCGGGAGCATTGCGTCTGTATAAAGGGTAGCCATTGTCATTGTGCACTGTTTTTTTAATAGCTGTTTAGGGAATTTGTTTGTACATTTTCCTTCTTTCATACATGGCGATATTGAATTTCGTGCTCGACATGGACCGTGAATCATATTTCGGACGATGGTATCATACAATTCTTTATCTTGCTCACGATCTGGAATCTCGGTGCTTATTATGTCGTCTATTTGGCTGGGCCGCAACTATTCTTTAAGACATATTAGAATGTGGGCATGCGGTTATCCTCTTTTTTGCCATGCAATTGAATACATGAAGCACTGAACCTCTCCGAAAATTTTCCCTTTGTTAATTACATACATTAATTTTTGTTCCTTTAATCTAAATACTCATGCAACTAAATCGTGTATATCAGTACTTTTGGCCAGGCATTAGCTCCTCGGTTATTTCTTTCCATGTGGGATTGCAAGTAAAAGTAACAAAACGATCAGTGAATGGTTATGTAGGTAGCGGGGACTGTTAACGAATGATGAGGGCAGAATTACCATTTTAACTAAATCTCTGGGGTTTACATTGGCGTCGCTGGAAACTGCATCTTGTAAATGTATATAATTCTCAATGCGCAGCTTTTTTTGATTTAAAGATATATAACGGAGACGTTCACTTTTTACCTTCACATACATGTCTAACAAAAATTGATGAAATAATTGTCTACACTGGGCTAAGAGGTTAAAATCATTTTTTGCAACATCATATGATACGCATAAAAATCCATACATGATACTTTTTTGTTCGGAGTAGGCTCCTTAGTGATCGGGTTAATAAGTGGAATTTGAAAATGATAACCCTCTTTTCCTTTGCAATAAATCAATGGGTATTGCAGAGCTTCATAAAACTTGTGTATATCTACTACCCGTTGCAATGTATCATCACGTGCTCGCAAGACAATGTCTCGTGAAGTAAATTGATCACCACTAATTACGGCTACTATTTCGTTTATCAAAGGTGCATTGTAGCACCTTCCATGCTCTCCTCGAGGGGTCCGATCTGCGTGAATGACTACTTTATATTTCTTGTCAGGTAGGTTTTCTAAAGCAGTTTTAAATGTTTTGACTAAAATGTTACGTTCATGCAAGAATCTTTGAATTTTGAACACTATGTATCTCTCAACACCCTGGATAAATTGGCAGCGACGGTCTACCTCAATTTCTTCGTCACCCATAAAATATACTTTTAAAAATTTATGCTGTGATGATAAATTTGCCCTTGCACCTTAAGTGTAGGCGAAAATCCCGGCATTATTATTTCCCGGTCAACTCTGAAGGACGTCATTTGAAAGCATAAGTTATATTTCCGGATCCTGTTTAAAAAGCGCCGTGACTCATTAGCATCGTATAAAAAGAGAGTTCTCAAAGGTTCTTCTGGTTCTCCAAGTAACGGAAGTGACACTTTGCCATTGGAATAGCACATGCATGCGGTCTCATCTTTCCATTTTAAAGCGCTGCAAAATCGAAACGCCTTGTCCATCAGTCCGATAACAACTAACCTGTGATTTTTATAATCAATCAAAGGATCATAATTGAATGTTGCGTCATTAAAAACCGACCAATTGTTTCTTTGAAAATTTTGTCGACGTTCAGCTTGGAGCTGTGCATTTGCATCTCTTCGCGCCTGTGTCTGTTCTGGTGTTTCAGATGCCCTTATAGTAGATTGACGTTCAGCTTGCTCAATGAGTCTGTGTTGAGTTTTATCAGGTGTTTCCGCAGCTCTTAAGACAGCCTGACGTTCCGCTTGTTGGAATAGCCTTTGCTGACTTTGAGCAGATGTTTCAGTAGCTCTTAAAGTAGATTGACGCTCTGCGTGTTCAAAACGCCTTTGCTGATTTTGAGCAGGTGTTTCAGTAGCTCCTAAAGTAGCTTGACGCTCTGCCTGTTCAAGACGCCTTTTCTGACTTTGACAAGGTGTTTCAGAAGCTCTTAAAGTAGCTTGACGCTCTGCCTGTTCAAGACGCCTTTCCTGACTTTGAAAAGGTTTTTCGAAAGCTCTCAAAGCAGCCTGACGCTCTGTCTGTTCAAGACGCTTTTGCTGAATTATGAAGTTACAAAAAACTTATTTATAAAAAAAAAACATTAAAATACATAAAAGGAATTAAATTTCCTTTTAAATATTTTTAAAAGCAAATCCAAAATATCTAAAAGAAATAAATATTCCTTTTAAATATTTTTTAAAATCAAAACAACAAAACCAATTCAAGACACAACACGAATCCGAGAACGATAGATAGATAGATAAACGATTTAAAGCAGGTAGTCGAATAAGCTACGAAACAGAAACAATTTAAGCGTATAGGTACCGTATGCACTATAAGTTGACGCGCGGCTCAACGGCGGGAGTTAAGTACATGTCAGGAAACATTTCGTTACCGCCTTTTATAAACCTAGTAACAACATCTAGCGGAATCAATTAAAACTATGTATATATATATATGTTAGTTAATAAGAACTCTCAAAAATATTTTTCTTATAATTTTGCACAATTTTTCTTATTGTAATACCGATTTATTCATATAACCATAACCACATATAAGAACTGTATTCATTTCCGTTCAATAAATATTACTAAGGCTTATTAATAAGGCTTAATAAGAACTGTTTCTACCACAGTTAAGTAATAGTTAAGGGTGAAAGCGTGACATGTGGTGATAGTATTTCTGATACATACTTATAATCACGCATGTAACTCCTGCGGGGTAGGCAGAGCATCAACGGATTACTTAATATCGTCTGTGAGGTTATCGCCTATTCTGTGAATTACAATGCACCAAAACGTTTCAAGAAAATCATCTGGTGAATTTTATGTTTTTTATCGCTCTCTTCCCGGTCCTGCGTGGAAAAATACAGATCCATACATTTTTATCTTAATTTTGGTAAAAAGACATAGTAATCCAGATATTCTAACCTTCTGTGTTCGTCCATCGTAACGTCGTCCGTCTTGTGGAAACACGGTGGCGCCACCTAGCTGAATTTAATTTTGCAACATATTCGATTTTCATAGCCTATGTTACTTTACAGCCACCGAGCTATCCCCATACCTTCATAAATTCATGCCATGCCTACGCTCTGTTGCGACGTAAAGAAGGACAAACAAACAAACATACTTTCGTATTTACAATATTAGTATGGATACCATAAATTAACAACTAAATCAAATGTCCAACATACGAAATCGTTGACCACAGACACGAATCATAAAGAACGCGCTGTCTCATCATTACAGTCCTTCACAAGTCCACTGCTGAACATAGGCCTCCCCAAGTAATGCCACAAAGCACGGTCCTGAGCCACCTGTATCCATCGACTTCCTGCATATCTCACCAGGTCGTGACTCCATCTAGTGGGGTGTCGCCCTACTCTACGCCCACCGGTACGAGGCTGCCATTTGAGAATCTTTCTTCCCCATCGGTTATCGGTTCTTCGAGCTATATGGCCGGTCCATTGCCACTTCAGCTTACCAATTCATTGGGCTATGTCGGTCACTCTGGTTTTACTGCGGATATTCTCATTTCTGAGTCTATCACGCAGAGAAACTCCGAGCATAGCCCTCTCCATAGCCCGCTGAGTGACCTTGAGCGTCGTCATACGGCCAGCAGTGAAGGACCACGTCTCAGATCCGTAAGTCATCACTGGCAACACGCACTGGTTGAACAATCTTGTTTTTAGAGATTGAGGTATACATGACGAGAAGATATGTCGTAATTACCCGAACGCTGCCCAGCCGAGTTGAATCCGTCGATTGACCTCTCGGTCGAAGTTGGACTTGCCTAGTCGGACTATTTGTCCCAGGTAAACGTACTCGTCAACAACTTCGAGCATAGTGCTCTCAACAACTACCGGCATAGGTGTGACATGGACATTAAACATAATCTTTGTTTTGTCCATGTTCATCTTAAGACCTATCCGTTGGGAGGCACTATTGAGGTCATTAAGCATACTGCTAAGGTTCTCCAGCGATTCTGCCATAAGGACTATATCGTCGGCAAATCGAAGGTGAGTGATGTACTCGCCATTAATGTAAATACCTTATCCTTTCCAGTTCAGTAGCTTGAAAACGTCTCCCAATGAAGCGGTGAAGAGTTTCGGGGATATAACGTCACCCTGTCTTACACCTCTCTCCAGTTGGATAGGTTTCGAGCTCTGGTTCTGTACTCGGATAGTCATCGTAGCCCTACTGTACAAACACTTCAGCACATCGATACACCGACAGTCAACTTGGCACCGCTGAAAGGACTGTAGCACCGCCCAAATTTCGACGGAAACAAAGGCTTTCTCATAGTCCAAATACGCCAGGCAAAGTAGCAGATTGTACTCTTCAGTCATCTGTACAATCTGCCGCAAGGTATATATATGGTCTATGGTAATGAAGCCTTTTCGGAAACCGGCTTGTTCGGGAGGCTGGAAGTCGTCGAGTCTGCGTGCGAGACGATTCGTAATGACTCTCAAAAACAGCACTTAGATGCGGCTCGGAAGGGAAATCGGTCTGTAGTTCTTCAATAGAGCGTTGTCGCCTTTCTTAAAGAACAAGACCACCGCACTTCTGCTCCACGCCTCTGGAGTAGTGCCACCATGGAGGACGGAATGGAACAGCTTCTGAAGGACTTCAAGTACTGGTGTTCCACCCGCTTTCAGAAGCTCCGCTGTAATTCCAACCTCGCCCGGGGCCCTGCCGTTTTTAAGGTGCTAGAGAGCCACTCTAATCTCGCTCAGACTGACTTCTGGGATATCATCGGAATAGTGTCGGATAAGACTTGCTCTTGGATCGTTACTCACACTTGCGTGTGGCTCCAACGATGATGTGTACAGCTGCCCATAGAACCTCTCAATCTCACTCAGAATCTCAGGTGTCCCGGAAACGATGCTGCCACACTCAGTCTTCAGCTTTGACAGTTGGCTCTTACTGGCAGACAGATTTCTGGCAAAGACTTTGGAGCCCTGGTTCCGCTCGATTGCTTCTTTAATACGAGCAGTATTAAAGTTGCGTAAGTCTCGCTGCATGCATTTGGAGATCTGTCTGTTCAGTTGTCTGTATGCTGTCAAATCTGTTGACGATTGCAGCCTCATCTCCCGTCTAACAGCCATGAGATTAAGAGTGTGATCGGAGAGTTTTTGTGTTCTTCTGCGGCGGGTCTTGCATAACTTAGCTCCGACCGCATGGACAGTTTTCACAAGCTTGTCATTCATATCGTCCACTACATTGCAATCTTGTAGGCACTGAAAGCGGTTACGTAACTCGAGCTGAAAGTTTTCGGGATTCTGGATTAGAGCACGAGGGGGGACGGAGCGTTGACTTCGTTAGACGAGACCTCTCCAAATTAACGTTTAGGTTCAGTGTGCCTCTAACCATTCGGTGATCGCTGCCAGTTTTCACCCTTGCGATCACTGAGACATCACTGAACAGTTGGCGTCTGGTCGTGGTATAATGAAGTAAATTTCATTTTATTTCGAACCGTCGGGGGTCGACCAGGTCCACTTCCCGTGGGGCTGCTTCTGGAAGAAAGAGTTCATCATAAAGAGTCCCTCTTTCTCCATAAAGACGGCCAGCTGCTGGCCAGTTTTGCGTTGAAGTCTCCCATCAACACCGTGTAGTGGGTTTTGAAGGAATGCACGGCTTTGGAAATATCCTCATACATTTCCTCCACCTCCTCATTGGGATGTGCCGAGGTCGGTGCGTAAACCTGTATGACCTTCAGCGAATACCGTTTGGTGATTCTGAGTATCAGGTACGCGACCCCGGTCGACACACTCCCAGTCTTTACAACGTTGTTGACGAGAGACTTGTGGACGATAAATCCGACACCTCCTTGGGACAGATGGTCGCCATCCCGGTGATAGAACAAGTTGCCGGATTCGAGAATCACCGTGTCCTCCCCCTCTCTTCGGACCTCGGATAATCCTATAATATTCCAGCGCAAATTGTCTTTCTCTTCTTCCAGCTCCAGGATCTTCTCGTAAGTCCTCAGGGTGCGTGCGTTAAATGTTGCCAGGTCGAGTCGTCGTAGGTGGCAACCGAACCACCACCGGAGATTCTTAGCACCCCCTGCCCCGCCGTTACCATGTTCGCCACCGTAGCCAGTAATAGCGGGGCCGCCAGGGACTGGGGGCCGTCTATTTGTGTAATTGTTCATGGGGGGTTATATTGCCATATTTGCCACGCTTGGCGAGCGGGTTGGCAGCCGCAGTTTTTTTTTGTCGTACAGTTGTTGTTATCAGGAAGATATGCTGCTGCTCACCTCCTGTCTGTTTCCCTCTGTCACCTTTTACGACACCCACGGGAAGATATGGGGTAGTGGATATTCTTAACCGCCACTCCACGGACATCGTCGCGACAGACATCACGCGCTGTCTACAACTTATCAAAACAAACACTGGACGACGCCACAAGAAAAGTTTTAGAAAAAGGTATGGTAACGCTTCCCCCCTCTCTCATAATAATAAATATATTAGATATAATTAATTACCCCTTTTCGATAAAAATTATATTATATTTGTGACCAAGATAAATAAGATAAGTTTTGATCTTTCTAAATGATCTTTCTAAAGGTTTAATAATAGGCCGGTTGTAATATTTTGGCGTGATCGTCTTAGTTAGGACCCTTATTTACTTACTTAGTTCTTTTAGATGTCTTTTGGAAGAATGAATATTCACTAGAGCAATTGAAAGCTGTTGGTAGTGCCTTATAAGCTAAGTGAACCCCGTTCACGAAGACAGGGCTCGAAAAAGGTTAAGAACATAAAACTTCCCTATTCCACTTGTATCAGGTTTACATTATTAATTATCCCTTCCCGCTCGGAAAAGGCTCAAAATATATTTATACAAAATACCCGATACAAGGGCTTCGCTCTCCCACTTTTATTAAAAAAAGTAGGAGAGGCACCACACACCCGTGCGCGGTGAGCGCCTACCATTTTGATGCACTACTCCCGTAGGGAACGCTAATTCGGGAACTGGACTGTAGTCCACATCAAAATAACTGGCGAACCAGTAAAAGAGGCTTGGCCCCTAGCTAGTGCGTAAGCACAAACATCGACTGAAGTCGCGCATGTCAATGCGTGTAAACGCCATACAGAATACGAACGAATCCAGCCACAGTGAATGTACGTCACACGGTTTAGGCAAATAGGCATACTGGCCGTAAACCCTCCGTGAGCGCAACCACCAGCCAGACTGCCGCCCCTGCAGACGTGATGTAAGTGTATGGCATTGCATGATCAGCACGGCTACTAGCCACAGAGCGTATCATGAGTCTACCGCTCACCTCAAGGGACTGGGGTCCCACGTTGTGCGGCTTTCGGCCGCAGCCTTGAGAGTCTCCTCAGATTCTCCCGCTAGATACCACCCGCATGAGGTCGACACATATGCTCCACCAACCAATACAACGGCAGATATAGCCAAAGGCAGTTATAAGAGTAATAATTCGCCATCAGAAAGGGTTTGTGTAACTGACGTTGAGTAAATGCATTTTCGATCACGTTTGTCTCACCCACCAACAAGTTGCCTTCAATCATTCAAAGGTGGGAGAGTTACAGAGATATAATATTATGTTGTTATATAAAATATCGTGTAGGGCAGATAGTCTGCAGCCCCGTAATAAAGGGACCCGACTTGAGCAAAGCTACTTAGGTGTGAGTCAAACCAAGACGCAGAGAGCTCCATTGAGAATAGCGTCCCACCAAACAAACATCGCAGAGACGCAATGCTACAGAACGCAACTAGCATCAATACGACTATCGTTGGGCTTACACCATCCCAAGGTCCCCCATACATCCCAACAGACATCACCACCCGCATACCTCCATCGACCAGAACCACAAGAATGCGTCGAATCAAGCACACCCGCAGATCCATCACAAGACGCAATACCGCAAGTAGCAGTAAGCATCAATGCAACTATCATACGGATGGCGCCCCCTCACACACACACACATGAGCACCCTATCAATTTTGGTAACAAAGTTATTATTGTTGTTATATAAAAAATATCACCAACGTATCATAGTAGCACGCTACTAAGACGCCAATGAACAAAACTCCACGTATCATAGCGCTAATGTATTAAGACATGAAGTTGAGTATGCCTGTTACACTTAAAAGTGCTACCAAACACACTCATCATCCCAATCCGAAATATAGACGACGCATCGCTATGCGAAACTACGCCACCCACAAACGGTATGGGTGTGCGATGTTCACAGGAAAGCCGTATTGCTACAACAAACCCGCTTACCACCGGCACTAAGAATGTTGTTATATAAAACTGCACCAATGTATCATAGTAGCACGCTACTAAGACGCCAGTAGACAAAACTCCATGTATCATAGCGCTAATGCACTAAGATATGAAGTTCCGTATGCTGGTTACACTTAAAAGTGCTACCAAACACACTCATCCCAATCCGAAAGATAAACGACGCATCGCCATGCGCTACGACGTCGCCCACAAACGGTATGGGTGTGCGATGTCCACGTGAATGCCGTATTGCTACAACAAACCCGCTTAGGGTTTGAACCCACGACCCTACTATTGTAAAGCATATTCATCATAGAGACCTTCTATAGTATTGCTTTTGTATCATAGACCTTACTTTCATAAGTCATTCATATATAGGGTTCGAACCCACAACCCTACTATTGTAATGCATATTCATCATAGAGACCTTCTATAGTATTGCTTTTGTATCATAGACCTTACTTTCATAAGTCATTAATATATAGGGTTCGAAACCACGACCCTACTATTGTAATGCATATTCATCATAGAGACCTTTTATAGTATTGTACATAGTATTGCTTTTGTATCATTGAGTTTATTATCATAAGTCCCTAATATAGAACTAGTCATTGTGCTACAGTACTTCGGGCAGTCGGGCTCCCGACCACCCGATATATATGTACAACTGCAGGTATGTATCTCCGACAGCTCCTCCATACAATACATCTATACATGTACACTTTCCATAACTTAGGAAACTTTTGTTTTATACGTGAACTCCTTCTACAACTTAGGAAATTTCTTTTATACATGAACTCCTTCCACAACTTAGGAAAGTTTTTCTTTTATACATGAACTTCTTCCAAGATTTAGACAATTTTTAACAAATTTTCTAATTATCTTATAAATGTTATTTATCTTTATTTTTATAATATTTTCGACCTGTATTTCTATTATTTACCTTATTTTAAATATTCTTTAAAGTTTTGAATAAATTTATTTATTATGGAAGACAATATTTTGCCTTTAATTTACTATGTTATTGGTCTAATGTCTGAAATGTATTTGTATTAACTTTATGGTTATTAATGTAATTTTATTGTTTAATATATATCTTTTAAGACTATTTTGACGCCTCTTTATTTTGAATTTAGTTATTAATAATAATATTTGACAGTCACAGTATGAATATTGCAATAACACCGCGAAAAATACCGTATTAGGACATTATCTGTAGTGTTGAGGACTGTCTATATAAAAATAATATTGGTAATAAAGATTTAGAGGCCATACGTTAAGACATTTCGTCTATGTTACGTCGAAGTTCAGCGCCGAAATTAAATTTTCCTAATAATACTACAGTGGATCTCCTTAATAAACTACGAGCGTTTTCTCTAAATATTTTGGTATTAATTGTATATATTTTTAATATATTACGAGTAATATATACTGCATTCACAACTCCATTCATTTATTAGATATCAAGAATCCACAGCTGAACTATCCCCCATAGATTTCGCCACACTTGGCGGGTGGATTGCCGATCGAGGCTTTTTATTATTTTGAGTTGTTAATTGGAAGATGCTTATGACCATTTTCTGTTCCATGTTTCTCTTACGACACCCACGGGACGATGTATGGGGCTGGAGTAATGAATTCTGCTAAACCGCAGCTATACGCATTTTAAACTGAATACTAAAATAAACGGAATATAAGTAATAATACAACAGCCCAGTGGTCTAGGGTACGGGCTTCGAAACTAAAAAAAGGATTTATATCCGCCATTCGACTATTGTTGTGAACTACTTGTTTTTATTTTGTGACCAAACGGAACATGGCTTATTAACCTGCGTAACCTGCGTGTAAGAATATCTAAAACCTCACATCATCCCGAGGATGACATTATAGGCAACAACAGTGAATATATATATATATATATATATAATGAACGCAATTTGAAAAGGTATTTTGTTCAGAATCATATAATTCTATCATTTTTAATATACTACACTCATAAATCTGTATATATATCTATATATATATATATATATATATATATATATATATATATATATATATATATATATATATATATATATATATAAAGATTTTATCACGGGTAATTTACTTATATTAACTTATTTTTAATTCCCGAAGTTTCCAGTGCTTTACAGTGCTGAAGATTAAAAAACAATTGTGTGCAACAAATATTTTACGTGCCATGATACTGTATCGGAAAATTAAAAACAGTAACAGTAAAATTTAAGCATGAATGGAGAACAAAATACTCGAATTTTTTTGAAAAACCTCAAGAGCTATCCCTAAAATTTTGACTGACTAACAAACTCCGCAGATTGGTAGGTATCTAAGAGCTACGGAGTTATTTATCTTCACAAAAAGAAGATCATAAAACTATATTTTTTACATATAAGCCAGTGTTTGACCACAATCCCACCTGTTGGTAATTAGTGAATGAGCCCAAGATCGTAAATTGCACTCTTATCTTAGCGTAACAAAAGCCTATTCACTTTTGCATTGAAGACGCACAGATTGTATTCAGACGGAAAGATGACGAAGAAGACGCCGGCAAATTATTCCACTCCTTTGTTATACGCATTACAAAAGACGAAGCAACCGTTTGGTTCTAATACGTGCAAAATCAACAAGAAAGAGGTGAAAACCAGCAGAACGCTTGGTTTTCCGTTGGTGGAAAGGAGAGAGAGGAATTAGAGCATTTAATTCCTGCGCACACTCACCGAAATGCATCCTATAGAATATTGAGAGGCTGACCATTCCTGAGGCTGTTTCAATCAAATCAATGTTACCAATGAGCCTCTTAGCACGTCTTTCCACTGAGTCCAATTCTGCTAGGTGGCATTCGGCTGCACCAGACCATAAGTGACAGCAGTACTTCATGCACGAACGTCTTTGCGTTTTATATAAGGACTTACAGGAACAATTAGTTTCCTTGCGGCTGCTTTAGCCCTGGACTCAATGAACCACCCATAGTCGAGTTTCAACGAAAAATCAACCCCTACTAAAGGCGGTCAGTGAAATACATGGATACATTTTAGGCCTTTTAGCGGTGAAAAGACATGATTGTGTTTTGGATGCGTTGAATCTTAAGAGACTGATATCGCCCCATTCAGAGACTGTCAGCAGTGAGTTATTCACATGCTCACCATTTTTATTGGACTGTATTTGGTCCTGCCTGACTGGTACCTCTCCGCAACTGTGCCGACCGCCTGTATACTCATAGATACCGTGAATAAGAAAATCAAAGATAAATGCAATGAAAATCATCCCATTTTTTTTTCAAAGGATTATATTGTGCGTTCTACACTACCGTCACTACACTTCAAAATAAAATGTATTAAATATGACTGTGATAAATATACACATCATTTACTGATATATTTTTAAGGTCAATATAGATATAGATTTTTTTCAAAACGGTCCATCCAAGCCTAGCTAAAGTTATTCTTGCAAGTGATTTTAATTTTGAAAAGACGTAAATGGATAAATTATCGGCATAATATGTATTTAAAATTTTTTACAATGATTTCTTATATTAACAAAAATACTACACATTAATTAAAACTACTTTTGTAGATTTTGTCGCGATTCATTTTAAATCATATTTTATTCTGCAATATTTCGAGTGCTTTCCACAACTCATATTTCTCACGTGACTTATTAGCGATTACTGATCATTAGATCTCGGGTTAGAATCCCGGGCCGGACCAAAATCAGTTACTTTGTCAAGAAATTATTTTAAAAAATGGTAGCAGCTTAAAGTTAGATTTTTTTTGTTATGTAATAGTGGAGACGAACTGTCCACTATTAACAGACTCCGAGTGGTTTTCTTTAAGTTGGAGAAATGAAACTACTGTTTATGTTTATGAATGTACTGTCGAATGGGATTCGGAATGGAATATCTTTTGCATCAACCTTGCCTATATTTATATGGCTGGCTCACTATTGATTTGCCAATGGTAACAATTAATATTTTGCCTAGCCAATTATATTGCTTATTTTATGACCAATGAAAACTATTTAAAATATACAATTATCTACGTTTCGTTTCCCGGCGTGAGACTTGTTTGTTGTTCACGAAGCTACGTCGCTGGACCGGGCTATATAAGACATGCAGATCGGTGCGGAGTAGGCTCAACAGTATGTTGGGCCGACACAGTAAAATGTCCCTTCGAAACAAGCGTACACTCTATAAGGTATGTATACGACCAGTCATGTCCTACGCGGGCCCCGTCTTTGCCCACGCAAACCCTAACATTTTAAATGAACTCCAAATAGTTCAGAACCTATTCTGTCGTCGAGCTGCGAACGCACCGTGGTACGTCCGCAATGCCGACCTTCATCGGGACTTAGAGCTCCCAACAATTCAACAATTTCTTAAAAAACTCTCTGAGAACTTCTTCAAAGCCTCAGAGTCGCACCCAAACCACTTAATTCGTGAGGCAGCTTCTTATGCAGCCCCACCCCCCCTCTCGCTATCGTGTCCGCAGGCCGAGAAACTCTCTCTCGGACCCGCCTAATAAACTTTCAAACGACCTGAACTGTCTCCTGGCAGCTCAGGCCAACTCTAATTAAATAAAATTATTGTAATATCTGACATATATTTGCCTTCGTAGGCACTCCCTCAGCGGCACTTAGCCGCCTGCGCCCTCTTTTCCCAAAAGAGGGTCGCTCATGATAAGGCACAATAGAGCTTAATCAGCCGGTTGCCTGTCCCTAAAGGCGGTTTTTAGGGGGTATCACTTAGGGTCCCCGGTAGGACAGTGAGTCCCCCATAACCACGATAGACCGGCTATCGTGGTATGCGTAATGCATTTTCCGCCTCCCTACGTACAGGGTAGCCCTTTAATTGCTTCGGGCGCAAAAAAAAAAAAAAAGTGAGCACGCGTAGTCGGCGGGCGGCGGCGGTGTGGAATACAGCTCCGGAACAGCAAGAGGAAACGAACTGCGGCGTTGAAGAAACGGCTCACCATTGGTCGACGGATACGTGACGATAGCGGCGTGTGAAGTCGGTGTGGCTCTGAATGATATTTGCGGCTGCTTCTTGTTTCTTTATAAGAACGTCAAATTATCTATATACAGTCCGCAGTATCTCAGTAGCCAAGAATAATTAGGAAATAAAATGTTTTTTTTATTTATTCTCGCCTTCCGCGTTATGGTAGCAGCGGAGTATATATTATTTATTCCCGTTTCGGTTTGATTAATCTGGCTGCTACATCACTCTCCCCCCAGCGAAAGCGTACCGGAGGCTTGACGACTCGCCCGTATTTCGTAGTTTTTAAAATAGATTTCAACTGGGTTGATGTAGATGATGAAGTTTCAAGCTTCCTCGCTGGTGGTTTTGATGATGATGATGAATCCTCTGCAGTATCCTCGTTAATAATATAGGCAGGCTTTAGTCGGTCGATCGATATAATCGTAGATTTCCTTCCGGGTATTTGTAGTTTAAAAGTCTTGCTATTTCTCTCTAATACTTTATACGGTCCATCGTAGGTAGGTTGAAATTGTTTTTTCATTGCGTCGTTTCTTACAAAAACTTGTTTGCATGTTTTCAAATCTTGGTGAATGAATACTGATTTATTATTTCTGTGTGATTGCATTTCGGTGCATTTCAACGATAAGGCTTTGTTAATTGATTCTCGAAGTTTAGTTACGAAATCGTAATCCATTTCTTGTTTGTTTGACGCTGCTGAACTGAAGAAGTCACACGGCAGCCTTATGCTGCAGCCGTAGGTTAGCTGAGCGGCGCTAAGACTAGTGTCTGCACGCGGTGTTGCTCGTAGTCCGAGTAGCACTGTAGGTAGCTCATCAATCCACTTTGTATGTTGAGATAAACGAGTTTTGAGTGCAGTCTTTAATGTACGATGCCATCGTTCGATTATTCCGTTTGACTGAGGATGGTATGCTGTTGTACGCGTCTTCTGTATTCCCATAGTTTGAAGAAGTTTGAGGAATAGGTTGCTTTCGAAATTCCTTCCTTGATCCGTTGTGATGGTTTTAGGTGATCCGAAACGAGTAATCCAATTTTCATAAATTATCTTCGCGACGGATTCGGCTGAAGTATCATCGGTAGGTATTGCTTCTGGCCATCTTGTTGTTCTGTCGATCATTGTTACGAGATAACGATGTCCTTGCGGTGAAGTAGGTAATGGTCCAACGATGTCAACGTGCAAGTGTTCGAATCTCTCCGTGGGTGGAAATGTAGCTAGACTACTTGATGTATGCCTTTGTACTTTGCATTTTTGGCATTGAATGCATTGCTTCGCCCAGTTGCCAACATCCGCTTGCATTGCAGGCCAAAAGAATTTTTCAGTGATGAGTTTTCTTGTTGTTCTAACACCTGGATGACTAATGTTGTGCAGTGTATTGAAGACTTCGCGACGACATTCTTCTGGTATGTATGGTCGCATGGTTGTCGTTGAGGCTTCACAGTATATAGGTCGATGCGTCATTGGCATTGTAACTTGCTTGATGGACAAGTTACCTTGCTTCGCTAGATGTTTTATGTTGTCACTATCTCTGTCTTGTGCTGCGGCGATCTTATGATAGTCGATTGATGTAGGGCACGTTACACTGTCGATTGGTACGCGACTGAGTGCGTCGGAAACTATGTTGTCCTTTCCACTGATGTGACGTATGTCGGTCGTGAATTCACTTATGAAAATAAGTTGTCTTGCTCTTCGTGGTGTTTCCGATAGTGATGGTTTCTTTGGAAGTACATATGTTAATGGCTTGTGGTCGGTAAAAACGATCAGGTTTCGACCCTCGAACGTTTTTCTGAAGTGCTTGATAGCCATGTAAATAGCGAGTAGCTCTCGGTCGAATGTACTTTAGTTACGTTGAGTATCGGAGAACTTCTTCGAAAAATATCCAAGTGGTTGCCATTTCCCATTGCTGTATTGTTGGAGAACTGCTCCTGCTGAGAGATCGGATGCGTCGCTGAAGATAGCAAGGGTTGCTTCGTGTGATGGGTGAGCGAGTAAAGCTGCATTTTGGATCGCAATTTTACAAGCTTCAAATGCCTTCGTGGCTTCATCGTTCCATTCGATTGACGTTTTATCTTTTTTCTTCGTGTTGTGAAGGTAGGCGTGAAGTGGTGCTTGGATTTCAGCGGCTTTAGGTATGTGTTCTCTGTAAAAATTTATCATCCCGAGAAAACGCCTTAGCTCTTCGATAGTTTTAGGTTTTGCATAATCGATGATTGCTCTGACTTTTTCGGCAGGCGGTTTTATTCCTTCCTTGCTGACGGTGAAACCAAGAAATTGAACTTCTTGCTGTCCAAATATGCATTTCGAAGGGTTGATTGTGATTCCGTTGTCTTCTAATCGCTGTAGCACGGTGCGTAGATGGGTTTCGTGCGTTTCTTTATCAGGGCTTGCAACAAGGAGATCATCAATAAATGCGAAGACGAAATCCAGTCCATGAAGTACTTCGTGTATGAATCTTTGGAAAGTTTGACCTCCGTTCTTTAATCCTGGGATCATTCTTGGGAATTCGAATAATCCCATTGGGGTAATTATTGCTGTCTTCTCTATGTCTTCATCGCAGACTCTTATTTGTTGGTAAGCTCGGTTGAGATCGATGGTGGAGAATATAGTCTTGTCTGATAGTTGATGAGTGAAATCCCTGACTCGCGGTATTGGGTAGCGGTCAGGAGTGGTAATAGAATTCAGTCTTCTGTAATCTCCACAAACTCGTAATTCTCCGTTCTTCTTCGGTACAATGTGAAGTGGTGATGACCAAGGGCTTTTGCTTGGACGGCATATTCCTTGTTCAATCATGTTTTCGAATTCCTTTCGAACTTGCTCGTATAGGTGTGGTGCGATTGGACGTGCACGACAATGAAGTGGTGGTCCATTGGTGTCGATGAAATGCTCAACGTCGTTCTTCGGTGTTAATTTCATTGAAGTTATTCTTGTGATACCAGGGTATTCTTCGAGGATCTTGTGATACGGTTGTTGCACATCTATGCTTCTTATTGTGGGCAGATTGGTTGCTTGTACAAAAGACTGAGATGCAAGATTGGTTTTCCCGTCGATGATTCTTCTATTTTTGATGTCGACGACCAACTGGTGATGTTGAAGAAAATCAGCACCGATGATTGGTTTGCTGACTTTAGCGACGATAAATCTCCATTTGAATGGTCGGCGTAGATTAAAATCAAGTTCCATTGTTTTTTCTCCATATGTAGGAATAACCCTATTGTTTGCTGCATAGAGTTGAAAATCTAGTGGCTTCAACTTCTGTCCTTGCTTCGGCGGTACCACTGAGATATTTGCTCCGGTGTCGATAAGGAAAGTAAGCTTGCTTTTTTTATCGGTGACGAAAAGACGGTAGGACTTTGCTGTTACGCTGGATCCCGTCGCATCGAGCGTACTAGTTAGTTTTCCGTATTCGTATTTTCATTTTTGAATGTACACGGTGCTGTGCATTTTCTTGCCTCGACCCCGAAACGTCGATGATAGTAGCAGTAAGGGGATCTTGATGTTGAGCTTATTCGACTTCTACTTGCAGAGCGGTTGCGACGAAAAGGTGATCTTCGGTGTTGCTGATTGCGCTGGTTGTACTGTTGCTGGTAAAAGGTATGATGCTGGGAAGCTTTGAGCGCGGCGACTTCGAATGATAGCTTCCGAATTTCTTCGAGAAGAAACTGGGTATCATTGGCCTTTGTTGAAGTGCCTTCGATGATCGATATGTGTGAGCTACTGCTGTTTTCGATCATCTTGTCCGCCAGGAGTGCCAGTTCGTCGAGCTTCGTCTGCGTGCTGAATGTTTCGCTGACTGCTATTACCGATCGAATATGTGGTGGTAGGTGGTTTACCCACATTAGCCGTAGTGTTGAATCCGGAACTTTATCTCGCGCCAAAGTACGCATTTTGCGTAGGAGTTGTGTGGGTTTCTGGTCTCCAAGTTCTATTTCTGATAGAAGTTTTTGTAGCTGTCGACTGTCGGATTCTTCGTATGCGGAGATCAGCCGATCCTTCAGTGAATTATACTGGTCGACTGCTGGTGGGTTGTACAACAGGTCCGCAATTTGTTCGATGTCTTGTTTCTCAAGTTGGGCTATCACCATCTGTGCTAATTGCGCTTGGCTCTTCTTTAAACCATTCGTTGCGGCTTCAAAACTGACGAACCAAAGTCGTGGTTTGTCTCTCCAAAACGGTGGTATTCTTAACGATAGAGATATACCGGCGATTTCTGGTTCTTTTACCGGGTTTGATGTATATGTGTTTGCCTCCTGCTCCATAATGACGGCTTGATTACACTGATTTTATATAAACTGAAGTCTTCCTTCTCGGTGTTCGTACGGGTTTCCTTCGCGGTGTTCGTGCAATAGTAGTGGTACGTCGCAGGGTGTTCCTTCTTGGTGTTCGTACCGGATCTTCCCCCCTCGGTGTTCGTACGGGGTCACCACTGTAATAGTGGAGACGAACTGTCCACTATTAACAGACTCCGAGTGGTTTTCTTTAAGTTGGAGAAATGAAACTACTGTTTATGTTTATGAATGTACTGTCGAATGGGATTCGGAATGGAATATCTTTTGCATCAACCTTGCCTATATTTATATGGCTGGCTCACTATTGATTTGCCAATGGTAATAATTAATATTTTGCCTAGCCAATTATATTGCTTATTTTATGACCAATGAAAACTATTTAAAATATACAATTATCTACATTTCGTTTCCCGGCGTGAGACTTGTTTGTTGTTCACGAAGCTACGTCGCTGGACCGGGCTATATAAGACATGCAGATCGGTGCGCACGCGTTACGCTTGCGCCCTCCTTTCTGCCAAGGAGGGTCGCGTTCGTATACGGCTTAGAGATCTCCAGTCAGATCGTTAAGCCATTTCCTAAAAGGTGGTGTTTAGTGGGTAAAAGTCGCCACATAACCACGCAGCCGGCTGCGTGGTATGCTATGAGCATTCACCACCTCCCTCCCCCGCTTTCCGGAGGGTTGCCCATATTTGCTTCGGGCGCAAAAAAAAAAAAAAAAAAATGCGCACGCGTAGTCGGCGGGCGGCGGCGGTGTGGAATACAGCTCCGGAACAGCAAGAGGAAACGAACTGCGGCGTTGAAGAAACGGCTCACCATTGGTCGACGGATACGTGACGATAGCGGCGTGTGAAGTCGGTGTGGCTCTGAATGATATTTGCGGCTGCTTCTTGTTTCTTTATAAGAACGTCAAATTATCTATATACAGTCCGCAGTATCTCAGTAGCCAAGAATAATTAGGAAATAAAATGTTTTTTTTTATTTATTCTCGCCTTCCGCGTTATGGTAGCAGCGGAGTATATATTATTTATTCCCGTTTCGGTTTGATTAATCTGGCTGCTACAGTTATAATATAAGTTTGACACACACTTTTTGATGGGCACACTGTCCAAATGATTGTAAGTAGATGCTCTGTCTAACCCAAAGATATCTACATTTATCCTCGATTAAGAATCAAAATACAGATATGCAGATAAATTGTCACTCCTGAAGATCAAGATGGAATGTATTGTTTCCAGCAAAAAAGGGTTTTCGGTTCTCTGCACTTACCATACGAAACAGTGGCATTAAGTTGCTATATTACGTTGGTATTCTGTGGTAGCGTGGTTCTACACTAATTGAGCCGACCCATTCGTGCCATAAACATAATGTAGTACTCCCGTATCTCGAAAAGTACGTAAAGCTGTTGGTCCTGCATCTGATCTCTCTCCAGTTGCGCCGGATTGCCGTCTACTAGACCGTGAGAGTGATGTAATAGATAGCGCACCTATGAATACGCATACTTTTGTAACTATAGTCCAACACAGATGGCTACTTTTTTTAAGACTGGCCGCTATTACCGAAATTCTGTCTTGAATACATTATGACTAGTTCCCACATGACCATTATTGCAGTAAAATTAGTAGTATTCAAAAATTGTATTATATATCAATTTCTTCTTAATCTTTATCTTCATGAGCCAATAAAAGTCCACTGTAGGAGATGGAACCATTCATCTTATAATGAACCCCTCCCCCTCTATCTTTCTTATTATTTTACCCTTTCATGTAAAACGATTACATATATATATATATATATATATATATATATATGTATACAGGATGGTCCAAACAGTGAGGTTATTAATTTTTAATTTGATTCCTCACACCTAGGGGTGTCCGAAAATACCCTATGTATGTTCCGCGATTTTTTGAAAATGTTCACCCTAAACAGCCTAACATTAAAAAAAATGTAATTGTGAGATTTTTTCCAAGTTTTTTTGTTTGTAGCATGATCCTTGTGAGTTGCCCTATTATGCATAAAATAATTAGCTTCCTAACATCCACCGAAGATACACCAATTTTAATCGAAACTTAAAAAATTTTCTGTCAGGAGAGTGGGGCTTGAATTTTCAACATTAAATGAAAAATAGTAATAAATGATTTCATACTTTCTAATTAATTTCAAAAACTTGGCAGTACCTTAATCTTTCATAATAACATTAAAAAAATGACACTTAATAGACCAGTTTTTCTGTTACAGACTTCTGATGTTACTCAGACAGGAAACTACCTGAATAGTTAATTTGATTTAAAAAATCTTTTTATCATTTCTAGGGCTAAACTAAGATAGTAAATGCTTCAGGTTAGCAAAAATAACATCCAGTGTCTTTACTTATTGTTTAAATTTATTGACAAAAAGCTAACATTTTACTACGTTCTGGACAAATGATTTCAAGATTCATAATAAAACTAGTAAATAATTTAAGATAAATTTATTTAAAGTAAATTTTTGAAATGGCGGCCATTAACTTCGATACACAGTCTACATCGTCTTAAAAAATTTGCTTTTAGTCTTCGGAAAGCATTCGTATTTTCTTTGATTTTTTCTGCGCACTGTCTCAATTTTTCCCTTAATTCATTTTCCGAATTAATTTCTCTAGCATACATCATCTCTTTGTAGAATCCCCAAATAAAAAATCTATAGGGTTTAAATCTGGTGAGCGTGCAGGCCATTCGATTGGCTCTGCACGCCAAATCTACCTTCCTGGGAAAGTTCTGTTAAGGTCCTCCCTCACTTGTCTTTCAAAATGGCAAGCAGCACCGTCATTTTGAAATATCATATCCCTCCTCGTTTGTAAATTAACTTCAAACAATAAACCATTTCAGTTATTTTGTAGAAAGTTCAGGTACTGGGACCCGTTAAACCTAGCCGACAATTCAAAGAGATTCCATTTATGACTCCTGACCACATGTTGATACTAAATCTGTTCTGAAAATTTGACTGCCTTTCTTTTTTTGTGTTTTCAATGGCCCAGCTATGATAATTGTGAATATTAAAGACGCCAGTCCTTTCAAACCGAGATTCATCCGTCCAGAGTATCTTCTTAAAAAAATCCGGGTCTTTCGCAGATCTTTCCAGCATTATTTGGCAGAAAGCAACACGTCTTGGATAGTCTGCGTCGTTAAGTTGTTGAATACGCTGAATATAAAACGCGTGATATCTCTCTGGAAAAAAAATTATTAGTATTTTTATTGTAGGTTGTCATTGTACACAATACTAGAGGTACGTACCGATAGAGCACGTGAACGTGAAACTAAAAGTTGGGATTCGCTAGAGTGGCGTCCTAGCACCTATTTTTGAATTAGGAGCGCTTGTTTAAGGGTCTCTACATCATTCTCTTTTACACGCACACACAACACATTAGACATCGAAAATTCACAGTAAATTAAATGAGTGTTATTTGAAACGGCAGTGCAGCAATGTGTTGGGATTTTGAATAAAGAGGTCTACAAAATAATAAAATGCACTCACCTCATTTCAGTATTCTTAAAACTTTATATATTTATTTTTCTTTATATTTATTTATTTATTATCTTAAATTCTTAGAAGTCCTTGGGATTCCAGTCCTTCTCGTAATCGCTCGTGAACTAGTAGAAGGATCTCTTTCTACTTCTTCAATGATTACATCTCTTCTTTCTGGATCCACTCTGGGTAGTCCCTCGCGACGTTGATTACGCCCAGGAACGCGTCTAGCCATCAGGGTTTCGTGGGTGTTATTAAAAACCCTGTAGCCCGGGTTATGCTCTAACACTTCTCCTCACCGCTCCAGTTGCTCTCGATAAAGCCGTGCCGCTAATGCGTCGTTTCCTCCCTTTAATGTAATATTTTTTAAAGAATATTAACAATGCTATAAACGTTACTAATATTTTCCTTAACCACTCGTGGCAAGCTTAAATTTGCTTGTGTTACGAGTGGTTAACGCCAGTAGTCGAATGGCGGATTCGAACCCACGACCTTTTAGAGTTCGCGGTCCGCGCACTGCCATTAGGCTACTGTCGCTTCATCGCCGTTTCCTTGGGCAACGCCGTAGAAATAGTGAATCTCTGCGTATTGTATTGAAGTATATATGAGAGGTGGAAAGCACTCGAAATATTGCAGAATAAAATATGATTTAAAATGAATCGCGACAAAATCTGCAAAAGTAGTTTTATTAATGTGTAGTATTTTTGTTAATATAAGAAATCATTGTAAAAAAATTTTAAATACATATTATGCCGATAATTTATCCATTTACGTCTTTTCAAAATTAAAATCACTTGCAAGAATAACTTTAACTAGGCTTGGATGGACCGTTTTGAAAAAAATCTATATCTATATTGACCTTAAAAATATATCAGTAAATGATGTGTATATTTATCACAGTCATATTTAATACATTTTATTTTGAAGTGTAGTGACGGTAGTGTAAAACGCACAATATAATCCTTTGAAAAAAAATGGGATGATTTTCATTGCATTTATCTTTGATTTTCTTATTCACGGTATCTATGAGTATACAGGCGGTCGGCACAGTTGCGGAGAGGTACCAGTCAGGCAGGATCAAATACAGTCCAATAAAAATGGTGAGCATGTGAATAACTCACTGCTGACAGTCTCTGAATGGGGCGATATCAGTCTCTTAAGATTCAACGCATCCAAAACACAATCATGTCTTTTCACCGCTAAAAGGCCTAAAATGTATCCATGTATTTCACTGACCGCCTTTAGTAGGGGTTGATTTTTCGTTGAAACTCGACTATGGGTGGTTCATTGAGTCCAGGGCTAAAGCAGCCGCAAGGAAACTAAATGTTCCTGTAAGTCCTTATATAAAACGCAAAGACGTTCGTGCATGAAGTACTGCTGTCACTTATGGTCTGGTGCAGCCGAATGCCACCTAGCAGAATTGGACTCAGTGGAAAGACGTGCTAAGAGGCTCATTGGTAACATTGATTTGATTGAAACAGCCTCAGGAATGGTCAGCCTCTCAATATTCTTTATAGGATGCATTTCGGTGAGTGTGCGCAGGAATTAAATGCTCTAATTCCTCTCTCTCCTTTCCACCAACGGAAAACCAAGCGTTCTGCTGGTTTTCACCTCTTTCTTGTTGATTTTGCACGTATTAGAACCAAACGGTTGCTTCGTCTTTTGTAATGCGTATAACAAAGGAGTGGAATAATTTGCCGGCGTCTTCTTCGTCATCTTTCCGTCTGAATACAATCTGTGCGTCTTCAATGCAAAAGTGAATAGGCTTTTGTTACGCTAAGATAAGAGTGCAATTTACGATCTTGGGCTCATTCACTAATTACCAACAGGTGGGATTGTGGTCAAACACTGGCTTATATGTAAAAAATATAGTTTTATGATCTTCTTTTTGTGAAGATAAATAACTCCGTAGCTCTTAGATACCTACCAATCTGCGGAGTTTGTTAGTCAGTCAAAATTTTAGGGATAGCTCTTGAGGTTTTTCAAAAAATTCGAGTATTTTGTTCTCCATTCATGCTTAAATTTTACTGTTACTGTTTTTAATTTTCCGATACAGTATCATGGCACGTAAAATATTTGTTGCACACAATTGTTTTTTAATCTTCAGCACTGTAAAGCACTGGAAACGTCGGGAATTAAAAATAAGTTAATATAAGTAAATTACCCGTGATAAAATATTATATATATACAGATTTAGAGTGTTTTGTATTTATATATATTATTATTAGTATTATTACCTTATGAGGTGTGCAAATACTTTACAATATAGTCTACACATTACTAATTCAATAATGTGCTTTGAAATAAAATTAAGAATAAGAAAAAAAAATATTGTCAATAGTTGAGTCTATAGTGCTTATTGTTGTCATACTAAATACCTTGATATTATATTAAACTCGAAATATATATATATATATATATATATATATATATATATATATATATATATATATATATATATATGTATACAAACTGTTGTTGCCTCTTATTTCATCTTCGGGATGATGTGAGGTTTTAGATGTTCATACACGCAGGTTACGCAGGTTACTGAGCCATTGTAGTCGAATGGCGGGATATAAATCCTTTTTTTAGTTTCGAAGCCCGTATCCTAGACCACTGGGCTGTTGTATTATTACTTATATTCCGTTTATTTTAGTATTCAGTTTAAACTGCGTATAGTTGCGGTTTAGCAGAATTCATTACTCCAGCCCCACACCTCGTCCCGTGGGTGTCGTAAGAGAAACATGGAACAGAAAATGGTCATAAGCGTCTTCCAAATAACAACTCAAAATATTAAAAACCTCGACCGGCAATCCATCCGCCAAATGTGGCGAAATCTATTGGGGATAGTTCAGCTGTGGATTCTTGATGTCTAATAAATGAATGGAGTTGTGAATGCAGTATGTATTACTCGTAATATGTTAAAAATATATACAATTAATACCAAAATATTTAGAGAAAACGCTCGAAGAAAATTTAATTTACCTAATTTAATTTAGTTCAAAGTGTAAACATTTGCAAAATAGTGTGATCATTCTCTTTGAAATTTTATTTTACTTGCTCCGCTGGATTCTATAATGCCAAACATTTTATATAAAAGTAGAGTATAAATATAAGTTTTTATGGTTTAAAGTGCTGTGTTTAATGGTTTAATTTGTTGTAGTAAATTTACTGTAATATTCAAAAAGTAAATTGACTGTAGAATAAAAATAAAAATACATAGAGTAACTGACTTTTGTTATAACCACAGGATAGAAAATTTTGTATGGATTCTATAATACGAAACTTCTTCACAGAAAAGTAGTCTCTAAATATAAGTTTTAATGGTTTAACGTGCTGTGGGTGGGTAGGTCGTATGCGACCGCTCGAGATTTGACGGACGCATGCGACTGCATGTGTATTTTATGGGGATTGAAGCGTTAAATAATACTACAAATAAAAATGATATAATACAATGCATAAAAATAACAAACATAAATATATATATATATATATATATATATATATATATATATATGACAACATTTTGGATTTGATTATTTGTATTATCAAAAATATTTAATTTCGAGTTTATATAATATCAGGTATTTAGTATGACAACAATAAGCACTATAGACTCAACTATTGACAATATTTTTTTTCTTATTTTTAATTTTATTTCAAAGCACCATTATTGAATTAGTAATGTGTAGACTATATTGTAAAGTATTTGCACACCTCATAAGGTAATAATACGGCGTACATATTCTATTTTTTTGTAACAACTCTTATACCTGTATTATGCAAATAAATGAATTTGATTTGATTTGATTAATAATTGCGTGTATAACATATAAAAACGAACACTAATACAACAAAATCATATATATATATATATATATATATATATATATATATATATATATATATATACATATATGAGCCGGGCTGCACCCGGTCCGCCGCGAAGCTGCGAGCCTCGGCAGGCGCGGCGCCCGCGCTGGTGCGCCGGCCAGCGTTCCCGGGTCGTTGATAATGATTTAATATAACCTAGACCACCCAGAATTTTAGTGTCTATTTTGGTCGCGTTACGTGACAGGCGATAGCTAGGAATTTGTAGTGATTAAAGGACCTTTTATGCAGTTAATTGAATCGACGCGGTGGTAGTTTGTGCTACATTGGCCTGTGATATTAAACTTTGATCAGCCGTCCTTGAATTGTACCGCGTGTTTCGGTTAAACGTTGTTGAACTTGATTGGATTAACTTGAAGATAATTAATTGGACAATAAATAATAAGTGATAAACGAACATAGTTTTCCTAGAAACTGAAGTGTTCTATGGCTGCATGCCCCTTAGTTGGATCCCATATTTGAAGAGAGGCAACGCCTTGGGATCTGCTGTTCTGCAATCGGCGGGGATGTCAGGATACATATTTAACACGTACTGAACACGACTCACACCCACCACTATTCCGCCTGACTCTTCCTATGGTTAAACCCTACTTCGACGGTAAACGGGAAGTTTTGTTTGGTTCTTCGTTAGCCGATATAGTTTAATATTCCATAGGTCTTTGGACCCTCCCCTTGTCTACTCGTCGAGTTGGATTCCTGATGGGCCCGAGTCTGACGACCGTTGTCAGGGTAGCCTGGGGCAGTAACGTGTTGGTAGCAGAGCGTGGTTTCTTGATTTGGTTTGCAACCACTTCCGGCGCAATACGTAACATTTTGATAGCAGGAGCGCGGTTGCAACCACGTGGTTGTTGGTTATGGTTTGTTGATGGTCTCTGCCGTCACGCCCGGCCATGCTGTGGTGACATGGTTGCTTGTTTCGACAATCACTCCGGCAAAATACGTAATAATATTTTTTTTTGTTTTGTTCGCGTGTTGTTTGTTTGCGGATCGGTGTATAGAACCACGCAATAAAGATGTTTTTTTCTTTCTTTCTCTTCTCTGTTCGCTTACTTTGTTGGTAGTAGGTAGATTTAGAGCCACACCCGTGGGTAGCGTAAGCACAGTGTTTAGGTTAGGTACCGTCACGCGTCGAGTAGGGTTGATAATAACCGTTGCCACATAAGCGTGGCAATTGCAATTTTTTGAATTATTGTATTATCGTTATTGTTCGTGTGTATTTGGTATTGCATTTGGACTGTTGACTAAATTATTAGCGTAATAATTATTAATTAACGTTGCGTCTTGTTTACCGACTGTAGTGAGTGCTTTCGGTAGTAATGTGTTGATTTAATTAGTTTGATTTTATAGTTGGTTGCCTGTATCGGAGTCTCGTTGACCGACTGAGTTAATACTCGCGAGTAGTAATTGTGTTTGATTTAATTAACGTAAAGTGTGTCTAACTTTGAATGAAGAAATAATAATTACATATAAAGATATAATAATAGAAATAGAGTTTTATTAATGAATAAATAAAAGTTATAAAGATGTAGACAGGTTTAAAGATCACACAACACTTTCTTATAAGCGAGACATTTTATTGATAGGTTTTTTAATTATTTTATTAGTTATTTTAAAGAGAATTGTAACTTGTTATTTATTTCAAATGATTATTAATATTGATATTTTTTATCCCTTCAGTGTAGAATGTCGATTATGTTAGGTATACTGAATGCTGCCCATTATTTTGTATTTTTCTTAAGCTTCCTTTAATGAAACAAATGAGTCGAACACGTTAAATGAAGCAATGGAAAAATTTTGAAAAGTTTAATTACGTAATTTAAATTAAAGTAAGTTTCATCATAACGTATTGATGTGCAGTTTATTGAACAAAATTGCGGTCTGGCGGAAACATTCCGTTATTGACAGTTTTGGATTCAAATCGATTTATACGATGTATCATGACTTTGCCTTTCAATTTTGTGTTTAATGAGGTTGCGGTGAACATAATACATCAACATAAGTATACCACCAGCGTTTTGTAATTGTGTTAATTTGATTGTATTAACTAAAATAATTGTGTAGTGTAATTGTTTTGATTAGATAAATAGTAATTTTCATTTGTAGTAATTTGTATTGAGTTCAATTTGATGGTATGATGATATATGGTGTGATGATATATCATGATGATGATATTTGATGGACTCAATTCAACTGTATTTAGTAGTTTTTTTTTAATTTAGAAGTGATGTCATTGCACTGGCCACCCAGGCGCAACACGGCTAGGCAGTCACCTAGCCGTGTTGCGCCTGGGTGCGACCGGTGCTTTTCTCGGGGATCTGCCGGGCCCCCCGACTTTCACGGGCAGGGGGGCGTTTAGTTACGCCCCCTGTCGGGCGATACTCGGCGCTCTCTTACGGGCTACCGTGCCCCCGGTTCGAGTGCCGGTCTGATGGATACAGCTCCAACTGGGTGGCTGCCGCCCTAGCTCCTACCAGCGGCCGCCTCCACTGATCTTTGAGTCGTCAGCCCACTTACTAAACGGTTCTATTGTCGACGGTCTCTGGGAAGGTGTACCACCCGAGAGGCGATTGTGTAACGGTTCGCTCTTTATTGTATTCGGGTTCAAAGTGGTGTAGCCTCCAATTGTTTAGTGGAGAGACTATGGCTTATCTAGAGCCTTGAATGTTTAGAAAAAAAAATTTTTGCTTTGGTTTCACGCGAAATGTTATGTTTATTGTAGCAATGTTGTTTGTTGTAGTTATGTTAGTTGTAGCGGTCAATTTTTGCTGTAGTTTTTCCGCGAAACGTTTCCTAGTTGTATCGGTAATTTTTTTTTGCTTTGTTTTTCTGCGAAGAGTTTCATAGTATGTTAGCGGTTGTAGGTACAAAGGTGAATTTGAAATGCCTTTTCGATACGTGTACCTATGTTTTTGTAACTATTTAGATCATTATGATTGTTGTTAAATAGAAAATTGAAATTGAGTAACTATTTGTGCCAAAGGAAATGAGAATTAATCTTACTTTCGTTATCACATTTTGTTGGCATTGTCGGAGATATTTGTTTTGGAAAATATGGTTGCTCCAATAATGGAATGGTTGTCTTATGTTTGTTGTTTGTTTAATTTATCTGTTTGATTAATGCGCACCGGGCAATAAGTTTGCTGTAGTTTGTTTCTAGGTTGCATAGTAGTTTGAGCATCGATGCTTTGAGGCTCGGATGAAGTGCAGCATGTAACTGCATGTTTGTAATAGCTACTCTTAAAGTGTGACGGTTACGTGCAAAGCGATCGGCTGCATGACAGGCGCCTCTTATTGATTGTCTTTCGTGCTTTAAATGACAAGAGGTCCCTTTAAGTTTGAAACGCTAGGAATGTGTGACCCCGAGAGTAGATCGCATCATGTTGTTTATAGATTAATTGTGCGCGGACACCTATCGAGTAGAATATGAGTAGAAATTGGATGTGTTTAACGATTGTTGGTAGAGCTTACTGTCAGAGTTTGTGACATTTTATATTTTTTCGAAGTAGCTCTTAATTTTTTTTACTTTGTTTGTAGTTTTGTTTATGTGCTTTTTTTGTTTTTCTTGTGTTTTATTATTGTGCTTGGTTGCTGGTAACTCACCATCATCATCAGAATGCGGTTAAATTGCAGCGAGAGTTTTGGAATTTGTCTGGCCGACGCACTATTCGGAGCGTCACTCTTGGGAACATACTTTGTGTTAGATTGAGGGCCACCATACCGCAGCCGATGATGGGTGACTTAACACCCGACCACGTCGGGTCCATCCGACCTACGCCACGCGCGTTCACATCGCGTTCACATCGGCGAGGCATACGAAAAGCAAAAATGCTTTTCGTATGCCTCTCCACTAGGGCCGTTCGCTTGAAACTTGCAAGCGCCCTCAGCACTGAAGTCTTGTGGCCACGCTGGGCCGCTTCTTATCGCTGCCAGCCTCGGCAGGCGCGGCGCCCGCGCCGGTGTGCCGGCCGGCGTTCCCGGGTCGTTGATAACGCTTTAATATAACCTAGACCGCCTCAAATTTTAGTGTCTATTTTGATCGCGTTACGTGACAGAGGAAGGCTAGGAATTTGTAGTGATTAAAGGACCTTTTATGCAGTTCATTAAATCGACGAGGTGGTAGTTTGTGCTACGTTGGCCTGTGACATTGAACTTTGACCAGCCGTCCTTCAGTTGTACCGTGTGTCTCGGTGAAACGTTGTTGGACTTGATTGGATTAACTTGAAGATAATTAATTGGACAATAAATAATAAGGGATAAATGACCATAGTTTTCCTAGAAACGGAAGTGTTCTATGCTGCTTGCCCCTTAGATGGATCCCATATTTGAAGAGAGGCGACGCCTTGGGATCTGCTGTTCTGCAACCAGCGGGGATGTCAGGTTACATATTGAACACGTACTGAACACGACTTACACCCACCTACTATTCCGCCTGACTCTTCCTGTGGTTAACCATACTTCGACGGTAACGGTAAGTTTTGTTTGGTTCTTCGTTAGCCGCTATAGTTTAATATTCCATAAGTCTTTGGACCCTCCCCTTGTCTACTCGTCGAGTTGGATTCCTGATGGGCCCGAGTCTGACGACCTTTGTCAGGGTAGCCTGGGGCAGTAACACTAAGTAAGTAGAGTTAAAAAGCGCCGAAACACCGGAGATGACATGCCTAAGCGACTCACCGGGATGGCAACAAGCTCGACGGACGTCGACGGTGCCATCCTTTAGAATTTATCTCCGATAGTTGTTGGTCTTAATAACCTGAGCCTGTGCCTGTATTGCACAGACAAAACCCTTGGTTTCCCTGAAGAGGTCACCGAAACGTAGCCAGTGGAGGGAGGCTACTGTATCTACGAAGGGCTCATGTAGAGCCTTGTAGTACCTCCCTTGGAGCTCCTTCTCCTTCCATACGGTGTTCTGGTCTGAAATGCTATGTACTGCTTGGTCCTGCCATTGCTCGTTGTCTAATGATAGAGGGGTAAGCCCTTTATCACTAGAAATGACGTCTTTATAGAATGGATCATCCGATTTGGCCAGGAAGTAATGGCGGAGGCTGCAAACTTCGCGATTATGCATGATGAGCGCGTTCAGAAAACCACGCACACCATGCTTTCGCGGCAAGTACAGCCTCATTACCGACAATCTCGGATGATGTATCCTATAGGACGTCATGGTAGTGCGGACTTTTCTATCCAGGGCGTTAAGTTCAGTCTGAGTCCACCTGAGCATGCCACAGGTATACATGAGGACAGGCATGACCCAACCGTTATATGCGTGTATCTTATTCACACCGGACAAAAGGCTGTTATGCACTTTGGTCAAGCGTGCATAAAACATGTCGCAAACTGACTGTTTCATACTTGCCTCATAGATACCGATGTTCTGTGACATACCTAGGTATCGGTATGTTTTAGCCTCGGAAAGGGTCCTAATTGACTGGCATAGAAAAGTTTATGCCCTCAAAGTTAGCTACCCTTCCTTTTTCAACATGAAGGACCGCACCCTTATCCGTCCCCAGCTCCATTCCAATGGAATTGCTAAATTTATGAGTGATGTTTAGCAATTCTACAAGATGGGAGTGACTGAAGGTGAATAACTTGAGGTTATCCGTATAGAAAAAGTGGGTCACTTTTGTCCCTCCTTTCTGTAGCTGATGTCCCCTCACGGAGCCCTTCAGTAAGGTACTGAGAGGGTTCACAGAGAGGCAGAACCAGATTGGACTCAGACAATCGCCCTGGAAGATACCCCTTCTTATCCTTATGTGGTTCTTTGCAGCCATCATCCGCTCGCCCAGATGACAAAGGATCGTACTCCACTGCCCCATACACTGCTCGAGGAAGTCTCTCACTGTACAATCTATCTTGTCAGCTCAGGGACTCTCTTTAGCCATGTATGGGGCACCGAGTCGAATGCCTTTTTGTCCTTACAGGTGGCGGAGAAGTTCCGGCGGTTGCGTTTCACCAATTTGCCAATGACCACGTCAATGAGAAATGAAGAGTGGTTCTTTGGTTCCACGACCACCACCCTTACATCCTTTTTGAGCGCGTGACATCACCTGATTTAGCTCCCGGTGACGAGTGATTCTCGCGCTCAAAATGCATGTCCAGTGTCTTATATACGGTGGGTAGACATGTGATGGGGCGGTATTTGCTCGTGTCTGTGGTATCCTAGTCTTAAGAAACCAATTGAGTGATCCAAGTAGTTAAAAGGCTCGGGAGCGACTTCTGATCGAGAGCCTCTTAAAACTTTCGGGCGAGCACAGCGTGACACACTACAAACTCCTTCAGACAGTAATGATGCAGCCCGTCTAGCCCCAGAATTTTCCAGTTCGGGGGACTATGGACCGCCTCAGCCACGTCTTCAGGCGTTATGATGACAGGGTTCATAGGCGTAACACTCGCACTCTGGCTTACCTCAACTTCCATCCAAGGGCCCTTGCTGTGGTTTACGGGCTCCGACCACAGGTTACGCCAAAATGCGACAGTGTTAGCCTGATCCATTCCTGGGCCCGCTCCGCATACCTCTGGTCGCTCCGATGATATATAGAGCCTCTTCTGATCACTCTAGAAGAGACGTTTCTGATTGAACCGCCTTGACCTCTCGGTAAATCGTTGAATCCGCTTCCCCCAAGCTGCGATCTTTTGCTTCGGGTCGTCTATGCGGTCCGTTAGTTTTGTCGCGATATCCGGCTGGGACAAGCTGATATTTGTCCCAGCAAATGCCATTCTAACGGTGTGTACAACCCTCAGTCTATTATTAATCGACCTGAAGCTTGTCAGTCTACCGATAAGGGCCGTTGCCTTTGCGATACGGTCCTTAATTCTTTTTCTCCGGGATGGGATGGCGCTACTTATTTAGTAGCGCGTCCAGCCATTAGAAGTTTGAAGCCAATAATACGGAAAACTGCCACTGCGGCGCCAAAAAAAACTGAGTCCGTCTCGCAAAGGTCCCGGCTGGCTTCCAAATGGGTTAACAGCATTGGGTTAAGAGCCCTCACGACAGCCTGATTTCGCTTGCTTAGGGGTACGCGGGGGAAGTCACGGTCGATTTTTGAGAGGCATGCTGCGCGTTTCCAAAATCGCCTTTTCCAATATACTCCTCATTTGCTCTAGTTCGTGGGAGACCATTTCATCATCGTCCGAATCAACCACAACTGGAAGATCCATGGCGGCTTCCACGCGTGGATGCTGGTCTGAGCCGCATCCCCAGCCATAGCCAATTCATTCGATGAGGGAATGGCCTCAGATCTTAGTCGTTCGAGCTCGGCATCATCAAATATTTTCGAGTGCACGATGTACCGAACTCGGTCTGCCAGGTTTTGTTCCGTGACGGGAATAGATGGCTCCAGCTTAGCAAAAAAAACAATGCATCCAAGCCCGATACGCTTTCCCCGCTTAGTTATAGTTTTTTCCCCTTTCGCCCAATAGACCGCCCGCAATGCGTTTGCGTTCATATTTTTCTCCAACGCATGCCACGCACTTCACCAGCGGCTGATGCCGCTTGCCGAGTCCGAGACGAACCTGCCGACATCAAGCTATCTGGTGGAGATGATGGATGCGGGGGCTGCTAGGTGATCTTGCAGATCCTCGAGCTCGGCTAGCGGCTAGCGCTAGCTCTAGACGCGCCCCGACAATCCCTAGGCAGCGACCATATACGCTTTCTATTTAAATCCATCATACATTTTTGGGCTCCAATTAACTGGAGACGCCCAGTCTCGGCACCGTTTCATTGTATCGTTGTACGGCCGAAAGCACAAACGGACCTTTACACACTGAGTACTGCCGAGAAACGGCGCACACACCTCTTGGCAAGGCACTGACTGACTACACCGACGTAGCAGTTTTGTCACTTAACTGTTACGTCAGCGGGCGATGGGGTCGTCACTTCCATACGCCTATTATATATCATATTGTTATCTGCGCGAGCGGATGATGGCTGCGGAGAACCACATAAGGATAAGAAGGGGTATCTTCCAGGGCGATTGTCTGAGTCCATTTCGGTTCTGCCCCTCTCTGAACCCTCTCAGTACCTTACTGGATGGCTCCGGGAGGGGATTTGCACGATTCACGAGCCACGTTCTCACGGACTCAGTTTTTTTGGCGCCGCAGTGGCAGTTTTCCGTATTATTGGCGTCAAACTTCCCATGGCTGGACGCGCTACTAAATAAAGTAGCGCCATCCCATCTCGGAGAAAGAGAATTAAGGACCGTATCGCAAAGGCAAGGGCCCTTATCGGTAGACTGACAAGATTCAGGTCGGTTAATAATAGACAATGTGATAACAAAAGTAAGATTAATTCTCATTTCCTTTGGCACAACTAGTTACTCAATTTCAATTATCTATTCAACAACAAACATAATGATCCATATAGTTACAAAAACATAGGTACACGCATCGAAAGGGCATTTCTTATTCACCTTTGTACCTTCAACCGATAATACACTATGAAACATTAATATCATCAAATTAACACAAATACAAAACGCTGGTGGTATACTTATGTTGATATATTATGTTCTTCGCAACCTCATTAAACACAAAAGTGGAAGGCAAATTCATGATACATCGTATAAATCGATAACGGAATGTTTTCTCCAGACCGCAATTTTGTTCAATAAACTGCACATCAATACGTCATGATGCAACTTACTTTAATTTAAATTACGTAATTAAACATTCCAAAAATTTTCCATGGCTTCGTTTAAAGTGTACCACTCATTTTTTTTCATTAAAGGAAGCTAAAGAAAAATACAAAATAATAGGCAGCATTCAGTATACCTAACATAATCGACATTCTACACTGAAGGGATAAAAAATATCAATATTAATAATCATTTGAAATAAATAACAAGTTACAATTCTCTTTAAAATAACTAATAAAATAATTAAAAAACCTATCAATAAAATGTCTCGCTTATAATAAAGTGTTGTGTGATCTTTAAACCAGTCTACATCTTTATAACTTTTATTTATTCCTTAATAAAACTCTATTTCTATTATTATATCTTTATATGTAATTATTATTTCTTCATTTAAAGTTAGACACACTTTACGTAAATTAAATCAAACACAACTACTACTCGCGAGTATTAATTCAGTCGGTCAACGAGACTCCGATAAAGGCAACCGACTATCAAATCAAACTAATTAAATCAACACATTACTACCAAAAGCACTCATTACAGTCGGTCAACAAGACGCAACGCTAATTAATAATTATTACGCTAATAATTTAGCCAACATATCAAATGCAATACCAAATACACACGAACAATAACGGTAATAGAATAATTCAAAAATTGCGATTGCCACGCTTATGTGGCAACGGTAATTATCAACCCTACTCGACGCGTAACGGTACCTAACCTAAACACTCTGCTTACGCCACCCACGGGCGTGGCTCTAAATCTACCTACTACCAACAAAGTAAGCGAACAAAGAAGGGAAAGAAAGAAAAAACATCTTTATTACGTGGTTCTATACACCGATCCGCAAACAAACAACACGCGAACAAAACAAAAAAAAAATTATTATTACGTATTTTGCCGGAATGATTGTCAAAACAAGCAACCATGCCACCACAGCACGGCCTGGCATGACGGCATAGACCATCAACAAACCATAACCAACAACCACGTGGTTGAAACTGCGCCCTGCTATCAAAATGTTACGTATTGCGCCGGGAGTGGTTGCAAACCCAATCAAGAAACCACGCTCTGCTACCAACATGTTACTGCCCCAGTCAGATTCGGGCCCATCAGGAATCCAACTCGACGAGTAGACAAGGGGAGGGTCCAAAGACCTATGAAATATTAAACTATAGCGGCTAACGAAGAACCAAACAAAACTTACCGTTTACCGTCGAAGTAAGGTTAACCATAGGAAGAGTCAGGCGGAATAGTAGGTGGGTGTGAGTCGTGTTCAGTACGTGTTCAATATGTAACCTGACATCCCCGCTGAAAACCTCGCCTCTCTTCAAATATGGGATCCATCTAATAGGCATGCAGCCATAGAACACTTCAGTTTCTAGGTAAACTATGTTCGTTTATCACCTATTATTTATTGTCCAATTAATTATCTTCAAGTTAATCCAATCAAGTTCAACAACGTTTAACCAAAACACGCGGTATAACTCAAGGACGACTGATCAAAGTTCAATATCACAGGCCAATGTAGCACAAACTACCACCGCGTCGATTCAATTAACTGCATAAAAGGTCCTTTAATCACTACAATTCGTGCCGTGTAGTGGCGGTTAAGAATATCCACTACCCCATATCTTCCCGTGGGTGTCGTAAGAGGCGACAGAGGGAGACAGGCAGGAGATGGGCAGCAGCGTCTTCCTGATGACAACTGTGACGTAATAAAAAACTGCGGTTGCCAACCCGCTCGCCAAGCGTGGCAACTATGGCAAATACCCCCCCAATGAATAAATACACAAACAGACGGCCCCCAGTCCCCGGCGGCCCCGCTATTCCTGGCTACGGTGGCGACCATGGTAACGGCGGGGCAGGGGGTGCTAAGAATCTCCGGTGGAGGTTCGGTTACCACCTACGACGACTCGACCTGGCAACATATAACGCACGCACCCTGAGGACTGACGAGAAGATACTGGAGCTGGAAGAAGAGGTAGACAAGTTGCGCTGGCATATTATTGGATTATCCGAGGTCCGAAGAGAGGGGGAGGACACGGCAATCCTCGAGTCCGGCAACTTGTTCTATCACCGGGAGGGCGACCATCTGTCCCAAGGAAGTCCACAAATCTCTCGTCAACAACGTTGTAAAGATTGGGAGTGTGTCGACGAGGGTCGCGTACCTGATACTCAGAATCACCAAACGGTATTCGCTGAAGGTCATTCAGGTTTACGCACCAACCTCGGTATATCCCGATGAGGAGGTGGAGGAAATGTATGAGGATATTTCCAGAGCCATACATTCCTCCAAAACCTACTACACGGTGTTGATGGGAGACTTAAATGCAAAACTGGGCACAAGAGAAAGCGGTGAGCTGAAGGTAGGGAAATTTGGAGTAGGGCAACGGAACCGAAGGGGCCAGCAGCTGGCCGACTTTATGGAGAAAGAGGGACTCTTTATGATGAACTCTTTCTTCCAGAAGCGGCCCCACAGGAAGTGGACCTGGTCGAGCCCCCGACGGTTCGACAAAAAATGAGATTGACTTCATTATGACGACCAGACGCCAACTGTTCAGTGATGTCTCAGTGATCGCAAGGGTGAAAACTGGCAGCGATCACCGAATGGTTAGAGGCACACTGAATCTAAACGTTAATTTGGAGAGGTCTCGTCTAACGAAGTCAACGCTCCGTCCCCCTCGTGCTCTAATCCAGAATCCCGAAAACTTTCAGCTCGAGTTACGTAACCGCTTTCAGTGCCTACAAGATTGCAATGCAGTGGACGATATGAATGACAAGCTTGTGAAAACTGTCCATGCGGTCGGAGCTAAGTTATGCAAGACCCGCCGCAGAAGAACACAAAAACTCTCCGATCACACTCTTAATCTCATGGCTGTTAGACGGGAGATGAGGCTGCAATCGTCAACAGATTTGACAGCATACAGGCAACTGAACAGACAGATCTCCAAATGCATACGGCGAGACTTACACAACTTTAATACTTCTCGTATTAAAGAAGCGATCGAGCGGAACCAGGGCTCCAAAGTCTTTGCCAGAGATCTGTCTGCCAGAAAGAGCCAACTGTCAAGGCTGAAGACTGAGTGTGGCAACATCGTTTCCGGGACACCTGAGATTTTGAGTGAGATTGAGAGGTTCTATGGGCAGCTGTACACATCATCGTTGGAGCCACACGCAAGTGTGAGTAACGATCCAAGAGCAAGTCTTATCCGACACTATTCCGATGATATCCCGGACGTCAGTCTAAGCGAGATTAGAATGGCTCTCCAGCACCTTAAAAACGGCAGGGCCCCAGGCGAGGATGGAATTACAGCGGAGCTTCTGAAAGCGGGTGGAACACCGGTACTTGAAGTCCTTCAGAAGCTCTTCAATTCCGTCCTCCATGGTGGCACTACTCCAGAGGCGTGGAGCAGAAGTGCGGTGGTCTTGTTCTTTAAGAAAGGCGACAACGCTCTCTTAAAGAACTACAGACCGATTTCCCTTCTGAGCCGCGTCTACGTGCTGTTTTCGAGAGTCATTACGAATCGTCTCGCACGCAGACTTGACGACTTCCAGCCTCCCGAACAAGCCGGTTTCCGAAAAGGCTTCAGTACCATAGACCACATACATACCCTGCGGCAGATTGTACAGAAGACTGAAGAGTACAATCTGCCACTTTGCCTGGCGTATGTGGACTATGAGAAAGCCTTTGATTCCGTCGAAATTTGGGCGGTGCTACAGTCCCTTCAGCGGTGCCAAGTTGACTGTCGGTATATCGAAGTGCTGAAGTGTTTGTACAGTAGGGCTACGATGGCTATCCGAGTACAGAACCAGAGCTCGAAACCTATCCAACTGCAGAGAGGTGTAAGACAGGGTGACGTTTTATCCCCGAAACTCTTCACCGCTGCATTGGAAGACGTTTTCAAGCTACTGGACTGGAAAGGATACGGTATTGACATCAATGGCGAGTACATCACTCACCTTCGATTTGCCGACGATATAGTCCTTATGGCAGAATCGCTGGAGGACTTAAGCACTATGCTCAATGACCTCAATAGTGCCTCCCAACGGATAGGTCTTAAGATGAACATGGACAAAACAAAGATCATGTTTAATGTCCATGTCACACCTATGCCGGTAGTTGTTGGGAGCACTATGCTCGAAGTTGTTGACGAGTACGTTCACCTGGGACAAATAGTCCGACTAGGTAAGTCCAACTTCGACCGAGAGGTCAATCGACGGATTCAACTCGGCTGGGCAGCGTTCGGGAAATTACGGCATATCTTTTCGTCAGGTATACCTCAATCTCTAAAAACCAGAGTGTACAACCAGTGCGTGTTGCCAGTGATGACTTACGGATCTGAGACGTGATCCTTCACTGCTGGCCGTATGAGGACGCTTAAGGTCGCTCAGCGAGCTATGGAGAGGGCTATGCTCGGAGTTTCTCTGCGTGATAGACTCAGAAATGAGGATATCCGCAGTAAAACCAGAGTGACCGCCATAGCCCAACGGATTTGTAAGCTGAAGTGGCAATGGGCCGGCCATATAGCTCGAAGAACCGATAACCGATGGGGAAGAAAGGTTCTCGAGTGGCAGCCTCGTACCGGTAGGCGTAGTGTAGGGCGACCCCCCACTAGATGGAGTGACGACCTGGTAAGACATGCAGGAAGTCGATGGATGCAGGTGGCTCAGGACCGTGCTTTGTGGCATTACTTGGGGGAGGCCTATGTTCAGCAGTGGACTTGTGAAGGGCTGTAATGATGATGATGATGAATCACTACAAATTCCTAGCTATCGTCTGTCACGCAACCCGATCAAAATAGACACTAAAATTCGAGGCGGTCTAGGTTATATTAAATCATTATCAACGACCCGGGAACGCCGACCAGCGCACCGGCGCGGGCGCCGCGCCTGCCAAGGCTGGCAGCCTCGCGGCGGACCGGGTGCAGCCCGGCTCCGCCGCCGACCTTCCCACAGCTCGGCTTGATGCAGACAGGGCGACCGCGCTGCGCGAATTATGCAGCTAGCCTCCCCCTCCCGCCCCTCGCTAACCGTCCTTTCACTCCGCTCGAGATAAGACAATCGGGCGTAAACACTTAGTACTTACTTACTTATTCTTGCACAGACACAACCTAGTAGCCAGAATTCTACATCAGGAGCTCGCTCTGAAATACGGACCCGTGGACCGAAAATTGCCATATTACAAGTACTTGCCGGAAGCCCTGCTTGAAAATTACCGCGCCAGGCTCTACTGGGAATGGGCCATCAGCACAGACAGGACTATTCTTACGAATTAGCCTGATATTATGCTGATAGACTGGACACAGCCAAGGATATTTTTGGCCGATATTACCATTCCGTATGACGAGAACCTTGTGAAAGCCAAAACAGATAAAGAATCAAAATATTTGGACCTGGCTCACGAGGTGACCGACATGTTGGGGTGGTCTGCCGACCGAAATTATTCCTGTAGTCGTGTTTGCAAACGGGTTAATCCCAGCCAGCCTCTCGGATCACCTGATGCGGCTGGGACTTCGTGACGGACCGCTCCGGGCTCAAATGTAGAAGGTGGTGCTCCTCGATACGGCCTGCATCGTCCGCCGGTTTTATTCCCTTTCCCCCTAACCCTCGGCCGTTTGGTCTCCCCTTCCGAGGGCTTACATCTGGTTAGGCTTTTATTTATTTATGTACTATTTATTTATTTTTGCTAGTATATTAAATGTATATTTATGTTTATTTATCATTTCCTTTTATATACTTATCCAGCCCAACCAGATGTGAATAATCTATCAATAACCCCCATAATAATAAGGGGCCGTCACAATCCTTTATAGATGTCTTCAGATTTCGATTGTTAAATTTTATTATGTAGTGTAATCGCATTTGAATAAACAATTTTATCAAAAAAATGAGGGACATAATAGTAATTCACCATTGTATATATTACATGTTGCAAAAACGGAACCTAAAATTAGTTAAATAAGTACTATAAAACACGCTGGCGCCAACCGAATGTACATATTGAGTGGCAGAGTTTGTGAAGTGCGCTAGCACAAGGTCGAGCCGTCCCCTGCTCCGCAATGCCCTCACCGTTGCTCTGCATAAGTACATTCATTTGCCAACTGTTAGATTCTTTTTATCTGTCATAGAGCATAAAGTATCTTAGACACTGCTGTCCATCATAGGACTCGGTATTTTACGCCAGCCTAAATTAAATGGTTATAACACCATCTGTAGGAATCCGTAAGATTTTTCTGGCATTTTTCATAGTCGCTTTTTACGACACCCACACAACAAAATAAGGGTGATGTATAACACTGCCACCACAAAGCTTAAAATGTTATTCTCGCTTATTTTTATATTTTCGTTGTCATCAAAATATAGCGCGTCACTCAGTTATTCAATAAGCTTAATCCCATAATCTACTTAAACTTTAATTCTAATTTTGAAGCAGTATCACCTATCTCATAAAACGACTGATACTGCGTTTATCAAACTAGAAGGCCCTCAAGCTTATGAGCACTGAAACAAAGCACTGAGACGATTTTATTTGACGCTTAAGAGATAAATACCTCAGAGTTATTCTCGAAATTTAAACATTCGCCATTTAGCACTGTACTCGCGTGTTTTATGGTTTCGTTCGCGTTTCAACTGCGAAAGATATATTAAAAACTCTGTTTTTAATATATCTTTCGCGCAGTTCTGTGGTTTGGTCATGTGGAAAGAATGAATGAGGAAAGAGTGACAAAGAAAATTTATGTTGCAGAAGTGAATGGCAGAGTCGGAAAGGGACGTCCTAGGCTAAAATTTATGGACCTAATTGGCGTTTCATTGAAAACGGGCCAAATTAGGAATACCCTTAACCGACGAGCATGTATGCGTAGGTATATGGATGTGAAGGAGGCGAGAGAGGCGTATCAGCATCGTGCCAAATGTAAGGCTGTAGTCTCTGCCTACCCCTATGGGTGACATGCGTGAGTTTTTATGTAATTATGTTGTTTTTAACAGTTATTATGTGGTATTTCATTACACGTAATAAATCATCATATTATATTAGTAGTATCCTTTACTTACTTATGGTTGATTGGTAGATAACGCCTTAAAGCGTTAAGTCCGCGTTGCACATTTTTGTGCAACGAAGTTTTTAATAAATAAATAAATTTTATCGTAAGGCTAGTAACGACATTGACATTACTGACACTATTGTTCAACACTCCAAGTATACTTTACATACTAGTGTAAGGAGTGTGGATTTTTTAAAATTATAAGTCCACTACTTAATAAATTTTCAGTCCGCTACCGTATAGTGGCGGTTCAAAAATATCCACCACACCATAATATCGTTCTGTTGGTGTCGTGAGAGACGACAAGGGAAAAAAACAGAAGATGCGCGACAATTTCTTCAAAATAGTGCAGTAGTTCATAATAATTTGCAAACAAGGATGTTATTCAAACTATTTATTTAGTATATTATTTAGTATTAACTTCTTAATCTCCTATTTCCGTGTTGCTACTATCAAAACTGGCTCAACTAAATAAAATTAAGAACAATATTGGAAGGAAATTTCCTTTAAACGTTTCGCTTTTATTTTTATGTTCGTTTAAATACAATTTTATTTATTAATAATGATGTCTTTTAAAATTTGCGGTTTATCTTTTAATTTAAAGAAATATCTTTTTATATTTTTATAGGATAAGGATGTCAAACGAGCACACAGTCCACCTGATGGTAAGTGGTTGCTGTGACCCATAGACACCTACATGTATCCTCGATAACGAATCGAAATTTAGATGCGTTATCACCTGCGAGGACTAAGATGGAATGCCTCATTTACAGTAAAAAGGGTCTCCGGATCTTGACACTCACCATACGAAACACAGCAGCATTAAGCTGCTATTTTACGCTGGTATTATGTGAGAGCGTTGTTCTTCTCCGGACGAGCCGACCCATTCGTACTACAACAATACTACTAATATAACTGCGGTATGGCTCTTCTTCGTAAAAATACTAAAATCTATCTAAAAATTAATCACGTAATTTATTATTTTAGTGGAAAAATTAACATCATTTCAAAAGCTTTTATTTAACTTGTATGTTTATTATGTCAAATATTGAAACTGAATTATATAGGAGTTATCCTCAACCAATGGACCTGAAATTTTGCATTCTGGTTTAAATTAGATGACAATGCATCGTAAGCTAATTCACGTCATACTAAATCCAATATGGTGAACGGCCCAAGATGAGTGTCTATTTATTTTCTCTCTCCTATGATATGGGTATCAAATTAAAGGGTTTGCTAAGAAGAATACGAAAATAAAATGACGTCACTATAAATACAATATGGTGGACACCTAAAGATAGCGGATTATTTTTATGCAACTCCGTGTTATGAATACTAAATGAAAGGATTTGTCAAGGAAAATACAAAAATAAAATGATGCCACTCTAAATAAAATATGGTGAACTTCCAGAGACGATAGACTACGTTTTTATTCACACCCATGATATGGATATCATATAAAAGAGTTTGCTGAGAAGAATACGTATTAAATGAAGTATGCATTTAGCTTTTCGAGGGGTTGGTGTACTATTAACCAAATTAACGGTAAGACTTAGCGAGGTCGCGTCATAACTAATGTCGGTCTATACCCTGAGCAAATTCTAGAGGTGGTAAAAATTTCAAAATGGTGACTTAAAAAAATTCCAGCAATAAAGAAAATATTGAAAATAAATTATTAGTAAAACAAAAATCTTAAACAAGTATTTATTGAAATGTTCTAATAATATGAAAATAAACATTAAATTAAATCGAACCCATCAAAATATTACATTACAGAATTTTTTACAGCTCAACATTCGGTTTGAATTTTATGCTTAACAAGAAATACAGGCATCCAAGAGTTAAACACACACAAACAGAGATAATAAAGCACATACAGTTCGGCAGCTATGTATTTGTCTTATGTGTGGCGACATGTGCTCGTAGAACAATATTAAGCTCACGTAAGTACAATGAGCTGATGAAAAAACATGTGTTTAAAATGCCGTTGCCACGCGTTCACTCCGCTTTCACGAAACGATTTAGCCCATTCATTGTAACACTAATACATAACAAAGTTATGAAGGCACGCGACTTAAGAGATTGCTCGACAAACACAGCTAGAATGAAAATAAGAAATTGGTCGCTTACGTTTAATTATGAACAAACAGAAAAGCTATTCCAAACATTGTCCAAGTAGCTATATGCCCAATATTGATATTGATATTGTTAGTATAGTAGTAATTCAAAATTCTAAATAATAATAATAACAATATTGTCCTCCGGACCAAATTTCGGCAACGACGGCCAACGTCAATATAGGCTAGCCATCAGCGCACGACAGTATTAGAGTGCCCGAATGCACATGTGCACTCTCTATTCCCTCACTCTCGTAATCCGATGGGACGGTAAAACGACACGAACGGAGAGAGATTAAGCGCAGTACCAAAGGCTTTATGTGCTTTCATTCGTGCCGTGTTACTTGACACGGGGGTGAGAATTTCTTTTCGGAAAAACTCAATAATTGATTTTTGGCCAGACTCAGGATTCGAACCCAGGATCTCATGATCAGCAGTCAACGTACTATAACCACTAGACCAACTAGGCCGTCAAAATTCTGTAATTATAGCAAATTATATATATATAGTACTTTGTTTTATTAATTTGTTGTGTGGATGTCGTAAGAAGCGACTATGAAATATGCCAGCAAAAATCTTACGGATTCCTACAGATGGTGTTATAACCATTTAATTTAGGCAGGCGTAAAATACCGAGACCTATGATGGGCAACAGTGTCTAAGATACTTTATGCTCTATGACAGATAAAAAGAATCTAACAGTTGGCAAATGAATGTACTTGTGCAGAGCAACGGTGAGGGCATTGCGGAGCAGGGGACGGTTCGACCATGTGCTAGCGCACTTCACTAACTCTGCGCCCTCCTTTCTGCCAACGAGGGTCGCGTTCGTATACGGCTTAGAGATCTCTAGTTAGACCGTTAAGCCAGTCCCTAAAAGGCGGTGTTTAGTGGGTAAAAGTCTCCACATAACCAGGCAGCCGGCTGCGTGGTATGCTATGACCATTCACCGCCTCCTTCCCCGCTTTCCGGAGGGTTGCCCATGTTTGCTTCGAGCGCAAAAAAAATCACAAACTCTGCCACAAAATGTGTACATTCGGTTGGCGCCAGCGTGTTTTATAGTACTTATTTAACTAATTTAAGGTTCCGTTTTTGCAACATGTAATATATACAATGGTGAATTACTATTATGTCCCTCATTTTTTTGATAATATTGTTTATCCAAATGCCATTACACTACATAATTGAATTTAACAATCGAAATCTGAAGACATCTATAAAATATTGTGACGGGCCTTTAATATTGTTACGAGCTTGAGGTTCGTGACAATAGAAATTGCCTATAAAATTACCTAAATTAACACTTTAATTTACTTTACACAAATTAAAACTTAAAACACTAATAATTAAATCTAATACTGCCCCGATCGCATCTTGCAGCGCCTATATATACAAATTAGCCATGAAGCATCCGGAATATTCAAGTAAATGCGCGCAAAGCGACGAGTGTTCGAGTGTAGATTTTCTAGAAACTTAGTTCGTCGGATGGCGCTGTCGGTTGAAAGATTTGTGATGTCATTTTCTGCAAAGCTCCCCTCGCTCTCGTTCCTGACACTAGATGGCGCTAGTGTATGACGTTGACTTATTCACGCAACACTACCCCCTCCTAAGACATGCTCGTCCCGAGCATTATCGGTCCCATAATAACGTGCCAAGCGATCCACATGGACGATCTTAGGAGTCCCTCTTGCGCCTTTCTGTATCCGGTAGGTCACATCGTTGATCCTGGTTACAATCCGGTACGGGCCGTCCCATTTAGCTTGAAGCTTAGGAGATTTCCCTTTGCTGCGGTCTGGATTGTGCAACCACACTAATGAACCTTCGTTGAATCCTTTGTTGTTCATTTTGCGGTCGTACCGGGTTTTCATTTTCTCAGACATTTGCTGGCTCGATTGTCTGACGTGCTCATAAATGTCATTCATTTTGTTCCGCAAGTCATTTGCATAATCGGTTATACTGCGTGGGGCATCAGGTGGTATCCCGGTGATCAGGTCTGCAGGCAGCCGTATTTCTCTCCCAAAGTTTGCGAAAGCTGGTGTCACTGCTGTACTTTCGCGAACAGAACTTCGATATGACAACAAAAACGGTTGTATGTGCTTGTCCCAATCTCGTTGCCGATTGTCTACAACTTTTGCTAGGTACCTGTGGCCGTGAAAGAAAAGGGGAGATCTCCCGCCGGGCAAGGTGTTCTGCCCGGGGAGCGGCCGACACTCCTAGTGATAGTTCGGAGAAGTTCTATATATACTGTTTATGATTCGGAATGTTGATAGCGCGATTTAGGCTTCGGTGTGTTTTCGCTTGTGGCGCGACGACAGCGCCGCTACATCACCCCCTGCTCAGACCGGAGGTCGATAGTGCAGTCTCGTTGTCGACGAATGTGCAAGTGCCAGGAGAGTGCCTTGTAGTCTACGGTGAGTCGAGAAGAAGGCAAGTGATCTGCGAGAGTGCCGTGAAGCAGAGGCGAGCAGTGAGGCTCAGAGCCGTGCCGAACACTGTAGCGCAGAGAGTAGCTTGAAGGAACAGGAAGCATTATTATTCCAGTGCTGCGATGAACCTTGTGAAGCTAGATGGCTTGCAGGATATGAAGACTGCAGACGATATCTGCTCGGGAGCGAATGGGTGGGGTATTCAATGACGATGATGAAGCTTGAAGTTTCCGAAGGTTGTCGGTTGCGTGTTCAGATCACGTCGGATGGTCACCACTGTGGCCGTGAAAGAAAAGGGGAGATCTCCCGCCGGGCAAGGTGTTCTGCCCGGGGAGCGGCCGACACTCCTAGTGATAGTTCGGAGAAGTTCTATATATACTGTTTATGATTCGGAATGTTGATAGCGCGATTTAGGCTTCGGTGTGTTTTCGCTTGTGGCGCGACGACAGCGCCGCTACATACCTCTCCAATGTCTGATTAAATCGTTCCACCATTCCATCAGATTGCGGGTGATAAGAAGTCGTTCTTGTTTTATGAGTACCCATAACTCGGCAAGTTTCCTGGAATATTTGAGACTCAAAATTCCTTCCTTGATCGCTGTGAATCTCTAAAGGTACTCCAAAACGACAGAAGACTTCATGAACTAGCTTATCAGCAACTGTTGAAGCTTCTTGATTAAGAATGGCGGAGATTTCTGGCCACTTAGTGAAGTAATCTATCACAACCATGAAATACTTGTTACCGCTTTCACTCTCCGGAAACGGTCCCGACACGTCAATGGCTATTCTCTCCCATGGTGCACCAACATTGTACAAATTCAATGCACCTCTACTACGAGTCTGAGGTACCTTTACAGCCGCACAACTTGTACATTTGCGACACCAGTCCTCGACATCGTTTCGACAGTGGACCCAATAAAACCGTTCTCGGATCTTCAGTAGAGTTCGTTTAACTCCTAGATGGCCTCCTGAACAATCATTATGGTACAGCTGAAAAACATTCGGTACTTTAGCTTTAGGGACAACCATTTGCAAATGACAGCTGTCTCCCCTAACATTTTCGCATTTACGGCACAGAACTCCATCCTTAAGCAGCAAGCCGTCCCACTGGGTTTAATAGCTTTTAGTGGTCGAACTCATTGCTGAGACGTCGTTCTACTTAGGCTTGGGAGCACTGGCCTTTATCCATTCCAGAATCGGCTTGATATCCGGATCTTCCTGCTGTGCATGTTGTAAGCTGTCCATCCATTCGTTGCTGAGGTGGTCCGTCCTGAGCATCCTCAGGGATACCTCTTCCTTACTCTCTCGCCTAGTACAATGGTTGCAATCTCAGCACAAGTTCTTCTTGACAATGCATCTGCGTTGCCATGAGATTTTCCGCTGCGATGTTCGATCTCAAAGTCGTATTCCTGCAGTAGTTCAATCCACCTCCCAACTTGTCCTTCTGGATTTTTAAACTGCAATAGCCATTTTAGTGCAGCATGGTCAGTTCGTAAGTGAAATTTTCGTCCCAGAAGATATTTGCTAAAATGCTGCAAAGACTTTATCACAGCGAGCAATTCGCATCTTGTGACACAATAGTTCCTTTCCGGTTTTGACAACGACTTGCTGAGGTACGCTATCACGACCTCTTGGTCACCATTCCGTTGAGACAACACACCGCCAAGTCCTATATCACTTGCGTCTGTCATCATCATCATCATCACAGCCCTTCACAAGTCCACTGCTGAACATAGGCCTCCCCCAAGTAATGCCACAAAGCACGGTCCTGAGCCACCTGCATCCATCGACTTCCTGCATATCTTACCAGGTCGTCACTCCAGCTAGTGGGGGGTCGCTCTACACTACGCCTACCGGTACGAGGCTGCCACTCGAGAACCTTTCTTCCCCATCGGTTATCGGTTCTTCGAGCTATATGGCCGGCCCATTGCCACTTCAGCTTACTAATCCGTTGGGCTATGTCGGTCACTCTTGTTTTACTGCGGATATCCTCATTTCTGAGTCTATCACGCAGAGAAACTCCGAGCATAGCCCTCTCCATAGCTCGCTGAGCGACCTTGAGCGTCCTCATACGGCCAGCAGTGAAGGACCACGTCTCTGATCCGTAAGTCATCACTGGCAACACGCACTGTTTGTACACTTTAGTTTTCAGAAATTGAGGTATACCTGACGAGAAGATGTGTCGTAATTTCCCGAACGCTGCCCAGCCGAGTTGAATCCGTCGATTGACCTCTCGGTCGAAGTTGGACTTACCTAGTCGGACTATTTGTCCCAGGTAAACGTACTCGTCAACAACTTCGAGCATAGTGCTCCCAACAACTACCGGCATAGGTGTGACATGGACATTAAACATGATCTTTGTTTTGTCCATGTTCATCTTAAGACCTATCCGTTGGGAGGCACTATTGAGGTCATTGAGCATAGTGCTTAAGTCCTCCAGCGATTCTGCCATAAGGACTATATCGTCGGCAAATCGAAGGTGAGTGATGTACTCGCCATTGATGTTAATACCGTATCCTTTCCAGTCCAGTAGCTTGAAAAAAGTCTTCCAAAGCAGCGGTGAAGAGTTTCGGGGATATAACGTCACCCTGTCTTACACCTCTCTGCAGTTGGATAGGTTTCGAGCTCTGGTTCTTACTCGGATAGCCATCGTAGCCCTACTGTACAAACACTGCAGCACTTCGATATACCGACAGTCAACTTGGCACCGCTGAAGGGACTGCAGCACCGCCCAAATTTCGATGGAATCAAAGGCTTTCTCATAGTCCACATACGCCAGGCAAAGTGGCAGATTGTACTCTTCAGTCTTCTGTACAATCTGCCGCAGGGTATGTATGTGGTCTATGGTACTGAAGCCTTTTCGGAAACCGGCTTGTTCGGGAGGCTGGAAGTCGTCGAGTCTCCGTGCGAGACGATTCGTAATGACTCTCGAATACAGCACGTAGACGCCACTTAGAAGGGAAATCGGTCTGTAGTTCTTCAAGAGAGCGTTGTCGCCTTTCTTAAAGAACAAGACCACCGCACTTCTGCTCCACGCCTCTGGAGTAGCGCCACCATGGAGAACGGAATTGAAGAGCTTCTGAAGGACTTCAAGTACCGGTGTTCCACCCGCTTTCAGAAGCTCCGCTTTAATTCCATCCTCGCCTGGGGCCCTGCCGTTTTTAAGGTGCTGGAGAGACATTCTCTTCTCGCTTAGACTGACTTCCGGGATATCATCGGAATAGTGTCGGATAAGACTAGCTCTTGGATCGTTACTCACACTTGCGTGTGGCTCCAACGATGATGTGTACAGCTGCCCATAGAACCTCTCAATCTCACTCAAAATCTCAGGTATCTCGGAAACGATGCTGCCACACTCAGTCTTCAGCCTTGACAGTCGGCTCTTACGGGCAGACAGATGTCTGGCAAAGACTTTGGAGCCCTGTTTCCGCTCGATCGCTTCTTTAATACGAGCAGTATTAAAGTTGCGTAAGTCTCGCCGCATGCATTTGGAGATCTGTCTGTTCAGTTGCCTGTATGCTGTCAAATCTGTTGACGATTGCAGCCTCATCTCCCGTCTAACAGCCATGAGATTAAGAGTGTGATCGGAGAGTTTTTGTGTTCTTCTGCGGCGGGTCTTGCAGAACTTAGTTCCGACCGCATGGACAGTTTCCACGAGCTTGTCATTCACATCGTCCACTGCATTGCAATCTCGTAGGCACTGAAAGCGGTTGTGTCGAGCTGAAAGTTTTCGGGATTCTGGATTAGAGCACGAGGGGGACGGAGCGCTGACTTCATTAGACGAGACCTCTCCAACTTAACGTTTAGGTTCAGGCCTCTAACCATTCGGTGATCGCTGCCAGTTTTTACTCTTGCTCACTAAGAATCACTGAACAGTTGCGTCTTCGTCATAACGAAGTCAATCTCATTTTTTGTCGAACCGTCGGGGCTCGACCAGGTCCACTTCCTTTGGGGCCGCGTCTGGAAGAAAGAGTTTATCATAAAGAGTCCCTCTTTCTCCATAAAGTCGGCCAGCTGCTGGCCCCTTCGGTTTCGTTGTCCTACTCCAAATTTCCCTAACTTCAGCTCACCGCTTTCTCTTGTGCCTAGTTTTGCGTTGAAGTCTCCCATCAACACCGTGTAGTGGGTTTTGGAGGAATGCATGGCTTTGGAAATATCCTCATACATTTACTCCACCTCCTCATCGGAATGTGCCGAGGTTGGTGCGTAAACCTGTATGACCTTCAGCGAATACCTTTTGGTGTTTCTGAGTATCAGGTACGCGACCCTCGTCGACACACTCCCAATCTTTACAACGTTGTTGACGAGAGACTTGTGGACGATAACTCCGACACCTCCTTGGGACAGATGGTCGCCCTCCTGGTGATAGAACAAGTTGCCGGATTCGAGAATCACCGTGTCCTCCCCCCTCTCTTCGGACCTCGGATAATCCTATAATACTCCAGCGCAACTTGTCTATCTCTTCTTCCAGCTCCAGGATCTTCTCGTCGTCCTCAGTGTGCGTGCGTTAAATGTTGCCAGGTCGAGTCGTCGTAGGTGGCAACCGAACCTCCACCGGAGATTCTTTGCACCCCCTGCCCCGCCGTTACCATGGTCGCCACCGTAGCCAGGAATAGCGGGGCCGCCGGGAACTGGGGGCCGTCTATTTGTGTAATTGTTCATGGGGGGTATATTGCCATAGTTGCCACGCTTGGCGAGCGGGTTGGCAACCGCAGTTTTTTTTTGTCGTACAGTTGCTGTTATCAGGAAGATGCTGCTGCCCATCTCCTGCCTGTTTCCCTCTGTCGCCTTTTACGACACCCACGAGAAGATATGGGGTTGTGGATATTCTTAACCGCCACTACACGGCAAGTTGCGTCTGTGTCAACTATAAATTCTTTGCTTGCATCAGGGTATCCCAAAATAAGTGTTTTGCACAGACGGTCCTTGAGCTCCTGGAATGCGATATTGCAACTTTCATCCCAGCAGAAATGTCGCTTCTCCTCGGTTAGCTTGTGCAGGTTAGGTTTGGCTATATCTGCAAATTTCTTCACAAATCGCCGGTAATAGGAGCACAAACCCAAAAATGCTCTAACCTGCGTCTTGTCGTTTGGAACCGGCCAATCCTTGACAGCGTGATTTTCTCTGGATCTGTGCGGATACCTTCTTCCGATACTACAAACCCCAAAAAGTTAACTTGCCGTTGGAATATTGAACATTTCTTCGGGCTCAACTTGAGGTTGGCACTCTGAATCTTCGTGAGCACGCGTTCTAGGTTTTGAAGGTGTTCCTCAAACGTACGGCCTACGATGATGGTGTGATCCAAGTAGACCAGACAGGCATCGCCAATTAGCCCGGTAAGTACAAGTTCCATCAGCCTTTCAAACGTTGCTGGAGCATTGCACAACCCAAACGGCATTACTTTAAATTGCCACAGACCCTTTCCCGTCGCGAACGCAGTTTTGTCCTTATCCTTAGGGACAATTTCAACTTGCCAGTAGCCACTTTTTAGATCCAGCGTGCTAAACCACTTTACTCCTATAAGCATGTCCAGCGTGTCATCAATTCTTGGCAAGGGATAGCTATCCTTCTTCGTAACGTCGTTCAGACGGCGGTAGTCAACACAAAACCGCATGCTGCCATCCTTCTTCTTCACCAGCACCACTGGTGACAACCATGGACTAGAGGAAGGTTCAATAACACCATCCTTCACCATTCCTTCAATCATGGTTTCCACTTCCTTTTCACGTGCTACCGGCAATCTTCTTGGCCGCTGACGGATAGGCAATTCTTCTCCTGTGTTTATTTTGTGTTGAACTAAGCCAGTCTTTCCTATATCAGCATCGTTTGATGAGAATACATCGGCGTACTTGAGTAACAACTTCTTCGCCTTGAACAATTCGTTCGGGGAGAGAACTCTGCGACAGTCTTCCAAAAGTGTGGTCACTCTCCTTTCTGCATCCTTGCTGGGGGTCCCACTCGATATATATTGGCACCAACGTAACCAATCCACTTCCTCACAAGTACCAATCAGTGTGCCTTTTTCTATAATCTGTTCCCGGTCGCAAAGGTTCAGCACATGTACTCCTGAGATATCAGTGGTCCTGACCAAGATTTGAGCTACTTTCCATGGAAGGTCATTGTTTACCCTTTCCACAAGTACACATGGGTGAGCTTGCCCAGCGTTTCGAGGAAGACTAACCGGAACAATCGTTTCCGATCTCGGCGGAAGAACAATCTTCTTAATGCTGTACACGTTCCCTGGTAACGCACCTTCCATAAAAAGTTCCTCCTGTCCACATTTCAAAACACCTTCGTTTATATATATATATATATATATATATATATATATATATAAGTGTAAGTGTAAACACCGTTGTCACTAAAACCATAGTAGGCTTTAATATTAAAATTATTTATCCGAAATTCAAAAATAAATGCTACTTTCGTTCATAAAATTTAAAAAATTACCGATACCGTCAGTAAATTCATGGATACCCTATGCGCCCGAGTGACGTATATATATATATATAAAAAAAAAAAATGGTTGCGCGGAAAACCATTCGGTATTAATTTTTTGACGGTAGGGCTTGCCAAATCGTTTATCCCTTTCCAAACGATATCAATCATACCCTCCTATCGACACATCGGGGTGGTGGGGTGGGAGGGGAAATAATATGATTCTAGAATATCACGTAATCATCGCAACCGAAGGAATAAAAGGCACGCGCGACCGACGCGCGCTCTTCCCGCCGCTCTCGTCGTTGGAACCACACCGCCTAGGATAATAGTGTCCTAAAGAGCTCTTGCCCACGCGCACCGCTAGTATAACCGCTTAGCCTGGAAGCAGTCGAGCTCCAGGAAACCCGCCTCACCTCGTGTGAGAAATAGTCGCGCACCGCACTCTCTTCCGACGCGTCATCGGACAAGAAAGGCAGAGAGTCTACCCAGAGTATCTTCCAGAAGTCGCAGCTATATAGTGCCCAAGCAGCATAGAAGAGACACCCCGGTGAGTGAACATTCCTAATAATAGTTACTGCTTGATATAATTGTGTCCGCTCCAATTTATTTTCTCCTAATCAAGCAAGATTCCTTTCATTAGATTTGGCAAATAATAGTTCGTTTTAGGGAAGAGCGAGTGCATTGTACCGCGTGCTATAGTCGCCATTTATGTAAGCGTAGAAGCATTTCGCAGATACAGTCCACTTTGGTTAATATCTCGCATAATAGGTTTAAGGTTCGACCGGGGAATTAGACTTCGGTAACCTTAGGCACGTCTTTCCACAATTTTAGGTCACTTCGGCAGGATTTAGACTGGTGTTTTAGTAGTCGTTCAACCATTTTCTGGACGAATTATTAAATTAATTATTTAGATAATGCACTCTAATTTATGGAAAAGATTTTAATAGTTTTCGTTTATCCCTCATAATAGAATTATTCATTTAAATAGTGTTTGTATTTGGTTTAAATTTAAAGCTTATTAGTCGCTTAAATAATTGAAACAGTGTAATCACAATCGTTTTGTACGCTTACCCGACAATTTTGATAAAAATATATTGAGTTTAGCGACCGACACGCGTCACCTCGACTCGCTGTAACAGGTGTTCGATTTAATTACGTAATACGGCTTACGAGTGTCCATCCTCCATTATTTGTGCGCTGTGAGATTAATTGTGATTAATATAACTTTATTATAATAATTTAAAATGGCAGTTAGTGGAAATGAATTTAAAATTAAAACGCTTTATGCCAAGAGGGATATACTTTTTTCACGTATACAAAGTATTAGTGATCACATAAAGAACATTAATGTAGAAGCAGTGCGGGAAATTTTTTTGAATGAAATTGAAACGGTGGATTCTTTGCGGACGGATTACGAAAGAATATTAGACCAAATTAATCATTTGGAATTACAAATCGACCCGAAATATACAGTGAACTACCAACCGCTTCTTGGATTTGAAGATATGTTGTGTCGCGTGAAAAGAACGGCGAAACTCTTACAATCTCCATATCAAAACGAAGCAAAGCCGGAAATACAGGTACGTCCACGTGACTCAAGTTGCCGCAAATAGATATTCCGGTATTCAATGGTGATATTAAGACATGGCCCTTCTTCTTCAGTAGTTTTCAAAACAATATACACAATAACCCATCGTTATCGGACGCTGAAAAATTATATTATTTAATTAGTAAACATAGTGGCAGGGCACAGTCAATTTGCTCGGGTTTTACACCTACAGCAAACAATTACTTGTTAATATTCGAAACGCTTAAAACCAAATATGAAGATAGGAGAATGTTAGCTTCCGAATATTTGAACTTCGATCTTAAACCTATATCATCCGCGAAGATCAACGGCTTAGAGAAGTTTTTAGATAAATTTGTGGCATCGGTGGCTGCACTTAAGAATTTGAAATTTAATGACCTTATGGACGTGGTGTTTCTCCATATTGCACTAAAGAAATTAGACCCCGACACCGTGCATGCGTTTGAAATGGAGCATCGTAGCTCGGAGATGCCTTCCTTTCATTCATTAGCATCGTTTGTGCGAGATCAAATAAAGGTGATGCAGCGCTCCCCGAACGTTAAACAGGAGATTAAAAAGTGCGTCGATCGTAGACAGACTCAACCATCTAAAATATCAGGGTCGTTAACATACGTAACCGCTGCGTCGGCACCACTTCAGCATGCCTGTAACATATGTAAAGATAAACACGGTAATTTATACAATTGTGCGACCTTTCGTAAATATTCACCAAGCGAACGTTATAAATTAGTAAAGACAAACAACCTATGTCTGAACTGCTTAAGCGATAAGCATTTAGTTGCAAACATCACACGCTATTACATTTTGAAAATAGCAACATAGCGGCGTCAAGTAAAGCGGACAAGGAATTCACCCCTACTAAGGTCAACGATTCTAGCGGTCGACCTGGTGATGTCGCTCTGTGCTCATTGGCAAATATGGGAGCACAACCTCCTTCAACCGTGTTACTGGGTACGGCACGTATTTTGGTTAGGGATTCGCGTGGAAACGAACAAAGCGTCCTTGCACTGCTGGACAGCGGAGTCCAAAATAGCTTTATAACACGACAATGTTGTCAGCGCTTAGGCTTAGTAATAAATAAGTCACTTTCATGTCCCGTAGTCAAAGGCATCGGAGGTACTAGTAAAGTTACCCATGGATATACAAATTTAAATTTTTGTTCTCGGATAGATCGTAATGTTAAATTTGATATAAATTCACTAGTAGTAGATAGGGTCACTGAACGGCTGCCAACCGTTTCGGTTGACACCTCGGCAATGATTGAATTTAAAAATTTGACTCTAGCAGACGACCCTTACGCCGTTCCTGGAAACATAGACATGCTCATTGGAGCATCGCTTTTCCCTCATCTTTTGCTAAACAATAAGGTCAGGGGCAACTCCTCGCATACCGCGCCTTACGCACTGGAAACCGTATTTGGCTATGTCATCGTTGGCTCCGCCCCCGTCATAGATGGTATTTCGGCAACCTCTTATTGTGGTACGGCGTCGAACCGCTCGAGTCGTTAATCCGCAAATTTTGGGAGATGGAGGAGGTGAACGTCCCACCCATAGCTGGCTCAGATGACAGATTATGCGAGGAAATTTACGTCCGCACGACCGTTCGTGATCGCGACGGTAGATATAGTGTAGCGCTACCCTTTAAAGGAGATGTTTTATCTCTCGGCGATTCGCGTCAAATGGCGGAAAAACGTTTCTACAGCTTGGAGCGTAGGATGCTCGCTTTACCCCAGTTAAAAGAAGCTTATGACGGTGTCATTAACGAATATATAAGGGAGGGTTACATATCACTTGTGGCTTCGAAATTAGATAACTACGAAGACACAACGTCGTATTTCATACCACACCACGGGGTCATTAGGAGGACAAACTTACATCTAAGTTACGTGTAGTGCTCGACGCTAGTGCTAAAACTAGCACTCACCTGTCGCTTAACGATATCCTCTATAGTGGGCAAAATTTACAGGGCAGTTTATTTAATATAATAGCCAATTTTCGTTTGTATTAGTAATAGCACTATCCGCCGATATTCGCCAAATGTTTCTTTGCATAGGGGTCCGTGAATGCGAACGTAGATTCCAACGCATTTTATATCATTTCAACCCAAAGGAACTCTTTAATGGTGTTTGAATTTAACCGCGTTTGTTTTGGTTTAAAGTCGAGCCCATTTCACGCGTTACGCACGGTGAGACAGCTCGCCCACGATGAAGGTCCTTATCCTAAAGCTAAGAGGGCAATTGAAAGTGGATTATATATGGATGATTTTGTGTACTCGGTCGATATCGTGGAGGAGGCCACCCTAACTACCGCCGAGGTTATAAAGCTCATGAAATCGGGTCAATTCGATCCTGTCAAGTGGACTAGTAATTCGCGTCCGGTTTTAGACACCATCCCACTATCACAACGTCTTTCGGCGATAAAGGAATACGACGATTCTGATACACACAAGGTGCTCGGTCGGTGTTAGTCACCAGAGTCCGACGTGTTTAGCCTTAAGGTAAATCAGCCCGTAGAGAAATGCACAAAGCGCACAATACTGTCATGCGTTGCTAGATTATGGGACGTCATGGGTTTCGTAGCTCCGGTGGTATTATACGCTAAGCTTTTGATTAAACAACTTTGGTTATTTGAATGCGAATGGTATGACTCGTCGCCTGACAGCATTGTTCGGTTGTGGCAGCATTTTAGAGAGGAACTTCATTTACTAAGAGAAATTAAAATACCGCGTCATATAAACGTCGATAGAAATAGCGTCATCACGGTCGTTGGGTTTGCAGACGCCAGCGAGAAGGCTTACTGGGGCGTTGTATATTTCCACGTTCAGAATAATGGTAGAAATTCGATTAGCCTCTTTAGTTCTAAGTCGAGAGTATCCCCCCGTAAGGTTGTCTCTCTGGCGCGCTTAGAGCTTTGCGCAATATTAGTACTCACCAAGTTTATTACCGCAGTTATCAGCGCATGTAGGGATAAGTTCACATAGAAAGGATATTTGCATTTTCCGACTCCACCGACGCCTTATGCTGGGTTGATTCTTCACCTCACCGTTGGGATACGTTTGTGGCGAACCGAGTGGCCAAGATCCAAGACGAGTTAGAAACGCAGAACTTTTATCACGTGTCCGGTACGGAAAACCCTTCCGATTGTCTATCCCGTGGACTCACCCCGATGCAAATAATGGACCACCCGCTTTGGTTCCACGGACCTCCTTGGGTTCACTTGGATCCCTCGCAATGGCCAATAACCGATTTCCAACCTTCGTCAGTGTCACAACCGCCGGAAGAGAAGAGACACGCTCTAGTGGCGAACGTTTCGAGCGAGGTTTCTCCAATCATTGCTTTGGCGAACCGCTTCTCCTCTTGGTCGAAATTATTGCGTAGCGTAATTTACGTTTGTCGATTCGCGAAGCTTTTACCGCGACGTTCGTATGTCTTAGCGTCCGATTACAACTATGCCGAGTCGCTAGTATTGCGTGAACTTCAACGTGCGCATTTCTCTGAAGAAATTACAAGATTACAATCGAATAGAGCTTGTAGTCGCGCCTTTCAACGCCTTAAGCCATTTTTACAGGGTGGGATTGTAAGGGTAGGTGGACGATTGTCCAACTCGCAGTTGAGTTTCGACCAACGGCACCCTATAGTTTTACCGCGTAAAGACCATATCATGAATTTATTAGTGGATTACCATCATAAATTGAATTCGCACGCTGGCCCCGACTTTGCTGATGTCGATCTTGCGTCAGAATTATTGGATTCTTTCTGCACGTAGTTTAATACGCAATCGGGTGCACAAATGTATAGCTTGCTTTCGGGCACGCCCCAAGCCGTCATTTCCGGAAATGGCGGAACTCAGATCTTGTAGAGTAATACAATCAGTAAAGCCCTTTACGCACACCGGGTCTTTCGCTGGTCCGTTACCGTAAGATCCAAAAGTTATCTTCTAGTCTAACCGAGGGTGCATATAGAACTCGTTGGTGATCTAAGTACACCAGGATTTATGGGTGCATTTAAAAGATTTCTATCCCGCCGTGGCCCTGTAAGTAAATTATATTCGGATAACGGTACGAACTACGTCGGTGCAAAACGTATTTTATCAGAACTACATGAACTCTTAGCTAGCAAGTATTATAATTCGGAGTTCGCTCACATTCTAGCCGAGAACCGCATTGAGTGGTCTCTGAACGTCCCAGCCGCGAGTCATTTTGGGGGCAATTGGCAGACTAATATTAAAAGTCTAAAGAGTCACTTATACCGAGTAATAGGAGATCAAATTCTGTCCTTCGAAGAGCTAAGTACGGTGCTCGCTCAAATTGAGTGCGTAATGAATAGCCGCCCACTTTGTCGTACGTTGTCTAGTGACCCCTCGGAACCGCTGGCTCTAACTCCAGCACATTTTTTGCATTTAACGCCTTTAAAGAATTTGCCCGCTGTAGATATGGATGAGAACAGACTTAGCATTTCCGCACGCCACAAATTATTATACCGGTTAGTGCAATCGTTTAGGAAACGATGGAGGATGGAATACTTGCATACTTTGCAGTCTCGGCAAAAATGGAACAGAGCAACTGAGACTTTAGCTGTAGGAACTGTAGTTGTGCTCACCAAAGAGAATACGCCGCCTCTCCATTGGCCGTTAGGAATTGTCGAAGAGGTCTTTCCCGGTTCCGACGGAGTAATTAGGGTAGCTCGCGTTAAGACCACGGTTGGGTCTTACCTGCGTCCTGTTGTCCGTTTGTCCCCCTTGCCTCTTCTATAATTTAAATTAGCTTTCTAGATTAGAAATTGTGGTTGAATTTAGGTAATCTTAGCGTTAGTTAGTTATTTTGTTAGTTTGATCTTAGCTCTAGTTGTTTTAGTTAATTTTGAAGGAAATCCTTCAAGGGCGGGGGGAGGTGGTTGCGCGGAAAACCATTCGTATTTATTTTTTGACGGTTAGGGCTTGCCAAATCGTTTATCCCTTTCCAAACGATATCATTCATACCCCCCTGTCGACACATCGGGGTGGTTGGGTGGGAGGGGAAAGAAGATGATTCTAGAATATCACGTAATCATCGCAATCGAAGGAATAAAAGGCACGCGCGACCGACGCGCGCTCTTTCCGCCACGCTCGTCGTTGGAACCACACCGCCTATGATAATAGTGTCCTAAAGAGCTCTCTAGGAAACCCGCCTCACCTCGTGTGAGAAATAGTCGCGCACCGCACTCTCTTCCGACGCGTCATCGGACAAGAAAGGCAGAGAGTCTACCCAGAGTATCTTCCAGAAGTCGCAGCTATATAGTGCCCAAGCAGCATAGAAGAAACACCCCGGTGAGTGAACATTCCTAATAATAGTTACTGCTTGATATAATTGTGTCCGCTCCAATTTATTTTCTCCTAATCAAGCAGGATTCCTTTCATAGATTTGGCAAATAATAGTTCGTTTTGGGGAAGAGCGAGTGCATTGTACCGCGTGCTATAGTCGTCATTTATGTAAGCGTAGAAGCATTTCGCAGATACAGTCCACTTTGGTTAATATCTCGCGTAATAGGTTTAAGGTTCGACCGGGGAATTAGACTTCGGCAACCTTAGGCTCGTCGCTCCACCAAAAAAAAAATATATATATATATATATATATATATATATATAGGGAAAATTAGTAGATGAAGATTTTAATGTATCTATAAACGACGTTGTGGTTTCCTTGAACTTGTGTATTCCAAGATAACATAAAAGGGTAAATAATTACACTAAAAAGGATAAAACCCCTTTCATATACAACAGAAATGTATTTCACGTAATAGCTTCTAATGTCGGGACTTTTCTCGTAATTCTTATATTTTACTTTTAAACACCGCAACAGGAAACGTGCAGCTGAACATCTAATGTACAGGACAGTCTGCTAGGCTACTTAAGATTCATACATTTCCCCACTTAATAAATTTTTTATTACTACATTTTTAACGAACTTTGCAAGCCTAATAACTAAATATTGTATTCCATTCACATTCATCTCGACAAAACGAGTAATTACCTAAATTAAAAGCTAGAGCAATACCCATAATTGATAATCCTCTGTAGCGTGATATTAAACGCCCATATGTTTTGCTTATTTATCGGTAAAGAAAAACATGATTAGAAACCTTGTATATCTGAGGTATAAAATATATCCAGGATATGATGTGCAGTCTGCCAAACTGCACTGGATCAATAACAACGGGCTGGCTGTAGCTTTATTTTTATGTCCTGAAAATTCTGCTCTCCTAGGCATTCACAAATAATCATTTCTTATATTTACGCGAACGTAATGTTCACGTAATATTAAAATAATTAAAAACCTTGGGGAACTCCGGGTTAATACTGATACTGGGACGTCAATCACCTTAGTAGTTACACGCTTGGAGGTTAGAGAGAAGGAGAACGATCGCTGTAGAATATAGTGTCCCAGTAAATATGGATAAAATAAGTGAGGCGCAGCGATCGCTTAGTTGTCTCAATAAAAGCGGGCTGTTGTGCGCTATTTAAAATGATCTGTCAACGTTTAATGTAAGTGTAATATCAATCAAAGAAAAAAAATAACGAAGTTATTATTTATTATTAATAAATGAATTATAAATTATGTTTTTTATAATTTTAATTATTATAAATATTATAAGTTATTATAAATTTTGAGAATTTTATTTTTATTTATTTATTTATTGGATATATACAAAAGCTTATATACACTTTTACGTAACATAAATACCTATTATATACAAAATTTTGACCTGAAATACAAACCAAAAACGCGTACATACAGATGCAACATTCGTTAACCGTTAATATATTACTCTATATATTTTACTCAAATAAAAAAATACGTGTGGCACTCGGGGACTGCCGCGGTAAAGCTATTGCGTAGCATTTTTTATCAACTTATGTAATTATAATTATTTATTTATTTTATTTACGCAGTATTTTTTTCTTTTATATTTATTCAATATTTTCTTTGATATAAATTCAAGTTACACTTTTTGAGCATGGTGACCGATAAGAAAATATTTTTTTTCTTTTATTGAATAAATGAGAAGTTAATATTGTTTAAAATATTTTTATTATATACTATACATGTAGGTCTAGCCGCACGCACACAAACACCGTGCCGAAATCTGCCGAACTGAAACGACGTTAGACGACGCACGGCTTTCAACGCCGCACCGCTATGCCAGTAGGAGTGGGGGGAGTTAGTTTTATTTTCGTTACGGAATTTCTTGATTCGATCGCTGCGCTCAAATTTCGCGATAAAAGCTATGCAATAGCTTAAAAACAATTTATAAATTTAACAAATTTTATGACAATTTAGTGAAAGTTTAATTAAGACAATAAATGATTAATGTGGAGTTGATTGTTTTAATGTCTCTTTAATGATTTAATGTTTATTTTTGTCAAAAATTAAAAAAATGTGTACATTATTCAACTAACTTCATTCACTTGTACTCATAAACAGCTAACTTCACAGATACTACTTACCGACGACCTTTCAGGGTTAGGCGGGCTTTGCTTTAGCACGTAGCAATCGTTCTCCTTCTTTCTAACCTTCATGGTCTCATGTGACCATGGGTGCTGCGAAAGACTCGAAGCGTCAGGAACTCATAATAATTAGAATTAAACGCGGTAAAATCCATAAAAATAGTTATATTCAACGCTCACAAATGCTGTAATTTAAAAAAGTAAACTAAAGACAAAAGAAAATGGCGCATTACCTCTGACAAGATTCGAAGACTTTTGGATATTGATATTAGACAAACTAAAAAAAATAAACACTTTGTTGACACCTCACTAGCTCACCACATAACAAAAAAGAGCTTGAATTCAAATGAAGTATATGACATTGTATCACAATGAAACGTGGATATGTTGTTACATTCAGAAAAGGAAGCAACATTCTTCTGTATAGGTCAGCGAATATGAGAGCAAATCAATAAAATTGTGGCAGGTGGTAGCAAAAAAAACAATTGTGTTTTCTCGACTTGATGGAGCAAAAGACAGTTAATTCTGCGTAGTATACAACCGCTTGTTTACCAGTGCCTTTAAAATTTTAAGGTAAATGTAAATAATATGTGTAAATCGTATCCCATGTCACCATATCAATACTTTTGCGCAATCCGCGAACAAGTGAAGAGTCAGAAGAAGCCGTGATAGCTTTTTCGATCAAAGTGAAAAATATCAAAATAATGTTACTTATGTTTTCAAAAAATGGTTTGAATTAATGTAAGTGTATTTAAAAAGTGTAACGGATAATATTTTCTTTTAGCAGGATTAACAAAAAATTACAAATAAATTGTATTATTTATAAGCAACGCAAAACTTTCAGTGTATTAAAAGTATTACGGCAAAATTTTTCTCGAAATCGATCTAAAAAAGTTGGCGTGAGGGTCGAAACGATGTTTCAAGTTGATAAATTGTCTTCATACTTTTCACCGATGAAACCAGGATTTCTCTAGATACTACGAGTTGTGATAGGATAGAAAGAGACGACAGCGATGCCTCATCTTGTTTGCGGATTCTACACGATTTCAAAATTTTTTAACACCTCAGTTATATAGCTTTTCCCACGAAGTTTCCCTTTACTGCCACGTACTAGATAAATCAGCGCTTTAAAGAAAGTTCATGAATTTAACCAAAGGTTGACAGCAGAGAAACTGTAAATTTATTTATACATTTTAGTTAACTGTAGGAAATTCATATCTAAATAGAGGATTTAAAGTTGTGCTTTTTATATATTTTTTACATTTTGATGCAAGCAAGTTATTTTAATAATTTCTTAGTGTGTTTTGGAAAAAAGCTGTATACTACAATATTATCACATTTCCTTGTTACATGAACATTATTGATATAGTGTAAAATTTAAAACATAAAAATATTGGGACAAGTAGTAAACGTTTTTTAAAGTAGTAAACGTTACAACAGCATTCAGAAATGTTTAGTATTTTTTTTTAATATTATTAATATGACAAAAATGATTTCGTTTCTTATTATATTATGTTTTGGATTTTACATCGGCATACGCATTTTAATACAGTGTATGATTACTATATCTCATTATAGGTTTATTATAGTAACAACTATATTTATTTGTGCTACTATATGTATAATATTAATATTGTCAATATCGCCTATCAAAGAAAAATCAAGAAGGTGAGAGTTTTGTTAGACAGTGGTTCGCAAAGGTCGTATGTAAAAGCCAAAGTTGTTGAAGAATTAGGATTGCATGAGACTGGCACAGAAATAATAGGTCACACATTATTTGGGGGTGTGGATCAGCCTGCTAAGGTATATAAATGCTTTGATGTTTTGGTAAGTAGCTTAGACAATAGGTTTTCTGTTAGAATCAATGCATTACAGCAGTCTGATTTATGTGGGCACCTGCCAAAAGTTAATAATGAAAAAATATTAGACAAGTTACGGGACTTGAATATTGTGATCAGTGATTTTGATTATACAGATACTGAGATAAGTCTCCTGATTGGGTCTGATTACTTAGGATCCATCATACATAATGAAATGGTTAGTTTAGGGAACAACCTGATGGTTGTTAATACCAAGTTAGAATGGACATTACAGGCACCAATAAAAGTTCAAAGTACAGTCAATACATCAAGCACTACATGCTTTTCAAAAACAAATCTTTCTGATTTGTGGAGTATTGAGTTATTGGGAATTCGAGACCCTTATGAAAATAAGTCTAAAAAGGATACTGAAGTTGAGGTTTTGAAAACTTTCAATGATAACATTTCAGTAAATGCACAAGGACGCTATGAAGCCTCATTGTTATGGAAAGAGGGGTGTGCAGGACTCAAGATAAATTATGAAGTTGCATTTATACGATTGAAGTCAACCACGAAAATGTTAAAGTCAACTGGTGACCTAAAAATGTATGATCATGCTCTGCAAGACTGGAAGAAAAATGATATCATTGAGAGGGTTATAAATGATATAAATACAGGCCACTATTTGTCACATCATAGTGTTATTAAATTATCTAGTATGACAACACGTGTACGTCCAGTATTTGATGCTGCTACAAAAGACAACAATGGACATTATTGGATGAATATAATGGACTTAACGGTTGTTTAGATAAAGGTATTAATATGATTGAATTGTTACCAAAATTAATTAAAATAGAGTTGAATTCATCTATATTTGTAATGAATGTGTGAATACACTTAAAATTAACTTAATTCGATTACATGTTATGTTTAAGTATTTTAAATTATATTATATCGTCTCTACTTTCATATTTTTCTGTGTGGGGAGGATGTTGTAGATTCAAGAAGGTTTTTAGTCAGAGAAAAATACTGGCAGCTATTGCCTATAACATAATATAAATATATATATATATATATATATATTACTTTTTATTCTGACATATATCCATGATATTTTAAAATAGAAAGAAGATAATAATTATATAAGACGTGAAGAATAAAATATTATTCAGTAATTGTCTTCCGTTCAACATGTAATTGTCGTGAATATTGATTCAAATTATTAACAAGGAAAAAGCTTTTAATTGCAATTACTACACACTAGCTGATTGAATAATAAAGGGCTGACTATTTACTTAAATAATTACTGTCACTTGTTGAATTTATTACATAACTTTATAAGAATAAATTGGCGAAAAGTGAATAGAACCTAAAACTAACTTGTATAAAGGTTTTGTATAAAGGTCATACAAAGGTTATACAAGTCAAAAAGTTTCAGCTCTAACAAATTAATTTTGGCATGATCCTGATATACCTCTCTTGACTACTTCACGTCCATATAATAATATATAATAAGCGCGTATGCGTAGATAACGCATACGCGCTCGTCGGTTAAGGGTACACCTAATGTGGCCCATTTTCAAAATATCACCAATTTGGTCGATGAACTTTCTTTATGAGCGTCCTTTCCCGACTCTGCCATTCACATGTGCTATATAAATTTGCTTTCTTCCATCTATTTTGAATACTGCGCAAAAATACCAAAGCTATAACAATTATTTTTAAATATGAATTTCTAATACTAGCTACCAATTTCACTTATTTATTAGAAAATAAATATCGTGGCCCTGAGTACCTTAGGTTGAATTCAAATATTTTTGACGATTGGTGGAACTATGCAATTTTATATATTGTGTCAGTTCATCTTCATCATTATAAACATTAAACACAAGTCCACATAGGCAAAGGAATGCCACAGAGCACGATGTAGAGCCACCTGCATCTATCGAGTTTCTGAATTTCTTACCACGTCTTCACTCTATCTAGTAGGCCGCCGTCTACATTTTGCTTACCGGTACAAAGCTGCCAATCTAAGACCTTTCTTTTCCGTCAATCGTCGGTTCTTCGAAGTATATTACCAGCCCATTTCCTGTCCTGTTATGCCAGTTACTCTGGTTCTACTGTAATTATCATCAATTACAAAGTCAATCGCGGAAAAAAACTCCTAGAACTCTCTCTTGCATATCATGTTGCATGTTATGTCAATTGGTATGCTATTGCGTATGCTTATAATCTAGCGTAAATAATAAAAAAATCGAGATGGAATTCAGTTTTCATTATTAATAAATATTATTAGTATCTTTCTCAACTACTACTGCTGGGCTTTCGCGGTTAACCCAATATTAAAATGTTGTATGTTGTCCGGTTTTACTCGAAGGACCATAAAATGTATGGTTTGTAAGGCCACACACTTTTAAGCCTTCGTCTGTTGAACAAAAATTTCGCAATTTTCGCAATATGGCCGATACTGTTGATGTTTTCCCGGTCGTTCAACAGACTCAGGTTTGGTTTCGGCCTTTTTTCTTTAGATTCCAATATCTTCTATTTTAATTGAAATTATTCGTAATTCTGACTTAAATATTACTCTCTTTTATCTATTATATTGTTTTCTTTAAATTTTCTTCATCAAAAGACTAAACTGTAGCTGCAGTCTTCAATCTAAATATGGCAACGTCTAAAAGTTTATATTTTTCTTTACGAAATAAAACGAATAAGATATTTGTTCTTTATTTTTATTTTTATTTACAGCTTATAATATAAAAAACTAATTAAATGCATACAATTTACAAGTGCCATACAATATTTTTACACATCATTTGTTTTCAAACTTAGGTACAAAGTACTATCGCTCTATGAGTCATAAAATGGGTCTCATATTACAGAGCTCTATTGTAAAAAGGTATGATTATTGCTAGCCCATTTACTCCTTAGCATTTTGGTATATGATAAAAGGAGAGAGAAATATTTCAACGTTAACCCCACTCTCTGCCTACCCTCTGACAGCGTGAGTGTTTTGGTTAAAAATAGTGCGAAATTTGTCTTACTGGTCTGCGCTCGTTTCCCGGCGGGTCCACAGTATCGGCCACAAGCGGCCATCTTGACATCCACCGGGATACGAGCGTGCAACAGACGAAGGGTTAAGAAGTAGAGTTGTAGTTAGTTGATGAGCACGTCAAAAGAAAAAGATCATCAAAGTTAAAAGTTTAATTAAAAGTAAAATAGTTAATAAAGTTAGAGTGGCAAATCTTTCCTTGAGTAGTTGTTGTTTAGAAGGACGATTGTTGACGTACTGCCGATTGTCAGTTTGCATTAAATAAGTAAATTTAAATACACGCGACGCGCGGCTAAAAGTGGGTTGCAGCGTTTACTTAATAAAATGTGTGATGTAACCATACATAATATTATGTACTAATCATCAAAGAGTTCTATAACTCGTCATTACGGACTTTGATTTCAACAACATGACTAACTTGTCGCGTAAGATTATCTAAAATAAGTTATTTTTGTATATAAATTTTAAACACCCACGAATTTTTTTACAAGAATAACTATTTTAAAATGTACGCGACAAAATGTTCATGTTTCCTTCTGAATTTAATTGATCTTAATTATCTATGAAAAAAGATCCTTTTGGAAAATCAGTATTATGGTTTGCTCGCTATAGTTAAGTAGGTATTCCTTAATAAATCATTGGAAGTTTAAAATAACAAGTCAAACCCGAGCTCCTAGTGTAATTGCGTCTGAGATATTATGTTTCTTCATTAAACTCCAGAGTCCGTTCAGAGTACTGAAGATTAATTTTCAATTAAGTTAAAATTGTTTTCATATAGCCAAATACTTGTTTTGAAGATTGTTAATATCTTAATTACTATTATAATGATTTCTTATATTTACGCGAACACTACACATTGATTAAAACTACTTTTACGGATTTTATCGCATTTATTTTACTATTATTTTTATTCCCGACGTTTCGGGCGCTTTCCAGCACCCATGGTCACGGGGGACTGAGATGACTGACGTCCCAATGTCATTGTTAAACCCGGAGTACCTTCAGCTTTTTTAATTATTGTTTATGGTCCGATTTATGCAAAATGAATTGACTATGTCCTGAGGTCTTGCAGTGGTATGCTTGGGTTTAGTTTTAATTTTATTGATTATAGGATCCCAAGCAGGTGGTAGTACCCAGCCTCCTTCTCTATTGAAATTAGGATGTTTTTTAATTTCAATAGCCTCACGTAGGTATCATCCTTGGTAGGAATCGGTGTTCTTTCGCGAGGATTTGTGTCTATCAAATCTGATGTAATGGTTGGGACCGTCTAGGATATGATCGCAAACTGCAGACTTCCCGGAACGTTGATGCTTCACATCAGCTATATGTTCTTTTACGCGAGTTCTAATTGATCTTCTTGTTTATCCTATATAAGAGAGACCACATTCAAAATCAAGCTTGTACACTCCTGCACCTTGTAGAGGAATAAAAAAGGAAGAAGAAGAAGAAAGATGGAAAACTTGACTGATGGTAGGAACTGACTAATCTTCTTCGGCGGCTTGTAGAATGTTCTAATAGAAGCTCGCTTTAAGATGTAACTAATGTTCTGTGACTCCTCTGACATACGGTAGTACAGCAGGAAGAGAAATTCAAAAATTCCTAAAATCACTCTCTCAGAACTTATTCGAAGTCTAAAGCACTGTCCTATTGACATAACTCGCGCGGTGATGCGATGCGTCCGACGAAGATGATCGTGCGACCGTACGTTTAAACATACTCATATCTGCGGAATGTGCTATTGAAAGTCGTGCGATTATGCGATCGACTGAACAAATTGCGCGTTCTGATTAATCAGACGACGAAATCGCATCGCATTATCGCACGAGAGATGGCAATAGGACAGCGCCTAAGTCTCACTCTAATTATCTCATTCGTGAGGTAGCTTCCTATGCAGCCCCACTTCCGCGAGTTCGCACATGACATACATTTTACTACTTATGCTTTTGGCATGAGAATTTCGCACTTTTGTGTTACCGGATTTAAAATTAGATATTATACTACTCAAAAATATCATTAAAAATAAAAACATTTACAATAATTCTATATTTCGGGATCATCTGTGAAGTTTATATATAAGGGCATGGGTCAGTTCAGGTAAGTCATTAAATTCTTCATTTCTTTACGTCCTTTAGCCCGAATTTAGGGCATTTGCAGTATCGCGAATATCATATTTATCGCTCTCACCGCGCTTTATAATGCAGTACACTATTTGTATTAATAAATTTGAACCAGCATTTGGTCATATAAACCAACACATCAGAATAAGTTAATTCAAAAACGTAAAATCATACAACTAATACACTAACTCAATAATGAATAAAATAGGTAAGTCCAATTCATAAAAATAAAGAATTTTACATACCTAAATGAATTTTTTTTAAAGAATGAAGGTGAGTAACAAGCACACATTCCATCTGATGTCAGCATCCACTGTGGCCCTTAGACATCTACACCAATCCTCGATTAAAAATCTAAATGCAGATGAGTTGTCACCCCTGAGGACTTAGATGAAGTGCCTTATTACCTGTAAAAAGGGTCCCCGGCATTCTACAATCACAGTACGACACACACACTATTATTCTGCTGTTTCACGTTGGTATTCTGTAAGAGCGTGTCGAGTCGGCGTAGGTATTCTGTGAGAGCCTTTCGATTCGAACCATTTTTGACAACAAAATAAGTACATGTCTCTACCACAACAAATAATAAAAGCTTATTAAGAGATTACCACCTAATGACATAGTGGTCGAAATACTTGACTCACGGGATTTGGGTACGAATACCAAGTGTGTTTGTACCCAGATTTTATTTTATTTTGGAAAATTATCTGTGTTTTATAGTGAAATTAAAAGCATTGAAATAAATAAGGGAATAGAAAGAAATGTCATTAAACCATTATAAAATAATTATAAACGTATAACGCAACTACGTTGTTAGTTACACAAGAAAAAACGTAAATAATTGGATTCAAAATTAATACAGATGTAGTCAGTTTTAAAATGTAAGTGTATTGTTTACGTATAAATAGATACTTGTTATATTTATATTCTTAATTATTTCTCAAAGGGTTGTATAGTTAGCCTGTACGCTTTTCCAATACAGAGCCCGTGGTATATCAGCATTTGAAGTTGTAATTAAAATTTACATTGGTGCTATCAGGGAACGAACTGCGCTACGAATTGGAAATATTGGGAATGTTTTGACGAAAGTGTGTTACCTTATATTCTAAATTACCGGTATTCACTGAGTACAACTTCGACCGAGAGGTCAATCGCCGGCTCCAACTCGCCTGCGCAAGGTTTGGAGGATTACGACACAACTTTTTATCACATTTACCTCAAAACCTGAAAACAGAAATGTAAACCAATAAAAATTGGATTTGCCAAACATTCATCTGCCTCAAGAAACTACTCGTAATTCAGAAAATTGATTACCAAACTACGTACTAGTAAACCGTGGATAATGGTAATAAACTACTATAACACTGTAAAGAGTAAAACAGTATCAGTTTTAAGCCGTATTATTTACATAACATAACATAAAACACTCACGCCTGTCACCCAGAGGGGTAGGCAGAGACTACAGACTTCCATTTGGCACGATCCTGACACACCTCTCTCGCCTCCTTCACATCCATACACCTACGCATACATGCTCGTCGGTTAAGGGTACTCCTAATTTTACCCGTTTTCAATAAATCGCCAATTTGGCCGATAAATTTTCACATAGGACGTCCCTTTCCGACTCTGCCATTCGCTTCTGCAATATAAATTTTCTTTTTCACTCTTTCCTCATTCATTCTTTCCAACCAAACCACCGAAGCATTCCTTTCTTAATCCTGGTCACAACATCATCTTGCAAACCACACTCTTCTCTTATTACACAATTTCTTACCCTGTCAGCTGTTCATCCCTAACATACTCCTTAACGACCGCATTTCTACTGCGTTCATTCTACTCTGGTACTTCTTCTGCCACACCCAACTTTCATTACCATACGTTAAAGTAGGGACCAACACAGCATTGTGAATTGCCATACGTGCCTTTTTCGACACATTTTGACTCTTCACAATAGAATGTAGGGCCCCATTTATTCTATTTCCTGCCTTCACTCGTCGTTCTATATCCTTATCACATCTCCCATCCCTGCTAAATACGCAACCCAGATATACAAACTCATCTACTTGCTCGATCAACTCCCCTTCTATTCTTATTTCACATATCGTCTTACTTTCTTCTCTTTCAAAAACTATAACTTTCGTCTTACTTGCGTTCACTTTCATACCCCTTTCTTTTAATGATCTGTTCATTAATGTAACTATCATTTGCAGCTCGGCCACCGACGACGCAAGAATAATTTGATCATGACTAGATTTTTCCTTTTTTTAGTAGTTACCGTAACTATGTATAATATTCAGTTCGACAAAGGTTTTACCTTCTTACAAAGGTTTGTGAAATGAAAATTTAAAATTTAAAATACGCTCGTAGTTAGTTTTGATAACGCAACGCTCCATTATTGTTTTAATCAACACCTATGTTTCTTTAAATGGTCGTGAGGGATTTTTCTAACAAATGCATTGATTGGAAAGGTAAGAAGTATTCGCATCTAAATTAATCACGTCCTAGAGAAACGAGGGACTTGGGAGCTTAGAAACTGATTTTTGGTTCATCTTCTACAGATACATATAAAGTAGACTAGCTATCTGTTTGATGTAGTAATATTTAATGGATGTCTAACGCTACCCTTATAATGACGATTATTCGCCGTTAAATTATATTATTAAAAAATATATTCACAAGTAAAGTTTATACTTGTAATAATAAGTTATATGTAATAATTAAAAAAATAATCACATTGAACGTAATAAACATATAATAAAATTGAACGTGTTTGAAAATTTTCATAAAAATAATTTTATGAAATAGAATGGAAGGTTTGGTAATTATTCCGAACCTTATTGAAATTCTTTGAGTATAGTTTTTCCGACGTAGAAGAACCATATAATAATCGTAGCACAAATGTATCGACTTGTCGGAGAAGAACCACGCTTTTAATGATTAGAAGCATAAATAAACAAATAACCACATCTGTCACCCAGAGAGGTAGGCAGAGTCTACGGACTTTCATTTTTCACGATCCTGACACAAGTCTCTAGTTTCCTTTATATCCACATACCTAAAACACGTTATTGTATTAGCAGCACAAAATAGCAGCTTAATATTGACGTGTCTCGATAATGAGTGAAGAGAACTGAAGGTTCTTTTTAGCAGAAACGACTCTATCTTATCCTCTATCTTAGTTCTCAGGAATCACAACGCATCGGTATTTAGGTTCTTTATCAAGGGAAGCTGTAAATGTTAATGGGCTAATTTATCCACTTGCCATCAAGTGGATTGTGTGTTCGTATATTATCCTTTATCCATAAAAAAATTGATTCTGTCACGCGTCACACTTGGACTTCAAAAGCTAATGAACGAAGACTGGTTTGATCTGGGGCACGGCAGTGACCCGCGAAGTCGAGCAACAAAAAACGGCACGGCCGTACCATCCTTTTCTCGAACCACCTCAGGCCATTTTCGACCCCCTATAACGTTGTGTCGTTGTGGATAAAATTAGAAGCCTGAACTTTGAGTAACCAAGCAGGCATTATATAAACATGGTATATTTCAAATTTCGTTCAATATGAACCAGGTAGTTCAAGAATCAGAAAGTCAAAGTTTCTTGATTTTGTCACTCACTGACTGACTGACCGATCGTCAAAACTCTGAAGCACTTCTAGCAGAAAAAGAAGTTTCAACTTTGGAATATAAGTGGTTTTTAGTGTATAAATAAAGGAAAAATTAAAATATTTTGCAATTTGGGTCTAGTTTCCTAAATACAATTACTGCATAAATAACTTCGTAATCTTATATAAATATATAGGATTACAAATTTATATTTGCAGTAAAAGAATCAGTGTACCGGTATAAATATAATATAATTGAATACTAGTTGTAAGTAAGTACGTTTTTGGTATTCAAGAAGTAGAATTTACCACAAAAATAAATGAGATGCCATTAAAAACATAACTTGTAAAAAACAAGTCTCGAAAATCAGTTCTTCTAACGTAAAAAAGGTTGTGAGATCCATGTCGCCAATCGCACTACACAATCAAATTTATTATACAGTATGGATTACTTGTGAGATACATTGTGTTTTCTCACGATAGCCAAGTTAATCTATTTATTTAAAACATAAAAGCTTTTTAATATTGATATGGTCACTATAAGATGTTGTTAGGTTAGCTAAGTAGCGTAATCACTTAAGACAGACTAAACTTTATGTAGGGACTGAATAAATAAACCGACTTGGTATTATACGGGATCTCACAACTTTTTAGATTAGAAGAACTGATTTGCGAAACTCATTTTTTAAAGTCATGTTTTTAATGGCCTAAAATTAATAAGATCCTTATAGATCTAACAGAGGTAGAGCCACGCGGCAGATTTTGCAGTCGCATGATTGGGCCGGCTCAAACCGGATAGGTACCACGACTTCACAGAATACCAACGTGAAGTAGAGAGTTACCTCCGCCTTTCGCTTCTTGAGTACAAGTGGCCGGAGGACCCATTCCCCCCACTGCTTACGATGGTAACAGAATTAAGTGAAGAACTACCCCAGGAGGGAACCAGCACTCCCTGGTGACGGAGAATCCCTCGCTGAGCACCCATGACCAAGATACCCAAGATCTCCATGAGCGTAGGTATTCAGGCTGCCCCGCGTATTCTGGGGGAGGGGAGGGCAATTCCGCTCAAGACAAATACTGCTCGGAGCAAGCGAAGCAACAACATCAAGGCGACCCCAGCCATGCTATCCATGAATTTTTTGCAACATCAGGACATCAGGAGACTTCATTCCAACCTTAACGCTGTCCACTAACATCTGGAGACGGCGAAGCCGACCTTGCTCTTTTTAACCGAGACTCGGTTGTCCACTTTAACTGATACTTTATATCTCTCCTACCCAAATAAGAACTGTCCTTTGTGCTCCGGGCTGGAATTTGCGTATACGTCAGAGAAAACATCCATTTTCAACGCCTAGGCAGTATTGAAGGTATGAATCTGTCAATTCTGTGGCTGCGCGTAGACAGGGATGACCATCCGCGCGTCTACAGGTGCCTCTATAGGGCCTATAGCGGTAATAGCAAAACAAACCGACTTTTTGACCACGTCCAAATGGCTACAGATACCGTGCTACAGCAGATTCCATCCACAGAGATCGTGAACCTTGGCGATTTTAACGCTCACCACGTCGAATGGCTAGGTTCACGTTTAACCGATCGTGCGGGGAGATCTGTTTATGACTGCTTTGGCATATGGTCCGACATAACTGCGCGAACTATCTGACTTGCGCCTACGCGGTTTTCAGATGTGGAAGATCATAGACTTTCACTGTTGGACCTTATGTTGACCTCTCATCTGGACGGATATCAGGTTTCCGTCGACGGCCCTTTACGCTCGTTGGACCATTATTTTGTCCGGATTGTGATGCTACTCACGCTTAAATCGCGGTTGCATTCTGCAGACTGCCTCCGTGTTTGGCACTGTAGGTCGGCCGATTATGATGGGACGCAGTATTTTGTTGCATCCTACCCTTGGGGGCGGATTTGCTTCTCGCTGGACGATGCTAGCGTTGTTGTTGATTCTGTCGCTGATGTGGTACTTCAGGGTATGGAACTTTTTATTCCGTCCTCTGTAGTGCCTATCGGTGCCAGATCCCAGCCATGGTCTGGTCGCTCCAGTAAAATAGCATCACGCTATAAGCAGGAGTACTAAAAGCAAATTATTATCATTAAATCAATTGACTAACTTAGCAAAAGCATTATTCACTTCGTCGTAATTTATTAACTGACGTTTAAATTTGAATATTATTGAATAGAAAAGAGGATATCACCGTTAAAACTAGAGAAACCAACATAGTCCAACGGATTAGTAAGTTGAAGTAGCAATGGGCTAGTTATATAGCTCAAAGAACCAATGGGAAAGAAGTTCCCGATTGGCAACCTTGTTTCAGTAAACGAAGTATAGGGCGGTCCACCTTCTCCACTAGATGGAGTGGTGACGTGATAAGGCATGCATGAAAGCGAGGCATATAGGTGCCTAAAGACCATGCTTTGTGGCATTCCTTCGGGGGGGGGGGGGCTATGTTTAAAAGTGGACTTGTGAAGGGCTGTAATGATAATTATAATGATGATGGTGATTTTTACTAAGGATCAGTTAAAAACAAGTATTTTAATTAATGTAGTAGATATTTAAATTTAATCTAAAGACTGGATTACAGCAAGTGCTGTAGTACGAGCTTATGGACACCACTGCGGTTCTTTGTGCGCCCGGGAGACCGACCCACAATATAATTATGTTTTCCATGCTAAATATATGTACTTGTCAAGCTATCTGCCATGAAACTGTCCCAGTTGTCTGCCAATATTATTTTTCAGTAACATTTATTGAATATTTCGACATGTCAAGGCAGTATACCTATTACCTTCACGTCTTTTTCACACCTGAACATCTCTATACCAAACATCGGTCAAACTAAAGAGTCCCCATCTCATATAACTCAGGCATAGGGAACTAACTGAAAAAAGTGAAGCTTATTATAATACTGTAAGTCCGCCACGCTCACTGGCTATTAAACCATGTGAAACTTGTGAAAAATCAATAAAACACTGGAGTTTATATCTTTACGTTTCAATATTTAATACTTCCATCTGTTATCCACCCATTTCGCTAAGTTTATATAATTTTTGATGCGATGACCAGGCTAACAAACATCTGGAGGAACAGAGGCATAACAAATAATACTAAATTACGCCTAGTATATACTCTTATATTTCCAATTTTTCTCTATGCAGTGGAAACATGGACTATACGCATCAGAGAAAGGGAGAGAATTGATGCGTTCGAAATGTGGTACTCGAGGCGAATGCTGCGAATACCGTGGACTGCGAAGCGCACAAACGTGTGTCAATCCTATCACAGCTCAAGATCAAGACGCGTCTTTCCACCACATGTCTTCAGCGCATCCTCAGCTATTTTGGTCATATCTCTCGCCGCGGGGACGAAAGTATTGAGAAATTGATAGTTGTTGGAAACGTTGAGGGAAGAAGGAACAGAGGTAGATCTCCATTACCCGGTGGTCCGACCAGGTCAAAGAAGTCGGTTCGCGAAATTTCTACGACGCTCTCCGTATGGCCAGCGATAGGACCCGGTGGAGAGTGATCATTAACAATAAACTTACTCTCCATGATGGTGATCACGATCCTCAGTCATGAGGGACCGACTGAGAGAGGAGAGAAATATATATATATATATATATATATATATATATATATATATATATATATATATATATATATAATTTTTAGAAACAATTGTTATAAAGTAACCTACGTCGTATTTCACCACAAAATCGACACCTATGCAAAAAACCATTAGAATTCATCTCGCTGTTAAAGCGTGACTACTATCCAAGCAAACATACTTTAAAAATTATAATAGTAATAAGTAATAAAAAAGGAGTAGGGAATTGACGACCCCATCGCCCGTTGACGTAACAGTTAAGTGACAAAACTGCTAAGTCAGCGCAGTCAGTCAGCGCCTTGACAAGAGTTGTGAGTGCCGTGCCTTAGCACAATTATAGGTGCAAAGGCACGTTTGTGCTTATGGCCGCAGATGATACGGTGCCGGGCCTGGGCATCGCCCGTTAATTGGCGCCCAAATTATGGATAATGGAAAAAACACATGCGCAGGGGGCCGCTGCCTGGAGGTCACCAGGGTGCATCTAGAGCTGGCGCTGGGGGCGACGCGAAGACCACCTAGAAGTCCCCCACATCCATTAACCCCAAAAGAAGGGTTGGTGTCTGCTGGATTTTCTCGGACTCAGCAAGCGGCACCCACCACCAGTGGAGCATGTTGTATGCAGTGAACATAAATGATGAACGCAAACGCATTTCAGTCGTACTTAAGGGCAAAAGGGGAAGAAACTAGAAGGTTAGCGTATCTGGTTCGGACGCATCGCTTTTTGGCTAAGCTGGAGCCATCTCTTACAGTCACTGAGCAAAACCTGGCAGACGTAACTTGTTACATCATGCGCTCCAATTGGTGACACTGAACTCGAACGACTACAACGTGAGGCTGTTCCCTCATCGGATAAAAATGCTACGGCTAGGAATGTGGTTGCCAGTAATTGCAAGGCAACCTGCATACGTGGATGCCGTCGTGGATATACCAGTTGTGGTTGATTCAGACGACGATGGCATAGTCCCCCACGAACTAGAGAAAATGAGGAATCATATTGGAAGAGGCGATGTCGGAAACGCACAGAACGCCTCTCGAAGATTGCCCGTGGTTTTCCTACATACACCTAAGCAAGCGGAATCGGGCTATCGTGCGGGCTCGTTACCCAATGATGATGATCTATTTGGAAGCTAGCCGGGAGCTTTGCGAGACGCACTCAATTATTTTTGCCGCTGCTTGAAAAAAAAAAGAAATTGAGGATCGTATCGCAAAGGGCAAGGGCCCTCATCGACAGACTGACAAGCTTCAGGTCAGGTAATAAGAGGCTGAGAGTTATGCGCACTGTTAGAATCGCATTTCCGGGGAAAATATCACTTTGTCCCAGCCAGATATCAAGTAAAAACTAACGGAGCGCATCGATGACCTGAAGCAAAGTATTTCTGCTTGAGGTAAAAGAATTTGGAGATATACCGAGAGTTTAAGTTGATTCAACCAGAATCGTCTCTTACGGAGTGATTAGAAGAGACTCTATAAATCATTGGAGCGACCAAAATTATGTGAAGCGGTCCCCGTACCGGGTCAGGCCGACACTGTCGCATTCTGGCGCGGGCTTTGGTCAGAGCCCGTAAACCAGAGTGCAGAGGGCCATTGGATGGAAGTTGTGGTGAGCCAGAGTGTGAGTGTGAGCCTATGGACCCTGTTACCATAACGCCGGAAGACGTGGCTGAGGCGGTCCGTAGAGCCGCGAACTGGAGAAATCAGGAACTCGTCGGTTTGGTGACCTCTTTGGGGAAACCAAGGGTTTTGTCTGTGCAATATAGGATCAGGTTACTAAGACCAACAACTATCGGAGATGCATTCTAAAGGATGGCACCATCGACATCTGTTGAGCTTGTCGCAATCCCGCTGAGTCACTTAGGCATCTCATCTCTGGTTGTTCAGCGCTTTCTAACTCCGAGTACTTGCACAGACATAACCTAGTAGCCAGGAATCTACACCAGTGGCTGGCTTTAAAATATGGTTTCATGGATCGAAAACTGCCTTATTATAAGTTCTTGCCACAAGCCGTGCTCGAAATGACCGTACCAGGCTCTACTGGGACTGGGCCATCATCACGGACAGGACTATTCTTGCAAATAAACCTGTTATTGTCCTGATGTACAGGGCACAGTCAAGGATATTTTTAGTCCACATTACCATTCCGTATGATTAAAACCTAATCAAAGCCGTATCAGATAAGAAAACAAAATAACTGGACCTGGTTCACGAGGTGACCAACATGTGGGGTGCTCTGCCGACTGAAATTGTTTCTGTAGTCGTTTCTGCGAATAGGCTAATCCCGGTCAGCCTCTCGGGTCATCTGAGGCAACCGGGACTCCGTGACGGACCGCACCGGGCTTAAATGCAAAAGGCGGTGCCCATCGATACCGCCCCCATCGTCCGCCGGCTTCTTTCCCTTTCCCCCTATACCTCGACCGTTTGGTCTCCCCTGCCGAAGGCTTCCACCTGGTTGGGCTTTTATTTATTTATGTATTATTTATTTATTTTTGTTAGTATATTGAATATATACTTATGCATATTTATCATATCCTTTTATATATTTATTCAGCCCGACAAGATGTCGGGACGAAGAATTCATACCAAAATATCAACTAAGCAAATACCATTTGACGTTTCACATTAATCATTCCGCAATAATTTTGCATAAGCGTACTCACACTATTTTAAATAATCTTTTACGTAAATCCGAAGAATTATGAAGTTATCTATAATTCATTACAACGTGTATAGTTTTTTTATCACTAATTTAAATTTGAATCTTTCAAACAAAGCAAAATATTAAAAAATAACCAGTATCAACTTTTTTACTTGACGTCATTTCAATGATATGTCGCTATATATATTACCGTAGTGTTTGGATGATTAAAATTCATTGTTATGCGAATAATCGGCAAAAAAAATTTAAATAATCGAATCATAATTTTTTAATGTATTATTTGTTTAATTTATTTTTTCTTTTAAAATTCCTTAAATTACATGAATCAACAAGTTTATTTTTTTAATTTGTTAACGTAAATTTGTGTAGGCAAAAAAACTCATATACAGGGCCGCGCTGAAAATACCACTACGTTATTTAAATATCCCGCTATAACGCAAGCTTACTGTGCGTTATTTTGTAATTTTGTGTTCGTCTTCTTATTTTGTGACTCGAATTTAACTTTTTGGACTATTTCTTCTATATGTATTCGTTGAAGCAGGTGCCCATGTCACAAAGGATCATTTGGCAAAAGTCGTAGAATTTTTTTAATGGATGACTTTTAAAGAGACATTAATTTTGACTGCATTATTGAAAATCAAATAATAATTTATCTAAACAACAACAGCTCAATTAGTTGTACTGAAAGTGATTGAATAAATTTTTCTAATCCAGTTTAATCTTAAATTTTATAAATGTGCCTCTAGAAATAAGCAGTAACAACAAATACGTAGAAACCGATAGATCTTGTGTTTTAAATTATCTGTTTTAAATTTATTGTGATATTATTCATACCAAACTGTAAATGATTACCAACTCTTAATAATCGATATCGATTTTTTTAAGAATCGAATATTGTACGTTCCAATTTTTTGGTTGGCATGCCTGGTGCAATAAGTCTGACAGCTGTCAAAATGTGTTTCTTAGATTTGGTTGACTATAGTACTTCGAACACTTAAAAAAGTAATTCTCGAAAATGACTTTATTTTTACTTTATAGCATCAGTTTTTTTTATTTTAATTCTAGCGGAAGTCAATTTTCGATACAAACCTAAGTAAATTGATTTCTGCATCTTATCCATTTTTTTTATAAAAATTTGATCGCATTTTTCTTATTTTAGATCACAAAACTGAGGCTTATATCAGCCAACTAGTAATTAAAGTATTATTTTTATAAAAAAATATGATAGCACGATGTGTAATCAATTGCGTGCCTATCTATGCATTGGTTATACATTAGACTGGTATTATATAATTGGTAACATTCGTACGATCCATGAAGTATGAAATAACATTTTTAGTGATAGTAATATAATATAATTTTTAAATAAAATTAGATTGTCATCGCTAGATTTATTTTTTTTTATATTCTCAACGTTTCGAGTAATTTACAGCACCCATTGTCACGGGGTGTTGACGTCCCATTGTCATATTAACTACGGGTACCTGGAGATTAAAATATTTTAATTTTTGCTCCAATTTACTCACTATGAACTTATGGTATCTTTACGTCTTTCAGGTGTATGCTTGGGTTGGGATTTAATTAAGGATGCCAGGCATATGGTAGTACCCAACTATCTTCTTTGTTCAAATTAGGATACTTTATTTATTTATTTCAATAGCCTCGCGAATTATCCCCAGGAGGAGTCGGTGTTCCTTATCAAGAATTTTTGGTCGCACAATACAAATTACGTATAGCTTGATAGAGTATCATTTTCTTAATATTCTAATAACCTTTTTAGTAAAGTTTTTGAAATTTGCGGCACTAAAATTTTGTAAATTCTCTGGGATTTTGTTGTATCAACGTACAAATCGCTCCAAAAATTAAATATGAACTCGGTGGAATCGAGTAACTGGTAAGCACTGCTAGCTTGTTTCTGCACCTACTACTAAAATATTATAATTAGAACTTATACTGTGCTTGTTATTATGGATATTCAATAATTTGAGCACAAAAATGGGGATAAAATAAAACCGCTAAAGGAACCAATTAGAGAGAATACGGCGCCAACGTGTTTACCGACTCCGAATGAATAATTTAACCTTTTAAAAATAAAGCGCTTTTGTTCAACATAAGTTCTGCACTTACTTTATTATGAAAACATTACTATTGTTTTTGGATTTATTCCTACAAAATGGATAAGTTTTTAATAGTCTTGTTATGAATCCCATTTGTAATTGATAAAATTAATCATCTTTATAAGCCTATAAAAATCACTAAAGAAAAAAACAAAGAAGTGAAAAATTATTTGTTTACTTCATTTTTAAAATAAAGGATCCACTTTCCTTTGCTTTAAATTTAGATGATTCTGTTTATATTTGTATATACATAACATATTAAAATATTAATATTTTGGTGACAATCTCTTGATTTCTTTCTTTTTTGACTTTTGTAATAAAATTTATGTTTATGAAAATATGTATATGAATAAATATGTAAAATATTTTTTTTGAAATTTAATTTCACAGTAAATAAGTAATGATTTATTAAAATACAAAGGCACGGAGCCTTTCTTACTGGAGCGATTGATATGACTGATTTGTGAACTAGGGTGAAACAAAATGCAAGCATGTATATAGTTCGAGTACGACAATCAATAAAAGACACGGTTGTCCACCGTGTCTTTCGCGGAACAAAAATTATGTAAGAGCCAAAATGTATAATTAAATATCTCGTAAATTATAGTAAACACAAAAAGATGTTAGTGGTCACAAACAATTTATTTTAAGTTATTGCTAGTTGATCCAAAGCTAGAGAAGTATGATATACGATGTTCGTATTTTAAAAATAAAAATGTCAATTATAATTCTGTTAATTTCACTATCAGATTCTATTCAGTAAATAAATTATTTTGCTTTGAAATAAACTTTCTCCTTTTAAGTGTTTTCAAAGTGTTTTAAGGCAATCAAGAAACTTTTGGAACACAATTAAAAAACTTCTTCCCACTAGAAAGAGAAAAAGCATAATGTTGTCGCTTGATAGTACAGAAATTAAGCCCACAGGCGATTGTTTGCAAATGTAGGTCGTTCCGCTCACTTCATCCCATGTGAGCCAATCTGAGCTTGAAATATTTTTCATACATGAAAGGTTTAATTTTTTCTAAAGGTTAACCAAAATTGCAAAAAGTACTTGAACATTTATCTTACACTTTACGTAATCACATTCAAATAACAACAATTGCATCCACAAATTTTTAATAAATCATTTAAAAAAAAAATGTAAATAGCAGACATTAGTTACTAAATTGAATATTTTTTTTAAAAAATCGTTAACAAACAATGAAAGTTAAATAATATAAAATTTAAAAACTGTTGCACAATCCGATTATTAAAATAACCAATTCCATTATTATTTTCATCCGGCAGAGATGTAATAGTATTCTTCACTCTATGTCGTCTTATGGGTATATATGAAGCGTATATGGAATAACCATAAAGATATTTAGGCTCCAAATAAATTATTATTTTGTTATTAATATATAAAAGATTTCAAATATCAGCGATGTGGAGCAGCATCAAGATTATAGCAAATTCTCCTATCAACGGAAGAGACCCATGCCTGTTAGTCCCAACGTTTGATTCCATAACGGCCCTCCCAGAAATAGATTTTATCTTATATTTCAAGTAGTAGTAGATGCCAACTTCACGGCCACTCGGCCAAATACTGCTATGTCAGGTCTAGATGACCACGTGACAATAATATTGCTGTATGCATTCACATGCTCAAGAAGATTGAGTCTCCGAGATGTTTCAATTGCGGCGAAGTGGGATACCCAGCGAACTATTGTGAGTGTTCCCAAGCGCCGCGAAGGAAACGGCGTGGAGGTAAAAGCCGTCCCTGATGCGTGGATCATACCAACGTGTTTCACTCTCAGCGGCCTGCCTTCAAACCCGTACCACCTTCGGTACTTATACCTAACACATCAGACTGTCACCAATCCCGCCCCTGTCCTCCTTGCAAGGTGCAAGCCTTACCGCACCTCCCGCTTCAAAAATAACGCAAGGGTGAAACCACTATCACTCGTCGCCTAAAGGCCAATATCATCTCTCCAGACCTCCTGCCTCTCCTCTGAATTCTCACTAGTCTGCGGCTTTATCAGCAACATTACCGTAGCTGAATTATTTTCCTTGACACGCAATTTCTGCCGGACTACAAACAGCTTTGCACTACGTACCGATAGACGCTCCCCCGTTAACTAATATAGAAGTTTCTATATGTAAGATAACTGTCTCTAGCTATCCGCCACTTACCATTGTTTCGGCGTATTAGACGCTGCTAAAACGTATAATAGAATTATGTATGGTAGAAAGACTCAACCTAGGACCCAGTGTCATAAAAACTGGAAACCTCAAGAAAAAGCATTATTACTGGAACTCGCTTATAAATAATTCTTACAGTAATACACTGTTTCACCTCATGGAGAGACTAAACTTCGATGTTATTGTGCCTGAGACTCCAATCCGCTACGCATTTGCTACCAGTTACCAACCGGACATGCTAGACGTAGCGATAAGCAAAGACGTCCGGTTGTCGATATCATCGATCGAAACGATCTCAGAACTCGGCTCGGACCACAGGTCTATCTTGCTGCAGCAAGGCCAGTCCACAGGTGAGGTCCTTCACACCAAAACCATTGTAGACTGGCCTTATCTTGAGATAAAACTCCAGTCTACGACCTCATAGCATTTAGACTCAATTTTCGATAAAATAGACTCACTGGAGAAAGTCAATATTGCCGTTTAGTAGTGTTTAAAATATCCACTACCACATATTTTCTCGTAGGTGGCGTAAGGGGTGGTAGAGGGAAACATTAGGAGATGGGTAAAAGCATTTTCGTGATAAAAGAAATAATGCAATAGTAAACTGCGGTTGCCAACCCGCTCGCCAAGTGTGGCAACTATGGAAAATATCCCCTTATAATGAGAGTTACGAAGAAATGGCCCCCAGGTTTATTATTAGAATAAGAGTGAGAAACGAGCACACAGTCCAGCTGATGACAAGAAGTTGCTGTAGCCGATAGACCTCTACATTTGTCTTCGATTAAGAATGCAAATGCAAATGCAGATGCATTGTCAGCCTTGAGGAGAAAGTTGGAATACCTTTTTTCCAGTAAAAAGAGTCCTTACATCTATACACTCACAAGACGAAATACGTAGTAAGCAGTATTAAGCTGCTATTTCATGCTGGTATTTTGTGAGTGCGTGATCCTTCCCCAGTCAAGCCGACCCACTTGTGTTAAAACCAAAATATAACTGCAGCGTGGCTCTATCACATATAAAAATTCCCGGCGATCCCGCTATTCCTAGCTACGGTGGTGACCATGGTAACGGTGGGGCATGGGGTGCTTTGAATCTCCGATGAAGATTCGGTTGCCCCTAAAAAGACTAGAACTGGCAGCATACAACGCACGCACCCTGAGGATTGGTGAAAAGTTCTTGGAGCCTGAAGAAGAGATAGACAATTTGCGCTTGGATATTTCAGGATTATCTGAGCTCCGAAGAGATGGGGAGAACACGGTGGTTTTCGAATCCGGCAACTTGTTATATCACAAGGAAGACGATTCTCTATTCCACGGAGGTGTCGGGTTTATCATCCACAAGAATCTCGTTAACAACGATGTAAAGATTGTGGGTGTGTCACCGACCAAATAAGGAGAGAGCTAAGCTCGGGGTTTCTCTACACGATAAACTTAGAAATGAGAATATCCGCAGTAGAACCAGAGTGACCGACTTAGTCCACCGGATTATTAAGCTGAAGTGACAATGGGCCGGCCATATAGCTCGAAGAACCGACAAACATTGGGGAAAAAAGTTTCTCTAATGGCAGTCTCGTATCAATAGGCGTATTGTAAGGCGATTCCTCACTAGATGGAGTAACGACCTGGTAAGACATGCAAGAACTCGATGGATGCAGGTGACTCAGGACCGTGCCTTGTGACATTTCTAGGGGGGAGGCCTATTTTTAGCAGTATACTTGTGAAGGGCTGTAATAATGATGAAGATGATGGAGAGCGATAACATGCCTGATGACATCAAGCCATCTCGAACTGCCTTCGAGCAGTTGACTCGAGTATTAAATACAGAACAAACCTCAACCATGCCGCCTCTTATTAATAAAGTAATAAACAATTTTATGATTCAAGGCAAGATTTTTTTGTTTACAAAGGAGCAAGAAACGGTGTAATTCCAGTTCAACAACAAGCCATGTAAAGTGATTTAACTGTTTGTAGAACCAATACAAAATATGTAGCTACATAATTAGTTTTTAGGAGAGAATTTTAAGCTGTCTTAATTTTGTTTTTGTATATAGTAACAAAAAAGGGTTCTGCTAACCGACTGCCCTTGACTATCAAGAAGCATACTGTATCTATTACCGTTTCTTTGAAAAATTTGGGTAATTAATATTGACTTTATTATTTTTGGTACTTCTGTAACTGTCATCAAAAAGAAAGACATTATGTAGTTTCTGCTAAGAAGGTGCACTGATGGCCTGGTAAGATCATGCATGTAAGTCGATGTATGTAGGTTGCCTAGGGCCATAATTTGAGACATTTCTTGGGGGAGGCCTATCTTCAGCAGTACTTACATTACTTATGAACTGCTGTAATAATGATGATGATAATTACAATAAGAGCAAACTAAACTGAACGTTTTTGGTCTTTCCTTTATCATCTGTGAATAATAAAGTTGTCATATTGTGGAGTGTTCTGTTTATGTTAATTCTAGCAGTCAAGAGGAGGCGTTTTTCGTATTTGACCAAACCATACTTAGAGGAAACAGGGAATCATACTAACTTTATTATTTCATAGAATCGTTATCATTTTGTTGTCACAGTTTATTGGATGAGATAAGGTAAAGCGGTTGGTGCATTGGTGTGGCAAACGAGTCTATCTATTAACTTCTCTATGTATTTACTTTGAGTCAATTTTTCTGTTCATACATATATTTAATATTTTATAATTAACCTAAAACACTGATTTAAATTTTTCATTTACTTCTTTATCACGACCGTAAACAAATTCTAAAAATAAAAATGTCTCTCCATAGGCGTTGTCCCAAATTCGTGGATGACAACTTTGTTTGTTTTATCTTATGCTGTTTCTTCTTATGCAAAATATATTGATATTTTGTAAGCCGATATCATTCATTTATATGCAAATTACAGCACTAGTAGTGGTTTTTACAACAGCCCTGCTAATTTTTCTTAGGAATACGTCGCTAAATTAATATCGAAACAAATTTGTGTCTGAAGTCGAATCTTTGCTTACAGTTTGATGCCCAGAAGACACGAATCTAATCAATTTCACGGCACTCCCTTTTTTGCCTAAAGCAGTATGGGAATCTTCACATCAAATTATGTCCCGTTTCGTACTCACTTGAAACAGAAGACTAATTTGGCCTCTTCAAATCAGAGCGTGCTCAGCAGAGCGGGACAATATTTCATAGCGGCACAATCGCCTGCAACTTAACACGCCGAACCCGCATCACACGAAATACTCCCATCTCTGGGCCGGGGCTCCTCATTGCCAGCTTCTTCCACTTGATCGCATCCAGCGCAGAGCGTCTTGAGTGGTCGACGACCGAGTTCTCTCCGATCGGCTCGATTCACTGGCGCTGCTAAGAGATGTCTTATCTATTACGGGGGAGTCCTCTAAGGAATTATTGGGATTAATCCCAGCAGCCAAATTCCAAGAAGGCACGTAGGGACAATATTTGCGATACCATCCATACAATCTGGATGACTATCGGTCCACCACTGTACGTTTCACCGGCAAATTTTCAGGACAGATACGACTAAGGAATATTTAAGAAAAGAGCTTAATCCTTTCTAAAAGTCCGGAACGTACCTACAATTCCACTAGTATTGCAGTTGTTCATGGGCGGCGGTAGTCACTTACCATGAGGCGAGCCGTCTGCTCGTTTGCCCCCATTCTACAAAAAAAATTATGGGTTTATTAAAATATACCTAGTCCGGCCATAAGTTCTGTTACAAATAAATATGCATTTTTTTAATCATCATCATCATCATTACAGCCCTTCAAAAGTCCACTGCTGAACATAGGCCTCCCTCAAGGTATGCCACAAAGCACGGTCCTGAGCCACCTGCATCCATCGACTTCCTGCATGTCTTACCAGGTCGTCACTCCATCTAGTGGGGGGTCGCCCTACACTTCGCCTAGCGGTACGAGGCTACTCCACTCGAGAACCTTTTTTCCCCATCGTTTGTCGGTTCTTCGAGCTATATGTTCGGCCCATTACCACTTCAGCTTACTAATCCGTCGGGCTATGTCAGTCACTCTGGTTATACTGCGGATATTCTCAATTCTAAGCTTATCACGCAGAGAAACTCCGAGCATAGCCCTCTCTATAGCTAGCTGAGCGATTTTGAGCGTCGTCATACGGCCAGCAGTAAAGAACCACGTCTCAGTTCCATATGTCATCACTGGCAACACGCAACAACTTAGTTTAAAGGTTTTGAGGTATACCTGACGAAAAGATGTGTCGTCATTTCCCGAACGCTGCCCAGCCGCGTTGAATCCGTCGATTGACCTCTCGATCGAAGTTGGACTTACCTAGTCGGACTATTTGTCCCAGGTAAACGTACTCGTCAACAGTGGCGACAACTAGAGCTCTAAGCTAGGGCAAGCCCAATATATAAATTGATAAAAATATAGATTGTTATTTTTAGCAGTTTTATAAAAATACACCAATCTTGATCTGTCTCCACGCTTCAGTTTCATATTCAGTGCTGTCAAGGACATGTTTAACAAAGCACACAGAAGGCATAACACTGCTAGGTAGATTGTATTACATATCATCAATTGCATAGCTTCGGTGGCTTTGAAGAAAGCCGTTTGGGTTTGTTTAAGCGAAAGAAAAAAATATTTACATCCAATACAATACATGAACAAAGGTAAAACACGAACAAAGTACAAACAAACTATGTACAAAATTAAAAAATAAAAAACAAATTATTTACATTCTAATGGATAAGAGATAAGATAAGTGGAATCATCTCACTTTCTTATGGAAAGATTTAATTACGTGCACGTAAAATGTTGGTGAACGTTTTAATTGTACCAATAACTGTTTTTAATTGCGATAATTGATAAGTCTGAAATACACTCTTAACCTTGTATATTATCTCAACAAAGTTTAAAGATTTCCTCTCCGATTATCACTTTAACAAAGTCTGAAATACACTCTTAACCTTGTATATTATCTCAACAAAGTTTAAAGATTTCCTCTCCGATTATCACTTTAACACACTTCAATTCATCACAAACACTATTATCCTCCATTTTCATTAAAAATCTTTAAAAAAATATAAATTTTGAACTCGTAATATTAAATCGCTTAAGATAATCATACAGAGTAAATAAACATTGCAACATGAAATGAACTTGCAAACCTATTGCCCGCGCGCCTCCATTTTTAACAAATTTATTCCCAAAAGCCTGGCTTTAAATCTCTATACTAATTTCTATATATACAATCGTAGTTATATTTCATTATAGAATATTTTGTCATAGGTTAGAAAGAGAGCGATCGTCTTCTCGAAAGCCCCGTAAAAGCCCACGCGAGCGAGGGAGACAACTATTAGCTCTATTAAAACTCATTTTTTATGACAGCAGCAGTCATCAGCAGCATCGCTAAGGCAATACGAAGTCATCGGTCGACGTGTCGAACAGTGGAGTGCGCGGGAAATTTGAAATAGCTTGAAAAATTTTACGAGTTATTTTATTAGTCGATATTATTGATTGATTCTGGTTTAATAAGGCAAGCCCGGCTTTTCGGCTTTAATGGAAGCTTCGCCACTGCTCGTCAACAACTTCGAGTTTAGTGCTCCCAACAACTACTGGCATAGGAGTGATATGGACATTAAACATGATCTTTGTTTTGTCCATGTTCATCTTAAGACCTATCTGTTGGGAGGCACTATTGAAGATATTGAACATAGTTCTTCCAGCGATTCTGCCATAAGGACTATATCGTCGGAAAATCGAAGGTGAGTGATTGAAAAGGAACAGGGTTCACAGCTGATCCTTTGATCCGGCTGCGAAGGACCACTTGAAACGGATTTCCTAACCTCCTATGACACCTACGTTGGGTTCGGGAACAACGTATGTGAACCCCGCAATACAAGGGCGTCGACCTCTTCCTTTTCTTCAAATAGGTTCAGGCGAGGATTAGGGGTCTTCCGAAGTCGTCCCAGTCCTAACGCCTTAATTCTTCAATATGTGCCGCAACAGCGACACTGTGGACTGTATTTTACTTTTTAAGGATTCCTTGGGAATAAAACAGTAATTATCTTCAAACCGTTCCATGAGAGAGTAATTACTTTCCCTATCACTTCCCTATACACTTTTTCTTTCTTGATTATTATATATACTGCTGGTCCCGAACTGTCCCGAAGTTTCCTGAACTTTCCCGAACGATTTGTAACGTTGATATCTTCCGCTAGGACTATGGTATGTCCTGCAGGTTTCGGGCCTCGGGGTATGCCCCCATTACCCGCGTTATCCTCGCGGTCCACCACTATGGACCGGTCCTGGGAGCCTTCTAATGGCATTGTAGGTGTTGTATACGGAATTGTCCGTAATCGGTTGATTTTTTCGTAGTCGGTTAGACTTTTGAAAAAGAGGTTATCCGGTGAAGTCAAAGTTGGCCTATCAGCGGCATTGTGGGTTGTTACTCGACTCTCTAATCGATATAGAGAGGAGTTTTCTTGGATAGGGTCGCCCGTCCGGAGGGCGAGTGTGTAGCGGCGCTAGGTTGTTAAGATGTATGTGCGGCCCGTTGTCTGCACGGTCGAACAATCCGCGCGCCAACCGGGCCACAAACTCCTGGATGGTGTCAATTTTCAGGTTGGCCGCTATGACGTCATTCCGGACGTAGCGACCCGCATCGACAATGGTACTTAACGCCAGATTTTGCTGGGCCTGCAGTCGCCGCCTCAGAGACTCGCTCAGAAGCGCGTACAAGGCCGGAGCAGCATACGTGATGATGGATCTGATATACGTTTTGTAGACTCGCACTTTGGTGTTAAGTGGTAACTTGGATGCCAGGACCGGACGGAGTATCGCCCGCGCACATCGTGCTCTGCGGACGACGAAGTCGACGTGCACAGTCATGGGCAGCGTCCGGTCGATCCGGCACCCAAGGTAGGTCACGGCCTTCTCGTACGCGATCTTCTGGCCATTGAGGGTTAGCTGAGGTGGCAGGTTCCTGAGGCGGCGAGTGAGCAGAGCGGTCGTCTTACCAACGTTGACGACCATCCTCCACTCATCTAGCCATTGTGGCAGCAGGTCCAGGAGACGTTGCATCCTGGCAGTGGCAATGTGGTCTCTTCTGGACGAGGTGAAATAAGCGTTATCGTCCGCCTATAACGCCAATTCCACGTCATCCTCCCACTCTTGCAGCCTTCCTGCCAGGGTAGGGATATCGTTGGTATAAGCCGCGTACAGGAATGAAGACAAACAGCTGCCCTGAGGAACGCCGACTCTGATGATTCTGGTTGCGGACTCGGCGCCCTCTACGCAGACGTAGAACTTCCTGTCTGCCAGGAAAGACGCCACTAGCCACAACATAGCAGGAGGGACTCTGGTCTGTTCTTCTAGTTTATAGAGTAGTTCAGAATGCCACACCCTGTCGAACGCCTTCTCGATATCGAGAAAGACGCCCAACGTAGTGCGGCCACGGTTGTATTCGGCTGCAAGCAGGTGCAGCACTCTGGTCAGCTGTGTTGCTGTGGAGTGACCCCTCCTGAACCCGTGCTGCTCCACCCGAAGTTGGATGCACGGGCGGAGGCGTCTTAGCAACAATCTTTCAAGCAGTTTAGCTACGTGTGGTAGCAGCGTGATCGGCCTGTAGCTGGCAGCTCTACGCCTGTCCTTCCCGGGTTTCGGCAAGACGATCACTTTGCCTTTCTTCCAGTCCTCCGGAAAGTGGGATGTCCGCAATATCGACCAAGCTCTACTAGGACTCTATGGGGCAGCTGTCGGAGTGCAGCGTTGGTAATCCCATCGTGCCCCGGCGCCTTCCTCGGTTGCAGGCGGGTTGCTGTCCACCGAAATTCAGCGGGGGAGATAAACCACTCTCCTGGAAGAGGCGGCGCGGGCGACGACAGGAACTCCTGTACGCGACTCTCCTTTTGGGCATGAAGCTCCAAGAACTCCGCACTTACTGGGTTCGGCATAAATTGCTCCTCGAAGTGCTCTACTAGGATATCCGTACTACCCTTGGCATGGTAACGATGTTCGCCCGCGTTGTTGGTCAGCGGGCAAACGGGAGGTTTGGCTTTAGTTAACTGTCGGTTCAGTTTATAGAGCGACGCATCATGCTCTTCCGCCTTCCATATACGCCGCTCCCAGGCATCTCCTCTATGTGCCTGGACTGCAACCGACAGTTCCTCCGACAAGGTGTTTAATTGCGTCTTGATGCTCGGGCAGCGAGTACGCGCCCAGAGTCTCCTTAACGCCCTTTTTCTCCTGATCTGCACGCTAATGTGTCGCCGCAGATCGTCTCTCCTTGTAGACATCGGGACGATCGTAGAGGCAGCGTTGAGGGCATCTTGTATTGCCTTGGTTATGTTGGTAGCTGCGGCCTCTACGTCGTCCGCTGTGTTTAAGGGGGTGGTGTGCTGGAGGTCTCTCCTGCAGGTGTTTGTGGTAGAGCCTCCAGTCGACACGTGTCTTAACTGTTCTGGGCGGCGTAGTCACCGCCTTTAGGCCAAGGGTAATTAAGATCGGGAGGTGCTGTGAGTCCAGGTCGTACAGCACCTCTACCACTATCGGGTAGTTGATGTTCCTAGCGAGCACGATGTCCAATACATCCGGACGACTTCGTGGATCGTGGATCGACCTAAAACGTCATAGCCGTATCTTTCGGCGTCGTCAAATAGTGCATAACCCGGCGGGTTGATCAGTCTAGATCCCCACGCCGGGTGTTTGGCGTTTAGGTCCCCGGCGATGATGGTCGGTGTTTCGCCTTCCATTATCGTCCGGACGTCTGAGGAGCAAAATGGAGTCCCTGGCGGGCGGTATGCTGCGTAAATCCTAAGTTCCTCGCCCGCCGCCTCCATTTTTATGCCGATAGAGCGCATAGTTTGGTATTCCGGTAAGTCGAGTTCTTGATGGACGATGTCCCTTCTCACTAGGATCGCTGTCCCTCTGAAGGCGGCCCCAATTAGGCAGCTTTATGCGTATACTCGGATTCAATTTTGTCTCTCCCAGAGTTCTTGTAACTTCTGCTGGATTCCACCTGGATTCCAGTAGAGGAGGCGCAGGTTAGATTCCTCCGTAGTGCCGAGCCAGGAGGTTTGCCAGCACCTTCATGACTGCTGTGATGGGATCAGTCCCGGCTCTGATATCTGCCAGGACCTGACTGCCGAATTCGATTGCTATGCCAACCAGACGTTGGATGGCGTCAGCAGTCTCGAAGCCGGCTGATGGTATTCTAGGTGCCTGTGCAGGAGTTGGCGCTGGTCTCGGGAGTTGGTGTACTGCTCTTTGTATATGGGTAGAGCGCACTCTTTGTGTAGAGCGGGCTCTATATTCTGATAGAGCTCTTTCTGGCACTCTACCCATTCTGGCTTTCTTCTCCTTGGTAACCTGAGCCTGGGCTATCGTTACCGCTGGGGTTGGGGTAGAGGTTGCTGCCTGAGGAGGAGGCTGCACCTTCTTCTTCTTCTTCCTCTCTCGCTTACTCCACTGAGTGGTTTGTCGCTCTATGGCGTCGTTAGCGGGGGGCTGGAGAGTCGCCCCGGTGGTTGCCTTCGATGTGGTAGTGATGGGCACCACCGTTTCTATGAGTGCCGTGACGGGTGGAGGTGGGCAGGTTGCCTTCCCTTTCCTCTAACTGTGGTGCACCCGTCTTCCTGGACCACGGCCTTGGGTCGACTCTGGGGGACCCTCTTGGGCTCCTCTGGGAGTAGTCCCGGTAGAGCAATCCCCTGCTTCCTTGCAATCCTCCTCAGGACTGGGCAGCGGCGATCATTGTCGGTGTGATTTTTAGCGCAGTTTGCGTATTTCGGTTCCTCGTCTCTACCCCTTGGGCAGTTGCTGGCAATATGATCTCCGGCGCAGCGAACACACTTCACTGGCCTGAAGCAATTGGTGAATGCGTGTCCAAAGGCCTGGCAGCGGTGGCACTGTGAAGGGCCCGCTCTTCCTTGCCAGGCCTCTATGATGACTCCTCTCATGAAGAGGAGCTCATCGATTTGATAAAGTTCGTTTAGGCGCTCCAGGCTCAGGTGGTCCAGCTGTGCGAAGTAGAGGCACCCAGGTCTGCCTCTACGGGGGGGGGGGGATCCCTTTCACATACTTAATCGGGACCCCCTTGGCCCTGATAGCCCCCGCGTTCGCGGTTGGATCCGTGCCTACTGGTAGCCCCCGTATTCCCACTTTTGTGGGCTTGTCCTCTTCGAGAGTGTAACAGTACCAGGACATAGCTGGTACTTTGTCAGTCATCTCCACTAGGTATCTCTGCACCGTCCGGAATTCTTCCGGACTCTGATGGGTGAATCTGACCCCCTTACCGAACGGACGAGCATTCGGTGGGTGAACTAACTTCTTGTTAAGGACCTCGAAGTGCTTCGTCCAGTCCGGTAAGCACTCAGCCACTATAGGTGGGTATCTTTTGGCCGTTTCTTCCGGCGGTTTAGGTGCCTCAGCTGTCTTTGTCCTTGGTACTGCCGGGGCAGCTACCAGTTGGGCATAACTAGTCGAAGGCCATCTTTGGCCATCGTCCGATGGTCGGCCTGACGGGTTGGTTGTAGGCGCGGACGGTGACTGTCCGGCAGATGTACTCGGCGCTAGGGTCGCGTACGTGGTGGCACTCCACCCGTATGACCCTTCTCCTCCCTATTCCAGATCAGCGTGGTGTGTTGTTCCGGTGTTCGGGGGGGGGGTGGGTTTGGTCGGCGATGGCGATTTGGGTGGTGATCTCCTTATCGGTTTCTCCGGATGGTGGTCATATTCTCCCTCGGATGTCGAATAATCCGAGGAGTTTGAAGAACCGAAGCATCGCCTCTTCTCCTAGAGGGATGCTGCTGTCTCTGGTGGTGTGTGCCTTCTCATCTTGGCCCGCTGGTGTTGGGGGAACGGTTCCCGCCCAGTCGTACCTTCAGATACGATGGGCGAGAGCGCGGTCCTCGGTGCGGGCTCCTTACCCGGTGAAGAAGGTTTCCGTGTTAGGATCTGCGAGTAGGAGGACACTACTCGAGTCCGTTCCGGATAAAAGATGTCACGGTACGCGATGGGTCGATCCAGTACTCCAGAACGGTCGGGTGGTCTTCTTGGTTTAGGTTTAGGTGGGGGCTCCCCCTTGTCCTTATCGGACATACTGAGAACCTACCTAAGTCTGTCAGGTAATCTATCTAAAGGCCCTGTCTAAAATACCAGCCGTTCGGCACGAAGCGCGACGCGGATGGTAAGGTGTAAAATATGTTGACGTAATCACACTGGGCACTGCCTACCCCTTTTATACCAAAAGGGTTGGGGGAATTGCGGAGGTGGCACTTTACGACGCGACTAAGCACAGGATGCACGGAGCGCATAAAGTGCCAAGAATCACCTAGGGGCCGGTGACCTCGACGCCTCACGGAATCACGGGACTCAACGATCGGCGGAGTTTTTCGAATGGGCGGTTATTTGCAGCCACTGCTAACTACGAATAACGCACACCTAGGAGATCCTATAACGATTTGTAACGTTGATGTCTTCTGTACGTACCTAAGTACGTGCAGGTATCGGGCCTCGGGGGTATACCCCATTACCCGGATATCCTCATACCCCATGACTATGGGGCAGTCACTTATTGCCTATCTTGGCGTGGTTATGCTGCATTATATTATGTAGCCGGATAAGAAAATTTGCTTTCCGTAGTTCACCGACTACGGAAAGGGAGGTAATCTATATAGGTTATCAAAAGTCTAAGTTGGCCTTTCTGCGGCATTGTGGGTTGTTACTCAACTCTCTAATCACATATAGAGAGGAGTTCTCTTGGAAGAGGTCGCCCGTCCGGTGGCCGGGTGTGTAACGGCGCAAAGCCGTTCAGGTGTTCATGTGTCCCGTTATCGGCACGGTCAAAAAAGCCGCGCGCTAACCGGGCCACGAAGTCGGTGATGGTCTCGACTTTCAGATCGGCCGCTATGACGTCATTCCGGACGTAACGACCTGCTCCGACAATCGTCCTTAATGACAGGTTCTGCTGAGCCTGTAATCGCCGCCTCTGGGTGTCACTCAGAAGCGCGTACCAGGCCGGAGCAGCGTAGGTGGTAATAGTCCGGATATACATCTTGTATATCCGGAGCTTGGTCTTTATGGGCAGCTTGGATGCCAGGACCAGACGAAGCATCGCCCGCGCACATCTGGCTTTGCGGACGACGAAGTCGACGTGCGCAGTCATGCGCAGCGCCCGTTCGATCCGGCACCCGAGGTATGTCACGGCCTTCTCGTACGCGATCTTCTGGCCGTCGAGAGTTAGTGGTGGTGGTAAGTTTCTGAGGCGGCGGGTGAGCAGAGCGGTCGTCTTACCAACGTTGACGACCATCCTCCACTCGTTCAGCCATGGTGGCAACAGGTCCAGCAGACGCTGCATTTTGGCAGTGGCTATATGGGCTCTTCCGGACGAGGTGAAATAGGCGCTATCGTCCGCATATAGCGCCAGCTCAACGTCGTCCTCCCATTCTTGCAGCCTGCCTGCCAATGTTGGAATATCATTCGTGTAAGCCGCGTACAGGACTGGAGACAGACAACTGCCCTGTGGGACGCCGGCACTGATGGTTCTTGTTGCGGACTCGGCGTCCTCTACGCAGACGTAGAACTTCCTGTCTTCCAGGAAAGACGCCATTAACCGCAACATAGCAGGGGGTACACTGGTCTGTTCGTGCAACTTGTATAGTAATCCTGAGTGCCACACCCGGTCGAACGCCTTCTCGATATCGAGGAAGACGCCCAACGATATGCGGCCACGATTGTACTCTGCCGCAAGCAGGTGCAGCACTCTAGTCAACTGTGTGACTGTAGAGTGACCCCTCCTGAATCCGTGCTGCTCCGCCCGAAGTTGGATGCACGGACGGAGACGTCTTAGCAGCAATCTTTCAAACAGTTTAGCTATGTGCGGTAATAGCGTAATAGGCCTGTAGCTGGCAGCTCTACGCCTGTCCTTCCCGGGTTTCGGCAAGACGATAATTTTGCCTTTTTTCCATTCCTCCGGGAAGTGGGATGTCCGCAATATCCCATTGTAGAGTCGACCAATCTCTACTAGGACTTTATAGGGCAGCTGTCGGAGTGCAGCGTTGGTAATCCCATCGTGCCCAGGCGCCTTCCTCGGATGCAGGCGGGTTACTGTCCTCCGCAATTCAGCGGGGGAGATAAACCACTCTCCTGCAAAAGGCGGCGCGGGCGACGACAGGAACTCCTGTACGCGACTCTCTTTTATGGCATGAAGCTCCATGTACTCCGCACTTGCAGGATTCGGCATAAATTGCTCCTCGAAGTGCTCTCCTAGGATATCCGCTCTGCCCTTGGCATCATAGCAGCGTTCACCCGCACTGTTAGTAAGCGGGCAAACGGGAGGTCTGGTTTTGGTTAGCTGTCGGTTCAGTCTATAGAGCGACGCATTTTGTTCTTCCGCCTTCCATATGCGCCGCTCCCAGGCCTCTCCTCTGTGTGCCCGGACTGCCCCCGACAGCTCCTCCGATAAGGTATTGAGATGTGCTTTTAGTCTTGGGCAGCGAGTACGCGCCCAGAGTCTCCTGAGTGCTCTTTTGCGTTTTATCATGACACTTATATCCCGCGGTAGATCGTCTCGCCTTCCTGTGATCGGGACGATCGTAGAAGCCGCGTGGAGGGCCTCCTGGATGTTTTTGGTGATTCTGGTTGCAGCGGCCTCTACGTCGTCCGCTGTGTTGATAAGTTGGTGAGCTGGAGGTCTCGCTTGCAGATGTTGTGCATAGCGCCTCCAGTCAATACGTGTCTTAAATACTCTGGGCGGCGTAGTCACCGCCTTAGTGCCAAGGGTTATCAAAATCGGGAGGTGCTGTGAGCTCAGGTCGTATAGCACCTCTACCACTACCGGGTAGTTGACGTTCCTAGAGAGCACGATGTCTAATACATCCGGATGTTGCTTCGGATCTGTTGGAACGTTGGTTGGTTCTTCGGGACCTAAAACGTCATAGTTGTTCCTCTCTGAGTCTTCATATAGTGCAAGACCCGGCGGGGTGATCACTCTGGACCCCCACGCCGGGTGTTTGGCGTTTAGGTCCCCGGCGATTATGGTAGGTGTATCGCCTTCCATCACTGTCTGGATGTCTGAGGAGCAGAATGGAGTCCCTGGCGGGCGGTATGCTGCGTAGATCCTTAGTTTCTCGCCCGCCGCCTCCATTCTTATGCCGATAGAGCGCATAGTCTGGAAAGATGGTAATTCCAGCTCTTGGTGGACGATGTCCCTCCTCACAAGAACCGCCGTCCCTCTAAAGGCGGCCCCCTGGGGGGTGACCTCGTCCCTTCTGTATAGATGGTAATTAGGCAGCTTAATATGCGTCTTTGGGTTAAGTTTTGTCTCGCCCAGCAATATAATGTGCAAATCCTGTTGCTGGGCGACTGTGCGGAGTTCATGAAGCTTCTGCTGTATTCCGCCCGGGTTCCAATAGAGGAGGCGCAGATTACTCTCCTCCGTAATGCCGGGCTAATAGATTTGCCAGCGCCTTCATAATTGCTGTTATTGGGTCAGTCCCGGCTCTGATATCGGCCAGGACTTGCGTGCCGACCTCGATGGCAATACCAACTAAACGTTGTATCGCATCTGCTGTTTCGAGGCCGGTGGCGGGTGTTCTCCTGTATGAAGGCGTTGGCAATTGTCTCGGGTGCGGATGTTCCTGGTCCTGCCCTCTTGGCTTGTGGGTAGAGCGCGCTCTAGCTGTAGAGCGGGCTCTACGTTCTGGTATGGCCCTTTCTGGCACTCTACCCACTTCTTTGGTCGACTCCCGAGTAATCTGCGCCTTTAAGGCTACTGGTGCTGATGGTTTCGGGGTAGAGGTTACAGCCTGAGGAGGCTGCGACTTTTTCCTGCTCCTCTCCCGCCTCCTCTTCTTAGAGGGTTGCCGTTCTGTGGCAGGGTTGGCGGGAGGCTGTAGAGTCGCCCCGGTGGTTGCCCTTATCTCGATGGGTTCCACCGTTTCTTTAGGTGTTACGGATGGGGGGGGGGGGCTGATTGCCTGCCCTTCCCAGTGATGGTAGCCCACCCGTCTTGCTGGATTGTAACAGCTTTCGGGCGACTCTGGGGGATCCTTTTAGGGTCCTCCGGGAGTAGCCCCGGTAAGGTAATCCCCTGCCTCCTAGCAGTCCTCCTCAGGACTGGGCAGCGGCGGTCGTTTGCCGTGTGGTTCTTTCCACAGTTGGCACATTTGGGTTCCTCTTCCCTACCCCTAGGGCATAGGCTCGCAATGTGCTCCCCGGCACAGCGCACACATCTCACTGGCCTGAAGCAGTTTGCGGATGCATATCCAAAGGCCTGGCAGCGGTGGCATTGAGCCGGTCCTGCTTTCCTTTGCCAGGCCTCTATGACGACCCCTCTCATAAAGAGGAGTTCGTCGATGTTATATAAATTCTGGAGCTGCTCCAGGCTCAGGTGGTCTAGTTGGGCAAAGTAGATGCAGCCAGGTCTGCCTCTACGTGGTGGAATTGCCTTGACATATTTGATAGGGAAGCCTTTTGCCCTTATGGCCTCCTCTATTGCCTTGGTGTCCGTGCCCATAGGTAGACCCCGGATGCCCACTTTAGTGGGCTTGTCCTCCTCCGGGGTATAGCAGTACCAGGACAGCGTTGGTGTTTCCTTGGTCAGCTCCACCATATAGCGCTGTACCGTACGGAACTCGTTGGCGCTTTGTGGCGTGAACCGCACGCCTTTCCCGAACGGACGGGCATTTAAAGGGTGGCCCAACATTCTGTTGAGCTCCTTAAAATGCCTCGTCCAGTCCGCTAGGCACTCAGCTACTATAGGTGGATATCTCGTTTTATCCTGGTCGGCAGGCTTGTCTGTAGGCACTGCCGCCGGTTGTGGACGTGGTACTGCTGGTGCAGCTACCATATGGGCATAGCTGGTAGATGGTCGTTGACCATCATCCTGCGGAGCCCGGACGGATTAGTAGTTGCCACCGGCGATGAGCTGCCGGCGGATGCTGCCAGGGTTGCATAGGTAGTCGACCCCCAGCTGTAGGATTCTTCGCCCCCCTGCTCATACTGAGCCGAGTCTCGGCTACGTCGGTCTGGTGATATAGAGCGAGGGGGGGGTTGTGGTGGAGAAGGCGACTTCGGTGGTGATCTAAGCACCTTCTTCGTTGTCACCACCTGATGGTATCTTTCATCTTCGGATGAGGATGGAGCTTCGTCTGATGACAACTGGGAGCCTACTCGTTGCCTCTTCTCAAATAGTGAGGCTTCGGTCTCTGGCGGCGTGTGGCGTCTGGCCGTTTTCTTAGCCCGCTGTTGTTGGGGCGACGGTTCCTGCCTAACCGTGTGCTCAGACACGGCTGGCGTGAGCGCGACGCCCGTTGCGGGCTCCTTCCGCGGCGAGACGGGTTTCCGCATAGGGATATGGGAGAACGCTGGCACCGTTCTGGTGCGCTCCGGGTTCATCATATCCCTAATTGCAAGAGGTCTCTCTAACACCCCTTTCTTATCCGGCGGTATTTTTGGATTTGGGGGGTGGTTCCCCCCTTGTCCCTACCTGACATATTACTGCCCTAACACGTCAGTCGTAATCTAAATAGGCCCTATCTAAATAAGGAGATAAAAGTCTATGGCTTCGACACTTGGGGCACTGCCTACCCCTTTTGTACACCAAAAGGGTTGGGGGAAGTGCAACGATGGCACTTTATGTCGCGACTAGGCACAGGATGCTCGGAGCGCATAAAGTGCCCAAGAATCACCTAAGGGGCCGGTGACCTCGACGCCTCACGGAATCACGGGACTCAACGTTCGGCGGAGTATGTCGTACCGGCGGTCATTTACAGCCACTGCTAACTGCAAACAACACACACCTAGGAGATCCTTGAGAGATGCAACTTACGATTTGTAAGAAAACTCGTTTACTGAGCTACCTCAAAACTATACGCGAAAGAGAGCCGCACCCTCTGCGAGATTACGCCACTTAATTACATCAATTTGTACTATCACTCTCTCACGGTTTGCTCAATATCTTTATTTGTATAAGACATACATTTATACATTTTATTTATAAAGATAGCACAAAAAATATCTATACTATGATATACATTACATTTTTATATCACAAAAAACCTTTTATTTATTCAACAAAATATGCCTATTTTACAACATATACACCAAGTTAGAATTCTTAAATATCCAATATATAAGGTTGAAACAATGTTCTTCACTTGAATATATAAATATCTTAACTAATATAATAGTTTAATTTACATTTTTCCTATACATTTTACTATTAAAAACACTTTTAAATTTCTTACACAAAACTGTCAGTATTTCACTAATCCAAAGGAATTTTCACATGAAAATAACACAGAATTCACCTATTTTGTTCATACAGTCAATCTAGAATATTTTACAAGTCAATTTTACATAAATTGCTGAAATTTGCAAATATTTAAAATTCTAATTATATTGACCTCCTAAGTTAACGAGCGGCTATGAACTCACGCTATTTGAACAACTAATTCTCACACGACTTTCAATTGTCGGCAAAAATGGCAAATTTAACACACACTGTTATCAACCAATACTAGGTGAACAACTGATTCTTCACGACTCTCGAATTGTAGAAAATTATTTCTAACTAGATTCTTATCAGTTATCATGTCTCTTATCAGATAACATAGACAAAATATTTTATGAATCAAACATTGAAAATAAACTCATATAAGATAATACTTATGCAATTAATTTCCATTAATTCTATTTATTCACAAAGTGATCATTTCGACCGGGGAACAAATCCTGGTGTCTAACTTTATTTTAATATTCCTTAAAATTAACAATATTATTGGAAAGGTGATTTCAACCGGGGAACTGAACCCGGAAACATAATTTATATCTTAAAAATTCCCTATACGGGTGTCCGGTAATGAATGGATAACCTTGAAATGTCTTATAGTACAACTTATGGCCGTCCTGAAAAAAATACGAAAAATAATATATCACAAGTAATACCTTTGATATATTTTTTTTTAAAGAAAAATCGATTCTTTTCTATCTTATTTTACTGTCTTGAACACTATGACCAAAAATGAATGATTTATATTAGTTTTTTGTTATATTATTATTATACACTAACTGTGCTTATAGGTAAAATGTAAACAATATGAATAGCTTTTGCAGTTTTTATTTAAAAAATTCGCAAATCAATTTATTTCTGAAAAACATGCAAAAATATTATTTAAGCGAAGTTCAAACCTCTTGGGTATGAAAAAAATGTATGAATGTATGGGTGACCAATAATTTTACAATAATATAGGTTTTGTGTAGATTTTATAATGGTATAATTCATAAATGTATCTTCCATAAATAGTGACTTATTGCCATTAATGTAGAAAAGGAGAAAATTTGACTAAGTAACAAAATTTGTAATATGGGAACATTTTTTAAATTGAATTGTCTCTGATCATTGGGAATTAATAAAAACACATCAGGAGTTGATCATACATGAAAACAGCTATTTTTAAACAAATTGAAACCAAATTAAGTATTAGAAATTAACTTTTTTAAATGTAATAAAATAACCAATTTAAATCTTGAAATGGTTACTTTACTAGCGTGAAATGGGTCGTGTGACCTTCATATTTGCTACCTGCTGCCTTTTGTGTTAGACAAAGAGAGGTCTGAATTGGGTAAGTGGGAGAGAGAAGAACTAAATGTAAAAGAGAACTTAGTGCGTCACACGACCTGCTCGACTTCGCATGTATTTATTTTGTCTCCTTTGCAATTATTTAAATCAGTGTTAAAACGACCACTTGGCTATTTTACCGGACTATTTGTTTTTCTTATTGATTTGGACTTGTTTTGCGTTTGGTGATATTTGCGACGATTTGGCTTGTTTCTGGACTAAACTGGACTTTTGTGTACCTATCAAAATGCCACGTCATCAGTACACGGCACAAGAATATGCAAACATGCATTTTATTTATGGAGAATGCAGAGGCAACGCAAATGCAGCCGCAGCTCTTTATAGGGAGAGGTACCTAATGCTCGCCACCCAGACTGGCGTGTATTTATAAGAGTCCACGGTTGTTAATCTGAAGGAAGAATGCCGGGTAGTGGTGTCGGTGGTGCTAGCGCTGGAAGAATCGCTCGTCCTGATGTAGAAGACGTGGTGCTTGAGGATATTGAAAACGATCCTTCAACCTCTACGCGAGCAATAGCTCGACGCACAGGTATTGGAAAATCGACCGTACACGATATTTTAAAGAAAAACGAATTCCACCCTTACCACGTTACACGCGTGCAAACTCTCCAACCAAGAGATTATCTCTCAAGAGTGCGTTTTTGTCGGCATATGCTGTCAAAGATGGAAGAAGACCCGCAATTTTTTAATAAAAATTTGTGGAGCGATGAGTCAACGCTTAAAAGTGACGGTTACTTAAATTTACACAATTTACATAGTTGGGAACTAGAAAATCCCCATCTTATGCGAGAAGACAGGTCACAATACCAATTTAAAATAAATTATTGGACCGGAATATTAAATGGTATGATAATTGGCCCATTTGAATTACCGGGGGAATTTAACGGGGCAAAGTTATTTGGAGTTTCTTCAAAATGATCTCCCCAATTTATTACAAGAGATTCCCGAGGAGCTGAGGGAATTGTATCGGCTGCAAAATGACGGTTGTCCTGCGCATTATGCTGTTGCGGTTCGTGTATATTTAAATAGCAGATACCCAAATAGATGGATCGGACGTCTAGGGCCAATTTTGTGGCCTCCACGTTCACCGGATCTATATCCATTGGATTTTTTTACTGGGACTGTCTGAAAGAGGAAGTATACTGTAAGCCCGTGCGGTCTTTGGACGAACTACGCAGTCGTGTCAGAGAAGCCGCATCAAAAATATGCGAGCGACGGTACACTAGACTGCTCAGAAGATCATTTATCCGAAGATGTAGGGCATGCATAAGAGTGTCAGGCAAACAATTTGAACATTTGTTGTAAATTAACGAAAAATAAAATATTTTAATTTTAAATGTTGTTTTTTATTAATCCCCAATGATCAGACACAATTCAATTTAATAAATGTTCCCATATTACAAATTTTGTTACTTAGTCAAATTTTCTCCTTTTCTATATTTATGGCAATAAGTCACTATTTATGGAAGATACATTTATGAATTATACCATTATAAAATCTACACAAAACAGACATTATTGAAAAATTATTGGTCACCCATACATTCATACATTTCTTTCATACCCAAGAGGTTTGAACTTCGCTTAAATAATATTTTTGCATGTTTTTCAGAAATAAATTAATTTGCGAATTTTTTAAATAAAAACTGCAAAAGCTATTCATACTGTTTACATTTTACCTATAAGCACAGTTAGTGTATAATAATAAAACAACAGAAAAACCAATAGAAATCATTCATTTTTGGTCATAGTTTTCAAGACAGTAAAATAAGATCAGAAAATCGACTTTTCTTTAAAAAAATATATATCAAAGGTACTACTTGTGATATATTATTTTTCCAATTTTTTTTCAGAACGGCCATAAGTTATATTATAAGACATTTCAAGGTTATCCATTCATTACCGGACACCCGATATAAATTTATTAAAAAAATATTACTAAGAAAACGACAAACTAGTCCGGCCTGGGAATCGAACCCAAGACCTTAAAACTATTAATTTGATATTTCTTTAAGATTCAACTAAGTGTTTTCTTATTAGAATATTATTGCTCGATAATTTGTTTTTAGAAGCTGTTCGTAATAGGTTATCCAATAAATTGATATATTCTTATAGACGCGTCGCCAACAATCTCCCCCCCCCCGTGCATCAGCACCATCATTTGAGAGGCGTCGCTGGTACCAGGACTATTATTCTGGATGTAGGTCTCCTCAAGATACCTGTGCTAGTAATGACGTCAACCACTCTGGTGTGACCGTCTGGTCCCGGTAGCGTCTTATTAATCTTGCCTTTCGGCCACGTATTTCGTGGCAACGAATGATCTATTATCAAGACAATATCACCTTTCTTAGGTTCCATGAACCTTCCGTTATTACCCGTTCGAGGTATTAAAGTAGGCATGTACTCTTTCGGCCATCTCGTCCAAAAATAGTCGGCTAACCTCTGGGCGGATTTCCAATTGAGTTGACCTGTCAGATGTTGCTCTAAAAAAAATAATCCAGGTGGTCGATCACCACATGAGCGTCCAAGAAGAAAATGATTGTGTGTCAAACACTCTTTAGGACTATCCATACTGAATGTTACCAGAGGTCTGGAATTTACAGTATGCTCTGCTTCTAAAAGCAACGTATGCAGAACCTCGTTTTTCATGCCCTCATAGCACTCTTCGCATGCTTGCAATAATTCTTTATTTGCAGCTTTGAAATTCGTCCCGTTATCGCTGTATATAACGGCTGATTTTCCTCTTCTGGCGATAAATCGCCTCAACGCCATTATCATGGACGCTGGTGTCAATGAGGCTGCTAATTCCAGGTGTACTGCTCTGGTGATCAGACACGTGAATAAAACACCCCAACGTTTTTCGTGTCGCCTTCCTATAGTCACACTCATAAGTCCGAAATAATCTACGGCTGAACATGTAAAAGGTGGTTCATGATGAGCTATTCTCTCCAGAGGAAGATTTGCTTGTGGCACGTTCTGCGGCCTTGACCTGTATGTCCTGCAACACTGACAGTGATGTGACACACTTCGTACTACGTTACGCAATTTCAAGACATAAAATTTTTGGTTCACCTCATTCATCACTGTTTGGTGATTGGCATGTCCAAAATGATGATGAACTTCTCTAATCATCATTTTAACGATTTCGTGTTTACCGTCTAATACGACAAGTTTTCTACTTTCCTCAGTCAAATTAGACTTGAAAGGTAAACGCCCATTTAAACGGAGTAAGTTATCTTCTCCTATTTCCATTCCTTTTGCCCGCTTTCAAGCATTTTATTTCCGAATGGAAACACTCGTCTTGAACGAACTTCCAAATTAATAATTCAGCTCTTTTTAAGAGCGTTATGTCCAACGCGCCATCGGGTCCTTTAACCGACTTTGCTAAATTTTCGTTGGAACACATAACCGACTTATCGGTCAGACAACAGATGTTTTCTGTCACAGATCCCTCGTGCTCTCTGAAACAAAGATTTACCCACGGTAGCTAACTGTGAAGGATGATGGTGAGATTCACCATTTAAATATCGGTTGGTATGGGTCTTTTTCCTATATACAGTGTGACCAATAGTGTTATCAGGATTTCGGATGACTAAAACATCTAGGAAAGCTAAAGAATTATATGCCTCTAACTCCATTGTGAATTGTATTTTAGAGTTTATGGAGTTAAGGTGGTCTAAAAATGCAGTTACTTTGTCAGATGGTAAAATTGTGAAAGTATCGTCTACGTACCGCTTGTAGAACCTTGGATTTACAGGAGCAGTAAGAAGGGCTTTCTCCTCAAAGTCCTCCATGAATATGTCGGCGACTATGGGAGACACAGGTGAGCCCATCGTCACACCATCTACTTGCTTGTAGAACTCCTCCTTCCACAATAGATAGCCAGATGTGAGGCAATGTTCAAGTAGTATTGCATATTCTTGAGGCATGTTATTTTCTTCTAGCATCCTAGTTACAATTGAGATGCAGTCCACAATAGGTAGGCACGTAAATAGTGACTGAACATCAAAACTGACCATAGTTTCATTGTTAGCGAGATGTAGGTCTTTTATCTCACTCACAAAATGGTATGAATCCTTTGTGTGTGCTCTGGTATGTCCTCTTAGTGGTGATAGTATTTTTGCTAAGTATTGTGCCAGCTTATAAGTTGGTGAATCGATCTGGCTCACTATGGAACGTAGTGGAGCGTTTGGTTTGTGTATCTTCGGTAACCCATACAACCTCGGTGGTTTGGCACATGATGGTATTAGCGAATTCACGTCGAGATTTAATTTTTCGGAGTATTTCTTTATTAAATCGCTAGTTGTTTTAAGCGTGTTAGTTGTAGGGTCTGTTTTGACCTTTTTATATGTACTTTCGTCCGATAAAAGTTGTTGTATTTTAAAATTATATTCCGACGTGTCCATTACTACCGTAGCATTTCCTTTATCCGCGCGGAGAATCGTGAGTTCTGGTCTGTTCCGTAAGTTATTTAGCGCTGTAAATTCGTCTTTGGGAAGGCCCGTGACCATGGGCGCTGTAAAGCAGCCGAAACGTCGGGATAATAATAAAAATAAATTAAAGTAATTAAACGCGTTAAAATCCGTAAATAATAGTTTTATTCAATTATTTTTATTTTTATTCAAATTGTACCGAGTTGCGTTCTAACTTTAAAATGTAGGTAATGAGCACACGAGTCATACCAACATTTTAATTTATGCACATCAGCAGTGTAATTTTAAACTGTTGCATTACACCCGCCCTTAATCTAAATTATTTTCATCTCTACATGCTTAGGTAGCTGGGTAAGGCCGTCGATTTTGCAACCTTTTAAAGAAAAAATATTTTATATTTTGTTGGCTCATAAAAAACAATATAGCGGGTAAATTATTTTAAGTTATTTAATTAGGTTATATATATAGTAAAGTCTTACACTGTATTCTAAAAATTATGTAAGTTGTACATAAAAAAACACAGCGAGTTAAATTCGTCCAGACCCCAAATTTAACAAAAATTATGATGTCTTTTTGGCACTGACACTATAACACTTATATTTTTTGTAATGAAAATTTAATTAATTTGTGACTATCTAAATTTTCTCAATATTAAGCTACTGCATCGTGCTTTGCGGGTATTTAAAAATGCATTTTTTATAGATTTATTACTATTAAAACTTATGTTCAATATTTTCGCTTCTATGTTACTATTTTGTATGATACCAAAATTAAAGCACAGCAGCACAATGTAATAGTGTTTTGTAATTGCATAGACAACACCAAGTAATCAGACATCACAACAAAAGAAGAAAAGATGCCATCTTCTCGTCTCTAGAGTCTGTCAAAAATGTAAGCGTGTTTTTTGTCAGTAAATTTTAATTGTGAATTTTGACGATTTTAAAGGTAAGTATCGGTTTTTATTGTACATATCTTATTTAGTATTATACACGAATAACTAATACATGGCATGGTAGTGTATCCATGTTTAAAATTCACCTCGATGTTGATTTATATCTATTTATAACCTTAAAAAACTGCGTTACTTCTACGTAACTTTGATGTTACTGGTAACATTGATGGTGTTGTTACGAGCTTAGGGTTCGTGACATTAAAAACTGCCGATTTAATTACCAAAATTGACACTTTAATTTCTGAACACCAATTTAAAGTATAATGACACTAATAATCACACACACGAAGGCTTCGCTCGTATCGAAAATTCAATACTGCCCCGGTCCCGACCAACCAATGTAGAAAATTCGAGTGTGGACTTTTCTAGAAAGCTTATTTCTTCTACTCGATACTAGATGGCGCTGTTGGTGGAAAGTTCAGTTATGGCATTATCTAGAAAGCTCTCCTGGCTCTGCTCCCTGACACTAGATGGCGCTAGGTGCATCAAATAAAGCTTGCAACACTGCCCTCTCGCAAGACATTCTCGTCCCGAGCATTATCTGCCCCATAGCAACGCGCCAGTCGATTTACATGGACGATCTTAGGAGTACCTCTTGCACCTTTTTGTATCCGGTAGGTAACGTCATTGATCCTGGTCACAATCCGGTACGGGCCGTCCCATTTAGCTTGAAGCTTAGGAGATTTTGCCCCTTTGCTGCGGACTGGATTGTGCAACCACATAAGAGAAACTTCGTCAAACCCCTCGTTGTTCATTTTGCGGTCATACCGAGTTTTTATCTTTTCAGACATGTGGTGGCCTGATTGTGTGACGTGCTCATAAATGTCATTCATTTTATTCCGCAAGTTATTTGCATAATCGGTTATACTACGGGAGGCATAAGTGGTATTCCGGTGATTAGAACTACAGGCAGCCGCAATTCTCTTCCAAAGTTTGTGAAAGCTGGTGTCACTAATGTACTTTCGTGAGTAGAGCTTCGATGTGACAACAAAAACTGTTGTATGTGCTTGTCCTAATCTCGTTGCCGATTGTCTACAACTTTTGCTAGATATCTCTTCAATGTCTGATTGAATTGTTCTACCAATCCATCAGATTGCGGGTGGTAAAAAGTCGTTCTTGTTTAATGAGTACCCACAACTCGGAAAGTTTCCTGGAATACTTGAGACTCAAAATTCCTTCCTTGATCGCTGTGAATCTCTAAAGGTACATAAAAACGACAGAAGACTTCATGAACTAGTTTATCTGCGACTGTTGAAGCTTCTTGATTTGGAATGGCGAAGACTTCTGGCCACTTAGTGAAGTAATCCATCACAACCATGAAATACTTCTTACCACTTTCACCTTCCGGAAACGGTCCCGACAATGGCTATTCTCTCCCATGGTGCACCTACGTTGTACAACTTCAATGCACCTCTACTACGAGTTTCAGGTCCCTTCACAGCCGCACAACTTGTAGATTTGCGACACCAGTCCTCGACATCGTCTTGGTAGTGGACTAAGTAAAAGTTCACGGACCTTCAATAGAGTTTGTTTAGCTCCCAGATCGCTTGCCAAATCATCATTACGGTAAAACTGTAGAATATCCGGTACTTTAGGTTTAGGGACAACCATTTACAAACGACAGCTATCTCCCCGACCATTTTCTCATTTACGGCACAGAACTCCATCCTGAAGCAGCAAGCTGTCCCATTGAGCCCAATAGCTTTTCGTGGTCGAGCTTATCGCTGAGACTTTGCTCTTCTTGGGTTTGGGAGCACTATCCTTCGTCCATTCCAGAATCCATTTGATGTCCTGATTTTCCTGCTGTGCATTTTGTAAGCTGTCTTTCCACTCGTTGCTGAGGTGGATTGTCTTGAGCATCCTCACAGATACCAGTTCCTAACCGTCTTGCCTGGTACAAGGGTTGCAATCTTCAAGACAAGATCTTCTTGACAATGCATCTGTGTTGCCATGAGATTTCCTGCTTCAATGTTCGATTACAAAGTCGTATTCCTGCAGTAGTTCAATCTACCTCTTAACTTGTCTTTCTGGATTTATGAACTGCAATAGCAATTTTAGTTGCAGCATGATCAGTTCGTAAGTGAAATTTGCTCCCCAGGAAATATTTGTTAAAATGCTGCAACGACTTTACCACAGCTATCAATTCGCGTCTTGTGACACAATAGTTCCTTTCCGGTTTTGAAAACAACTTGCTGAAGTACGCTATCACAACATCACGATCACCATTTCTTTAAGACAACACACCGCCAAGTCCTGTATTACTTGCGTCGGTATCAATTATAAATTTCTTGCCTGCGTCAGGGTACTCCAAAATGAGTGTGTTGCAAAGAAAATCCTTGAGCTCCGGGAATGCGATATCGCAAATTTCATCCCAGCAGAAATGTCGCTTCTCCTCGGTTAGCTTGTGCAGAGGTTTGGCTATATCAAAAGTTCTTCACAAATCGACGAAATAGGAGCACAAACCTAAAAATGCTCTAACCTGCGTCTTGTCTTTTTCAAACCGGCCAATCCTTGACAGCGGCGATTTTCTTTGGAAGTCTTTACTTTCCAAGGAAGGTCATTGTTTACCCTTTCCACGAGTACACAACGATGAGCTTGCCCAGGTTTTCAAAGAAGAGTAACCGGCACAATGTTTCCGATCTCAACGAAAGAACAATCTTCTTAATGCTGTACACGTTCCCTGGTAACGCCCCTTCCACAAAATGTTCCTCCTGTCCACATTTAAGAACACCTTGCTTAAACGTCAACCTCACAAGAATTCTTCCTCATGAATTCTAGGCCCAGGATGCAGTCGTCCATTATTTCAGCCACGATGAAATTATGCAGGTAGATCATGTTGCCTAGCTTTAACTCCATATTTTTCTCACCACGGATGGGTATACGCTGACCGGTAACTGTTACCAAATTAATGCGTTTTCGGTTGTATGCGAAGTCTCCAAAGAACTGACTTATAAGTTGGGAACTAACAACCGTTCGAGAGGCTCCAGTGTCTATGGTCAGTTTACACGGCATTTCGTTGACCTCACCATTGATGATTAGACTGTTCCCACCATGGGTTTGTCAGATTGAGATCCTTGGGGCTCTTTTAACATCAGACAGCACCCGCTCCGCAGTTCTAGCTTTTACTCGTTTCACTGCTGCTACTGGGCGGTGTTGATGGCCGCACTACTCTCCTGAGATCATTTACCTTCCCTTTCTAGGGTTCGCTTAGGGCAGCTGGATCGAAGATGGCCCCTTTCACCACAGCAATAGCACCTAGGGCTGTATCCTTTATTGCGGTCGCGAACTGTTGCTGCATCAACCTATCTGGCGCAATGGGAACAATGATCTTGCCGCATAGCTTCTTCCTCCAGTGCATGAGCCAAAGCGTCCTTAAACGTCTCGTGGTGCCCGCGCCTCTCAGCAGCTCTGACTTCAAGGTCGCGGATTCCATCGATGAATGTTTGCACCAGGTTCCCTTTAATGAGCGCAGGTACAGACCTATATGCTTTTCGTACCTGCCTCTTCACCTCATGAGCCCACTGCTGCACGTTTTTTTTTTGATGCGTTGCACGCGATCTTTAAGCTGCGCACGAAATACCTGTTCCAGGTGAGCGTCACCATATCTCGCCTCCAATGCCTCAAGGAGCTGCTCATAAGTCACTTCCTCACTAAAACAGTTAAGGCCTAGTCGCGCAGGCCTAGTGTGAGAGCAGTCATGGCCTGACTTTTATTCCAGCCTTTCGCTTTCATAACAGCTTCGAACTGGATTTTGTAAGCCGACCAGGAAGAAGTCTTGTAGAACGGCGGCATTTTGAACCCACGTAGCGAAGGTGTAGTAGCTACTACGGGAGCTGTAGTTCTATCCTCAAGTTTGAGTTCTTCCAGTGATTTATTCATGTCAGTCATCACGTTGTCAAACCGATTGTTAACTTGGTTGATTCGGGTTTCAGCTTCAGACAGGCGGTTGTCATGTTTAGCAACCTTTACCTTTACCTCTCGTTTCTCTTTCCCGAAGGTAGTGTAGATTGTTCTTAATGATGAGCATCTGCTCTTTTTTATCGCGTTTGAGCTGCTCTTCCAAACATCAGGCCTGTTCCTCCTATCGGTGGGCCTGTTCCTCTTGTCGGCGGGTCTGTTTCTCCTGTCGACGGGCATGTTCTTCCTGTCGGCGGGTCTGTTCCTCTTGTCCACGCTGCAGCTGCTCTTCCAACCGACGGGCCTGTTCCTCCTGTTGGCATGCCTGTTCCTCCTGTTGGTGTGCCTGTTCCTCCTGCTGCTCTTTCAACCAACGGGCCTGTTCCTCCTGTCGGCGAGCCTGCTCCTGCAGCATCACCATCAGAGCACCTAAGTCAGGTGCTGCAGATGCAGCAGCTACTGACGGGCCTACTTGGCCGGCGGCTGGCCCTCCGACGTTCGCGGTGTTGCACAACCAAATCTTCTCTTGTCCCTCTCTTGCTGGCGTTGACTTCGGGTACGGACACCCTCTGTTTCCTTCTTAGGTAAAATCGGCATGATTCTATCCCACTTCTGACACCAATTGTTACGAGCTTAAGGTTCGTAACAATAAAAACTACCGATGGAATTACCAAAATTGACACTTCAATTACTGAACACCAATTAAAACTTAAATCACACTAATAATTAATCACACTTTACACTTTAGTTCACTTTATTTCGCTCCAAAAGCTTCGCTCGTATCGCCAATTCAATACTCACCCGGTCACGGCCTTAAACGCCTTTATATAGGCCTTTTCCACCGAAACATCTAGAATGATCCCGTAAATACCGGTCCCGACCGACTAGATGTATAAAATTCGAGTGTGGACTTTTCTATAGAGCTTAATTCTTCTAATCGATACTAGACGTCGCTTTTGGTGGTAATTTCGGGCATAGCATTTTCTAGAAAGCTCTCCTCGCTCTGCTCTCCGACTCTAGATGGCGTTAGGGGCATTAATTATGGCTTGCAACAGTATATTTCGTAAAGTTTTACTATAGTAAAGGTTTGTGCATATTGTAACTTATTATATATTCTTATTTGTTGGCATAGCAACCTTATAAAAAATAACAACCTTTTTCTAAAAGTTTTGATCGTGTAGCTTAACAAAAAACCCGATTAGTATTTTTTTATTTGACGTGCAGACGATAACTTCTATGTTACCGTAATATAGAAGTGTCTATTTTACTGTATGTTAATACTACAAAATCTACAGCCTTATCCAGCTACATAAATAAATGTGATTCTTTACTGGTGGTTGCGGGGGAAAAAGAATCGAGTACTCTCACATTTGAGCCGTGGTAGCTCAGATGGTTAGCGCTCGCTGCAAATTTCATAGTACGCGAGCAAACCGGGTTCGATCACTGCCGGCACCAATGAAATTGTTAATTGCAATTTTAAGTGCTGATTTACCACGTGCTCAGCGGTGAAGGAAAACATCGTGAGGAAACCTGCATGTCAGAGAAATAAGAAAAAAAATATTTCGAATACATGTGAAGTTCGCCAACACGCATTGGGGCAGCGCGGCGGACAATTCCTTGCCCTAAAACTCTCTCAGAAATGAGCGGAGGCCCGTGCCCAGCAGTGGGACGTATATAGGCTGTAACTTTACTTTACTTTTACTTTACTCTCACATTTTGTTCAGTTGGTTATTGTTTGCCAGTGTTTTTTTTCGTCCCACTACGCATCTCATTCCTGACGCTCTGGGGGGGGGGTCTAGAATATGACGCGATTTTTGGCCAATTAAAACGCGCCCCGCTGAGATGGAGGTGGGAAAATTGCCGACGCATCAAGCAGCGCCCGCTACCATCGAGCGCCCTCTTTCAACGCACCACAAGAACAGGAGCGTTATTCACGAGGCCTCAAGGAACCCTACCTCGTTAAATGCTTCCTTTTAATTTGTTTTGAACCGTTTTTTATTTCCTTATCGCATTACTCTCCTTTAGCGGTTCAAGTGAAAACTCCTTCGAGACACTGGCAAAACCAACTGGTGTTTTTTATTTTATAATAACTATGCAATATTAGGTAATGCCCGTTAGTTTACTCAACAATCTGTAGTGCAAAAAATGAGATTAGACCTATGTTTATAATTAGCTAAATTGTGCTAATAATTGTATAAAATACACGCATACGATGACATCGCAGATGTGTCATGTAAAAAACGTCAATTAACATTAATTTTGTTTTCTCGGTTTTTTTTTTGCTGGCTTCCCTTTGTAAAGAATTGTAACGTTGCTTCTGAATGCACCCTGACACTTATAATTGATTAATCTTAAATCTTAAATAAATAATAGTAATATAATATTCTAATCTAAAAATAAAAAGTAACGAATTATTACATATTGTTAATTTAAAATAGTTATTCTACGGAACCATAGACTAGTTAATTTAATCCGCGCAGCGTGAACCATTTTGCTCAACGATCTCTAAACAAAAGACTCGGTAGGTTTCGGACACGACGGCGAGTCCCCGTTCGGGCCATTCCTCTTGCATTTTTACCTGAGACCGCTTCAAGTTCGCAACGCGCGTGACCCTTCTACTAACGACTTTTGAACCTGCTTACCTACAATTTAAATTATTCGAGGTGCAGTTGATCCCGCTGGGGTGAGTTCTTATTTATTGAAACATTGTAACTGTTCTGCTTAATTAATACCTCTTTTGCTGAGGCTGCTTAGTGCTTAGCTTTAAGAATTTTAACTTCCTACAAGGGGTGCTGGAATTGACTAGGGCGCATATAGTGCAATAGGAAGTTTCCCTAATGCTGGCCTCCGTCTGGAATTCCAGGATCTACTACCACCTAGCATCTACCTACTACCTAAGCATCTACCTGCTACCTAAGGGCTACTGTTGCCGAGCCGCGAGCTAACGGAGTGTTGGGCTACCCTCCTACCAACGGCCATCATCACTATCGGCTTGGGCTTCACCGGCCCTTCTGCTAACTGGCTGTCTACGGCCTTGGGGGAACAGCGCTTGGACTTCGCCCCTACGTCAGGCCAGTGATCCCCTTAATAGAATTACTTGTACGTGTGCGGAAGTAAGATAAATAAATAATTACAATACCGTAAATCTTGGTTTTTTAAGAACCCACCTATTCTGTACCCCTAACGGTACAGTGGCGCTCAACGTGGTTAATCTTACTTCCAAACATTCATTTTTTCTCGCTTCGCAGCTCTCAACTTATGTTATTGTGAACGAGGAGGTGTCACAACAGCGAACTGGTACGTTTTTTTATAATTTAATAAACGTTTATATAGTGTCATTTATTTTGCTACCATTTTATTATAGTGTCAATTGTTACGAAGAATATTACTATTACTTACCTATTCTTTTGTTAATATATTTAATATAACAAATGTAGATATTGTAAGTACCTGATAACCATTTAAACTATTAAAAGTCGCAATTATATACGTAACAGTTCGCATCTAAACAACTGTTGATTTTGCTTTTTAATTGTGTAAGTACCTACATTAAAATTAGTAATAGTTTACACCGAATCGTAGTTAGATTTTACGTTGTAGTTTTTTTTGTAAAGAACAGAATTGGAGTTATATAGTTTTTAGATTGATTGATTGATTTTTAGATTTAGATGCGGTAACCTTATGCTTGTAGTATCTTACGTCTCCTTTTGTCTTGTTTTTAGCATTCTGTTGTAAATACACAATGGGAACTCACCCTATTAAATATTTTCTGCTTAATAAACAGGAGTTAACGTACGAAGTACTTATTAGAGGCGATGAACCGGCTCCTAATGTATTAGGCTTACGTAAACAGATATCAAAACTTATTTCGTTAATACCTAATGAAGATCTTTTTGAATCGGGCCTCGATATAACGGTGGATTATGAGGGCGTTCAAAGTTCTATAACTGAGCTGGCTACCCGAATTAACTCCTTAACCGAAAAATATGATTATAATCTTTTTGAGCGAACCAAAGCCTTACATAATCATATTTATCATCGTTTAAGACGAATAGATAAATCTAATCCTTCATTCGTAAAGAAAGATTAATTCCTCAAACAAAGAATTCGACGTCTTATCGACAAAATTATTTTCTATGCAAAAGTTAGACTCTGCTAATAATACCGAATCCGAGCAAACTAGTTCTGCAAACTTATCTTCACTACGTGACTCACCCCTTGTATCGGTGCAGTGCGAACATTCGAGTACTAGCGAGCTGTATAAATTAAAATATGACGGTACCACTTGCGTTCGTGCATTCATACAAAAGATAAAAGAGTTTCAAACTGTTAGAAATTTACCTTCAAGCAATTTATTAATGTGTGCATCGGAATTATTTATTGATAATGCGCTTCATTGGTATCGTAGTGTTCGCGATACAGTAAGTACTTGGGAGGAATTACTTAATCTACTAAGCGAGGATTTCACACCTTTTGACTACGATTACAAACTAATGTCCGAAATTCGTAACAGGACACAGGGTGAATCCGAAAACATTATTATCTATTTATCAATTATGTCTCAACTCTTTTCACGTCTATCTGCACCACTTTCAGAAAAACATAAATTAGATATTCTATTACACAACATACGACCGTGCTATGCGACTGTTCTCGCATCATATGTTACCGGTGTTGATTCTATAGCCACACTTCGTAAACTATGCCTTAATTATGAAAAAATTCAGTGCCTATCGTCTCAATTTCATGAACCTCCGAAACCGTCAAGTAAAACCCTTGCCCCTGATTTAGCCTATACAAAATCAGAACCTAGCTTTTACAAAAATAATTATTATAATAAAAAATTTAACACCCAGTCAAATAATAATTTCTATCATAATTATAAATCTGGTACCAATGTACCAATATCAGCTATTGAATCTAACCCCAGTACTTCAACTCGAACACCGGTTTTCTGTCCACGTTGCCGTACTAATGACCATTCGTTGAGACAATGTAAACAGGAACGTTACCCGGTCTGCTTTAAATGTGGCTTAAAAAATTTTATTTACCCTAACTGTCCCAAATGTAACTCTGAACAGAAACAAAAAAACTAGATAGCCAAGATTGTTGCATGTCAGCGGTAAATGATAGATCGAAAACCACTTCTAACTTCGATATAGAAGACTGGAAAAATTGGTTAACTACAATAAAAATTTACTTCTCGAGTTATTCTATTGCAACAATCTTTGATAAAAAACCTAACTCTGATGTACGCCCTTATGTTACCATCACAGTAGGAGACAAACCTATGTGTGGGTTGCTCGATTCCGGCTCAGCTGTTACAATACTAGGTAACAACTCTCATCTTGACCTACCTTCTTCATCTAACTTATCTATTATCAAATGCGACACCATTCAATCATTTATTTCAGCTAGTGGTCATAAATTATCTGCGGTCGGGTATATTAATCTTCCCGTTAAATTTGAAAACCAACTTAATTACCTAAAAGCCTATATTATTCCGTCAGTTACATCACCACTCATTTTGGGTGTAGATTTTTGGAAGAAATTCAAGCTATTCCCAAAGTTCTCTAGGGCTATTTCACTATCTCATACTAACGAACAGCAAATATCTTCTTTTAAAAATAATTCTACAGCCTTACGTTCTTATGATGATCTTAATGAAGTCCAAAAGAATGCGGCAAATAATATTATCAGAAAATTTGAATTAATATCTTATGAGAGAGTAGGACTTGGACGCACTCATCTGATAGAACATCAAATTGATACCGGAGATTCACTGCCTATCCGCCAGCGGTACTATAGATTGGCACCAGATAAATTACGCGTCATTATCGAACAACTAGACGAAATGCTTAAACTCGATGTAGTGGAATCCTGCGAGAGTCCGTGGTCGTCCCCTATACTACTAACGCCCAAGAAAGATGGTAAATTGAGATTCTGCCTGGACAGCCGTAAACTTAATTCTGTTACTCGTAAGGATGCGTACAAGCTGCCGTATGTTTCCGAGATATTAGATAACCTTAAAAATGCTAAATATTTGAGCAGTATCGATTTGTCTAAAGCATTCTGGCAAATACCTATTTCCGAAAAAGACCGTGACAAAACTGCGTTCTATATACCTACTCGCGGCACGTATAGATTTGTCACCATGCCTTTTGGATTAACCAATGCTCCCGCTACGCAACAAAGGCTGGTTGACCAGTTGTTTAATAATAGTCCCGAGTTCGAAAATTCTGTGTTTTTTTTTCTTGACGATATAATTTTAATATCACCTAACTTTGAAGATCACATTTCGCTTCTTACGAAAGTCTATGATAAATTAAAATACGCTAACCTAACAATTAATTTAGAGAAGTCAATTTTTTTCGCGTAACGAACTTAAATATTTGGGCTATGTTGTTAACTCTAAAGGCTTACACGTGGATCCCGGCAAGGTTGAGGCAATATTGAACTTTCCTACCCCTACTAATAAAAGGGAAGTCAAAAGATTTCTTGGAACTTCTTCATGGTACCGAAGATTTATTCCCAATTTTAGCTCAATCGCTGGTCCACTTAACAAATTAACTTCTACTGGAAAAAAAGCTGCCCCATTTTCTTGGTCTAAAGAGGCTGATGATTCCTTCAAAAAATTAAAGGAATGCCTAATATCCGCCCCAATCTTATCCTGTCCGAATTACGACAAGCCCTTTGAAGTTCACACAGATGCGAGTGATTATGGTATAGGAGCCCTGCTCACTCAAACAATTGATGGTGTGGAACTTCCTATAGCCTATATGAGCAAATCGCTATCAGCACAGGAGCGTAATTATAGTATTACTGAGCGAGAAGCTTTGGCTGTTCTAGTGGCAGTAGAGCACTGGCGTTGCTATTTAGACAATGGCCTTAAATTTACAGTATACACTGACCATTCCGCCTTAAAATGGTTTCTTAATTTAAGCAATCCTACCGGCCGTCTAGCCCGATGGGGAGTACGATTATCAGCATTTAATTTTGACATAAAACATCGTCGCGGTGCTGACAATGTTATTTCTGACGCTCTTTCACGCTCATGTCCAGTATCTGCCATGGATTATGATCCTAATGCTACACAAACTACGGATCAGTGGTATCAAAAAATCTACACAGGTTGCCAGACTTCACCTTCATCCTTCCCTAATTATTTTATTAAAAATGACAAACTGTATAGGCTTATGAAGAGTAAGTGCCTCTTACAAAAAGAGTTTGAATGGAAAGAAGTATTACCTGCTGAACAACGTAATTCAACCATTAAAGAAAACCATTCAGAACCTTCTGATGGACACTTAGGAGTCTTCAAGACCTACAAACGCCTGTCTCTCCGATATTACTGGCCGGGTATGCACGCCGATGTCGTGAAGTTTGTTTCAGCATGTGATACTTGCATAGCACATAAGCATCAAAATCACGTTCCGTTAGGTATTATGGGACACCCTAAGGTATGTTCTAGACCCTTTCAAACAATTAGCGTGGACCTTGTAGGACCTCTTCCACCGACGAGAAAGCAAAATTGCTACATATTCGTGGTTACATGTTGCTTTAGCAAATATTGCCTCTTATTTCCCATAAAACGAGCCACAGCTGAAGTAGTAAGTAGGATTCTGGAAGAAAGTGTATTTTTAGTACATGGAATTCCCTCCACCGTAATACTAGACAACGGTAAACAATTCGTTAGCGCTACTCTAAAGAACACCCTTTCTAAATATAAAGTACCTAACCTACATTATACGCCCAAATACTCACCACACGTAAACACAGTAGAACGTTATAATAAAACAATAATTACTGCGATATCCACATATATTGAAAATGATCACAGAGTGTGGGATAAACTAATTCCTCAAATTCAGTTCGCAATAAATAGTACAGTTAATGAAGTAACTGGCTACACTCCCTCTTTTCTCGTATATGGCAGAGAATTAGTTTCTTGTGGTTCTCACTACGCCGATGCTGAGTGCGATGACATTATTTATCACCCTCGAGACTCTTATGCTGAGAATTTAGGTTGCCTGTCTAGTATCTTCGACAAAGTGCAAGCCCCTTCTACTACAAGCACATTTCAAAAATTTTCATACTTATAGTTTACGTCGTCGGCCTGCTGAATATAATGTAGGGGACATAATATGGAAAAGGACTTTTTATCAAAGTGATAAAGATAAATACTTTAATAAAAAATTAGCTCCAAAATTCACTAAATGCAAAATTATTACTAAGAAATCGCCACTTGTGTACGAATTATCTGATATGACCGGTAAATCTATAGGATATTGGCACATAAAAGACCTAAAACTCGTAAATTATACCAAGTAAATATTTTCCTCGGTACCTTGTAGACTAGAAACAGATAGACGGATTTTACTATTAAAGACGCAAAATCCTTCTTCAGTTGGCGGGGTACTGTAACGTTGCTTCTGAATGCACCCTGACACTTATAATTGATTAATCTTAAATCTTAAATAAATAATAGTAATATAATATTCTAATCTAAAAATAAAAAGTAACGAATTATTACATATTGTTAATTTAAAATAGTTATTCTACGGAACCATAGACTAGTTAATTTAATCCGCGCAGCGTGAACCATTTTGCTCAACGATCTCTAAACAAAAGACTCGGTAGGTTTCGGACACGACGGCGAGTCCCCGTTCGGGCCATTCCTCTTGCATTTTTACCTGAGACCGCTTCAAGTTCGCAACGCGCGTGACCCTTCTACTAACGACTTTTGAACCTGCTTACCTACAATTTAAATTATTCGAGGTGCAGTTGATCCCGCTGGGGTGAGTTCTTATTTATTGAAACATTGTAACTGTTCTGCTTAATTAATACCTCTTTTGCTGAGGCTGCTTAGTGCTTAGCTTTAAGAATTTTAACTTCCTACAAGGGGTGCTGGAATTGACTAGGGCGCATATAGTGCAATAGGAAGTTTCCCTAATGCTGGCCTCCGTCTGGAATTCCAGGATCTACTACCACCTAGCATCTACCTACTACCTAAGCATCTACCTGCTACCTAAGGGCTACTGTTGCCGAGCCGCGAGCTAACGGAGTGTTGGGCTACCTTCCTACCAACGGCCATCATCACTATCGGCTTGGGCTTCACCGGCCCTTCTGCTAACTGGCTGTCTACGGCCTTGGGGGAACAGCGCTTGGACTTCGCCCCTACTTCAGGCCAGTGATCCCCTTAATAGAATTACTTGTACGTGTACGGAAGTAAGATAAATAAATAATTACAATACCGTAAATCTTGGTTTTTTAAGAACCCACCTATTCTGTACCCCTAACGGTACAGAATGTTTTCACAATTTAAGTGCACGGTGATCCTTAAAATGCTGAACACTAGCCTCCTCCATAAATTGCCTCACAGGTGGCATATTTGCCATGGTTGTCACATATTGGCAGGTATTGATAACATCATTGTTTTGTATATTTTTGAACTCATATTTTATTGTAATGAACTCTATTTACATTAATATTTTTAATTGTCATAACACGTTATATTTTACAAGATTAATAAATACTAGAGAAATTTCATCGCAAATTATAAAATATATAAAGTTTAAAACAATGAATTTGCTCTCTTGGTACATTTTAGATAACAAAAATAATGTGCTTGTGCAAACATATAACTGAACTGACTGCTGCTATTTTATGCTAATATTCAGGATGATTTGTTGTCTAATACACATAATGAGACTTTATGATAGCATGCCCTGACATTGATATATTGGGATATAGTTAACTAGACTGCAGTAATGCAAAATCATTTCATTAATAATTTCCTCCAGACCAAATTTCACAGTACACAGTACAGACAGTAGTACCTACTACATGTTACACATATTTCCTGCTTTTTTCTGTTGCTTGAGTATACGATATTATAATAACGTCATGCCATTTATTGCAAAAACTCGAGCTGAGTATTTATTGAGTCGCCTCACACTACTCCCGCGGTACGACAAGGGGTGAAAAATTCTTTAATGTTGATAGCACACAATAAAAAAGAAAGGTCTTTAAATTGTTGTTAGTCAAAATTCACTTCTATTAATTTCCCTCTGTATATGAATATTTTAATTTATTAGTTAACCGATTACGAATAGCTTCTAAAAAGCAAATTATCAAGCAACAATATTCCGATAAGAAAATGCTTAGTTGAATCTTAAAGAAATATCGAATTAATGATATGAAGGTCTTGGGTTCGACTCCCAGGCCGGAATAGTTTGTCGTTTTCTTAGTAATATCTCTTAATAAATTCATATGGGGAATTTTTAAGATATAAATTATGTTACCGGATTTGTTCCCCGGTCGAAATCATCTTTCCAATAATGTTAATTTAAAGAAATATTAAAATAAAGTTAGAGACCAGGATTTGTTCCCCGGTCGAGATGATCGCTGTGCATAAGTAGAATTAATGGAAATTAATTGCATAAGTATTGTCTTATATGAGTTTGATATGTTTTGTATGAAAACAAATGCCTATTTTCTATGATTGATTTATGAAAACATTCACTTATATTGTTTGATAAGAAACATGATAACTGATAAGAATCTGATTAGAGGTAGTTTTCGGCGTTTGAGAATTGAGTAGAATCATTTATTCATCTAGTATTGTTGATATTAGTGTATACTAAACTTTCCATTATTACTGATAGTCGATAGCCGTGCAAAGTTAGTTGTTCAAATAGTGTGAGTTCATAGACGCACGCTAGATGTACTTAGGAGGCCAAATATGTAGAAATTTAAATATTTGCAATTTCAGAAATTTATGTAAAAATGACTTGTAAATCATTTCAGATTGATTGTACGTGTAAAAGAGGTGAATTCTATGTTATTTTTATGTGAAAATTCCTGTGAATAAGTGAAATAATGATAGTTTTGTATAAGAAATTTAAAAATGTTTTAATAGTGAAATGTATAGAGAAAATGTAAATTAGACTATTGTATTGGTTAAAATATGTATAATTTCAAGTGGAAAACATTGTTTTAACTTTCTATGTTAAATATTTAAGAAATTTCAACTTCGAACGTGTGAGTAAAATAGGCATATTTTGTTAAATAAATAAAAGGTTTTTTGTGATATGAAAATGTAATGTATATCGTAGTATAGATATTTTTTGCGCTATCTATACAAGTAAATTGTGTTAATGTATGACTTACGCAAATAAAGTTATTAAGTAAACCGTGAGAGAGTGATAGAACAAATTCATGTAATTGAGTTGCGCAAGCGCGCGAATGGCGCGGCTCACTTTCGCGTATAGCTCTGGGGTAGCTCAGTAAACGGGTTTTCTTGCAATTCGTTATCAAGGATCTCCTAGGTGTGCGTTGTTTGCAGTTAGCAGTGGCTGTAAATGACCGCCGGTACGACATACTCCGCCGAACGTTGAGTCCCGTGATTCCGTGAGGCGTCGAGGTCACCGGCCCCTAGGTGATTCTTGGGCACTTTATGCGCTCCGAGCATCCTGTGCCTAGTCGCGTCATAAAGTGCCACCGTCGCACTTCCCCCAACCCTTTTGCTGACAAAAGGGGGTAGGCAGTGCCCAGTTTGTGAATACGCCAATTACGATCTACACTCCGCCTTCCGCGTCGCGCTTCGTGCCGAATCGGCTGGCAATTATTAGACAGGGCCAAAAAGAATACCTGACTGACTTTAGGTAGGATTCAACATGTCCGATAAGGACAAAGGGGGAGCCTCCACCTAAACCCAAACCCAGAAGACCACCCGACCGTCCTGTTGTATTAGACCGTCCTATCGCGTACCGCTACATATTCGATCCTGAAAGGACTAGAGTAGTGTCCTCCTACTCTCAGATCCCAACAAGGAAACCCTCCTCCTCGGGTAAGGAGCCCGCACCGAGGACCGCGCTCTCGCCCATCGTACCTGGAGGTACGACTGGGCGGGAACCGTTCCCCCAACCCCAGCGGGCAAAGAAGACCCAGAGAAGGCATACGCCTCCAGAAACAGCAGCATCCCTCCAGGAGAAGAGGCGATGCTATAGTACCACCAACTCCTCGGATTATTCTTCATCCGAGGGAGAATCGGATCACCAACCGAAAAAGCCGATTAGAAGATCACCTCCTAAATCGCCATCGCCGACTAAAACCACCCCCCCCCAGAACACCGGAACACACCAGCATGGATGCTGCTGATCTGGAGCAGGGAGGAGAAGGGTCATACGGATGGAGTGCAACCACGTATGCAACCCTGGCACCTAGCACATCGGCCGGACACTCACCATCCGCGCCTACCACCAACCCTTCAGGCCGGCCATCGGACGATGGTCAGAGGCCTTCCACCAGCTATGCCCAACTGGTAGCTGCCCCGGCAGTACCAAGGACAAAGATTGCCGAAACACCCAAACCGCCGGAAGAATCGGCGAAAAGGTACCCACCAATAGTGGCAGAGTGCTTGCCGGATTGGACGAAGCACTTCGAGGCACTAAACAAGAAACTGGGCCACCCACCGAATGCTCGTCCATTCGGCAAAGGAGAATAGTCGGAAGAGTCCGGAAGAATTCCGGACGGTACAAAAGTACCTTATAGAGATGACAGAAAAAGTACCAGCTATGTCCTGGTACTGCTACACCCCCGAGGAGGACAAGCCCACGAAAGTGGGCATTCGGGGACTACCAGTGGGCACGGATCCAACCGCGATAGAGGGGGCTATCAGGGCAAAGGGGTTCCCGATTAGGTACGTAAAAGGGATCCCCCCCCCGTAGAGGCAGACCTGGGTGCCTCTACTTCGCGCAGCTGGACCACCTGAGCCTGGAGCGCCTTAACGAACTCTACCAAGTCGACGAGCTCCTCTTCATGAGAGGAGTCGTCATAGAGGCCTGGCAAGGCCTCTATGACGACTCCTCGAAGGCTGAATTCTTGATCTTGTTTTATGCAACTCACCTGATTGTTCAGTTAATATCTCTGATGATCCACTCTTAAAAGCCGTTCCTCACCATCCTCCGCTGGACATTTTTTATGAAACAACTCAATCCAAGTATATGCCCACCAACCAGAAAACAAAACGAAACTTTTACAGAGCAAACTATGACCAAATTAATACTGCTATATCAGAGACTGATTGGGTTTCTGAACTCAGTTCTTCTTGTATAGACACTGTAGTTGACAAATTTTATAACAAAATTATGCATGTTATTGAATCTTATGTACCACTTATCAAAGTTAAAACCAATAGATTCTCTAAGTGGTTCCCTAATAGCTTAATTTATACACTTAGGCGTAAATCTAAAATGTGGGCACGATGGAAAACGTACAACTCGTTACGTGACTATCAAGAGTTCTCCCTATTAAGAAAACGTGCTAAACGTCTCTTAATTAAATGTTACAATAAATATATAGAGAACGTTGAGTCTTCAATAAAGGATAATATAAAATACTTTTGGAAATATACTTCAGATATAAAGGAAACAAATACGGGATATCCTCAAGTAATGAAGCTGGGAACCAAAACTTCAGACGACCCAAAAATAATATCTGAAATGTTTTCACATCATTTTAAATCCGTATTTGAACCGTTGTCAGACAATGCATATACATTAACTCAACACTTAGAGGATAATTTTACTGGAATAAACTTACATGACATACGTTTCACACAGTTGGAAGTTTGCACTGCTTTAAAAAACATTGATCCAAACAAAGGCGCTGGACATGACAAAATAAAGCCAGTGTTTTTAAAACACACTTCTAATACAATTTGCATGCCGCTCAATATAATTTTTAACAAATGTTTGGAAACTGGAACATTTCCAACTCAATGGAAACACGCATACATTACACCTATTCACAAATCAGGTTCTAAGAACAACGTAGAAAATTACCGTCCAATATCAATTCTTTCGGCTATTCCTAAAATTTTTGAGAAACTTATTCACGATCATATATATTCAATTTTGAAAAATACATTATTAGAGGAACAACACGGCTTTGTTAATGGCAGGTCTACACTGACAAATCTTCTTGTTTTTACTAACTTTATTTTTAATAGTTTAGACTATAAATCTCAGATTGAAACTGTATACACCGATTTCGAAAAAGCATTCGACAAAGTTGATCACTTGCTACTTTTAAAAAAAATCTCCTACAATGGTATCATAGGTAATCTTCTACGTTGGTTTGCTTCTTATTTACAAAACCGCATACTGTCGGTAGTGCTTAATGGCTACATTTCCTTACCCGTTGTAGTAACATCTGGCGTACTACAGGGATCAATACTGGGGCCACTCCTCTTTATCCTATTTATTAATGACATTTCAACTTGCTTTGACCACTGTAAATTCTTATTATACGCTGATGACTTAAAATTATACTCTGCCGTTACTAAACCTGACGACATAAAATTAATACAAAACGATTTGGATAGACTTGAAAACTATTGTAAAATTAATAAATTATTCTTGGCTTATAATAAATGCAAACACATAACATATACTAGGAACAAAAATGTAGTACACGCGGACTTTTACTTAGGTGGTCACAAAATTGTATCAGAATTTAGTATACGTGATCTTGGAGTATATTTAGATACCAAACTCACACTAGATAGGCACATCGAGGAAATATTGAATAAATCTTACCGAATGCTAGGCTTCGTTACACGTATAACAAAATCATTTAAACACAAAGATACTCTTACCTGCCTTTATCAGTCATTAGTTAGATCTCATCTAGAATATGTGTCCCCCGTTTGGAATCCATTCTACTCAGTTTATGAAGATAAAATAGAAAAGGTCCAAAAGAAATTCTTACGTATTGTTAATTATCGAATGCATTCACCTCGCGTTTCTTATGAAAATCTCTTAACAAAATATCAAATGCTGTCAATAAAAGACCGACGCACTTTAATCGACGCCACTACTTTTAGGAATATCTGTGTTGGTGAGATTAAGTGTTCACAGTTATTATCCGAGGTAAGGTTTCGAATACCACCCAAAAACACACGATCAAAAAAATTTATTTCATATACCAAAAACCAGGACCCACATTGGTAAAAGAGCACCAGTTCACAGAATGTGTGTCCTCCACAATAAAATGCTTAACGACATCGATATGTTCTCTATCTCCCGTTCAGCTTTTAAAACTAAATTAAAAAGTACTTTAGTAGCAATTATGAATTAGATATATAAGGATATTTAGTATTTATTATTGTACATGTTAGATGATTGTTTTCAGATGATTGTCTTCTTTTTACTTAAGTACAGACTTGTTACCCTGCTTGTTGTGCAGACGATACCAATTACGACCTGCTTCATAATATAAATATTATGTATGTTCTTAGTGAGACAGCTTATAGGAAATAATTGTAATTACCATTGTCTTATTTTACTTGTATATTTTTCTTTCATATCTTTTGTTTCTGTTTTGTCTCCAATAAAGTAAAATAAAAAAAATAAATAAAGGAAGAGCGGGCCCCTCACAGTGCCACCGCTGCCAGGCCTTTGGCCACGCTTCTACAAATTGCTTCAGGCCAGTGAAGTGTGTTCGCTGTGCCGGAGACCACATAGCCAGCAACTACCCAAGGGGTAGAGATGAGGAACCGCGATGCGCTAACTGCGCCAAGAACCACACCGCTAACGATCGCCGCTGCCCAGTCCTGAGGAGGATTGCAAGGAAGCAGGGGATCACTCTACCGGGACTACTCCCAGAAGAGCCCAAGAGGGTCCCCCAAAGTCGTCCCAGGGCCGTGGTTCAGGAAGACGGGTGGACCACCATTAGAGGAAAAGGAAGGCAACCTGCCCCCCCTCCACCCGTCACGGCACCCACAGGAACGGTGGTGCCCACCATGATTAAAACTAAGGCAACCACCGGGGGCGACTCTTCAGCCCCCCCGCTAATGACGCCATAGAGCGCCAAACCTCGCAGAGGAGTAAGCGGGGGAGGAAGAAGAAGAAGAAGGTGCAGCCTCCTCCTCAGGCAGCAACCTCTACCCCAACCCCAGCGGTAACGATCGCCCAGGCGCAGGTTACCATGGAAGATAAGAAAGCCAGAATGGGTAGAGTGCCAGAAAGGGCTCTATCAGAAAATAGAGCCCGCTCTACACATAGAGCGCGCTCTACCCATGAACAAAGAACAGTACACCAACACCCGAGACCAGCGCCATCATCCGCAACTAGAACACCTCTAGCCGGCTTCGAGACTGCTGACGCCATCCAACGTTTGGTTGGCATAGCAATCGAGGTCGGCAGTCAAGTCCTGGCTGATATTAGAGCCGGGACAGATCCGATCACAGCGGTTATGAAGGCGCTGGCTAATCTACTGGCTCGGCACTACAGTGGAGGAGTCCAACCTGCGCCTCCTCTACTGGTACCCTGGTGGAATCCAGCAGAAGTTACAAGAACTCCGCACCGTCGCCCAACAACAAGACAGACATGTCATCTTGCTGGGAGAGACGAACTTAAATCCGAGTACACGCATAAGGCTGCCCAATTACCATCTGTATAGGAGGGACGAGGTCACTTCTCAAGGGGCCGCTTACAGAGGGACAGCGGTCCTAGTGAGAAGGGACATCGTCCATCAAGAACTAGACCTACCGGAATACCAGACTATGCGCTCTATCGGCATAAAAATGGAGGCGGCGGGCGAGGAACTTAGGATCTTTGCAGCATACCGCCCGCCAGGGACTCCATTTTGCTCCTCAGACGTCCGGACGGTAATGGAAGGCGAAACACCGACCATCATCGCCGGGGACCTAAACGCCAAACACCCGGCGTGGGGATCTAGACTGATCAACCCACCGGGTCATGCGCTATTTGAAGACGCCGAAAGATACGGCTATGACGTTTTAGGTCGATCCACGATCCACGAAGTCGTCCGGATGTACTGGACATCGTGCTCGCTAGGAACATCAACTACCCGATAGTGGTAGAGGTGCTGTACGACCTGAAATCACAGCACCTCCCGATCTTAATTACCCTTGGCCTAAAGGCGGTGACTACGCCGCCCAGAACAGTGAAGACACGTGTCGACTGGAGGCTCTACCACAAACACCTGCAGGAGAGACCTCCAGCACACCACCCCTTAAACACAGCGGACGACGTAGAGGCCGCAGCCACAAACATGACAAAGGCAATACAGGAGGCCCTCAACGCTGCCTCTACGATCGTCCCGATGTCCTCCTGAAGGGATGATCTGCCGCATAACATCTGCGTGCAGATCAAGAGAAAAAGGCCTTTAAGGAGACTCTGGGCGCGTACTCGCTGCCCGAGAATCAAAACGAGACTGAACACCTTGTCGGAGGAACTGTCGGTTGCAGTCCAGGCACACAGAGGAGATGCCTGGGAGCGGCGCATATGGAAGGCGGAAGAGCACGATGCGTCGCTCTACAAACTGAACCGGCAGTTAACTAAAGCCAAACCTCCCGTTTGCCCGCTGACCAACAACGCGGGCGAACGTCGTTACGATGCCAAGGGGAGAGCGGATATCCTAGTCGAGCACTTCGAGGAGCAATTTATGCCGAACCCAGCAAGTGCGGAGTTCTTGGAGCTTCATGCCCGAAAGGAGAGTCGCGTACAGGAGTTCCTGTCGTCGCCCGCGCCGCCTCTTGCAGGAGAGTGGTTCATCTCCCCCGCTGAACTGCGGTGGACAGCAACCCGCCTGCAACCGAGGAAGGCGCCGGGGCACGACGGGATTACCAACGCTGCACTCCGACAGCTGCCCCATAGAGTCCTAGTAGAGCTTGGTCGACTCTACAATGGGATCCTGCGGACATCCCACTTCCCGGAGGACTGGAAGAAAGGCATAGTTATCGTCTTGGCGAATCCGGGGAAGGACAGGCGTAGAGCTGCCAGCTACAGGCCGATCACGCTGCTACCACACATAGCTAAACTGCTTGAAAGATTGTTGCTAAGACGCCTCCGCCCGTGCATCCAACTTCGGGCGGAGCAGCACGGATTCAGGAGGGGTCACTCTACAGCAACACAGCTGACCAGAGTGCTGCACCTGCTTGCGGCCGATTACAACCGTGGCCGCACCACGTTGGGCGTCTTTCTCGATATCGAGAAGGCGTTCGGCAGGGTGTGGCATTCTGGATTACTTTTTTAAATTGGAAGAACAGACCAGTGTCCCTCCTGCTATGTTGCGGCTAGTGGCGTCTTTCCTGGCAGACAGGAAGTTCTACGTCTGCGTAGAGGGCGCCGAGTCCGCAACCAGAACCATCAGAGCCGACGTTCCTCAGGGCAGCTGTTTGTCTCCAGTCCTGTACGCGGCTTATACCAACGACATCCCTACCCTGGCAGGCAGGCTGCAAGAATGGGAGGACGACGTGGAATTGGCGTTATATGCGGACGATAGCGCTTATTTCACCTCTTCCAGAAGAGCCCATATTGCCGCTGCCAGGATGCAACGCCTCCAGGACCTGTTGCCACCATGGCTAGATGAGTGGAGGATGGTCGTCAACGTTGGTAAGACGACCGCTCTGCTCACTCGCCGCCTCAGGAACCTACCACCTCAATTAACCCTCAATGGCCAGCAGATCGCGTACGAGAAGGCCGTGACCTACCTTGGGTGCCGGATCGACCGGGCGCTGCGCATGACTGCGCACGTCGACCTCGTCGTCCGTAGGGCACGATGTGTGCGGGCGATGCTACGTCCGGTCCTGGCATCCAAGTTATCACTTAACACCAAAGTGCGTGTATATAAAACCTACATCAGAGCCATTATCACCTATGCTGCTCCGGCCTGGTACGCGCTTCTGAGTGAGCCTCTGAGGCGGCGACTGCAGGCCCAGCAAAATATGGCGTTAAGAACCATCGTCGGTGCGGGTCGCTACGTCCGGAATGACGTCATAGCGGCCAACCTGAAGATTGACACCATACAGGAATTTGTGGCCCGGTTGGCGCGCGGACTGTTCGACCGTGCAGACAACGGGCCGCATATACATCTTAACAACTTTGCGCCGCTACACACTCGCCCTCCGGACGGGCGACCCTATCAAGAGAACTCCTCACTATATCGATTAGAGAGTCGAGTAACAACCCTCAATGCCGCTGAAAGGCCAACTTCGACCTCATTAGATAACCTCCTTTTTTCGTAGTCATAACCGACTACGAAAAAACTACCGATAGCGACAATTCGTTTTGATACTTACAACGCCATTAGAAGGCTCCCAGGACCGGTCCATAGTAGTGGACCGCGAGGACAGCACGGGTAATGGGGGCTTACCCCGAGGCCCGAAACCTCCATGTGTGTCTACACGCCTGAAGAAGACATCAACGTTGCAATT